>OV702296.1:254654492-255904492 GCA_916181665.1 Avena sativa
TGTGTCACGTGCGAAGTCTGGTACTCTCGCTCGACTTTTCTCCACTGTGACCCATCAGCGGGGTGTCTCAACATCGCGTATTTCTTACGTTCTTCCATATGCCATCGCAACAACTTGGCATGCTCTTTATTTCTGAAGAGACGTTTTAACCGTGGCATTATAGGAGCATACCACATAACCTTGGCAGGAACCTTCTTTCTAGGGGCCTCGCCATCAACATCGCCAGGGTTGTCTCGTCTGATCTTATACCGCAGTGCAGTGCATACCAGGCATGCATCCAAATTCTCGTACTTCTCACTGTGGTAGAGGATGTAGTCATTAATGCAGGCATGTATCTTCTGCACGTCTAATCCTAGAGGGCAGACAACCTTCTTTGCTTGGTATGTACTGTCGGGCAATTCATTATTTTTTGGAAGCATATTCTTCATTTTTACCAACAACTTTGAAAATGCACTGTTAGTCACACCGTTCTCTGCCTTCCATTGCAGCAAATCCAGTGTGGTACCTAACTTTTTATGGCCATCTTCGCAAGTTGGGTACAACAATGTTTTCTGATCCTTTAACATCTGCTCCAACTTCTCCTTCTCCTTTTCAGTTTCACATTCTTCCTTTGCATCAGTAATGGCCCGACCAAGATCGTCATCAGCGGGCCCATCTGCTGCCTCTTGATCTTCATTATCTATCCCTGTTGCAGTATCATCGTATTCAAGATACATATTATGATAGTTGTCATAATCCTCTTCTTCTTCGTTGTCTTCCATCATAAACCCTTTTTCTCCGTGCTTGGTCCAACAATTATAGTTGGGCATGAAACCAGATTGAAGCAGGTGGGCCTGAATGGTTCTAGTATTTGAGTAGTCTTTCTTGTTCTGACAGTGAACACACGGACAACACATAAAACCATTGTGACCACGGTTTGCATTAGCCATAACGATGAAATTTTGGAGGCCCGTAATGTACTCGGAAGTGCGTCGGTCGTCGTACATCCATTGCCGGTTCATCTGCATTATATAGTACTATATCAAAAATTAATAGGGAGATGACCACTTATACAGTACATCAATGACACATGAAAGGATAAAGTTGCCAACCTCGACCGAGAAGGAAAGAGCAACGAGAAAACTTAATTCGAGCTCTCGGGCATTTCACCGAACACCTCTTGTTCATAGGAAAAAAACACAAACTAGCACACCTCTCACCCTCTTGCTAAGCTCCAAAATGAGAGAGAGGGGTGTGGGCTGCGGTCTGTTATATAGGCGCACCCCCTTTAACACCGGTTCAAGCCACAAACCGGCGTTAAAGGGGGGATGCATGGTCCACTGGTGCAGGGCCTTTAACACCGGTTCGTGGCTCGAACGGTGTTAAAGGGGGTGCTCCTTTTTGCTCTCTGTACCACGCTGGTACGGGCGCCTCCTTTAACACCGGTTCGTAGAACAACCGGTGTTAAAGCCCATTTCTGACCTCAACCAAAGGCCTCGTTTCCACTAGTGCCATATCTGTTTGATATTTGTAATCAGAAAATTGGTACTGTTAGAGACATATCGGATTTGGGTTGGATGTTTACATTTAGAAGGTGGATGTCACCTATGTTGGCATCACAGTGGAGGGAGTTGAGAAATCTACTAGCTTCTGTTTCACTTAACGATAAAAAAGATAAGCCTAAATGGAAGTACACCAAATCTAGGGTGTTTTCTGTCAAATCCTTATATAACAAACTTGTTGATGTAGGTCCGGATAGATCGTTTAGACATCTGTGGAAAACGCATTTATCACTCAAAATTAAAATTTGTCTTTGGTTGATTTGGCATAATGCTATTGCTAATAAGGATAATATGAAAATGAGGAAATGGGTGGGAAGTTACATTTGTCAGTTTTGTCCCGGAGAGGAAACGATCAACTATTTGTTCTTTAGTTGCCAGCTGTAATCTATATGTGGAGTACCATTGCCTCTTGTTTGGGCGCTCCTTCTCGTCCATTACCCAGTATTTTTGGTGGATTGGGTAGTTCCTTCCTTTTGGTTTCAATGTTTACATTGTTTGTGTTGCTGCCTTATGTTGGGCCTTACGGAAAATTAGGAACAATGCTTGTTTTGAAGAAAAGCTGGTATCTTCCCCTTTGGGATTGATTTGTTACATGTGTAATTTTCTTCGATATTGGGCAGACCTTCAAGATGAGCATAACAAGAATGTGCTGGTTGAGGGTGCAGATCGTCTCTAGAAGATGGCGACTCAAGTCCACGAGGTGTCCCGGCGAGTCTCGTCCCGAAGGATTGAGGGAGATCGTGTGGAGAATGACAGTAGCTCCTCTGAAGTTTGATAGGGTTTGGGGCTCAAAAACAATGTCTTCTCGTGTTGGTTGCTGGTAGCATAGTGTGGCAGGAAAGAAAACAATGTCTTTTTCAGTTCTTTCTTTTCGTTGATCGGGTGATCGTCTTGATACTACTATCATGTTTATGTCTAGATGACCTTTGTTTTATTTTTTAGGTAGTGGTGTTATTTTGGTTTAATACAATTGTTCTGTTATCTGATGGTAATGGAACCCGGCTCTTTGGAGTCGTATGACAAAAAAATGGTAACTGGTTCTCAAGAAGTAGTAGGTCAGGATTTGGGCTGGTCAGGAGGATCCTTCTGGTCGAAGAATTGCCTAGGATATCATTGGTCTTTCACCGCAGCAAGCTATACTCCAGAACTCTCCTGCGGATGTTCCAATTACTGATTTAGCTTCCGCAACAGCTCAAATTATACATACACCGCGTGAGATAGCTACTATCATTTCCTGAAAATACAAATTCCTTATACATGTACTCCCTCTGTTTTGAAATATAAAATGTTTTAGGTTTGTGAAGAAATTGTATCTAGACTTCTTTTAATGTCTACATTCATTTCAAATATGAGCGAACCTAAATACTAAAAAAAGTTTAAATACCTTGCTTCACAAAGCTAAAACATCTTATATTTTAAAACGGAGGGAGTAACAGCCAACAGTTTTCAGAGAGGCTTGGCATGGTTCAATGTGCACACCATTGAAGCAGCCTATCCACCCGAGAGACACAATGCTGGTCAATGCCATGGATATTCCTGTAAAGTTACCTATTATACTTAAGAATTTCTAATGTAAGATTCTAGTAGTGTCCATAGCAATGACAGACCGAAAACTATGCTTGACCTCCGGTAAAATCTTTTGGCAGCAACAAGATGGATGATCTAACTGTGTGGTAGTTACTCCCTTTGAGATGGTGTATGATACTCTTGTTTTACAATTGCTTTTACTTAAGGTCTTATAAAACACATTATCGTGGGAATTACCACGCCAGTCGTTACCAGAGGTAGCGAGTGATAGGATTTGGGACAAGAGCGGGCAGCCATCTGCCGAACAAGATGAGGGCAAAGACACAGGGATTTACACAGGTTCGGTCTCCGGAGGATAAAGACCTACTCCTGCTAGATTGTATTATCGAGTGATTACAATGGTGGCGAGCTCGGCGGCTAGGCAGCGAGTCGATGGGTGTATGATGGAACATAAGTACAAAGAGTACCCTAGGGAGGTTTATATAGGGGATACCTCGCTAGGGTTTACAGATATACAACCGAATCAGTTAAAGACTCGAAGGATTTGACCTAATCCAACTGGGTCTAACTATGCTTCTGGGCCTTCAGCTTTCAGTCGCCAGGCTCCATCTTCATCCACATTCCAGTCGTCATCCTGCAGGCCCACTCGCAAAGGACTTGGTCCGATCGAAAACGTCATGCTGGATAAACCCTATCCGGCATATCCCATCATACATATTATGTTGTTCCTTTTAAATTAGATTAACATACCCCAAAATCTTACCGCCTCGCTTCTGGCCTTGGCGCTAGTGGCGCATCGGATCATCTAGTATTTTCAAAGGATCTGCTGGGATCGCATACTGCACACAAGCAATGGGATCGCTGGAGCTTCGACGTGTTGTTTCTAGACAGTGCCGCTGGAGACATGAGGAGGTTAGGAGGATCCTAGATCGAGTGCTACACGACAACTACATCAACACCTTCTCTTACTCAAGACTGCAACGATCATGCTAAGATGTCAAGTTTAATCACCTCTAATCTCACCGTTAGATGATCAGTGTAGTAATGTTTAAGTCTAAACTAATGTGAAAAACTAATCTAACATTTGGTACTTTCAGAAATTCAATTCAACTCACGGGTGCAAATGAACCTGTTGTTTAAAAACATTTTTTTTAAATGTAAAAGTTTCAGAAAAAATATTTGCACGTATATCAGAATATTTGTGCTTTTCCACAAGTTTTTCAAAGTAGAACATTTTTGTACACCATGTAAAAAGACAAATTTTGATGTTTCAGCGTGACTATTCACAGGATATTTTTTTTGTCTTTTTTCACATATCATATAAATCGTTATTTTTTCCCAAACGCTTGTGTACAAACATGGAATGTCTGGAGTATACACAAACATGTTTTTTCATTTTTTTTAGCATTTCTATTTTACTTTTTATGCATTTTAACTAATAAATAGTTTCTCTGTTTTTTCGAAACAGGCTTTCGCCCAGCTTTATAAATAAAGCACACATGTGAGATCGTTGCGCGCCAGACAACACAAGGCCCAAAGACCTAGACACAGCACTATACGATACTGAGGCAACAGCATACACACGCCCAAAATAAAACAAGGGAAAAAAATAAAAAGGAACGGAGACGAATCGACTAGATGAGGAAGACTGCAACCGCTGTGCCCTCCGAAGAATGCCCACCACGCTCCTGGTCCCGACTCGTCAAGCACTAAGCAGCACCCCCAGGAGGGAAAGCGATCGCTGCTGCCTGGACCAGAGACTGGCCCTAGGGTTTCCCCCGGCACACAGAGGGGAATGGATGAAGGGAAGCCACGACGCCCTCTGGGAAGGAAGATGCCACCCACGGGCGGCACCGCGTCGGTGTCGGTCGAGCCGACAAGGATTTCTCCCAAGGGCTCTATCCATAACCCCCAGCCGAGCCAAAGCACAGGAGACCCGCAAGGGCGAGGCCTAACCACCACCAAAACTTGCCGCCCACGAGCATGCACCACTCCGGTTCGGACTTTGTCATCAACGTCTCATGAGCAAATCGTCGCTAGGCCTGCAACATCGCAGCACAAGTAGAAATGAAATAGGGCCCGCAGTACCGCGACCGCGCGGGAGCAAACGCTTTGCCCGGCGGCCCTGGCCGGCGGCGGCGAAGGGGGAGGAGGGGTAGGAGGTGAAGGGGGCCGGGATTTGGGGAGGCGCTCATGTCGCTCTCGAGGGAGCGAGAGGAGCGCGAGTGTCGGGGGTTTCGGCACACAAAAATCAAAAACCCAACTTCTCTCTGCTCCCCTTCTAGTTTCTCTGTTTTTGAGTCTGTTTTTCATGCTCTGGACCTTTTTCTTTTCCTGTAAGACTTGAACCTGTTCGCTGGTTTTGTTTGTTATTCTAAAAAAATTAACTACTTCTTCCATTTAAATTAATTGATTTGAGTTATCCTAGATTCGGATGTATTCAGACTTGTTTTAAATCTGGATACATCCAAATTTAGACAATCCAAGTCAATTAATTTAAATCAGGGCGAGTAATAAATTCGTTCGCGTCCGTGAGCCAACCATCCCCAGTCGTTCCTTTCAGAGTACTCAGAGTGCTCCTACATTGATACACCGAGACGACGCAGCACACATGCAGCTACAGTCCGGTCGCCTGCAATCGCAATAACATCTCACGGATCGCTGCTGGCTCTTCTTCATATCCAAGTTAATGCTCCATGGCAACCACTAGCCTGCCGTCTGCCACCATTTAATTTACTCTCCCGCACCTGTCCATCTCCTACTCCTCCTCCCCTTTAAACCCATCGCCTCGCGCGCACTCACCTTCGCAGAGCTGAACCCTTGCCACTGCATTCTCGCCTGTGTCACCTCGATCGCACAGGCCGACCGACACGATGGCCAAGTGGTGGTGCGTCTCCTCCCTCCTTGTGTGCCTCGCGGTGGCGACAGTGGCGGCCAGGGGCGTGCCTGCCAGCGACGACTGCGGCACCGTCGCTGCTGAGGCTGGTCGCGACGGCGCTGGTCTCGACGAAGCCAAGACCGCCTTCGGTGGGAGCAATGACGGCGGCCTCTTCGGCGGCGGTGTCAACGGCGGGTCGCTCGGCTCGGGCATTGCCGGATTCGGTCCTCGCGGCGGCTTCGGTGGTGGGTTCGGCGCTGGCGGGGGAGGAGGAGGAGGAGGAGGAGGTGGAGGAGGAGGAGGCGGGCTGCCTTAAGTGACCGAGACCGTAGTACTACACGCCTGTGTTGTATGGAATAAGAAGTCTTGTGACGATGTGGAGGCCACCGGTTGGTGTAGTTTTTTTTTTCATCCCGTGACTTCAGGATCGTGAACCACCCACCACATCACCACGTCAGTCCGTACCAAGAGTCCATAAGAATTCATCCGTAAGTGTAGGTTTATCGTTACTGATTAGCTGTGTCTCTTCGTGTGTGTGTGTGGCTCGTATGCCCTACATTGGCCTCAGTCTACGCGTGTCTAATTAGTTAGGCAGTGGCTGAGTGATGCATATGCATGCCGTGTGAAGTTGAACCGTGTTGATTTGCATGCATGAAGTTGAACCTCGTGTTGCCTACGTGTTGTAGTATTTGCTAATTCAGCTCTAGAGAGTCCAAGTCAGTGTCATTTTCCCTTGGACATCCTTAAGCAGTGCATTGCCAAGCAAGAAGTTGAGTCGTGGATCATCAATTTGATAAGCTCCAAACTTCAATCAATCTTTCTCGATATCGGTCAAAAAGATACAAGGTGATGGGAGACCTCTTACAAACTAAGTTTTAGTTCAAAAAGCTTCGTGCCGCCCCACGTCTTCTATCGGCGCTCGTTGTCCCCGAGTTAGACATCCGACATGCGATCTGGAAGTTGCCGAAGCTGAAACACTAAAGTCTTCCACCGTTTGCTCTTCGTCGTGCTCATGATCAAAGATAGGAACCACCATCATCGCAACATCGCTTGCCCAAGAGTAGCATGTGCAGACCACCGCCGCCCCGGCATATCCCCGAACTCGAGCCAAAGCTCCGACCAACGCCACATCACACGGCCGACGAGTAGGACGGCCCAGGTCAATCACGGACTTGTAGGTTGAGCCACACGGTAGCCTAGGGGAAGGGAAATGCCCTCCAAAATCGGTGGTGATTACCGTCGGGATGCGGCAGTAATGCCGATTAGGCCTAGATCAGGCCCAGATAAGGCCCATCCAAGCACATATCAAGCCTAGATCGGGCCCTATCAGCTCCGCCGCTATCTATCGAGTTTGTTGTCCCATCGTGGTCGTACTGCCGCCATCTTCGTCCTCTCGTGACAACAAAATTTTACCGGGGTAAGAGAACCGACCGCCCAGTATAGCACATGTTTTACCTGGCGGTACGCGCCTAAAGCGGCGATGGAGGGGTGGGGGAGAGAAGTGGCGGCGTCGGTTAGGGTTGTTGTCTCGGTCACCCGCGCGAGGAGTGGGAGGAGGGGGCGGCAAACCATGAGTTGGGCAAGACTACAGTGTGTAGTGAACTTCAATCAATCTCCTGACATATTTTTCAGAATTTCGTTCGACACTTCCTGATTTAAGCTATGTGTCGATCTATCCAAGTATCAATCGGTGTTGAAGAGTGCAATATAGAGGAGAAAAGTGTAACGTATTTCATATACTTAAAAAAAACCTCAATCCCAACTAAGAAGTAGCAAAACCTTTAAGCTATTTGAAAAGTACTTTTACACATTAGTATTATTACTCTTTTTAAATAAGAACTTTGATTTATCTAGATTCGATTCATATGTATCTGTACGCTAAAACATGGTCTAGATACACACAAATCTAAACAAATACAAGTCAATTATTTTTGAACGGAGTGAGTATATGTTCTCCACGTACAAAAAACGGAGTATAAGCCCCATTACCCAAGTGTTAATTGGTTTTATGTCATTGCAACTTCCACCACTTGGAGATATGCCATTAAAAAAACAAGACTTGGAGATATGCCACTCCAACTTTCTCCTACTTGTACATATGCCATTTTCCACACTTAAAGAGAATAACGGTTCACAAATACGAGTATTTCAGTGTATACTATAGTACTTACCATAATGCCCCTGTTTTCAACTTTCGGCAGCACTGGGTGCCGAAAAATTCAAAAGACTCCAAATTTTGGCCATAGTTTGAACTTTTCAGAAAAATCTGTGAAAATTACAGAAAATCAAAAATACTAATACGAGTCTATTGTTCTAATATGAGCCGTTTTTGGGAAGATTTGGACCCCTAAACTTATAAAATTCAAAAAAAATAAGAAAATTAAAAAAATACACAACTTTTCTGTACATTCACCCGCAAGCCACGAGGTTGGGATTCAAGAAGTCACATGTAAGGTGACTCCATACAGCTGTGTCGCCCTCCAGCAGCCCAGCCTGCCTCCAACCTACCGTCATCCTCCAGCAGTGTTCCACCCTGCATCAGCTGCCGCCTACTTAGATCGCCAGCGTCACGTGCGCCAACCGCCGCCGCCTACTCTAACCTCCGACATTGCACAAGGATTCGTGGAGTGCTGGGCGGAGAATTTTGACGAGGCTACGAGAGTCGGGCGGGAGATTTTGACAAGATTTGATCGATACAGGGTAAAACGCAGCTTCTGATTTTTTTCGTGTCCATACGCGAGTATAAGGGGTATGTATTGGAGTATAAGAATCATGTATAGCAGAAAATGGCATATGTACAAGTATGAAAAAGTTGGAGTGGCATATCTCCAAGCCTTGTTTTTGTAATGGCATATGTCCAAGTGGTGAGAGTTGCAATAGCATAAAGCCAATTAACCCGAACTAATATGTTCAAGTTCCAGGCCTTCAGTTGAAC
The DNA here is from genome assembly GCA_916181665.1 of Avena sativa. NCBI lineage: Eukaryota > Viridiplantae > Streptophyta > Magnoliopsida > Poales > Poaceae > Avena > Avena sativa. The sequence continues at coordinate 254,663,374 of OV702296.1, forward strand.
ACAAATTGGACGATGTCCTGGCACTCATACTTTCACTACTTGCTCCCTTATGCGATGTATGCTCCATAATTTCCCCCTGCTGTGCTGTTGTGTGTGTTGAAGTGGTTCTCTGACACGATGATTACTATCAGTTGCATTTCCTTCCTTAACGCACCAACCTTAAACCATCAGTTCCACCGAGGTAAACAAGTAGAAAGCATCCATCGAGCATGAGCATTAGCATGAGCATGAGCATGAGCATGTGTTGAAGTGTCAACTTGTTTAATGTTTTTCGGAACTCGGAAAATCTTGCACAGTTTTCTTCGCTGTTCACACTCTTTGTAGATTGATCGGTAGTAAGTTAGCTTCATTTCCATCAAATTCTCCAACTCATCGATGTTCATAGAGTTTTCTCTACTCATCTCACCTTGATCGGTCATTAGTTACTCGGTAACATGGCACAAATGGATGACAGCAAGCATGAAGCTGAGAAAAGTAAAGAAACATAGTAAGAGCAAAGTAAGTAAAACCAAGCTAAGTATCTCAGGTAACTTTGGAAACATATTTCATTTTTTCGAAAAGGTGGGAAAATATTTCATAATCCTGTTAAGGGAAAAAAAAGTAACCACTGCACATTTCAACAATCCAATGGCTAGATCTTACATTTCTACTACACAATCATCTATTACAAAAGTAATAAAAACTAATGGCTTGGATTCATTGCACGTGTACTCTCCGTTAATTTGGAAATCCAGGGACGTGAACTATACTGAAAATCAATTCCTTCCAATAAGTATTCTAAAAGAAATTCCTATCCGATACGGATTAGTCATATGATCTGGGAAGAGGGTGTCAAGCAATATAAAATATTAAATTAATTGTTGGTCCTTCACACGATATTTCACCCAATTAAATATTATAAGAATGAGAAAGTAGAATAGTTGTAAGAACATCAATCACTCACATGTTCCATGCATAAATTATTTGCATACTGCCTTTATATAAGATCCATGTGGATTGTGGCCCGGATTTAGATCCTGAGGCATTGGACGAGTTCTTTCTTCTCTAGCATGCACTTGGACTTGCACCAGATAGGAAGGACAAGCTGGTGTGGCGCTGGAACAATGATGGTGTCTACTCGGCCAAGTCGGCTTACAAGGCCTTATCAATGGGTACCAAATTTGCGAGAGTCATGGACCAGATCTGGAGAACACGAGCACCTTTTAGCTGCAATTTGTTTGTGTGGCTAATATCCAAGAACATATGTTGGATGGCTGTTAGGCTTCAACGTCCTCGGTTGGCACACCCAGCAGCCTTCTGGTGTGTGACCAGCATCAGGAGACCTTGCGGGACCTCCTCTTGGGTTGTGTCGTCTCTAGGGAGTTGTGGGGCTGGGCCTTGAAATGCTAGGGCCGACCGGAGTGGCAGCCCAACATGGATACCGACTTGATCCAATGGTGGACTATCAGGTCATGCCCTTGCGGCTACCCAACACGACTTGTCGATAATTAGTCTTCTATTGCACCTGGAGGCACCAGAATAACATGGTATTCAATGGAGATTCTCGGGTTTCATCGTTTATCATGACGAAGATTAGAGACGAGTTTGATAGGTCGCGCTTAGCTGGTCTCTTTAAGACCAAAAGCTTTAGCTTTCCACATCCATTGTCGTAGGTGTGGATAGATGGAGATTAGTTTTATCTCGTTCCGAGGAGCTGCCACATATTTGTTGGCATCAAAATTGCCACTCTGCGGCATTCTGTGTCGTCTCGCACTTCTTCTATATGAGTAATACACCTTCTAGGGTGTATTCTAGAAAATCTATATATCTAAATTTTGAATGGATTCATGCGAAAGACTGTAGCCATTTGATACACATATATAGAGTCTTCAACAAGAACTGAAATACGGAGTAAAAATAAAGTTATTACTATTTTCATTTCATAAAATGCAATTAATTATAGCGACAGAGGACTTGTGTAAACGTAACATTGCCTTAGATCGATTTTACAAACTGAACGGGTTGGGTACGTTGTGTATGAACGTGGTTTGAGTGGAAGCTAAAACCTAAAAGGACTTCGACAGCAAGAAACTGGAGTTGAGCTTAGAGGCATACATGAATTCGGCTGTCAGTCCTAGAATTCACAACGGCCATAAACAATAGAGGTGCAATAAAGTATAGTACCGTTTGAAAGTCTATGGTTTCTTATCATAGGCCACAAACAAGACTGGTACAAGTCTTCAGTTGTGGCACACACAGCATACGGGATGGAGGATGTCCGAGTATGTACGACGTCACCCTACAAGGCGGCGACAACAACACCGATAACATAGTAGCCTAGAATACGTCTATGTGCTTAGACCATCTCACTCGCGTACCCAGCTCGAGTTTTCGGGACGACAACATAGTAGCCTAGAATACATCTATGTGCTTAGAACATAGTTGGGTGAACCCAGGCCGAAATCCGAATCAAATTTTGGCCGTACGAAACAAGTTTTTGGCCTGGGTACGCCGAGTTTTCCACTCGTGTATCCAGCCCGAGTTTCTGGGACGACCATTTCCGCTCAAATTTGGCTCAAGTTCGTCCAGATTTCGGCATAGTTCGGCATACCATGAATACAGAACATTTTAAGGCCAAAGTTCGGCGAAATTTTAAACATAGTTAGCGTAAATGTAAACATAGTTCGGACTGCAGTGAAAATATAACATATTTTGGCCAAGTTCGCCCAAGTTTGGCCAGTTCATACTCGGCATCTACGTGTTGCCCTGCGTATCCATAGGTGTTCAACAAGATCATCCTGCAGCTGTTGATGCACCGCCGGATCTCGGATCTCCTGACGCATGGTGATGAATGCAGCCCAGGTTGGAGGCACCTGATGATCAGGTTCGGCAAGAGGACTCTGTCTATGGTATGGCTCGTTCTGCTCGAGCAAACTCAATGGATCATTTCTCTCATCCTCAATGATCATGTTGTGCAAGACCACACAACAGTTCATCACTTCCCATATCTGATCTTTTGACCAGGTCATAGCAGGAAACCGAACAACTGCAAACATCTGCTGGAGCACACCGAATGTCCGCTCCACGTCCTTCCTACAAGCTTCATGTTCCTTAGCAAAGTGAGAATGCTTGGGAAGCATTGGGTTTGAGATAGTCTTCACAAATATTGGCCATCTTGGATAGATGACATCTACTAGATAGTATCCCTTGTTGTAGTGGTGCCCTCTGATCTCAAATTTCACAGGGGGAGCATGACCCTCAACAAGCTTGGAAAAGACAGTTGAGGAGTTAACGACGTTGATGTCGTTGTTCGATCCTGCCATGCCAAAGGAGTGCCAGATCCAAAGATCATGTGTAGCAACTGCCTAAAGTATCACAGTTGAACCTCCTTTGTGGCCTTTGTACATTCCTTGCCATGCAAATGGACAGTTCTTCCACTCCCAATGCATGCAATCTATGCTTCCAAGCATACCAGAAAATCCTCTACTTTCATTGACTGCCATGATCCGAACAGTGTCTTCAGCAGTGGGTGTTCTCAAGTACTCATGCCTGAACACTGCAATCACTGCCCTGCAGAACTTGTACAAGCAATCGATGGCGATGGACTCGGCCATGCGGAGATAGTCATCAGCACTGTTAGCCGGCGCTCCATATGCAAGCAACCTCATCGCCACGGTGCACTTCTGCAGTGAGGAAAACTCAACCAAGCCGGTGCAGTCCTTCTTGCAAACGAAATAGGGGTCAAACTCCCGGATGGCATGCACGATCTTGAGGAGTGGGTGGGAATGAGACTGTCTCGCCGACAAACCTGGCTCACGCCCGTTTTCGCTACGTCCGGCGTCCCAGGGCGTACCCGGAAGCCTGGGTACGGCGTGGGAAGTCCGGACCAAAGTTCGCCCAAATTCAGACAAAAACATGTTCCTGGATACGCGACTGAGCCGAATTTCGGCGTCCGGACCTAAATTAGGCGTCCCATGTAGGCGAGTGGAGATGCTCTTACACTTCAAATATTTTGCATGTTTTATGTATACCAGAAATTATGCTTACTTACTTAGGTGATAGAAGTTGAGGACACCTGCTTGGCTGGGCAAAATAAATAAACAGTAGTACTAGGAACTAAGGTTTAACTTGGCTTAAAAGGATAAAACGGCATGAGGAATCAGAATCAGCTGTAAGGACGTAACAAGGTAATCCGTTACTGGATCACGGGAAAAGAGCATTGCACAACCAGCTATAAGCACATAACAAAATACATTCCCTGTTTGGTTGAATGAGGACCATACGCACAACTATATGAACAAGGATACAGTACGGTGCATAGTGGCAATACAAAGCTACACACCTCTGACCAGGAAGCCAGGAAAGTTTGGAGGACCATAGTCATTCCCATGCAAAAACAGAACCGATCACCACAGATCAAGATAATTATCGTCACGTTCTATCAAATACTACCTCTGTTCCGTATTTTAGCTTGCTAAAAAGTCTTATATTGTGGAACGGAGGGAGTACAATGCATCAATAGTAACAGCAAGTAAACAGCATATTATAGATCCCCAAAAGTAAGACAAGTGCTTCAAGCATGGTGATTCGGTTGAGATGAGACTATGGTTCTGCGAATACAAACATCACCCATAAGTGCACGGAATAACATCCAACTAGATCCATAAAGACGTCACGGCTTGTACGTTCTTCCTGGTGAACAAGTCTGCTATAAAACCCAGAAATGCAGAAGACAGCAAACCCATGTCTGCAGGTTTAAACAACATTCCAACTGATAATAGGTAGCAGATCCATCACAGCTTGGATCTTTAATCCAAGAACTCAAAACTGGAACCTGATGAAGAAACATAAAGTAACACAGTGAGTACGGGAGGGCACCAGTCCTTGCAATACTGTAAACACCGTAATGCTTGGATCAGCATGAAACTTGGTCTAACCATTCCAAAATTAAGAGGATTTTGTTGTTGTTAACATGTAACTGAACGGGTACATTGGCTTATAATTTGATAGCCAGCGTTCTGAGGTGCCATTTTGACGATTTCCCAGTCTTCAAAGCAGCCAAAAGGCACTTCATGCTAAGATGCCTCGTTAGTCATTATAAGGAGAGGAAATGGATCCCTATAATAGCCTAAAAAAATTATACAGCATTTCCTAACTCAAATGCAAAAATGATGATTTACACTAATAGTACAGCGGTTATATTGTCTAAAAAGTCCTCATGAAATGGCACATGCTTTCGTTAGTATGATCTACTAAGCATAACTTTTATTTTTCTTGAGGGAAAGCGGCAGGTGTTCTGCCAATTCAATTAAGCTGATAGAAGAAAGTGTCTGAAACAAGCTAGAGAGGGACTAGCTGACAAGAAGCAACAAGAGAAAAACAGGAACTGAAAAACTAAAACAGACTACTCGCTAATAACAGGGCCTGGCTCATCTCCTCTAGCTTTCTCCTGCAAGTAGGCACCTAGCAGCAACAGGTCATCTTTGATCAATTCCAGCAGTTGGCGTTCAGGGATTGTTGAATGCTGAAAGACTCGCCTGCGCCTCTCTTTCCAAATATGCCATGCACCATATATTGCAACCATCAGTTCATCATTTGATAGGGATCCAGACTTAAACTGCCACCAATCAGCCGGGGAAGAAAACTGATGGAGCTGAACTTCCAACCCTGAGGCACCTGTCCATTGTGCCAGAAGATGCCAAACCACCCGAGAGTATGGGCAATTCAGAATTAAGTGAGACGCCGTCTCCTGCTCCTGCTCACAAAGAGAACAGTGATCCCCATGCTCCATTCCCCGGGTCTGTAGCATTTCATCGGTCAGAATGCATTGCCGTAGCCAAAGCCACATGAAAAGCTTACATTTGGGTTGGACCTTAGATTTCCACAGCTTCTTGTAATCTATATCCGAGTGAGACCCGAAGAACTGAGCCTTATAAGCCGATGCCATGCTGTATTGAGCTGAGGCATTAAGTCTCCAAATGATCTGGTCTTCCTCATTGAGAAGGTTGATATCCTGCAATTTTATCCACAGAGCCGCGAACTCCCTTAACTGAATTTCCGTGGTGATTCGATGAAACCCCGTCATCCATTTGTCATGTACCATGGCCTGCTCCACCGAAAGCTTCTTGAGCCGAGTCAATTTGAATAGGTTAGGAGCTATCTCTGCAGGCGCAACTCCGTCCAATCACCTTGATGTCCAAAACTTAGCAATGTTGCCCCTTCCCAAGGTGATTTTAGTGCAGGCATCAAAGAGGGAAGAATCAACCTGATCACATGGCAGTGTAGTTCCAATCCATGGCCTATTTCTGTCCTTCCATTCATAACTAAGCATGACTCCGATATCGACAAAGGCAATTTATATGGGCCAACATCCACCAGTTTAACAGTACTTCAGTATTCAGGAAGGGTATAATTACTGTCATCATGGTTGAATGAGGCAATCGTCAGGCCTGCTGTTGGATGGCATCTAACCCTATGCTAAAAAGAAGACAGTATCAATAGCCTTAGGTCCACCAATGCAGATTGAAGCAGGACATCATTGTGAATCAGGGAAGAGAAGCAAAGGAGAAGCAGGGGCGAGGCAGGATGCTTGCCAGAGTGCTGGGAGGCCACGGGTCATCATTACCAAGTGCCAGCCACCATCGTCAAGCATAACACCACCGGAACCTGCCCATCTCTTGCCCACCAGGCTCCAAATATCTAGAGTACATTGCCCAATGTCTGTCTAGGGCCGATGGGACACCAAGGCAACACCTTGATAACCATGGTAAGAACTTTCTTCAACAAATGTGTGTAATGCCTACTTCTAAATCTTTAAGCTAAAATAATTATCTTAACTACTCGTTCTAAGTTACTCAATAGTTTTTCCTGTTCCAGCATTTAGATACTGCAGTCAACACAAAAATAAGAATCAATGAATCATGACGAGTTATATTGTTAAACTTACTTCTAGGAGGCGGGAAGAAATTTTGTTCAATGTCAATTTTCTCAGGAAGTACTCCAAAGGTATTCAGCATTGCTACAATTTTGTGAACCACCTCATCCTCCTTAAAACATTTGATTTCGACTACCTTTAGATGCTTCAGTAACAACAGCTGTTCCGCTGGGTTATAGCTTTCATCTGTTTCAACTGCAGGTTGCTGCGTAAGTAGCAAACAAAATATTTTATAAAGATAAATCAACAACACACAGTGAACTCAACAAGACAACAATGGTACTTAGAAATACATACCTCACGAGGTTCAAGTTGGAGAGTAAGATTCTCTAGAAGTGGTGTGTGCTGGAGAAAGCAAACTAATATGCCAAAATCAGCTGCTACACACCACTCATTGAGTAGCAGTGTCTTTAGCATGGTAAATGTAGGGCACTGTTTACAATCCTTTCTGAAAATAAACTGGACCAAGCACAAGCAGTAAGAATAACGGAAGTTCAAAAATGAAAAAAGTACTCCCTCCGTTCCATAATTCTCGACGTGGTTTTACTTCAAATTTGAACTAAAACCATGACAAGAATTATGGAAAGGAAGGAGTACTAGATAGTGTATGCAATAACATTGAAAGTACGGACTTCCTAGGTACTCCCTCCATCCCAAAATATAAGGCGCCTAAGGATTAGTCAAAAGTCAACGTTTTTTAAGTTTGAAAAAGTTTATACACAAAAATATGAACATTTATAATACCAAATCAGTATCAATAGATTCGCCATAAAGTATATTTTACTAATGTGTCCATTTAATATTGTAGATGTTTTTATTTTTCTAAATATTTGGTCAAAGTTAATAAGATTTGACTTTTGACTAATCCTTAGGCACCTTACATTTTGGGGCGGAGAGAGTATTTAAGTGCCTTTTGACTAATACTCCCTCCGTCCAGAAATAAGTGATTTGGTTTTGTCTAGATTCGGATGTATCTAGACATGCTTTAGTGTGTAGATACATTCAAATCTAGACAAAGCCAAGTCACTTATTTCTGGACAGAGGGAGTAGTTTAAATTCATTTGAAGAAGACAAGAAGAAGATATATATAAGATGTAACATGTTTTTCTTGAATTCTTTTTTTTTGACCGAGATTTTTTTTTTTTTTTTGAATTCTTATCTACAAAAATATATTGAAGTTAGGGATACCCCAAAACTAATGTTCAGAACTATGATATGACCATGGGTGGGTAAGGGCCAGAACACCAAGGATAGGACATTCACCATTACCTAGCCGAGGACGGTGTTCTTCCCTGACAATGTAGATTGTCTCTGGGGCTTAGAACTTTGATTTTCTTATTGCTTAATTATCGATGGAGTACATGGTGTCCCTTTTTATAAGGACGACTTACAAGACACCTACAAATGGTATCTCTCCTTTTCTATCTAACTATATTTTTAGCGTCCTAACTAAAGTGATATCTTTTCTAACGTGATTATGACTATCTACCAACAACATTTGATTCCTAATAACCCTGTCTTTCTGAACATGTGGCTGCAGAGTGACTCCTGCATAGATTTGCCACTAACATAACTCACTAATTACTAAAATTTGTATAATGTCAAAAGTTACAATACGGGAGGGTATGTCCCATGATATATAGTCTCAAGAGCAAAACGCCTATTGTGCATAGTACTCCATCTGTTTCAAAATATAAGATGTTTTAGGTTTGTGAAAGGAGTGTATCTAGACCCCTTTTAGTGTGTAGGATGTTTTAGGTTTTTGAAAGGAGTGTATCTAGACCCCTTTTAGTGTGTAGGAAATCTTATATTTTGAAACGGAGGAAGTATGTGTCAAATTCATTAGTGATACCGAGCTTTTACTTCAAACTATATTACGTGGTCCCTAATTGTTGACGTCCGATTCAATTAGATCTGTAACAACCCAAGCCAAAATTCCCCTCAAAGCCAGCCACACGTCCGACAGGTAATCATGCATAGCACCTCATTTTGGTTTTCACCCTAGCTTCGCGCCAAAGGGTTAAGCCAGAAGTGCTACGTTTGGACAAGCAAGTATTTAATGCTAGTTGAACTCATTGTAATCTAGCACTATGGTATCAAATGTCAGAATGTTACATAATCCTCGTATGGTAAACTCTCCGCCAGTGGTATGTTGGTAACATGCTAAAGCTTGCAGTAAGATGAAGATCTTATAGTAACTGGATGTCTTAACTAACACAGTTCTACAACCTTGTTAGGTAATGTAATGATGATGATCATTAAAACCACATACAACAGATAAGACTTAAAATATAAATATCTGCAACATCAAAAATAATATCTCAGTAGTTATTTTTCAAAAGAAAATAAAACATCTCAGTAGTTAGGCTGCCTATATATAACATATGTCGGCATTAGCTCATCATTTGTGCATGCATATCTACATTAATTCCACTTGAAATAAAAAGTTAGAGCTGAATCAAAAAGTAGCTTGGGAAGCATAGACAGAACTAGGCTTATGATGGCCTGGTGATATTTACTCTAAAAAGTTCACTAGGATTAGTTCACGGAAATGTAATTACCAATTGACTACATGATGGAAATGCTAAACTGCTAGATACAGGGAATTTATTTAAATATGACTATATTAGTTTTTTTATTTCTCCTGGGTTGATAATACGATCATAAAACAAGGTACACAGGAAACAAAAAGCAAAACCAGGAGACTAGGATTTGGAGCAGAAGAGCAAGCATACCACTTCAGGGTCACATGTCAACTCTAAATTCGTGGCGCCTGACAAGCCTCTGAGAAGCACAGACCTATTGCTGCCAGCACTGCCATCATATTGACCAAAGCATCTATCATCACCACAATCACCGCAAGCTTTATGTCTACACGTATCGTTGCACGAGTAGTCAAGCCTGACAAACGCTGTTACCAATGACGGCATGCTCTCAAGCAAAGGAGCCCTGCCATCAATGTCTTCTAGTTCGAAGGAAACAAGGCATGGGGTGGAAATACAAGTGCGAGATTTCCACCTGAAATCACAGCTAGTGATGCTTAGACGTCTTAATGACTGGGATATGATCCGGCGGGCATAAATTCTGCAAGAGCACATCCTCAGATCCTCCAATGCAGGGCAGTTCGAGAAATCCAGAGAGCGAGGCAGTAAAATCACATCTGTGAGCTCCACCCTCACCAAGAACTGTGAAATGAAAGGCACGTTGACAAGAGGCAGGCTGTAGCTCTCAGTACGGATGCGGACCTTAAGAACCCGAGCTTTGCACAGTGACACAGCGTGCCGGATCCATGTGTCAGCGAACCGGAATAGCTCGTCTTCATCAGCGTTATAGAACTCCTCAGAAATACTGATCTCACACTCGTCTAGAGGCAATCGGTCGCGGAGGAGGAGCAGCTGGTTGACGAAGTTATTCACCGTCCAGGCTCTCCACTCCAAGAACCTCCGACCACCGCGGGTGATGCGTAGGGCGGGTGTGGACTTCCAGAGGTGGCGCCAGCGCCGAGAGAGCACGCACGTCCGCACCGTCTCGTCCGAGGGCAGAAAGGAAAGCACGACCTGGAGGACAGCGTCAGGCAGGGCGCTGAGGAGATCCTCGCCGGTAGCATCGGTGGCTTCCTCGCTGTGCTTGCACCTCTTAGCCATTCCGTCAAACAGGTGGCGGGCGTCGGTTCAACTGCGCAAAAGATCAACTGCTCTCAGGCTTCGGTGAGCATTCCGTCGACGCGGGGGAGGGGAGGGGAGGGGGCGTCGGTTCTCCCGGACCTTTCGAGTTTAAGGTCCAGGGAGCGACGGGGCGGAGGCGCCGACGGCCGCGCGCAAGAGGAGGAGAAGGTGGTGGGGTAAGAAGACGGTGGGGCCTAGGCGGCGGTCACCGCCGAGATGGATAGAGATAGTGGAGGGTGCAGCTGGTGGCGGCGACTCCGGGGAATGGCGTAGATGGTAAATGCGTGAGGCGGCGGCGACCGAATTGGGGGAGGTCGGGAGAGACGACAGGAGGGAAGACAGTGTTGTGGGTAGCGCAAGCGCCAAAGAGAATTCTGTGGAGAATTCTCCCTCAGCATGCGGTCACTTTTAGTACAGTAGTACTTTTTCTCGTTATTTCGTAATCCCAGGGTACGATACCCTTTAGCTTTACAGTGACACAAATCATTTTCTCATAAATTTTAGAATCCTCCCACAAATAAATGCAATCTTTGCGTCAGGCTCCGGCCTCCTGATTTATCCTCTCCTCCAAATTTTATACTCCAAAAACCACAGGCACTCCAACGACATTAGCTAGGTAGTGGGTTGTTAGACCATCTCCATTCGGCTTCTCAGGGTGAAATTTAGGTTCGGACGTTAAAATTGGTCTAGTCATATTTTCAGGATCCTGGTTTTGTCCGGATTTGGATGAACTTTGGTCCAGACTTCTAAGACCATTCCCAGCATCCTGGAAATGTCCTGGGAACGCCGGACGAAGCGAAAACAGGCGTGGGGCAACTCTGTCGGCGAGACAGTCTCATTTCCCCCCACGTCCACTCGCCTAGACTGCGGCGAAGAGCTCCCCAGCTGCCTCTGTCGCCATGACCCACGCCGAGACATACCCGCGGCTCTAGATAGGCTTGTCGTAGTCGTCGCCGCTTTCGCAACCCAAACTTCACCGTAGCTCGGCTTCGCTGCGAGCTCCAACCACCTCGCCTGCCCAGTGTTCGCTGTTTTGTCGGTTCGGCCATGGACTCCGACGATGAGGAGATGCTCGTCGTGTTGCTGGAGGAGGAGAACGCCATTGTCGCCGAATATGAAGAGCACATGCAGATACCCGCCTCCCTCGCCCAGTTGTACCTACAGACGGCAAAGCCGAAGCGTGGAGGTTCGGCGAAGGGTCACCATAAGTGCAAGGCAAGGCAGAGGATAGAGGGTTACTGCATGTTGTATGCCGACTACTTCGCCGACGAGCCACTCCACGAAGAGGCTGTGTTTCAGCGTCGTTTTAGGATGAGCCGGAAGCTCTTCCTTAAGATCGTGCATGCCACACTATGAATTCGACCCCTATTTCATGTGCAAAAAGGACTACACCGGCATGATTGGGTTTTCCTCACTGCAGAAGTGCACAGTGGCGATGAGGTTATTTGCATATGGAGCGTCGGGTGACAGTGCCGATGACTATCTCCGCATGGCCGAGTCCACCGCCATCGATTGCATGTACAAGTTCTGCAGGGCGGTGATTGCGATGTTTGGGAAACAATACTTGAGAACACCCACTGTTGGAGACACTATTCGGATCCTCGCAGTCAATGAAAGTAGAGAATTTTCTGGAATGTTTGGAAGCATAGACTGCATGCATTGGCACTGGAAGAACTGTTCATTTGCATGGCAGGGAATGTACAAAAGCCACAAAAGAGGTTGCACTGTGATACTCGAGGCAGTTTCTACACATGATCTTTGGATCGGGCACTCCTTCTTTGGCATGGCAGGATCGAACAATGACATCAACGTCCTCAACTCCTCAAATGTATTTGCCAAGCTTGTTGAGGGTCATGCTCCCCCTGTGGACTTTGAGATCAATGGTCACCACTACAACAAGGGATACTATCTAGCAGATGGCATCTATCCAAGATGGCCAACATTTGTGAAGACTATCTCAAGCCCGATGCTCCCCAAGCATTCTCAGTTTACCAAGGAACATGAAGCTTGTAGGAAGAACGTGGAGCGGGCATTTGGTGTGCTCCAACATAGGTTTGCAGTTGTCTTGTTTCCTGCTATAACCTGGTCGAAAGATCAGATGTGGGAAGTGATGAATTGTTGTGTGGTCCTACACAACATGATCATTGAGGATGAGAGGAAGGACCTAGTGAGTTTGGTCGAGCAGAATGAACCATACTATAGACAGGGACCTGTTGCCAAGCCTGATCACTAGGTGCCTCCAACCTGGGCTGCCTTCATCGCCATGCGTCAGGAGATTCGAGATCTGGCAGTGCATCAACAGCTGCAGGATGATCCGGTTGAGCACCTATGGATACGCAGGAGCAACACGTAGATGACGAGCATGAACTGGCCGAATTAGGCCGAAATATATTGTATTTTTATTGTACGTCGAACTATGTTTAAATTTACGCTAAACTATGGTCGATTGTATGTCGAACTAGGCCGAACAGTGCTCTTTATTCATATTATGCCGAACTATGCAAAATTTGGACGAATTTGAGCTGAAATTGGACTGAAAGGGCGTCCCGAAAACTTGGTCTAGGAACACGAGTGGGAAACTCGCGTTTCAAGCCGAAAACGCGTTTCGTCCGGCCATATTTTGGTTCGGATTTCGGCCTGGGAACGCTCAACAAGTGGAGATGCTCTTAAATCCAAAAAAATTGCATGTTTTAAGTAGGAGAGCATGCGGACGTAGCCGGCAGGAGACACGGGCGATTGTGAGCTAGCTACAAGCTCATCTAGGATTTTGTCCCCTCGCCAGAGTTGTCGGTTCGCTCTGCCTCCGGTGGTTCTAGGCCTGGGGCCTTAGAGGTGTGATGGATCACGGCCTCACCGGTGGGAGGTTTTTCGTTTTTTTATTTATTCTTGTTTCAAGTGTATTCTTCGAGATCTTGAGACTATGGCTACGTCCTAAAGTCAGAATAAGATTCTTTCCATTCTATCCTCGCTCCGGTGGTGCATCTAGCACTGATGAAGGACGCGTAGTGTCGTTTGTTCGGCGATATCCTAGGATTTGGTCCGTTTTCGTGTTCGTTGGTTTGTTCTTGGATCAGTCTCTTTCGATTTATGGTTGTTATTATTGGTGATGGTTGTTGCTCTGGTGTGTTGGTCCTTTGTGGTTTTAGCACGACAACTTTTCTTTGTCTACTACAACAAGCTCTGCTACGACAAGCTTTGCCTAGCTCTGATGATGAAGGGACAAAGACGGCAGTGTACTTATATTTATAGTCATAACTAGATGATTCAATGGCCTATTTGTAATTATTATTATTATTTTTATCTCTTACCCCTGGACTCTCTTCGAGAACGTCTACTACAAGAACATCGTCCAACAAACGGTCCACATGAACTCCAACATGGAGCCTCCCTGGGACAGTAACATAGGAATATACTTCACGGGAGAGATCACCTGAGAGATATAGCTACTCCCTCCGTTTTAAAATATAAGATGTTATAGCTTTGTGAAACAAACGTATCTAGATTTGTTTTAATGTATAGATTCACTTTAAACATGAGTGAACCTACATACTGAAACAAGTCTAGATACATTCTTTTTATAAATCTAAAACATCTTATATTTTGAAACAGAGGGAGTACATTCCTGGTACCTTTGTACTCCCTGGACGATAAGGGTGTGTTTGGTAGCCTGGGTTACCACATAATGACTTTCCCACCTCAGATATTCTTACCTCATACAAGCTGCAGTGAGATTTTTTCAGGTGTTTGGTAGTTCGTGTGTGTTCATCCATGTTGCGTGAAGACATTGTTTGGTAGCTCGCATGCATTGAGATAAGAGATAGCTCTGGTTTCTTACACATACACATAAGACCTTTATCAGAAAATTAATTGTAAACAAGGCCAATGTTTTACACAGAACGCCTTGAATGAAAAAATAAAAATCAATTAGGTCCTCTTCTCCCTAAATGATGGCTGGCGGCGCTGGGACTGGCCACCGCCGCCGGCGAGCTAGAGTTGCAGATCGGGGCAATGCGGACCGGTTCTCAGGCGCCGACGCGAGGAGGTCGCCGCCACGAGCTCCCTCGCTCGCCCGCCGTGCAGATCGGTGCAGTGCAGATCTTGGGCACCCGCCGCCAGAGCTCACACGCCCACCCACCCGTTCTGAGAGATATGAGATCTCTGAGAAGTTCTTTAACTGCAAGATGGAGGAATGGAGTTCCGTTAGTGAGCACGTCATTAAGATGTCGGGCTACACTCAACGACTTGAGCAACTGGACTGCAAGATTTCAGAAGAGCTCAAGATTGACAGAGTTCTGCAATCACTCCCTCCTAGCTACAAAGGTTTTGTAGTTACTCACAATCAAATTGGTTCCACTGATATGATCACTGAGCTCTTCGCTAAGCTGAAAGCTGCGGAGGTGGATATCAAGAAAGATAATCATGTGTTGATGGTCAACAAGACCCCTAGCTTTAAGAAAGGTAAGGGTGCAAAGAAATCCTTCAAGAAAGGCATCGGCAAGCGTGTTGCCCCTGCTGAGAAGAAGCTCAAGTCTGGACCTAAGCCGGACACTGAGTGCTTCTATTGCAAGGACAAGGGTCACTGGAAGCGCAACTGTCCGAAGTACTTAGCGGACAAGAAGGCTGGCACCATTAAAGGTATATTTGATATACATGTTATTGATGTTTACCTTACTAGCGCTCGTTGTAGTGCCTGGGTATATGATACTGGTTCAGTTGCTAATATTTATAACTCGAAACAGGAGCTACGGAATAGACGGCGGCTAGCAAGAGATGAGGTGACGATGTGCGTTGGCAATGGATCAAAAGTTAATGTGATGGCCGTCAGCACGCTCTCCTTAGTTTTACCTTCGGGATTAGTTTTAAACCTTAATAAGTGTTATTATGTGCCTGCGTTGAGCATGAACATTATATTTGGATCGTGTTTATTACAAGACGGTTATTCATTTAAATCGGAGAATAATGGTTGTTCTATTTATATGAATAACATCTTTTATGGTCATGCACCTGTTATGAATGGTTTATTTCTTCTGAATCTCAAAAGCAATAAAACGCACATCCATAACATTGAGGCTAAGAGATGCAAAGTAGATAGTGATAATCCAACTTATTTGTGGCACTGCCGTCTAGGTCATATTGGTGTAAAACGCATGAAGAAACTCCATTCTGATGGACTTTTGGAGTCTCTTGATTTTGAATCATTTGACACGTGCGAGCCGTGCCTCATAGGCAAGATGATCAAAACCCCGTTCTCCGGAATGATGGAGCGAGCAACGGACTTATTAGAAATCATACATACCGATATATGCGGACCAATGAGTGTTTCTACGCACGGTGGATATCGCTATTTTCTTAGTTTTACTGATGAATTAAGTAGATATGGGTATATCTATTTAATGACACATAAATCTAAAACGTTTGAAAAGTTCAAAGAATTTCAGAACGAAGTGGAAAACCATCGTAACATGAAAATTAAATTTCTACGATCCGATCAGGTGAATATTTGAGTTATGATTTTCTCACGCATCTTAAAGCAAGCGTAATCGTTTCGCAACTCACGCCACCCGGAACACCACGGCGCAATGGTGTGTCTGAACGCCGGAATCGAACTCTATTAGATATGGTGCGATCAATGATGTCTCTTACAGATTTGCCGTTATCATTTTGGGGTTATGCATTAGAAACAGCTGCATTCACTTTAAATAGGGCACCATCTAAATCCGTTGAGACGATACCGTATGAACTATGGTTTGGTGCTAAACCTAAGTTGTCGTTTCTTAAAGTTTGGGGATGCGAAGCTTACGTCAAGAAGTTGATGCCGGACAAGCTCGAACCCAAAGCGGAGAAATGCGTCTTCATAGGATACCCTAAGGAAACGATTGGGTATACCTTCTACCATAGATCCGAAGGCAAAGTGTTTGTTGCAAAGAACGGATCCTTTCTTGAGAAGGAGTTTCTCTCGAAAGAAGTGAGTGGGAGGAAGGTAGAGCTAGACGAGGTTATTGAACCTTCTCTCGAGTTGGAGAGTAGCGCATCACCTGAAATTGTTCCAGTGCCGTCTGCACCAACAAGAGAGGAAGCTAATGACGAGGATCATGAAACTTCGAACGATGCTACTACTAAACTTCGCAGGTCAACAAGGTCATGTGCCACTCCTGAATGGTACGGCAACCCTGTCTCAACCGTCTTGTTGTTAGACAACAGTGAACCTGCGAACTATGAGGAAGCAATGATGAGCCCAGACTCTGAGGAATGGCTAGAGGCCATGAAATCCGAATTGGGATCCATGAGCGAAAACCAAGTATGGACTTTGGTGAACCCTCCTAGCGACCGTAAGGCCGTTGAGTGCAAATGGATTTTCAAGAAGAAAACGGACGCGGATGGTAATGTTACTGTCTATAAAGCTCGGCTTGTCGCAAAAGGGTTTGGGCAAGTTCAAGGTGTTGGCTACGATGAGACTTTCTCTCCCGTAGCGATGTTTAAGTCCATTCGGATTTTATTAGCAATTGATGCATTTCATGATTATGAAATATGGCAGATGGATGTCAAGACTGCGTTCCTCAATGGCAACATTGATGAAGAGTTGTATATGATGCAGCCCGAAGGTTTTGTCGATCCTAAGGATGCTAATAAGGTGTGTAAACTTCAGCGTTCCATTTATGGACTGAAGCAAGCATCTTGGAGTTGGAACCTTCGTTTTTATCAACTGATCAAGAGTTTTGGATTTGTTCCAAATTGCTACGAAGCTTGTATCTACAAGAAAGTGAGTAGGAGCTCGGTGACATTTTTAGTACTATATGTGGATGACATATTGATTATTGGAAATGACATTGGTATGCTTAACGATGTGAAGAGTTATTTAAATAAATGTTTTTCAATGAAAGACCTATGAGAAGCTGCTTATATATTAGGCATCAAAATCTATAGAGATAGACAAAGACGCCTAATAGCTTTAAGCCAAAGTACATATCTAGACAAAGTTCTGAAAAGGTTCAGAATGGACAAAGCAAAGAAAGGTTCATTTCCCATGTTGTCAGGTAAGATATTGAGCAAGGCTCAGTGTCCAGCTACGGTAAACGATAGAGATACTATAAGCAAAGTGCCATATGCCTCGGCCATAGGTTCTATCATGTATGACATGCTATGTACTAGACCGGATGTGTCCAATGCTCTTAGTTTGAAGAGCAGATACCAAAGTGATCCAGGAGTGGAACACTGGACAGCCATAAAGAACATCCTAAAGTATTTAAATAGGACTAAAAAAATGTTCTTGGTCTATGGAGGTGATGAGCAACTCGTCATAAAAGGTTACGTCGATGCTAGTTTCGACACCGACCCGGATGATTCTAAATCTCAGACAGGATACATTTATATTTTGAATGAAGGAGCTATGAGCTGGAGAAGCTGCAAGCAAAGCATGATCGCGTGATCTACAACAAAAGTGGAATACATGGCTGCTTCAGAAGCGTCAAGTGAAGGAGTTTGGATCAGGAACTTCATCACTGATCTTGGTGTGGTTCCAAGTGCCTTGGACCCACTGGAGATATTGTGCGACAACACTAGCGCCATAGCACTGGCTAAGGAACCAAGATATCATCCAAAGACCAAGCACATCAACCGCCGTTTTTATATAATTCGAGATTATATAGAAGATGGAGATCTGAAGATTAGCTCATTGATTAATGATGGTTAAGGTTTCCTAACCATAGACATGGGTTATCGATTAATAATGAGATCATGTCATTAGGAGAATGATATGATGGACAGATCCAAATGAAGCAGAGCAATTAGATCGTGTCATCGTGTTCATCTTTGCGAAGCTTTTTCCTATGTCAAGTATTGTATTCCGTAGACCATGAGATAATACAACTCCCTGGTATCGGAAGAAAGCTTTGAGGTCATCAAACGTCATCCTATGTGAGGGTGATCATAAAGGTGTCTCTCAGGTGATCGGAAAGTACTTGTTGGGTTGTATGTATCGAGGTGGAATTTGTCCCTCCCGAGTCAGAGAGATATACTTCGGCCCCACTCGGTAATCGATATCAACACCGCTTGCAAGCATGTGGTTAAGGAGTTAATCACAAAGTGATATCGGATTACGGAACGAGTAAAGTACTTGCTGTGAACGAGATTGAACTAGGTATGTCGATACCAACGATCGAATCTCGGGCAAGTAAAATATCGCATGACGAAGGGAATACATATATGGGATTAATTGAATCCTGGCATCGTGGTTCATCCGATATGATCATCGATGAATATGTGGGAGTCAATATGGGTTTCCAGATCCCGCTGTTGATTATTGATAGAAGATCATGTCTGCATATTCTCGAACCCGTAGGTCACACACTTAACGTGCAACGACGCTAGTATAGAATGGATAATTGGTTTATGAGTTTTTTCGGAGTCTCGGATGAGATCCAGGACATCACGAGAGGTTCCGAAATGGTCCGAAGAATAAGATTCATATAAAGGAAAGCAGTTTTTGGATTTCGGAATCGTTTCAGATTTTATCGGTATTATACCGGAAGGTTCTAGAAGGTTCCAGAGTGGGACCATCATGGGCCCACTTGTCGGAGGCCTACGTGGGCCTAAGGGGAAGTGCCCTGGCCACTTTGGGCCAGGGGCACAAGGCCCCCAAGGCCCAGCCGGTCAGCCCTAGGGGAAACCCTAGGGGAGCCTTCTAGAAGGAAAGGGGGAAGACTTGCCCCCCACTCCACCCTTGGGGCCGCCGCCCTAGGGTTTGGAGGAGGGGCCAAGGGGGGCCGGCCAGCCCCCTATATAAGGAGGGCATGGGCGCAGCCTCCCCCCACCACTCCTCCAACCCTAGCCGCCAACTGCTGCCCTTCCTCTCTCTCTCCCTCTCTCTCCCGACTACGCATAGGCGAAGCCCTGCCACAGAAATTCTCCACCATAAGCACCACGCCGTCGTGCTACAGATCCAATCTATCTCTCCACCATACTTGCTGGACCAAGGAAGGAGGAGACGTCGCTGCACCGTGCGTGTGCATCTCTCGGAGGCGCCGCCACTTGAGGCGTAGGATCGGATCGGATCGCGAGGAGGAGACAGCGAGTACGACTACATCAACCACGTTCTGTTGAGCGTTTCCGCTGTGCGATTTCTTCAAGGGTATGAAGATCTCATCCATCTCTCTCGTTGATTGCATCTCCTAGATTAGATCTTGGCTTTCTTGTTCGCATCCGTAGAATTTTTTTGATTTACTATGCTGCGAAACCCTTCACGGAGCCAGCGCGTGAGTAGGTCCTGGGACCCTTCCATGTAGCTGCTGGTGAGGTGGACGCAGCGGAAGGGGCTCGGGTGCTCGGCGAAGACACGAGCGACAACGGAGATGATGCGCCGCGCTTCAACGCGTACGACCGGGGCGCCTGCGGGGAGGACGTGGGAGTCGACGAGGACGAGCGGGTCGGAGCGCCAGACCCCGCGCCAGCGTTGGTAGAGCGTGGCGGTGCGCGCGGCCTCCTTGACGGGGATGCGGGAGACGATGTTGCCGAGGAGCATGTCGGGGAGGCTGCTGAGGCGGTCTACGCCATCGTGGGAGAGGAGCGCGAAGATGCGAGCGTCGACGGGGGCGGGAGGGTCCGGGAGGGCGAAGTGGGCGTAGGAGATCACGCGGGCGAAGAGTTGCTCTACATCGTCAGGGTCACGGCCCTGGCGCCGGAAGTCGGCGACCGTCGCGGGGTCCATCGGAATGGGAGGCACCCGGGTGTCCATGCCGCCGCCGGAAGCGCCGCGGTGGGGACGAGGGTTTTCAGCGGTGGCGGTGACTGTGGAGTGGAGGAGTGAAGCAGAAGCGGCCGAAGGAAAGGGGAATTGCTCTTGAGCCGTGGCTATAAGTTTAGATGGGCCCAAATGTGCACAACACATTGCACTTGGCCCACTGGTTTCTCTACAAAATACTCTATTCCTTTCAAATTAATTTATAGCCCAACTAACGCTGAGTGGTCACAATGGGTTATTGGTATATATCTTGGTTTCTAATTAGACCCATATCGTCCATTTTTTTGTTAAACAAGGTTACATCATCAATGAGTTTGGAAATTGAAAAGCTAGGGGCAAACTTTTCAGCTAGCTCATGCACAATTTTATTTGTTTTCCTCGGACAATGCATATAACAAACATTACCAATCAATAAAGCTACATCCACACAATCAACAAAAGTAGCAGCTGAATCATTCCACCAAGCTTCTCCTCTGTTGCAAGCTTCAATAGTCCCCAATGAATCCGGCTATAATCCTGCGTTGCATCCATCTTAGAAGCTAAGATGATTCCTTTCATTGCTAGGGCTTTGGCCATAGATGCTGATACCACATGTGAGAGTTATTTGTATGTCGCCGCTATAAATCTTCCTTGGTAATCACGTAGTACATCGCCAATAGCTCCAGACTTCACATCATCATAACATGTAGCGTCAATATTGAGCTTCACATGTCTTGGAGGTGGCTCAGACCAAGTTGCATCTGATATAGGTCCCTGCATCTTAGACACTTTTGAAGCATTAGATGCAATAGATAGAATAGACATTTTACAACGGAACAAGGGAGTGACATATTCATTCTGTGTGCGTTTCCTTCTCATCCACCACAAATACCAGCAAGTTACAACAATGAGTTCTCTCTTACCAGCCAAGTCGAAGTTTGGCAGATCATTGTATTGCTTCCAAAGTAGGTATTCTAGCACAACCGACCCCGACTTGTCATCTTGCACAGCTTATTCGACCAACCCAATAATCCCGAGAGTGTTCAACATCTCCTTGGCCACATGACACTGGAATAAGAGATTCTTAACATCCTCTGTCCCCTGGTTGCAGACCGGGCAAGCACCCGGCGTGCCAATGTTCCTATCCGCTAGTATGCATTTTTTTCATGGGAAACGCACACGATGTAACCAGGTTGGGGCCCTCATGGTGAGGTGGAGGTAAAGACTTACTCCTGCTTGTATTGTATTGAAGATAGTAGACCGATTACAAGGTCTCAACGGCTTAGCTCAGTGCTAAGGCGAGTTGACTACTAGGATTTCACTATGTGATTGTTGGAACCCTCAAGGGTGGCTTTATAGCCTTGTGTGAGTAGCAGACCAGTTATTTACAAGTCTAATCTAACTCAGAGTAGAGTTCATATACAAGTCATATTATGCTTCTTATCTTGCACGTCAAGTCATAGCCACCACCTTGTGTAGGATTCATCATGAACCGCCATCAATAAGATGCTGACCTATGTTTATTTCCTCCTCATGGGCCTACCTAGTTAGTATACCCACGTCACTAGCCCGAGAGAATCTATGACTATTTTCATATCTTCTTGGGGATCAATATAGTTCTTGACGAGCTCTTGAAACAAACACAGAAAAGAATGCACATGCCACCAAGATCAACATATGGCTTATCACAACATAACTTGTTGCTTCCCTCGGCTTAAGTTCTGAAATCAAACGCCGCCACTTGACTATTAGGATAATGTTTCTTGTATTGTACAGATGTAGACATGTTATAATAAGATTTTGATGTAGATAGGTTATATTAAGTTTTTTTATTGTATTACCGTAGGAAAATTAAGAGCAATATTACAAAGCATTTTGCTCCTAAACTGTTTTATCGCTTGAGCTACAAAAGAGTGAGGAAATAAGTATTTTGCAAACGAAAGTAATGAGATGACCTCATCGATTTATTTTGCAAACGAAAGTAATGAGATGACCTCATCGATTTGTTTACTAAGTTCATTGTTTCATAAATATGTACATGAAATTTATATGAGTAGACTTCATGATTTACAAAACTTAAGGGGAGAAATCTCCTAGGTTATGACATGTTGAAGATCATTAGATCTTCAGTATTGCACTCTTTTACTTTGTGAGTTTTCCCTAACGATTTCTCATGTAAGACTTTTAGTGAGACAACATCAATACAAGCATGGACGACATTTTTTTTTGTGAAAACGCAAAAGCCTTGCGTTTCGATTCATTGATAGGAAAAGAAGTTTGTACAAATATATACAAGGCTCGGAAGAGCCGACAACCCATACAACACAACCCACTAGACCTATGGAACCACGAGGATTAAGGCATGGAGGCCAATCGCACCGACAGTCCCCCAGGAGCGTGCGTCGGTCTGAATGGTGGTGAGAAGGCGACCCATGTCAGGCGACACATGGTCGAACACGACCGCATTGCGATGCTTCCAGATCCACCACGCCGTCAACATGATCAGCGAAGATGTCCCCTTGCGCATGGCGCGGGGGGTAGAAAGCACAGCGTGTTGCCACCAGTCCACGAAGTCGTCTTCTCCATCCGGGGGTAGGGTCGTGGATCGTATCCAAGATAGGACCTCATGCCAAAGCGCTCGAGAGAAGGGGCAGCCAACCAGGAGGTGAGACATTGTCTCAACCTCTTGGTCACACAGGGGACAGCTTGGCGGGTGCGCGAGCCCTCTTCGCACGAGCCGCTCCGCCGTCCAACAGCGATCCTGACAAGCGAGCCAAATGAAGAATTTCACCCGTGGGGGTGCTCAAGTGTGCCAGTTAAGTTTCTAAGATCTCGAACTAATCGATCCCTGGAATAGGAATTCGTAGCAAGACTTGGAAGAGTACTGCGCGTCCGGCGTCCATCTCCAAAGGAGGGTGTCAGTCGACTCGGCAAGCTGGACATCACGCACTCGGATCCACAGCTGGACGTACTGCCAGAGGGCAAGCGGGCTCATCGCGCCTCGGATGTCAGCTATCCAGCGGCGCTCCACAAGCGCCTCTCTCACCGTGCGGCGCTTCCTAGCGCGGCCGGAAATCAGCGCGAAAAACTCTGGCGCTAGGCAGAGCTACAGGCTTTCGACGCCTCTACCACGATGGTGTTAGGTGACGGAGCCACGACCCTCTTTTGGATGGACCGTTGGTTAGACGGAAAGCCCATGGACGACATATGTTATTTTCTGTTTATTTTGCCACTGGGTTTTTAAAAGTTTTTCATGACATAATGAATCTTCCTCCTCCATTTTTCCCACATGGTTTTTGGAGGAGGTTATTCATACGATGATCGATCGACGGGACAAGCAATAATTAGGGAGAGTGTTATGGTCTAATTATTTATTTATTTATCTAATTAAGTAATAATCCTTCCTTATAATTCCATGTGCAGTTAATACTTCCTTATAATTCCATGTTTAGTTTGGTCCCACATAAGCCATCATGATACTTCACACGTCCCTCCTGAACGGACACAACTCATCTCTCACACCCTTGACTTGTATGGACGTGTTTGGTAGGCCACACCACCACTATCTAGTCTCTAGGAGAAGAATTCAGCCCGATTAGTTGCCCGGAATCCTTTCGTGTTGTTGCACGCATGAGCGTCAAAGCAGTCCCGAGTCAGACCCGCTAGGAATGCTCAATCGACAATCCTTATGGAGCCAGGTCTCGGAGAGCGCAAATAGCCCACGTGCATGGCTCCAACAATGCAACCGTGTAAGTTTTCTTGATTTCTCTCCTCTGTATACGTAAGTGTCCGCGTTTATTTAGTATCTGAAACAATCCGTAGCATGGCTCTATCTTTTTAATACATTACAATCCATAACCACTTCTAATTAGCACAAATATGCTCCAATTTGAAACAAGTTTTACCTGAAAAATATGCACATCTACGATGTGGTTCCATTCTGACCATCGGCACCAAGTTTCGTGAGTTGTATATTCTCGGAATCATGGTCAAAGTTGAATCTTTTCTAGACGATTTTTTTAGATTTCCTTTAAGTAGGTAGATCCCATTGTTCCCCATAACTTTCGTGTTGCAAAGTTTTCATTTTGGTGGAGGTAGAGAAATCCATATCTACAAGCCAACAACGACAATAGAGTGGATGTTGAAGATGAACTTTTCAAGGTTGAAGACGAAGCTGTTTTCTCTCTCCTCTCTTTTCTTGTTGATGCATGAACTCTCGCAGCGCCGCTCGACTCGATGGCAAGGTCATCGTCGATCTCGGCTGCGACCGCAAGGAGCTCCCTATCGCCGAACACCTGTTTCAGGCGTTCGAGTCCGCCATGTTCCCACGCCGCCCTTCGTCTTTGGCTAAGGTGTCGCGCCGCCCTCCGTCGATGCTCTCTGTCACCGTCGTGGGCACACCAGGTGCCGTGCCAACAGCTACACCATCCTGAACACAAAGAACATGATTAATGCAAATGGCTATTTTGGATGATTTTCGTCAGTTTCGTCAGATTCAACTCCAAGAACCAATCCGCGCCATCAGACGTCATGCTCCAACAACATCACTCTAAGATGACTCCTCTCCCAACCGGCTTCTACTTCCTGGTCGCCTTCGTCGCGCTACTGCCCATGGCCGCTAGCTGTGATGGTGTGAGCTATGTGTGTTTATCCTTAGGGTTAGTGTGATTATTGATGGGCCACCGAACTAGATGCAGTCAACCAATCAACCCTCAACCAAACAACAAGCCTCCTGTGTTGGTATGATGCGACCAAGGTAATCAAACAAACTAGACAACATGGTTTTAGACTCATCTATCTGTGGGCATGCCATCCAGATCTTAGCCCAAGGAGAAGAAAAAAGGCTATAGGTAACCAAACGCGTCCTATATATTCCAATCACTTGCTGGGTTCATTTGGCATTCAACTTTTCATAACATTCTAGGACATGTTTGGTTGGCCCGATCTTCGTTTCTCGCATCCGACGAAAAGAAATAAGCCTGTTTGGTTTGTTGGGTCGCATAAATTTTCTTCACCACGTGAGATTTAAAGCATGATAAAATTTGGCCTACTAGGAACGTTGATTTTGGGTGTTTCTACGAGGCAGGCCCGCTGCACGCAAAATCTTCTTGCTAGATGCAACTCAGGCAGGTAAACTTTCCTCCCTAAATGAGATTTACTTAATCCACTTCGATCTGCATTACCATGCATCAATTCAAAATAAGTTTTACATAAAAAAGATGCAAATCAATGTTGCGAATCCATTCTCACAACCAGTTTCTAGTTTCGTTGACTTTTTAGGGATCTATTTCATTTTCATGTTTATACATTTTGTGAACGAAATTTTTCAAATTCATTATATATGGGCAATCGTTTGAAATTTCCTTCGAAGTGTAGCTTCGTCTCACCATTTTACACAACTTTCGTGTTGTAAGTTTTTATTTTAACATTCGTAAATGAGTAGATTTAAACTGTTCTAATATACTGTACGTTGATCTAGATCTACTCATATAAAAATATTGAAATATAAAACTTATAACATAAAAGTCGTGTGAAATGATGAACTGAAGCTTTCCCTTAAAGGAAATTTCAAATAATCAACCATGTGTGATGAATTTAGAAAAAAATGTTCAATTAAGCTTTAAAAAGGAACACGGCGTAGAGTTTCAAACACTTAAGGAAATTACAATTTGTTAGAATGGATTCATAACATCGAGTGGCGTTTTTTCATGTACAATTTATCTCGAATAAAGATAGTTAGATAGATTAGAAAAAATTAAGATCAAATATGTTAATTTAAAGAGCATAATACTCATTGCCTCCTTGTGTGCATAGAGAAACCAAATACAAGAACTTTTAGGGAAAACGAGAATACTGGCCCAGAGACTAATCCCCGCATGCAAGTTTCATCCATGAGGAAAAACTCACATGGGAACCAAACACTCCCACGGCCTCAAGGAAAACAGTCAGGAGAGCGAACCATAGATTTTGATGTGGCAACTAGTAACACAACGGTAAAGGAGGTCGCAGGTCGGTTTAGAGTATCTCTAGCAGATACCGCATATCAGTCAGCTCGCAAAATTTTGCCGATATGCGGTATCAAAGCTAAAAAATGGCTT
This sequence comes from Avena sativa, assembly GCA_916181665.1. Taxonomy (NCBI): domain Eukaryota; kingdom Viridiplantae; phylum Streptophyta; class Magnoliopsida; order Poales; family Poaceae; genus Avena; species Avena sativa. Next base: position 254,689,765 of record OV702296.1, read on the forward strand.
TTCCAGATACCGTAGACAGGGCCAAACCGCAATTTTTTTGTCGTTTATCGCAAACGGCCTGTCTGTCTCGTATGTATTTGGGACGGAAGGGCTCGGATGCACTAAACTGCATCCCATTTTCCCCTTCTCCCCCGTGCAGAAACCCTTGTCATCGCCACCCGCTCCGATTCCAGCCGTGTCTGTCACTAGCCGTTAAATCGCCGCCACCCACCACCTCCCAGCCACCCTTCCGTGCCATGGCTGGCCAATCGTGCCAGAATATGGCCGGGCAAGGCGGTCGTTTGCTGCGGCGCGAAGGGAGCTCTGGCGCCCGAGCTCCTGTGTCGCCGCCGAGCGAGAAGGAGGTGCATCATCGCCGCTCTCGTGCGCTCCCGCGTGACCTCTCTGGTGTGGGCCGGGTTCAGGTTCGCGCTCGACGCGCACGATGCGGAGGCGGGTACCTCCCGGCTGCCGCGAGCGTTGGCCCGCGCCTCCGCGCGCTATCATTGATGGTGCGCGCGCCACCTCCCGCCACCTCCTACTCCCGCCCCCGCACCGGCTTAGTAGGGCCACATCTCCGACGAGGACAACAACGAGGAGGAGGCGGACTCTGGCTCAGAGGAGGACAACGCGGTCCGTGAGGCAAAGTTCAATTCGCTAGGGACCCTCGTCTCCGACGTGTGGGAGGGTGTGAAGCGCCGCCACGACGAGCACGAGGTCGAGCCGCTCGAGCTCCGCCGCGTCTGTCGCCGCTCCGCCCGCGAGCACCAGGCCTGGCTCGGGTTCTTCGTCGTCGACTATTCCGACGACAGATCCGACTCCGACGAGGAGTAGGCGACCGATGGCGACGCCATAGACGCTCTAGTAAGTAGGTACCGCCGGCAGCTGCTAGGGTAGATTGGATGTAGGGCGCGGCATCTATTTTTTTGTATATATGTTGATTTTCGATGATCAAAACTTCCCACAACATGTATGTCAATGTTATATTTTTAAGTATATAGTTCAATTTAGTATATCTGTTCCGCCTTGGGAAATTTCATATTACAAACGTGATTTGCAGTTCACCGTAAACCACGTTTGCCATACGCTTGTTTGCAGTATTCGTCGTCATCTTGACGAAGCACCATTTCAGTCATCTTGTTGAATTTTGCCCGTGTATTTGTGAATTAGGTTCGATTTAGTCCAATTCAATGTTTGCTGTCAAATTTGAGCTGACTTAGACGACACATGGACTGAAATCTTGCAAGAATACCCTCCCGCATTTGAGAAAATTGCAAAAAACTATCACGATTGAGGCTAGATATAATAGCAGCCCCTATACTCGTTTGTTTGGCTCGATTTAATCCGTACTCATAATTTTCATAATTTAATCCGTGTACTTGTCAATTAAACTCGATTCAGTCTAAACACATGTTTGTCGTCGAATTTGAGCTGACGCGAAAGACATGTTGAAAGGATACAGATGTCGCCTAGAGGGGGATGAATAGGCGAGTAAAACTTTTTCTGAGAGTGGATCGACAAAGGCGAAATTAAACTAGCGTTTACTTTGTCAAATACAACCTAGAACAACTAAGGTTTATCTATGTGCACCAACAACTTATGCTAAGCAATACAAGCAACAATGTGATGATCACAAGATATAGATTACTTCAAGCACGAAGCTATTACAATGTAAAGTGCATAAGTAAAGAGCTCGGGTATAGAGATAACCGAGGCACGCGAGAACGACGATATTTTACCGAGTTCCTCCCAACATGGAGTACGTCTTGTTTGGAGAGGGGGTGATATCTAACCACCTATGCCACAAAAGGCCTCCCTTATTCTCTGGTGAATTTCACCCCAATGGAATCGATCCACACTTCCACTATCGGTGCACTTGTCGGTGGCAACCGGAACGTCTCACAAGGTTGGGACACTTCTCCACAACTCAATTGGAGGCTCGCAACAAACGCCACCAAGGCCTCAACAAAACGCCACCAAGGCCACAACCTGCAATACAACAAACCGTCTAGGGTTCCAAGAACCCAAGAGTAAAAAACTTCTCAACTTTCACTCACCAAATCCTCCGAGGAGAACTCAAACCGATGCACTTAATGCATATGGCAAGAGCACCACAAAGATGTTCAAATCCCTTATTCTCAAGTTCCAACAAAGCTACTAAAGCTATTGGTGGAACAAGATAGGAAGAACACAAAGGAAACACAAAATCCCCCGAAGTCTAGATCCCCAAAGATACACTCACAAAGAGATGAATTGGTTAGGTCAAAATGTGGATCTAGCTCTCCTCTCTCTTCCACTCAAATATGGGAAGAATCATCGGAAGGGAAGAGATTAATCAAGCAAGAGAATGAAAGCAAGTATGGCAAAACTTAGACTAATAAAAGAGGGAGAAGCGAACTAAACTAAAAATGGGCAAACGGCTTAAATAAGGGCCCCAGAAAATATACCCATTGAGGCATTTTTTAAACAGAACGGTAGTGACCGGTACTACCGCCCGGCAGCTAGCAGCGAGCGAGCATGGGGATTTGCGGGGTCATCGCACACGGGCACAGATTGGCTGACTTTATGGGACTCTAAGTCAGCTGACTTTGAGTCACTGATAGGTGGACCCTATCATATACAGGATCCATATGTCAGTGACTCGAAGTCAGCCAAAGTCAATCACCACAAAGTCAGCTAATCCTAGCGGATCGCGCGCTGCCAGCGCGGGGCCATTGCGAAGCGCGCAGCCAGCGAACGAACGAGCACGCGGGGCTAGCGGGGCCAGCCAGCAGCGAGGCAGCAAAGTGGCAGCTGCAGCACGCGCAAGTCAACGCGAGCAGCTCAGCGCGCATGCGAGCGAGCAAGCTGGCGGGCAGGGCGCGCACGCGACCCATGCAGCGAGCGAGCGCACGGGACGCGAGACGGGGCAGGCGCGCGGGAGCGAGCAAGCGGGCGACGCGGCGCAGCGCGTGAGAGAGGGCGGCGGCTGCGGCAGCGCGAGCGCGGGACCCAGGCGGCAGCGGCGGGGCCCAGCAGAGCGAGCAAGGCCAGCGGGGAACACGCGCGGCAGTGGGCGGGGTCGAGAATGTGCTGGTCAACGCGGGGCGCGCGCGCAGCGGAGGAAAAATTGGGCCTGACGCTGGGCAGGATGATTCTGGGCACTTTTACTAGACCGGCCGGTAGTAACGGCCCACCCAGGCGGTACTACTGGGCCGACTGGTATAACTGGAAAAATATACTAGGCGAGATAGAGGATAGTTTAAGGACGCTCAAATGCGGGCGATAGTACCAGCCCACATGGGCGATACTATTGCCCGGCCTAGAAACCAGATACCTTTACTTTTCAATTAAAATGGCAGATATTTAAATAACCATAATTTTTGATTGGTAACTCCGATCGACCCGATTCCAATTGTATTGGAAAGATGACGACATGAGCTTACCTATAAATATCACCAAGTGAGAATGTATAAAGTATAATAATGTGAGATATCTTACTTGGTGAGAAACCGGAAAACCGCATAGATCAAAATCGCAACATGATACAAACGGGAAGATCCGATTTTGATGAACAAGAGCTTGTTATGGATATTACCACAAGCTCTATAACCTCGCGTGGATAAGACCAAATAACAACCAAATACGATGATACAAGTATGCAAAGGTTTGAGCTCTCTCCGAACGATATGATCGAGTTACTCATTCGAGAGCCCCTCTTGATAGTACGGTTATCTATCCTAAACCCGGTCTCTCATACACAATATGAGACCGGCAAAAGAAAAAACCTATCAAGATTATATCTTTGCCTTGAGCATTCCACTTGAGCTCGATGTAGACGAACTTGGCCTTCTCAAGATGGAACACCTTTCTTAATTCTTCATCATCGATCCATGATCACCGAGGATGACAAGCATCAAACATGAGATCTTCTATAGATGGCGCATTTTGAGTTTGCACAACACATCTTCTTCGCATTTCATCGACCTTGAAGCCAACACATGTTCCAAGCGATGCCAATGGACAATTTCTACAACTACAGCTTAATACACACATTAGTTCATGAAGATTGTCATTAATTACCAAAACTACACATGGGGGCCCACATGTTCTTTCACATGTAGACGCGGGTTCCACTTGCAGGAGAGTGGTTGGCGTGAAAACTTGAAGGGCCCTCTCCCATGTCTAGAACGTATATTTCCGTGGCTGCAGGTGTCGCTTCGACGTCATCTCCCATATATGAAAAAACGTAACACATGCCGATTTAGTGATCATTGTCGCCATCGTCTCCCTCTCTATCGAATCCCTCATTTTCCCTCCCTCTTCAATAGAACAGTCTTGAATCGAAGGGTAGTGCAACGGTGCAGAGTGCTAAGCTTATCGAGTAGATGGAGAGTAGGTACATGCAAATATGTGATAGCAAAAATATACGTTTTAGATGCGTGAGGGAGTTTCTGCAAATTCAGCTCAGATTCGACAGCAAACATGTATTTGGCTAAATTGAGTCCAATTGACAAGTACATGTAAATCGAGCCATCTGGATAAGTATATGGACTAATCCTGTATTTTGCAATATTTGTGATTGTTTTTTCAATTTTCTCCAATGCGGGAGGGTGTTCTTACAAGATTTCAGTTCACGTGTCATCTACGTCAGCTTAAATTCGATGACAAATATTAAATTGGAATAAATTGACCCTAATTCACATGTACGCAGATAAACTTCAGCAAATTCCATATATTTAACTTGTTTGCAGGGAGACCTTCACATCGGTCTCATTATTTGTTGCGAACGGGTCCCTTAACTTTCTTTTATTTTATGAGCGCGGATCAAATCACGCCTTATAATAAGAAGAAATCTTTCTCGGTATCAATCCCCTTGCCCCTCATTCTTTGAGAATCAGAAGGATCCTTTTCGAGTTTCCATTTCTTCATTTGGAATCTAGGCTCTTCTATCTTCGACTTATTTTTTTTGCTTTATTCTTTATTTATTTCATTTCGATTTTTCCCTCTTCCTCTATCCCATATACTTATAGCATCTCCACTCGTTCGGCGTTTCCAGGATGAAATCCGGAGCTAAATAGCATCAAACAGATGTAACTTTTAGCTTGGAAATGGAGTTTCTCACTCGCGCTCCTAGGCTGAGTTTCCGAGTTTAACCAAATTTTAATCAAACTCGACAAAATTTAGGAAATATAGACGATTTCATTAATATTGGACGGCGAACACGGAAGGGGTCTAGCGGCGTGGGTGAGAAAAGGGGAAACAATGGAAAGACGAGCCGGCAGTGGCACGCCATTACGACGACGCGTGGCCGATGAGAGAGGCAGTCAATCCCGGGCGGTTCGTCGCAGGAGCCGAGACAAAGGGATGAGGACGACTCAGCTTCCGGGCGCTGACTGGACAGGGCCACAAGTGGAGCCGTTTATTTTTGCCGATTCCGCTTCATCCGGCATTCCTAGCGTCCTGGAATAGAGAAGCCGAACAAAAGTTAGACCAAATCCGGACAAAATCGGCATCCAGAAAACGCGACTAAGGCAAATTCATCCTAGGAACGGTCTCCTGGAAACCGAGTGGAATCTGGGAACTCGAGTGGAGATGCTTTTACATTTTCTTTATTAATTGCATTGGGGGTTTCTGCATGTCATATTTGAAAAGAAATAGCCCGAAACTTTGCCAATCGGCACATCAGATCTGTCTAAGGAAACAAATTCAAACCAAATTGTGCATACAATATAGCCAACCGAATCGATTGAAAACAGAACATAAAAGGAGATAGCAGGTAACGGCCATAATAATAAGCAAGTCGCAACACAAACTCGGAGCGTTCGGATCAAAGAAGCAAGAACCTACCGGAGTAACTCGGTCCAGAAGCTGGAACCACCTCCAGTGATTTGCACAAAACAAAAAAGAAACAATATTTGGAACCCGTCAAACATCTTACCTTGGACAGCCATTACATAGGCCACCCTCACCGAAAGTAAACAAGGTTTACCATATATGATATCACGACAGCAAATTTACCCAGCATAATGATACTGACGCCTGAGCTAACATGGATATCCAGATACTCACTCGAACGCAACCGACGAAGAACAAGAGTGATACTAGAACATTCTGATAAACATAAGGCCACACACCCATAACTGAAGATTAAAACCCAAAATATCTAAGCGATCAGGAGACTGAAGATCCATCATCACTCCAGGATCTCTTTCTGCTCAAAACTGAATCCTGTAGAAACATAACAGAGCACAATAAGCATTGGAATCGCGAGTACTGGATCCTGCAATACGTGAAATGCATATACGCTGCAAAGCAAGGTGGATGTGCTACTACTCCAACTCACTATACCGCTCCATAGCCCCAGTATTCTCCATTTCAAGATACTAGTCCACCGTGATAAAATCGAAGAGTGTAGCTAATTGCATTGTTTTACACCTACCCCAGCTAAAATGTTCACAGAGAGGATAAATGTGTCTCCTTGGTCTGTGTGCATGTTGAATTGGGAGAGTTATAGTGAAACATAGGGATTAACTTGTAACCGACTGAAATTTTTCGCTTACTAATTGATCTACAGCATTTTGACCCTCTCGACAGTCTACAAAGCAACCAAAGGGCACCTCATACTATAGCTGGGCATATCTCGGGCCGTTCCAGGCTTCGGGCCGGGCCCAAAAAAGTCCGTGGGACAAAATCTAGGCCCGATCCCGGCCTGGGCGTCGGGCCAAAAGTCTAGGCCCAGGCCTGGCCCAAGCAGGACAAAAATCACCGGGCCATCAGGCCGGGCCTTCCTAAAAACAGCCATTTTTTCAAGCCTGGCCCGAGGTGATGCCTGGCCACAAAATGCAGGCCCAGGCCCAGTCCACGGGCACATGCCCAGCTATACCTCATACTAAGGCCCCCTTCTTTTCAGCTTCTTGACCAGCTTCTCCCAGAAGCTATCCTCAACCAGCTTCTCTCAGAATCTCATCTTCAAAATTCGTTCAAACTTCTTAACTAGTAGTTTCAATGTCAATTTAAAAGTATAAACGATTTTGGCGGATGAGATTTTGGGAGAAGCTGGTCGAGGATAGCTTCATGGAGAAGCTGGCCAAGAAGCTGAAAAGAAGGGGGCCTAAGTTCTCACTATAAGAATAGTTATAAGCTCCCATTTAACCGATGCTCATATCTTGAGTGAAGAGATGAAACAGCACAGGGAGTTGTCATCTAATGTAGATAATTGAGATGGCATCAGCTCATGCTAGCATGATCTACAGTCATTCCTATTGATGGCTACTGGATTTTTGTCGCATTCACTAACAAGCTTTTTCCTACTAGGGATGGACAAGTACTCTTTCGAAGTACTGTTCCCCTGGTCAAACGGGTAATACTGTTAGGTGCCTCTGCACCTATGCATTGTGTTTAAAAACGGAAACGGAAGAGAATACCTGCCTGTGCCATCGATCTCGGTGAGGATGGACGGTACAGCAAACGAGCTCATACGTGCTCGCGATCAAACGAGCATTATCGACTATCAATGGCCTACACACTACACAGGAGTGCCAGTATTTGATGGTCCTATATTGGCATTTGCAGCTAAACAACAGGAAAATGCCAGTAAGAGGATATAGGTATGCAATACTGATTGGGATTAGGTTTGAATTTGCATTGGATATTTAATGTGGATGCAATGATTACATTTTATTTTCTTGAATAAATGTGAGAAAGATCTGCTGCTAAATATTTCAATTAACATAGAAATGCAGTTTGATACTCCTTAGTAATAGTTAACTTACTTTATATGGTAAACATCGAGAACTTTTTAAATGCAAATTGCAAACGCACATGAATCATGAAAAGTAATAATAGCTACTTACTTGCAGAAAAATCAGGAACGTAGGGGCTTTGTTGGATAACTTGGACATCAATTAGATCGGAAGATACTCCAAAGGTACTCATGATCTTAACAATCTGGCGAACCAGCTCATCTTCCTTATGGCATCTGATTTCAACTACCTTGAGATGCTTCAATACCAACTGTACTGTTGGGTTACAGCTTTCATATGTTTCTCTCCCATACTTCCATGTTTGTAACTAACAAAATATTTTAACACAAATCAATTTATGGTATGTACTATCTCCAACAAGGCAAAGATTAATACTTGGATAACATATACCACATCAAGTCGAAGTTGAAGAACAAGTTTCTCTAGAACTGGCATGTGTTGGAGAAAGCAAGCTAGTGCACCGAAGTCAGGCGCCACACACCACTGATTGAGCAATAATGTCTTTAGCATGCTAAATGTAGGGCACTGTTTCAAATCCTTTCTGAAAATAAACTGGAACAAGTGCAAACAGTAAGAACAAAGCAAATTGAAATTTAAGAGTACCAGATACTATTTCCATTTTCCAGTAATATTGGAACAACTAGGAGCTTTGGTACGTCTGAAAAATCCCAGAGTGATCTTCTAGAGAAGAAAGAGATAGTATGACACATCACATTCTACCTTATATATATTTACTATTTGGAAACACCTTTCGAGCTCCCACATTAAATCCTAGAGAAAGCGCCCAGAAATAACTGTATGATCTTAATTCTACAGTTATGATCGAATAAGGGGTTACAAAGTTTTATTTCCATATACAAAGTCCTGTATGCTTATGAATCCATAAATAACCATGCATTCCATGTATTTTTGTAGCAATGAGTGCTATAACAATACTACTATACTACAACATGTGCTACAACATATCAACAATAACTTTTTATTTTAGCTAGGTTGCTCAATGCTAGCAAGCTTGGATTTATGGGTAAGGCTTCTTGTTGGACTAAATACCCATGTGTTCCATATACTGTTGAAGTAACGAGTGTTATAACAATACTACGCACTGCAATTACAATGGTCACCGAAATCTAGAACCACATAGCTTTCTCTTTTAGCTAGGTCGCTTAATTGTGTTGTGTTTCCCTACTTGCTTATCTTCTGTGCACAAATATCTAAATTGATTCCACCACATCAACATATACTTCATCATCCAGTCCCCCCATCTAATGGAAGCTAACACACTAATGTAGTTGAATGTGAAGCCAATTGACGAAAATATAGTATGAGGGCTCAGTGATGAATGTAAAGAATATAACCAAATCCATTATCATGAATTAAAGTTAGTAGATTTTCTCATGAAAAAATAATTACCCAAAGACTTCCCATGGTGACAATGCAAACTCTAAGGAGATTATTTTATGGGTGTTAATGTAATATGAACAAATACACAATTATAGTACATGGCAAGCAGCACTGGCCACTAGGAGATTTTGGGGTCAGAAGAGCAAGCATACCACATCACGATTGGTAGTAATCAACTCTAAACTGGTGGCGCCTGACAGGCCTTGAAGGAGCACACAGCCATTGCCCTCGCCATGGTCATCATAGGCTAAACATTCATCACAATCCCTGTAATCTTCATGTGAACAGGTATCCAAATAACTGACACCAAGCCTGATAAATGCTCTTACCAATGATGGCATGCTCTCCAGCAAAGGAACACCTCCTCTAACATTATCTAGTAGCAGGGATACGAGACCTGGAGCAGAAATACGTATGCGATAATCGGAGTCCAAATTGAAATCACAACTAATGATGCTTAGACGTCTTAATGACTGGGATAAGATCTTTTGGACAGATTCAGTTGTGCAACAGCACAGATTCAGATCCTCGAGGTTGGGGCAGCCTGAGAAGTCTATGGCATGTTCCGACAAAATCACACCAGTAAGCTCCACCCTCCTGAGGAACTGTGAGACCAGCGATTCTTCACGCGTCATGAGGATGCCCACATTGCAGATGCGGATTTTGAGCACCCGAGCTTGACAAAGTGACAAGGCATAGTGGATCCACTGAGCGGTGAACCGGAATATCTCAGTGTGATCCTCATCGGCACGTCGACCACGGTAACTGATCTCACACTCATCTAAGGGCAAGCGGTCACGCAGGAGCAGGATGTAGTTGACGATGTTATTCAGCTCCCTGACATTCCAGTAGGTCACATTGGTCTGCACGATGCGTATTGCGGGTGCGGACTTCCAGAGGTGACGCCATCGCCGGGAGAGCCAGCACGTCTCCCACGCGTCGTCTGAGGGCAGGAAGGACAGTACGATCTGGAGGATAGCGTCAGGCAGGGCGCTGATGCGATCCTCGCCTCTCCCACCGGTCCCTTCCTCGCTGTGCTTGCCCCTTTTCGACATTCCGTCGAACAGGTGGCGGCCCTGACGGGCGTTGGTTCCACTCGGAAAGAAATCAACTGCTCTCAGGCTTCGGTCAGCATACCGTCGAACACGCAGCCGACGACAGTTCTTCTGGGGCCGTTCGTGGGGAGGAACGGCGGAGGCGCCGACGGCCGCGCGAGAGGAGGACGAGGAGGTTGGAAGGGAGACGGTGGGGGCTGGGCGGTGGTCACCGTGGACGAGGGTAGAGGTGGTGGAACGTGCAGCGAGCGGAGGTGACTCCGAGCGGTGGCGGTGGTGACTGGATTGGGGGAAGTCGGGAGGAAGACGAGGGGGAAGGAAAGCGTTGGCGGCGCAGAGGGAGCTGAATCGCTGTTGCTTTTCTAGCGAAATCCGTCACAAAAATGCCGACACTCGTTGCCCTACGTGGCTACGTGACAATATTCAAATGAATTTCATGTTAATTTGATACAAAATTCTTCAAAATGATTCGATGAATCCTTTCTCTGGTTGGATAGAAATTATAACAACAGCAACTACGATCGTGAAACTCTAACATAATAGGTGTACTAATTAACATGATGCAAACTCTGCAATAGCCATAGTAAAAGAATAAATCGAATACAACATATTCACATAGAGCGCTTTCTAAAAATCTTATTCGTCTTCTCTCGTACAGGATCGCAAAGGCGAGTGGTTTTGAAGACCTGCTCTCCTGATTACCGGAACACGCCGACGAGCTAGATGGGGTGGACTATGGTGACATTGAAAGCAGAGAGGAGGCAAAATCAATCGAGGTTTTTGGTGTATCGCCTGATAAAACACGCACATACACTTATATAGAGACAGCGAAAAGTTAAGCTCGACTCATTCCGCAAACTGTAACGTGCGTGTCGTGATGAGACGAGTGGCGTCGGAGAAGGATACACTCTACCTTATAAGATAGTGCAACTCTCCTGCAACTTTCTATGTGGTACTAAACTTAGCTCTTACTCCTCTTACCATTCACACATGAGCGGCCACCGACATGGTTTGCATCATATGTGGGCTTGTACAAACATAGGCTTAAGATTTAGAGAAAATCTGAAATCACACATGTAACAAATGATATTAGCCTAATTATTTCTAACGAGATTGGTTGTTACCCCCTCTCGTCGTCTCCTCAGGCGATAGAGGGGGCAAAAACCTAACCCCCATCCGCCACCCCGTCCCCTCCTGATCTCCTCCTCCCTGTCGTCCCTAGAGGACTATCGGCCAAAGGCTCACGCCGATGAAGGGGGTGGCGGGGATCTGGCCATCCGGACCCCGCCCAATAGCAGGGAGGGGGATGCTGCTCGGGGCGAGCCCCCCTCACCGTCGACGGCGCCAATGAGGCGCATCTCCCTCTACGTCATCCCCATGTCGGCCTCTCCAGTGTCCGCTCCCTTCCTCGTGGTGGCGGGTGGCTCGTTTGGAGCTCGGTCCTGGTTGGTGGCATTCGGTGGTGTGGTGCTGGCAATGATGGCGTCAGTGGGAGCCTTGGAAGCCAGGGTGTCGGCCTTGGGAGGTGGTAGGCGGCGTTGATCCTGGCGACGGGAGGCACACGCCAGTGCTGTAGTTTACCCTCCTCGGTCGTGCAGGTGGCGAGGGAGTGATGGACGGTGGTCGTCGTGGAGGTTGCCCCGTCGGCCCCCGTCAGCTCTGAAGACAGTGTTCACGTCCAGCATCGTTCCCACCCACCGGCCTGGTATCCCGGCTCGCCGAATCTGGCCTTGTTGGGTGGCGGTGTTGGGGGCTCTGACCGGGAGAAATGCTTGACCGGCGGTGACAGTCACAGCGTCGACGACGTTTTAGGACGCCGTTTTCCTTCTTGGAAGCGACGTCTAGGTTCATCCCCATGACCACCTTCTCATATGCCCGGGTGAAAACCTAAATCTTCGGATTGGGCGGCGTCGGCGTCATGTCATCGTTTCCTTCTTGGAGGCGCAGTCTTGGGCTCGTGGGAAGTTGTCATGCTACGTGTGGTTCTTGGTCTTCTAGTGGCGGCTTTCTCGTGTCTTCAGTTGGTGGCCTCGTCCTTAAAGCTTGCATCTTGCTGGGTGGTCAGCGCTTCAGTCGACGGCGACGTTCGGGGGTTCGCGTTTAGAGATGTTTGTGCTTCTGCTCCTTGCATTTCTTGTGTGCATTTTGCGCTCTCGGGGGAGCTACTCTGCATGTTGACCCTTCGGCGCCCTTGAAACCAGGGTGAAAAGGTTGGGGCCTTCTTCGGAGGTAGAGGCAGCTGGCACAACAAGACGGGACATGACGAAGGGGGACTTCTATGGTGGTGAGCTTCTCGGTGTTTCCTCGTCTAGGTTCTGCCTGTTCTGATGAATGAAGACCTCAAAGCCCAAGCTGTTTTTCTTGTGTTTTTCTCGGTTCGCTTGTTGTTCGTGGCCTGTGAGCTAATTCTTCAGCATCCTGTACTTGCCATTTTGGATTCATTAATTCAAAGCCGGGCTCATTTTGAGCCTACCCTTCTAAAAAAATATTTCTAACATCTCTTTTCAAGGCATGAAATCCCCTATTCGAAATCCAAGGTTCAGGCGGAGTTACATGGAGGAGTAAAGGTAATACTCCCTCCGTATAAAATAGATGCCGCAGGTTTGTTACAATCTATAGGCTAAATAATGTCTAAATTCATTTAATTTTTTACAACTCTGCTATATCTATTTTGAGGCGAGAAAGTAGTATTTTTTTTGTAAATTATAGAAAGCAAACATGAAAATTTTAGTCCCACGGATTAAACGAATTGGATATGGTGAATGGCAATTGCCAAAACAAAGTGGAAATTACAGGACGCATAACTTTTGTCCTGACAACTTTGGCGTGACAGCAGCGGGCACCCAGCCCGAACAGTCGCGCGCGATGAGCAATTGAGCATCATTTCTTTCTCCGGGTATGTCAAACGTGTTTAGGAAAAAACTTCATGATTATGTTACTCGTGTTTCGGGTTCCATGAAAATATGCCACTTTGTTGTGATTGTTGAATTTTCTCACCGATTCCATTAGCACATCTACAAAATGCAATCTAGAGCAATTCCAGCATACACGCTGAACCCAAAAAAAACAGTCCTTTCGCGCTTTTCCACCGGAAAAAACTACCACATACACCATATAATTGACCGCGCCGCAAACTGTTTTCCGATTTTTCCTCATCTCAGTGCGAAACCCGTGTATACGCAGTACATGGGGCTATATTTTTTCGCCTATCGCGTGGTGGAAATTTCAACCCCAACTACCCGCCCACGCGCCGCCGCCATTGATCTCATCGCTACGAGACATCAACCATTTCCCCGCATGGACATCGTCTCCATGGGCCTCACATGGCTGCCACCCACACAATTTCAAGGTCGCGCGCCCCACTTCCGTGGTTGCCGGCGCCGCTTCTACCTCCATGATTCCCGTGGGAGGCGCGCCACTTCTCGCAAGGGCAGGCCATGGGGTACAAGAAGCCATGATAGTCTTTCTAGTTAGGGTTTGAAATTAACCAAAAAAATTCTCTGGTGCTTTTCGAGCTATGTAGTCCCAATGCTATATGTTGATTTAGAGCTGGATGTGATGTTGGGAATCGACATTTCGTGGGAAGAACATACTAGGCTATTCTTTAGTAGAGTTTATCTAAATCTAGTCTAATTCTAAATTACCTAAAGATAGTCTAGTTCTAGATTATGTAATGTAGGAGTATTTAGCTCCCCGTATTCGAGTTCAAATGTAGTACTCCCTTCGTCTAGAAATAACTGACCTGAGTTTGTCTAGATTTAAATATATTTATACACTATAAAACCAAGTCAGTTATTCCTGGACGAAGGGAGTATTTAGAATAATAATTCTATGAGTTTATCCGAACATGGCAACTGATTTTGCAAATTTCTGCCTAGTTTGATGCGTTCCACGACGGCAAAACGTCGTCGGAGCAGATCTCGAAAAGACGTACCGTAAAACTAAATGTACGTATTTTTTATTTTTTAACCTATATATACGGAATCTGCTCGGAGTTGCTCTTATGCGTTGCACATATTTCAGCATGTCCCAAAAAAATTTCGTGATGTTCAACACTTGAAACTGACCCTTTGCCCTGGCTCCAAAGGATCCACAATCAGCTAGCTTGCCGACCTGACATGTACCCTGACGGCCGTGTCCCCACATCACACACATACGCGGAGCAATCAGAACATAGAGCACTAGAAGTTTGTTTTTCAAATGTTGCGTGAATTACGTTTGACATGAAAGCCCATCTTTTGTGATATCTTGTGCTATGTGGACTCAGTGCACAAGGTTAGACTGAAATCTCCTATATATGCATTCTGGCCTCGAGGAAAACAGTCACCGAATCTCCTATATATTCTGAACCCAAGATCGTGGTGGCGCATGTTGGTGGGCAGTGAGATTGGTGGTGGTGCTCTGAATCGCCCAGGGTTATTTTGTGGATGGGGTTAGGGAGAAATCCTTGTCGGTGTTGACTCCGCCGTGGTACCGCCTTCGGGTGGCGCCATTCCTTTTTGGAGGGCGTTGCGGATATCCCCACTCCACTTTACTCCTCCGAGTGCCAGGGGAAACCCTAGGTCCAGTGCTCTGGTCTGGACAGCAGCGTCGTGTCAACGATGTTTCCCTTCGTGAAGGTGTTGTTTTGGTGCTGGGCGCTTCGGGGTGCTAGGAGCGCGGTGGGACAAATACGGAGGGCGCAGCGGTGGCGGGTCTTCCTAGCTTCGTTGATTCGCTGTTTTTTCCTTTTTTTTTTGACATGTTTTAGCTGTTGTCCCAGCATTTTCGATTGTTCGAACTGTTGTATCCGGTCGTGGCTATATTAATATAGCGGGACGAAAGCCTATTTCGAGAGGGAAAACGGTCACCGAAAGATCGATTCCGACGTGGCAACACACGCTAAAGGAGATCGGTTTATATCCGTCGTCCCGTCCTCTCGACGAGGCACAGCACCACATCACACTGACACGGGCTTGCCTCCGTTTGCAGGGAGACCTTCACATGAGTGTAAGATTATTTGTTGCGACGGGTCCCTTGTCTATTGCCCACACAGATTTCAGCCAGCGTCCGATGTGATATTCAAGCACCGAGCAGCGTGAAGCGTTAAGTCGGGAACACAAACTCGGACCGTTCCGATCAAAGAAGCAAGAATAACCTACCAGAGTAACTCGATCCAGAAGCTGAACCATCTCCAGTGATTTGCACAAAACAAATACTCCCTCCGTCTCTCAAAATAGATGTTAGGAATTTATCAAAATTTGAATGTATCTATATATCTAGATAATTTTGATAAATCTGTGATATCTATTTTGAGACAGGAGGGAGTATAAGAAACAATATTTGGACCCGTCAAACATTCTTCCCTCGACAACCATTGCATACCGGCCATCCTCACCAAAAGTAAACAAGCTCACCATATGATAGCAAGACAGCCAGTTTACCCAGCATGATGATCCTGAGGCCTGAACTAGCATTTTAGTGTAGATACATGCAAATCTAGTTAAACCTAAGTCACTTATTTTAGGACAGAGGGAGTACATGTCCTGATACTCAAACGCAACTGAAGAAGAGTGATAGAACATTCTGATAAACGTAAGGCCACGAGCACATAACTGCAGATTAAATCCCAAAATATCAAAGCGAAGATTGAAGATCCATCATCACTCCAGGATCTATTTCTGCTCGAAACTGAATCCTGTAGAAACATAACAGAGCACAATAAGCATTGGAGTGGGGAGCACTGAATCTTGCAATACATGAAATGCCTTTACAGTTACACAGGGATGCAACTTGATTTAATTACTACAAACCAAGGTGGATGTGTTACTAGTCCGTTTCACTATATCGTCCCATAACCTCGGGATTCTCCATTTCAAAATACTCGTCGTGATAAATCAAAGAGTGTAGCTAATTGCATTATTTTACACCTACCCCAGCTAAAATGTTAAGAGAGAGGTTATGTGTGCATGGTGAGTTGTAGGCAGTTATAGTGAAACAGAGGGTTAACTTGTAAGTTGTAACCGACTAAATTTTTTGGCTTAATAATTGATCTACAGCCTTCTGAGGGTAGCATTTTGACCCTCTCAACTAAGCCTGTGCAAATACGGTTTGGTTGGTTTAACCGGTTTGAGCTAGTTCAAAATTTTATACTAACTCTAAAGTTTAGATTAGATTTGTGAATAAGATTGCACTAGGGATTTTTTGGCTGGTTTGAGTGGTTTAGCCGGTTTCGGTTTTTGCACAGGCTTACTCTCAACAGTCTACAAAGCAACCAAAGGGCGCCTCATACTAAGTTGTCACTATAAGAATAGATAAGCTGGTGCTCATATCTTGAGTGAAGAGATGAAACAGCACAGGGAGTTGTGTCATCTAATGTAGAGAATCGGGATGGCATCAGTTCTTGCTAACGTGATCTACAGTCATTCCTATGACATTGATGGACTGGATTTTTGTCACATTAACTAACAATGTTTCCTACTGGGGATGGACAAGTACTCTTTTGAAACTACTCTCCCCTGGTCAAATGGGCAATCCTAAAAGATGATGTTGGATGTCATCTGCACCTATGCAGATAACAGCGCAGTATCAATGGCCTACACAGGAGTGCCAGTGTTGATTCCAGGTATTGACAGTGCTATGTTGGCATTTGCAGCCAAAAGACAAGGAAAACCCCAGCAACAGGATATAGGTATGCAATACTGCTAGGCATTAGGTTTAAACTTGCACTGGCTACGTTTTCTTTTCTTGATTAAATGTGAGAAATATCTTCTTGTAAATATTTCAACAAACATAGAAATGCAGTTTGTGATGGTAAGTATCAAGAAATTTTTAAATGCAAATTGCATAAACACATGAATCATGAAAAGTAATAACAGCTAACTTACTTGGAGAAAAGTTGGTATGTTGGATAACTTGGACATCAATTTGATCAGAAGATACTCCGAAGGTACTCAAGATCTTCACAATCTGGCGAACCACCTCATCCTCCTCATGACATCTGATTTCAACTACCTTGAGCTGCTTCAGTACCAAGAACTGTACTGTTGGGTTACAGATTTCATATGTTTCTGTCATAGAATTCCATATCTGTAGCTAAGAAAATAGTTTACACAAATCAATAACTGATACATGCTGTCTCCAACAAGGCAAAGCTATAATACCTGAATGACATATACCTCATCAAGTTGAAGTTGAAGAATAAGTTTCTCTAGAACTGGCGTGTGCTGGAGAAAGTAAACTAGTGCACCAAAGCCAGCAGAGACGCACCACTCATTGAGTAATAATGTCTTTAGCATGCTAAATGTAGGGCACTGTTTCAAATCTTGTCTCAAAATGAACTGGACAAAGAGAAAATAGTAAGAACAAATACTATCTAGCACAATAAGCATTGGAGTGGGGAGCACTGAAAATATTTATGACACATCGTATTCTATCTTATATTTACTATAAGTATCACTAGAAACTTCTTTCGAGCTCCCACAATAATCCTAGAGAAAGCACCCAAAAAAATATGATTTTGACTCTACAGTTTGATCGAATAAGGGGTTAGAAAGATTTATTTCCATTTGCTCAAAGTCCTACATGCTATGAATCCATAGATCTGCCGACCTAGATCATCCGGTGGTAAAATCTCAGTTCAATGGTGACATGCTTGGATTTATGGGTAAGGGCTTCTTGTTGGATTAAATAACCATGTGTTTCATGTATTTTGTAGTAATGAGTGCTATAACAATACTGCGTACTACAATTACAATGGTCACCGAAATCTGGAAACACATACAACTCAACATGTGCTACAATATATCAACGATAACCTTTTTTAGCTAGGTTGCTCAACGGTAGCATGCTTGGATTTATGAGTAAGGCTTCTTGTTGGATTAAATAACCATGTGGTCCATGTCTTTTGACTAGTAATGAGCGATATAACAGTACTACGTACTGCAATTACAATGGTCACCTAAATCTGGAAACACATAGAACAGATCACTCAACATGTGCTATAATATACCAACAGTAACATTCTCTATTAGCTAGGTTGCTCAATTACGCTGTGTTTCCCTATTTGCTTATCTTCTGCGCATACATATCTAATTTGATTCCACCACATCTACATATACTTGATCATCCAACTCCCCATCAAATGGAAGCTAATACACTGGTGCACTTGAATGGCAAGCCAATTGACAAAACTGAAAGTATTAGGGCTCAGCGATGAATCTGAAGAATATACAAAAAAATCATTGTCATGAATTAAAGTTAGTAAATTTTCTTATAAAAAAATAATTACCCAAAGACTTTCCATGGTGACAATGCAAATTGTAAGGAGATCATTTTAAGTGTGTTAATGAGTTGATGAACAAACACATAATTATAGTACATGGCAAGCAGCAGTAGCCAGTAGGAAATTTTGGGGTTAAAAGAAGAAGAGCAAGCATACCACATCAGAATTGATAGTCGTCAACTCTAAACTGGTGGCTCCTGACAAGCCTTGGAGGAGCACAGAGTCATTGCTGCCACTATAGTCATCATAGGCTAAACATTCATCACAATCCCTGTAATCTACATGTGTACATGTATCCAAATAACGGCCACGAAGCCTGATAAATGCTGTTACCAATGATGGCATGCCCTCAATCAAAGGAGCACTTCCAGAAAAATCAGCTAGTTGAAAGAATACGAGACATGGGGCAGAAATACCCATACGGGAACCGGTATCCCAATTCAGAGTGCATTCAGTGATGATTAGACGTCTTAATGATTGGGATGAGATCTTGCGGCCGTAAATTCTGGAAGAGCGCAGATTAAGATCCTCCAGCCTGGGGCACCCTGAGAAGTCTATAGCATGTTCCGACAAAACCACACCAGTAAGCTCCACCCTCCTGAGGAAGTGTGAGATGAGAGGCAAGTTGCCAGGCATCAGGAGGATTCCCACATTGCGGATGCAGAGTTTGAGCACCTGAGCTCGGCACAGTGACAGGGCGTAGTGGAGCCACATATCAACGAACCTGAATATCTCGGCGCATTCCTCATGGCCACAGGGATTACTGTAAGTGATCTCACACTCATCTAAGGGCAAGCGGTCATGGAGGAGCAGGAGATAGTTCACGAAGTTGTTCATCTCCAAGGCATCCCGGTGCCTCTTACTACCCTGGACGATGCGTAGGGCGGGTGTGGACTTCCAGAGGTGACGCCAGCGCCGGGAGAGCACGCACGTCTGCACTGTCTCGTCTGAGGGCAGAAAGGACAGCACGACCTGGAGGATAGCGTCAGGAAGGGCGCTGATGCGATCCTCGCCGGTCCCATCGGTCGCTTCCTCGCTGTGCCTGCCCGTTTTCGGCATTCCGTCGAACAGGTGGCGGGCCTGACGGGCGTTGGTTCCACTCGGCTAGAAATCAATTGCTCTCAGGCTTCGGTCAGCATTCCGTCGAACACGCGGGGGCGTCAGGTCTTCTGGGGCCTTTTTCGACCTTATGGCGAGGTGGAGGAACGACGGAGGTGCCGACCGCCGCGCCAGAGGAGGACGAGGAGGTGGGACGGGAGACGGTGTCCCGGTGGGGGCTGGGTGGTGATCACCGCGGACGAACGAGGTTAGAGGTGGTGGAACGTGCAGCGGGCGGCGGGGACTACGGCGAACGGCGTGCAGGTGTTGTTACCAGGAGAGACGCTGGCGGTGGCTACTGGATTGGGGGAGTCGGGAGGAAGACGATGGGGAAGCAAAGCGTTGGCGGCGTAGAGAGGGAGCTTTTGCTTTTCAAGCGAAATCGGTCACAGAAATGCCAACACTTGGCTGCAAACCTGGCCAACGGGCCGTGTCTGAGGCAGGCCGGCACGCGACATGCAGAAAAAGCCCGGCAAGAGCCAGCCCGGCACGTGGCTTGCCGGTCCGTTAGCAAGGCTAATATTTGCAACAAATATGCAAAAGGGTCCTAGACCTTCTCTACCACTGGGTCACCAAAACCTAGCTGTTATAGTATAGATCAGGATATTTTTAAAGGCAAATTTCCACAGGCCAACGGAAAAGGCCACAGCCCAGCATGCCTGGCGTGTCAAGGGCCGGTTCGTGAAGAGCCGGGGCCGGGCTCGGGCCTCGAAGCTGGGCACGACTGCCGTCCCTTTGCTTGGCGGGTCATGTCGGGCCGGTCCGTTGGCCAGATTCGGTTGGCTGCCCTACTTAAAATTTCAAGTGAATTTTAGGTTGATTCAACGCAAAATTTCCAAAACGATTATATTTGCACTTTCCAAGGCATTAAATTCCCTATTAAAAATCGAGATGTGCATGACAAAATTATTCTGCATTCCAGGTTTGGTCAAAGTCAAACATGTTAAAACTTGACTAAATATCTTTAATAAAATCGAGTAATATTTATAATAACAATTGTATACAATATAAAAATATATTTTATGGCGAGTATACTATATTTATTATATATTTTAGATATTGATATTTTTTTCTTATATATGTAATCAAAGTTTATGAAGTTTGACTGAATGCAAAGTAATTTGGGACAGAAGGAGTATGTACAGAATATCCTGTTTTGAACGTGTTCATGACAAAAATTCATGATTTGGTTACTCGTGCGTCGGTCGAGATCGATGAGAATATATGCC
Source organism: Avena sativa (assembly GCA_916181665.1). Classification (NCBI taxonomy): domain Eukaryota; kingdom Viridiplantae; phylum Streptophyta; class Magnoliopsida; order Poales; family Poaceae; genus Avena; species Avena sativa. The sequence goes on from OV702296.1 coordinate 254,710,535, forward strand.
GCTTATTTGTTGTGATTGCTGGATTTTCTTCTCACTAATTCCATTAGCCTATCTATCTACCGAATTCCATTATGAAATTTTCATGACGTTCCGCACTTGAAACTGACCCCCTTTGCCATGGCTCCAAATTAAAGGATCCACGCTCAGCTAGCTTCAGAACATGCATCCCCGCACCGCACACAGGAAAAAAAAAGCAATCTGTAAGCAAAAAACTAACTGTACAATAATATCATCATCAAAAATACTTACAGATGGATATTGTTCTACGGTACCTTTTCTCGGTACAGTACTAGTACGCAAGCTAAGCAAAAGTCAGCACCAAAAGTGATCGACATATATAGCTGTGCTAGCTCTATTCATCAAACAGGTGTCAAAACTGAAGATGAAACCGAATTAGCTAGAAGGGCGCTGTAGCAAAGTCTCGTTTCTTGGTGGTGCGCCCACGGAGCTGGCGGTGTCGCGTGTCGTCGACGAACGGTTCCGGATCAAAAACATCTCCGTCATCGTCGGAGCCGGAGCCGGAGTCCGTGGAATTGCTGCTCCTGGCGACGAGCACCGGTTTCAGACCCTGCGGCACGCAAAGCTTATCACCATTTTGGGCCAACTGCTGTAGGTAGTAGAGAGAAGATAATTAATGGTCGATGCATTTGTTGCTTAAATTTCTTCCGTTCTTTCTTAGTGAACAAACGAGCTCCTCATTCCGTACGTCACTTCTGATGATGTGATAAAACCAAAGTGCAGATTGATTGCGTACCTGGGTGAAGATTCGGGCGGCGTCCTGCGAAGTGTGCGTGCTCAGCACGTACAGGGCTGCCTCCTGCAAGAAACTGAAACAGATCAACGGGATGTAATGTAACTGAACTAGTATATTACAAAAACAAAATAAGGTCCGTCTACAGCTTTCTGATCTGCCACCCCACCAGGCGCGCGTACCCTGGCGTAGTTGAGCTCGTGGAGGGAGAGCGTCCTGGGCTCCCGCTCCATGGACGCCATCCTCCTCGGCCTCGCGGACGCAGCCTCAACGACGACCCTCATCGATCCAGATCTTGCCTCGCTATGACGGACGAGAGCAGCTAGCGAGGGGCCGCGTATATATGTGCCGCAGGAGACAAAGCGAAAGCGCTCACGGAAACCACACGTGTCGCGTTCCGGTGCGTCGGCTGGTGCCCACGTACGTGGCGGCGCGGGGTTGGACACGTGGGAACGGGGCAGAAATCAAGGTACGAGAGAGGCGGCAGCGAACCGGGATCGGAGGACTCGTCGACCTCGGCCGGCCGACCGACCGACCGATGGAGAACCAGCCGTCGATCGTCGCCGGCGATAGAGTGCACGGCGCGCGCGGATCGATCGGGACGACCAATGGGAAGCAGGCGCGTGCTGTACGTACACTCGTACAGGTCGGCCCATAGGGGCACTTGTCCCGGCCCCACGAAGTAGGGCCCTGGTTTAGCCTTACCGGTGGCACACTTAAGTTAAACTCTAGGTTTTCGCGTAGCCGTTTATGATGACTTTTTTATTGTCAAGACTCGTCGGATCAGTTTTTTAGACTTATTATTTCGAAGCTGCTCATATGAATAGTGTGTGCGTGCGTGTACTCGTAGGAGTGATGAGTCTATGTATGAGTGTGTGAGCGTCTGCGATTATATTGAGTTTCGGAAAAAAATACATATTAATGTCTTAACTTTGTCTAGATATGTATCATCTAGTCTAAATAGTTAATTAGATATGTACATATGAATCTGGACAAAGTTGATGCCATTTAATATTGAAGGGAGGAAGTAGTAGAATAATTTTAGAGAATATAGGTGGTCTAACTTGTAGCCTACCATAGACAATGCATTTTTAGCGGGATTTTTTTTCATACACTCCTCTTGTATATATATTCATATATATATTTAATGTCATAATTTATAAAGACATAGAGCTGTGAGATTTTAAAATTTTCAAAAATCTAAAAGTGAAGGGAGAACCGGTGCCAATGTGCCAAAGACACTACCTACCTACCATGCCTCTCTACTCAACTCCTATATTTTTCGATAATATAGATAGTCAACTCTTCTACTCATTTTTCATATGCATATGTGTGTAGAACTAGCAATTAGTATAAATGAGTAGCATACAATATAGTTCGCTCGATCAATAAAAATAAATAGTTTCCTTCACCAAGATTTCAAAGACCATGAATTTATCAAATACCTGGATTATTTATTTTGCTATTGCATTAACTGGACCACATCGCCCCTGGAGGAAGCCACCTGAAGGGTCAGTGAAGCTCAATGTCGATGGCTCTTTCTGTGCAACTACGGGTTCAGGAGGAACCGGTATGATCGTCTGCAACGCTGCAGGCGAGATTATCGTATCAGCTTACCGCCACCTATGGAGTTGCCCGTGCCCCTTGGAAGCGGAGTTGGAGGCCTGTCGGGAGGGCATTGTTATGGCCTTGGAATGGTCCAACTTACCATGCACGGTGGAAATGGATAGCTCCGTTGCTGTCAAGATGATCCAAGCTGACGGCCTTGATCGTTCGATGCATTCAGCCAAGCAATTGTTGGCTTCTACAGATGGTATGGCCATTGTTACTATAGGCAGGGAGCAGAATAATATTAGCCATGTACTAGCAAACATGAGTCGCCTGAATAACGGTACTCAGACCTGGCCAAGATCAGGCCCTATTTTAATTCGCACTATGTCGCAATGAATGTATATTAAAAATGGCACTATGTTGCGATGAATGTAACCTGGCTCCTTGAGTAATATATATTTCAATTCGCAAAAAAAAGTAATATTTCTCTTATGGAATATCAATATTTTTCAACTCTTTCTTATGTGAACAAGTGGCGGAGCTTATTGAGGGGCCTAAGAATGCTAATAATACTTAAAAGTTAAGTAATTTTTAAAATTTTGACATAAATATTAAAAATATGTTTAACATGTTTTTCAGAGTAGGGGGCCATTGCCCCCTCCCCCTCCCCCCGCCGAGCCCATGAAATCTCCACTTTAAATAGGGGTTCTTGGTCTTTGTGCTGCCCTCGACCCAAAAAATATGTGGATCGTCCCTTGAACTGCCTCTGCATTGCCATCCCCATATTGTTCGGATGACGTGTCAGTCGGACTACGACAGGAACTCGTGTTTCTCTTGAGAATTGTTTTCCCTTTTTGAAATATATAAGCGGCGCCTGCTAAATCATCTCACCGCGTTCACGGTGGACTCTGGCGATGTTGCCTTCTATATGATCATCTTTGGCAATTATAACCTAGACGCAAGATATATAAACCATCTAAGTTTTAGGAAATGTTTGGAGCTTGGTCCAATTTGGAATAAGTTGCAACACAACTTCATGAACCAAATAATTGTCTAGAGCATGAGAGTCTGATAATAACCACGACCAGTTTCTAAAAATTCGCTCTACATGCAATCGGCCAATATACTTAAAACAAAAGTACTAAGTACAAGAAATGTGTATCATGGGAGTAAGAGCACTCACTATCCTTCAAATACAGACTACTAGACAATAGGTTCTTATCGGCAACATCAAAACCAGATTATGGCCGTAGAACTAACAACCACAATATGGTCTTATTAAGGATACTCAAGTGGTTGTCACTCACTATCCTTCAAATACAGACTGCTAGACAATAGGTTCTTATTGGCAACATCAAAATCAGATTATGGCCGTAGAATTAACAACCACAATATGGTCTTATTAAGGATACTCAAGTGGTTGTCAAAGGTACTTGGCTTCCTCATGTCACCCCTCGGGGACTTAATTGCTTATGTTTTCAACAAGCCAAGAGTTTACGGTCATTGTTGTTAATGTTATGATTTCTAGTAGTTACAGTTATTTTGGAATGAGCCGTAGTTATATATATATTTCTCATGTTAGCTAAATCAGATATTATTTGTTATAATGCCTAGAACATGAAATAGATAGAAATCAGAAATAAATGGAACTGTGATGCATACAAACAATTAAGACCTTGCACTAGACTGAAAAATCCAAGTGGTTCTTAAATAAAAATAAAAAGGAAATTATCTCAATTCATTTGCCAAGACAACACATGCGCAGGAGAAAGTTAAAAAAAAACTCATCTATTTTACAAACTTTCACAAAAAAATATTTTATATACAAAATTTATTTTACATTACAAACGTAATGGTAGCAATTATTTTAAAGAAGACAATTACAGATACTCATTCATTCAGAAATACTAAGTGTCTTGAATTTGTCAAGATTCGAAAATTACATTTGCAAGTTTGAAAATATCCAGATATAGCCAAGAATGTATCCCATAGATGTGCAAATTATTTTTTGAAACGACAAACATGCAATTCAATTGCAAATACTACACAAAATGACAAAAGTCCTACAATACAATTCGCTTTACAATTTTGCGTGCTTGTGGGTACAACCATAATTGTGTACGAATAATTTTCCGATTTTGGAACCTGTAAATATTATCTTAAAAAGAAAACAAAATTGTAAATAGGAACTTTGGAGCACCGGAGCTAAGGCAACCATGCCGCGCGCATGAGACATTGAACCAGGTAAGGTCGACTAAAAGACTATGCATGTATATCTTAGCGAAAAAGAATCCGTGTGTACAGACCTCAACAACGAAAGAAGAAAGAATCTATATGTACAATACAGCAGGGTGATGTAGCAAAAGCTACGAACAAGGTGGCGCGCTACTTAATTAGAAGGGCGCGGTAGCGACATCTCGGTCCTCGTCGGCGCGTCCATGTCCATATCGGTGGCGGTGGTGGCAGAAACTGATGTCGTCGTCAGGAAACGCGTCCGGATTGAACAGGTCGTCGTCCTCGTAGTTGTCGTCGTCGTGGTCGTCCTCGGAGTCGGCCATGGAGGTCTTCCTGACGCCGAGCACCGGCTTGAGACCCTGAACATATGCAGCACGCACGATTCAAGGTTTGATTGATCGATTCTCAGAATGTAAAGCTGTGAAGAGGGTTCTATGATCTGTGTAATCGTACCTCGGTGAAGATCCGGACGGCGTCCTCGGAGGAGTGCGTCCTCAGGACGTACAGTGCTGCCTCCTGCATATAGAAGTGCAGACATAAAAAAATGTTGAGCGACGGAGAGAGAAAGATCATAGTATAGATTATCGAGGTATGCTCGATTGCTCGGCCGATCGGCGCTTGACGTACCCTGGCGTACTTGAGCTCGACGAGGGAGAGCGCCTTGGGCTCCCGCTCCAGCTCCAGCTCCATGGACGCCATCCTCCCCAGCCCTGTAGCAGCCCCAGGCCTCATGGCGCGATCTATCTCAACTTTCCTCGCACGCGCAAACACAGCACGCCTCTTGCAGATGGATGTCTATGTACGGCTGCGGATCAAGATCGAGCTGTATGAAATGTCTACGGCTACTAGCTCTTCGTGAAGCGGAGAAGCCAGTTCCCGCGTGCTCTCTATTTATACCATCGATCGCCGTGCGTACAGGAGGAGAAAACAATCACGGAAAATCCACGCGTGTCGCGTGTCGGCTCTCTCTTGGTGCGCACGTGTCGGGAGACGCGGTGGACGCGTGGGACGGAAGGCGACGAAGCCGTCGATCGCCGGGTCGATCGGGGTCGTCCGTCCACCCCTGCATGGCGCGCGTAGGGGCGGGGGCCAGTGACGGCCCGCCGCGTGGCGCCCGCTCGAGCACCGGAGGAGGCGGCGTGGGCGTTCCGGCCGGTGGTTAACCACCTCGTGTGCCGTGACGTGCGATATCCTGCAGGGCCGCGTATGTAGGCGGTGACCGACGAGCGCGCGGCGCGCGGCGCACGGCTCCGCCAGTTGCTTCGCGATACTCCCGACCTTTATTATTCCTACGCTGTCTGTCTGGAACGCGCGCGAGTCGGCTCCGTCTTCTCTTGCTGACCCCGGCCGGTTCCATTTTCCACGTGACCATTTTCGCTGCGTCGACATATTGTGTCAGATAATAAGAGGAAGACACCGCGAGAATGCAAGTACTCGCTCTCTCCGTTTAAAAATATAAGATGTTTTAGGTTTATAAAGAAAATGAATCTAAACTTCTTTTAGGGTATAGATTTATTTCAAAGTTGAGTGAACCTATATGCTAAAACAAGTCTAGATTCATCTTCTTCACAAACATAAAACATCTTATATTTTGAAACGGAGAGAGTACGTGATACGTGCACACAAGCTACGCTCAAATGCTGAATCGGACGAGAAACGCAGCTTCAGTTTTTTTTTTGTACGCTTTGGCATGTTATATGCTGTATGTATACGTACATGGAGAACGTGTTTGGTTTGCATGTTTAGCTCCGGCGGTACCCGATTACCATGCAATCAATTACCCGTTAGACGTGTTTGTTTCGATCGGTTCCCCCGGAAACAAGTACGTACAACACATAAACCAACTCCAGCGTACCACGTAAATTGATACATGCAATCAATTTTTTAAAATTTTCATTATGTTACCATTACCCCGTAATTTGATTGCATTACCGTTTATGTTAATAGAGCTGAACCAAACGCGTTTGGAGTATCCTTCTAGTGTTTGTCGTAGGGTTTCTTTTTTTCCTTTTTCTTAATCCGGACAACCAAAAAGAACTAAAAGTTGCCAGATAAAAAACAATCCGAACGTTCTGCCAATATAAATTCGATTCTTTTGAGAAAATGCTTTTCCAAAGGTTTTTGAGGGAATGTTTGTACGGGGAGCTCAGCTTACCCTTGATTTGTGCAGATCCTAAATATACGGCTTGGCCCATCGAGTTTCTTCTTCGACCATAACCTGTTGAGAACTGATGGGCTCAGCCGGCAAAGGCTTAGGTAAGGTTTCCAATGGGCCACACTGTCTTAAATCTTCGACCTAAATGTCAGGAGATTTTCCATTAGATTTAGAGCATCTTTGCTCGTTGGGTGAATCCGAAAATGGGATCTTATTTTGGCCGAACGGAACTAGTTTTTGGCCTGGATACATCCAGTTTCCCACTCGCGTATCAGGCCGAGTTTCCACGTTCGGCTAAAATTCATTAAAGATGGACGGATTTCATTAAGTTAGACGAATATAAGCGGATTACATCAAATTTAAACTAAACTAGTACGTAATAAACTAAAAAGTGGCCGCCGCAGAGGCCTCCGCCGTCCTACATGCCGAAGTTGCTGTAGAACGCCGTGTAGCCGGAGTCGGCGCGGCCGTCATCCTCGCCGCCGTCGTCGTCGCTCGGCGGCTGGTTCTGGCGGGAGCTCCCCTGGACTGGGTCGCCGAACCTCCACGGCTGGTAGGACGGGTCTTCGTCCTCGTCGTCGTCGAGGACGTAGAGTGGGACGCCCTGGTAGGCGAGATCACGCCCGGCCAACGCCCGTCGCCGGGCCGCCCTGCTCCTCGGCCTGCTGCTGTAGGCCGAGGATACGCTGCCGCTCCGCCTTCTCCCAGTCCTTCCTGGACCATTCCAGGATGTCCGGCGAGGACGGCTCCACCGGCGGCGACTACGGTGCCGAGTCGCGGAGCGACTCCTCCAGCGCCATCCTCAAGGCGCCGTCGTTGGGCGCCGCCAAACCTTCAATCTTCGGGCGTCGAAGACAGAGGTGGCCGGTGGGTGACGCCATCGCGCGTGGCTCACCGATGACGATGCCGCGCGAGCGTGTCCGTGGCGGAGAACGCACAGGCGAGACAGCCTCGCGCTTGACTGGGCGTGGCCCCGACGATGGCAGAGGCGTGGAGCCGGAGGAGTGGGAGGTGGAGGCGGAGGAGGACGAGCTCATGCTGGCCATCCTCCTCGGCATCCAGTTCGCCGGAGGTCGCCGACCCGACCTTGACGCTGGCACGGGTGTGCGCGGGTAGCCGAGACGCGGCGTGTTCCCGGCGTTGATGTGCTCAATCACCGACCGGAGCGTCCAGCCCGGCGCGCTCCAGAAACGCCGGCGGCCGGCCGAGTTGTTGCGCTTCGGCGGCCCCTCTTGACGGGCGAGCTCCTGGGCGCGGCGGTTGGCGAAGAACTGCTCCCAGTAGAGCAGGTTGTGGGCGCTCTCAGCGGCGGAGGGGTCGTCCATGCCGGAGATGAACTCCTGGATCTCGTATGGGAGCTCCTCCGGCGTCGGCGCCGGCGGGATGGGAATGCCATTGGCGCTAAGCTTCCATCTCGGTGGAGACCTCGTATCCAGCGGCATAACGTAACCGGCCTTGTAGAGCAGGCGCGCCTCCCACGCCCGCAGAGGGCGCCAGCCGAAGCCGTTCGCCGCCGCACCGTCGCCGGGGTACCTCTCGGCCATGGCTGGGGGAGGAGAGCTGGGAGAAAGTGTTCGCCGGAGCTTAGGCTGGTGGGCTAGAGGGAGCTGTGAGAGAGTGTGAGGTTGTCCGGCGAGGGGTACAGCTTATAAAGGCCGAGGCGGGCGACGAGGGCGGGAGGGGTGTAGCGTCAAGGGCGGAAAACGGCGAAGCGGCGGGAAGTTAGTGCCCGCCGGTCTGTCGCGGGAGCCGAGGCGACGGCGGTGGCGTCGTAATTCGGCGACGCGTGGCCGACGCGACGGGCAGTTAATGTCCGGCGGTCGCCGCGTGGTTCCGAGGATGACGACGACTCGGCTTTCGTCGCTGACTCGGCGGGTCCACGCACCGTTTCGTTTTTTCACCGAATTCGCTGACGGTGTTCCGAGGGCGTACCCGAAAACCTGGGTTCGGCCTGGGTAGTCCGGATCAAAATTGCAATTTCGGCCCAAAACAGATCCCTGTGTACGTGACTGGGCCAATTAATTTTCAACGTCCGAATCGGCATCCTGAATAGGCGAGCGGAGATGCTCTTAGATCGTTACAAAGTTTCTAAAAAAAAAAGGTTAGCTCGTTAGTAGAAAAAAAAAACTCCTCAATTCCCAGCCTCGTAAGTCCAAGGCATGCTATTTTTCAATCCTCCCAACCAATATCGATCGATCCAGGCAACCTATACACAGGTGAGGTCAACATAGACTCCGATCTCTGAAAGTTAGTTGGAAAATCGACCGATTCCATCATCCAGAATTGCCCTTTCAAAACGTGGACTTGTTCTCTTTGGGGAAGGAGCAGCCGTGCGTGCGGCTTGGAGATCATTCGCGCGCTTACCTGAACTGCCGAGAAAGGGAAAGCGAAAGCAAAAGCAAAAGCACCTGCCCTGTTCAGCTGCCCGGTCGTTGTTCTCACGGTACACGTTTGCGGCAATATACCTCGTCAAGTCAATTTGAACTCTGCCCCATCTCGTTTTCCCTTTAGCTTCTTCGGTGTGGCTGCGATTAGCAGTCTTTCTATATTTGTTTAGTTTCGTAGCAAGCAAGGATTCCCTTAGATTAGATGGGCATGCAACACACATAATCTCTCTTGTACTCCTAGATAAGAATGGTGCTAACCTTTTCTAGGAGTATTTTAAGATCAGAATAGTGCTAGTTGGACTTGTGTGGTGTGATGCAAATGTCCAAGCTACAGAGAGTTTGCCTGCCGCTTTGGTGCTTTGCTTGGCCAGTGCATTGCTAAAAGGGGAGATTGATTTGATCTAATCGGACAATTTGTTCTCATATAACATCTCCATGACCAACTGCACGTAGTTTAGCAGTACTTTACTATGAAAAAGTTAGATTTTGTTATGCTTTGATCCGTGGATAGTTTGCCGTTCAGCAACCATAATGTTTATTGGGCGGTGGGCGCATGGCACGAGTAACCTACACATCTCTTATTAAAAAAACTTCATATATCTCGTTGGTGAGGATGACTTTTGTTTGGACATAACAAATTTTCAGACGAATAATGGGGTGAGCCCGATAATCCCAACACTTTGTTCATTGGATTGCTGAAGAACGGAGGGTGCAAAGTTTTAAAATAGGAGGCCGACGCTATAGGGAAGGAGCTCGACGCTACAACTAAGTTGTTTTAGCGCTAACCAAGTTGAACTGCTATTAGCTCCACTAACTTTGCTAAAAGGCCCTAAAATCTGTGTTTGGACAAATGTTTTAGGCATTAGTGGTGACTGGTGGCCCAAAATCGCATTGCCCTACCCATTCCTCACAACCTTAAGCAATTGTCTGAGGACTCCTAGAGCCATGGGGCGTATTTGTTTCCATCAAACTTCATGATTATCATGTTATTCTACATCGTTTATTTAGAGTTTTAACAATCTTTTGCAAAGCTGTTAAAAAAACTTAGTGTCGTTGTAGCTTTTGCATTGACGGAGGAAAGATGCCGCTAAACAACTTGGCCTGTAATTTAAAACTTTCTCTGAAATTCCACATCGGTTTTTTATGCCTTATGTAGAAGGATCACTTGATTGTCAAAATGAATGTACAACCTCATCAAATGGGATAAGCCCTCACAAAAAATTGGTTCCTGTAATTTTAAAGAACTTTTTTTTTTGAATTGGGGAACCTCGCTAACTGCATCAATTTATGCATATAGCCTTTTTTTTGAAATGGAGTCCTCCTTGTTGGCTTTTTCACCCTTTTCTTTGGATTTTTACCTAGTTATCTAATTTAGCCGTTTAGTTGTTAGATAGTATAGTTTATGGATACACAATATTACTCGGCTAAATTTGTGGTTATTGGTTTGGTAGAGGATTGTTCATCTAATGGAGTATTTGGTAAGAAAACATAAACGGGAGAACCAACTTGTGATTGGATGGCTACGAGGTGGTTATATCCGGTCCACCGGAGTTCAAACCCCAAGTTTCACAACTTTTGTTTAGTAGTAGGCAACATTCCATTCAATATCGAGGCATCTATTGTGATTGCGTCAGTCTCAAACCGTCGGCTCTGTCTCTCGGAAGTGCTCACATGGTAAGGTGTGTACCATTTCTCTAGAAAAAAAGTAAACACTTTTTGAGTAAAATGTATACCAAATATATCACTACAACAATGCTTTTATAGTGTCGTCTTAAATTCGATGTCAACTTTACTTGTTTTGCAATGCGAGATAATGATCATCTACTAGCTAGTTATAACATTAGTTCATGTACTACTCCACCTACCAATTTATATATCTCTAATAATCAGAGACCTTTGCTTTTCGACACATTCGACTTCCGTTGCATCTATTCTAAATAAGGTTGAAACCAAATCACTAGTGACGACTTTTTCTCCTCCCCGGCGGCGATCAGTCAGATGGAACCTTCTAAAGAAGAACGCTTCGCAGATTATTCTGGGATGAAAAGGATATGTGTATCATATAAACAAGAGGGGCGGGCTGGTTGAGTGGTTGGTGATCGATATGGCCGTAAGAGGTTTCTACATCCAGCAGCTTAGTGAGATCATCGAACCTTGGCATGGAAACCAACCTAAGTACTCCGTACGAAAATTAATTGAGGAGGGGCCTGGTGGTACAGTAGTACGTGGTACACCTGTATGGCTTATTAGGGCTTGATGGAATATCATAACCTCTCCCGCGTCTGCTTCCATTCCATGTGAGCACACCCACATCCACCTAACTGCACACTTAAATGCATCATGTGGAGAACATAAATATAAAACCAACGGTAGGGCTCGTATAAGGAAGATTGACGTGTGAGGCTAAACTCCCAAGATTATTGTATATACTCCCCCTAAGTGATATGGGTTGTCTAATTCGCATATATTTATACACTAAAATATGTATGTAAATTTAGAAATTCTAAGTAACTTATTTTTGGACGGAGGAAATACAATTTTTGAGAATTATTTGTTGAAATATTAGGCATAAGTTTCATGATTAATTCCAGAATATTAAGCATGACAAAACCAATGTAACTCGAACATACTAGATGTACTAAACAACATGATGAACGGAAACAAACAACAGCTAAACATGTACTCGCAGAACATGATGAATAACCAAACAGGAGCACGTAGCACGTACCGTTCGGTTGTCGTAGTAGAAACTTTGGGGAAGACTGATCGAAGCAGATGACGACGAAGACGGCGGTAGGCAGCACCGCCCGACTTGGATGGAAGACGACCCGTGATGGAGAACTCGAGCAGTCACGCGGAGCGCTTCCCAAAAACCTTATTCACCCTCTCCCGTACAGGATCACAAGGGTGAGTGGTTCCGGTGACCTGCTCTCCCGTCCTTCGGTGCATGCCGGCAAGCGGGATGGAGTAGACTACGACGACAGGGCAAGTAGAGAGGATGGCAAAACCCTAGATTTGTTTTTCGGTGGTGTTGTGGCGGTAGCCGCAGGACTTTATATAGAGAGGCTCAGGAAACCCTAACGGAGGCGAACGTGGGCCGAGTCCACGTTGCGCACGTTCGGGTCGGTTACAGTAGCCCACGATCCGGGAGCGACCCGAATAAGCTAACCGTTTGACACGTCTGTCAAAACCTCATAATTTTTCTGAGCAGGAAAATAAAGCTCGACTTGGCGTGCGAGCGGCGTCGGAGGAGGAGGAGCGCACGCGTGTATCTCTCTTATTGCCACTCACTTACAAATTGGTGCAACACTCCACCTTATAAGGTGGTGCAACTCTCCTTCAACTTTCCATGTGGGACTAAACATTAGCTCCCACTCCACTCCCATGTGAGCTGCCACAAACATGGGCCCAAACACATATGGGCTGCCACAAATCTGGGCTTTGAGATTTAGAAAAAATCTGAAATACACATGGGCCCAAATGGATTGGCCCATTATTTCTAACAATCCCCCACCAGATCTCAAATGCCTATTTGAAGATTTGCCAATCCTCACTACTTGTTTATATACCAGTGTTTCAGCGGAGACTGTTAAGTTGAAATTCCGCCTAGAATCTTGAACTACATCTATCAATAACTTGAACAATGGATGAACCTTGAATTGCAAGTTTGGTGCCAATAGATTTCACTCAAAATTATAACTAGTACCTGGCTGCCAGTAGCCTACCCCGCGGGTTGGAGCATATGCGTCAAACTCCCTGGTCTCTTCATGAGTTTACTAGAGATCGCTCAAGTCACATAGACCGCGACGTTTACAGTCGAGCTCATATAGGTGTTGAAAGGATCGTATGGGCACCTAGAGGGGGGGGGGGGTAAATAGGTGCTACTTCAAATTTTCTTCTTTTTCAAATTAAGGTTTGACAAGAAAGGTAAATTCTCTAGATAATGCAACTATGGTGAATTTACCTATATGACATGCAAGCACAATCTAATACAACACTAAGCTAGAACAAGTAAGTAAAGTGCGATAAAGGATATATGTAACCAAAGTGGTGGACACGGAGACACAAGGATTTGTTTCCCGTAGTTCCTTCCTTTTGAGGGGAAGTACGTCTACGTTTGGAGAGGGGGTGGTTTCAAACCACCAACGCCATGAGAGGCCTTCCTTGTTCTCTGATGAACCTCACCCCAACGGGTTCGATCCACCTTACACTATATCGGCAACCTTCGAGGTGGAAGCCGGCACCTTTACAACAAGTTCGGGGCACACATCCACAACTTAATTGGAGGCTCCCAAATACAAGCAAGCTGCCAAGACAAATCAAAGACAAGCTTGTAAGAACCAAATCAAAATTAGGGTTTCCAAAGAAACACTAGAGCTTGGGGGCCCTCAAGTGAATGAGGGGGAAATGAAGATCTCTCTTGGTGAAGCTGTAGATCAAGGCCTCCTCCTTCGATTCTCCAAAGATCAAAGACTTTGGATGGTTGGATGGAGAGATCTTGTAGATTTGGTGTCTCTAATGGAGTTTGTGTTCTTGAGCAGGTCGAGCAACTGGAGGAAGAAGATAAGGGTCCCTTTTTATAGGCAGCCCCCTCCATGAACCGTTGGAGAAAAGTCAGACCGGATACTCCGGTCTACACCGGAGATTCCAGCCTATCTCCGGACTAGCCTCCGGACCACCCTTCTGAATGACCAAGGCCAGATATGACCCAACAGGGCCGGAGACTCCGGACCTCCAACACCGGAGACTCCGGTCAGAGACAAGACCGGAGATTCCGGAGAAGCCTCCGGACCTTGATCTGCACCCCCATACAGAATGTCCCAGCCAAGATTTTGAAGCCTCCACTAGGGACAAATCCGGAAACTCCGGACCACACCGGAGACTCCGGTCTAGGGAGACTGGAGACTCCGGTCTGGAAATTCTAGAACTCTGTCACTCTTGCAGAAATCTTTCCCAAGTGTGAGGGTACTTTTCACTTATCATAATACCAACCTATGGACAGTGACAAACTATAAAATGATCTATTTGTTGTTAACGAACACCAAAAGTGATTATGACAATAAATGTCCTTTCAATCTCCCCCTTTTTGGTGTTCGATGACAAAAAGTGATTTTGCATGGAATAAATATATGGGGCTCCCCCTGACCATGTGCAATAACGTAAATAAGTAAATCATGCAAGGTAGATAGTATCAACGATAGCACACATAAATCTCACATGAGTTACAATATATAGTGCACACAAGCACATAGACAAAGACATAAACGACAAATAACGCACATGAAGTTCAAAGTTTGAATATGGCAAATGAAAGCAGATAGTAGCAAATCCAAAGCCCAAACCCCCAAACCCATGCAAATCGATGAGAATGTCTTCTCCCCTTTGGCATCAAAACACCGAAAAAGGGAAAAGACCTAAGCTAGCGCCCCAGCAACTCAGTAGTCCTCGTCATCCTCGTTCTCCTCCTCCTCATCCTGGTCATCACCACCCTCATCATAGTCATCATCATCATCCTCAGGGACCGCAGGCCCTTTGCCGTGAGGGCGAGAAGAGGAGGTACCCTGATACCCGAAACCGGAGGTGACATCAGCAAAGGTCTTCCAATCCACCAGGTTATCATGTTGGGCATTCCATGCCCCAAACAAGAGGGTGTGGTCAGACTCTGTGGACTGCTGAGCACCATGCTCATCATTGTATTCATTCTCACCTTCCTCATTATCCCCTTCACCTTGTTCCTTGATCTCCTTGAGGAGCTTCTCAATGCGACGGTTGCTCTGGTAGGATGCATGTTGCTGCTTACGGATGTCTATGTTCATGCAACAAAGGGTCCTCTCCCAAAAGGTGGCCTTCTTGACCCGCTCATGTACATAGTCTCGAGTCATGGTAGGCATAGCTGCATTGGAGGCATTCTTCCTCCGTACTCTAGGTGGAGAGGGAGCCCTCTCAGTTTCAATTGTTGGAATTATGCCCTAGAGGCAATAATAAAGATGTTATTATTATAATTCTTGTTCATGATAAAGTTTATATTCCATGCTAGAATTGTATTAAGCGGAAACATTAATACTTGTGTGGTTTGTGAACAACACCGTGTCCCTAGTACGCCTCTATGGACTAGCTCATTGATCAATGATGGTTAAGGTTTCCTAACCATAGACATGAGTTGTCAATTGATAATGAGATCATATCATTGGGAGAATGATATGGTGGACAGACCCAAACTAAGCGAAGCAATTAGATCGTGTCATCGTGTTCGTCTTTGCAAAGCTTTTCTTATGTCAAATATTGTATTCCTTAGACCATGAGATAATGCAACTCCCTGGTATCGGAAGAAAGCTTTGAGGTCATCAAACGTCATCCTATGAGAGGGTGATCATAAAGGTGTCTCTCAGGTGATGGGAAAGTATCTGTTGGGTTGTATGTATCGAGATGGAATTTGTCCCTCCCAAGTCGGAGAGATATACTTCGGGCCCACTTGGTAATCGATATCAACACCGCTTGCAAGCATGTGGTTAAGGAGTTAATCACAAAGTGATATCGGATTACGGAACGAGTAAAGTACTTGCTGTGAACGAGATTGAACTAGGTATGACGATACCGACGATCGAATCTCGGGCAAGTAAAATATCGCGAGACGAAGGGAATATATATATGGGATTGATTGAATCCTGGCATCGTGGTTCATCCGATATGATCATCGATGAATGTGTGGGAGTCAATATGGGTGCCCAGACCCCGCTGTTGATTATTGATAGAAGATCATGTCTGCATATTCTCGAACCCGCAGGGTCACACACTTAACGTTTCTCGACGCTAGGATAGATTGGATAATTGGTTTATGAATTTTTGTTCGGAGTCTCGAAATGGGATCCGGGACATCACGAGAGGTTCCGGAATGGTCCACAGAATAAGATTCATATAAGGCAGTGCAGTTTTTGGAGTTCGGAATTGTTCCGGGTTAATCGGTATTGTACCGGAAGCTTCTAGAACCTTCCGGAAGGGGACCAACGTGGCCCCACCTTCCGGGAGGGGGCATGGGCCTATGAGGGAGTGTCCTGGCCGCATTGGGCCAGGGGCACAAGGCCCCATAGGGCCCAGCCGATCCTAGAGAGTTTAAATCGTTTAAACTAGAGATAAGATAAGATAGGATTTCTAGATAAGGGAGAGTTTAAATTGTTTAAACTAGAGATAGGCTTGGAGGAGAGGCTAGGGCTGGCCGCCCCCCCTCTATAAATATAGGGCTGGTGCGCCCCCCTCTCACACACCTTCCTCCAAGCCCTAGCCTCCCTGCTGGCCCTCCTCTCTCCCTCCCGACTGTTTGTAGGCGAAGCCCTGCAGCAGAAATTCTCCACCATATACACCACGCCGTCGTGTTGTAGATCCAATCCATCTCTCCACCATACTTGCTGGTCCGAGGAAGGAGGAGACGTCGAGGTGCTGCACGTGTGCATCTCACGGAGGCACCGCCACTTGTGGTGCTAGATCGGATCGGACGCGAGGAGGAGAAGCGAGTACAACTACATCACCCACGTTCCGACGAACGTTCCGCTGTGCGAATCTTCAAGGGTATGAAGATCTAATCCAATCTCTCTCGTTGTTTGCATCTCCTAGATTAGATCTTGGCTTTCCTTCTGTTCGCTTCCGTAGAAAATTTTGATTTACTATGCTGCGAAACCCTTCAGTGGTATCAGAGCTAGATCTATGCGTAGATGTGATTCACGAGTAGAACGCAACATGGTTGTTGCGGGCGTTGATGTTTTCTGTTGCAAGCCTCTTGTTTGTGTTCTTCTTATGACGCGGGATAGTGAGATTGAAGCGGTCCAGGCCAACCTTACGCGACATCGTTCGCGAGACCGGCTCCGCACTTGACGTGTGGCTTGTACCACACATGCGGCTGGTGGATGTCAGTTTCTCTCACTATAGTTGTCATGGGATTAACACCGGAGTTTGGCAACCATAATACCACCGTTGTGGCTTTCCGTAGGTAAGGATCGTTCTTAGCATCTACTCCCATAAGCCACGTAAAACATGCAACAACAAAGTAGAGGCGTCTAACTTGTTTTTGCAGGGAGTGTTTTCTGTGATATGGTATGGCCCAAGATGTGATGTGTATATTGTATGCGATGATCATGTTTTGTAATGTTTCACGACTTGCATGTCGATGAGTACACAGCCGGCAGGAGCCATATGGTTGTCTTTATAATTGTGTATGACATGTGTGTCAACTTCTTATACGCCATGTAATAGCTTTACTTTATCGCTAAGTAGTTAGCAATAGTTGTAGTTGCTATTCGTGGTGGAGGCAATCATGGTGGAGTGATGGAGATCATGCCGGAACGCACAAGATGGAGATCATTGCGCGAAGATTGGCTATACCATGTCACATAAAGTTATATGCATGTGATGTTTATCCTTTTATGTATCTTATTATGCTTAGATCGCGACGGTAGCATTATAAGATGATTCCTCACTTAAAGATCAAGATAAAAACTGTGTTCTCCCCAAGTATGCACCGTTGCGAAAGTTCGTCGTGTCCAAGCATCACGTGATGATCGGGTGCTATAGACTCTACGCTCACATACAACGGGTGCAAGCCAGTTTTTGCACACGCGGAAATACTTGGGTCTAACTTGACGAGCCTAGCATGTACAGACATGGCCTCGGAACACAAGAACCGAAAGGTTAAGCATGAGTCATATGAATGATATGATCGACACTTCATTGTCCACCATTGAAACCACATCTCTTCTCGTGATGATCGGATTAGGTGTGGTGAATTTGGATCGTGTTCACTAAACAACTTGAGGGATGTTGAATTTAGTGGGAGTTCATCTAGTAATTTGATTAAGTTGAACTATTTATCATGAACATAGTCTAAATTGTACTTGCAAATACTGTAGATCACATGGCCAAGTCCAACTTCAACTTCAACATTTTTGCTGAGAAAGAAAAGCTTAGAAACAATGGGTCTAACTTCACCAACTGGTTCCGCAATCTAAGAATCATTCTGTCTGGCGGACAAAAGGACTATGTCCTTGAGAAAGCGTTAGGTAACCCCCTGCTGCAACTGCGCCGGCTGATGAGAAAGCTGTCTATCAGTCGCGCAAAGATGATTATGGTGTGATTAAGAGCACCATGTTGTTTGCTATGGAACCGGAACTTCAAAATCGTTTTGAAAACTATCCCGGGCCCTTTGAGATTCTCGAGGAGCTAAAAACCATGTTTCAGACTCAGGCCCGTTCTGAGAGATATGAGATCTCTGAGAAGTTCTTTAACTGCAAGATGGAGGAAGGGAGTTCCGTTAGTGAGCACGCCATTAAGATGTCGGGCTACACTCAACGCCTTGAGCAACTGGACTGCAAGATTCCAGAGGAGCTCAAGATTGACAGGTTCTGCAATCACTCCCTCCCAGCTACAAAAGTTTTGTAGTGACTCATAATCAGATTGGTTCCACTGATACGATCACCGAGCTCTTCGCAAAGCTGAAGGCTGCGGAGGTGGACATCAAGAAAGATAATCATGTGTTGATGGTCAACAAGCCCTCCTTTAAGAAAGGTAAAGGTGCAAAGAAGCCCTTCAAGAAAGGTGGCGGCAAGCGCGTTGCCCCTGCTGAGAAGAAGCTCAAGTCTGGTCCTAATCCGGACACTGAGTGCTTCTATTGCAAGGACAAGGGTCACTGGAAGCGCAACTGTCCGAAGTACTTAGCGGACAAGAAGGCTGGCACCATCAAAGGTATATTTGATATACATGTTATTGATGTTTTCCTTACTAGACCTCGTTTTAGTGCCTGGGTATTTGATACCGGTTCAGTTGCTAACATTTGTAACTCGAAACAGGAGCTACGGAATAGACGGCGGCTTGCGAGGGATGAGGTGACGATGCGCGTTGGCAACGGATCAAGAGTTGATGTGATGGTCGTCAGCACGCTCTCCTTAGTTTTACCTTCGGGATTAGTTTTAAACCTTAATAAATGTTATTATGTGCCTGCGTTGAGCATGAACATTATTTCTGGATTGTGTTTATTGCAAGACGGTTATTCATTTAAATCGGAGAATAATGGTTGTTCTATTTATATGAGTAACATCTTTTATGGTCATGCACCTCTTGTGAATGGTTTATTTCTTCTAAATCTCGAAAGGGATGAAACACATATCCATAACATTGAGGCTAAGAGATGCAAAGTAGATAGTGATAATACTACTTATTTGTGGCACTGTCGTCTAGGTCATATTGGTGTAAAGCGCATGAAGAAACTCCATTCTGATGGACTTTTGGAGTCTCTTGATTTTGAATCATTTGACACATGCGAACCATGCCTCATGGGCAAGATGATCAAAACCCCGTTCTCCGGTATGATGGAGCGAGCAACGGACTTGTTGGAAATCATACATACCGATGTATGCGGACCGATGAGTGTTTCGACGCGCGGTGGATATCGCTATTTTCTCACTTTTACCGATGACTTAAGTAGATATGAGTATATCTATTTAATGAAACATAAATCTGAAACGTTTGAAAAGTTCAAAGAATTTCAGAATGAAGTGGAGAACCATCGTAACAGAAAGATTAAGTTTCTACGATCCGATCGTGGGGGCGAATATTTGAGTTATGATTTTCTCACGCATCTCAAAGCAAGTGGAATCGTTTCACAACTCACGCCACCCGGAACACCACAGCGCAATGGTGTGTCTGAACGCCGGAATCGAACCCTATTAGATATGGTCCGATCGATGATGTCTCTTACTGATTTGCCGTTATCATTTTGGGGTTATGCATTAGAAACCGCTGCATTCACTTTAAATAGGGCTCCATCTAAATCCGTTGAGACGACACCGTATGAACTGTGGTTTGGTGCTAAACCTAAGTTGTCGTTTCTTAAAGTTTGGGGATGCGAAGCTTACGTCAAGAAGTTGATGCCGGACAAGCTCGAACCCAAAGCGGAGAAATGCGTCTTCATAGGATACCCTAAGGAAACTATTGGGTATACCTTCTATCACAGAACCGAAGGCAACGTGTTTGTCGCAAAGAACGGTTCCTTTCTTGAGAAGGAGTTTCTCTCGAAAGAAGTGAGTGGGAGGAAAGTAGAGCTTGACGAGGTTATTGAACCTTCTCTTGAATTGGAGAGTAGCGCAGCACCTGAAATTGTTCCAGTGCCGCCTGCACCAACAATAGAGGAAGCTAATGATAAGGATCATGAACCTTTGGACGATGCTGCTGCTGAATGTCGCAGGTCGACAAGGTCGCGTGCCCCTCCTGAGTGGTACGGCAACCCTGTCTTGACTGTCTTGTTAGTAGAAGACAGTGAACCTACGAACTATGAGGAAGCGATGATGAGCCCAGACTCTGAGAAATGGCTAGAAGCCATGAAATCCGAATTGGGATCCATGAGCGAAAACCAAGTATGGACTTTGGTGGACCCTCCTAGCGACCGAAAGGCCGTTGAGTGCAAATGGATCTTCAAGAAGAAAACGGACGCGGATGGTAATGTTACCGTCTATAAAGCACGGCTTGTCGCAAAAGGTTTTCGACAAGTTCAAGGTGTTGACTACGATGAGACTTTCTCTCCCGTAGCGATGTTTAAGTCCATTCGGATTTTATTAGCAATTGCTGCGTTTCATGATTATGAAATATGGCAGATGGATGTCAAGACTGCGTTCCTCAATGGCAACATTGATGAAGAGTTGTATATGATGCAACCCGAAGGTTTTGTCGATCCTAAGGATGCTGATAAAGTATGCAAACTTCAGCGTTCCATTTATGGACTGAAGCAAGCATCTCGGAGTTGGAACCTTCGTTTTGATCAAGTGATCAAGAGCTTTGGATTTGTTCCAAACTGCTACGAAGCTTGCATCTACAAGAAAGTGAGTGGGAGCTCGGTGACGTTTCTGGTACTATATGTGGATGACATATTGATTATTGGAAATGACATCAACATGCTTAACGATGTGAAGAGTTATTTGAACAAGTGTTTTTCAATGAAAGACCTAGGTGAAGCTGCTTATATATTGGGCATCAAAATCTATAGAGATAGACAAAGACGCCTGATAGCTTTAAGCCAGAGTACATACCTAGACAAAGTTCTGAAAAGGTTCAGAATGGATAAGGCATTGAAAGGTTCAGTGCCTATGTTGTCAGGTAAGATATTGAGCAAGGCTCAGTGTCCAGCTACGGTAAATGATAGGGAAGCTATGAGCAAAGTGCCTTATGCCTCGGCCATAGGTTCCATCATGTATGCCATGCTGTGTACTAGACCGGATGTGTCCAATGCTCTTAGTTTGACGAGCAGATATCAAAGTGATCCAGGAGTGGAACACTGGACAGCCGTGAAGAACATCCTAAGGTACCTGAATAGGACTAAAGAAATGTTCTTAGTCTATGGGGGTGATGAACAGCTCGTCGTAAAAGGTTACGTCGATGCTAGTTTCGACACCGACAAGGATGATTCTAAATCTCAGACAGGATACGTGTATATTTTGAATGGAGGAGCTGTGAGCTGGAGAAGCTGCAAGCAAAGCGTGATCGCGGGATCTACAGTAGAAGCGGAATACATGGCTGCTGCAGAAGCGTCAAGTGAAGGAGTTTGGATCATAAACTTCATCACTGAGCTTGGCGTGGTTCCAAGTGGATTGGACCCACTGGAGATATTGTGTGACAACACTGGTGCCATAGCACTCGCTAAGGAACCAAGATATCATCCAAAGACCAAGCATATCAACCGCAAGTTTCATATAATCCGAGATTATATAGCAGATGGAGATCTGAAGATAAGCAAAGTACATACAGATCTGAATGTCGCAGATCCATTGACGAAACCTCTTCCACGTGTAAAACATGATCAGCACCTTAGTGCCATGGGTGTGAGATTGTTGCCAAATGTAAACTAGATTATTGACTCTAGTGCAAGTGGGAGACTGTTGGAATTATGCCCTAGAGGCAATAATAAAGATGTTATTATTATAATTCTTGTTCATGATAAAGTTTATATTCCATGCTAGAATTGTATTAAGCGGAAACATTAATACTTGTGTGGTTTGTGAACAACACCGTGTCCCTAGTACGCCTCTATGGACTAGCTCATTGATCAATGATGGTTAAGGTTTCCTAACCATAGACATGAGTTGTCAATTGATAATGAGATCATATCATTGGGAGAATGATATGGTGGACAGACCCAAACTAAGCGAAGCAATTAGATCGTGTCATCGTGTTCGTCTTTGCAAAGCTTTTCTTATGTCAAATATTGTATTCCTTAGACCATGAGATAATGCAACTCCCTGGTATCGGAAGAAAGCTTTGAGGTCATCAAACGTCATCCTATGAGAGGGTGATCATAAAGGTGTCTCTCAGGTGATGGGAAAGTATCTGTTGGGTTGTATGTATCGAGATGGAATTTGTCCCTCCCAAGTCGGAGAGATATACTTCGGGCCCACTTGGTAATCGATATCAACACCGCTTGCAAGCATGTGGTTAAGGAGTTAATCACAAAGTGATATCGGATTACGGAACGAGTAAAGTACTTGCTGTGAACGAGATTGAACTAGGTATGACGATACCGACGATCGAATCTCGGGCAAGTAAAATATCGCGAGACGAAGGGAATATATATATGGGATTGATTGAATCCTGGCATCGTGGTTCATCCGATATGATCATCGATGAATGTGTGGGAGTCAATATGGGTGCCCAGACCCCGCTGTTGATTATTGATAGAAGATCATGTCTGCATATTCTCGAACCCGCAGGGTCACACACTTAACGTTTCTCGACGCTAGGATAGATTGGATAATTGGTTTATGAATTTTTGTTCGGAGTCTCGAAATGGGATCCGGGACATCACGAGAGGTTCCGGAATGGTCCACAGAATAAGATTCATATAAGGCAGTGCAGTTTTTGGAGTTCGGAATTGTTCCGGGTTAATCGGTATTGTACCGGAAGCTTCTAGAACCTTCCGGAAGGGGACCAACGTGGCCCCACCTTCCGGGAGGGGGCATGGGCCTATGAGGGAGTGTCCTGGCCGCATTGGGCCAGGGGCACAAGGCCCCATAGGGCCCAGCCGATCCTAGAGAGTTTAAATCGTTTAAACTAGAGATAAGATAAGATAGGATTTCTAGATAAGGGAGAGTTTAAATTGTTTAAACTAGAGATAGGCTTGGAGGAGAGGCTAGGGCTGGCCGCCCCCCCTCTATAAATATAGGGCTGGTGCGCCCCCCTCTCACACACCTTCCTCCAAGCCCTAGCCTCCCTGCTGGCCCTCCTCTCTCCCTCCCGACTGTTTGTAGGCGAAGCCCTGCAGCAGAAATTCTCCACCATATACACCACGCCGTCGTGTTGTAGATCCAATCCATCTCTCCACCATACTTGCTGGTCCAAGGAAGGAGGAGACGTCGAGGTGCTGCACGTGTGCATCTCACGGAGGCACCGCCACTTGTGGTGCTAGATCGGATCGGATCGCGAGGAGGAGAAGCGAGTACGACTACATCACCCACGTTCCGACGAACGTTCCGCTGTGCGAATCTTCAAGGGTATGAAGATCTAATCCAATCTCTCTCGTTGTTTGCATCTCCTAGATTAGATCTTGGCTTTCCTTCTGTTCGCTTCCATAGAAAATTTTGATTTACTATGCTGCGAAACCCTTCATCAATCTCCTCATCATCATCCCCATAGCGACGCCTAGGAGCAGGCCCCATACGCCCCTTCTGCTGCAGTGAGACCAAAGTGTGCTTAGTGAGACGCGGTGTTATGCCAAGTGGAGAATTATGCTCCTTGGAGTTGATGATCCCCATAACCAAAGGTGCATATGGAGGAGACTTCTTGTAAATAATAGCATGGAACATCTCCTCAAAAATAAAATCCATCACATCAATAGGTTCAGCATCTGCCTCTGGTCCAGCATTGTAGATCCGGTGGGTGTGGTACAGAAGGTTGACAAGCCCACACGTAATAGCATTGTCATTCCTAGAACTTGGTGCGATGGTATGACGAAATATCCTCAACATTAGGTTGTAGAGAGTCTTGAGTCCCTTGGACCCCCCTACAACACCCTCGCTGCCATACAGAGGTGCCAGCTTCATCTTGTACTCACCCAGAGCTGCAGAGTGCATACGCATCCCAACGGGAGTGGATACTCCATGAAAGGTCTCAAAGATGACATTGGCAAAGTCATGGAATGTAGCTGTGCAGCGAGTGGTGCCAGACATCCAAATCATGGTCCTGTATTGATCATACCCAAACACAACGGTGGCATAGAATTATTGTACAAGGTAGACATTGTAGTCTTCACGCAGCTCCATCAAGTTATATAGTCCCAGCTTCTCACAGATCCACAAAGCATCATTGAAGTAGGGGCTGAGGCGCATCTGCTCAACACTCATGAACTTCTGAGGGCAGACAGGTGATTTGGTGAGAACACCATACACATCCTTCATGAACACAACCTGTTCCTTCCTCCAGAAATGAGGGTCCTCGCTGGTACGAGGCAGCTCATAAAAATCAGTCTTTCTCAGTTCACGGTACTCCTCTTTTGACATTTTGGCCAAGGACTGAAGGTTGTCATATTTGGCCTTCTTGGCACGGTCCTCTCGTTCAGCCCTCTCCTGATCCCT
The DNA here is from genome assembly GCA_916181665.1 of Avena sativa. NCBI lineage: Eukaryota > Viridiplantae > Streptophyta > Magnoliopsida > Poales > Poaceae > Avena > Avena sativa. The sequence goes on from OV702296.1 coordinate 254,735,213, forward strand.
CTTCAAGTATGCTGCATCGCGTGCCTGCTGTCTACGGTTGGAAGGAGGCACGACAAACTAATCCTGAGCTTCATCATAGCGAGGACTGCCCCTTTGTGACTTGGCCTTGGTACGACGAGGACGATTAGAACCATCCCCTATGAGCAGCAGTGAGGGAGATAGCATGGAGATGAGTATATATGTCCCAATAATGCAGTACAAGAGCTTTGATGCATTTCTAGTCTGTTTTGATTCACCTAACACCGGAGTCTCTGCACCTCATACAGGAGTCTCCGGCCTGGACCGGAGTCTCCGTACCTGGGTCCGGAATCTCCGGTCGGGAGGCTCGGGCATGAGCTTGGGAGATGCAGGTGGGGGTGAATCTAGTAGATCGGGCAATGCAACAAGGCTAAAGTACTAGAGTGCACGCAAACAAGTGATTCCAATGGACAAATCAACACCAATCCTCAAAAACACATCTAGAGATGAACCCTAGGAGAAAAAGTAGAGGAGAGGTACCAGATCTGTCCATGGGATCAATTCCTCCGGTGGGAATGACCCAATGGAGGAGAGGAGAAGGTTGGCCGACGACACGGCGGATCCCAAGGGCTTATTGACCTCCGGGGAGGAGTTTTCGAAGGGGAGGCGACGGGTTAGGAGGAGGGAGACGGGGTGAAGAATGAGGAACTGCTGTACCAGTTCACCCCGTCCCCTTACTATAAGTGGCAGAAACCGTCTGGACCGGAGACTCCGGTCTACACCGGAGACTCCGGTGCATGTGCACCGGAGACTCCGGTCTTCCTCGACCAAAAATTCTAGGATAGGTGTTTGGGGACATATATGAGAGATAGACAGGTTTAAGATGGGGAAAGGCCTTGGGTAGAGACATCAAACTGTGAAGAACCAACAAGAGCCATAGGAATTCACAAAAGCATTCAGAAAAGCTCCAAGAGACTAAAATCAAGCAAATGACAAACATGAGTAAGTACCAACCTCTCGAATGAGAGAGGGCGGTGGCCTAGGCCACCATATTTGAGTATACTCGGCTTGGCACCACGAAGATATATCTTGGATCCATTACCGAAACTCATCATTAAGCTCACATATCACAAAATGATATTAAGAGGAATGATTTTGATTGCTTTGGGCATAATGGGGGGAGGGATAGTCCAATCAGTTAGGACTGCACTCCCCCTATATCCATGCCTACACCTCAACCAAATATGGTCCAAATCATAGGTGAGAATGCAAGATAATCAAGTCAAGATCCTTGAAACTACGATATTTAGTTCATTCCTCAAATAGCAAAACCTTGCTTCATCAAGTGGCTTCGTGAAGATGCCGGAAAGTTGATCTTTGGTTGACACATATGATAGATCAATATCACCTCGAGCAACATGATCTCTAATGAAGTGATGGCGAATCTCAATATGCTTTGTCCTTGTGATCCACTGGGTTGTAGGCAATTTTGATTGCACTTTCATTGTCACATAGAAGAGGAACTTTGTCACAATGGACACCGTATTCCTTTAAAGTTTGCCTCATCCATAGCAATTGTGTGCAAGCACTAGCAGCTGCCACATACTCGGCTTCAGCGGTGGAGAGAGATATACAATTTTGCTTCTTAGAGGACCAACATACCAAGGAATTGGCAAGCCCCGGATGTTGATTTTCTATCATCCTTATCACCCGCCCAATCTGAATCCGTGTATCCACAAAGAGCAAATTGAGCCTCGAGGATACCAGAGACCATAAAATGGGGTATGAACTAAATATCGAAAGATTCTCTTGACCGCCATTAAATGGCTTTCTTTAGGAGCCGCTTGATATCTTGCACACATACCTACACTCAACACAATATTGGGTCTAGATGCACAAAGGTAAAGCAAAGAACCAAACATAGACCGGTATACCTTTTGATCCACATCTTTACCATTTGGATTTTGTTCTAGATGAGTCTTTGTAGCCATGGGAGTAGGATCTCCATTTAGATCTTGCATATTGAATCTCTTGATCATATCTTGAGTATACTTGGCTTGGTTGAATAATGTCCCTCCTCTAACTTGCTTGATCTCAAAACCAAGAAATACTCTCAACTCCCCCATCAAAGACATCCAGAACCTACTAGTCATAAGCTTTGAAAATTCATTATTAAAAGCTTTGTTAGACGAGCCAAACATAATATCATCAACATATATTTGGCATACAAAAAGCTCCCCATTTACCTTCTTAGTAAAAAAAGTGGGATCGATTTTCCCAACCTCAAATCCACGGTCAAACAACAACTCTCTAAGGTGCTCATACCACGTGTGTGGGGCTTGCTTGAGCCCATAGAGCGCCTTATCAAGTTTGTAGACATGGTTTGGGAAGTTGGGATCCTCAAATCCCGGGGGTTGCTTTACATATACCAATTCATTTAATGGACCATAAAGAAATGCAATTTCTACATCCATTTGTTGCAACTTAAAGTTATGATGTGCCGCATCAGCAACAAGGATACGGATAGACTCAAGGCGAGCCACGGGTGCATAAGTCTCTCCATAGTCAATGCCTTCAATTTTAGATAACCCTTGTGCAACCAATCTAGCCTTGTTCCTTACTATAATTCCATGCTCATCTTGCTTATTCTTGAATATCCACTTCGTGCCAATAACATTGCGGCAATCCTTTGGCTTCTCAACTAACTTCCATACTTTGTTCCTCTCAAAGTTGTTGAGCTCTTTGTGCATTGCTTCCAACCAATCCGAATCTTTAAGAGCTTCCCACACTTTCTTTGGTTCAATCATGGAGATGTGTGCTTGGTGTTCACTGAACCTCTTCAATTGTGCTCTTGTGGAAATGCCTTTCCTTAGATCACCAACCACATTTTGTAGAGGGTGGTCTCTTAATTCCAACATTCTCTCCTTTATAGCTTCACGACGAGCGTGGATCTCCAAGTTGTTTCTTGGAGGACCCTCTTCATCATTTTGGTCCTCGTCTTGACCATCAACTTGACCTTGATCATCACCGGAATCATTCTCTTCATTGAGAGGCAAAGATGGACCTTGGTCTTGATCAAGCGCCCTTCTAGCATCGATTTGAGCTTGTCTCAAGGAAGTTTGTACGGATCTTCCTTGAACAATTGACTTGGCACCACTTGACATCCTGGAGAATGAATCAAGCTCCTCTTGACTAGAGTCGTCACTACGATCAACATGTTGAGGGTCCACATCCTGTCTTTGGCTTGTGTCATTTCCCTCCTTGGTGGTTGGAGCATGTTGAGGTTGTGAAGATGAGGGCTCCACCTTAGTGGTGCATAGTTCTTCTCGATCCGCCATAAGGGGTTCCTCAACGGGGCGGATATATCCCATACCCATTCTTCCTATGGCATCCTGAGGCATTTCATCATCTGCATCACAAGCACCAACACGCCCCCCTTGGGGACCATCATATTCTTTGAAGGTCACACTACAAGATTCTATGACGGCTCCGGAGAGCTTATCATAGATTCTATAAGTGTGAGATTCGAGACCATAGCCAACAAAAATACCCTCTAATGCTTTAGACTCGCATTTGAACAAACGAACACCTTTTATGAGATAGAAACACTTACAACCGAACACCCGGAAGTAAGATATGTTGGGCTTGTTACCGGTAAGTATTTCATATGGAGTCTTGTTGATTTCTTTGCGGAGGTAGAGCCGGTTTGAAGCATGGCAAGCGGTGGAGATGGCTTTGGCCCAAAAGTTGTATGGAGATTTAAACTCCGCCAACATGGTCCTAGCCATCTCAATAAGAGTCCGGTTCTTCCTTTCGGCCACACCATTTTGTTGAGGGGTGTATGCAGCGGAATATTGATGTTTTATCCCCTCATCACTAAGGAAATCATTCAAGGTGTAGTTCTTGAACTCGGTGCCATTGTCACTTCTTATAATCAACACGGGAAGATTGTATTAACGTTGGACCATGTTGATGAAGTCGATGAAGGTCTTCTGGGTCTCACTCTTCAACTTGAATAAATATACCCACGAGTATCTTGAAAAGTCATCAACAATCACCAAACAATATTTCTTCCCACCAAGACTTGCATGAGATGGAGGAGCAAAGAGTTCCACATGGAGGAGCTCCAAGATCTTGGTTGACTTGATGCGGTTCTTAGGCTTGTGAGGAGCATCATGCATCTTCCCTAGAACACATGCCCTGCAAACACGATCTTTGGCAAAGGAAACATTTTCTTTTAGTCCAACAATGTGGCCCTCCTTGTGGAGACTTTGCAAAGTTCTCATATTGACATGGGCTAGTCGGCGATGCCATAACCAACCCACATTGGCCTTTCCGAATAATCACATCACACTTGTAGTGGCTTGCCCTGAAAAGTCCACCACGTACAAGTCATGCTTGACGTACCAAACGAAAGCGACCTTGAGATACTTGCTCCACAAGAGGACCACAATATCAACATCAATAAAGATGGCAAAACCCATCTTTCCAAGAGCACGGAGTGAAAGTAAATTGTATCCAAGGGTCTCAACAAGCATGACGTTCATGAGTGTAATGTCGTGAGCAACCACTACCTTCCTGAAACCCATTACCTTAGACCTTGACTTGTCGCATATGTCACGGTGATTTGATCATCATTTGGCTTTAAGTCCTTGAAAATAGACGAGCTTCCGGTCATATGACTCGTGCAACCACTATCAAGCACCCACTTTGACCCTCCGAAAGCATATGTCTACAAAATATCAAGCTAGTTTTTTGGTACCCATTTTTCAATGGGTCCTCTTTTGTTAGCAACAAGGGTCTTGGGAACCCAAATAGACCAAGCAATATAACCATCATATGGGCCAACATATTGAGCATACACATCACCATAATAATCACACATTAGAACATAGTGAGGGTTAGCACTTCCCGCAAAGTCATCATGAGACATAGTTTTACCACGTGTGGTCTTACTATCCATAATGGCCTTGTTGGTCTCTTGTGCGGGCTTGGACTTCTTCTTCTTGTTGTTCTTCTTCTTAGTTTTGGAGACAAAACCAATGCCCCCTATTTCACCACTAGGCCTTTGCTTACTCAAAAGATCATCAATGGACTTGTTGCCTTGTGGAAATTTGGCCTTGGCTAGCTCCCCCTTCAACCTAGCATTTTCTTCAAGAATAGTAGTACTACTAGATGGAATGAAGTTACTAGGTGAAGGAATATTGGCCAATTGAGTTTGAAGCGTTTCATGGGACTTTGTGAGTGACAAGAATTCACTTTCCAAAGCCTTGTGAGCCTTGTCAAGCAAACTAAAGTCCTCGGCAAGTTTTTCATGAACCACACCAAACTCAATCTTGTCCTTTTTATCCCTTTTGCATTTAGCAATAGCATGATAACGTTCTTTGATAAGTTTATTAACAATAATGTCATTGGCCTCATCAAGCCCTTCAAGTTTTAATTAAGTGACATCCTAGTCTCTTGTTCTTCTTCTAGAGCATTGTTTAAAGCCTCTAGCTCAATCATGTGTTCATGCCCAAGTTTACATCTTACATCTAGGAGATCTTGTGTGTGGGAAAGTTGATCTAAGATGTTTCCAAAATGTATCTTAGCATCCCCTTGTAGGTTAGTCATAAACTCATCGAAAGAAATTAATTCCCTTTTAATGTCAAGAGACATCTCATCATCAATTTCATCATTAGCTAAGGGAGTGGAGTGAGATGATGAGGATACCTCCGTTCCTCTTGCCATAAGGCAAGTGACGTTCTTGATGGGGGAATTCTCATTTGGAGAATCGAAGAGTGAGAATGTCGGAGTAGAAGTAGTGGCTAGAGCCGCCACACCATTAGAGGTTTCCTCTTCATCATCTTCATTGTCGGAGGAGTATTCTTCATGAGTGATCAAGACAATTTATCCCGACTTCTTGTTGATGGGATTCTTCTTGATGAAGGGTTTCTTGTAAGGTGCTTTGAGAGTCTTCTTCAACACAAGCTTACCCCCATGATCTTCTCTCTTCTCATAGGGTCAACTCGCCACAAAGTGATAGCGGTCACCACAATTGAAGCAAGTTCTCAATCTAGTGGTATTTTCTCTTGTCCCATTTGGGTTGCTTCTTCGTTGCATTTCCATCTTGTCCTTGGCGGGGTTCTTCCAAAATTTCTTTGCATAGAAGGCCATATATTGACTATGAGCAATCTTGACTTCATCGGGGTGGTCCATGGAGAGGCCTTCATCACTATCGTCTTCATCCCCATGGTCCACAACTTTGGCCTTCAAAGCAACGTTGACAACATTGCTCATACCAAGGGCACGAGCACATGCATCTTTGGCATTCTTGGCGGCAACTTTGAAAGAGGCCATCTCTTTCATAAGTTCATTGGAGGTCATGAGATGGTAGTTGTGTCTTCACATACTTGTGTAGTATTTGATATTGGCGCTACCATTTTATTTGTTTAAATTCCTTATATAAACCCTCTCAAATGGATTGTCATCAATTACCAAAATGGGGGAGACTGAAATAACATGTGGGCCCCATGTGTGGTTTTGGTAATTAATGACAATCTCTATGGACTAATGCTTGTATCAAGTTGTACTTGTAGGAATTGTCCATAGGAAATGCCTGAACCATATGTTGGCTTCAAGGTCAAAGTTTGGACCAGAAGAAAGTGAAGAGGATCAAGTGGTGACCAAGGTGTTCAAAGAGTGATCCACATATTGGTCATGTGAGAGTTAAAACTATGAATATCTCATGCTTAAAGCTTGCCAACCTCGGTGATCATGGATCGATGAATACAAGGTCAAAGTAAATGTTCCCCATGTTGTATGGGGGAGTAACTTGCAAGTCTTCATCAAGCAAGTGCGTACAAGAGCAATCAAGAAAGGTGTTCCATCTTGAGAAGGACAAGACCGTCTACATCATAATCAAGTGGAATATGCGCAAGGCAAAGGTATGATCTTGATAGGGTTTCTTTCTTACCGGTCTCGGGATGTTAGTTGGGGAGACCAGTTTATAGGATAGATAACCGTACTATCAAGAGGGGATCTCAAGTGAGTAACTCGATCATATCGTTTAGAGAGAGGTCAAAACTTTGCATACTTAGCATCATCCTTTCTTGGTTGTTAATTGGATCTTATCCATGTGAGGTTCTAGATCTTGTGGTAATATTCATAACAAGCCCTAGTTCATCAAAAACGGATTTCCCCTTTATATCTTATTGCATTTTTGATCTTGGAGGTTTTACCGGTTTGTCTTTTAGAGATAGGTAAAACCTTCCATTATTTGGATCTTATCCATATGAGGTTCTAGAGCTTGTGGTAATATTCATAACAAGCTCTAGTTCATCAAAAACGGATTTCCCTTTTATATCATATTGCGTTTTTGATCTTTGAGGTTTTCCGGTTTCTCACCAAGAGAGGTATCTCACTTTATAATATATGAAATGTTCTCTCTTGGTGGTGTCCAATATTTCCAACAAATTGTTTTGGGTAACTCTTGTTGTCCTCTTTCCAACAAAATTGGTTTCGGGTCAATCGGAGTTTCCAAACTCTAGATATCGCCTTCCTCTTATTTGGTCCAGACCGGAGTCTCCGGTCTGTGTGGACCAGAGTCTCCGGTGTGGTCCGGAGTGTCCCCTGAAGTCCCCGGAGGGGGCTTCAGAATTCAGCCTGGGATAGTCTGATAGGTGGTTCGGAGGTTAGTCCGGAGGTTGGGCCGGAATCTCCGGTGTAGACAAGAGTCTCCGGTGTAGACCGGAGTCTCCGGTCTGACTTTTCCCCAACGGGCAGAAAACGGTCAGAAATCTGTGGGCCTATAAAAAGGGGCCCTTCTTCCCCAATGCAACTGCTCGAGTTTTGACAGGCTTTCTCCTCCTTTCTTAACCCTCTTGAGCTTGCTCCCCCTTCAATCCCTCCCTTGATTCTTGCATATACTTTGGGATTTGAAAGAGGAGATCTAGATCTACAATCCCACCAATCCATCTCTCCTCTAAGTGAGGGGAACATCTTGGGATCTAGATCTTGGAGTCTTTTGTGGATTTCCTCCATTGTTCTTCCTCTCTTATTCCTCCACAAGCTTTTGTAGCTTTGGTGGAATTTGGGAGATAAGGATTTCAGCACTACTTGTGTTCTTGCCATTGCATTTGGTGCATCGGTTTGAGTTCTCCCCGGAGGATTTGGTGAGTGAAAGTTGAGAAGCTTTTTACTCTTGGGTTCTTGGAACCCTATACGGTTTGTTGGTGTTGCAGGTTGTGGCCTTGGTGGCATTTGTTGGGAGCCTCCAATTGAGTTGTGGAGAAGTGCCCCAACCTTGTGAGAGGTTCCGGTTTGCCACCAGCAAGTGCACCGATAGTGGAAGTGTGGATCGATCCCGTTGGGGCAAGATTCACCGGAGAATAAGGGAGGCCTTTTGTGGCGTTGGTGTTTTGATACCACCCCTCTCCAAACGAGACATACTCCATGTTGGGAGGAACTCGGTAAAATATCGTCGTCCCCGCGTGCCTTGGTTATCTCTATACCCGAGCTCTTACTTATGCACTTTACTTTGTGATAGCCTTCGTGCTTGAAGTATATATCTTGCTATCACATAGTTGTTTGACATGCTTCTCATAAGTTGTTGGTGCACATAGGTGAACCCTAGATAGTTCTAGGTTTTGTGCTTAACAAAGTAAACGCTAGTTTAATTCCGCCTTTGTTGAGCCACTCTCGGAAAAGTTTTAACCGCCTATTCACCCCCTCTAGGCGGCATCGGTATCCTTTCACTATATGACAAGCAAGCACAATATAATACAACACTAAGCTAGAACAAGTAAGTAAAATGCGGTAAAGGATAGAAGTAACCAAAGTGGTGGACGCGGAGACACAAGGATTTGTTTCCCGTAGTTCCTTCCTTTTGAGGGGAAGTACGTCTACGTTTGGAGAGGGGGTGGTTTCAAACCACCAACGCCACGAGAGGCCTCCCTTGTTCTCCGATGAACCTCACCCCAACGGGTTCGATCCACCTTACACTATATCGGCAACCTTGGAGGTGGAAGCTGGCACCTTTACAACAAGTTCGGGGCACACATCCACAACTTAATTGGAGGCTCCCAAATACAAGCAAGCTGCCAAGACAAATCAAAGACAAGCTTGTAAGAACCAAATCAAAGTTAGGGTTTCCAAAGAAACACTAGAGCTTGGGGGCCCTCAAGTGAATGAGGGGGAAATGAAGATCTCTCTTGGTGAAGCTGTAGATCAAGGCCTCCTCCTTCGATTCTCCAAAGATCAAAGACTTTGGATGGTTGGATGGAGAGATCTTGTAGATTTGGTGGCTCTAATGGAGTTTGTGTTCTTGAGCAGGTCGAGCAACTGGAGGAAGAAGATAAGGGTCCCTTTTTGTAGGCAGCCCCCTCCACGAACCGTTTTCTGACCGTTGGAGAAAAGTCAGACCGGAGACTCCGGTCTATACACCGGAGACTCCGGTCTACACCAGAGATTCCGGCCTATCTCCGGACTAGCCTCCAGACCACCCTTCTGAATGACCAGCGCCAGATATGACCCAACAGGGCCAGAGACTCCGGACCTCCAGCACCGGATACTCCGGTCAGAGACAAGACCGGAGATTCCGGAGAAGCCTCCAGACCTTGCTCTGCACCCCCATACAGAATGTCCCAGCCAAGATTCTGAAGCCTCCATCGGGTACAAATCCGGAAACTCCGGAACACACCGGAGACTCCGGTGTAGGGAGACCAGAGACTCTGGTCTGGAATTTCCAGAACTCTGTCACTCTTGCATCTTTCCCAAGTGTGAGGGTACTTTTCACTTATCATAATACCAACCTATGGACAGTGACAAACTGTAAAATGATCTAATTGTTGTTAACGAACTCCAAAAGTTATTATGACAATAAATGTCCTTTCAGGTGTGTTCTTTCAAGAATGCCCTGTAGGACGGTATCTTTGCTAATTAAAGCCAACAGAAACATATTAAGGCATGTTGCCAACCTGCCTTACAGATTATGAGATTTCTGCTTCCATAGTTGACCTCGTCAATATTGTTTGTCTACGAGACCTCCATGACACTGCGCCACCTCCAAGGGTGAACACATACCCGCTCGTGGCATTGAGTTCATCAACATCAGAGATCCAATTCGAATCACTATATCCTTCAAGCACAGCAGGGTTTCCTGAATAGTGAATCCTATAGCTCATTGTACCACATAGATAGTGCATGACCCTTTCAAGTGCATGCCAATGATCAATACCCGGGTTAGATATGAACCTACTCAACTTGCTCATAGCAAAAGAGATATCAGGTCTTGTAGCGCTTGCTAAGTACATGAGAGAACCAACAACTTGTGAATATTTCAGCTGATCTGTTGGTTCCTTCTTATTCTTTCGTAATGTCAAACTGGGATCATAAGGTGTTGGAGAAGTCCTGCCATTAATAAAGCCAAATCGGCTCAAGACCTTCTCAACATAATTAGATTGCGTTAAAGTAATCCCATTCTCGTTCTTAATAAGCTTGATGTTCATAATCACATCAGCCTCTCCCAGATCTTTCATATCAAAACTCTTTGACAGGAAAGTCTTGACTTCATTTATCACTTTCATGTTTGTACCAAAGATCACAGTGCCATCCACGTACAAACATAATATAACGCTATCGCCCCCACCATGGCGATAGTAAACACACCTATCAGCCTCATTAATGACAAAGCCAACAGAAAGTAGAGTTCTGTCAAACTTCTCATGCCATTACTTAGGTGCTTGTTTTAGGCCATATAAAGATTTTAATAACTTACACACCTTTATCTCTTCACCTTTTACCACAAACCCATTCGGCTAATCCATATAGATCTCCTGTTCCAACTCTCTATTAAGGAAAGCTGTCTTCACGTCCATTTGATGAACGAGAAGACCATAAGAGGCAGCTAGGGATAGTAGTACTCGAATGGTGGTCAGTCTAGCGACAGGTGAATAGGTGTCAAAGTAATCTTTGCCTTATTTCTATGTGTAGCCCTTAGCTACAAGACGCGCCTTGTACTTCTCAATAGTACCATCAGGCCTTAGCTTCTTCTTGAACACCCACTTACATCCCACATGTTTACAACCATAGGGTTGTTCTGATAATTCTCAAGTTCCATTAGAAAGAATGGAGTCCATCTCATTTTGGACAGCTTCTTTCCAATCATCTGCATCAGGAGATGCATATGCCTCAGTAATGGATCTGGGAGTATCATCCACAAGGTACACGATGAAGTCATTATCAAAGGATTTTGCAACCCTTTGTCTCTTACTCCTCGTGAGAGGTTCATCATCATCCTTCTCAAGGAATTCCTCATGTGGTTGTTCAGAATTCTCAATAGATGCACTAGATTCAGGAAGTATTTCAGAAGAAATCCTACGAATGCTATGCATATCTTTCATAGGAAAAATATTCTCAAAGAATGTTGAATCATGAGATTCTATTATAGTATCAACATGCATATCAGGTACCTCAGATTTAACCACTAGAAATATATAGCCTACGCTCCGTGGAGCATATCCTAGAAAGATACAATCCACTGTCTTGGGTCCGAGCTTGCGTTTCTTGGGGATCGGTATGTTGATCTTCGCCAAACACCCCCAAGTGCACAGATACGAAAGTGATGGTTTTCTCCCAACCCACTCCTCATAAGGGGTCTTTTTCTTATTCTTGTTAGGAACTCTATTCAGGACATGACATGAAGTCAACAAAGCCTCCCCCCACCATGCCTTTGATAAACCAGTAGTGGCTAACATGGAATTCACCAAGTCAGTCAGCGTTTGGTTTTTCCTCTCGGCAACCCCGTTTGATTGGGGCGAGTAGGAGGCGTCCTCTCATGAATAATTCCCTGTTCCTCACAGAATTCGTCAAATATTTTGGGAAATTACTCACCACCACGACCCGACCTGAGACGCTTGATCTTTCTCTCTAGTTGATTTTTAACTTCGGCCTTATAGATTTTAAAGTAGTCTAAAGCCTCATCTTTAGTTTGCAACAAGTAAACATAGCAGAATTTAGTAGCATCATCTATCAACGTCATGAAATATCTCTTTTTTACTTTTTGTCAACACACCATTCATCTCGCATAGATCAGAATGTATGAATTCTAGAGGTGCCAAGTTTCTCTCCTCGACAGCCTTGTGAGGCTTTCGAGGTTGCTTTGATTGCACACAACTATGGCAATAGAACCTTTGGCAATAGTGAAATTTGGAATTAAACTCATACTGGACATCTGAGACATCACACCAAAATTAATGTGACATAAACGAGAATGCCAAACACTGGTATCATTATTAACACCACCACAAATATGATTCACGGATTTATTACAAAACTCTGAAAGTGAAAACCGGAACAAGCCTCCGAACTCATAACCTTTACCAATAAATTGTCTATGTTTCGAAACAATGACTTTATTATACTCTAAAACAACCTTAAACCCATCTCTGCATAGAAGGGAGCCACTAACAAGATTCTTGTTCATAGTAGGGACATGCTGCATGTTCATCAGCTGCACGATCTTTCCAGAAGTAAACTTCAGATCTACCGTGCCAACACCACGAACAAAAGCATGTGATCCATTCCCCATTAGGACGGATGAATCCCGAGCGACCTGATAAGAAGTGAACATATAGATGTTAACACACACATGAACATTAGCACCCGTATCGAGCCACCAACACGGTGATTGAAATACTGAAAGAACAGTAAACAAATTACCATACCCATCAGTATTGCTAGCGGTCACAATATTGACAGTCTCAGCCTTTTTCCCTCTGCGGCCTGCGTGTTCTAGACAGTCCTTGGAAAAGTGGCCGGGCTCTCCACAACTGTAACAAGACAGATCACTCTTGTCCTTGTTCGTCTTCTTCTTCTTGAAGGCTATAGTCTTTACAGGCTTGTTAAAGGAGGGTTTGAAGTTCCCTTTGTTCTTGCCTACGGATTTGCCTTTCTGCACAAAGTAGTGTCCTTAGCCCGAGCCTTCTCCTCAACATTAAGGGACGCTATCAGATTTTCAACTGATATATCCTGTCTCTTGTGTTTGAGAGCAGTGGCAAAGTTGAAGGGTTTCGCGGCATAGTAAATCAAAATTTTCTACGGATGCATACAGAGGGAAGCCAAGATCTAATCTAGTAGATGCAAACAACGAGAGAGATTGGATTAGATCTTCATACCCTTGAAGATTCTAACAGCGGAACGTTCGTCGGAACGTGGGTGATGTAGTCGTACTCGCTTCTCCTCCTCGCGATCCGATCCGATCTAGCACCACAAGTGGCGGTGCCTCCGTGAGATGCACACGTGCGGCACCTCGACGTCTCCTCCTTCCTCGGTCCAGCAAGTGGGGTGGAGAGACGGATTGGATCTACAACGCGACGGCGCGATGTATGTGGTGGAGAGTTTCTGCAGCAGGGCTTCGCCTACACGCAGTCGGGAGGGAGAGAGAGAGGAGGGCAGCAGGGCGGTTAGGGTTTGGAGGAGGTGTGTGGGGAGGGGCGCCCCAGCCCTCTTTATATAGAGGGGGGGCGGCCATCCCTTGCCCCTCCTCCAAGCCTTGGGCCGGTGGCCAAGGGAGGGAGCAGTGGGGGGCAAGGACTCTCCCCCCTTCTAGAAGCCCTATATAGGGTTTCCCCTTGGATCGGCCGGCTGGGCCCTATGGGGCCTTGTGCCCCTGGCCCAATGCGTCCAGGGCACTCCCTCATAGGCCCATGCCCCCTCCCAGAAGGTGGGACCACGTTGGCCCCCTTCCGGAAGGTTCTAGAAGCTTCCGGTACAATACCGATTAACCCGGAATAATTCCGAACTCCAAAAACTGCACTGCCTTATATGAATCTTATTCTCCGGACCATTCCGGAACCTCTCGTGATGTCCCGGATCCCATCCGAGACTCCGCACAAAAACTCATAAACCAATTATCTAATCTATCCTAGTGTCGAGACACGTTAAGTGTGTGACCCTTCGGGTTCGAGAATGCGCAGACATGATCTACTATCAATAATCAACAGCGGGGTCTGGAAACCCATATTGACTCGCACACATTCATCGATGATCATATCATATGAACCACGATGCCAGGATTCAATCAATCCCATATATATTCCCTTCGTCTCGCGATATTTTACTTGCCCGAGATTTGATCGTCGGTATCGTCATACCTAGTTCAATCTCGTTCACAGCAAGTACTTTACTAATCCGATATCACTTTGTGATTAACTCCTTAACCACATGCTTGCAAGCGGTGTTGATATCGATTACCGAGTGGGCCCGAAGTATATCTCTCTGACTTGGGAGGGACAAATCTCATCTCGATACATACAATCCAACAGATACTTTCCGATCACCTGAGAGACACCTTTATGATCACTCTCTCATAGGATGACGTTTGATGACCTCAAAGCTTTCTTCCGATACCAGGGAGTTGTATTATCTCATGGTCTAAGGAATACAATATTTGACATAATAAAAGCTTCACAAAGACGAACACGATGACACGATCTAATTGCTCCGCTTAGTTTGGGTCTGTCCATCATATCATTCTCCTAATGATATGATCTCATTATCAATTGACAACTCATGTCTATGGTTAGGAAACCTTAACCATCATTGATCAATGAACTAGTCCATAGAGGCATACTAGGGACACGGTGTTGTTCACAAACCACACAAGTATTAAAGTTTCCGCTTAATACAATTCTAGCATGGAATATAAACTTTATCATGAACAAGAATTATAATAATAACATCTTTATTATTGCCTCTAGGGCATAATTCCAACAGTCTCCCACTTGCACTAGAGTCAATAATCTAGTTTACATTTGGCAACAATCTCACACCCATGGCACTGAGGTGCTGATCATGTTTTACACGTGGAAGAGGTTTAGTCAATGGATCTGCGACATTCAGATCTGTATGTACTTTGCTAATCTTCAGATCTCCATCTGCTATATAATCTCGGATTATATGAAACTTGCGGTTGATATGCTTGGTCTTTGGATGATATCTTGGTTCCTTAGCGAGTGCTATGGCGCCAGTGTTGTCACACAATATCTCCAGTGGGTCCAATGCACTTGGAACCACGCCAAGCTCAGTGATGGAGTTCCTGATCCAAACTCCTTCACTTGACGCTTCTGCAGCAGCCATGTATTCTGCTTCTACTGTAGATCCCGCGATCACGCTTTGCTTGCAGCATCTCCAACTCATAGCTCCTCCATTCAAAATATAAACGTATCCTGTCTGAGATTTAGAATCATCCTTATCGATGTCGAAACTAGCGTCGACATAACCCTTTACGACAAGCTATTCATCACCTCCATAGACTAAGAACATTTCTTTAGTCCTATTCAGGTACTTTAGGATGTTCTTCACGGTTGTCCAGTGTTCCACTCCTGGATCACTCTGGTATCTGCTCGTCAAACTAAGAGCATTGGACACATCCGGTCTAGTACACTGCATGGCATACATGATAGAACCTATGGCCGAGGCATAAGGCAATTTGCTCATAGCTTCTCTATCATTTACCGTAGCTGGACACTGAGCCTTGCTCAATATCTTACCTGACAACATAGGCACTGAACCTTTCTTTGCCTTATCCATTCTGAATCTTTTCAGAACTTTGTCTAGGTATGTACTCTGGCTTAAAGCTATCAGGCGTCTTTGTCTATCTCTATATATTTTGATGCCCAATATATAAGCAGCTTCACCTAGGTCTTTCATTGAAAAACACTTGTTCAAATAACTCTTCACATCGTTAAGCGTGTTAATATCATTTCCAATAATCAATATGTCATCCACATATAGTACCAGAAATGTCACCGAGCTCCCACTCACTTTCTTGTAGATACAAGCTTCGTAGCTATTTGGAACAAATCCAAAGCTCTTGATCACTTGATCAAAACAAAGGTTCCAACTCCGAGATGCTTGGTTCAGTCCATAAATTGAACGCTGAAGTTTGCACACTTTATCAGCATCCTTAGGATCGACAAAACCTTCGGGTTGCATCATATACAAATCTTCATCAATGTTTCCATTGAGGAACGCAGTCTTGACATCCATCTGCCATATTTCATAATCATGAAGCGCAGCAATTGCTAATAAAATCCGAATGGACTTAAACATCGCTACGGGAGAGAAAGTCTCATCGTAGTCAGCACCTTGAACTTGTCGAAAACCTTTTGCGACAAGCCGTGCTTTATAGACGGTAACATTAACATCCGCGTCCGTTTTCTTCTTGAAAATCCATTTGCACTCAACGGCCTTTTGGTCGCTAGGAGGGTCCACCAAAGTCCATACTTGGTTTTCGCTCATGGATCCCAATTCGGATTTCATGGCTTCTAGCCATTTCTCAGAGTCTGGGCTCATCATTGCTTCCTCATAGTTCGCAGGCTCACTGTCATCTACTAACAAGACAGTTAAGACAGGGTTGCCGTACCACTTAGGAGGGGCACGCGACCTTGTCGACCTGCGATGTTCAGTAGTAGCATCGTCCGAAGCTTCATGATCATTATCATTAGCTTCCTCTATTGTTGGTGCAGGCGGCACTGGAACAATTTCAGGTGCTGCGCTACTCTCTAACTCAAGAGAAGGTTCAACAACCTCGTCTAGCTCTACTTTCCTCCCACTCACTTCTTTTGAGAGAAACTCCTTCTCAAGAAAGGAACCGTTCTTTGCGACAAACACTTTGCCTTCGGTTCTGTGATAGAAGGTATACCCAATAGTTTCCTTAGGGTATCCTATGAAGACACATTTCTCTGCTTTGGGTTCGAGCTTGTCCGGCATCAACTTCTTGACGTAAGCTTCGCATCCCCAAACTTTAAGAAACGACAACTTAGGTTTAGCACCAAAGCACAGTTCATACGGTGTCGTCTCAACGGATTTAGATGGTGCCCTATTTAAAGTGAATGCAGCGGTTTCTAATGCATAACCCCAAAATGATAACGACAAATCAGTAAGAGACATCATTGATCGGACCATATCTAATATGGTTCGATTCCGGCGTTCAGACACACCATTGCGCTGTGGTGTTCCGGGTGGCGTGAGTTGCGAAACGATTCCGCTTGCTTTAAGATGCGTGAGAAAATCATAACTCAAATATTCACTCCCACGATCGGATCGTAGAAACTTAATCTTTCTGTTACGATGATTCTCCACTTCATTCTGAAATTCCTTGAACTTTTGAAACGTTTCAGATTTATGTTTCATTAAATAGATATACCCATATCTACTTAAGTCATCGGTAAAAGTGAGAAAATAGCGATATCCACCGCGCGTCGAAACACTCATCGGTCCGCATACATCGGTATGTATGATTTCCAACAAGTCCGTTGCTCGCTCCATCATTCCGGAGAACGGGGTTTTGATCATCTTGCCCATTAGGCATGGTTCACATGTGTCAAATGGTTCAAAATCAAGAGACTCCAAAAGTCCATCAGAATGGAGTTTCTTCATGCGCTTTACACCAATATGACCTAGACGACAGTGCCACAAATAAGTAGTATTATTACTATATACTTTGCATCTCTTAGCCTCAATGTTATGGATGTGTGTTTCATCCTTTTCGAGATTCAGAAGAAATAAACCATTTACAGCAGGTGCATGACCATAAAAGATGTTACTCATATAAATAGAACAACCATTATTCTCCGATTTAAATGAATAACCGTCTTGCAATAAACACGATCCAGAAATAATGTTCATGCTCAACGCAGGCACATAATAACACTTATTAAGGTTTAAAACTAATCCCGAAGGTAAAACTAAGGAGAGCGTGCCGACGTCCATCACATCAACTCTTGATCCATTGCCAACGCGCATCGTCACCTCATCCCTCGCCAGCCGCCGTCTATTCCGTAGCTCTTGTTTCGAGTTACAAATATTAGCAACTGAACCAGTATCAAATATCCAGGCACTACAACGAGGGCTAGTAAGGAAAACATCAATAACGTGTATATCAAATATACCTTTGATGGTGCCAGCCTTCTTGTCCGCTAAGTACTTCGGACAGTTGCGCTTCCAGTGACCCTTGTCCTTGCAATAGAAGCACTCAGTGTCCGGCTTGGGACCAGACTTGAGCTTCTTCTCAGCAGGGGCAACGCGCTTGCCGCCTCCTTTCTTGAAGGGCTTCTTTGCACCCTTACCTTTCTTAAAGGAGGGCTTGTTGATCATCAACACATGATTATCCTTTTTTATGTCCACCTCCGCAGCCTTCAGCTTTGCGAAGAGCTCGGTGATCGTATCAGTGGAACCAATCTGATTATGAGTCACTACAAAACTTTTGTAGCTGGGAGGGAGTGATTGCAGAACTCTGTCAATCTTGAGCTCCTCTAGAATCTTGCAGTCCAGTTGCTCAAGGCGTTGAGTGTAGCCCGACATCTTTATGGCGTGCTCACTAACGGAACTCCCTTCCTCCATCTTGCAGTTAAAGAACTTCTCAGAGATCTCATATCTCTCAGAACGGGCCTGAGTCTGAAACATGGTTTTCAGCTCCTCGAGAATCTCAAACGGCCCGGGATAGTCTTCAAAATGATTTTGAAGGTCCAGTTCCATAGCAAACAACATGGTGCTCTTAATAACACCATAATCATCTTTGCGCGACTGATAGACAACTTTCTCATCAGCCGACGCATTTGCATCAGGGGCGTCAGCTAGCGCACTTTCAAGGACATAGTCCTTTTGACCGCCAGAGAGAATGATTCTCAGATTGCGGAACCAGTTGGTGAAGTTAGACCCATTGTTTCTAAGCTTTTCTTTCTCAGCAAAAACGTTGAAGTTGAAGTTGGACTTAGCCATGTGATCTACAATATTTGCAAGTACAAGTTAGACTATGTTCATGATAACTAGTTCAACTTTTAATCAAATTACTAGATGAACTCCCACTAAATTCAACATCCCTCAAGTTGTTTAGTGAACACGATCCAAATTCACCACACCTAATCCGATCTTCACGAGAAGAGATGTGGCTTCAATGGTGGACAACGAAGTGTCGATCATATCATTCATATGACTCATGCTTAACCTTTCGGTTCTTGTGTTTCGAGGCCATGTCTGTACATGCTAGGCTCGTCAAGTCAAACCCAAGTATTTCCGCGTGTGCAAAAACTGGCTTGCACCCGTTGTATGTGAGCGTAGAGTCTATAGCACCCGATCATCACGTGATGCTTGGACACGATGAACTTTCGCAACGGTGCATACATGGGGAGAACACAGTTTTATCTTGATCTTTAAGTGAGGAATCATCTTATAATGCTACCGTCGCGATCTAAGCATAATAAGATACATAAAAGGATAAACATCACATGCATATAACTTTATGTGACATGGTATAGCCAATCTTCGCCCAATGATCTCCATCTTGTGCGTGCCGGCATGATCTCCATCACTCCACCATGATTGCCTCCACCACGAATAGCAACTACAACTATTGCTAACTACTTAGCGATGGAGTAAAGCTATTACATGGCGCATAAGAAGTTGACACACAGGTCATACACAATTATAAAGACAACCATATGTCTCCTGCCGGTTGTGTACTCATCGACATGCAAGTCGTGAAACATTACAAAACATGATCATCGCATACAATATACACATCACATCTTGGGCCATACCATATCACAGAAAACACTCCCTGCAAAAACAAGTTAGACGCCTCTACTTTGTTGTTGCATGTTTTACGTGGCTTATGGGAGTAGCATGCTAAGAACGATTCTTACCTACGGAAAGCCACAACGGTGATATTATGGTTGCCAAACTCCGGTGTTAATCCCATGACAACTATAGTGAGAGAAACAGGCATCCACCAGCCGCATGTGTGGAACAAGCCACACGTCAAGTGCGGAGCCGGTCTCGCGAACGACGTCGCGTAAGGTTGGCCTGGACAGCTTCAATCTCACTATCCCGCGTCATAAGAAGAACACAAACAAGACGCTTGCAACAGAAAACATCAACGCCCACAACAACCATGTTGCGTTCTACTCGTGAAACACATCTACGCATAGATCTAGCTCTGATACCACTGAAGGGTTTCGCGGCATAGTAAATCAAAATTTTCTACGGATGCGAACAGAGGGAAGCCAAGATCTAATCTAGGAGATGCAAACAACGAGAGAGATTGGATTAGATCTTCATACCCTTGAAGATTCGCACAGCGGAACGTTCGTCGGAACGTGGGTGATGTAGTCGTACTCGCTTCTCCTCCTCGCGATCCGATCCGATCTAGCACCACAAGTGGCGGTGCCTCCGTGAGATGCACACGTGCGGCACCTCGACGTCTCCTCCTTCCTCGGTCCAGCAAGTGGGGTGGAGAGACGAATTGGATCTACAACGCGACGGCGCGGTGTATGTGGTGGAGAGTTTCTGCAGCAGGGCTTCGCCTACACGCAGTCGGGAGGGAGAGAGAGAGGAGGGCAGCAGGGCGGCTAGGGTTTGGAGGAGGTGTGTGGGGAGGGGGCGCCCCAGCCCTCTTTATATAGAGGGGGGCGGCCAGCCCTTGCCCCTCCTCCAAGCCTTGGGCCGGCAGCCAAGGGAGGGAGGAGTGGGGGGCAAGGACTCTCCCCCTTCTAGAAGCCCTATCTAGGGTTTCCCCTTGGATCGGCCGGCTGGGCCCTATGGGGCCTTGTGCCCCTGGCCCAATGCGGCCAGGGCACTCCCTCATAGGCCCATGCCCCCTCCCGGAAGGTGGGACCACGTTGGCCAACTTCCGGAAGGTTCTAGAAGCTTCCGGTACAATACCGATTAACCCGGAACAATTCCGAACTCCAAAAACTGCACTGCCTTATATGAATCTTATTCTCCGGACCATTCCAGAACCTCTCGTGATGTCCCGGATCCCATCCGAGACTCCGAACAAAAACTCGTAAACCAATTATCCAATCTATCCTAACATCGAGACACGTTAAGTGTGTGACCCTTCGGGTTCGAGAATGCGCAGACATGATCTACTATCCATAATCAACAGCGAGGTCTGGAAACCCATATTGACTCCCACACATTCATCGATGATCATATCATATGAACCACGATGCCAGGATTCAATCAATCCCATATATATTCCCTTCGTCTCGCGATATTTTACTTGCCCGAGATTTGATCGTCGGTATCGTCATACCTAGTTCAATCTCGTTCACAGCAAGTACTTTACTCGTTCCGTAATCCAATATCACTTTGTGATTAACTCCTTAACCACATGCTTGCAAGCGGTGTTGATATCGATTACCGAGTGGGCCCGAAGTATATCTCTCCGACTTGGGAGGGACAAATCCCATCTCGATACATACAACCCAACAGATACTTTCCGATCACCTGAGAGACACCTTTATGATCACCCTCTCATAGGATGACGTTTGATGACCTCAAAGCTTTCTTCCGATACCAGGGAGTTGTATTATCTCATGGTCTAAGGAATACAATATTTGACATAAGAAAAGCTTCACAAAGACGAACACGATGACACGATCTAATTGCTCCGCTTAGTTTGGGTCTGTCCATCATATCATTCTCCTAATGATATGATCTCATTATCAATTGACAACTCATGTCTATGGTTAGGAAACCTTAACCATCATTGATCAATGAACTAGTCCATAGAGGCATACTAGGGACACAGTGTTGTTCACAAACCACACAAGTATTAAAGTTTCCGCTTAATACAATTCTAGCATGGAATATAAACTTTATCATGAACAAGAATTATAATAATAACATCTTTATTATTGCCTCTAGGGCATAATTCCAACAAAAGTTCCTCCATGAAGGGGGCAACTTAGCAATAATGCAATCCGCCACAAACTTGTCGGGCAAGGTACACTTAAGGAGTTCGAGCTCTTTGGCAGTGCACTGTATCTCATGAGCTTGTTGAACCATAGGAAGGTCCTTTGTCATCTTAAAATCATGAAAGCTCTCCATGATGTACAGTTCACTGTCAGCATCTGCAGCACCAAACTTTGCGTCCAGTGCGTCCTAGAGCTCCTTCCCGTCTTTTATGTGCATAAACACATCACACAGACGGTCGGCAAGAATGCTTAGAATGCATCCCACAAAGATAGTATTGGCTTCCTCGAACTTCCTTTGATCCTCGTCAGACATAGTTCCTTCAGGTGCCTTTACTAATCTGGAACACTTTCATCGCGGTCAGCCAAAGCTCAGCCTTGTACTACCACCTCTTAAAGTGCACACCGGTAAACTTATCCGACCTCAGTGCGTCGGTAAAATCAGCCATTGTTAATTTAGGAAATTGCCTAGAATAAGGTTTTTGGATTGTTGGAATATTAGACGTAATTTCCATGACTAATTCCATAATATTAAGCATGACAAAACCATCTACTAGCTCATGTAACTCGAACATACTAGATGTAGTAAACAACGGGATGAACGAAAGCAAACATCAGCTAAACATGTACTCGCAGAACATGATGAATAACCAAACAGGAGAATGTAGCACGTACTGTTCGATTGTCGTAGTAGAAACTTTGGGGAAGACTGATCGAAGCAGACGGCGACGAAGACGGCGGTAGGCAGCACCGCCCGACTTGGATGGAAGACGACCCGTGGTGGAGAACTCGAGCAGTCGCGCGGAGCGCTTCCAAAAACCTTATTCGTCCTCTCCCGTACATGATTACAATGGCGAGTGGTTTCGGAGACCTGCTCTCCCGTCCACCGGTGCACGCCAGAAAGCGGGATGGAGTAGACTACGACGACGGCGCAAGTAGAGAGGATGGCAAAACCCTAGATTGGTTTTTAGGTGGTGGTGTGGCGGTAGCCGCGCAGGACTTTATATAGAGAGGCTCAGGAAACCCTAACGGAGGCGAACGTGGGCCGAGTCCACGTTGCGCACGTTCGGATCGGTTACAGTAGCCCACGATCTAACCGTTTGACACGTCTGTCAAAACCTCACAATTTTCCTGAGCAGCAAAATGGACGTGCAGCGTCGTCGGAGGAGCACGCGCGTGTATCTCTCTTATTGTCACTCACTAACAAAGTGGTGCAACACTTCACCTTATCTATCTATCTATCTATCTATCTATCTATCTGTCTACAACTATAGTGCAGCAGTTTGAATTTGGATTTACCACCCTCTTCCCTTATTCCCGCCAAAACACATTTGGAACTATTACAACCGTTGATTCACAGTACAAAATTATTATCAGCCGTTCATCAGGTGTCATCGGAAAGAATCCAACGGTTGCCCTTAGCTGGATTCGCCTCCCTACGCGCTCCCGATCATTCCACCTCTCGAGCGTGTGCATGTGAACCTACTAGGAGCTAGCCGAACTTTCCAGAAGTATAATCGCTGCACACTTGCAACCTAGCTGCTGCTTTACGACTTCGTTTTTTAATGAGCGGAACTAGGGGTCGACATGACAGATGAGTCTGCCGTACCAGGAAGTGAGCATGAGCAAGCCGGTCAGTTTTTTCTTTCTCACAGACTCTATTGCGGGCAGTTTCACATCTATCTAATTCTTTGATGTCAAACCATTCAAATCCCAAAAAATTTGTGAAACGAGAAGTTACAAACTTATCCTGGCTTCGTTTAGAAATTAGTGTTACGGATTTATCTAGACACACATATATCTACATACTAAAACACGTTAGATACATGTGTATTTAGACAAATCTACGATAATTATTTTCGAAGAGAGGGACAAGGTGCTAAACAAATAACAAATATACGTCTCCTGAGGAGAGCGGACAATTCATATCTCCTACAAAGAACTCATTTAAAGTAAAAATGTCTAATTGGATAAAAAGTAGTACACACAAAGCTAACCATAAATAATTTTCGGACACCTAATCACAAACATAATTTGCATAAACATAATCAAATTGAGCTGTCCACAATAAAGGTGTGTCACTTTCTAATAGATTACACTTCTCTTCCATATATATTATATACATTTATTGTCAAAATCTCAATTTAATATTTTTAGTAATTTCTAAAAGCTGTAATCATCTACTTATATGCCGCAACGTGCAAAGCACGTGCTACTAACTAGTAACCTTATAAAGGTGGTGCAACTCTTCTTTAACTTTTCATGTGGGACTAAACTTTAGCTTTCACTCCACCCCATGTGAACTGCCACAAACATTATTATTGTATATACTAGGATTAGCTTTTTCATGCGCATCTCTTTAAACTCAAGGCTGAGGCCTGGCGTATAATTAATAATGTCAAATTGACGAAATATACAAGAGTAAGCACTTGCTGAAGGACTATCATGCCGCATGCTCTATATACACAGGGAGAGCTCTAGGGATTAGAGCTAGTAAGCACTCGCGGGAGTCCCATCTAGTATGTACTTTGATCGCGTTTGATTGATTGGATTGCGCAGAGATCGCTGGACAAGAGCCTCACATTACTATGTACTACCATGAAATTAATTAGTGTAGTACGAATTAGACCAGACACCAAACCAGTGACAGCTCGGCGTGGAAATGGAAGAGACCCCAAAAGGTACGCCAAGCCAGGCCCCCACAGGCCCATCATCTGTCCATCACACGATCGAAGAGGAGCTAGCTTTGTACTACTCGCTGACATGCATGTCTGCATGCAAAGCTTTTGTTCTCACTCTTGCGCCAATGCAAAGGCAAAACACATATACCCCCTGGCCCCTCACTTGAATGAATATGCTGTACGGTTGATTGGTTGGCTTGAAGCCATGCCATGATCTTTTTTATATATAGGTGTTACTCAGCCAAGAAAGTTGAGAAATGATATATGAATGTAAAGTTTTCCTTGGTGGCAATCCGTTTGGCTCAGAGAAACAGAGGAAATGAATAGACAGAAAAATTGTGTTTGTTCTCAGTATTAAAGGGAAAATGCATGAAGTTTACAATCTACTTGGTCCTTCTTTTAAATTCCTACACATGAATAACGAGACCAATGTTTTTGGTAGCATAATAACACCATGAGTATACTTCTAATGTAATTTTATTATATATATTAGGATTCTTATATGTTTTTACTATTCATGTGAACCGAATAATACCCGAGTTTGCAAAGAATCATGTGTTTTTCAGTCATATGTTTTTCACATGCATCCTTATCCTATTTCATGTGTTTCCTTCTTTGACCTTACGTTTTTAGAATGTTGCAAATCAAAGAGACCGTAGAGATTGGGCTAGAATTTGATTGCCAGGCACAATTTTGAATGTTCATAAATATCTTTTCAGTATGATCATGCGTTAGTTTTATTATTACTAAAAGTATAGATCTTTTAGAAACAACATGGCACTTTGGCCATCAATTCCCGAGTAAACAATTTTTGAAATGTTTGACTAGTAAAAATATGACAATTGCGTACATTTTAGACTAGAAATTGTAGTACTAATTAAGGTAAAGGAAAAGAAACCTTCTCAATCCATTTCTACGAGCCTATGTAGATTATTTATGTCTTTGTTTACCTGAGTTTGCGAAGTTAGTCTCTACATACTAAAACATCAGGTGTATTTTGTTCCATTGAGGAATGTTTCACCGACAACTATTGTGTAAGTGTGTGGTTTATATGACATATTTAATGCGATTGGAGTAATATTAAAGAAATGTTTAACTATGATAGTTATTTCTCTCATATAGATGAGTGTGGACAAATGGAGACCATGCTACATGTAGCCATTCATTTTGAAGAATTCAAAAAAAATCATATTTACAAGTTTCAAGAAAACTGAAAAAAAAGTTTGGATGTAGTATATGATTGTACGTAACTACAAGCCTGCAAAATAGCAATATGAAATTATGTATATTCTAAGCTACAAAAAATATGAATAAATCTGAGAAATTTTACTGTTTTGAAATATGCACCGTTCACTATATTTATATCCACATTTTTGTCAATTTTGGGTAGCCTACAATAAAAACCTGTATGTGCCGAGATTTTGCGCATGTGCATTATACATGATTGGCTACGTCCATGATTTTTTCTAAGTTTTTTAAGAAATTTAAAAATATGTTTTTTAGATTCTAGAAAATATAATCTAAAAAATGGATTCTTGAAAATAAGGGGCTACATGTAGCTGAGCCCCCATTTAAAGTTTCTCTCAAATAGACCACATATCAATAAAAAAATTATTGACCTATCTTAAATAATGAAGTTATTTTGTGATGGAAGTGTGTGATTGTTCCTCTCTCTCCGACAAGCACAGGAACACTTGTGTCATAGGCTAGTTCAAGTGGGGCACGCAGGCCACTCCAGGAGTTTCATGCCAAGGGGCGAGGACACGAGGGATTTGAAGATTCCATGGACGCTCCAACTCAGATCGGTTGTCGCCAATCTGCATGGCACGGTGGCATGGTATGATACTATGATTGGATATGCGACCCGCGGCCAACTGCATAGGAGCCCACATTCATTTGTACGCGCTCACTCACTCATCCATTTCTCCCAATCGTCTGCATATAAGAGCATCTCCACTCGGGTATTCATAACGCCGATCCGGGCGCTGAATTTTGGTCCGGATACCAAAAATTGGCTCAGTCACATTTTCCGGAATCTCTTTTCGTCTAGATTTGGACCAACTTTGGTCCGGACTTCTCAGGCCATTTCCAGGACGAAGCGAACTCGGCGGAAAAAAACGAAGCGGCGTGTGGACCCGCCCGAGTCAGCGACGGAAGCCGAGTTGTCGTCATCCTCGGAACCACGCGGCGACCGACGGACAATAACTGCACGTCGCGTCGGCCACGCGTCACCGAATTGCCGCGCCACCGCCACCGCCTCGGCTCCTGCGACGTACCGGCAGGCACTAACCTCCCGCCGTTTCCCCTTTTCCCGCCCTCGCCGCTACACCCCTCCCGCCCTCGCCGCCCATCTCGGCCTATAAAAGCCGTACCCCTCGCTGGAGTTTCTCACACTTTCTCATAGCTCCCCAGCCCACAACTCTGGTGAACACACAGCTCTCCTTCCCCACTTAGCCATGGTCGAGCGCTTTCCCGGCGATGGTGCGGCGGCGAACGGCTTCGGCCGCCGCACGCTCCAGCCTTGGGAGGCGCGCATGCTCTACAAAGCTGGCTACATGGCGCCATCGGACATGTGGAACCCTCCGGGGTGGAAGCTTAGCGCCGGCGGCATCCCTATCCCGCCGGCGTCGACGCCGGACGAACTGAACGACGAGATCCATGCCTTCATCGCGGCCATGGACGATCCCTCCGACGCCGAGAGCCCCGACAACCTCATCTACCGGGAGACTTTCTTCGCCGACCGCCGCGCCCAGGAGCTCGCCCGCCACGAGGGGGCGCCCGACAAGCCGCCGAAGCGCAACAACGCGGCGGGTCGTCGGCGTTTTTGGAGCGCGCCAGGCCGGAAGCTCGCGGCGGTGCTGCAGCACATCCACGCCGGCGGCCATGTCGGGGTGGCGTCCTCCGGTGAACTGGCTGTCGAGGAGGATGGCCAGCCTAAGCTCCTCCTCCTTTGCCTCGGCCTTCCACTCATCGGGCTCCACGCCGCTCCGTACGCCGACGGGTCCTTCGCCGGCGCTGCGCTCAGTCAAGTGCGAGGTCGTCTTGCCGGTCCGCTCACCACCGCGGACACGCTCGCAGGGCATCGTGATCAACGAGGCCCGCGTGCCGGCGCCAGTCGCCACCCACTGGCCGTCTCGCCGCCCGAAGCCTGAGCCGGCGAACTGTTCGGCGCCGCCCGCGGAGGATAGCGCCATAAGGATGGCGATGGAGCAGTCGCTCCGCGACTCGGCGCCGCCGTGGAACCGTCCTCGCCGGACATCCTGGAATGGTCCAGGGCGGACTGGGAGGAGACGGAGCGGCAGCGCGTCCACCGCCTACAGCAGCAGGCCAAACGCCAGGCCTGGTCTGGCCGCGTTCTCGCCTACCAGGGTGCGCCGCTCATCGTCCTCGACAACGACGACAAAGCCGGCCCCTCCTACCAGTCGTGGAGGTGCGGCAACGCCGGCCAGGGGAGCTCCCGCCCGCCACAGCCACCGAGCGACGACGACGGCGGCGACGGCGAGGACGATGGCCGGGCCGATCCGGGCTACACGTCCTTCTATGGCAACTTCGGCATCTAGAAGCGACGACGATATCGGTGAAGGCGGCGGCCTTTTTAATATTTTAGTTTATTATCTAGTTTAAATTCGATGTAATCCGCTTATATTCGCCCATCTTTAATGAAATCTGCCTGAATTTGCCAAACTCGTCTAAAATTAGCCGAACGTGGAAACTCGGCCTGGGAACGCGAGTGAGAAAAACTCAGCGTTCCTAGGCCAAAATAAGTTTTGTCCGACCAAAATTTGGTCCGGATTTTGGTCTGGATTCGCTTAACGAGTGAGAATGCTCTAACGTCGCTCCATCAGTTCGATCGGCTCACAGAAACTCATGGCGATCTGTATGTACTCCTTTTGTTCGGGATTATAGGTCCTACGCGTATACCTAGATTATAATTTGACAAACAAAATATAACTTATATATCGTAAAAATTATACCATTAAAAAATATAATCTGTAAAGTTTCTAATGGTATAATTTTTATGCTATATTATTTATATTTTATTGTTTAAATTGTCAACCTAGTTATCCGCGCGGGACTTGTGATCCCAAACGGAGGGAGTACGTAGCTGTGCGGTGTGCATTGACACGCATATGCGTAGGAGGTGACCAGGCGCTGCAACGTACTGTACGTACGAGCACGGCGTCGCCCTCCCATACGTGTATTGCTGCTTCGGAACATGTGAATTTCGCATGAAACAGTTCTATATCAGTTTTGGTAGGAGTGCCTACCCGCATGTGGGGATCGAATTTCTTGTTCGGCTTTTTGTATGTCAACAACTCGAGGCAAAAAGACCGAACCCGGAGCGTTGTGATTGGTTCTCCCTAGGTCTACGTTTTTCCTCTGTGCGCTTTGTTTGTTGTGACCTGCGCATGCGGGCTTCTAAACAAAATATCAACTATAGTGGCAGTTCGCTAGTCGCTGCGTGAGCGTTGTTGCCTTTCTTGGATGCCACAGCCGGTGGTCCATGCCTTCCTTCATGTCAGACTGACCGAGTGAGCCCGGAAATTCGGTTTGTCTATGCTTATCCGTTCGACTAGAATTTGTGAATAAATTGGAAGAATTAAAATTTAGATCTTGTTTGATCCAAAGCAATCCCATAGCACTGTTGAAAATGTAAGCAAATATCTATACGATTTAATCTAAATAAACAATTAATACAACATGATTATAAATACACTAACTAAACTAATCATGCATACTAACAGAGTAGATAAACAGAATGCATCTAAATAGGATACACTGATCACATCTACTCTAAATGCTAGAACAAGAAACTCTAGCAAAATTTGAAACCGAAAATTCATCCTCACCTAGCGGCGGCAGTGGAAGCAACAACAGCGGTAGCACCATAGTTCGTGTTGTCACCCATGTTGAGATTGCTGAAGAGGTCGTTGATGTTCAGGAAAAAAAGTCGTCATTGCAGAACTCGTCGTGAGATGATGTCGTGGTTGTGGGTAGTCACGCTAGAACGCTCCCCAAAACTCTAATCGCCCCTCACTCGTACAAATTCATGAAAGACGGGGTTCCATAAGCCTACTGTCCTGATATGCGGTGCACTCGCAAGCCAGGAGACGATAGAGGCGACGCAAGGTTCTGGAAGTAGGTGCGTATAAATCTTACCAACTATGGTTCGAGTATACGTTTATATAGTGTAGGTCGGGGAGGTCATGGGCATAACCCACGTTCAAGTCGGCATCCAGAAATCCAAAAACAGCTTATTTTTTAACACGTTCATTAATGACTCATACTACCTTCGTGCCAAGGCTTAAGGCTTATATTATTTTTGAAAAGTGAAACTATGTAAAGTTTAACCAAGTTTGTAAACAAATATATTAATATTTATAATATAAAATACATATCCTTTGATACATCGTCAAACATATATTCACATGCTAGCTATATAATATAATAGTTCTTGATAGTTTTTTCTAAAAACTTGGTCAAACTTTTCATAACTTGACTTTTCAAAAAAAAGGCCTTAAGCCTTGAAACAGAGGAAGTATAATTAATTTTTACGAATAGCAAAATATAAACATAATACCAAATGTTAGAGTATATCACGGTTTGGACTATATTAGGTAGTTTCATATTGTAATCCAATTCTATTTCTAGTAGTCTTCTTGCCCCCCAAGTCTTCTAGTACTATATAAACAGCCCAAGGGCTCACGTTGTAATCACCACAATCAATATCAATACAGATAATATTCCGCAATTCTACATGATATCAGAGCGGTTCGATCCGCCTAGGGTTTAGCACCACAACTGTTGGAGATATGCCCAAGAGGCAATAATAAAGTGGTTATTATCATATCTTCATACTTATGATAAATGTTTACATACCATGCTATAGTTGTATTAACCGGAAGCATTAATACTGTGTGATTTGTAAACATAAAAGAGTCCCTAGTAAAGCCTCTTGTTAAACTAGCTTGTTGGTTAATATATGATCATGGTTTCCTGATCATGAACATAGAGATGTTATTAACAATAGGGTCATATCATTAGGAGAATGATGTGATGGACATACTCCTATAGATAAGCGTAGCATAAAGATCAAGTCATTTAATATAGTTCATTTGCTACAAGCTTTCTGATACATAGTAACCTAATTCCTTCGACCATGAGATCATGTTAATCACCATCACCGGAAGGATGCTTTGATGACATCAAACACCACACCGTAACTGGGTGGCTATAAAGGTGGCATTGAGTGTTCGAAAAGTATGGGTTGAGGCACATGGATCAAGAGTGGGATTTGTCCATCCATATGACGGATAGATATACTCTGGGCCCTCTCGGTGGAATGTCATCCAATTAGCTTGCAAGCATGTGACTGGCTCACAAGGGATCACATATCACGGGAACGAGAAAAGAGTACTTATCGGTAACGAGGTTGAACTAGGTATGCAGAGATATCGACGATCAAAACCTCGTATAAGTAAACTATCGTGAGACAAAGGGAAATTGGTATCGTATGTAAGTGGTTCATTCGATCAAAAATTAATCGTAGAAATATGTGGGAGCCATATGAATTTCCAGATTCCTCTATTGGTTATTGATCGGAGAAGTGTCTCGGTCATGTCCGCATAATTCACGAACCGTAGGGAGACACACTTAAGGATTCGATGTTGTTGAGTAGTTATGGAATGATGAGTAAGAGACCGAATGTTGTTCAGAGTCTCGGATGGGATCCGGGATATCACGAGGAGATCCGGAATGGTCTGGAGAATAAGATTCATATAAGGAAAGTCCTGTTTCGGAGTTGGGAAATGATTCCGGTGTTTTCACCAGGAATGTTCTAGAAGGGTCTGGAAGGTCCGGCACTCCGGAGGGGAAGGGTACATGAATGTGTCATGACAATGTGGAATGGTTGCATCATGTACTAGGTATCATGGATGAGCAAAATAAAGGGATAAATCAAATCCTAGTTTGAAAAGTCAAACGCCAATTGAAAAGTCAAACGGCAGTTTTGCTTGGTGGAGGGAGAGTAGGAAACCTACTTGGGGAGGAGTTCCTCTCCCTCCACCCGCTGGCCAAGGAGGCCGACTTGGGGGAGGAATCCCTCCCCTTGGCCGGCGCCCTCCCTCCTATATAAGGAGGGGCAGGGGTGCCCCTCTAGCCTACACCTCTCACACCCCAAACCCTAGCCCCAAGTCGCCGGCCACCTCCAGTCCAGCCGCCGCCTGAAATGGATCGTATGGGCACCTAGAGGGGGGGTGAATAGGTGCTAACCAATTTTTAATACTTTTTCAATTTTAGGCTTGACACAAAGTAAATTCTCTAGATATGCAACTACGAGAATTTCCCTATATGTAACCCTAACTACGAAGCAAGTAAAAGAGGAGCGAGGAAACCGTAGTGGAGCACGCGGAGACACAGGGATTTGTTTTACCGCAGTTCCTTCCTTGTTAAAGGAAGTACATCTGCGTTGGAGGGGTGGGCGGTTCTAAGACCACCACGCCACAATAGGCCTCACCCTATTCTCCGATGGATCTCGCCACGAGAGGCCTGATCCACCTTCTCCACTATTGGATCCCTTCGAGGCGGGAACCGGTGCCTTTTACAACGCTATCAGGGCACACACCCACAACCGAATTGGGGGCTCCCGAGATGACAACAAGCTGCCACAAGAACAAGGTTTATCAATATAAACAAAAACAAGGATCTAGATATTTGCAAGAAATACTAGATCGGTGGTTCTCCAAATGAATGGAGAGGAGATGAAGCGCTTGATTGCTGATGATGAAGATCGAGTTCTCCTCCTTCGATTCCCCAAGGGATGGGGCCTTTGGGTGGATCTAGGTGGAGCTCTCTTGGATGAAGCTTTCAGATCTGATCTGGTCTTTTTCGAATCAATCAAGGGTTCTGCCAGGAGGGGGAGGCTGGCTTAAATACCCCCTCCCCGGATCTGGCCATTGCACAACTTTGGGGGCGGATTATCCGCCCCCCACTTGGGACGGATTATCCGCCCCCTGGGAAAACTCCACCCCAAGGGCGGATTCTCCGGGGGAAAGTCCGCCCCCTCTCTGGGGCTTGCGCTTGAGGAACTTAGTGGAAATCTTGGGGGGCGGATAATCTGGCCCCCTCCTGGGGCGGATTATCCGACCACGCCGAAAAGTCCTGCAGAAACTCCGCCCCCTCTCTGGGGCTTGCGCCTTGGCGATGAGCAGGGGGCGGATTATCCGGGCCCCTGAGGGGTGGATTATCCGTCGGGGCCGGAAAATCCGGCCAAAACTCCGCCCCCTTCTGGGGATTGCACCTGCTTAGGCAAAGGGAGGGGCGGATTATCCGCCCCTGGTGGGGCCGGATTATCCGCCCCCAAAGGCAGAGTTCTTTATCCTTTTAATCTCAAATAGAGCTGCAACACTTCAACACACATTAAATGATCCTTGGTATTGTTATCTAACACACAAAACACTAGGGATTAAGAAATGTTCTTTCACCGCCTAGGGCATCCTCTAAGTCGCCCAGTTAGGGTTTCCCCAAACCCTAGCCGCCGGCCAAGCTCTCCCCTTGGTGCCTCTAAACCCTAGATCGCCAAGGCCCTCTCTCATACTCCACCATACTCGCTCCGTCTTAAGGCGAAGCCCTGCGAGATCTCCCCTCTACTTCCGGTACCACGCCGTCATGCTGCCGGAATCACGAGGAGAGTGCTACAACCTCCGATGCTTGCTGGAACAAGGGAGAGTAAGGTCTTCATCGAGTACCGAACGTGTGACCGACTGCAGAAGCGCTGCCGGAACGCAGCGCTGGAAGGATCGTCTACGTGATCTTGAGATCGGAAGTGTACGACTACATCACCCACGAGAATCTGCTCTCGTTAACCGCTTTGGATCTTCGAGGGTTAGTATTCTATCGACTCGTTGCTACAATCTAGTAGATAGATCTTGGCTTGATCATAGATTAGATCTTGATTGTGTGTTCATGCGGTAGAAATTTTTTGTTTTCCATGCTACGAACCCCTACAGTGGTATCAGAGCCGTGTCTATATGTAGATCTGTTGCACGAGTAGAACACAATGGTCATTGTGGGCATTGATGCTTTTGTTGTCGATTGTTTCTTGTGTACTTTGCATCTTGTGGGATGGTGGGATGAAGCGGCCCGGGCTAACCTTACATGACATCGTTCATGAGACTTGCTCCACGCTTGACATGCAACTTGTATTGCATAAGTAGCTTTGCGGGTGCCTGTTTCTCCCAACATAGTTAAGATTAAATTTACAACGGGTGATTGACAATACTAGTATCAATGTTGTGGTTCTTGTTTGTAAGTTAGAACGACACTTATTGAAATCCCCAAACCACGTAAAACATGCAAAGAAAATTAGAGGCGTCTAACTTTGTTTTGCAGGGGTGTGTTGTGATGTGATATGGCCATGATTGTGATTATATTTGATGTATGCAATGTTCCTTATTGTAAGTTGAGAACCGGCAGGAGCCATATGGTTGTTTTTAAATTCTGTTAAGATCTGCGTGTCTATTCAAAGTAGTTGTAATAGTTCAAGCTGGTGGACGACAACCATGAAACGGCGCCATTGACCTTGACGCCATGCTGGTGATGATGGAGATCATGTTCGTGCTTGAAGATGGAGATCGGAGGCACAAAGTGGAAAGGCCATATCATATCACATATTATGAATTGCATGTGATGTTAATCCTTTTATGCATCTTGTATTGCTTAGTTCACGACGGTAGCATTATAAGATGATCCCTCAAGCACACAATTTCAAGTTTTAAAGTGTTCATCCTTAGTAAGCACCGTTGCTAAAGCTCGTTGTTTCGAAGCACCACGTGATGATCGGGTGTGTTAGATTCTGAGAGTGTATACAACGTGAGCAAGCTAGATTTGCTCATGCGGAAGCTAAGGTTTGATCTTGACGAGCCTAGCATGTACAGACATGGTCTCGGAACACGGATCACCAAAAGGTAAAGCATGAGTCATACAGTAGATATGATGAACATGTTGATTGTTCGCCATTGAAGCTACATCAACTCTCGTGATGATCGGTTTTGATGTGGTGGATTTGGTTCGTGTGATCACTAAAACAATGTGAGGGATATTGTTTTGAGTGGGAATTCAACGGCAATATGATTAAAAGTTGAACACTATTTATCATAAATTGAATCAAAGTGAATTTGCATAGTTGTTGTAGTCATTGGCATCCGTTTACCACCTTGCGCTTAGTTTTAATTGAGATGATAGAACTATAGAATTCTGGTTAGTTACTTTACGAACTGGTATCGTATTGTTTTGAAGTGTTAATCTAAAGTTTAAAAGTCCTATTGCAAACTTTCAGTAAGTTCCGGTTACTCCATGGAGTTTAATAATTGGTATTAAATCAAGAGTGACAATTCCAAGTGTTAGTGTATGAGTATCATGTTTGTCTCCATGATTCTTGATATTCAAAGGATTGTCTTAATATCAATGTTATCTAGGATTTGAAAGAGTTGTTTCAGAAACCATCATGTATGGAAGATATTGCGATATCTGAAATGATGTTTTGGTTACAACATGATAGAGTATAATATGACAAAGTTAATGTTCCCATATTTGATGAGAATTTACAAAAGGTTGGAGACACTAGTTGTCCTAATCCTCCAAAAGGTTTTGGAGAGAAACATTATACTCGCGATTCACCGTTATAAGCTAAAAGTAACTTGATCATGGATAATTCCATGATAAGGGTGAATATTTGATGTAGGTAAAATGTTTACTACACCAAGAGATTACTAAAGAAAGGAATTTGAAAGAACACCAGACATTTGATGATGGTGATCTACTTCAAAGTGCAAGTCCAAAGAAATTGGTATTTTACTATACATGCTTTGGACTATGTGTCATGTATATGGCTCCACTATTGATGTTGATAGATTCTTCAAACAAAAAAAGAAAAACTGAAAGAGAATCTCATAAATATATGGCAGAAAAGAAAAGACTAGAATTGTTCAGTTTAGGTATATAAAGGATATACGTGTTATGGCTATATTCTTTGCTTGTTAAACAATGTGGTTCTTAAGTATTTGATACTGAATTTGTTGGTATGAATCGTCATACGAAACAACAGAATTCATGAACTACAATGGACTAAGTAACTAGCAAAAGAATATGTGATGATGTTCATCGAGAACAAATAAAGGGTTATTGTGTTGCTCGTTAAAAGCTTGCCTTCAAGATTTGTTTTATCAGGTATTATGAGAACAAAAGAGTTGTTCAAATAATTGCCGTAATCCATAAAATATGGATGATTTACAAATCTCGTTGGAGAAATTGCATCCATAAAACTAGTGCTAAAAATGTCGAAAGACAAATTGATTAAAAGATCACTTAGGAAGTGACATCGCCGTTTAAATTATATTGGAAAGAAAAAATGAAGAAACTCCATGTGGATGGAATTTTGGAGTCTTTTGATTTTTGATCAAATGATGCTTGTGAAACTTTCCTAGAGATAATTAAAACTTCGTTCATAGGCCAAAAGGGAACGAATGACTGGCTTATTGGAACTTGTACATATTGTTGTATGAAGTCCATTATGTGTAGTCAAGAGCGATGGATTTCAACTTTATATGCTTTCTCCGAAAATTTGAGTGAATATATGAATATTTATTTAATAAGGATGAAGTATGAAACATTTCAAAAGTTCAAAGACTTTCAAGATGAAGTGCAAAATCATTGTAACAAGAATATAAATAGTTTATGATAAGATCATAAAGGTAGATATTTGAGTTACAAGTTTAGCATAATACCTAAGATTTAAGAAATCGTTCCGTGGATTTGCATTTCCCGAAACACCATAAGAGTATGGAGCGTTTGAGATATGTAAACTTTGTTTGACATGGTAAGATCAAAGGTGTAATTCATAAAACTGCCATTATATTTTAAAGATTAAAAGCTTTAGAGACTACCATTTTTCCACTGAAAAGAGCTCCATCATAATCCGTTGAATTGACACCATATAAGGTTATGGTTTGGGATAAAACCCAAGTTGTCCTTTCTTAAACATTGGTATGTTATGCATAAGAAAGATGTTTGCAACCAAAGTCGGATGAACCTGTCTTTGTATGTTATTTCGAATAACTGTTCCTCCATAACATCGGAGACAAAAATGTTTGTCGCTTAAAACGTCAAGTTTCTTAGAGAAGGATTTTTTCGTGAAAAGTTAAGTGGGAGGACAATAGAACTTTGATAAGGTTTAAAGAACCTTAGCTATGTGTGCAAAGTTGCGCAGCACCGAAAAGTGTTCCGGAGGCCATGGCCCACGTGCCTCAAAGGTTGTGGTTACGGAGGTCAAAGTTTCTATTGAACCAAGTAGGTTGGGTAAACAATCAAATACCAAGATTTGAGGGTTGAATCATTATTTGAGAATAATGAACGAACTACATGCAAAGAAGCGATGATGGGCCCTAACTCCATAAAATGGCTTGAAGCCATAAAATCCGTGCTAGTTCCATACACGAGAAATCAAGTTTTGAACTTGAAGGACCCTCGAGAAAGGTGTAAGACCTTACAGTCGTGTTTGGATCTATAAAGAAGTAGACATGGATGTTTCACATCTATGAAATAGTCGACATGTTGGGAAAGAGTTCACAACAATGTTCAAAGGTTGACTATGACAAGATCTGATCTTTCATAGCGATATTTAGTCTAGACGGATTAATGTAGCAACCACGACATATAATTTTGATATGTGTTGAATAAACAAAACAAGTTCTTCTAATAGAATGGTTACCAAGGATGTGTGCATGACATGGTCCAAAGGGTTTTGTTAATTCAATGGATGCTAATAGCATATGCAAACTTCAATGGTTGAAGTAAGCATCGCGGAGTTGGAATCTTCACTATGATGAAACTGTTAAAAGAGTTTAATTTCATCGGAGATGATGAAGATGCTTGCATTTGCAAGAAATTAAGTGGGAGCACTAAGACATGTTTCTAATACATTATGTGGAAGACATATTGTGGATTGGAAATAATGTATCTTTTATTAACACAGGATAAGAATTTCATCTCGATGAAAGACTTAGGCAAAACCCAAATATTTGGCATCAATAGACGCTAATATGGTTGTGCCGAAAGTACATAGATGATATATTGAATGAGTTCAATATAGAAACTACAAGAAAGGTTCTTGTCGCACATAAAAGATTGAAAGAGTTCAATAATGATGATATATTCAAGTGTATTGACACTTGGTAAGTGAAACAAAGATTCAAGTATAGATTGATACTTGATGCATGAAATCACAAAGAGTATTTTATCAATCATGCTGTGATGTGTACAAATCCAGATATGCCCTATGCTCTAAATGTTATGAGCGTATACCAGAATGATTCGTAAGATGATTATTGGACAATAGTAAAGATATTCTTATGATCTTGTAAAAGAAATAAGAATATTATTTTGTAGAAGTGACAAATAGATGGTTAGTTCATTATAAATGAATTACATTGATACTAGTTTTGTCACAAAGTACAAATTAAGTTTATCTCAATATAAACTAAGGGTGGCACAATATGATGGAAAGTAAGTTTCATAATGAATTTGGATGAGTTCCAAAGTTAAGACATTGTGACAGATACTACAACAAAAGGCTAAGTATATGACTGCTGTTATAGCAGCAAACAAGGGCATTTGTGTCAAGTAGTTTGTTATCAAACTAGGTGTAGTTCACAACGGGATAGTACTATGAAGATATATTGTATGACAATATTATCGAAGTAGTTTTAACCCCAAGGAACTAAAGGTCTCACCAAAGGACCAAATTTGTACAAAGCCATCTCATTAGAGAATGAGTGATGCGTAGAGATGCAAAGACATGCAATTACACACGGACTTGGAAGTGTCAGATCCGAAGATTAGTTGACCACTTGCAAACGTGTACATACAACACCGGAAAGCCATAGGTGTTGAATACACAAAGGTTTGAAACTAGATTATTGACTCTAGTGCAAGTGGGAGACTGTTGGAGATATGCCCAAGAGGCAATAATAAAGTGGTTATTATCATATCTTCATACTTATGATAAATGTTTACATACCATGCTATAATTTATTAACCGGAAGCATTAATACTTGTGTGATTTGTAAACATAAAAGAGTCCCTAGTAAAGCCTCTTGTTAAACTAGCTTGTTGGTTAATATATGATCATGGTTTCCTGATCATGAACATAGAGATGTTATTAACAATAGGGTCATATCATTAGGAGAATGATGTGATGGACATACTCCTATAGATAAGCGTAGCATAAAGATCAAGTCATTTAATATAGTTCATTTGCTACAAGCTTTCTGATACATAGTAACCTAATTCCTTCGACCATGAGATCATGTTAATCACCATCACCGGAAGGATGCTTTGATGACATCAAACACCACACCGTAACTGGGTGGCTATAAAGGTGGCATTGAGTGTTCAGAAAGTATGGGTTGAGGCACATGGATCAAGATTGGGATTTGTCCATCCATATGACGGATAGATATACTCTGGGCCCTCTCGGTGGAATGTCATCCAATTAGCTTGCAAGCATGTGACTGGCTCACAAGGGATCACATATCACGGGAACGAGAAAAGAGTACTTATCGGTAACGAGGTTGAACTAGGTATGCAGAGATACCGACGATCAAAACCTCGTATAAGTAAACTATCGTGAGACAAAGGGAAATTGGTATCGTATGTAAGTGGTTCATTCGATCGCAAATTAATCGTAGAAATATGTGGGAGCCATATGAATTTCCAGATTCCTCTATTGGTTATTGATCGGAGAAGTGTCTCGGTCATGTCCGCATAATTCACGAACCGTAGGGAGACACACTTAAGGATTCGATGTTGTTGAGTAGTTATGGAATGATGAGTAAGAGACCGAATGTTGTTCGGAGTCTTGGATGGGATCCGAGATATCACGAGGAGATCCGGAATGGTCCGGAGAATAAGATTCATATAAGGAAAGTCCTGTTTCGGAGTTGGGAAATGATTCCGGTGTTTTCACCAGGAATGTTCTAGAAGGGTCTGGAAGGTCCGACACTCCGGAGGGGAAGGGCACATGAATGTTTCATGACAATGTGGAATGGTTGCATCATGTACTAGGTATCATGGCTGAGCAAAATAAAGGGATAAATCAAATCCTAGTTTGAAAAGTCAAACGCCAATTTGAAAAGTCAAACGGCAGTTTTGCTTGGTGGAGGGAGAGTAGGAAACCTATTTGGGGAGGAGTTCGTCTCCCTCCACCTGCCGGCCAAGGAGGCCAACTTGGGGGAGGACTCCCTCCCCTTGGACGGCGCCCTCCCTCCTATATAAGGAGGGGCAGGGGTGCCCCTCTAGCCTACACCTCTCACACCCCAAACCCTAGCCCCAAGTCGCCGGCCACCTCCAGTGCAGCCGCTGCCTAGGGCATCCTCTAAGTTGCCGAGTTAGGGTTTCCCCAAACCCTAGCCACCGGCCAAGCTCTCCCCTTGGTGCCTCTAAACCCTAGATCGCCAAGGCCCTCTCTCATACTCCACCATACTCGCTCCGGCTTAAGGCGAAGCCCTGCGAGATCTCCCCTCTACTTCCGGTACCACGCCGTCGTGTTGCCGGAATCACGAGGAGAGTGCTACAACCTCCGCTGCCTGCTGGAACAAGGGAGAGGAAGGTCTTCATCGAGTACCGAACGTGTGACCGACTGCGGAAGCGCTGCCGGAACGCAGCGCTGGAAGGATCGTCTACGCGATCTTGAGATCGGAAGTGTACGACTACATCACCCACGAGAATCTGCTCTCGTTAACCGTTTTGGATCTTCGAGGGTTAGTATTCTTTCGACTCGTTGCTACAATCTAGTAGATAGATCTTGGCTTGATCATAGATTAGATCTTGATTGTGTGTTCATGCGGTAGAATTTTTTGTTTTCCATGCTACGAACCCCTACAACATCTTCCGTCGCGCCGCCCCGGGGAGATCTTTCTCCACCGGGGGCCGCGCAAATAGTAGATTAGATCTTTCTTCGCCAAATTTTTCTCGCCGGCCGCTTGACCGGCGTTTCTTCTTCTTTCGCCGATCATAGATCGGATTGCGTCGTCCACAACCACATGTCGTCATCACGCGCCTCTACTTCAACCTCGGCGTCGACTCATCTCCGGCAAATCATCGCCAACGATCGTGCCAAGGAGGCTCCACGTGGCACCCCAAGGGACGCCTTCACGTGCTACGTCGGCTTCTCCGTCCTCACGTCGTCACCATGCCGGCCCGTCTTTGCCTACATCAATCGGGACGCAAGTCCGCGAGTACGCGCCTCGCCGTCAACAAAGGCTTTCACCTTCATCACCCGTGGTCATCATCGCCGACAACGATCTACACCAACAACATCGTCACATCATCGCCGCCATCAATCGTGGTCCTCGTCAACGCCAACAAGTTCTTCTACACGAGCGATGCCGCGCTCATACAAGCGGAAAATACGGGTCTAATCCCCGAAATCAACTACCGCAACAATTCAATCGCCATCAACAACTACCTCGTCGTCTTCGTCCACCACGACCATGTCGCCAGAATCGCAGTCTAATTTTTTATTTGCACAAGTTTGTGCTCAATTTTCTTCTTGCAGCCACTTCATTTACTCCGACACGACGGACAACTTCTACGTCCACCGTTTACGGAAATTTTCTTTGCTCCTCAATCCGGCTCTGGCACGCATGGCGCATGGTGGTCCCTGTCTTCGCACGTTCGGTATCGGCAACACCGACGCGTGCCTTCGTCCCCGACACGCTCCCGAGTCTGTCAAGCTCGGCATTGCGGGTCGATCTACTTCAACTCAAACTACGTCTATCTCAACTACTACGGCAAATTCTCCAGGCTCAACGATGACATCGACCACAAAACAACATCAGCAACGTCATCGACTTCATCAACGGCGACAACTTCACCAACGGCACCATCGACCACGACTACAACGCCCTACTTCCGGCTACATCGACAACGACATCCTCTCCCATCTCCGCCTTCGGATTATGCTCCAGTCAGACCATTCGCGTCACTACCGATCCGACTGCGGGGGAGTGTTAGAGTATATCACGGTTTGGACTATATTAGGTAGTTTCATATTGTAATTCAATTCTATCTCTAGTAGTCTTCTTGCCCCCCCAAGTCTTCTAGTACTATATAAACAGCCCAAGGGCTCACGTTGTAATCACCACAATCAATATCAATACAGATAATATTCCGCAATTCTACACCAAACATGAGCTTGGCTCGGCTCATTCCCGCAACCCGCGGCAAGACGTGCGGAGTTGAAGGAGTGCGCGGGAGATTCTCTTTTTCTCACACTTTAGTCTAATATTTAAGAAGGTGCAACTCTGTCTCAACTAGTATGATGGGACTATTTTTTTTTCTTTTGTGTTTTCCTTTTGTTGAGGAAAATACTTTTTTAAAAGTGTTTTGAGGGATTGTTTGTACAC
Source organism: Avena sativa (assembly GCA_916181665.1). Classification (NCBI taxonomy): domain Eukaryota; kingdom Viridiplantae; phylum Streptophyta; class Magnoliopsida; order Poales; family Poaceae; genus Avena; species Avena sativa. The sequence goes on from OV702296.1 coordinate 254,777,054, forward strand.
GGAGCTTACCCCTTAATATGTGCAGATTCAATAAAATCCACGGCTTGGTCCATCAAGTTTTGCTTTGGCCCATTAGTGTGCTTCATATATACGGATTTGCTAGTTTTTAGATGTCTGAAAACTTTTTAGGTCTCAGTCATCTTTTTTATCATTCGATTTATCTAATGATTTGTGCAATGTATAAGTTATATATGAGTTGTAACTAAGAATTTAATAAGTTGTAACTAGGTTGCAACTGAGAATTAGTACAAACCTTATAAGTTGTAACTAGGTTGCAACTGAGAATTTTTCATAAATAGTAGGATGACATCAGCAACTTAGACATAAGAAGTTTTCAGGCGTATGAGATCTAGGAACTCCCTTGATTACATCACATATCATAACCTGTTGCGAATTGATGGGTTCAGCGGCAAAGGCTTACATAAGGTTCTCAATGGGCCACACTGTCTTAAATCTTCATCACAAATGTGACGAGTTTTTCCATTCCTTCATTCCATTAGATCGCTAAAGAAAAACAAAATCCTCAATTCCGAGCCTCATAAGGGCATCTCCAGCGGCACGACCCAAACTAGACACCCAAAAGGTGTGTTTCGATCCAAATAGGTCGGCCCATGAAAAGAAATTGGTTCACGGTTCGTTTAGCTTGTGAGGTGCACCCAGCGGTCTGATACATTTGACCTCTAGCCCGCTGTTAAGGACCTCTAATGGTGGCGGGTGTTAATGGCGACGGGACATCACCAATTGCCTTGTCGGTTTCCCGCGCGTCTAATGGGTTCCCGCCATCGCATGATCTTGTTTCACGTGCGCGTCTCGTGGTCGTTTACCATCCATTGCCAAAAAACTCCCACCCAGGCCAGGGCATTTTCCACCCAGTCCGTAGCGGTCTTTAAAAAGGGCCACCGACACAGTGAGGAGCACCATCCCAAGTTCAACCGAAACACCACCCATCCATGCCTCGCCGTAAGATCATCAACTGGACCGCCCTCAGGGAGATGTGTCGCGCTCCCTTCCCTCAGCTCTCCGAGGAGGATGTGGAGTTGCATGCCATGGAGTTATCCCAGCATTTCGTTGAGGAGGAGGTGGGCAGCTTCAAGCGCGAAGTCACGATGGTAGAGCAGGCGCTAGAGGAGGTGGTTGAGGCGGCAACGCTGTAGGCTGCCCATTTCACGGTGGGCAATATTCACCACGTCGAGGGAAAGGAGGCGGTGGAGGTGGTGGTGAAGGAGGCCGCCGTACCGGCCCTGCAGGAGAGCCGTAACGAGGCGGCCATGGTCACATTAGATTCAGTGGCCAAGGAAGCCTCGACGGTCGTCGTGTGTAAGTTTTGCCACGCCGCCCCGACATGCAAGGAGGCGGCAGACGCCACGATGCTTGAGCAGGTGCGCGTTGATGACGGCAAGTGCACAGATCGTTTGTAGCTAGTTTTGAAATAAAGATATCGATCCCATAGGGAGCAGGAGTTTGAAGTCTAATAACTCTTGAATTAAATATTAAAATAGAAATGATAAATAAAGTTCTAAGTAACGAGATAAAATGCGAGTGTTGTGTAAAAAGATGTTTTGGGGTTTTTGTATAAGAGAACAATAATTAAAGTAAAACAAACTGAATACAGAAAATAAGTATCGCGTATGTAAAAGTGATTTGAAACTGCAATTGGAAAAAACGTTATCAGGGAGTAGCGGATACACCACTAGCATTTATAAAGGGTCTAAGATAAAGATTATTATCATCTGCTCAGCGCCAAACCAGGCAGGATGGCTCTCCCCCCACCTCCACCCCCACCTCCCACCACCTCGGCGATCATGGATTCTGATGTTTCTGGCCACAGAAGGACTTCTTCACTGGGATTTCTCCCTAGGACTAGCCCTAGAAGAGCAGGTACGTCGACGTTTTGGGACTTCGGTTCATTTTTCTCCCTCCTTCGGCAAAGAGTTCTTTCTAGTGGTCTCGTTCTCTTCTGCCTCTTTTCCTCTGACTGAAGCATCCGTGAGTCTGGCTCTGCAATGTTGTTTGGGTGGCAATTGTCGCCTCTACAAGGTTTTCAAGTTGAGTGATTGAAGGTTCAGGTTTTGGTGGCCTCTAATCGTGTGGGTCATTTCATTTATTGGTTGAAAGATAGTGTCTGGCCAGATTTCGTATGTCACTTCTCTCTTTTCAGAGGAACTCGCCTATCCACCTCTGGCTTTCTTCCTTATGATAATTGGCCAATGAATTCTTCTAAGGAAAATGTTGATCTGTCTCAGAGCAGCCATACCAATCTGAAATTTTGTTTAAGTTCCCTGGAGGAAAATGCGAGGATGGATAACTCTGGTCACTCTGCTCATATTTTATCCAAGTTTTCTCTCAACGAGTCTTAGGTTAATTTGGATTCTTTTGGTTAGAATTTGTTTAATGTTGCTTCATCTTCAAAGGCACCTGAGGATCACCGTCGACGATCACCTGATCACATTTTCTTTGGCAAGTTCAAAGATCCGGTTTTGGTGGATCAGAACAACTCTTCAAATTTGAAATTTGTTTCTTCCGCAAACTGTGTGATCGCCTACCAATTTTGGTGCTCGAGCAGTTAGAAGACTTCCGCTCTTCTGGCTATTATGATAAGGAAATTATGGATATCCTTAAACTACCAGTTTTACCCCCCCCCCAAAGATTTGGTGTTTGAATTTATTGGCAGGTGTTACCGGTGTGGACTCTCTGATCATCTGTCTAAGTGCTGCCCAGGTTTTTGTTTGAATTGTTGCAAGTTGGGCCGAAAATGTTATAAATGCAGTCGGTCCTGTGAGTCCTCATGTGCTTCCTGTTTGGCCCAGGGTCACCGTGCTGGAGATTGTGTTGTTGGGCTGTGTTGTCTACTTTGCACAGAGCTGGATCATTGGGCCAAAGATTGCCACCTGAACAAGAAGTTGGTCCGCAAATTTGGAAACCAAAACAGAAACTTATCGGGTAGGATTTAATTGGTCAGAAAATCTGGGTTGTTAAGAACCAAATAAGCTCCGTGCAGATATTCTCCAAACTCCTGCCTCTTCGCCTTCAGAGCTTCTGGCGGAAACCTCTACAGTAAACCCTGGCCGCGAGATTGCAATGGCAAACTTCCCAGTGAATCCTCTGGCTTTCATCCCGGATGGTATGTCTATCGACCATGGCCCTGTTGATCGACGTGTTTGATACGTCCAATTTGCATCACCATTCTATATCATAATGTGCCTCTATTCATTGATATATTTCTTATTAAGAGGTGTTACTCAAATCTTTTCATCTGTTTTTGCATGTTGGATGATTCTTGGAGGATGAACTGCCGGAGTCAGGGGAATGCATTGTGTAATTGGCTACTAATTGTGGGGTTTCCCGAGTGACAGAAACCTTAACCCCCGTTAGGACACCATTGCACAAGGGAGCGTAGAATCTCAGAGTTTAAGGCTATGGTTAGGTTTATATCTTAATTGCTTTCCTATAGTTGCGGATACTTTCAGGGGGTTTAATCACAAGTATGTATTAGTCCAAGTAAGGTCGTTACATTAGCACAGGTTCACCCACACAACACTTACAACACCAAAAAATACTACTCATCTATTTGAAGCGAAAGCACTTAACAAAATTCCCATGTGTCCTCGACAACATTTGGTCCTTATAAGTATTTCCACCGGCTTGTCCTTTGCTAAGAAAGGATTGAGACACTTTCTGCAATTGTTCATTGTCTTTATTACTTGCACTCCTATTTTCTGTTTGCTAAGTATTTACAGAGATTTCCTGCTCCATACCACTAGTCAACACCTTCTGCTCCTCATTGGGATCGACACTCCTATTTATCAAAATTACTATGATACACCCCCTATACTTGTGGGTCATCAAGACTATTTTCTGGCGCCGTTACCGGGGAGTGAAGCACTATTGAAGAGTGGAACTAGTAAAGGAAACTTCTACTGTGAGTATTGTTTTTTATTTTTGTTTGTTACTTTGTTTCTAATACGGATAACCCACTTGGTTTTCTGTTTGGGAAAACTACTACCACTGTTAGGGTAGTAGATGAACCACCACCTGTTGAGATAGATCCTTTTAAGATACCTACAAGTATTGTTGATCGTGTTATGAATAATTATTATTTAGGGGATGGAACTGTCCACCCTGGTGATCATTTGCTTTTTATCCATAAATTATGCGGGTTGTTTAAGTGTGCAGGTATCACAACTGAACATGTGAAGAAGAAGTTACTCTCTATATCCTTGAAAGAAGAGCTAGAGAATGGTATAAGCTGCTGAAGAATGGGCAATCCATGGAATGGGAGGAAATAGTACCTCTCTTTTATTCTAAATTTTATCCTCCCAGTGAAATTCATAAGGATAGGAATCTGATATATAACTTTTGGCCACATGATGGAGAGAGTACAGCTCAAGCTTGGGGGAGACTGAAGTTACTAATGCTTAAATATCCTATTCATGAACTCCCTAACAATATTATTATCAATAAGTTTTATGCTAGGCTTTCTCTTCATGATAAAGATTTACTAGATGCTTCTTGTGCTGGATCATTCACACGTATGAAGGAAGGAGCTAAATGGGATCTCCTAGACTGTATTCAAAAGAACACTGAAGCTTGGGAGAATGACAAAGAGAGAGTGTCGGGTATAAATTATGATTATGAATGCATAAAATCTTTTATGGGAACTGATGACTTCCGTGATATTAGTACTGAGTATGGTCTTGATTCTCAAGTTCTTGCAAAATGTTTTAAGTCCTTTGCCTCTTATATTGAAATTCCCAAAAAAGAGTGGGAGAAGTACCATGCTCCTTACAAAGAGATTGTTACCCATGTTCCTTCTAGCATAGAAGTTTGTACCATTGATCCTATTTTGCCTGAACCTTATGTTGAGAAAATCCCTTTTCCTACTAAGGTAAAGGAACATTCTATCATAGGTAATGTGGTTAGAAAAAGTACAAAGAAAACTGTGGAACCCGATGAGCAAATAAATATTAAACATGTGGTAGCTATTGTGAAAGATCTTGTCACTAAAAATATAGAGGATAAGCACATTGTCTTCTGTGAAGATGCTTCTAATATTGTCTCTCATCCTAGAAAATCTAGAAAAGCTAGTGTCCATGTGCTTTCTGTTAGAATTGGTGATCATTGCTATTATGGTTTATGTGATATTGGTGCTAGTTCTAGTGATATTCCTTACGAGCTTTATAGGGAAATTATGCATGAAATTGGTCCTTGTGAGCTTGAGGACATTGATGTGGTTATTCACCTTGCTAATAGAGAGACAGTCTGTCCCATTGGCAATGTAAGAGATGTGGAGGTTCTTTGTGGTCAGATTAAATATCCTGCTGATTTTCTAGTACTTGGTTCTGAAGCTAGTAAAACCTATCCTATTATCTTTGGTAGACCCTTCTTGAATACCTGTGGGGCTATCATATATTGTAGGAAGGAAAAAGTTTTGACTAAGTTTGATGGAGGGTCTTATGAGTTTAATTTTTCCAAATTTGCTAAAACTCCTTATGAAAATGAGCTGCCTAATGAGAATTTCAGGGTTGAACAACTTTCTGCTATTTCTCTTTCTCCTAACAATGCCTTGCAGCAGTTTATGGAAGATCGTGAAAGCGATGTCTTCATGAAGGAAAGAAATGAGATTGACGAGGTTTTCCTTCGTCAGCCTGAGTTACTTAAGCATAATCTACCAGTGGAAGATTTGGGTACCACACTACCACCTAAAGGGCTATTTTCGGATTAAAACCTTTACCTGATGATCTTAAATATGCTTATCTTGATGATAAAAAAGTATATCCTGTTATTATTAGTTCTAAACTTTCAGGAAAGGAAGAAGAGAGGTTATTGTAAATAATGAAGAAACACCGAGGAGCTATGGGCTATACTCTTGATGATTTAAAAGGGATTTATCCTACTATATGTTAGCATGCTATTAATATAGAACCTGATGCAAAACCAGTTGTTGAGCACCAACGCCGTCTAAATCCTAAGATGAAGGATGTGGTAAGAAATGAGGTATTAAAACTCCTTGATGCTGGTATTATTTACCCTATTGATGATAGCCAATGGGTTAGCCCCATTCATTGTGTTCCAAAGAAAGGGGGAATTACTGTTGTGCCTAATGAAAATAATGAGCTTATACCCCAAAGAATAGTGGTTGGGTATAGGATGTGCATTTATTTTAGAAAGGTTAATAAAGTTACTAAGAAAGATCATTATCCTTTACCCTTTATTGATCAAATGTTAGAAAGGCTGTCTAAAAAGACCCACTTCTGCTTTCTTGATGGTTATTCTGGGTTCTCTCAAATTGTTGTGAAAGCGCAAGACAAAGAGAAAACCACCTTCACTTGTCCTTATGGCACTTATGCTTATAGGCGTATGCCTTTTGGTTTATGTAATACTCCTGCTACCTTTTAGAGATGTATGTCTGCTATCTTTCATGGTTTTTGTGAAGAAATTATAGATGTTTTCATGGACAATTTCTCCGTCTATGGAACTTATTTTGATAACTGTTTGCACAACCTTGATAAAGTTTTGTAGAGATGTGAAGAAACCAACCTTGTTCTTAATTGGGAGAAATGCCATTTTATGGTTAATGAAGGGATTATTCTTGGGCACAAAATTTCTAAAAGAGGCATTGAAGTTGATAGAGCCAAAATTGAAGCAATTGAGAAGATGCCCTATCCTAGGGATATAAAAGGTATTTGTAGTATCCTTGGTCATGCTGGTTTCTATAGGAGGTTTATTAAAGATTTCTCCAAAATTTCAAAGCCCCTTACCAATCTTCTTCAAAAAGATGTACCTTTGTTTTTGATGATGATTATAAGGAAGCTTTTGAAACTTTGAAGAAAGCTTTGACTATTGCTCCTATTGTTCAACCACCTGATTGGAGTTTACCTTTTGAAATTATGTGTCATGCTAGTGATTTTGCTGTGGGTGCTGTCCTTGGGCAACGTGTTGATAAGAACTTGAATGTTATTCATTATGCTAGAAAGACTCTATATGCTGCGCAAAAAAATTATGCTACTACTAAAAAGAGTTCTTAGCTGTAATCTTTGCATGTGATAAGTTTAGACCCTATATTGTTGATTCAAAGGTCACTATTCATACTGATCATGCTGCTATTAAGTACCTTATGACAAAGAAGGACGCTAAGCCTAGGCTTATTAGATGGGTGTTGCTTTTGCAAGAGTTTGATCTGCCTATTGTAGATAGGAAAGGTGCTGAAAATGCTGTCGCTGACAATTTATCTTGTTTGGAAAACATTTCTTTTGACCCTATGCCTGTTAATGATAGTTTTCCAAATGAACAGTTGGCTGCAATAAGGGTAAGCCCGCATGAGAGTCCTTGGTATGCTGATCATGCTAACTTTATTGTTTCCAAGTATTTGCCTCCAACCTTTACAGCCCAGCAAAGAATAAAATTCTTTTATGATCTAAGGCATTACTTTTGGGATAACCCACATTTATATAAAGGAGTAGATGGTATTATGCGAAGATGTGTTCCAGAATTTGAATAACAAGAGATCTTAAGAAAATGTCATGGCAGTGCTTATGGAGGACATCATGCTGGGGATAGGACTGCACAAAAGGTTTTACAATCTGGATTTTATTGGCCTACCATTTTCAAGGATGCAAGGAAGTTTGTCTTATCATGTGATGAATGTCAAAAAGTTGGTAACATTTCTAGACGCAATGAAATGCCTATGAATTATTCTCTTGTTAATGAACCTTTTGATTACTGGGGTTTTGACTTTATGGGTCCTTTTCCTCCTTCGAAAGGGTATACTCATATTCTTGTTGTTGTTGACTATGTTACAAAGTGGGTAGAGGACATACCTACAAATAGTGCTGATGGTAAGACCTCTTTAAAAATTCTTAAAGATGTTATTTTTCCTAGGTTTGGTGTGCCTAGATATCTTATGACTGATGGAGGATCTCATTTTATTCATGGTGGTTTTAGGAAAACTCTCGCTAATATGATGTTAACCATAGAATTGCTTCAGCTTATCACCCCCAAACCAGTGGGCAAGTAGAACTTTCCAACAGGGAAATTAAATCTATCTTGCAAAAGACTGTTAATAGATGTAGGAAAAATTGGGCTAAAAAGTTGAATGACGCTTTATGGGCTTATAGAACTGCTTATAAAAATCCTATGGGGATGTCTCCTTACAAAATGGTTTATGGGAAAGCTTGTCACTTGCCTTTAGAATTAGAACACAAAGCTTATTGGGCAGTGAAAGAATTGAATAGAGATTTTAAACTTGCTGGTGAGAAATGCTTGACTTGAGTACTTTAGATGAGTGGAGAAGTGAAGCTTATGAAAATGCTAGACTCTTTAAGGAAAAAAATAAAAAGATGGCATGATAGGAGAATTCTCAAAAGGGAGTTCCATGTTGGTGAGAAAGTTCTTTTGTATAGGTCTCGTCTCAGATTTTTTGCAGGGAAACTACTCTCAAAATGGGAAGGGCCTTTTGTTATTAAGGAAGTATACCATTCAGGTGCTATCAAAATATCTTCTTTGAAGGACGACACCACATAGGTGGTGAATGGTCAAAGACTAAAACATTATATTTCTGGAGATTCTTATAACGAAGATGTTGATATTATTCAAATGGTGACTCCGGAAGAATTTATAAGAAACCAAACACCAGAATCTACAGAGTCCGTCTCTGAATAGGTAAAAGTGGTGAAAACAGAAGGTTCGTGAAAACCCTACCTTTGTATATTTTTTATGTTTTTATTACATACGGAAGGTTACGAAATGAAACAGAGGAGGAAACGAAGGCCAGGGTGGCCACACCCACCCTAGGCGCGGGCTCCAGCTGGTCGCGCCTGGACGGGGTGTGAGCCCCCTAAGCTCCGTCTCCGCCTCATTTTTGCACCAGTACCTTCCTTATGCTTTGAAACTTCGTAATATATACCCCCCGGATCCCCCGAGGTTCGTGTACCGTGTTCTCGTCGTGTTTCTGTTTTGATTTGTTTTTGTCAGACAGATTATCAATTCTGGAGCTACAATGTCTTTCTCTGGATCACCCATAGAGGATTCCTCCGTGGATGTCATCAACCCGTATATGTATGAGTTGAAGATTCATCCTAAGGAGTTGATTCTCAAGGATGGTAAGGTGCAGATGAAAGAAGTTCAAGGCCCTAAAGGAGAAGGCAGTCTGGAAGACAAGATGGAAGCATGGGTGATACGCCCAATTTGCATCACCATTCTATATCATAATTTACCTCTATTCATTGATATTTGTCTTATTATGAGGCATTACTTATGGCTTTTCATCTGTTTATGCATGTTGGTGAATGGTTTCGCAGCATAGTAAATCAAAAAAATTCTACGGATGCGAACAAGAAAGCCAACAACTAATCTAGGAGATGTAATCAACGAGATTGATTGATGAGATCTTCATACCCTTGAAGAAATCGCACAGCGGAAACGTTCAACAGAAAGTGGTTGACGTAGTCGTACTCGCCGTTTCCTCCTCGCGATCCGATCCGATCCGATCCTACGTCGCAAGTGGCGACGCCTCCGAGATATGCACACGTACGGTGCAACAACATCTCCTCCTTTCCTTGGTACAGCAAGTATGGTGGAGACATGGATTGGATCTGCAGCACGACGGCGTGGTGCTTATGGTGGAGAGTTTTTGCGGCAAGGCTTCGCCTACGCGCAGTCGGGAGAGAGAGAGAGGGGTGGAGGGACAGCAGTAAGACGGCGGCTAGGGTTGGAGTGGGGGGAGGCTGCCCCCCTGCCCTCCTTATATAGGGGTCTGGTCGGCCCCCCTTGACCCCTCCTCCAAGCCCTAGGGCGGCGGCCCAAGGGGTGGAGTAGGGGGCAAGTCATCTCCCCTCCTTCTGGAAGGTTCCCTCAGGGTTTCCCTTAGGGCTTGCCGGCTGGGCCTTGTGCCCCTGGCCCAAAGTGGCCAGGGCACTTCCCCTTAGGCCCACGCAGGCCTTCGGCAAGTGGGCCCATGTTGGTCCCACTCCAGAACCTTCTGGTACAATACCGATAAACTCTGAAACGATTCCGAAATCCAAAAACTGCTTTCTTTTATATGAATCTTATTCTCTGGACCATTCTGGAACCTCTCGTGATGTCCTGGGTCTCATCCGAGACTCCGAACAAAAACTCATAAACCAATTATCCATTCTATCCTAGCGTCGATGCACGTTAAGTGTGTGACCCTACGGGTTCGAGAATATGCAGACATGATCTTCTATCAATAATCAACAGCGGGATCTAGAAACCCATATTGACTCCCACATATTCATCAATGATCATATCGGATGAACCACGATGCCAGGATTCAATGAATCCCATATATGTATTCCCTTCGTCACGCGATATTTTACTTGCCCGAGATTCGATCGTTGGTATCGGCATACCTAGTTCAATCTCGTTCACAGCAAGTACTTTACTCGTCCCGTAATCCGATATCACTTTGTGATTAACTCCTTAACCACGCGCTTGAAAGCGGTGTTGATATCGATTACCGAGTGGGACCGAAGTATATCTCTCCGACTCGGGAGGGACAAATTCCATCTCGATACATACAAGCCAACAAGTACTTTCCGATCACCTGAGAGACACCTTTATGATCACCCTCACATAGGATGACGTTTGATGACCTCAAAGCTTTCTTCCGATACCAGGGAGTTGTATTATCTCATGGTCTAAGGAATACAATACTTGACATAAGAAAAAGCTTCGCAAAGATGAACACGATGACACGATCTAATTGCTCTACTTAATTTGGGTTTGTCCATCATATCATTCTCCTAATGACATGATCTCATTATTAATCGACAACTCATGTCTATGGTTAGGAAACCTTAACCATCATTAATCAATGAGCTAGTCCATAGAGGCGTACTAGGGACACGGTGTTGTTCATAAACCACACAAGTATCAAAGTTTCTGCTTAAAACAATTCTAGCATGGAATACAAACTTTATCATGAACAAGAATTATAATAATAACATCTTTATTATTGCCTCTAGGGCATAATTCCAACAGTTGGATGATTCTTGGAGGATGGACTGCCGGAGTCTGGATTCTGATGGAAAAGAAGGCGTTTCGGTGCAATTTCGCGAAGATCAGAAAAATACCAGAAAAATATGGAAACATATTATTTTACCAGAAGATGAAGGAAGCCAGAAGGAGGGACGGAGATGGGCCTCAGGGGGGCCACAGCCCCTAGGAGCGGGCCCACCTCACCCCGCGCCTAGGGTAGGTGTGGCCCACCTGCCCGGCCTCCGACTCCACCCCTTCGCCTATATCTTCCCTTCGAAACCCTAAGGCTCGGGGAGCGACCACAGATAGATTTCCGCCGCCTCTAGTAGGCGGAAAACACCGAGAGAGAAAGATCTCTTCGGCAGACAGATTTCTGCCGGGGGAATTCCTTCCCAGAGAGGGGAGACTGTCGCCATCAACACCGTCATCAAGTTAGGATTCATCGGGATCATCATCAGCATCCACACCATCAGCACCATCACCACCACTCCGTCCCGCTGTAACAATTGTGTTGGATATTGCTTTAGTTCTTAGGGGAAACTTTCCCGGTGTTGATTACTATTGTAGTTGATGCTTGTGAGTGGAACCATTGGATTATTGTTTATGTTCAGATTGTTATCCATTATCATATCATCTTTGATCTTGATCCATATGATGTCTTGTGAGTAGTTCATTTAGTTCTTGAGGACATGGGAGAAGTCATGTTGTTAGTAGTGAATCTGTGATGAGTTATTATTCAATGGTTTAGTATTTAAGTTGTGGTGTTATTCTTCTAGTGGTGTCATGTGAACATCGACTACATGATACTTCACCATTTATGGGCCTAGGGGATGCATTGTGTATTTATCTACTAATCGTGGGGTTGCCGAATTGACAGAAACCTGAACCTCCGTTAGGACACCTTTTCACAAGGGAGCATAGGATCTCAAAGTTTCAGGCTGTGGTTAGATTTATATCTTAATTACTTTCCTGTAGTTGCGGATGTTTGCAGGGGGTTTAATGACAAGTATGTATTAGTCCTGGGAAGGGCGGTATGTTAGCACAGGTTCACCCACACAACACTTACAAACACCAGAGAAGAGTACTCAGCTATTTGAAGCGAAAGCACTTGATAGAATTCCCATGTGTCCTCAAGAACGTTTGGTCCTTATAAGTATTTCCACCGGCTTGTCCTTTCCTAAGAAAGGATTGGGCCACTTTCTCTGTTTGTTCGTCACTTCTGTTACTTGCTCTTTGTTTTGTTGCCTTGACATAAAAACACTAAAAATCCATTTGCTAAGTATTCACAGGAATTTCCTGCTCCATACCACTGTTCAGCACCTTCTGCTCCTCGCTGGGATCGACACTCATATTTATCAAAAGTACTACGATACACCCCTATACTTGTGGGTCAACAAGACTATTTTCTGGCGCCGTTGCCGGGGAGTGAAGCACTATTGAAGAGTGGAACTGGTAGGGGAAACTTTCACTGTGATTATTGCTCTTGTTACTGCTTGTTACTTTGTTTCCAATATGGATAACCCACTTGGTTTTCTGTTTGAGAAAACTACTACCACTGCTAGGGTAGTAGATGAACCACTTCCTATTGAGATAGATCCTTTTAAGATACCTACAAGTATTGTTAATCGTGTTATGGATAATTATTATTTTGGGGATGGAACTATCCATCCTAGTGATCACTTGCTTTTTATCCATGAATTATGCGGGTTGTTTAAGTGTGCAGGTATCACAACTGAACAGGTGAAGAAGAAGTTAGTCTCGATACCCTTGAAAGGGAGAGATGAAGAATGGTATAAGCTGCTGAAGAATGGACAATCCATGGAATGGAAGGAGATGTCATCTCTCTTTTACTCTAAATTTTATCCTCCCAGTGAGACTCATAAGGATAGAAATCTTATATATAACTTTTGGCCTCTTGATGGAGAAAGTACAGCTCAAGCTTGGGGAGATTGAAGTTACTAATGCTTAAATGTCCTATTCATGAACTCCCTAACAATATTATTCTCAATAACTTTTATGCTAGGATTTCTCTTCATGATAAAGATTTACTAGATGCTTCTTGTGCTGGATCATTCACACGTATGAAGGAAGAAGCTAAATGGGATCTTTTAGACCGTATTCAAGAGAACACTGAAGCTTGGGAGAATGACAAAGGAATAAAGTCAGATATAAACTATGATTATGAATGCATTAAATCTTTTATGGGAATTGACAATTTCTGTGATATTAGTAATGAGTTTGGTCTTGATTCCCAAAGTATTGCCAACTGTTTTAAAGCCTTTGCCTCTTACATTGAAATTCACAAGAAGAAGTGGAATAAGTACCATCCTCCTTATGAAGATGGTGTTAGTCATGTTCCTATTAGAAGTACTCAAGTTTGTACTACTAATCATATTGTGCCTGAACCTCATGTTGAGAAAATGCCTTTCCCAGCTAAGGTAAAGGAGTATTCTATGATTATTAGTGCAAATAGCAAAGGTACAATGAAAACTGTGGAGCCTGGTAAGCATTTGAATGATGAACCTGTGGTAGCTTTTGTGAAAGACACTGTCACTAGAAATATAGAGGATGAGCACATTGTCTTCTGTGAAGACACTTCTAATATTGTCTCTCATCCTAGTAAGGCTAGAAAAGCTAGTGTTCCTGTGCTTTCTGTTAAAATTGGTGATCATTGATACTATGGTTTATGTGATATTGGTGCTAGTTCTAGTGCTATTTCTTATGAGCTATATAGGGAAATTATGCATGAGATTGGTCCTTGTGAGCTTGAGGACATTGATGTGGTTATTCACCTTGCTACTAAGGATAGCATTTGCCCCATTGGTATTATAAGAGATGTGGAGGTTCTCTGTGGTAAGATTAAGTATCCTGCTGATTTTCTGGTGCTTAATTCAGCAGCTAGCAAAACTTGTCATATCATTTTTGGTAGACCTTTCTTGAACACTTGCGGAGATATTATTGATTGTGAGAAGGAAAAAGTTTTAACTAAGTTTGATGGAGATTCTTATGAGTTTAACTATTCCAAATTTGTCAAAGCTCCTTGTGAAAATAGCTTGCCTAATAAAGATTTCAGGATGGAACAACTTGCTTCTATTGATCCAGTCTATGACCTTGGACCTCTTTTTGGTGATTGTAAGTATGCTTATTCTGATGATAAAGTTGTTTCCAGTGACAGTTATATTATCAACTTTATTCAAAGTGCTACTGAAAGTTATTATGAGAGAGGGAAACATGTTTTTATGCATCTCAATGATGTTAAGTTTCCCCGTTTTATGTTGAAAGCTTTAAAGTTGCATCTGTTTTGTCTTCCTATGCTAGTGGCTTTTTGTTTCAACAATTCATTTTCTCATGATACCCCCATGCATAGGAAGTGGGTTAGGCTCAAGTGTGTCGCTTATTTGCTTCTTGATGCTCTCTTTCACTTCAGATATATATCTCCTTTGTGAGCATCTTTGGAAGTTTCAAGCCTAACTTAAAGGCATTAAAGAAAAGTACTTGTTTGGAGATAACCCAAGAGTTTTGTAGAGTCTTGGAAGTTATTACCTCTGTAATAACCGCTCCTTATCCTTTTTGTTTTGGTTTTTATGTCAAGTTCAACTACTTTTGTGAAGTAGAGGAGTTGTGAAAAGTGGTTGTCCTGGGACAGATTTTTGTGTTGTATTGTAAAAATTAGTGAGGGAGCTCAGTACTTCGGATGGAGCTGCATTTTTCTGAGCTTGTTCCCCAAGTTGTTACCCAACTTTCATCAGTTCTGCACTTTTTGATTTGAGCAACAGAAGGTCTTCGAAAAAATCAATATTTACCTGCTGGTCTGTTTTGACAGATTTCTGTCGTCATTTGCATTTGCCTCTTACAGAAGCTTTTTGTTTTGATGGGTTTTTAGTTTAAGTGTGTACCAAAAGGTTTATTGTTTTTTCTTACACTAATGTTGTCTTTGAGTTTGTGCAAGGGTTTGTAAGAAGGAAATTCTCAGGAGAAAGAGGAAAGGATTCTGCAGAGTTCGTCTTTGAATAGGTAAACGTGGTGAAAACAGAAGGTTCGTGAAACCCCAATCTTTTTATATTTTTGATGTTTTAATACATAAGGGAAGTTACGAGACGAAACTGGAGAGGAAGCAGAGCCCAGGGTGGACACACCCACCCTAGGCGCGGGCCCAGCCTGGTCGTGCCTGAGGGGGTGTCTCCCCCTCGAACTCCGTCTCCGCCTCGTTTCCGTGTCAAAACCTTCCTTATGCATTGAAACTTCATAATATATAACCCCCCCCCCCCGGATCCCCCAAGGTTCGTGCATCGTGTTCTCGTCGTGTTTTCGTTTCGATCTGTTTCTATCAAGAAATCTTCTCAAGTTTAGAGGACCATGGCCTCTGCCAATGACAAAGGCAAGAAGCCCGAGGAAGAAGAACCTCAAGTCCCCAAGGAAGAGGAGATTCCGGTAGGTTATGAAGGAGACATGGAGGAGGACAAGCAACCGGACACCCGCGCTACCGTCGCAACCATTGGATTGGTGGCACAACCTACCCAGCTTAGGAGGACAGCACGGATGTCTATAGGAGGGAGAACTTCGCGTCATATCCTCTCTCCGCGCACACTTCCTCCTAGTACCCCTTGTTCTAACCATGCATGGAAGAAACACTCTAATTTAGAAGAATGGAGAAAGAATAACAAGGACTGGGATCCTCGGTCCGAGTTTATCATGGGCTGCATTGAGCATAATTCGGAGTTAATTCGTACTTTAACCTTCGATATGGAGGATTTGAAGAAACTTGTTGAGGAACTTATCAAGAGAACACCACCATCACCGAAGGAGTAATTCGTCATCAGGTTTGACATCCCCTTGGCTTGTTTCAAGCTTGGGAGAGTGTCGCGGTATCACCACCATCATCTTTTATCTTTTACCTTTTTAGTGGATTCATATCTGTGGTAGAGAGGTTATCTTATAGTTTGGTTTGCATGTGGAAGTATCTCTACTTTAGTTGATTATCTATGTATCCCTTCGTGTGAGTGACTTTTTTGGAATATTAATGAGAAGTCTTATCTTTTACTTTTTGCACTTCTTATTTTTAGTTTGCAATCTCTATTATATGATGGATCTTGTTGATCAGTATTGGCACCACTTTGGGATCATCAAGTGGATCTAAATTGGTTTTGGCAAACCGAGTTCTGGTCGGTGGCTTTAGTTTGAAAGAAAAAGAAAGAAAGAAAAAGCTTACAGGTATTTGGTATCATTTGTTTTCTTTCTTGTTGGCTCATAAGCTTAGTATTCTTTGCAGATTCTTTTCTGTCTTCAAGGAAGATTGCATGTTTGGCTTTATTATTTGTGTGTTTGATTGTTTCTTTCAACTCTCTTGCTTGCTACCCAGCCTTGCTATCCAAATACCTGTTTTGAGAAGGCTTACTTCTCATGTTTCCAAAATCCTTTGAACCCAAAACTTTTGCCACTTGTGTCCACCATATCTACCTACTAGATTTTGCTATTCCAAGCATATTCTCAAGCTTCATCTACCTTTCGAATTAAAAAGTATTTTGTTATGTGAAAACTAGTTAGTAAAGCTCTCACAAACTTGATGACACACTTTAATACTTGCCCCTAATAGACTTGAACCATTGTGAACATCGAAATTGTATATGTTTGCATCTATACGTTGGAGTTAGCAGAACCGTGTTGTCACGGGGAACGTTTTCAACATTGCACTTGTACTCTGTACACAGTTGATATCGTGCTCTTTTGTCTATGGATGTCAACGGTGTGAAATAAAGAGGGAACTTGTAAGTCCATGGAGTTTGTATCTTGTGTTAGAGAAACGCCTGGGCCGCTAGCTTAAGCCATGATTAATCATGGTGGAAACTTGCAGCATCACCATAGAGAGTCATATTTGAAGCATCCTCAATGAAAAGCTAAGCATATGGTAAATAAAAAGATTGCTGATATGCTCATTGTCTGCTTGCCTTGTCATTTTGGTTATGGAAAAGCTCATGTACCATGTGCAAGGGGTACCCTGTTGGCGGTTCTCAATGATATGCAAATACTTACAATGACAAGAACTTACCTAGACCCAAAGTTGAGTATGCATAAGGAGTGGCCCTCATATTCAAGGGACATGAGATTGCCAACTTATATTTCGTCAAGCATATACTCCATCTTTGTTCACTTTAACCTTAATCATCTCAAGATGCTTATGATAGGGGCAATGAGGGCTCAAAGCTAGTAAGTACCATAATCTTTTGGAAGCTCTTTATGACTTGTAATCCCTTCTACCCTCTAAGAAGGGACCTTTCTTCCACTTCCAAGTTGAGTCACTAAACCTACTTCCTCTCTATCTCCAGCAAGCTTTTGAGTTGTTGTGTTTCAAGCATTCATATGGTGATTTATTCAATCATGTTCTTTATCTTCCTTGTTTGCACAAAACTCTTATCTATTGAGTATTACTTTGAAAGCCTTCACTTGTGAAAAACCTTTTTAAGCAAAGAGTGTTCCTATTTTGAAACTTCTACAAAAAGCTTTTGTGAAACTGTTTGCTAGGTGTTCTCTGACCAAGAACAAGTTTGCCAATTCAAATTATGATTTATCTTTATGCATCTCTATTGTGACTGCTATACTTGGCTACAATCTAAGTTATATAATGGTGAGTTGCTTTCTTCTATGAGTTGTGCAATGGTAAGTGTGATGCTTCTTGTTCGGACATGTTTACTGAGCTTAGTTTTCGCTTGGGGACAAGCGAAGTCTAAGCTTGGGGGAGTTGATACGCCCAATTTGCATCACCATTCTATATCATAATTTACCTATATTCATTGATATTTGTCTTATTATGAGGCATTACTTATGGCTTTTCATCTGTTTATGCATGTTGGATGATTCTTGGAGGATGGACTGCCGGAGTCTGGATTCTGATGGAAAAGAAGGCGTTTTGGTGCAATTTTGCGAAGATCAGAAAAATATCAGAAAAATATGGAAACATATTATTTTACCAGAAGATGAAGGAAGCCAGAAGGAGGGACGGAGATGGGCCTCAGGGGGACCACACCCCCTAGGTGCGGGCCCACCTGACCCGCGCCTAGGGAAGGTGTGGCCCACCTGCCTGGCCTCCGAATCCTCCCCTTCGCCTATATCTTCCCTTCGAAACCCTAAGGCTCGGGGAGCAACAACAGATAGATTTCCGCCGCCTCTTGGGGCGGAAAACATCGAGAGAGAAAGATCTCTCCTGCAGACATATTTCGGTCGGGGGAATTCCTTCCCGGAGAGGGGAGACCGTCTCCATCAACATCGTCATCAAGCTAGGCTTCATCGGGATCATCATCATCATCATCCACACCATCAGCACCATCACCACCACTCCGTCCCGCTGTAACAATTGTGTTGGATATTGCTTTAGTTCTTAGGGGAAACTTTCCCGGTGTTGATTACTATTGTAGTTGATGCTTGTGAGTGGAACCATTGGATTATTGTTTATGTTCAGATTGTTATCCATTATCATATCATCTTTGATCTTGATCCATATGATGCCTTGTGAGTAGTTCGTTTAGTTCTTGAGGACATGGGAGAAGTCATGTTGTTAGTAGTGAATATGTGATGAGTTATTATTCAATGGTTTAGTATTTAAGTTGTGGTGTTATTCTTATAGTGGTGTCATGTGAACATCGACTACATGATACTTCACCATTTATGGGCCTAGGGGGATGCATTGTGTATTTGGCTACTAATCGCGGGGTTGCTGGAGTGACAGAAACCTGAACCCCGTTAGGACACCTTTGCACAAGGGAGCATAGGATCTCAGAGTTTAAGGCTGTGGTTAGATTTATATCTTAATTACTTTCCTGTAGTTACGGATGTTTGCAGGGGGTTTAATCACAAGTATGTATTAGTCCTAGGAAGGGCGGTATGTTAGCACAGGTTCACCCACACAACACTTACAAACACCAGAGAAGAGTACTCAGCTATTTGAAGCGAAAGCACTTGACAGAATTCCCATGTGTCCTCGAGAACGTTTGCTCCTTATAAGTATTTCCACCGGCTTGTCCTTTGCTAAGAAAGGATTGGGCCACTTCCTCTGTTTGTTTGTTACTTCTGTTACTTGCTCTTTGTTTTGTTGCCTTGTCAGAAAACCACTAAAAATCTGTTTGCTAAGTATTCACAGGAATTTCCTGCTCCATACCACTGTTCAGCACCTTCTGCTCCTCGTTGGGATAGACACTCCTATTTAACGAAAGTACTACGATACACCCCCTATACTTGTGGGTCATCAATGGGAGCAGGAAGTTTTCAGGTACAAAAAGATGGCGGGACGCGAAGTAGATGTCATCCATAAGATAAGTTCAGAACTCATCGCCAAACACGAGGAGGAGGTTGCTAAGCTCCGAGACGAAATCCTCTCGCTCCATCAGACCACCAACTAATTACAAGCACAGCTCTACGACATACAAAATCAAAACTGTGAGTATGAGGCCAGATTTAATCGCATAAGCTCTGCTGCTAGTTTCAGGATCGTGGAAACCAAGACATCCTTTTTGGATGGGGAACATTTACCTTGGAAGTATGATGATGACAAGAGAACACCACCATCATCGAAGGAGTAATTCGTCATCAGGTTTGTCATCCCCTTGGCTTGTTCCAAGCTTGGGGGAGTGTCGAGGTATCGCATCATTATCTTTTATCTTTTACCTTTTTAGTAGATTCATATCTTTGGTAGAGAAGTTATCTTATAGGTTGGTTTGCATTGTGGAAGTATCTCTCCTTTAGTTGATTATCTATGGATCCCTTGGTGTTAGTGCCTTTATGAAATATTAATGATAAGTTTCATCTTTTACTTTTTGCACTTCTTATTTTAGTTTGCAATCTCTATTATATTATTGATCTTATTGATCAGTATTGGTATCACTTTGGGAGCATCAAGTAGATCTAAATTGGTTTTGGCAAACCAAGCTCTGGTCAATAGCAACACTTTTTTGAGGTTTGAAAGGAAAAGAGAAAAAGTTTACATGTATTTTGTATCATTTATTTTCTTTCTTGATTGGCTCATAAGCTTTATATTCTTTATTTAAGATCTTTTGTGCCTTAGAGGAAGATTGCATGTTTGGCTTTATCACTTGGAGGTTTGCTTGTTTCCTTCAATTCTTTTGCTTGCTACCTAGCCTTGCTAGCCAAAACCCCGTTTTGAGAAGGCATACTTCTCATGCATCCAACCCCTTTGAACCAAACTTGTGCCATTTGTGTCCACCATATCTACCTATTAGCATTATTGCTATTCCAAGCAAATTCTCAAGCTTCATATATCTTTCGAATTAAAAATTATTTTGTTATGTGAAAACTAGTTAGTAAAGCTCCCACGAACTTGATGGCACACCTTATTTTCTTGCCCCTAATAAACTTGAACCATTGTGTCATCAATGTTGTATATGCTTGGATCTATACATTGGGATTAGCAGAACCGTGTTGTCACGGGGAACACTTTCAACACTTATGGATACATATCCAGTTGATATCATGCTCTTTTGTTTGCGGATGTCATTGGTGTGAAATAAAAGGGGAGCTTGTAAGTCCATGGAGTTATGTATGTGTGTTAGAGAAACTCCTGGGCCCCTAGCCTAAGCCATGCCTAATCATGGTGGAAACTTGTAGCATAACCATAGTTAGCAATCTATGAAGCATCCTCAATAAAAACCTATGAAAATAGCAAATAAAAAGATCGCTGAGATGCTCAATGTCTGCTTGCCTTGTCATTTTGATTATGGGATAGCTCCTGTATCATGTGCAAGGGGTACCCCGTTGGAGGTTCTTTATGCTACACATGTACTTACAATGACAAGAACTTACCGGTAACTAAAGTTGAGTAGCATGAGGAGCGGCCCTCGTACTCAAGGGACATGAGATTGCCAACTTATATTTCGTCAAGCATATACTCCATATTTGTTCACTTTAACCTTAATCACCTCAATATGTTTATGATAGGGGCAATGAGGGCTCAAAGCTAGTAAGTACCATAATCTTTTGGAAGCTCTTTATGACTTGTAATCCCTGCTACCCTCTATGAAGGGACCTTTCTCCTATTTTCTAAGTTGAGTCAGTAAACCTACTTCCTCTCTATCTCCAGCAAGCATTTGAGTTATTGTGTTTCAAGCATTCATATGATGATTTATTCAATCATGTTCTTTATCTTCCTTGTTTGCACAAGATTCTTATCTATTGAGTATTAGCTTCAAATCCATCATTGTGCAAAATCTTTTATGTTTGAGCAAAGAGTACTCTTGTTGTGAAGACTTCTATAAAAGCTTTTTGTGAGATTGTTTGCCAGCTGTTCTCTGACCAAGAACAAAGTTTGCCAATTCCAATTATGATTTATCTTTATGCATCTCTATTGTGACTCCTATACTTGTTGCAAGCTAAGTTATATAATGGTGAGTTGTTTTCTTCTCTGAGTTGTGTAATGGTAAGTGTGATGCTTCTTGTCCGTATTATTTTATCGACACTTCACTCCAAAAACCTGTGGGCATGTTTAATGAGCTCAGTTTTTGCTTGGGGACAAGCGAAGGTCTAAGCTTGGGGGAGTTGATACGTCCAATTTGCATCACCATTCTATATCATAATTTGCGTCTATTCATTGATATATTTCTTATTAAGAGGTGTTACTCATGTATTTTCGTCTGTTTTAGCATGTTGGGTGATTCTTGGAGGATGAAATGCCGGAGTCAGGATTCTGATGGAAAAAGAGGTGTTTTGATGCAATTTCGTGAAGATTAGAAAAATACCAGAAAAAATATGGAAAATCATATTTGCCCAGAAGACGAAGAAAGCCAGAAGGGGAGGCGGAGAAGCGCCACAGGGGGCCCACACCCCCCAGGCGCGGGCCACCCCTAGGCCACGCCTGTAGGGGGTGTGGCCCACCTCTGGTTCCGCCCTCTCGCCTATATCTTCTCCTCAAAACCCTAAAACATGGAGAGCGACCACAGAAAAATTCCACTGCCTCTGTGGGGCGGAAAACATCGAGAGAGAAAGAGCTCTCCGGTAGACAGATTTCTGCCATGGAAATTCCTTCCCGGAGAGGGGAGATCATCACCATCAACACCATCATCAATCTAGACTTCATCGGGATCATCATCATCATCATCCACACCATCATCTTCACCAGCACCATCATCACCACTCCATCCCGCTGTAACAATTGTGTTGAATACTTGCATCATTCTTAGGGGAAACTTTCCCGATGTTGATTACTATTGTAGTTGATGCTCGTGAGTGGAACCATTGGATTATTGTTTATGTTCAGATTGTTATCCATCACCATATCATCTTTTATCTTGATCCATATGATGTCTTGTGAGTAGTTCGTTTAGTTCTTGAGGACATGGGAGAAGTCATGTTGTTAGTAGTGGATTTGTGTTGAGATATTATTCAATGGTTTAGTATTTAAGTTGTGGTGCTATTCTTCTAGTGGTGTCATGTGAACGTCGACTACATGATACTTCACCATTTATGGTCCTAGGGGAATGCATTGTGTAATTGGCTACTAATTGTGGGGTTGTCAGAGTGACAGAAACCTGAACCCCCGTTAGGACACCGTTGCATAAGGGAGCGTAGGATATCAGAGTTTAAGGCTGTGGTTAGGTTTATATCTTAATTGTTTTCCTATAGTTGCGGATGCTTGCAGGGGTTTTAATCACAAGTATGTATTAGTCCAAGTAAGGTCATTACATTAGCACATGTTCACCCACACAACACTTATATAACAACAAAGAAGACTACTCATCTATTTGAAGCGAAAGCACTTGACAGAATTCCCTTGTGTCCTCGAGAACGTTTAGTCCTTATAAGTATTTCCACCGGCTTGTCCTTTGCTAAGAAAGGATTGGGCCACTTGCTGCAATTGTTCGTTGTCTTTATTACTTGCACTTTATTTATTTGCTTTATCGGGAAACCCCTAAAAATCCGTTTGCTAAGTATTTACAGAGATTTCCTTCTCCATACCACTAGTCAACACCTTCTTCTCCTCGTTGGGATCGACACTCCTATTTATCGAAAGTACTACGATACACCCCTATACTTGTGGGTCATCAGTGTTCGCTCTGTTCTTCTGTTTGATCCTATGGCGCCTCTGAACCACGACAATGTGGTAATTGATGAACCAAACCGCTTTATCCCGATTCAGTTGAGATCTAACATGAGAAACATTGTTGAGGGCTTGATGAATGAGAGTGGTTTTGAGGTTGAACAATGTGTTGATCACCCTTTTGTACTTGGTAGTTTCTCTCTGGTTGACACTCTGAAAGCGGACACTGTAGTTGGAACCACCTTTGAAATTGATGATATCACCTCTGTCACTTTTGTGAAGCATGACCAGGCTAGGAATTGTAGGCTTGCTTCTTTTGGCCGACAAACTTGGATCCTCTTCCTAGGTTTTCCTGCAGATTATCAGACCAATTCTTATATTTGTAGTGCTGTTGAGGATTTTGGGCTTCTCACTCTGTGGCACGGGCCAAGAGAACACTTGAAATATTTATTATTCAAGGTGGTTGTTGCAAACCCAAAATTCATCCCTAAAAGCCTTGTGATCTCTCAGTTAGGAGGAGATAGGAGTTCTTGGACTCTACCAGTTTATATCCTTCGCAGTAGTGACTGAAATGCACACATACATGACCTCCCACCACCCCATGAGGACCCAGAACCTAAAGATAGAAACCCTCATCCTTTCTATGGTCTGGAACAAACTACAGAACAAATTTATCAACAACGGCTGGCGGCTTGGCTCCAACATAATGGAGTTCATGGGGGTCAGGGTAACAATAACAACCATGATCATCAGCATGGACCTCTACAGAATCCTCAAATTGATCAGGTGATGGCTGTGGATGTTGTTGATGTTGCTGCTTCTCCACCTCTTTATAATTTCCAAGCTATCTTGGGTGAGCAAGGTGTTTCTGTTGAAGCTGTTAACCCACCACCTTTTTACCAATATTTCTGACAGCCCTTTGACAACATGGAATGAAAATGTGGATATCCCTATGTATGAGGATCTCTCCCCCTCTAGCTCTGTCATTGTGAATACTGTTCAAACTGAACCTGAGTCACTCTTTGCTGCAAATGCTCTAGCTTTGTCTTGTTTACATTCTCCTAAGTCTACTAGAAAAGATCTACTCTTCATGTGAAGTGGATAATTTGGATTTTGCCAAAGCACTGGTCTGTGGTTTAAACCCCTTTGGCTCAAATTATGTATTATTCACAATGCACTAGCTCAGAATTTAAAACAGGAAATTTGGGTTGACAAGAAACTTCTTTCCTCTTTCTTTGCTTTTAACAATGTTAATCTGGTGCTTGGAAAGAGGATTCTATCTGCCCCATTTGCCAGAAATGTTATTAGGAAGAAGGGGTATAATCTTACTCCCTCTAGGGATGTGGTTCTTCTGGCAGAAGGGGGACATGTGGATCTGGGCATCAAAGAGGTGCCTGCCTTTGACATCAGTGTTAATCCTCAATTCCTTGACAAAGTGGATGATGTTACTAATTTGAATACGCCTATATTAACTTCCCAGGTTATAAGGAGTCCAAGAAGCACCAAATATGATGGATTCAACGTCTAGATGCCAGTGGATGGAAAGAAGAATAAGTCTAAGGTTAAGCCAAGGAAAGTTCCAACTATCATTGAAACTAAAGATATTCAGATCCCTGCTGGACATTTTCAGGAGGTGACTGATATTGAAGATGATGATGCTGCCATTCCACCACCTACCCCTCTAGCTATGCTGTAGGACATTGGTGTGAAGCTTTGTGGAGTCCCTGAAAATGAGCTTACTGCTAAGAAGCTCCTTTCTGCTCCTCAGGAAGGGAAGAAATAAGTGTCTTTTCTGTAATGAATAAGTCCAAAAAATGGGTTGTATTATGTTGGAACATCAGAGGTCTTAATGCTAGAGACAAGCAACTTGCATTGTTAAATGCCATAAATTATAGTGGTTGTGTTGTAGTTTGTTTGCAAGAAACCAAGAAACATCATTTTGATTTAGCTTTTTTTCAAGACTTGTTGTCCTAAGAGGTTTGATGAATTTGCTTATATTCCATCCAATGGTGCTTCTGGGGGTCTTATTATTATTTGGAACAGTTTTGTCTTTTCTGGAATGGTTATGCATTGTGAATCTTTTGCTATCTCTGTTCATTTCACTTATACTCAGTCTACTTTAGCCTGGACTCTGGTTAATGTGTATGGACCCTGTAATGGTACTCAAAGGGAAGAATATGTTGATTGGGTAATGAATCTTCAAATCCCTGATGATGAGGACTGGTTAATAATGGGTGACTTCAACTTCATAAGATCACCAGAAAATAGAAACAAACCTGGAGGAAATGTTCAAGACATGTTCACCTTCAATGAATTTATTAGATTGCAAAATCTCACTGAAATTCCAATAGAAGGGGAAAAAATTACCTGGAGTAATATGCAAGTTGATCCTTTGTTGGAGCAACTTTGTCATGGCCTAGGGTAAACCTACTTCTGATTATACCCCATGTGTCATTTCCATCCAGACATTTATTCCAGGAAGCAATGTTTTTAGATTTGAATCCTTTTGGACTGCCCATTCTGGATTCTTTGATATTGTGGCTCAGAGCTGGAATAAGCCTATTTTTAGAGGAAACAGTGTTGTTGTTCTAAATGCTAAATTTAAAAGACTTAGGTATGACCTCAAACATTGGAGCAAATCTATCTCCAAACTTTCTATCTGTATTAATAACTCAAATAGAGCTCTCATGGAAATAGATAAAATTGAGGACATGAGACAGTTAACTGTACATGAAAGCAATTTTCATCAAATTATAAAGACACATATTCTTACCTTGCTTGACTACAAAAAGCAATATTGGAAAGCTAGATGTACTGTCAGATGGACAAAATTTGGGGATGAGAACTCAATTTTTTTTCATGCTATGGCTACTGAAAGGTATAGAAGGAATAATATTTCCCATCTGAATTTGAACAATGGGACCGTGGCAACTTCACATGTGGACAAAGAAAAGGCAATTTTTCAAGCCTTTAAATAAAGATTAGGCTCTACACAGAATCCTCAAATGCTGATGGATCTAGATGATCTCATTAAGCCTATTGAAGGACTTGGGAAACTTTCTAAACCTTTTTCAGTTGAAGAGATTGATCTGGTGGTCAAGCAAATGCCTCCTGATAAAGCCCTAGGACCCGATGGGTTTAATGGTCATTTCATCAAAACTTGCTGCCACATCTTTAAGGAGGATATATATATAAACTCTGTCATGATTTTCAATCTGGAAACCTAAATATGGAGAGCATAAATATGGGGTATATTACCCTTATTCCCAAAAAGAGTGCTCCTGAATTTGTTAATGATTTTAGACCTATCACCCTTCTTAATTGCTGCCTCAAATTCATTACAAAGATTCTTGCAAACAGATTGCAGAAAGTGGTTCTTGAAATTGTGCATAAAAATCAATATGGTTTTCTTAAAGGTAGAACCATCCAGAACTGTTTGGCTTGGGCCTTTGAATTTATACATCAATGTGAGCAATCTAAGAGGGAACTAATTCTACTCAAGCTAGATTTTGCAAAGGCTTTAACACAATTGACCATCCGGCCATGATTAAAATAATGAAACAGATGGGCTTTGATGCCAAATGGCTTAAGTGGATTGACATTATTTTTGGCTCTGGGAAATCTTCTGTTCTGCTAAATGGTGTACCTGGCAGACAATTTCACTGTAAAAGGGGTGTCAGACAAGGGGATCCTATGTCTCCTCTTATTTTTTGTTTTAGCTGCTGACCTGTAGCAATCTGCAATTAACAGAGCACTTATATTGAATAGATTGGAACCACCTATTCCCTGCAACCCTAACATGGATTTTCCAGTGGTCCAATATGCTAATGATACCATTATTATCATGCATGTCAATATCAATCAAGTTACTACAATGAAGAATATTCTTGATACTTATGGTGCTTCCACTGGTCTCCATATCAATTACAGCAAATATATTATGATCCCTATGAATATAAGTGATCAGTTAACAAAGGATCTTGCTGGCCTTCTTGGTTCTGTGGTTGGGAAAATGCCCTTTACTTATTTGGGTTTGCCTTTGGGAACTACCAAACCAATAGTGACTGATTTGTTGCCCTTAGTGGACAGAGTTGAGAAGAACCTCTCTGCCAATTACATGTTGATGCCCTACAGTGACAAGACAACTCCCATAAACTCTTTGCTAACTTCTATTCTCATGTTCCCAATGTGCACTCTTGAAATCTCAGCAAAAATAATTGAATATGTGGATAAGATTAGAAGGCATTGTCTATGGAATAAGAAAGATGAGGTTGGTGAACATTGCAATGCTTTGATTGCCTGGGACAAGGTTTGTAGACCTAAAAAAAGGAGGTATGGGTATGATTAACCTTAAGATTCAGAATGAAGCACTCTTACTGAAGTTTCTTCATAAATTTTACAACAAAGTGGAAACTCCTTGGGTCTCTCTCATTTGGGACACTTATTATAATGGAAAAGTGCCTCATGCATGTGATCCTTGTGGTTCTTTTTGGTGGAAAGATATTGTTAAATTATTCCAAACTTATAGGGGGATTACTGTTTGCACAGTGAAAACTGTTAACATTGTGTTGATGTGGAAGGACAACTGGATTGATGGGGTGGCAGCTGAAATGTTTCCTAGAGCATTTTATTTTACAACTAAGGAAGATTGCTCTATCACAGAATTTCTAACTGCTCCTGACCTTGCCACAAATTTTAATCTGCCTGTCTCTACACAAGCTATGGATGAATTGAAAGAGCTTCAAGAAAAAGTTCAAAATGTAGAACCGAGTGATTTGAACAAGGATATATGGAAATATACCTGGGGGCAGAAAATTTCAAAGCAAGCATGTTTTATCGCTTCTGTTTTAGAACATTGGAGCCACACATCTCCTCTAAATGTTTATGGAAGAGCAAATGCACACCAAAGCTAAAAAAAATTCTGTTGGTTATTACTTTCAGACAGGTTGAATACTAAAAACATGCTCAGACATCGTCATTACAACAATGTTTCTAGTTTTGACTGTCTAACATGTAACAATAACTTTGAAGAGACAGTAGAGCATATGTTCTTTAGTTGCACGTTCAGCAAACAGTGTTGGCGAGTGATTGGTATTGGCTGGGATAATCAGGGGGATCATCTGCACCTTATTGAGCAAGGAAGGAAGAATTCTACGAGTAAGCTTTTCATGGAGATATTTATTGTTGCAGCCTGGAACATTTGGAAAGAGAAAAATGATCTTTGCTTAAATAATGTCATTCCCTCCATTGCATCATGGAAGGATAGATTCCAGCAGGACTTCAGGCTTCTGGTGCATATAACTAAACCTGAAATTCATCAGGAGATTTACAACTTCTGCAACTCTTTGTAACTCTCTCTAGAACTAAATACTTTCAACCCCCCCTTATTTGCTTTATGCCACATGCACACAAAATGTAACTCTCATAGGCTTCCCCATCTTGGGGAATCCTAAAGTGATATAAATACAGTAGGGACTTACCCTACTTTCATGAGTTAAAAAAAGATTATTATCATGAACATTCTCAACTATGTATGTGTGGGAGGAACTCCGTATTTGGACGAATAGGCAGCAACCACTGCTCACATCATCCGCATAACCACAACAGACAATGATCGACATCAATCGAATTATTGCGCTATTAAGGGACTTTACCCGTAGGATGTATCCCATGGCATGGATAGTATTCCATTAGTTTCCTCAATTCTCAAGTTGACACGTAAGGAGTGCCAACAACTTTATAGTCACTGCAAGTGCTAACACACCTCCTTCTACCAACAAGTAGTTCCCTCCATTAAGTTACCACAAGAGGCAAATATTGAGAGGTCGACTTCTTCCAACATCAAGATGAAGACAATCTAACACATGGTCACAGCGATGAATATCATAATAAACTTTATCTTATTTCAGTCTCATGTTAGTATTTCTTCATCTTCCCAATAACTAATGATATACTCAGACATGGAGGCAATCAACATCATGGCAAAAAAAAGGAATCTATCATAGGTGAATAGTACTTGTATAAATCCACAACAAGTACGAAAATTATAACAAGATCTAGACAAGATGTAGATGGGATATATGGAGATGATGGTGATGCAGCGGTTGATGATGAAGATCGATGCCTTAGCCTCCTGGATCTGCGTAGGGCGAAGATGGATCCCCGGTGGATGAGTTCCCCCTCCAGATCCCTTCCGGAGGTGAGGTTTCGGCGATTTTTGGTAGTTCGGTATGTCATCTGTTCGATCCAGTTGCACGGGGTGAAACTATTTGAGGAGGCGGGTGGCGGAGCCAAATATTCGGCGGGAACTATACGGCCAAAAAAGTTGCTCCCGCCATATAGTTGGTCGTTAAACCTTCTGTGTCCTCCAATCACTTTGGGTTTTCTGGTGTTATTGATATTTCCCAAATTAGCAACTTACGTTGTTTTTGACTCCTTTTATCTATAATACAACTGGTCCAAGAATTGTGTCCATCATATCCATCGTCTGTCCTAATCCTGGTGAAAATAAACATAAAAGATGCGCGTAGACGTTATAAAATATCAAGATCCTATAACTACAATGCAAAATAATAACATAAAACATGATACAGATATGCACTCATCACGCGCATGGCGAATGCGCCGCCGACGATGAAGCGAAGGAGGACCACGTGACGGAGGCGGCAGCCATGGAAGCGGCTTGGGGAGTCGTGGGAGATAAGGAGGGGGTGGACAAGGAGGAGGCTGATACAACCACGCCGGATGCAAGAATTATGTCCATCGTATCCATCGCTGACGTTTCGTTTTTGCGGCTACGCTAGTTGATTTTCTGGAATCGGTCCGGAATATGGCAAAACGGCCGGGTATCTAAGCTTAGCATCCATTCTTAGCGTCCGTTATACGTGCCCTAAGTAAAACTTGTTATATTATGATCCAAATTCAAGTATTAGTACACTGAAAAAAGGCTAATTTCGGACGGAACGGAGCGAGGCCCGTCGCTGAAAGGCTTGGGCCAAAGCGGAGCGGAGCGAGGCCCGTCGTCGGGAGGCTTGGGCCGAAAATAGTGAAGAGTTCGCTGGCTGGCGCCCGTGGTTTTTTCCTCTTCGTGTTGAAGGGGTTTTTCACGTTAAATTTCGTGTCCCTATGTCATGTTTACTTATTGTTCTTAGTTATTGTGCATCTCGTAATATAAAAAAAACTCTTGCATACATGTTTTTTAAAGGAGGCTATCTCGCTAAATGGTGCTCTCCCAACCAATATCGATGAGGGCAACCTACATATATGTGAGGTCAATTAGACTCTGATCTCTGAGAGTTACTTTCTCTATTTTAAAATATGAAATGTTTAGTTTTGTAAAACAAATTTATTTAAATTTATTTTAGTACGCAGATTTACTCAGGTTTAGAGTGAATCTACACATATAAAAATCTAGATATATTTTCTTCACAAATCTAAAACATCTTATATTTTAAAATGGAGACGGTAGTTAAAAATCGACCGATTTCCATCATCCATAAGGCCTTTCACAATGCACCGTATCTTAGCACGTTATCATAGGCATAATAAATACTTCCTCCGTTTGGGATTATAAGTCCCGCGCGGATAACTAGGTTGCTAATTTGAACAACAAAATATAAATATTATAGCATAAAAATTATACCATTAGAAACTTTAGAGGTTATATTTTCTAATGGTATAACTTTTGTGATATATAAATTATATTTTATTGGTTAAATTAACAACCTAGGTATGCGCGTAGGACCTATAATCCCGAACAAATTGAGTAATGAAGATACAACCTATAGGCTGGTCATTGTGCAAGTAACTTCAAGAGTAACTAAGGGTCTAACTCAGCAAAATTGCTTATGTGGTAGTGGGTTAATGAAGAGAGAGGAGGATGGCGTAACATATTTGGTTACGGTAACATCACACATACCAATGCAAGATGAGTCTATCACCTAATAAATGATATTTTGCATGACACCACTTATATGTTACTCTCCACTATAAAGATAGTAACATAGAGTAGTAACTTGTGTATGTTACTAGCCTATGTTACTCTTCACTATTACTAGCCTTATAATGGGTTGTTTCTTAAGAGTTGTTTCTACATTTAATGAATTTGATGACATGTAGACATATGATTGGAGCTAGCCATTAGTTTTACCTATGATTCTGTGTAAGAGGTGTATCTTAGCTAAAATACAACAACACTCTCTCTCCTACTTAAATGACATGCCACATCAGCATTTTGACTAGGATACACCGCTAAAAGACTCTCATTGTCACAGACCTAATGCCCTTTTCGAAACGTGGACTTGTTCTCTTGGGGAGCGGCGGTGCGTCTCCGAGATCATGCGCTTACCTGAACTGCCCAGAAAGGGAAAGCGAAAGCAAAAGCACCTGCCCTTCAGCTGCCCCATCTCGTTTCCCTTTAGCTTCTTCCCTGTGGTTGCGATTAGTAGTCTTTCTATATTTGTTAAGTTTCGTAGCAAGCAAGGATTCCCTTAGATTAGATGGGCATTCAACACACATCATCTCTAGCTTTTAGCTAAGAATAATGCTACTAACCTTTTTCGACTTTGAGATCAGAATAGTGCTGGTTGGACTTGTGTGGTGCAATGCAAATGTCCAAGCTACAGAGAGTTTGCTTGGCCAGTCCATTGCTAAAAGGGGATATTGATTTTGACCTAGTCGGACAATTGGTTCTCATATATAACATCTCCATGACCAACTGCACTTAGTTTACTATGAAAAAGGTTAGATTTTGTTATGCTTTGAGCCGAGGATGTTTGCTGGTCAGCAACCTTAATGTTTATTGGGCGCATGGCACGATTAACCTACATCTCTTACTACTAACAAAACTACACGTATCGCGATGGCCAGGATCGACTTTTGTTTTTAACATGCATGTTACTCTCTTCATCTGGAGAAGGATGTCGTAGATTTGTATAAATGACATGTATCTAGACGTGTTTTAGTATATAGATACATGTGTATCTAGACAAATCTTCGAAATCTTTTTCTAGGGATGGAGGGAGCAGCAATTTTTCAGATGAATAATGGGTTGAACCCGATAATCACAACTGGTTTAGGCATTTAAAAGAGTGGTCACCCAAATTTGCATTGCCCAACCCATTCCTCACAACCTTGAGCAATGGTCTCAGGATCGACTTTTTTTTTAACATATTACGTGAGTAACCTACTCCATCTGGAAAAGGATGTTGCTGATTTGTATAAATAATATGTATCTAGACGCGTTTTAGTGTATAAATATACTCCCTCCGTCCAAGAATAGATGTCTTGGGTTTTTCAAATTTTGGATAAATCTATATACTAAATAGTGTCTAGATTCATCCAAATTTTGACAAATTCGAGACATCTATTTTGGAACGAAGGGAGTATATGAATCTAGACAAATCTTCGACATCTTTTTTGAACCGAGGGAGTAGTAATTTTTTAGATGAATAATGGGTTGAGGCCAATAATCACAACAGGTTTAGGCATTTAAAAAAGTGGTAACCCAAATTTGCATCGCCCAACCCATTCCTCACAACCTTAAGCAATGGTCTCAGGACTCCTAGAGCCATGAGGGTGTATTTTTTTCCATCGAACTTCATGATTACAATGTCGTTCTAGATCATTTATTTATATTTTAAACATTCTTTTGTTGAACCACTAAAAGCCTTTAGCGTCACTGTAGCTTTTGCAACTACTAGGGAAAGATGCCGCTAAATGAATTAGCCTGCTATTTAAAAGTTTATCTAAAATTTTATTCTATACCCCAATCCACCAGAGTTCAAACACCAAGTTTCATAGCTCGTGTTTAGTGGTTGGCGACATTCTAGTCGATAGCGTAGAATGTGCCATCTTAGTCTCTCGAAGGTGCTCACGGGTATAGGATGCGTATTCTGTTTGTAGAAGAAAAAAGTAAACACTTTTTGAGTAAAACTTATAACTAAAAGCATGAATGGACCGTGGATAGGGATTTAGAATAAAACAAACTACCCGATGGCTGATGCATGTGAAACCAAATACTACCACTACAAGAATGCTCTTATAGTCGTCTTAAATTCGATATCCACTTTACTTGTTTTGCAAGGGACAAGAGAGATGGCATGCAAGATAATGATCATCTACTAGCTAGTTATAACATTAGTTCCTGTACTACTCCACCTACCAATTTATATATAGCAAATAATTAGAGACCTTTGCTTCTCGACACATTTGACTTCCGTTGCATCTATTCTAAATAAGGTTGAAACCAAATCACCAGTGAGACTTTTCTCCCGTTGGGTCTCCTCGCTACCGGCGGCGATCAGGTGGAACCTTCTAAGGAAGAACAGTTTGGAGATTTGGCTGTAAGAGGTTTCTACATCCAGCGGAGTGAGATCATCGAACCTTGGCATAGGAACCAACCTAAGTACTACGAAATTAATTGAGGAGGGGCCTGGTGGTACTCCGTGGTACACCTGTATGGCTTATTAGGGCTTGATGGAATATCACGCGTCTGCTTCCATTCCATGTGAGCACATCCCCATCCACCTAACTGCACACTTAAATGCATCATGTGGAGAACATAAATATAAAACCAGCGGTAGGCTCGTATAAGGAAGATTGATGTGTGAGGCTAAACTCCCACGATTATAGTTGTATATACACTGGGATTAGCCTTTCTTTACAAGTCTTGATCCTGAAGGACTATTAGACCGCAGGCTCTCTCTATATATATAGGGAACACTTTTGCTTGGGTGTCCCCCCTTATTTTTAATCTTTGACAAACAGAAACTTGTGGACGGCCAGGATCGCACGATACCGATTCGTTTCGAACAACATACCAACCCACCCGAAGTCCAATATGGTATCCTTAGACATATACTCACCGTAAACGTATACTCATGTGTCTGCAGGAGGCAAAAATCAGAAGGTATATAACAGTAGCAACAATATTTTAAAACGTGGCATGTAATAAAGATGTAAATCAGGATAAAATAAGGTAGGACTATCGGCCGGTGGACATGCATACACCTATACGGAGGTATACATGCACGACCTGGATATGGATTTCGATGGATCCAAAGAAGATCGTCCGATGCAAACTTAAGTTTAAGCACGGACACAGAAGCACACCTCTACAGGGAAAGCTCCAGGGATTAGAGTAAGCAGTCGCGCTAGCCCCATGTATATGTACTTTGATCGCGTTTGATTGATTGGATTGAGAAGAGATCGCTGAACGAGAGCCTCACATTAATATGTACCATGAAATTAATTAGTGTAGTAGTATTAGACCAGCCACCAAACCAGTGACAGCTCGGCGTGGAAATGGGAGAGACCCCCAAAAGGTACACCACCGGTACTGCATTCCGTTTAACAGTCAGGATTGACATCCACCCACCGGTCCATCCACCCATCACACGATCGAAGAGGAGCTATCTTTGTACTACTTGCTGACACGCATGTCTGCATGCATGCAAGCTTTTGTTCTCACTCTTGCGCCAATGCAAGGGCAAAACACATATGCCCCCCTTGGCCCCTCGCTTGAATGAATGTTAAGGTACGGTTGATTAGTTGGTTTGAAGCCAAAGTTCGGTATGCAATACATACTACCCCGTTCCAAATTAATTGATACAGCTTTATAAATACGAATGTTTCTAAAAATATTTTAGTATACCAAGATAAATGGTGAAGTCGTGTCAATTAATTTGGAACATAATGAATATTTTTACGGGTATTATCACTTTGCCAAGAGTTACCTGGTTAGGGCACCCACAACGTTGTGCCAATTGTGGTTCCATATTGACTTTTTAGAATTTGGAACTAGTTCCTACCGCCGTGGTTAGTTGCAAAAGAGAGAAAAAGAGGGAATCGGCGCAGGTTCATGCTCCGATGCCAAATCGTTGCCAAATCCGTCGATGGAATAAAATAATATTTCTCCCACACGTCCTCAACCTCTCTTGCATCTCATGCCTCAGCGTGGACATCTCCGACGAAGCCGCGCCTCGGCCAGCGGCGCTGGCTGAGTTGGCCGAGAGATGGACGGAGCTGGACGAGGGGTGTCACGCATGACCGGCGCGAGGTGGGGCGCCGCCGTGGCCGGCACATCGAAAGGAGATGGCATGGCGGCTGAAGCGTGTCGAGTTACAACTGAAGTCAGAGCGCGTGTGCCCGTGGGCGGCAGCGAGGGCAGCGGAGGAGTTGATCCCGAGATGCTTTAATAGAACTTTTATTATAGAAATGTTTGACTAGTAAAAAATGACAATTGAGTACATTTTATAGTACTTGGATGCTAATAATTACATATTCTCAATTTTTGAAATGTTTGACTAGTAAAAAATGACAATTGAGTACATTTTATAGACTAGAAATTATAGTACTAATTAAGATAAAGGAAAAGAAACCTTCTCCGTCCTTGTTTGCTAGTCTATGTAGATTCTTTATGCCTTTGTTTACCTGAGTTAGTGTAGTCTCTACATACTAAAACTTAAGGTGTATTGGAGTAATATTTAACGTGATTGGAGTAATATTAAAGAAATGTTTAATTATGATAGTTATTTCCCTCATACAGATGAGCGTGGAAAAATGAGGTCGAGCTACATGTAGCCATTCATTTTAGGATTTCAAAATTCATATTTACAGGTTTCAAAAAAATTGAATTTTTTTGGATGTAGTAAATGATGTATCCAACAAGCATGCATAATATCAGTGTGAAATACTGTATTTTCTAGGCTACACAAAAATGACAAAATTTGCACATTTGAATTATAGTACATGGCTGGCTAGATCGAGGATTTTTTAGAAATTTAAAATATGTTTTTCGGATTCTTGAAAATAAAGGGCTACATCTAGCTCAGCCTCCATTTGAAGTTTCTCTCGTATACACCACACAATTGTTGATCAAAGCCCTATCTTAAATAATTAAGTTGCTCCTACGTACGTGTTATGTTTTGTGATGGAGGAGCATGATTTTCCCTCTCTCCGACAAGCACCGAAACACTTGTGTCATCCGCTAGTTCATGTCGGGCACGCACGCAGGCCACTCCAGGAGTTTCATGCCAAGGGGCGAGGAGCCGAGGACACGATGGATGTGAAGATTCCAGGGCTCCAACTCAGATCGGTTGTCGTCAATCTGCATGGCACGGTGGCATGCCATGATTGGATATGCGACCACCCCTGGACAACTGCATATGTGCCACGTTCATTCGTACGTGCTCGCGATCACTCATCCATTTCTCTTTTTTTCTGACACGGTGATCATCCATTTCTCTCGATCGTTCTTCGTAACGTTAACTGCTCGTCTGCATGTGAGCGAGGTCGCTTCAGCTCACAGACACTCATGCTACCCGTAATTCCGTAGACTCTCTTTTGTTCGATAAAATGCTATTCCCTTCGTTTTAAAATATAAGATATTTTATTTTATGAAGTAAATGTATTTAGACTAATTTTAGCATATAGTTTCACTCAAGTTTAGGATAAATCTATACTAAAATAATTCTAAATACATTTTCTTTATAAATCTAAACATTTTATATTTTGAAATGGAGGGAATATCTGTAGACTGTAGGTGGCTGTGCAGTGTGCATTGAACACGCGTATGCCTGCGAGGTGACCAGGCGCTGCAACGTACAAGGGCCGTACGTACGGGTATTGCTGCTTCGGAACACGTGAATTAAGCATGAAACAGTTTAATTTTGGTACTAGTAGGAGTACCTACCCTACCGGCTATGGGGATCGAATTTCTTGTTCGGCTTTTTGTATGTCAAACAACTCGAGGCAAAAAGACAGATCCTGGAGCCTTGTGATTGGTTCTCGCTAGGTCTAGGCATGTTTTTTCCTCTGTGGGCCGCTTTGTTGTGATCTGTGCATGCAGGGCTTCTAACAAAATGTCAACTATAATGGCAGGTCGCTGGTCGCTGTGTGAGCTTTGCCTTTCTTGGATGCCACAGCTGGGATGACAGACGGTGGTCCTTGCCTTCATGTCAGAGACTGACCGAGTGAGCCCGGAAATTCGGTTTGTCCATGCTTATCCGTTCCATGTTCCGACTAGATTGTGTGAATAAAATGGATAACATTTAGGGATTTTTTGATTCAAAGAAATTCCATAGAAATTTGAAGGATTTTAATCCTTAAAATTTTTTCTATGGGCGTTGATTGATTAGTATGTTTATATTTTAGGATTTTTTTTCTCATAGTATTGCGTTGCACTATGTTTTGAAAAAAAAATAGTCATTCATTCAGAACTCATGTTACATCCTTTATTTTTTCTGTGATTCAAACACTGCTTGAAGAAAATTCCCCGAGCTTCCAAAACATATAGGATTCAGCGATCCTGTGTTTTTTCTATTCATGCATTTTTTTTCCAGTCAAACAAGCTCTTAGTTAAATGCTCGTTAGATCGATGAGCTTTCCATCCTTTAGTACTCGTACCAATCTCATTGTGTAGGTCGGATGGTTCATAGAGTCAACTTAGAAGAGTTATTTCTCAATCACCCAAGAAATGGCAAAGCCGAATGCTTAAGTACCTTTATCAAACAACATTTTAAACCAAAATACGCTAGATCAACACATCTATACACATTCACATAACGTTTGCTACAAATCAGATCCGCCAAGCTTCGAGATTGGCAAAGTCACCAACACATCTCACCATTGACAGAATGTTAACTCATATTAGAAGAGAATTTCCAATTTAATAAGGTACACATGGTCAAGGTGTCAAACCTGAGTTATGAGCGGGAGGGGAGTCGAATTATAATCACTTCCTAACCATGTCAAACATATGTTTTGTCCTTGTCGCTATATTTTCTTAACGAGAATGCATATTGTTTAAAAATCAACAAACATGTGTTGAATAAGGTAAAATGGAGCCTTAACAAATTAGAATGTCAATTGTACAATAAATAAACAACTTCTGGTATTATGCAACTTAAATCAAAGTTTCTCTATTAGATGTTTGAGTCTTCGATGATTTTATTTGCTCAACTCAATGTTAATTACACACACTGAGAAGGCAACTTAAAGGAGTTTATATCATGTCCATGTATAGCAAGAAGCACACAGTCCATGAAATGTTGGAGTCGGAAGTTGGAATGCTCAACATCCAGCCACAAACATGAGATTTTGGTTTGAATTTCAAAGCTAAAGCAAAGCTATCATGGAGAGTTTGTTCAATGTTTATAATATGGTGGTGCGGTTGACGAGGTTCGATCTCGTCAATGCCCATTGTTATGGACTTGGGTTTTGGAAAAGATGGGGATGCTGGAAGTCGCAGAACGGTTAACAGACAAGCAACACAGGGACACGAGATTTATCCAGGTTCAGGCCCCCGAAGGGAAAACCCTACTCCTGCTTGTCTGCTCTTGATTACGGTGAAAGCGAAGGTTACAGGGGTACGCAGATGCGATCTGGCGAGAGGTGTGCGTATGAGGTGAGTTGAGAGATCCTTCTCATCGTACCCTCCTGACCTTTATATAGATAGGCCAGATCTCAGGATAGGTCGAGTCGGTTAAAAGTTAGGGTTGGCACCCTTTAAAATTCTATCTAATCTAGACTTGTCCTCCAAGGAGTCAAAAACGCCATGAGCTTGGGCCACCCGAAGTCTTCATGGGCCGCGTGTCCTGACGTGGGCCTTCTTTGGAATGAACCAGGTATACCAATATCATGTACCCGTGGGGTATATCCATGTCAGTAGCCCCCGAGTGTTTAGTCGAATCGTAGAATCGGCTTAGGACTATTCAATCTTTCGGGTGCAATTGAGACTGCTATTTCAAGAAGAAATGTTTTAGTTCATAGGGATTGTTGATGCGTGTGACTGGCTCACCCGACAGATCAGGGCCAGTTAACTGTCATAACAAAAAACAACACAATCTTCATCAAACTCGAGTCCCCGGACTCGAATTCGGAACGATTGCTGGTGTGATTTGACTCAGGCCATTGTGGTCTTATAGGAGCCGATTCCCAATGATTTTCAAGTGATGTACCCAACGCGTCCGTCGAGATTTTCATCGTGCCTATTGACATGGGAGTTTACTGGCAGAGCGCAGTCAAGTGTGTTACCAGGCCATCAGATGATATATGTAGGGCTTATCTTTGCGTCGTAGACACAGCATCTGTCGTGGTGGTGGCACGACAGATGCCATGGGTAGGCTAATGTATGGGGCCAATGGGTGCTAGAGGGATATGGGGAGGGAAGATGTAGTTAATTCTACACACGAATGACTAACATACGGATCTTTATTTCTCCTCTCTTGGGCTACAAGTGCTCCTTGAGATGTATGCAAGAAGAGAAGATGAACTTTACTAGCCTAACGGTGTAGAAATGAGTCGATCCCCCCTCAAGGGTCTAAGCTTCTCCTTATAAAGGGGTGCCTTGGCCCCTCTAGGGCTGACGTGGCAAGCATATTCGAGGAATATGCTTGTCCCAATATAGTAACTCGGCGAGCTCCTTTCCATGTCCCCCTTTTAATGACGGCAAAGTTTCAGAGAACCCCACCTGCATGCCTCGGGTTCCAGGACTGTCACCTCCGTGACCTCCTTCTGCTCTTCTGCTGCTCTGCGCCTTGTCCTTTGCGCTTGGCTCTGTTCAGATTCTTCCTAGCCCGCGGCTAGGGTTTGACTTTAGGCTCCTCCTTCTCCTGCAAGCTTCATGTTATTCGGCCCTGCCTCGCTTAACTCGGCTCGGCCTTCACCTGCATTATGGTTTATTCGAACTTACCCGGCCGACTTAACTCGTACGTCGGCCGAGTAATGTACGGACCCTCTTGTAAATGTCATGGTCGTGCTTATCTTGGCCGACCTTTACATGATTCGGCCGATATAAACAGTAACTCGGCATAAGACCGGGGAAACTCCTTTTGGCTTCCCCCGTCTTGACCCTATCCGGGGTCACCTCCCCAACATTAGTCCCCGAAGCTGG
The DNA here is from genome assembly GCA_916181665.1 of Avena sativa. NCBI lineage: Eukaryota > Viridiplantae > Streptophyta > Magnoliopsida > Poales > Poaceae > Avena > Avena sativa. The sequence continues at coordinate 254,816,980 of OV702296.1, forward strand.
TGTGGTCCTGCCCGTAACCTCGGCCGGGCCACATCAGTTTCCTAATATTCATTTCTCCTCTTTTCCGAGTTACTTTCTCCTATTCGAGGTATCCGTGTAGCTTCTTGTGTACGCCTTATCCTACGTGTAACACTCATCATTATTTCTCTAGTTTTTTGTTCCTCTACAGTTCCCACTGACAATGCTACAGTGATTACTGCGCCTGTCGCGTCGGCACTGTGACGCCTCGCGCACCGCATCGGTCAGGAGGCCTGATCCCCTCCTGCGTCTTGTGGTCGCCGGTGTGGTTCCACTTAGCCACGAGCGGTTCTGCCGCACGCACGATCTACACAGTTAGCGCCCACACGCACAATCCCACTACCGCCAAGGCCGCACGGTTATAAAGAGGGGCACGGGGCTAGAGGGTTCACTTTCCCCCTTCGCTCACCGTTGCCCTTCTTCCTCCTCATGCCCGTGCGTCTGCTCGTGCTCCTGCGGCTGCGCCATTGTCGAAATCTTCGACGGCGGGGCCATGGCTTCTCTGCTCCGTCGACCCCGCCCCCCTGCATTTTCTACGGCGCCGTCGCCGGTGAGTTTTTCTGCGGTCTCGTTGCCTAGATTTCTCTCCAGCCGCATCTGCCATTTTCTAGACTTCTCGTGGCGATTCTTTTCTGCTCCGCTGCCGTTCTCGCTTAGAGCCACGACGGGGCCCTGTACCTCCAAACTTTGCTCCGCTGCTAGTTCCTCTTCTGTGGATTCCTCCGGCGACCCTATGTCGGGCTCAGTTAGCGGCGCGCTAGTCGAAGATGACGACGTAGCGTCTGGGCCAGAGCGGGGCTCCTGGCAGGGTTCCTCGGTCACTCGTCGTGAGATCGAGTGGCTAATTAGAACTCGCCGGATTCCTGCCGAGGTAGGTTGTCGCTTACCCGGCAGTGAATCGTCCCCCGTACTCAACGACGGCGAATATGTCGTCTTTATGTCTCACTTTACCCGGGGTTTTGGTCTTCCCCTTAGCGATTTCGCTAGGGAATTTCTCGATTACTTCGGCCTTCAGCCGCATCATCTTCCGGCTAATGCCATTGCCTCCTTATCTGCTTTTATCTCGGCCTCGGAAGGATACTTTGACCTCTGGCCGTCTGTTCACGTATGGTCAAAATTCTTCCAGATCCGATCTAACGTCGTTCCGAACAAATCCCTTCACCCCTCTGAGAAGCTGCTTACTCAGTGTGGAGCCGCATCTATCACTCCTCGGAGAAAATCCGAGTTCCCTCGTGTCGCTGGTCTTGAATCTTGCAAGAAGTGGCACAGGTCGTTTTTCTATGTCTATAATACTGGGAAAGAGGACAAGATTCGGCTTCCTGCTTTCTCCGTTGGCCCCCCTTCCAAGAGGAACTGGACCTACAACCCCAGGAAGAGTCATGTTGTGGCTGAGGCCTTCGAGATTCGGCTGAAGGAGCTGACCCGCGCCGGGTTACGTGGCGAGGATCCAATGACCACCTTCGTCAGCAGCCGAATTTGCCCTTTTCAGCAACGCACGCACAAGCTCTGCTACATGAGCGGTCCCCTCGATCCTAATCGAGTCTCAACGGTCGAGCTCGATAATTATCTTATTTTCAAGCGTGTCCGAGCTATCTTTAAGATAGATATGCCGGAGGACTGGACCTAGGGACTGAAACCGTTCACCTGCGGGAATCCCCCTCCCGAGGTAAGTTCACGGATTTGTGTTTTGCCTCTTAATTGCATTTGTGTTTCATTTTGCTAATTCCTTTGTCTCTTTTCTCGCAGAGATTTGCGGAGCAGAAGGTCGAGGATGCCGAGGTTCTAGCCCTCCCGTGGAACGCAGATCGGAACACCCCGGACAGCGCGGAGCCTGACTCAGAGGAGTTCGTCCCCAAGTCGGACGTCGCTCCGGCTTGTTCTCGTGGCAAGACCTAGGCTCACGGGGAGGAAGGTGATTCGGACGACGTCCAAATTCTTGAGGTAGTCGCTGCAATGCCTATCTCTTACGCATTTCTGGCTTCTACGTCCTCAGCTAATCAGGTCGGTCAGGTGCACGAAGCCGAGCCTCTCGCCTCCCAACCTCTTGCTACCTCGAGGAAGCGTACTGCTCCAGCAGGTGCCTCGGAAGCCGTTCCCAAGAAACGAACAAAGAAGTCAGCCCAGCACCTTCCGAAGCGTAAAACTATGCCCGGAGTTACTGGGTGAGTTTATTTTCATTTGTATTTCTTGTTTCTCTTTTTCTGTCCTTTGATTTGACTTTCTGTGCTCTTGCAGTACTCCTCTTTCTATTAAGCCCAGTGGTCCGAGTATGATGAGTCACTCAACTCGGCCGCCTTCTCCTTCGCCTCCTGAAGATACCAGAGTTCCTAGTCCTGCTCGCGTAGACTCTCCTCCTGCTCCGAATCAGTTATCACCTCGGCAAAATGCACCTGTGGTTTCCACTCCTATGCCGACGTAACTCGGACAGCAGATCCTCTTACTGTACCTGTTGCCTCCGTCGTGAACCCCGGAGTTTCCCCCGAGATCCCTTTGACTCCCACAGTTTCAACCGCAATTCCGACTCCAGCCGAGGATATCACCATCTCGGCGCCCTCAGAAACCATAATTCCTCCAGCCCCCAAAGATGTCACTCCAAGTGCCGAGGTTGTGGCCCCTGCTGACGCCTCTTCTAAGGCTAAGAAGGTCGTTGTCACCAAACCTCCCTCATCTTAGAAAGGACTTGCTAGCTCTTCTCAACCCACCATTGCTGATGCGCTCCGCAAGGGGGTGGTTACGCAGCGGGTCCGAGGTAAGGTGCTGACCCGTACTGAGAGTGGGAATAGCCTCGGTTCTTTGGTGGAGTATGCCAACAATTGGAACGTTGCTGATCAGCTTGAGGGCAATCCGAGCAATCAACCATTTCAGCTTTCCGATATCAGTAGTCGTTTGCATATGGCCGCCAAGATCGTGCTTGACAGCGACAAGATGAATGAGGTAATGGCTTTTGTTGACATTTGGTTAGTTATTCAAATGATAGTATATATACTCTAGTCCCCGAAGCTTGCGACCGAATAACCTGTTATTCGTTTGGAAGCTTTGTTAATCTTTAAGTGCATTATTCTGCCTAGTAAATTCCCTGTATGATTTTGACTCATCGTCTTGGCTTTGTTGTTCGTCTTAGCTTTGAATATGTCACCACCTAGATCTGAGTTAAGCTCTGCTTGACTCGGATCTGTCTTAGCTTTGAATATCCAGCCACCTAGATCCGAGTTAAGCTTTGCTTGACTCGGATCTGTCCTAGCTTTGAGTATTCAGCCACCTAGATCCAAGTTAAGCTTTGCTTGATTCGGATCTGTCTTATCTTTGAATATCCAGCCACCTAGATCCGAGTTAAGCTTTTCTTAATTCGGATCTGACTTAGCTTTGAATATCCAGCCACCTAGATCTGAGTTAAGCTTCGCTTAATTCGGATCTATGTTAACCTCAGGTATCTGATTGTGTAATTTTCTTTATCGTTTAGGTTGCCCATGATCGTTAGACAGCCGAATTCCAAAGGCTGATTTTTGCGCACAAGAAGTTGCAAGAAAAGTATGAAAAAGTTCTTCCTATGGTGAAGAAAGCTGGTAACAAATCTCCACGTTGTCCCTTAAGCTGTTAATATTTTTGATTTGAGGTGCTAACTCATTTTGCTTGTGATCAGGTAATATCAATAATCTTAATATCCGTCTTGAGAAAAAAGTGAAAGCTCTGGAAGGTTAGTTATTCTTTTCCTCTATCAATTTTCGTTCAAAGCTTATCCTGAGTTTCTTATAACTTTCTGGCTTTGGTATAGCCGAGTTACAAACTCTTGCAGCGTCGCATCAAGAATGCATACCGATGCCTGATATGATGCTACATTTTTTAGAGCAAGCCGCCACTCATTCGGCGCAATTGAAGGAGAAAGATGACGAGATAACCCGGTTGCGCGCCGAGGTGTAATCACTCAAGCTTTCTCAGAAATCTGAGTTAGAAAAAGTTGATCAGAAGTTCTATGAAGAAAAGAACCGGCTAAGTCTGCAATTGCAGAAGGATAAAGAACTCCTCGAAGCTGCCGAACTTAAGACTCAGACGATGAGCGAGGAAATCAATCGCTTTGAGAAGACCAAGGTTGATTGGGATCAAGATCTTCAGAAAATGCTGAGCTATATTCATCATAAGTTTCTGATCGTGGCCGAGTTATCTTCTCCTCTTTCTTACTTTTAACTGATATATTTTTACTTTGCGTATATCATTTTCCGGAAGCTAGGCCCGTGAGTTCTAGAGCGATGGTTAATGCTTGCCAGCACTGAGGTGTCCCCGCAGATGTGAGTCTAGAATATTCAATGGAAGATTTCTTGGTTGCTGTTAGCGCTGCTATTGGGCCGATGAAGATTATGGGCAGGGATTTGGTGCAAGCAGCCATTCGGGCCGACCATGTTCTCTGGCTGAATACTTCTGGAACTACTGATATTGACGAGGTCAAGATACTTGTGGAAAGGTTAATGGCATCCCAGACGCAGTTAAACCTTTGGAGGGAATCTGCCGGAAGAGCTGGTGCTGATATGGCGCTCATGGTCATTATGTCTTGGTATGAGGAAATTTCACTCGACACCTTGATAAACTTGCGCACCGGCTCCCGTTGGGTTGAGGATCCAGAATTCGTCGCCCGCCGCCAAGCTCGTGCCTTCCAGCTCGTTGAGTATGCTGATGTGCATAACTGGATTGAGGGGCCGAGTTTTCTTCCCAACCCGGCGGATGAAGTTGAAGTTGAAGATGCCTCCGATAATAATTCGGCCGACCAGGAGGAGGGTGAGGACGACTCGGATAATTCTGGTGATTCTAGCGCAAGCTCGGATGAAGACGGCGATGCACAATCATCTTCCAAAGGTACTGGACACTCTCAAGCTCAAGCCAATGTTTCTCAACAGCCCAGGGCTTCCCTCGAGGTTACTATTGCTTCTGTGGAGGGAGAAGTAACTTCGGCCGAGGTGCCGTCTACCTCGGAGCGCCCAGTGCCTGACCAGACCGCTGCCCCTTAAGTTCAAAAAACTTCTTAAGTTATTTCTTATCCCCGGTATGCCGGGCGTATGATGTGTGTGAAACAATTGCCCGACTTTCTGTGTGGTACGAACCCTTTTTCGCCCTTTGCCGCTGAGGCACATATGACAGTGATCATTATTAGTTTGTCTAAATAGATCTTGTTGGTTTAAATCTTTGCTTTGGTGGCCTTAACTTTCATAAGTTCGGATCGTGTGTATTCATTTGACTGACCTTAGTTCGGCGTTAATATTGCCTAGCCTTTATAAATTCAACGGCTTAACCATTGTGTTCTTGATCTCTATCCGAGCTATAAAGCCTGAAGCCCATATTTGGGGGAAAATGACACAGTGTCGTTCAAGATAGTCTCTGATCTACCATTCGGGGTGTCGAAGTTTAATACCCATTTTTAGAACATGAGACAATCATGGGGCAATTCCCTAGTTTGTGCTCTAGAAATTGAGGTTTCAATGCATAATCCGAGATAAGGGATAATATGGCATAGTCCCCGAGTTCCCTGCTCGAGGTCCTGAAACTTAACACATAATTCAGAAATAAGAAATAACATTGGGCAGTTCCCGAGTCACTGCTCAAAGTGCCGAGGTTTAGTACATAACTCAAAATGTGAAATAACATAGGGCAGTCCCCGAGTAACTGCTCAAGGTGCCGAGGTTTAATACATAACTCAAAATGAGAAATAACATAGGGCAGTCCCCGAGTCACTGCTCAAGGTGCCGAGGTTTAATACACAGTCGATATTTCGACTTGAAGCGTCATATTACAACGTATCATAGATGGCTTCTACGAGTAAAATGGACGGAGTAAAGCTATGTTCCATGGTCTTTTGGATTCTTCGCCGGCTTTGTTTGCCTTGTTCTTTTCCGGTGACTGAGCATCGATTAGTTAATATGCATCATTGTGCAATGCTTTGCTCACGATGAATGGTCCCTCCCATGGGGGTGATAGTTTGTGCATGCCGGCTGTGCGTTGCACTAGCCGAAGAACCAAATCTCCTTCTTTGAACACTCTTAGATTGACTTTCTTGTTGTGATATCGTCGTAAATCTTGCTGATAAACAGCTGACCTTGATAGTGCCAACTCCTTGGCTTCTTCTAGCAAATCGACATCATCTTGCCGAGCTACCTCATTTACCTCGGCGGTTGTGTATTGTGTTACTCTTGGCGAATCGTGTATTATGTCGGCTGGAAGCATGGCTTCTGCTCCATATACCAGAAAAAATGGGGTAGATCCTGTTGACCTGTTTGGGGTAGTTCTGAGGCTCCACAGTACCGCTGGTAGTTCTTCAATCCAGCATCCTGCCGACCTTTGCAGAGGTTCGACGAGCCGGGGTTTTATTCCGGACAATACCAGTCCATTAGATCTTTCCACTTGCCCATTGGATGCTGGGTGAGCAACCGAGGCGACATCTAATCTTATGTGTTTTCTTGGCAGAATCTAGCAAAAGCCCCTTCGACAAAGTTTGTGCCATTGTCTGTAATAACGCTATGTGGATAACCATATCTCAAGATAATATCTTTGAGGAATTTTACTGTTGTTGGTCCATCACATTTTTTTATCGGTTTTACTTCAATCCACTTCGTGAACTTGTCGACCATGACTAAAATGTGGGTCATACCGCCCCGGGCCGGCTTGAATGGTCCCACCATATCCAGGCACTATACAGAAAATGGCCAAGTAATTGGTATTGTCTTTAACTCGGACGATGGCATATGTATTTTGCTGGAATATCTCTGGCAACCATTACATTTTTCTACCAATTCTTTGGCCTCTTTCAACGCTGTTGGCCAATAAAATCCATGCCTGAATGCTTTGGCCACTAAAGCTCTGGATGAGGCGTGATACCCGCATTCTCCCTAATGTATATCTAGGAGGATTTCCTGGCCTTCCGCCGAGTCAACACATCTTTGTAGCACGCTTGTGACGCTTATTTTATACAGCTCATTGTTTATGATTGTATAAGCTTTCGCTCTTCTCACTGTCTGTCTAGCCAGTACCTCATTACTCGGCAAAGTCGCATCCTTAAGGAAGGAAAATATGGGTTGTGCCCATGTTGGCATGATTTTCTCTAGGATAATTCCACTATTTATTTCCATATTTTCCGCCGTCATAACCACCTCAGAATTTTCCATATCCATTCGTGCGACTGCCGAGTTCATTTTTGGAAACTCCGGGTTACATTCTTTGTCAATTTCCATCGGCACACTATCTTCTCTTGATTTTGCCGGGATAAAGATGGATTCAAACTCTAGTGATGGAGCTATTGATGGTTTTCTCAAGTGCTCTAGGGCGATACCTGGGGGAATTGACTGCCTGGTCGATCCGAGTTTTGACAGTGTATCTGCAGCGTCATTTTCTGCCCGAGGTATATGATGAAATTCACATCCATCGAAATATCCACTTAGTATTTGCACATGAAATCTATATAAGGCCATATTCGCATCTAGCGCGTCCCAATTACCTGATACTTGCTGTACTACTAGATATGAATCTCCGTAGCATAGGATCCGACGTATGCCAATCTCTTTTGCCAATTTTAACCCATGGACGAGTGCTTCGTACTCGGCTACATTGTTTGATGCGGCAAAATGTATTTGCAGCACATATTTCAGCTGATCTCTTTTTGGTGAGGTTAACACTATCCCTGCCCCCAAGCCATTCCTCAGCTTGGAGCCGTCAAAGTGCATTGTCCAATAATTCAGATCTGGTAAGGGTGGCTCATATTGTACCTCGGCCCAATCCACAAAGAAGTCGTCCACTGCCTGAGATTTGATTGCATCTCGCCTATCGAATTGCGGCGCATAAGGTGACAACTCAATTGCCCATTTTGCTATTCGGCCGCTTGCATCTTTGTTGCTCAATATGTCGGCTATGGGCGCTTCACATATCACTTTGATCGGGTGTTCTCCGAAGTAATGTTTAAGTTTCTTCGTTGACATGTATACCCCATATGCCATCTTCTGGTAATGTAGGTAGTTTTGTTTCGAGGCTGATCGTACCTCGCTTAGGTAATATACCGGCCTTTGTATTGATTTATCCTCTTCAATTCGTTCCACCATGATCACCGCACTTACCACTCTGTTTGTGGCGGCTATGTAGAGTAACATAGGCTCTTTTGACAATGGAGAGGCCAGGATTGGTGTTGTGACCAACATCTTCTCCAGTTCATGAAATGCCTTATCTGCTTGTGGTGTCCAAATAAACTTATCAGATTTTTTCATCAGTTGATATAGTGGTAATGCCTTCTCTCCCAGCCGACATACAAATCGGCTAAGCGAGGCTAGGCAACCCGTGAACTTTTGTACGTCATTTAGACATCTCGGCAATTCCATCCTTTCTACCGCTCTTATCTTAGTTGGGTTGGCCTCTATACCTCGGCTAGATACGAGAAAACCGAGTAGTTTTCCAGCTGGTACACCGAAGGTGCATTTTTCCGGGTTAAGCTTCATTCGGAACCTTCTCAATTTCGCGAATGTCTGCCGAATATCATCCAGTAGCGTTTTACTCTCTTTGGTTTTGATAACCACATCATCTACATATACTTGTACATTTTTCCCTATCTGGTCATGTAGACATTTTTGCATACATCTCTGGTACGTTGCCCCTGCGTTACGCAGGCCGAACGGCATGGTGCGATAGCAATAAGCCACATACGGGGGTAATAAACGCGGTCTTTATTTGATCAGCCGGATTTAACGGTATCTGGTGAAAACCAGAATACGTGTCTACAAATGATAACAGCTCACAACCAGCGGTCGAATCAATGACTTGGTCTATTCTAGGTAAAGGAAAAGGATCTTTGGGACACGCCTTGTTCAGGTTCGTGTAATCAATACACATTCGCCATACGACGGCTACATTTGGATCATCCTTTTTCTTTTCTACTAACATCGGGTTTGATAGCCAATCCGGATAAAGCACTTCCAAGATGAACCCGGCCGCAAGGAGCCAAGCTATCTCATCCCCTATTATTTTTCTCATGTCTTCGGCAAAGCGGCGGAGAGGTTGCTTCACCGGCCTTGCTCCTGGCCTTACATGCAGAGAGTGCTCAGCCAACTCCCTCGGCACACCTTGCAGGTCTTGAGTTGACCACGCAAAGATGTCCCGATTCTCACGGAGGAAGTTGGTGAGCTCGCCTTCCTATTTGGCATCTAGGCCGGTACCAATGGTGATGGTGCGTTCTGGGAACTGCTCATCTATCTGGACCTTTTTCGTTTCCTTAGTCGGCTGGAAAGAGACACTTCCATGCGGGTTGGCCAATGCCGGCATATTCAGTTGTGCCGACTGAGCGAGAGCTGCTACCTCTTGAATCCTTCTTTTTTTCTCTTGCGATCATCAATGATTCGGCCAGATTTGATCCGCCCGAAGCACATTCCATTGACTTCCTGTAATCTCCTGCTACTGTTATCACCCCTTGTGGTCCGGGTAGCTTCATTTTCAAGTAAGTGATGTGGCAGCTGCTCATGAATTTGGCCAATGCTGGTCGCCCGAGTAAAGCGTGATAGCAACTTTCTAGATCCACCGCCTCAAACTCCAAATTTTCCGCTCTGCAGTTATCCCTTGTGCCGAATAACACATCTACTCGAACCTTCCCAATGGGTTCACATGAAAGTCCCGGCACTATTCCATGGAACGTGGTTCTCGTGGATTGTAGCATATTCTGCGATATTCCGAGCTTATGCATTGTATCTTTTTACATGATATTGATACTGCTCCCATTGTCAATGAGTACTTTTGAGAATTTCACATTAATGCTGGGCCCGACAAATGTCGGATCTAGCACGAGTGCATACGACCCCGGATTTGGCATTATTTTGGGATGATCCTTTATACTCCAAATTACTTCTTGATCTGACCAAGGCACATATCTTGGTACTGCCGGCATAACTGCATTCACTTCCATATGCCGGTGCTGTACACTTTGCCTATCTTGTTGCTCTGTTGTGAACACACAATATGATTGATGATGCTCTCTGTAATCATTGCGTCCATTATTTCCGGGGTTTGTCCTTCCATCGTGACCCTGATTCATCACTTGATGCACTGCATCTCTCTGGTCCGAGGTATCATACCTCGGGGGAGGAGGGGGTAACATCAACTGCTATGCATTTGCCCCGGTCAACTGCGGCTACTGCTGCTGATGTGCCTGATGAGAAGGTGCTTGCATGCCCGCCGGGTTCCCCATTGCATTTTTCATCCAGGCGCATTGACGAGTTGTATGGTTAGCCGGCTTGGCCGGGTTTGGAGTGTGAAATTTACACGGTTGATCCAACATGGATTCAAACGTGTACATTGGCCTTTCCTGCCATTGCTTTTTCTGTTCTGGTGTCCACTTTCTTTTCCCTTCATTTCTTGGTGTCCATTGTTGAGGACCATTCTTCTGCCGCTGACTGTTTCCGTGACTCGGCTGATCTTGCACTACCGCTGCCACCTGATTGGAGGCATATCTGTAATCCGGTCTTTCCTCTCTTCTTCTACCTCTAAACTCGTTGCGCCTCGATGATCCGGCCACATCTCTTGCATATTGATCTTGATGCTCCCGATGGTCCGCCGACATCAGCTCTGGTTGCGTCGGATCTCCCAATGCGTACGAATCCGCTATCCTGATGGTTTCTGCCAAAGTGGTTGGCATATCTCTTTGCAGTCGCTGCCACAAGACACTGGCATAACGACATCCTTGAGCGAACCAGGCTATCGCTTGTGATTCTATAACTCCCTTGCATGAATTCCTGAGGTTGCACCACCGAGTCAAGAATTCTCTGTCTGTCTCATTCGGCCTTTGCTTGCACATTGCAAGCTGTTGTGGCCTGTTTGGTCTCTTGTAAGTGCTAGTAAAGTTGCTGACAAACATCTCTTCAAAATCTAGCCAGCAGTTGATACTGCCTGCTGGCAGATTATTCAGCCATACTCTGGCCGGTCCTTCCAGCATTTGCGGGACATATCTTACCGCCCATCGCAAGTTTTCGCCAGCTATTTTTACTGAAGTGGCATAGTCAATTAACCAATCTTGTGGTTTGGTGCTCCCGTTGTATGTTTTCATGCCCCTTGCCAGCTGAAAATTCGGCACAGGCGGCTCGCCCATGATTCAGGGTCCGAAACATGCCGGACCCGGCGGACCTTGCTCTTCTAACAACTCAGACCGGTATAACATGTCTAGTTTTAGCCTTGCATCATTTGATGGCAAGTTTCTGTACATTACTCTCTCCTGCATTCCATAATGGTCATTTTCCACCATGTCCTGCATACTCCATATCTGAATAACCATCATTGTACCTCTCATTTGCCTGATTATGGCGAGCTGGTCTCACTTCTCTTTCCTGCCGAGGTTCATATCTCGGCTGAGAATTGGGTGGCGGATCCCTCCTTCCTTCTGGTGGGATATTGTTCTCATGATTTCCTCTTCCGAGGTCTCCATTACCTCGGCTTCCGTTGCCTTTGTTGGCACGGCCGGGGTTTCTTTCGCCACTGTTACCTCGGCTTCCATTGCCTCTGTTCTCATTGATCTTTTCAGCTACCGCCGGATCATACGGTACAATTTGCTTGTTTCTTTTTCCTGAATTTACTGCTCTCTCTTTTCGCGCATTGTTTCCGGGTGAAGATGCTGCTGCCACAGATAGGGCGGGTGCTGCTCCAGCCGAATGAACCATATGTGAGGCACCAGGTCTTGCTGGGTCTGCCCTAAGCATTTCTTCATTCTGCTGGTTGGCAGTGCGCACCAGCTCATTCACTCTTTCTTGCTGTTTCTGTCGGGCTTCGCCGGTCAGTCCTTCTAGCTCTAGTGCAGCGGCATTTGCCGCCCTTAGGTTCTTTGTCGGGGTGCTATACCTCGGCAAGCCTAGATCGACTGAATCTGCCTTATGAGTCTCATGCTCTTTATTGATATCATCCATGAGGTTTTTCCCTCTCAATCTTAATTCATCAACCCGCTCGGGGGCGACATCTAGCTTATTTGCCTTAGCATATTCTCGCAGGGTCCTGTTTAGGGACTCCCGCAATGCCGACACCTTTTTTGCCTCTACCAGTACCTTTTTCCTGGTTTCTTCTAACTCTGCCTGAGCATTAGCCGGATCAAGTATCGGTGCTACAGGCGTAGTCAGATTGTCTATAGTTGCCTGCAGAATATTTTTCGGTCTTTCCAGAGGTGGCCATCTTACCCTTGGTGCCTTCGGGGTTGTCTCCTGCACCTCGGCTGGCTTTGCTGCCGAAGGATCTACCCCGGTGGGCTGCGGAGCTGCTTGCTTTGTGGTCACCTGTACTCCCGTTGTCGGATCCTTGCTTGATCCGGCGCCTGCTGCTCCCGCCTGCACCCCGGCTGCGACCATCACCTAGACGCTGCTGACGGGGCGTTCTCCATGCAGACCGTTCGCGGCGCTGAGGGTAGGCTCTCCTGCAACAACAACTTGGTGAGGATAAACGCAGGAGGTGTCGACGCCGACGTAGATCTGGTGCATGCCCAAGTTGATGAAGACGTCGTTGCACGGAGGAGTTTTTCTCCTGAAGCTGCCTGTATTATCGCTGACATAGTCACAGAGATCAAATCTCCGGACTAAGCTAGAGACAACGCGCTCGCCAGTGTGGATGAAGTTTCCCGTCCGGATCTTGACTCCAGCTAGCACCGCTGCTGGCCCCACGGTGGGAGCCAACTGTCGTGGTGGTGGCACGGCAGATGCCATGGGTAGGCTAATGTATGGGGCCAATGGGTGCTAGAGGGATCTAGGGAGGGAAGATTTAGTTAATTCTACACACGAATGACTAACATACGGATCTTTATTTCTCCTCTCTTGGGCTACAAGTGCTCCTTGAGCTGTATGCAAGAAGAGAAGATGAACTTTACTAGCCTAACGGTGTAGAAATGAGCCGATCCCCCCTCAAGGGTCTAAGCTTCTCCTTATAAAGGGGTGCCTTGGCCCCTCTAGGGCTGACGTGGCAAGCATATTCGAGGAATATGCTTGTCCCAATATAGTAACTCGGTGAGATCCTTTTCGTGTCCCCCTTCTAATGACGGCAAAGTTCCAGAGAGCCCCACCTGCATGCCTCGGGTTCCAGGACTGTCACCTCCGTGACCTCCTTCTGCTCTTCTGCTGCTCTACGCCTTGTCCTTTGCGCTTGGCTCTGTTCAGATTCTTCCTAGCCCGAGGCTAGGGTTTGACTTTAGGCTCCTCCTTCTCCTGCAAGCTTCATGTTATTCGACCCTGCCTCGCTTAACTCGGCTCGGCCTTCACCTGCATTATGGTTTATTCGGACTTACCCGACCGACTTAACTCGTACGTCGGCCGAGTAATGTACGGCCCCTCTTGTAAATGTCATGGTCGTGCTTATCTCGGCCGACCTTTACATGATTCGGCCGATATAAATAGTAACTCGGCATAAGACCGGGGAAACTCCTTTTGGCTTCTTCCGTCTTGACCCTATCCGGGGTCACCTCCCCAACAACATCCGAAATTTTATCACCGCAGAGGTGTTTCGGGTGGCCAAGGAGAATGCTTCTCACTTAGCGTTGGTTTGGGCAAAGTTGCCAAAAAAGACTTTGTCGTATTTGATTCGAAGGATCACAGTCGAAGAATTCATAGGGTGCACGACCAGTGCTCCCTATGGGAGTAGCCCCCGAGTGTCTAATCGAGTCATAGACTCGAGCAGAGACTTTAATTCAGTTGTTTTCAGTGTAAGTCTGAAGGACAATATTTTTTCGAATGCTCCCTATGGGACTATCCCCCGAGTCCGTAGTGCAGTCGTAGACTCGACGTAGGACTCGACGTAGCCAATGCAAAAGAAACTAAGCAAACTAAAAACAAAGTAAAGAGAAAGGTTGAGGAGGACTCCCCTTCTGAAGACGTCCTTAGCATCCCCGGCAACGGCGCTAGAAAACTTGTTGATGGCGCCTGGAAGCGCTTCGTCGGGAAACCCCAAGAGCAAGGTGTGAAGCAGCACAGCAGCAAGTCTTTCCTCAGTAAGAAACCGAGGTTATCGAACCAGTAGGAGGAAGGAAACATCACACAGGTGTTGCAAGCAACGTGGAAACCTACACAACACAAACTCAAGACTTTGCCCTAGCGGACAGTGAGGTTGTCAATCTCACCGGTTGCTGTAACAAAGGATTAACTGTATGGTGTGGAAGGTGATGATGGTTTGCAGCAAGTAAACAGTAACAGTGGAAAATGTATCAATGGTAAAGATTGGACCGAGGTCCATGGTTCACTAGAGGTGTTATCCTTAGATAAACAAACATGGCATGCTGGGTAAACAAATTATAGAAGGGCAATTGACAGGACTGAGCACATCTACAATCGAAGAGATTTCTGTCTAGTAGCAACAGCACATCTACAACCGAAGAGATTTCTGTCACTTCCCTTGGAAACTAGAGACATGAACCCACTATCGAGCATAAATACCCCCTCTTGGAGTCACTAGCAACTACTTGGACAAGATAGCTACTAACAACGGAGAGCATGCAAGCTCACAAACAGCACAAACATGATAGAATCAATAAGACAAAACCATTAATCAATATGACATAGTAATCTCAATATCCATCGGATCCCCGCAAACACAACATGCATGATTACAAATAGATGATACCTTGATCATGAACGGAGCTCACAAGATCTAGACATGAAATCAAAAGGAGGAGATGCAACCATCTAGCCACTACATGGACCCGTAGTCCAAGGTGGAACTACTCACGCTTCATACCGGAGGATGGAATGATGAAAAAGAAGGCCTCCGGGATGATCTCCCCTTCGGTAGGGTGCCGGGAAAAACTTCAGATCCCCCCGATCTAGGGACAATGGTGGCGGCGGTTACAGACGGTTTCGTGGAGTTTTGATCGGGTGCCTAGGGTTTTGGCATCGGGGGACGTTATAGGCGAAGAGGGAGGCCGAGGGGGTTCCCGAGGCGGCTGCACCACCTAGGCGCGGGGTGGGCCCATCCGTGCGGCCAGGGGGTTTGGCCCCCTCGAGGCCCTCCTCTGTCTCGTACTCTGGCTTCGTATTCCCCACGGTAAAATATTGACTTTGGCTTTTTTCTCGTCCAATTCCGAGAATATTGATTTTCTGCCTTTCTGGAACCAAAAACAGAAGAAAACAGGCAACTAGCAGTGTGGCAACTTGTTAATAGGTTAGTTCCAGAAAACATATAAAAACACCTCAAAGTGTAGACAAAGCAAAGCAAAGTAGATACTAAACAAGCATGGAACATCAAAAATTATAGATACGTTTTCAACATATCAAGCATCCCCAAGCTTAACTCCTGCTCGTCCTCGAGTAGGTAAGTGATAAAAGAATAATTTTTGAGGTGACATGCACCATTAAAACCAAGATCAAACCATTTGCAAGCATTGAAAGCTAGGATCAAAGAACTCTAAACATGTGCATGAAAGATGGAGTTCTAACAATAAGACAAAGTAACTATGCATGCAACATGAAAGGCTACAGACAAAGATCATGAATA
This sequence comes from Avena sativa, assembly GCA_916181665.1. NCBI lineage: Eukaryota > Viridiplantae > Streptophyta > Magnoliopsida > Poales > Poaceae > Avena > Avena sativa. The sequence continues at coordinate 254,832,457 of OV702296.1, forward strand.
ACATGCATTGAAAAACGTTTGTTTGTTTCATATACAGAAAACATGGCATGGTGGCATTCAGTTTGTCCCTCATAGAGTAGCAAATAGATGCACAGGACACCTTCAAAGTTCATAAGAGTGACTAGACACAAATAGCACAAGAACAAGTAATATCACAATATGCATCAATCAATAAGTTTTGGGACACTACACATAGAACTAAGAATGATAACTATGCTCTCTTAATGGTGCCTAAAGGTAGAAAGTGGAGACTCAATATAATAGTGGAAGAAAGGCCCTTCACAAAGCGAAGCAGGGATTTCAAGTTTCAAAAAGAGCTTCCAAAAATTATGGTACTTGTTAGCTTTCAGCCCTCATTGCCCCTATCATAAGCAACTTGAAGTGATTAAGGTTAAAGTGAACAAACTATGGAGTATATGCTTGACAAAGTATAAGTTGGCAATCTCATGTCCCTTGAATACGAAGGCCACACCTCGTGCTACTCAACTTCAGTCACCTGTAAGTCCTTGTCATAGTAAGTACATGTGTATCATAGAGAACCGCCAACGGGGTACCCCTTGCACATGGTACATGAGCTATCCCATAACCAAAATGACAAGGCAGGCTCAATTCCAATCGGAGTGCAAATCCAAATGCAAAGAATATTATATGCCACAATTGCAAACTCCCAAGGCATATGAGCAGGGATTGCCCGAAACTAGTAATTGTATGTCACACTTGTGGTCAGAGAGGTCACATCAAGCCCAATTGTCCAAGAAAACCACAAGGTGGTTGGCCGGATCGAGATGGAAGGCAAGCCAATGGAGGAAATGGACAGCCCAATAAAGGAGGAAATAATGGCAAGAACAACAATGGCAAGAGGAACAGACCTACCGGGAAATTGAACTGTGCAACCCTCGAGGAGGTGGATAATTCGGAGCATGCAGTGATAGGTACGCTCAATATCCTTACCAATCCCGGCAAAGTTCTATTTGATACTGGTTCAACTACTTCATTCATTTCTGAAGAATTATGTGATAGATTCGGGATTAGAAGGGCAACGTTAGAAAACCCTATGACCGTAGTTACCGCAGGGGGAAATGTGATTGTACGCCACATCAAACAAGATCAGGTTATCTTGATCTGTGGTTGTACATATTTCACAGACCTTTATGTGATTCCTTTGAAGGGAATTGCAGTAGTGCTGGGGATGGACTGGATGATGGAACACGGAGCTTAGATAAATTGTGAGGAGAAAACTGTCTCAATCAAAACTCCAAGTGGAGCAAGGATAGTTTACCAAGCATATAAGCACAGTCATATCATGGTGGATCTGCAGTTGAACTCGATGAAAGAGGTCAAATTGGAAGATATTCCTATAGTAAATGAGTTTCAAGATGTTTTTCTAGTAGAGCTACTAGGAATGCCACCAGACCGGGAGATAGAGTTTACTATTGATCTAATTCCTGGTACAACACCAATAGCTCAAGCACCATATAAGATGGGACCCAAAGAGTTAAAAGAACTCAAAGAGCAAATTGATGAGTTAGCCAGAAAAGGATTTTTTTTCAGGAAAGTGTATCTCCATGGGGAACACCGGTAATCTTTGTGGATAAGAGAGATGGTGGAAGAAGGATGTGTGGAGAATATAGAAATCTGAAAAACGTTACTATCAAGAATAAGTATCCTTTACCAAGGATCCAAAATTTGTTTGATCAAGTGAAAGGATCTAGAGTATTCTCAAAGGTCGATTTAAGATCTAGATACCATCAAATAAAAATCAAACCGGAAGATGTTCCAAAGACAGCATTTGTCTCAAGATATGGACACCATGAGTATCTGGCAGTACCATTTGGTTGGACCAATGCACCTGCAATATCCATGAATTTGATGAACAAAATCTTCATGCCATATCTGGATAAGTTCGTCATAGCTTTTATTGATGATATTCTGATATATTCCAAGGATAAGGAAGAGCATGCTGATCATTTGAGAATAGCATTGCAGACACTAAGGAAAGATAAACTTTATTCTAAGTTTAGTAAGTGTGAATTTTGGCTAGATGAGGTAGAATTCCTCGATCATGTGATCAGTAAGGATGGAATTGTTGTTAATCCATCTAAAGTTCAGTCAGTATTAGAGTGGACTGCACCAACTAATGTGAGGCAGATTCGAGGTTTCTTAGGAATGGCTGGTTACTACCGGAGATTCATTGAAGGTTTCTCAAAAATAGTTGGACCAATGACCAAATTGCTAAGAAAGAATACACCATTCAATTGGGATGAGAAGTGTGAAGCAACTTTTCAGGAGTTGAAGACCAGGTTAACCACAGCTCCAATTTTAGCAGTTCCGGAAACAGGGAAAGACTTTACAGTATACTGTGATGCATCTAAAGAAGGTTTAGGTTGTGTATTAATGCAAGATCGGAAAGTGATTGCTTATGGTTCAAGACAACTGAAACCATCGGAAAGTTAACAATAGTAGTTTTTGCGCTAAAAGGATGGAGGCATTTTCTTTATGGAGCCAGATGTGAGTTATACACTAACCATAAAAGTCTCAAATATTTCTTCACTCAGAAGGAGTTGAATATGAGACAGAAGCGTTGGTTAGAACTAATCAAAGATTATGATTTAACAATCAACTATACTCCAGGGAAAGCAAATGTTGTAGTTGATGCTTTAAGCAGAAAGACTGCAGATACTCAGCCTAGCAATAGGGAGCTACCAAAAGAGTTACAAATGGACTTGGAAAGATTAGAGCTTTAATTCATCAGAACAGAGGTTCTTGGAGGATAAGCAGAAGATCCTTTTATTGCTGAGGAAATTCGGAGGATATCTCAAGGGCAAAAATCAGTTATTCACCTTGGAGATTATGAGTCTTTATGGTTTCAAGACCGTCTATGTGTTCTAGATGTGACTGAGATTCATGATGTCATACTCATAGAAGCACATGAAACACCATATTCTATACATCCAGGAAGTACTAAGATGTATATGGATTTGAAAGAACTATTCTGGTGGAACAACATGAAAAGGGACATTGCTAAATATGTATCAGAATGCCATACTTGTTAAAGGGTGAAGGCTGAACATCAAAGTCCAGCAGGACCATTACAACCTTTGGAAATTCCCGAGTGGAAGTGGGAAGAAATAGGTATGGACTGCATCACAGGATTGACCATGACACCTAAACGGAAGGATATGATATGGGTAATTGTCGACAGACTCACTAAAAGTGCACATTTTATTCCAGTAAATCAGAAAGATAATGCCGAGAAGTTAGTAGAAGTTTACGTCAAAGAGATAGTAAGTAAGCATGGAGTACCCAAAAATATCGTACCTGATAGGGGATCAGTGTTTACTTCAGCATTTTGGAAGCAATTGCATGAAGCACTTGGTTCAAAGTTAGATTTTAGCACAGCATATCATCCTAAGACAGGAGGTCAAACTGAAAGAACAAATCAAATACTAGAAGACATGTTAAGAGCTTGTCCATTAGATTTTGGAGGTACATGGGAAGATCATCTACCATTGGCAGAATTTTCCTACAATAATAGCTATCAGAGTAGTCTGAAGGCAGCTCCATACCAAGTTCTGTATATAAGGAAGTGTAGATCACCAATATGTTGGTATGAGCCTGGTAGCAACAAAGAATGTGCGCCAGACTATATCAAGGAAAGACAAGATATCGTTGATAAGATCCGGGATAGACTGAAGATAGACCAGAGTTGGCAGAAAAGTTATGCTGATCAAAGTCAAAGATCTTGGCATCCAGAAGTGGGAGACATGGTATACTTAAAAGTAAGTCCAATGAAAGGGGTGAAAAGGTTCGGAGTTAAAGGAAAATTGAGTCCAAGATACATCGGACCATTCAAGATATTGAGTCAGAACCGAACTATAGCTTGTGCTTTAGAGTTACCGTCAAGATTGGCTCAAGTGCACAGTGTTTTCCATGTGTCACAACTTCGTAAATGTTTGAAAGTTCCAGATGATGCAATCACACATCAGGAGATAGAACTACAAGCGGACTTGACCTATGTTGAAAAGCCCTGTAAAATTTTGGAAGAGAACTGGAAAAGATTGAGGAATAGAGCAATCAAATATTGCAAAGTACAGTGGGAACATCACCCTGAAAGGGAAGCCACGTGGGAAAAAGAAGATGATTTAAGAAAAGCCCATCCAGAACTATTCAGGTATATCTCAACAAACTTCGGGACGAAGTTTAATTTAAGGGGGGAAGTCTGTAACATCCCAGCATTTAGGAACTAACGAAGGGTAGATTTAGGAATTTGAAATGTTGCTTGCATTCATCTGTGAAAATGTGGGTAAATTTTTCGCCAAATAACAACTTAAAGTGATCAAGGTTTCTTTCATACTTTGAGATTAGGTATAGTCTTAAAGGGTGATTGTTATAGACTTTGATATGATATTTGTGGATTAGAGTGTTTTGGGAAATGAAATTTGAATTTAAAACTTGAGTGTTTGAATTATAATTCTAAAGAATTTTGAATAATGTTTGAATCTTTGATTTAATTACTCAAACTATATATAAAGATAGAAATTAAGAATATGAATCTACATTTCATAATTTTATTTAATAAATAAGTTACAAAAATGAAACTTATGAGAATTATCCACAATATTTACAATAGCAAATAAATAAAGAATGATATTTCTTTATTAATAATAGTACAATCTTTATTACAAAATAATAAAATAAAGATTACAAAAGGGTAGAACTAAAATACAAAAGAATAAAGAATATTACATATGACTATTCTACAAATAAAGAAGAAAACCTAAACTAAAATCTTGAATTCCCAAGTCTGGTACCTGCAAAACAAACACAAACAAAAATAAAGAAAGTTAAGGTTAAAATTGTATTACTCTCAGACTTGTCAGTGAAGTGCACTGATCAAGGTTCATCATTGAGTAATCTTATAAAAAAGGGCAAGTTTCACCAATATGAAAGAATGTATCTTTCATAATTTTAAGCCATAAGTCAAATAACAGCAAGGAAGGGCAAGTTTCACCAGCCAAGTAGAAGTAACCAGATGAAAGTAACTTTCAAAATTCTGAACATATCCACATCTGTGCAGCAGGCACACAAGCAGCACACACACCAAACTGCATGGTGTGTGTTGTCAACACCACATCAACAACACAACCAAACAAAACTATCAACACAGCCATGGGGAAAACCAATCCCCACACCATTCCATTGCTGTCACACACCAAGCACAGCAGCCAGCAGCTAAACCAAGCCAAAGCCAAGCTAGATCAAACCAACCAAAGCCCAGGATCCCATCACCTAGATGGTGACATAAGGAGGGGGTAGATCAGGAGGATAGCAAGACCAATATCAAGCCATCAGGATCAGGAGATGATGGACTAGATCAAGGACAAGCCAGGAACTGGAAATACCAGGGGAGCACCAGATCAAGCTACCACAAGATCAACCACTAGCAACCACAATATCAAGTTACAGTGGTGAGTAATAGACCATCAAATGATCTATCTATCTAAGATTATACAAGCATACATGATCTGACTCTTATTCAAACTCTCAGAAAGCACCCAAGTGGGGTGAATCCATCACTGAGGTTTTAAACTTTAAAAAAGCAAGCAGAAAAGTATAAGGATCCAACTAAATCTCAGAATAACATCATTGATTTAGCTATCAAGCTATATTTCAATTCAAGAATGAATATATCTAAGATTTAACTTCTAGGCACATCTCTAGGATAAGAGTAGCACCTTAGAATTTAATCTTATGGATCTATACAAATAATCAAGCCTATCATCATTTTTTCCAAACTTTGATTCAAGAAACAGTAGCTCGTACCACTACCAGAACCATCCATATGAATCAACTAGATAAATCTTAATCCCTACACCTCAGACCAACATCATTGGTCTTAGGGATTTAAGAAAGGAAAGTTTCTACTTATCTTTAAAGCCAAACTCATCTTAAGCTTATACCAACCCAAACAATGAAATAGAATATAATCTTGTGTGCCATACAAAGATGGTGTCACAAGAACAGTTCTACATTAATCAGGTTAAGCATTCAATCTTCACAGATTCAACCAACCAACTGTAAATCATTTTCCTGTAATCACAGGAATCATATTTAAGAAAATCCCTATGTATATCTTCACTATTTGAAACCATTTGATCTCAAACTACACATGAATTCTTAAGTCAACAGTACTAAGACAATGAATTCCTCACATCATACTCACTATCATTAACCAATTAATGACAATGGTAAGTTATCAACACCAATAGCTTTACCAAGTATTGTTTTCAGAGCAACTGTATCATCTGAATCATATGAAATTTAACCATGGAATCATCAGCAGTAAGCTACAGCTAGTCACCACTTAAAAGGTTCAAAGATCATCAACACATGATCCAATTCATCAGTATCTAATCAACAACAGGGTATGAACCCTAAACAGAACCAAGAACCCTAATCAGAACCAGACAATCACAAGAGAGGCCACTACCAACATTGAGCACAGGAGGGCCTAACACCGAGAGCACGAGAGGAGAGGAAGCACTCACCAAAGGTCCTCGCTGGAGAATAGAAGAGGAAGCAGAGGGGCCGAGAACCATGGCGGCACGAGGAGCACCCCAAAGGGGGCGCTGCGACCCATACAGCTCCACGGTGGCGACCATAGCCATGTTTGGAGGCGAGGAGCATCACCTCGGCGCACAACAGCAGCGGCGACGCCAGGATCCACGCGAAACCCAAACCCTAGGGTTCGGGACGACATCGATCTGTCGCAGGAGAGCTTCATGTCCAAATCCAGTTGGACAGGAGGAAAGAGCGAAGTCAACAACCTCTTCCTTCACCACGGCGATGGCCAGGGCGGTCCACGACGGCGGGAATCGCCGGCGACGACACCACGGACCATGGGGTCGGGGAAGGAGAAGGAGAGAGGTGAGCTCGAAAGAGGAGACATCGAGTGAGTTGGGCTGGGTGAGCCGAAAACCCTTCGGGGTGGTTATTTTGACCCTACCCTACTGGGCCACAAGGGCCCAATGAACCCAAATGTCTAGCCCAATTCATTTAGAATCTTTTTTAATAAATAGGAAAAGACCAAAATACCCCTGAACTTAATTAAATTTTAGAAAATAAAATAAAAGTCCAAAAATTATAAATAAAATATTTTTGGATTCACAATAATCCAAACCACCCAAATAAATTAAAATAAAATAAAATTTAAGACATATAAATTTTATTAAGAATTTTGTAATTTATATATTCCTTATGGAATTTTACAAAATTATTGAAAGATGATAAAAATAAATAAAAATCACTTTCATTATATATTAATATTGTAGTATTTTAGAAAAACACTAAACAAATATTTAATAATAATTTTTAATATTTGAGTGATAATTCTTAAAAGAATTATTAAATCAATAAAAGTCAAATAAAAGAAAAATAAAATAAAAGAATACAATATTCTATTATAAATATTAAAAAATAATATTTATAAATCCTTTATTATTAAAAAGAATTTTTATAATAATGGGGAGAATGCATATCAAGTTAAATGATGCATTAGATTACTTTGCATAATCATTTTGCTTCTTTAAATATTGTCCTTACCGGGCAATAATGATGTTTTTGTAGACATAGAAGCTCAAGGTCCAGTGCAAGCATTAGACTTCACTACCTTGCAATCATAAGGCAAGTTCATCACTTGCTCATGTCCTTTGAAGAGTCTTTATCAAAGTATTTGCAAATTGTGTGTTATCATCTACACTATAGAAAAAGAAAACAATATTTTCTCAAGATACTAAATATTAGATATCATCCTAAGTGATGATATGATGGTGCAATAGAACTTAGAGTTCTACTTGCCCTAATGATGAACAATTAGGAATTAATAACCCATGACATCAGCAATTCTAGCATCGTATATTACGCGTTAACCATGAGATTTGGAATGGGACGGAGAAGTCAGTTGTATCCTTTTCCTCTTATATGGAGGCAAGACGACCTTAACGTGACGTTGTGATTTCTTGTGTGGATCCAACATATGGGTGGGCACCCTTACGCCCCACACTTTTGGTGTCTAGATTATCTATGAATGGTGTTTAGGGAGATAGTCTATGTAAATGGTACTAATCCGGGCATCACTAGGTCATAGAGTCTTCGGGAACTCATCAGGGTTTTAGCCTGCCCGAAAGGGGGCTTAACGAAGGTGAGCTAGCCCGAAGGATAATGCAGACATATGAGGTCACGGAGAGGGCAGTGATTGTCTTGGACCAACTACTGGGCCCCACATCATGGAATTGTGGACGGGAAAGTACGCCCGGTTGTGCAACAAGGAGTTGATCTCTCATGGGAAAAGTAACGCACCTCTGCAGAGTGTAAGAACTGTAACTTGTTACTCCTTGTTCCGGGAAGGAGCTACGAACGCGGTAGGAAAGGAACTCCATGAAAGTTCTGGTCAACCTGTGAAGGCTGGTGGTCATAGATTTTCATAATAAAATCAACCTTTAGAGAAAGATTTACGAAAATTTCATAGTGCCAAAGACTGATAGTCCGAGGTGGTAGATAAAGCATCAAACTTCCTACCTTGCATATAATGAATTTGCTGAGTAACGCTGTTACTCATCCTTTCCTTTGACTCCTTGCTTAGACTCTGAGAATCCTGAAGGTACTCCAATGTACGCATCTGAGAGTCAAGAGGAGGTCTTCTATGAAGATCCCAACTTGTATGGAGCCGTAGAAGGGGATGACTACGACATCGTCTACGGAGGAGAGTTCTAGGAGTCTGAATAATTACTATAGTTCTAGTAACCACTTGAGCCGAGCATCATGAACAATATATAGCAATAAGTTGCTGAGCTCAATTTGGAGTTTAAGTTTTAAATTTGAAACTTCCGCTTAAACACTTATATTTTGGTTTGCAAGCTGAATCTTTTGGAAGTCTTGAACTTCCGGTATTGTAATAATAATAATGTGTGTATGTTTGTAATATGGACCCGCAATGTTTCTGTTGTACCACTCTAAGGGATGTGATATTTATGGAACGGTGTTCTATGGATGCCATGTTAACAACTATAGTGTACTACACATGCAGTGGTATGCTGGGTCACTACAAACAGCAACAACAACAACAACAACAACAACAACAACAACAACAACAACAACAATAGTGAAACAGGAGCAATAGTAACAGTAACGGTAACAGTAGGATTCGAGTGCGGTAGGCATAGGGATGGATGGACATGCGTGGCATGGACGAGTCTAAACATGTAACTTCAAGATCTAGGGCATTGCAGATAAATAATAACAAGCATCCAAGTACTAAACAATCCTAGGCATGTGCTCCAAATATAGTCATACGTGCTCGCAATGAGAACTTGCACAACATCTTCTGTCCAGCCAGCCCGTGGCAGCGGGGCCTCTAGGGAACTACTGGCAATTAAGGTGCTCCTTTTAATAGAGCACCGGAGCAAAGCATTAACACTCCGTGAAAACATGTGATCCTCACACCATAGCCATACCCTCCGATTGTCCCAGTTATTGTCACTTTGGGGCCTTTGGATCCGGACAATGATATGTGTACACAACTTGCAGATAAGATCACAAACAATACTATCATAATGATTCAATAATAAGTTCATATCTGAGATCATGGCACTCGGGCCCTAGTGACAAGCATTAAGCACAACAAGTTGCAAAAAAGTCAAATAGCACTAATAGAGATACTAGGCACTATGCCCTAACAGATCTTATTCGATTACATGATAGAACTCATCCAATCCCTACCATCCCCAAGACTACAGAGGGGGATTACTCACTCATGGATGAGGGAAACATCGGTGGTTGATGGAGATGCATTGGTGATGACGATGGCGATGATCCTCTCCAAATTCCCTGTCCCGGCAGGGTGCCAGAACGGAGTTTCTGGATCCGAATCTTGGTTTCTGGTGGCGGCGGCGGAGTGGAACTCTTTCTGGAAAACTATGGAACCCCCCTCGGTTTTAGGTCGAAAGGCAACTTATAGGTGCACAGGGAGGCCGAGGGGGTACCTGGGGTGGTTGCACCCCCTCCAGGCACGACCAGTGGTGGGCTCGCGCCTGGGGTGGGTGTGGTCTCCCCAGGCCTCCTCTCTGTCTCGTCTTTTGGCTCCGTGGATCTTCTGGTGAAATATAATTTTTGGCATATTTTCCGGGATTTTTCCTGATAGTTGATTTTCTGCACAAAAACAAGACACCAAGGTAATTCTGCTGAAAACAGCGTCAGTCTGTGTTAGTTGTATCCAAATCACACAAGTTTAGAGGAGAAACAATAGCAAAGTGTTCGAGAAAGTAGATACGTTTTGGACGTATCAACTCTCCCCAAGGTTAGCTTATTGCTTGTCCTCAAGCAATTCAGTTGAAAACTGAGTGCGATAAAAGAACTTTCACGAACACTTTGCTTCATATGATGTAAATATTCTCAGCACAGGAGTAGATGCTTAGACAATTCATAATAAGGAGTATGCAACTAAGTCTACCCAGTAGTCATTGCAAGCTATGAAGAGAAACCAACTCAATAATAATAAGTAGCATGAAACATAAACATAAGCAACATTGCAATTCTCATAGTAAGGTATGATAGAGTGGTATCTTGCTTGCCTTTGTTTGAAGAGCACAATATAAATTTGAAGGCACCTCTAAAGTTCAAGTGAAGACTAGAGATAAAGATATCAGAGATACAAGCATCAAAGTCATGACATAATTAACCAAGTTTTGGAACAAATACAAGAATGACAACTATGCTCTCTAGAAGGTGCTCATAGAATAAGTGGTGACTCAACAAAGTTGTGAAAACGGTTTTGTGAAGGTTTGAAAGGCTTCCCAATGCTGAAAGGAAGGTACTCATTAGCTTTGAGCTCTCATTGCCCCTATCATAGGCATCTTCATGTGGTTAAGGTCAAAGTGAGGTCCACTCTGAATCATATGCTTGGCAGACCATAAACTGGAAATCCCAAGTCCCTTGAGTACGAGGGCCGCTCCGCATGCTACTCAACTTTGGTCACCTGGAAGTTCTCGTCATTGTAAATACACGCATATCATCGAGAACCGCCAACGGGGTACCCCTTGCGCATGGTACAAGAGCTTTCCCATAACCAAAATGACAAGGCAAGTAGACAATGAGCATCTCAGCAATCTTTTTATTTACCATATGCATAGCTTTTTATTGAGGATGCTTCATAGATGCTCATTATGGTGATGCTGCAAGTTTCCACCATGATTAGGCATGGCTTAGGCTAGCGGCCCAGGCGTTTCTCTAACACAATGTATAAACTCCATGAACTCACAACCTCCCCTTTTATTTCACATTGTTGACATCCATAAACAAAAGAGCAAGGAATCAACTGGATGAGATATCCAAAAAGTGTTGAAAGCGTTTCCCGTGACAGCACGGTTCTGCTGACTCCCAGCATATAATTAGCAAGCATATAACTTTCATGGACAGGTCACGATGGTTCAGAATTATTAAGCGCAAAGAATAAAGTGTGCCATCAAGTTCGTGAGAGCTTTACTAACTAACTTTCTCAAAACAGACAAACATTTTATTTTGAAAGAAAACACGGCATATATGAAATATGCACTAAAGTAGCAAATGATGCTAATAGGTAGGTATGGTGGACACAGCTGGAAATATTGGTTTTGGGGAGTTGCAAGCACAGGTAGAGCACATACTCAGTGCAAGTAAAGGCTAGCAATAGAGAGGGAGCAACAAACGAGAGAGCAATAGCTGTCATAATAATTCTTGCAATAAAATACGACTAATTATGGCATGAAAGTGATACAAGAACTCTGAGGCAAAATAAATTATCGAGGATTACTGACTATTGATTACTCATATGCATGCATGAGCATGTGCCAAGTCGATTCACATGAACAGTCAGAGGAGTATACCACAATATCATACCAAAGTATGAATAAAACAATGCAAGCAAACATTCATATGACATGCTACAAACTATTAGCAAGCCGGATCTAATCATAGACAAGCAAGAACTACTAAGCATCTATAATGACATACACCTTACACAAACAGGCTAAGCATGCTCACAATGATGAGTATATGTACAAGAATGAAACAAATAGAGTTCGTTACCAGCCTCTTACCACACCTCGAGTTGTCTTAATCTTCATTATTGCCCTTCACTTTGTGTGACTTGAATAATTAACATGAAACCAAAATCCACCGTGGACGGCTGAACCCTACAAAGAACTCACAAAACCAAAGAAGACCAACAAATATTTTTGGTGTTTTCGAATTTTTAGAGACAAGCAAATAAAGAAAAACCAAACAAAAACAAAGCAAACCAAACAAAGCAAAAATCTTTTTGGATTTTTCTTTTAAGGCAAACCAAAGCAAAGAAACAAACCAAGAGAAACAACAAAAATATTTTTGGTATTTTTGGGTTTTTAGAAAGAAGCAACAAAAACCAAAAAGAAAGCGAAAACAATGGATGTACAAAGAACCGACCAAACATGATATATAGATGAGTGTGATGTCGGTGTACCTCCACCCAAGCTTAGGATTTTGTCCTAAGTGGGGCTCAATAGCGCGGATAGTACCCCCAAGTTGGTGGGTCATCATAGGAATGATCATAGTTAGGCGTCTGCGATGAAGAAGAAGACGCGCCCCAATCAAATGAGGGCTGCTGGTATGAATACTCTCCCAAGTTGGAGGGTTGAACCGAATAGTTTTCGGCGTCCTCTTCAACATTCTCCTCTTGCTGGGAGAGTTCCCCCACAAATGTGTCAACCTCCTCCTCCATAAGCGACCATCCATGCCTGTTATCAAAATTAAACAAAGCAGGTGCAGGCAAATAAACTATTTTCTCAGTCCTGCCCTTTCTTCGACCTTGTTGGGCAAACGATAATTCATACAATAAAATTCTCACATTAGCCCCCAAGGAAACAAAACCATGCTGAATCATGGATTCAATATCAAGCCTCTCTATGGGGAACTGAAAATCTGAATAGTGAGGCTCTAAACCATGGAAAGCTAGCAACCTAGAAGCAATGAGACCTCCACAAATTCCACCCTTCTCATGGTTGGTGGTGAGACGGTGAGCTATCAGAGCACCCAAGATATAAGACATATTCTTATTCAAAGCAGTTGCGATAAAATCTAGATCAAAAGAAGACAACTTTCTAGCAAGAACACACTTGGTAATGAAATAGGCAAAGTATCTAATAGTTGGGAGTTGAATGTTCCGAATTTTACCACTTTCCTTTGAGAAGTCAAAACCTTGGCAAATCTCAGCATATAAATCCACAAGTGACTTGGGCCTCTCCTTGATCTTCTCACAAGATCCCCACTGAGGTACTCTAATTGTTGCACAGAAATCAACAAAAGGCAGGTCGACAGATATATTATATATTTTGTAATGGACCATGGGATTAGATGTAGACCAAGTGAACCGGAAGTCCTGCACAAAAGCCATGGTTAGCTTAACATATTGGAATGGTTCACCTTCAACAAAGTGTTCCAACCCTGTTTGTAACCATAGTTTGGAAATCTTGGAGGATCCCCGCAGTTCTCATAAATTCATGGCATGGATATATGAAAGGAAAAACTGCCTCTTCACGATGAACATTCATTGGCTCATGCACCATCAAGTCATATTGGTTCAGTGGGTAAGCACTCATCTTCCTTGCTGAAATTTTAGACAACCATCAAACCAAGTGATTTCTAAGTTGATAAATGATGAGCAACTACTATAGGAACTTGCTAGAGGTCTACACATGCATCAAAACAAAGTTTCTAAGCATAGAACAAGCATTCAAGCTCAAACAACCTATCACCTATAGCATCAAAATACTCAAGATACAATCTACCGATCACAAATCTAATTGGACAAGTGGAGGAGGCACATACCAAGGAGCAAATCCTCCAAAAATCAGCACTTAAGATGGGCTGAACAAGGAGATCGGAAATCGCGAGCAAGAATAGCAAGAACTCGAGATTGAGCAAGTTTTCTAGTGATTTTCGGGAGAGAGAAAGAAGGTGGCTTTGAGAAGGCAGCCTGGAGGGGCCCAGGTGGGCCAGACCCCCTAGGCGCCGTCACCTGGTAGGCCGCGCCTACCATAGGTGTGGTGTCCTGGGGTGACCCCCTGGGTCACTTCAGGTGCCTCTCTGCCCCTTTTTTCGAGAAAAAAATTATTTTGAATTTTCTAGGATTTTTCGGGAAACTTTATTTTTCGCCAATTTTCAGGGTATGAAAATTGATTTTCTCGCAGAAATAGTTTTTTTAGAAGAAGCAAAAGCAAACCAAAAGCCAAACTACAGGAGCTCTAAGAAACTCTAACAAGCAAATAACTAGCAAAACTAAAGCTAAAGCAAAGACTAGGAAGGAGAAAACTAAAAGAAAGCAAGTATAACCACAGTGGAAATATTATTTTCTTTATTAAAATCCTTTTATTAACAAGGTTGATCAAGTCTTGTTACCAAAACAATCTTATATGAAGCAAAACTTTGCATTCCATAAGGTGATTATGTTACCTCATACTTGATAGCAATGGTCCCAATCATAATGGTTTCAAAATTTTCTTGTGGAATGGGACAATATATTTCTCCAACCTTGATGCTCTCAATATTTTCAATGGAATTCAGGCAATAGATCTTAACAACCTTCTTGGGGAAATAGACAGTGTGCTATTTGTCATTAATATTGAACGTTACTTTTCCTTGATTGCAATTGATGACAGCACCTGCAGTATTAAGAAAAGATCTCCCAAGAATAATAGACATATTATCATCTTCAGGCATTTCAACCACAACAAAATAAGTTAAGACCATGCAATTGAAGGGGTTCGTAGCATGGAAAACAAAAAATTTCTACCGCATACAAACAAACAAGCCAAGATCTATCTATTAGATTGTAGCAACGAGTCGATGGAATAACTCACCCTCGAAGATTCCAAAGTGTTTAACGAGAGCAGATTCTCGTGGGTGATGTAGTCGTACTCTTCCCGATCTCAAGATCGCGTAGACGATCCTTCCGGCGCTGCGTTCCGGCAGCGCTTCCGCAGTCAGTCACACGTTCGGTACTCGACGAAGACCTTCCTCTCCCTTGTTCCAGCAGGCAGCGGAGGTTGTAGCACTCTCCTCGCAATTCCGGCAGCACAACGGCGTGGTACCGGAAGTAGAGGGGAGATCTCGCAGGGCTTGGCCTTAAGCCGGAGCGAGTATGGTGGACTATGAGAGAGATCCTCGGCGATCTAGGGTTTAGAAGCACCGAGGAGGAGGCTTGGCCGGTGGCTAGGGTTAGCTAGGTGGCGGCAGCAGGAGGAGGTGGCGGCGCCGGGCTAGGGTTTTGGGTGGAGATCTTGTGTGCTTGGAGGGGCAGCCCTGCCCCTCCTTATATAGGTGGAGGGGGCGCGCCAGGGGAGGGGAGTCCCTCCCCAACTCGGTTCCCCAAGTGGGCCGGCGGTGGAGGGGAGGAACTCCTCCCCAAGTAGGTTTCCTACTTCCCCTCCACCTTCCAAAATAGTCGTTTGACTTTTCAAATTGGCGTTTGACTTTTCAAACTAGGATTTGATTAAACCCTTTATTTTGTTCAGCGATGACACCTAGTACATGATGCAATCATTCGAACTTGATATGACACATTCATGTACCCTTCCCCTCCAGAGTGCCGGACATTCCGGAACCTTCTAGAACATTCCCGATGAAAACACCGGAATCATTCTCCAACCCCGAAACAGGACTTTCCTTATATGAATCTTATTCTCCGGACCATTCCGGATCTCCTCGTGATATCCCGGATCCCATCCGAGACTTCGAACAACATTCGGTCTCTTACTCATCATTCCATAACTACTCAAACAACGTTGAATCCTTAAGTGTGTCTCCCTACGGTTCGTGAATTATGCGGACATGATCGAGACACTTCTCCGAACAATAACCAATAGAGGAATCTGGAAATTCATATGGCTCCCACATATTTCTACGATTACTTTGCGATCGAATGAACCACTTACATACGATACCAATTTCCCTTTGTCTCACGATAGTTTACTTATCCGAGGTTATGATCGTCGGTATCTCTGCATACCTAGTTCAACCTCGTTACCGATAAGTACTCTTTTCTCGTTCCCGTGATATGTGATCCCTTGTGAGCCATTCACATGCTTGCAAGCTAATTGCATGACATTCCACCGAGAGGGCCCAGAGTATATCTATCCGTCATATGGATGGACAAATCCCACTCTTGATCCATGTGTCTCAACCAATACTTTCCGAACACTCAATGCCACCTTTATAGCCACCCAGTTACGGTGTGGTGTTTGATGTCATCAAAGCATCCTTCCGGTGAAGGTGATATGCATGATCTCATGGTCGAAGGAATTAGGTTACTATTTATCAGAAAGCATATAGCAATTGAACTATTAAAATGACTTGATCTTTATGCTACGCTTATCTATAGGAGTATGTCCACCATATCATTCTCCTAACGATATGATCTTGTTGTTAATAACATCTCAATGTTCATGATAGGGAAACCACAATCATTTATTAACCAACAAGCTAGTATTATAAAGAGGCTTTACTAGGGACTCTATTTTAGTTTACAAATCACACAAGTATTAATGTTTCCGTGTTAATACTATTATAGCATGAATATAAACATTTATCATAAACACAAAGATATAATAATAACTATATTTATTATTGCCTCTAGGGCATATCTCCAACAGTCTCCCACTTGCACTAGAGTCATCTAATCTATATTACATGGTAATATACCGAACACCCATGGCAGTTTGGTGTTGGCCATGTTTTGCCCTCGGGAGAGGTTTAGTCAACGGATCCGCCACATTCAGATCTGTGTGTACTTTGCAAATCTTTATGTCCCCATCTTGGACATGTTCTCGAATAGCATGAAAACGTAGCTTGATATGCTTCTGCTTCTTGTGTGACCTTGGTTCTTGCGCATTGGCTATGGCGCCCATGTTATCACAGTAGATAGACATTGGGTCCAGCGCACTGGGAACCACACCGAGCTCTGTAATGAACTCTTTCATCCATATCGCTTCTTGTGAAGCCTCCGAAGCAGCCATGTATTCCGATTCAGTTGAAGATCTCGCCACAACGCTTTGCTTTGCACTCCTCCAGCTAACTGCTGCACCATTCAAAGTAAATACGTATCCAGATTGTGATTTAGAATCATCTGGATCGGTGTTCCAACTAGCATCGGTGTAACCATTAACAACGAGCTGTTCATCACCTCCATAAGAAAGAACCATATCCTTAGTTCTTCTCAAGTACTTAAGGATGTTTTTGACCGCTGTCCAATGATCCACTCCTGGATCACTTTGATATCTGCTAGTTAAACTAACAGCATATGCAATGTCGGGTCTAGTACATAGCATGGCATACATTAGAGATCCTATGGCTGAGGCATAGGGAGTCTTACTCATCCTTTCTCTATCTTCTGCCATTGTCGGACTTTGAGTTTTACTCAAGGTCGTATTGGGCAACATGGGCAAGAACCCTTTCTTGCTATCTTCCATTACAAACCTCTTTAGAACTTTGTCCAAATATGTACTTTGTGACAATGATATTAGGCGTCTCGATCTATATCTATAAATCTTTATGCCTAATATGTAAGCTGCTTCGCCAAGATCCTTCACTGAAAAACTATTATTCAAATATTCCTTGACACTATTAAGAAGGTCTACATCATTCCCAATCAACAATATGTCATCTACATATAGTATTAAGAATGCTACTGAGCTCCCACTCACTTTCTTGTAAATACAAGCTTCTCCATAAGTTTGTATAAAACCAAAACTTTTGATTACCTTATCAAAACGTTGATTCCAACTTCGGGACGCTTGCTTCAATCCATAGATGGACCGTTGAAGTTTGCATACCTTGTTAGCATCTTTAGGCTCGACAAAACCTTTGGGTTGCATCATATACAACTCTTCATCAATGTCTCCATTGAGGAATGCTGTTTTGACATCCATCTGCCATATCTCATAATCATAATATGTAGTGATTGCTAACATAATCCTCATAGACTTTAGCTTCGCTACAGGTGAGAAAGTCTCATCGTAGTCAACTCCTTGAATTTGTCGAAACCCTTTTGCGACAAGTCGAGCTTTATAGACAGTAACATTACCATCAACATCTGTTTTCTTCTTGAAAATCTATTTGTTCTCGACAGCCTTCCGGCCATCCGGTAAGTCCACCAAAGTCCATACTTGGTTTTCGTACATGGATCCAATCTCGGATTTCATGGCTTCTTGCCATTTATTGGAATCTGGGCTCATCATTGCTTCCTCATATGTCGCAGGGTCATTGGTGTTGTCCACCAACATGACACTCATAACGGTATCATACCAATCAGGAGTGGTACGAGTTCTCGTTGACCTGCGAGGCTCTGTAGCAACTACAACCGAAGTTTCATGATCATCATCATTAGCTTCCTCTCTTATTGGTGCGGGCACCACAGGAACTTCTTCCGGTGCTGCGCTACTCGCAAGTTCGAGATAAGGTTCGATAACCTCGTCGAGTTCTACTTTCCTTCCAGTCACTTCTTTCGAGAGAAATTCTTTTTCTAGAAAGGATCCATTCTTGGCAACGAAGATTTTGCCTTCGGATCTATGATAGAAGGTATACCCTATAGTTTCCTTTGGGTATCCTATGAAGACGCATTTTTCCGCTTTGGGTTCAAGCTTGTCCGGCTGTAACTTCTTTACATAGGCTTCGCAACCCCAAACTTTAAGGAACGACAATTTAGGTTTCTTCCCAAACCATAATTCATACGGTGTCGTTTCAACGGATTTAGATGGTGCCCTATTTAAAGTGAATGCGGCTGTTTCTAATGCATAACCCCAAAATGTTAGCGGTAAATCTGTAAGTGACATCATAGATCGAACCATATCTAAGAGAGTTCGATTACGACGTTCGGACACACCATTACGCTGTGGTGTTCCCGGCGGTGTCAATTGTGAAAGTATTCCGCATTTCTTCAAATGCTCGCCAAACTCGTAACTTAGATATTCACCTCCACGATCAGAACGTAGAAACTTAATCTTCTTGTTACGTTGATTCTCAACCTCACTTTGAAATTCCTTAAACTTCTCGAAAGTTTCGGACTTATGTTTCATGAAATAGATATACCCATATCTACTCAAGTCATCTGTGAAGGTAAGAACATAACGATAACCACCGTGCGATGCTACACTCATTGGACCACACACATCGGTATGTATGATTTCCAATAAGTTCGTAGCTCGCTCCATCATACCAGAAAATGGAGTCTTAGTCATTTTACCCATCAGACATGCTTCGCATCTTTCAAGTGATTCGAAATCAAGTGATTCAAGAAGTCCATCGGAATGGATTTTCTTCATGCGCTTCACTCCAATGTGACCAAGACGACAGTGCCACATATAGGTCGAGTTATCGCTCGATTTCAAACGTTTATCCTCAATGTTATTAATATGTGTATTTCCACTATCGAGATTCAATAAGAATAGACCATCTATCAAAGGTGCATGTGCATAAAACATATTACTCATATAAATCGAACAACCATTATTCTCGGACTTAAACAAGTAACCGTCTTGCAATAAACAAGATCCCGATATAATGTTCATGCTTAACGCAGGCACCAAATAACAATTATTTAAGTATAAAACTAATCCCGATGGTAGATGAAGAGGTAGCGTGCCGACCGCGATCACATCAACCCTTGATCCATTTCCCACGCGCATCGTCACCTCGTTCTTCGCTAGCTTCCGTTTATTCTGCAGCACCTGTTTCGAGTTACAAATATGAGCAACCGAACCAGTATCTAATACCCAGGCACTACTATGAGTACTAGTGAGATACACATCAATAACATGTATATCGGATATACCTTTCTTCTTGATGTTGCCGTTCTTCAAATCCGCCAAGTACTTTGGGCAATTCCACTTCCAGTGACCTTCTCCCTTGCAGTAAAAGCACTCAGTATCAGGCTTAGGTCCAGCCTTGGTATTCTTCGTCGGCGTAGTAACTTTCTTACCACCCTTATTGAAGTGTCCCTTTTGCTTAGACTTGCCTTTCTTGAATTTGGTGGTCTTATTGACCATCAACACTTGGTGCTCTTTCTTGATCTCCACTTCTGCAGATTTTAACATGGCGAAGAGTTCTAGCAACTGCTTGTTCATGTTTTGCATATTGTAGTTCATTACAAGTTCTTGTAACTTGGTGGTAGTGATTGGAGGACATGATAAATCCCCAAAGCATTAGGAATCACTATACCCAAGCTTTTGAAGTTTGTTTGCGTGCCCAGACATCTTAAGCACATGCTCACTGACGGAGCTGCCCTCTTCCATCTTGCAGTTAAAGAACTTTTCAGAAGCCTCATAGCTCTCAATTGCCGCGTGAGTCTCAAAGATCAATTTGAGATCATGGACAATATCATGTGGGTCTGAATTCTCAAACCTTTTTTGAAGCTCCGATTCTAAACCATAAAAGATAGCACACTGAACTGTGGAGTACTGAGTCTTCCGAGCGAGGTAAACATTCTTTACTTCATCGGTAGCATCAACTGCAAGCGGGTCACCCAGCGGTGCATCCAGCACATAGGTCAAATTACCAGCTGTGAGGACAATCCTCAAATTGCGAAACCAATCCACGAAATTGCTTCCATTGTTTTTCAACTTTTCTTTCTCTAGGAACGCATTAAAATTGATGGTAGGGGCCGCCATTGATCTACAACATATTTGCAATAGTTTAGACTAACTTTATGACAAATTGAGTTCTAATTAATGGTTAAATTAATCTAGGTGAACTCCCACTCAAAACAATATCCCTCACATTGTTTTAGTGATCACACGAACCAAGTCCACCACATCAACACCGATCATCACGAGAGTTGATGTAGCTTCAATGGCGAACAATCGACATGTTCATCATATCTACTATATGATTCATTATTTACCTTTCGGTGATCCGTGTTCCGAGACCATGTCTGTACATGCTAGGCTCGTCAAGATCAAACCTTAGCTTCCGCATGAGCAAATCTGGCTTGCTCACGTTGTATACACTTGCGGAATCTAACACACCCGATCATCACGTGGTGCTTCGAAACAACAAGCTTTAGCAACAGTGCTTACTAAGGATGAACACTTTATAACTTGAAATTCATGTGCATGAGGGATCATCTTATAATGCTACCGTCGTTAAATAAGCAATACAAGATGCATAAAGGATTAACATCACATGCAATTCATAATATGTGATATGATATGGCCTTTCTTCTCTGTGCTTCCGATCTCCATCTTCAAACACGAACATGATCTCCATTATCACCGGCATTGCATCAAGGTCAATGATGCTCCTCCATGGTTGTCGTCCACCGGCTTCAACTATTACAACTACTTTGAATAGACACGCAGGTCTTAACATAAATTAAAGAATACCATATGGCTCCTGCCGGTTGCCAACTTACAATAAGGAACATTGCATACATCAAATATAATCACAATCATGGCCATATCACATCACAGCACACCCCTGCAAAACAAAGTTAGACGCCTCTACTTTCTTTGCATGTTTTACATGGTTTGGGGCTTTCAATAAGTGTCGCTCTAACTTACGAACAAGAACCACAACATTGATACTAGCATTGTCAATTACCCGTTGTAAATCGAATCTTAACTATGTTGGGAGAGACAGGCACCCGCAAAGCCACTTATGCAATACAAGTTACATGTCAAGCGTGGAGCAATTCTCATGAACGATGTCATGTAAGGTTAGCTCGGGCCGCTTCATCCCACCATCCCGCAAGATGAAAAGTACACAAGAAGCAATCGACAACAAAAGCATCAACGCCCATAATGACCATTGTGTTCTACTCGTGCAACAGATCTACATATAGACACGGCTCTGATACCACTGAAGGGGTTCGTAGCATGGAAAACAAAAAAATTCTACCGCATACAAACAAACAAGCCAAGATCTATCTACTAGATTGTAGCAACGAGTCGATGGAATAACTCACCCTCGAAGATTCCAAAGTGTTTAACGAGAGAAGATTCTCGTGGGTGATGTAGTCGTACTCTTCCCGATCTCAAGATCGCGTAGAAGATCCTTCCGGCGCTGCGTTACGGCAGCGCTTCCGCAGTCGGTCACACGTTCGGTACTCGATGAAGACCTTCCTCTCCCTTGTTCCAGCAGGCAGCGGAGGTTGTAGCACTCTCCTCGTGATTTCGGCAGCACAACGGCGTGGTACCGGAAGTAGAGGGGAGATCTCGCAGGGCTTCGCCTTAAGCCGGAGCGAGTATGGTGGACTATGAGAGAGATCCTCGGCGATCTAGGGTTTAGAATCACCGAGGAGGAGGCTTGGCCGGCGGCTAGGGTTAGCTAGGCGGCGGCAGCAGGAGGTGGCGGCGCCGGGCTAGGGTTTTGGGTGGAGATCTTGTGTGCTTGGAGGGGCAGCCCTGCCCCTCCTTATATAGGTGGAGGGGGCGCGCCAGGGGAGGGGAGTCCCTCCCCAACTCGGTTCCCCAAGTGGGCCGGCGGTGGAGGGGAGGAACTCCTCCCCAAGTAGGTTTCCTACTTCCCCTCCACCTTCCAAAATAGCCGTTTGACTTTTCAAATTGGCGTTTGACTTTTCAAACTAGGATTTGATTAAACCCTTTATTTTGTTCAGCGATGACACCTAGTACATGATGCAATCATTCGAACTTGATATGACACATTCATGTACCCTTCCCCTCCGGAGTGCCGGACATTCCGGAACCTTCTAGAACATTCCCGATGAAAACACCGGAATCATTCTCTAACCCCGAAACAGGACTTTCCTTATATGAATCTTATTCTCCGGACCATTCCGGATCTCCTCGTGATATCCTGGATCCCATCCGAGACTCCGAACAACATTCGGTCTCTTACTCATCATTCCATAACTACTCAAACAACGTCGAATCCTTAAGTGTGTCTCCCTACGGTTCATGAATTATGCGGACATGATCGAGACACTTCTCCGAACAATAACCAATAGAGGAATCTGGAAATTCATATGGCTCCCACATATTTCTACGATTACTTTGCGATCGAATGAACCACTAACATACGATACCAATTTCCCTTTGTCTCACGATAGTTTACTTATCCGAGGTTATGATCGTCGGTATCTCTGCATACCTAGTTCAACCTCGTTACCGATAAGTACTCTTTTCTCGTTCCCGTGATATGTGATCCCTTGTGAGCCAGTCACATGCTTGCAAGCTAATTGGATGACATTCCACCGAGAGGGCCCAGAGTATATCTATTCGTCATATGGATGGACAAATCCCACTCTTGATCCATGTGTCTCAACCAATACTTTCCGAACACTCAATGCCACCTTTATAGCCACCCAGTTATGGTGTGGTGTTTGATGTCATCAAAGCATCCTTCCGGTGAAGGTGATATGCATGATCTCATGGTCGAAGGAATTAGGTTACTATGTATCAGAAAGCATATAGCAATTGAACTATTAAAATGACTTGATCTTTATGCTACGCTTATCTATAGGAGTATGTCCACCATATCATTCTCCTAACGATATGATCTTGTTGTTAATAACATCTCAATGTTCATGATAGGGAAACCACAATCATTTATTAACCAACAAGCTAGTATTATAAAGAGGCTTTACTAGGGACTCTATTTTAGTTTACAAATCACACAAGTATTAATGTTTCTGTGTTAATACTATTATAGAATGAATGTAAACATTTATCATAAACACAAAGATATAATAATAACTATATTTATTATTGCCTCTAGGGCATATCTCCAACAGCAATCATGAGCAACTTGAACAGGAACATCTTCACATATACCAACAGGAATAGTAGTTGACTTATCAGCCATTTGCAAAGAAATATCAGTTGGTATCAACTTTTCTAGCTGGAGTCTCTTATAGAGAGAAAAAGGCATAACGCTAACTCCAAGATCCCAAATCACCTAAAGCAGTTCTAACATAATTATTCTTAATGGAGCAAGGAATAGTTGGTATACCTGGATCACCATGTTTCTTTGGAACCTTACCATTGAAGGAGTAATTAGAAAGCAAAGTAGAAATCTCCTCATTAGGAATATTCCTTTTATTAGAGACAATATCCTTCATATATTTTGAATAAGGAGGCAACTTAATAGCATCAGTCAAAGGAATTTGCAAGAATAAAGGCTTCATCCATTCACAAAACTTGTTGTAGTGTTCTTCCTCCTTTGACTTGTGTTTCTTACCTAGAAAAGGCATAGGTTTCTACACCCAAGGTTCTCTCTATTTACCATGTTTACTAGCAATAAAATCTTCCTTTGTGTAACTAGTGTTCTTAGTGTGCTTCTCAGGTTCTTCCTCACCTTCCTCCTTATCAGGAGACTCATTTTTATCATTACCACTCTCAGTTTCAGCATCAGAGACAGATATACTATTAGGGATCTACAGCAGGTTCAAGTGGTTCTTCAACTCTCTTATGTTTTTTTTCCTCTTACGAGGACTACCACTATCTTACCTTGTTGGAAATCCTGCTCTATTCTTTTAGGGTGTCCTTCAGGATATAAAGGATCTTGAGTAGCTATACCACTCCTAGTTCTAATTCCATAAGCATGTTTATCTCCTGAAGCACTAACTAGCATATCCTTTTGTACCTTAGCAAGTTGATCAAGTTGAGTTTGAACCATTTGAAAGTGTTTACAAAGCATTTTAATATCATTAGAAGTTCTTTCCATAATATCTTTCAACTCATGGATAGCTCTAGAGTTTTCCAATAAATGATTCTGAACTTGTTTATTAAAATACCCTTGCTTAACAATAAATGTGTCAAGTTCCTCTAAACACTGATCAGGAGGCTTACCATAAGGAATATCACCTTCATCAAAGTGCTGGAGAGAGTGTATCTCAATAGTAGATGAGTGGGGAATTGGCTTACATAATTCTTCTATAGGAGGTAGATTCTTCACATCTTTAGCTCTAATACCTTTCTCCTTTAGACACTTCTTAGCTTCCTTCATCACTTCGTCATTTAATGCAATAACTCACCTCTTCTTTGTTGTTGTTGCTGGAATTAGTTCAGGAACAACTGGTTCAGAAGTAATAGGCTCAGGTGTATTTAGCTCAGTTGAAGTCCAATCATCATAATTCTTGCTTATCTTAGCCATTAATTCTTCAACATCTGTAGGAGTCCTTTTCTTGAAAACACAATCAGCAAAGCTATCTAGGTAGGTCCTGAAATCATCAGTTAGTCCATTATAATAAATATCAAGAAGCTCATTCTTAGGTAATGGACATCCAGGATGTGCATGAATCAAGGCACAAAACCTTTTCCATGACTCAGACAATTTCTCTTCTTCTCCCTGTTTAAAATCAAAAAGTCTCTGCAAAGCAGCATGTCTAGCACTGGGAGGAAAATATTTCTGGAAGAAAGAAGCAATCAGGGCTATCAATGGAACCGGGAGGTAATCTATTAAACCAAGCCCTAGCTTCTCCTTTTAGTGAAAAAGGAAAGATCTTAGTAATAAAGTACTTGCGCATCTTAAAATCATCAGAGAACAAAGCACTCATAGTAGAAAGCTCATTCATATGAGCCACAACACTCTCATTTTCAGTCCCACAAAAAGGTTCTTTCTCAACAATATCTAAATAAGATAAATCAAGAGAGAAATCATAGTCTTCATCTTTAATATCTATGGGAGAAGTGGCAAACTTAGGATCAGAGGACAACTTAGGAATAATAGTACGTCTAGCAAGGAGACTCTTAACAGCAATAGTACCATGTGTGTTCCGGCACTCTTCAATAAAATCATCAGTGAACTCAATGTAACCATCATTTATATCATAACTCTCACTAGCCTCATGTGAGCTAACAGGTGTAACAGTGTCTTCACTAGGAGTTTCGGTATTTCCTAGACTAGCCATAGTAGCATCTAGAAAAGGACCTAATGAACCACTCGCATCAAGCACAGTAGAAGTAACATCATGAGTATCAAAAGCAGTTTCAGACTCAGCAATAGTAGCAGTGTGTGTAGCATGTGTATGAGGTGGTGGTGTAACAAGCTTACTTATAACAGACGGTGAATCAAGAGCAGCAGAGGTGTTTTGGACTGTTCCTCTTCTTGTAGTGGATGGTAAAATAGGGAACTTTCCATCACGAGACTTCCCCATGATGAAAGAGTAGCATTGAACAATAATAGATCCAAGTGAACTTACAAATAAAGCTATGCTCCCCGGCAACGACGCCAGAAAATAGTCTTGATGACCCACAAGTATAGGGGATCGCAACAGTCTTCGCGGGTAGTATTACCCAATTTATTGATTCGACACAAGGAGAGCCAAAGAATAATTGCAAGACTTAACAACTGAGTTGTCAGTTCAGCTGCACCTGGAAATAGTTCTGGCTCACAGAAGTTTATCAGTAGCAACAGCAAAGCAACAACAACAGCAACAACAACATCAACAGTAACGGTAACAGTAGGATTCGAGTGCGGTAGGCATAGGGATGGATGGATGGGCGTTGCATGGACGAGTCTAAACATGTAACTTCAAGATCTAGGGCATTGCAGATAAATAATAACAAGCATACAAGTACTAAACAATCCTAGGCATGTGCTCCAAATATAGTCATACGTGCTCGCAATGAGAACTTGCACAACATCTTCTGTCCAGCCAGCCCGTAGCAGCGGGGCCTCTAGGGAACTACTGGCAATTAAGGTGATCCTTTTAATAGAGCACTGGAGCAAAGCATTAACACTCCGTGAACACATGTGATCCTCATATCATAGCCATCCCCTCCGGTTGTCCCAATTATTGTCACTTTGGGGCCTTTGGATCCGGACAATGATATGTGTACACAACTTGTAGATAAGATCACAAATAATACTATCATAATGATTCAATAATAAGTTTAGATCTGAGATCATGGCACTCGGGCCCTAGTGACAAGAATTAAGCACAACAAGTTGCAACAAAGTCAAATAGCACTAATAGAGATACTAAGCACTATGCCCTAATAGATCTTATTCGATTACATTATAGAACTCATCCAATCCCTAAAATCCCCAAGCCTACAGTGGGGGATTACTCACTCATGGATGAGGGAAACATCGGTGGTTGATGGTTGGTGATGACGATGGCGATGATCCTCTCCAAATTCCCTGTATCGGCAGGGTTCCAGAACGGAGTTTCTAGATCTGAATCTTGGTTTCTGGTGGCGGCGGCGGAGCGGAACTCTTTCTGGAAAACTATTGACCCCCTCCCCTCGTTTTTTAGGTCGAAAGGAAACTTTTAGGCGTAAAGGGAGTCCGAGGGGGTGCCTAGGGTGGATGCACGCCCTCCAGGCGCGGCCAATGGTGGGCCCGCGCCTGGGGTGGGTGTGGGCCCCCCAGGCCTCCTCTCCGTCTCATCTTCTCGCTTCGTGGATCTTCTGGTGAAATATAATTTTTGGCATATTTTCCGGGATTTTTCCTGATAGTTGATTTTCTGCACAAAAATAAGACACCAAGGTAATTATGCTGAAAACAGCGTCAGTCCGTGTTAGTTGTATCCAAATTACACAAGTTTAGAGGAGAAACAATAGCAAAGTGTTCGAGAAAGTAGATACGTTTTGGACGTATCAATGCCTTGGGCATCCCCAAGATTTGACGCTTGTACCTCTTGGATATTTCTTGGGGTGACACCGGGTTGGCATCCCCAAGCTTGAGATTTTGTCCATTCTTCATCTCATTACATCATTCTCTCTCCACACCTGAAATTTTTCCTTCATACAAAACTTCACACAATCTTCATTAGCAACATTAGTGTATTCAAAAGATAATAGACCCTTGGGTTTAGCTTTAGAACAACAAAACTTTTCACTAAAAACACAAGCTACTGTAGCAACTCCTTTAAAAAGGTCAATTCCCCAAAAGAAAACTCAAAAAGGAATCAATAAGAAGCAAATGCAAATAATGGCAAAAATCTGTGAAAACAGACCAGCAGGTAGAAACCGATTTTTTGTAAGACCTTCTGTTGCTCAAATCAAAACGTGTCAAAATAACGAAAGTTAGCTAACATACTAGGGGATTTATTCGTACATTTTAAGCTCAATCCGACTTAAAGAGACTCCTCACGAATTTTTATGGTGAAGGATAGAAATCTGTTTCGGGATAGCAACTCCCCAAATCTTACTTCCCTCTCATTAGAGGTCATTCTTGGCACAAAAAGCAAACAAAAAGGATAATTTAAGATCATTACTGAAGTAATAACTTCCAAAACTCAAGGAAACTCTTGGGTTATCTCCCAACAAGTACTTTTCTTTAACGCCTTTAAGTTAGGCACAAGAAGCAAGAAATCAAGTATTTTCAAATGAAGAAGCATTAACATCAAACCTTGCTTTCAAACGAGAAGCAAAAAGCAAATTCTCTCTCCTCATAGGGAAGTGTTCAATACCTTTCTTGAATGGAAATTGATATTAATGATGCCTTCTTTCATATCAATGATGGCACCAACAGTTCTAAGAAAAGGTCTTCCCAAAGTGATAGGACAAGAAGCATTGTATTCAACATCCAAAATATAGAAATCAACAGGGACATAAGCATTGTTAACCATAATGAGAACATCATTAACACTCCCCATGAGTTTCTTCTTAGCATTATCATTAAGTGGGACATCCAAATAACAATCTTCCAAAGGTGGAAAATCAAGCATTTCATAAATCTTCCTAGGCATAATAGAGACACTAGAACCAAGATCACATGAAGCTTTGAGATCAAAGTCATTCGCTTGCATATTAATAATGGGTTCCCAACTATCTTCTACTTTCCTAGGAATAGAAGCTCTGTGTTTTAACTTCTCTTCCTTAATCTTAATAAGAGCATCTGTAACGTGTTTGGTGAAAGCGACATGCATATCACTAGCATCAGAACTTCTAGCAAGCTTTTGCAAGAATAGAATCACTTCAGAAATATTGCAACCATCTATATCAAAATCAAACTTAGCATCACTAGTAGTAGACTCAATAGGCTTAGGCATTGTAGGAGGAGGAATAGGGACTTCTTGTGGTTTAGTGGCATCCATTTTGGTGATGGTGCACACACTATTGTTTCTATCAATTTCAGCTTCCCTTTCCCACTTAGCATGAAGTTGGGCTAACAGTCTAAATTTTTTATCAATAGTAACTTGTATGGCATGAGTAGCAGCAAAGGTACTTTCCATGGTTTCAGGTTTAGCAGCCATTTTATTAATCAAAGAGGACCGTGCTTCAGACAAAGAGGAAATATTTTTCTCAACATTTTAAAAGCTTTTCCTCCACAGTCTTGTTGAAAATGGTTTGTTTACTAATAAAGTCTTTGAGCATGACTTCAAATTCAGAGGGGGCACTTCTAGCATTGTTGTAGAAGTTTCCATAGGAATTGCCATTATTAGGAGGATAAGGCCTATAATTGTTGTTGCTACCAAAACTATTCCTATAGGCATTGTTGTTGAAATTGTTGTTTCTAATGGAGTTCACATCAACTTGCTCTTCTTGAGCAACCAAAGAGGCTAAGGGAACATTGTTTGGATCTAAAGGAGCTTTCCCATTAACAAGCATAGCCATAATAACATCTATCTTATCACTCAAAGAGGAGGTTTCTTCAACAGAGTTTACCTTCTTACCATGTGGAGCTCTCTCAGTGTGCCATTCAGAGTAATTAACCATCATCTTATCAAGAAGTTTTGTTGCATCACCCAAAGTGATGCCCATAAAGGTACCTCCAGCAGCTGAATCCAACAGGTTTCTTGAAGAGAAGTTCAAACCTGCATAAAAAGTCTGGATAATCATCCAAGCAGTGAGTCCATGAGTGGGACAATTCTTAACCAAAGATTTCATTCTTTCCCAAGCTTGAGCAACATGTTCATTATCAAGTTGTTTAAATTTCATAATATCACTTCTCATAGATATAATCTTAGCAGGAGGATAGTACTTTCCAATGAAAGCATCTTTGCACTTAATCCAAGAATCAATACTATTTCTAGGCACGGATAGCAACCATTCTTTAGTTTTTCCTATCAAGGAGAAAGGAAACAGCTTGAGCTTAATAATATCTCCATCTACATCCTTATACTTTTGCATCTCACAAAGTTCAACAAAGCTATTGAGATGGCAGCAGCATCACCAGAACTAGCACCAGAAAATTGCTCTCTCATCACAAGATTCAACAAAGCAAGCTTAATTTCATAAAAGGTAGCATCAGGAGTAGGTGGAGCAATAGGAGTGCTTAGGAAATCATTGTTGTTTGTGCTAGTGAAGTCACACAACTTGGTGTTCTCAGCAGAGTTCATTTTGGCAAAAGTGGGGCAAGCCAAAAACAGCAGCAACAGCTAGAGTAGGAACTAATTTTTTTGTGTTTTTGATACGATAAAGCAAACCAAACTAAACTAATTTTTTTGGAGTTTTTGATAAAAATAGGCAAACAAAACCAAGCAAAATAAACTAAGTAAACTAAAAACAAATTAAAGAGAAAGGTTGAGGAGGACTCCCCTTGTGAAGACGTCCTTAGCCTCCCCAGCAATGGCGCCAGAAAACTTGTTGATGGCGCTTGGAAGAGCTTTGTCGGGAAACCCCAAGAGCAAGGTGTGAAGCAACACAACAACAAGTCTTCCCTCTGTAAGAAACCGAGGTTATCGAACCAGTAGGAGGAAGGAAACGTCACACAGGTGTTACAAGCAACGTGGAAACCTGGACAACACAAACTCAAGACTTTGCCCCAACGAACAGTGAGGTTGTTAATCTCACCGGTTGCTGTAACAAAGGATTAAATGTATGGTGTGGAAGGTGATGATGGTTTGCAGCAAGTAAACAGTAACAGTGGAAGATGTATCAATGGTAAAGATTGGACCGGGTTCCATAGTTCACTAGAGGTGTTCTCCTTAGATAAACAAACATGGCATGCTGGGTAAACAAATTACAGCAGGGCAATTGACAGGACTGAGCAAGGCATAACAATGCAATACTAGACAAAAAGATCCTATGAGATTCGATTTGGCAATACAACAATATACATAGACCGCCATCCAACTGCATCTATGACTAGAATACCACCTTCAGGTTATCATCTGAACCCCCTCCAGTATTAAGTTGCAAGCAACAGACAACTGCTTTAAGCAAAGTGTGTAAGGTAAACAATCCACTTGTTTCATGAACAAGAGACCATTATTTTCTCCCTAGTGGCAGCACATCTACTACCAGAGAGATTTCTGTCACTTCCCTTGATAAGTAGAGGCATGAACCCACTATCGAGCATAAATACCCCCTCTTGGAGTCACTAGCAACTACTTGTCCAAGATAGCTACTAACAACAGAGAGCATGCAAGATCACAAACAACACAGACATGATAGAATCAATAAGACAAAACCATTAATCAATATGACATAGTAATCTCAATATCCATCGGATCCCCGCAAACACAACATATATGATTACAAATAGATGAGATCTTGATCATGAACAGAGCTCACAAGATCTAGACATGAAAGCACAAGGAGGAGATACAACCATCTAGCTACTACATGGACCCGTAGTCCAAGGTGGAACTACTCACGCTTCATACCGGAGGCTGGCATGATGAAGAAGAAGGTCTCCAGGATGATCTCCCCTCCGGCAAGGTGCCGGGAAGAACTTCAGATCCCCCCGATCTAGGGACGATGGTGGCGGCGGCTACAGACGGTTTCATGGAGTTTTGATCGGGTGCATAGGGTTTTGGCATCGGGGGGACTTTATAGGCGAAGAGGGAGGCCGAGAGGGTGCCCGAGGCGGCTGCACCCCTCAGGCGCAGGGTGGGCTCACCCGCGCAGCCAGGGGGTGTGGCCCCCTCGAAGCCCTCCTCCATCTCGTACTCTGGCCTCATGTTCCCTACGGTAAAATAATGACTTTGGCTTTTGTCCCGTCCAATTCCAAAAATATTGATTTTCTGCCTTTTCTGGAACCAAAAACAGAAGAAAACAGGCAACTGGCACTGTGGCATCTTCTTAATAGGTTAGTACCAGAAAACATATAAAAACACCTCAAAGTGTGGACAAAGTAAAGCAAAGTAGATACTAAACAAGCATGGAACATCAAAAATTATAGATATGTTTCTGACGTATCAAGCATCCCCAAGATTAACTCATGCTCGTCCTCGAGTAGGTAAGTGATAAAAGAATAATTTTTGAGGTGACATGCACCATCAAAACCAAGATCAAACCATTTGCAAGCATTGAAAGCTGGGATCAAAGAACTCTAAACATGTGCATGAAAGATGGAGTTCTAACAGTAGGACATAGTAACTATGCATGCAACATCAAAGGCTACAAACAAAGATCATGAATAACATGCATTGAAAAACGTTTGTTTGTTTCACATACAGAAAACATGGCATAGTGGCAATCAGCTTGTCCCTCATAGAGTAGCAAATAGATGCATAGGACACCTTCAAAGTTCACAAGGGTGACTAGAAACAAATAGCACAAGAACAAGTAATATCACAATATGCATCAATCAATAAGTTTTGGGATACTGCACACAGAATGGCAACTATGCTCTCTTAATGGTGCCTAAAAGTAGAAGGTGGAGACTCAAATAATAGTGGAAGACAGGCCCTTCACAAAGGAAAGCAGGGACTTCAAGTTTCAAAAAGAGCTTCCAAAAATTATGGTACTTGTTAGCTTTCAGCCCACATTGTCCCTATCATAAGTATCTTGAAGTGATTAAGGTTAAAGTGAACAAACTATGGAGTATATGCTTGACGAAGTATAAGTTGGCAATCTCAAGTCCCTTGAATACGAGGGCCACACCTCATGCTACTCAACTTTAGTCACCTGTAAGTTCTTGTCATTGTAAGTACATGCATATCATAGAGAACCGCCAATGGGGTACCCCTTGCACATGGTACAGGAGCTATCCCATAACCAAAATGACAAGGCAAGTA
This sequence comes from Avena sativa, assembly GCA_916181665.1. Taxonomy (NCBI): domain Eukaryota; kingdom Viridiplantae; phylum Streptophyta; class Magnoliopsida; order Poales; family Poaceae; genus Avena; species Avena sativa. Next base: position 254,865,392 of record OV702296.1, read on the forward strand.
GACAATGAGCATCTCATCGATCTTTTTATTTACTATGTGCATAGCTTTTTATTGAGGATGCTTCACAGATAGCTCATTATGGTGATGCTGCAAGTTTCCACCATGATTAGGCATGGCTTAGGCTAGCGGCCCAGGCGTTTCTCTAACACAAAATACATAACTCCATGGACTTACAAGCTCCCTCTTTATTTCACACCGGTAACATCCATAGAAAAAAGAGCATGATATCAACTGTGTACAAAGTACAAGTGCAATGTTGAAAGCGTTCCCCATGAAAACATGGTTCTGCTAATTCCAACATATAAGTGCAAGCATATACAACATAGATGACACAATGGTTCAAATTTTTTAGGGGCAAAAAATATAAAGTGTGCCATAAAGTTCGTGAGAGCTTTAATCACTAAGTTTTCACATAACAAAATACTTTTTAATTGGAAGATAGCTGAAAACAAGAATATACTTGGAATGGTGTAACACACCATGCATAGGAATTTATAGTGGACACTTTGGAATAACTTGGTTTCTTGAGAGCTGGAAGCATGAGTAGAGATTACTAATACAAGTGGAGGCTAGCAAACGACTGAGAGCAACCAACTGAGAGAGCAATAATGGCCATAGTCATGCAAAGCAACAAAACATTACTAATCAAAGCATAGAGTGGTACTACAAGTCAAGGACTAAATGATCATAGAGGCTATGGTGACTTGTTCATAGTCATAACATGGTGTGAGCATGTTCCAAGTCAACCCAAACAAAACATCAAAGGAGAATACCACAATACTATGCTTTTGTATGCTAAAACAACACATGATTCTTTCAAGGCACATTAAGCAATCCTATTTGTTTGGAACAAGTCATGCTACAACAATAATCACTAAGCATAAAGTCAAAACAACATATAGCATGACATGATAAAGTCTAAGCCACAGTTAAAACAAGCTCCCTTTTGTGCCACTATAAGCATGAAACTTTCTACTTTTTTCCAACACCAAACAACTTATTTGAAACAACTCACAAAGATAATAATCAATAAAGATCAGTGAGCTTGTATTACAAATCCACAAAGAAGAACTAAAAAGTTCTAAGCTGAAAGCACAAGAAAACTAAGGCCGAACGTAGTGCTAGCAAAAGTGAACACTCATAAAACAATAAGAGTGAAAACTAGAGTGTTCTAGGCAATGGAAACAGAGTGTGTCTCTATCCAAAAGAAGTGTGGTGTAACCAACCAACTTACTCAAGCAAACTAAGCAAACGAAAACCAAAAACGAAAACTAAGACGCTCCAAGAACAGCACAACAATGCATGAAACAATAAAAACGAAGTGTCTAGAAAGACCTGAGATTTTTATTGATGAAGAAGGGGATGCCTTGGGAATCCCCAAGCTTTGACGCTTGTAACTCTTGAATATTTCTTGGGGCGACACGGGGTGGAATACCCAAGCTTGAACTTTTGTCCATTCTTCATCTCATTACATCATTCTCTCTCCACACCTAAAAATTTTCCTTCATACAAAACTTCACACAATCTTCATTAGCAACATTAGTGTATTCAAAAGATAACAGACCCTTGGGTTTAGCTTTAGAACAACAAAACTTTTCACTAAAAACACAAGCTATTGTAGAAACTCCTTTAAAAGGCTCAATTCCCCAAAATAGAACTCAAAAAGGAATCAATAAAAAGCAAATGCAAATAATGACAGAAATCTGTCAAAACAGACCAGCAGGTAGAAATCGATTTTTTCGTAGACCTTTTGTTGCTCAAATCAAAAACTGTTGAACTAACAAAAGTTAGCTAACATACTGGGGGATTTATTAGTAAATTTTCATCTCAATCTGAGTTACAGAGACTCCTCACAAATTTTTTGGGTGGAGGACAGAAATCTGTTTCGGGACAGCAACTCCCCAAATCTTACTTCCCTCTCATTAGAGGTCATTCTTGGCACAAAAAGCAAACAAAAAGGATAAGGAGAGGTCATTACCGAATTAATAACTTCCAAGACTCAAAAAAACTCTTGGGTTATCTCCCAATAAGTACTTTTCTTTAATGCCTTTAAGTTAGGCTTGATAGTTTGAGAAGATGCTCACATAAGAAATATGAATTAAAGTAAAAGAGAGCATCAAGAAGCAAATTTAAAACACATTTAAGTCTAACCCACTTCCTATGCATAGGAATCTTGTAAAGAAACAAGTCATGAAAGCACAAAGCAACAAGCATATGAAAGCAAAACAAGTGCAACTTCAAGATTTTCAACATGAAGAGGGGAAACTTAATATTATTGAGATACATAAAACCATGTTTACCTCTCTCATAATAACTTTCAGTAGAATCATGAATAAAATTAACAATATAACTATCACATAAAACATTCTTATAATGAGCCACATGCATATAATAATTATTACTCTCCACATAAGCATAGTCATTCTTATTAATTGTAGTGGGAGCAAATTCAACAAAATAGCTATCATTATTATTCTCACCACCATAATCATCAAATATAGGAGGCATATTATAATCATAATAAATTTTCTCCTCAATAGTAGGTGGATTGAAAATATCATAATCATCACCATAATCATCAAAAATTGGGGGTTTGGTATCATCATAAGCAATATAATAGCTATCTTCCAAAGCTGGGGAACTAAAAAGATTATTTTCATAGAAACTAGCTTTCCCAAGCTTAGACGTTTCCAAAGCATTAGCAATCATGGTGTCCAAAGAATTCATACTAATAACATTTCTATTAGCATGCAAATAACGCTCCATAGGTTTTTTAATTTTCTCGTCAAACATTTCATGTCCTAACTCAAGATAGATACTATAGAGCTCTCTAATTTTTGTTGTTGTTTTCCATTAAGCCTAACTAGTGAAAACAAGAAACAAAAGGAGAAAATTGCAGAATCTAAAGGAAATAACTTCGAGCACTCACACCGGAGGATATGAGTACCTTTTAGCTTACCTCCCCGGCAACAGCGCCAGAAAATACTTTGATGGAGCTTGACGTGGAGGAAAGGTCAAAGGACCAAAACCTCCCCGGCAACGGCGCCAGAAAATAGCTTGATGTCTATGCACTTCTATTCTTGTAGACAATTATTGGGCCTCCAAGTGCAGAGGTTTGTAGAACAGCAACAAGTTTCCCTTAAGTGGATTACCCAAGGTTTATCGAACTCAGGGAGGAAGTGTTCAAAGGTATTCCCTCTCAAGCAATCCTGCAATCAAGATACAAGAAGTCTCTTGTGTCCCCAACACACTCAATACACTTGTCAGGTATATAGGTGCACTAGTTCGGCGAAGAGATAGTGAAATACATGTGGTAAAGGTGCCATAAAATAGCTTGACGGTGAGGTAAAGACTAAAGCAAGCAAACATGCACCAGATCTAGATGCAAACGGTGTTTCAATGTTTAGGAACAAGGCCTAGGGATCATATTTTCACTGGTGAACACTCTCTCATATAAATATCCTCTCTTCATGATACTACTCTTAACTACTCTTCGGTTGGACACTCTAATCATCGGTAGGGCTATAACAACACTCCTCAAAGTCCGTCTACCCTAATTTAGATAACCCCACACTGTCAACTTGGGCGCTAGATGGTTCCAACAAACACCACAATTTCATAGAGATGTCCAACTCCAAATATAACTCATAACAAATATTCAATCTAGCCAAAGTGCCACACATGGTATGCACACTGTCACTTTCACACACGTGGGGAAAACATAGATCTATTAAAGCACAAAGAGTATTTATGTAGACTCAAACCTAAGTGCCACCATGGCGTGCATGCTGTCACTTTCACACACATGGGGAGAGTAGAGATCTATTAAAGCACTTGAGTAGCAAGGTAGATCTACTTGATTACAAAGCTCATGATCACAATATGACGATGCATAGAGAGAGATATGAACACATAGCTACCGGTAGAGCCCTTAGCCTCGAGGAAGAACTACTCCCTCCTCATCATGGGAATCAACAACGATGATAAAGATGGCGATGGAGATGGCTCCGGGGGCACTTCCCCGTCCCGGCAGGGTGCCGGAACAGAGACTTTCTGTCCCTCGAATCTCCCTTTTGGTGGCGGCGGCGCTATGGAGTTTTTTTGGAAGTATGATGGATTATTTAGGGTTTTCTCCCCGGGGACTTCTTATAGGCGAAGGAGGCAAGGTCGGGAGGTGACCAGGGGGCCACACCCTGCCCAGGCGCGGGCCCACCCCTGGCCGCGCCTAGGGGGGAGGGGTGTGGCCACCCTGTGGCGCCCCTACGACTCTGCTTCCTGGTTCCGTGTTGCTCCGGGAAAATAATGACTTTGGCTTTTATCCCGGACAATTCCGAGAATATTGATTTTCTGCCTTTTCTGAAACCAAAAACAGAAGAAAACAGGCAACTGGCACTGTGGCATCTTGTTAATAGGTTAGTACCAGAAAATATATAAAAACACCTCAAAGTGTGGACAAAGCAAAGCAAAGTAGATACTAAACAAGTATAGAACATTAAAAATTATAGATACGTTTCCGACGTATCAGCCATTTGGTCCGTCATGTTCCCTTTGGATGCTGCGCCTTCTACCTTTTTAGGCCTTCTTTGCAAATTTCGGAATGTAAGTCATGTAAAGGAGTTGGTGCGTCATCAGATGATTGCAGGGGTCTAGGCTGCCTTGTCTCTTGTTCGATTGCATCGTTGTGATGTTAATCTTGCAGAGGTGGCGACTGGACCGCCCCTTCAACCAGATGGTAGCTTATGGGACATGCGCCCTCATTACGCAGATGTGGCGCAGTACGCCGAAGAGATTGTAGATTTGTTCGAGCAGCGGGCGAATGTAATGCTCTAGAACAAGGTCCCGAAAGAAAAACGAGATGATGTAAAATTTGTATTTATTCGAGTGGGCTCGTAATGACCTTTGTAAAGTTTTATATGTATTCGCACGTGGTGCCTTGTAATGTGCATTTCCCTTTCGTTAGTCTGACGTGGTCAGCTACTTGGGTTGTATGCGTTGTTTGCAGTCGACTCGTGAGGTGAGGCGTAGCCCCCGGGCGTATTTAGCGAGAAATAATGTAAGGAGAAAAAGATATTTGGACTAAGAAACTTGGCTTTTATTCATAGCAAACAAGGAGGTACATTGTTCGACTGAGTAGCCTTATTGAAAGTAAAGGGTAACTATGGGTAGAAGCGTCACAGTTGTGCGATGTTTCAGGGGTCGGAGTATTCGACTCCTGATGCGACGTCCATGAGGCAATAGGCGCCACCTGGGATGACTTCGGTGACAATGTATGGTCCTTCTCAGGGTGATTCAAGCTTCTTGTGCCGTTCTTGCTTGAGTCGCATGACGAGGTCTTCTTCGACGAAGGACCTTGGGCGCAGCCGGCGGCTATGATAGTTGCGGAGGCTCTGCTGGTAGACCGCTGAGCGAGCCACGAAGATGTCATGTGCCTCGTCGAGTGTATCAATGACGTCTTCAAGTGATGCCGATGATTCGGCTTCGCTGTAACCGACGACCCACATGGCCTTGTGGCGTACTTCGGCGGGTAGCATGGCTTCGGCTCCGTGCACCAGGAAAAAGGGCGTGTAGCCAGTTGAGCTGTTTTGGCGTTGTACGTAGGCTTCAGAGGACAGAGGGTAGCTCATCTTTCTAGGCTTCCGCAAGCCTTTCGAGTGGGCATAGCAGACGTTTCTTGATGCCGTTGCCTATGAGGCCGTTGGCCTTTTCGACTTGTCCATTGGTCTGCGGGTGCGCCACGGAGGCGTATGATATGTTGATGTCGAGGTTGCCGCAGAAGTCTCGAAATTCCTTCGAGATGAAGTTCAAGCCTTTGTCCGTTATGATGCTATGAGGCACGCCGAATCTGTAGACAATGGACTTGAAAAATTTGACGACAGTTTTGCCGCTTTGGTTGGTGACAGGCATGGCCTCGATCCACTTGGTGAATTTATCGACTGCAACCAGGAGGAAGACGTGACCTCCTGGCGAGAACTTTGGAAGTTTGCTGATCATGTCGAGGCCCCACCGGGCGAAGGGTCAGGCCAGCGGTATGAGCCTTAGCTCAGATCCTGGCGCGTGTGGCTTGTCCGCGTACCTCTGACAGGCGTTGCATCTCTGGACGATATCCTTGACGTCGTTCATTGTTGTTGGCTAGTAGAACCTAACCCATAGAGCTTTGGCGATAAGGACGCGGCTGCCTGCAGACCTTGACCATCCTCATGTCGTGAATGAGGGCCTCGTACTCGATCTCGTTGTTAGAGGCACGAAAGTTCATCTGAAGGACGTACTTCATCTTGTCGCTTTTAGGGGACGTCAGTATGACGCCGGCCCCTGCTCCAGCCTCGCGCTTAGAGCCGTCAAAGTGCATCGTTCAGGACTGCGACATGTCCGGAGTGTCCGGCAGCTGGAGCTCCATCCAGTGGACGAGGAAGTCAGGGAGGACCTAAGACTTGATGGCGGTGCGTCGTTCGTAGATTATGTCCAGAGGGGACAGCTCGATGCCCCATAAGGTGGCGAGCAACACAATCAAAAATATTATGGACATATCTTTCTATACTTATAAAGTAAAATCCTACTAATTGCAATTAATGTTAGTGTATGTCAACACGAAAACTATCCACATCACTTATTCTTTTAGCCAACCAGTTGTCCACATCATTCCACTAACATTCATTAGTTATCATTTATCTCTACATGCAAACTATCCACGTAATCTATTGGTTTATCCATCAATTTGTCCATGTCATCCTTTTTTTGCTATTCGATTGATAAGATCACATCTTGCTATATAATTAAACGAGTAAATCACATACAACTGGAGCACCAGGATTAGTTCCACTAACAAGGTGAACTTTTTTGCCGATCATTTTCATTGATGAAAATCATATACCTGTTATACTGTATGAGATTATGTGCTCTTCTATATATAGCTCTCAAAAGTTTCTAAAAACACTAAGTGGCAATGAGCATGGCATCTTCATGCAAGCCATCCACACCATACGGTTCTTCATCCCGTTGATTTTACCTTATATTCATCGATCAAGTATACCCCTGAATAGCGACCTTTAGATTCTCATATACACATGAATTTCATGACAACTAACTTCAGCCTCTCGACCATTATGACCAATTAAATATTGCATATTTCTATAGAAAATTTCAAGTTTCATACATCTTATTAGATTTCTTAAAGAGATAACCACTGCAACATGCGGGGTATTCACATGACAATTCGTGTTTACCACCCTTCGAGATGAGATTTTTCATCTTTGCATGAATAACCAGGTGTGATATGATTGTGCAATGGGAACCATATATATGTCTACCTCTTAGTGTGCAATGCTCAAAAGATGAAAAAACAACAACACATAACCTTGCTAAAGGAGCATGCAAAGATTTTATGCAGTCCTACATGCCACACACGTGCAATATTTACATAACTAAAAGGTCAGTTATTCAATTATTGCACCTATTACAGTCACATATCATGTTATGTACAGGTGGCCATTTTGCGCGCGTCTATTGAAGTAATTTGGTTAGCAGCATAGTTTTTTGTACAATGGATTGAATCTAAGTATAATATGTTTTGCTTTATTTTATGAATGACATTATATGAAAACATACCTACTTTTTTGAAAATTATAGTGTAATTCACTCATGTGATAAACTTTAAATAACATGATTAAGATCAAGATCTATGCAATGTTTCTCAAATGTGCAATCATTTTCATCTCATACCCTATGTGTTGATATACACAATACGGAAAAAAGATGTCTGCAATGCATCCTAAAATTATGGACACCACTCTATTGAGAGCCATCACTACATGATATGCCGCTTAATTAATTTCAATTAATGTGAGGTATTTTTGTAAAATCCGTGGCACTATTTAAATTTAAACTAAATACTTACAAAAGCTCCCATCAAAACAAGAAACCTCTTTGCTGGATCAAAGTAAGGCAATTGCCAAGTCTAACGAACCTCCTGTGCACTCTTAAGAACAACAACCACTGACTGGGGGTACCAACATTCCATTTCTATACATGTTCCTCGACGACCACGTGTGTGACAGGAGGATATCCCATGCCACACCGTTGGCCATGGCGTGGCATGGAGCACACGCTCCCTTTTTGACTTCTTTTCACCTCAGCAAAATAAAATAAAACCAGACGCCCAAACAAAAAATCCCCCTTAATCCTACCCACCTTCCACCGCGTCCTCCTCCCTACCCCTTCACCGCCATGAGGGCCCCAAAGGAGCGCCGACCCCACCGTCAGTGGATGGTTCGTGATACCAGGCAGGTCGCAGCCCCCGGATCTTAATCAAATCGAATGGGGAATTTTGACGTCCGCAAGGACAAAGTCTCAGCGTTTTCTCCTTCCCCTTCTCCCCTCCCTGTTTCGTTTCGCTTTCTCTCTCCTCCCTCCCTCCTCGCTTCCCTCCCCCCTCCTCTCCACAGAGAGTCTCGTACCAAATCCCGTCGCTCCCACACAGGAACGAGAGAGAGAGGCAATTTCTTTTTTTTTTACGAACTGATTTCCTCGTCGGCGCGGCGGGCGGCCTGTGAAACCCAGCCGGAGCGGAGCGGAGAGGAGCTGCTCCGGCGCGGCGGGGGACGGCACTGCTGCTGCTGCTGCTGCTCTTCCAGTGACGGCGCGCGAGGGCGGGCCCTTTGCTGGCCGCGCCGCGCGATTCAGCGCGAGGCTGAGCTCCGGATCGCCGGATCGCCGGCGGGCTGCTGGAGTTGCGTACCGGAGGCGGCTGGCGGCCCTGTGCCGGTGAGCGCGCGTTGCGTTCTCTTTTTTTATTTCCTTTCTCTTTTGAGCAGCAGGATGCCGCAGGCCTCCAGTCTCCATTACTAGAAACCGTAGGGCAACAATTCAAGGAGAACAAAGTAGCAGCGGTAGTTGAATAATCTAGCGGCGTGAGCTTGTGCTGGAGATTTAAAACTGAAAAGCAGAACAGAGGTAAAAAAAATGGCTGAAATGCCGCAGTAGCAGCTTTCAGGAAGTTTTTTTTCTTTCGAGATTGGCTTTCAGGAAGTTCATTATCTTATTAGGCAGCTTATTTTCCGGCTAATCACTGGACACCATCCCCTCCAAGAGTTGCATACTTCACTTGAGACTTGCTCCAACAGCTATATAGGCCAAGATGGTAACCGCTAACAAATCGGACACATGACGACATTTGGATCAGATGGTAATCTGTATGGAAAACAAGCATTATTGCATGCCCTTCAAATTGTCTGCAGAACTACAGCTATGCCTACCATTACTAGTTTTTCTCCCAGTTTGTGGAAAAAATTAATTCATCCATGTGTCAAAAATTGTCTGAGCTAGGTACAAAATGCAAATCATATGCGCATTGTGCTCTCTGGTTGTTGACCAGAATGTTTTATTTAGAAACTGATCAGAGCTCCTGAGCTGTTCTTTTGAAAGGGAAAATGGTCCTCCTGATTTTCCAAAAAACTTTTGTGGAGTTGCGGTGTATTTCTCTCAGTGGGGTTTCTGAGTATGAGATCATTCCTTCAACTGCGTAATTCCGCTTGGCATGCTTAGTTCAAGCTGATTGTTGGGTCATGGGGAACGGTGTTGGGTAGATTTGTGCAGGATATGCTGGTCTAGATCCTATCCCCGCCCTAAAGTTGCAATATCTGGTTCTTTTCAGGGGATGCTAGTCTGTTCCTGCTCAATTTTGGTGGATCTTACGGGTGTGCTAGGCTGAAAGGATGCCGAGTTGAGTAGTGAAGAACTCTATCTTGGATTCGTTTCTGCTAGCTCGGAGCTCTCCCCTTGCCTTCAAGGATGGTGCCCTCTGGGCCACCGAACCCAATGGGCCCTGGGCAACCAGTTGGTTCTGCTTCGCTTCTCCGGACGAATTCCAGCCTGCTCAGTGGTGCTCAGCAGGGAATGGGTGGTGGTGGCATGCTTCAGTCACAGTCCCCATTCTCATCTCTTGTTTCCCCCCGCTCACAGTTTGGTGGAAATGGCCTGCTCGGAGGGGCCTCCAATGTCTCCTCCCTGCTAAACCGACAGTCTTTCGGAAATGTGGGGTCTGTGCCGGGTCCAGGACAAATGCCAAATGGCGGGCTTTCGATGAATACTCTTCAGCAAAGAGGGGGCCTTGATGGTGCTGGCGAGATGATTGGCGTGGGAGGGTCTGATTCTCTGTCATTCCCATCATCCTCCCAGGTTAGTTTGGGAAATCACATAGGTTCAGATAATTTGCAGCAGCAGCAGCAGATGGATATGCCAGATTTGCAGCAGCAGCAGCAACAACAACAACAACGGCAACAACTGCCAATGTCTTACAACCAGCAGCAGTTGCCAATGCAACAACTGCAGCCGCAGGTTACAGTGAAGTTGGAGAATGGTGGCAGTATGGGTGGAGTCAAACTAGAGCAGCAGATGGGGCATCCTGATCAGAATGGCCCAGCCCAGATGATGCGCAATTCTGGCAATGTAAAATTTGAGCCACAACAGTTGCAAGCATTGAGGGGTTTGGGCCCTGTAAAGATGGAGCAACCGAATTCAGACCCATCTGCATTCTTGCAGCAACAGCAACAACAGCAGCAGCACCACCATTTGTTGCAGCTCACAAAGCAGAATCCTCAAGCTGCTGCGGCTGCCCAACTTAACCTCTTGCAACAGCAGCGGATCTTGCATATGCAGCAGCAACAGCAACACCAGCAACAGCAGATTCTGAAGAATCTGCCTTTACAGAGAAACCAATTACAGCAGCAACAGCAACAGCAACAACAGCTGCTTCAGCAGCAACAACAACAGCAACAACAGCAGCAGCAGCAGCAGTTACTTCGTCAACAAAGTTTAAACATGAGAACTCTGGGAAAACAGGCTCCGTATGAGCCAGGTACCTGTGCAAAGAGATTGACCCATTACATGTATCACCAACAAAACAGGCCACAGGTATGTTCTTTTGGTTTGTTTTAAATCATGTAATTTTATGCTCCAAGAAAAACCCAGTCTTACAATGTAGGGCATTACTTGTTCCTTTTGTTTCAGGATAACAATATTGAGTACTGGAGAAACTTTGTCAATGAGTATTATGCTCCAACTGCTAAAAAGAGATGGTGTGTCTCTCTCTATGGAAGTGCTCGTCAAACTACTGGAGTATTCCCTCAGGTTTAGTATTGCTGTTACCATTGAACCCAGAGTTTTTCTTCGTTTGTTTTCTTATCTTCGATTTATGCAAGTAAATTAATTTATTTTGAGTTAATAGGAGGTTTTGGAGTAACAAGTAGTTAGTATTTCTACTTTTCTAGATACTTTGCTGTTCTGATTCTTGTTTTATAACTTTCCATGTGTCTGCACTTGCAGGATGTCTGGCATTGCGAAATATGCAATCGGAAGCCTGGTCGGGGCTTCGGTAAGCATCATTTTAATTCACACATCTTCCTCTTTTACTCGTGTTTTTAGTTTGATCTAATGTTGTTATCTTCACAGAGACAACAGTTGAGGTCTTACCGCGATTATGCCAAATCAAATATGCGAGTGGTACATTGGAAGAACTATTGTATATCGATATGCCACGTGAGTCAAAGAATGCATCTGGTCAGATTGTTCTGGACTATACAAAAGCAATTCAAGAAAGTGTCTTTGATCAATTGCGTGTCGTACGCGAGGGTCATCTAAGGATAATTTTTAATCCAGACCTCAAGGTATTGCTTCTTCAGTTTTATACTTTGTTCTTCCTGTCATTTACTCATTATGGTGCTTCTCTTATATTATTCTTGGATAAGTGGTGCCTTTTGGACTAACACATGGCACAACCCTATACTCTTGCTTTTATTGAAGATTGCATCTTGGGAGTTCTGTGCTAGGCGTCATGAGGAACTTATTCCACGGAGGTCAATAATACCGCAGGTATTAAGACTTGTTACTGTATAGCGTTAGATATAATTTATCTCAGCTAAGGATCTAATGGTAGCAAAGGTTTGATATATTTTTGCACCTTGATGTTTAATGCAGGTTAGTCTGCTTGGTGCAGCTGTACAGAAATACCAGGCTGCTGCTCAAAACCCAACCAGTTTATCAACTCAGGACATGCAGAATAATTGCACCTCGTAAGGACATTGGCCTGATGTACTTTATATTTTCATATGAATTTCTTTTCTGTAGCGATTTCAAATACTCCCTCCGGTCCAGTTTATTAGGCACGCATGTAGTTTAAGAAAATCTTAGACCAATAAAATATGCAATATATGTCCCAAAAAATATACCATTGGAAACTAATTTTGAAGATGAATCCAATGGTATAATTTTTGTAACCTATTATGAAAAATTTGTTGACCAAAATTAATGGTCAAAGTTGTTCTAAAACTACGTGTGTGCCTAATAAACCGGACCGGAGGGAGTATTCCCTTTAGCATTTGTCTATGTCTATCCAAGATGACGCTGGGCTAGCTATTATCGTATCACTAATGGTTTGTACGCACTTCTCTAACACATACATGTGATGTTTGGAAATTTATGATCCTCTACAGAGCCATTCTTTACTTCTGCTAATGTGTAACCTGCCACCATGGCATGTCAGGGGCGAATATGTGTACATGTGATTCCTTGTCATAGCCAACTGTATTATATGGCTACCATAGTTGATTTAGTTTTAGCATATGACCCTCAATGACCAAATCATACCAACTGGGTTTACCATCTAGTGTTGTGTGAAGCTGGTCTCTGGGACCCAAGGCTTGTTAACGTCATCGAAAATTGCCCTTTCGGGTGGTGGGCACATGGCTGGTTTGGTGTGCTTGAGTGAGCTTCCCCTTGCCCTAATTTCCTCGTAAAAGTAATTGAGTTGGTAACTCAACTCAATGTTAGCATACTTCCTTTTTTAGCTGAACCAGCTGACAATTGTTTGAACAGGGAGGGCAGACACTGCATACCTACAGGCTATAACTAGGTGCTGCAGTCACCCAGAAGGTTCTCCAGTCCACATACATCTAATCCTACCAAATGTCATCCAATAGTCTACATCTCGAGTTTGCGTGATATCATTAGCACTAGATGGGTTCACACAAGATGCACCCTGCACATATCCCGAAAACAATGATGTTGCTCATAGCCAGGTTGTAACGGGAAATTTGAGGTGGGAGCAAATAAAGAACTACTTGCAGTCAGGCCTGCAATTATGAGAACTTGTGAATCTTCTTTTGTGCCCTTGGTCCATTGGTAATCCTGCTAGGAGAGTCCAGGGTCCCATTGAAATAGACTTGATTTTATAATTTTCTAGGAACTTTCCGTGAATGAGCTCTTGCAATTTGCGGACAGGGCTGAAGCAAGCTGAGATTTGGCTCATCTTGTTATAAGATTATTTGGATGCTTGCCATTTTGTTTCATGCCAAACAACCACTGAGCTGAGCCTGAGGAGTTCACTTGTTATGTACACGTGGGGCTTGTCTGGTTACAAATCGGCATATATGGCCATGGCAGGAAAAGAAGAGAGGGACCATTATGATTATTTTCCATATTTTAAGTTTCTTTCTAAATAGTTTGGCCTTTTAGTTGCATCGACAAATAAATTGGCCAGTTTTCTCACTTCAGTTATCAAGAAAAACTTTCTTCTGCATATGTGAAGGAGGCATCATAGCATAGTTTTTGTTGATGTGAGGGTAGATCAGCGAAAGCGTTAGTCGGAAGCTTCACCGGGTAAACGACCGTCTGGTTTCACTAATATACTATGATATTATGTGGCAGATTAAGCTCAAGAAGATCCTTTCACATGTATTTTATCAGCAATTAGCAACATAATATTTTTGGTTACATTTTCAGTTTACAATCTATTTGCAAGATATGCGTATATGACTATTTATTATTGTTCAGGAACATCAAATGTTCATAAACAAATTGAAACCTTACATTCACAACGGGTGCTCTGTGTTGAACTTTACTTTGACTTGAAGAGCATTATCTTTTGCTTCTCTGTTTATAATTCTTATCTTTGTAAGAACTTGTCATAGTTAACAGTATATGCTGTTCAGGGTAGCACATAAATCTGACTGTTTCTTTGAGTAACTATTATCATTCACCAACTCCATCAATTTTTCTTTCACTAACTAGTATTTTTTAGTTCAAGCAATTTCTACTTATATATCAATCATGTACCATTAGGTTTGTGGCATGCGCTCGCCAATTGGCTAAAGCTCTGGAGGTGCCTTTGGTAAATGATTTAGGATACACAAAACGATATGTCCGCTGTCTTCAGGTACACTCTGATAAGACGTAGTTTCCATTACCTGTTATAATTTTTTAAGCATACGTTAATTTTTTCAGATTTCTGCAGAAGTTCTCAGTTTGGTACGATTGACACTCATTCTTCTTTCTACTTATTTCCAGATTGCGGAGGTGGTTAATTGTATGAAAGATTTGATTGACTACAGCAGGCAGACTGGATCTGGACCAATCGGTATGACATTTTAATTGTTTTACTGGGTCGGTCAATCGATCTCATACTTATCATCATTAGGAGTAAGCAATTTTGACATACCATCTGCATTTATACAACACCTAAATTAGTCCATTTAGGTCAATTATCTTAATCACCATTATTTCTTTAGTCAAGTTTCCTTGCTGTACATTTTGTACTCGTGTAGTTATGTCCCTCAAATACAACAGGACAGTTTTAAGGTAGGGAGCATTCAATTTTTATCAGGCAACACTGCCATTGTGGTTTCATGCTGGTGACGTTCTATCACAATTCATCTAAAGGATTAATGGCTAGCTTTTTTGTATCCTGATTTCCATGTCTGGGAAAGGGTGGTGCCTGGCCTAGGCCTGAGATTTTGAACTTTGCTTGACCATACTAGTCTGGGGTACAGGTGTTTGGTTGGTGACCTGGACCTTAAAGGATATCAAGCGATAATATACTTGGCAAACTATGTCTCTGAGCATAGCAGAGAAGAAAAATCTTACGTCAGAGGAGATGGATGGTGGCAGTCCATCCCTTGGTGGCAGTGTTGGGCCTAGGTTCCCTTTTTTGACAGAAGAATGCACCCTCGTCGAGCTGATCACCCTTCCCCCAGGGCCATCCCACACCCAGTGGCTAAGCTCAAGCAGCGACCAGCTTGCTGCGCTGCTCACCTATCCTATCTTGCCTTGCCTTCTCTAGTTTAGTGGAGATTAGCACCCAAGCTGCGGCAGCTGCTGCTGCATGCCAGGCACTCAAAGTCGAGCATCTAAACTAGATTAATGTGGTGACTCTGGTGCCAGGTCTGTTTGGGTGCCTGCATCGCATGAGTGGGTGAACCAGGCTTTGTCGCTTGGTTGCCTGCATCAGGTATTTTGAGCTGGGCTGATGCAGATTGCTGGTGTTTGTTTGCCTGCATCTGGACGATGTCGTCACCTTCTGTTAAGAGTGGTGAGGTTACCAGCCTGCACCTCACCACAGAGCCGCGCAATCATATCATGATCCAGGCAACATAATAACATAATAATATAACTTGACATGCGCGTTACCTGAAGTTCTAGGCCATAATATAACCTCCACACTAGGTGGAGGCACTGCATAACAGTAGCATGTTCTCACCACCACCATTACATCATTGATGGAGGACTAACTTTGGTTACACCAATTCCCATGAGCACCATTGCTGCCATTGCTACGGCACTGCAGCTAATCATCGGCCTACATATTGACCAAGTAAACATGAATGGCAACCTCAGAAGTCATCATCTGCCTACGGATCGAGCAAGTAAAACATGCATGGTGGCCTCACAAATCATCATCAGTCTGTCGATCCCCGCCCAAATTGAACTTTGTATTGTTCACAATAATCGGATCCAGCCCCAAATCTAGCTTGCAAGTAATCCTAGTCTATACAACTGGGATAAAGAACCCTAGATCAGAACTAAACTACGTCGCAGCAGCATCCTAACCTAGGGTTAGGGGATCACTTACCGCCATTTGCCCCTGAGGATGACAGGTGCCCTGCCTTGCTAGAGGAGGAAGCCGCCGCTGTAGAGGACGGAGTCGGCGCAGTCGCCGCGGTGGTGGTCGTCGATGCAGGGAGACGAGAGGCTGAGAGAAGCAGAGAAGAGAGTGAGTGGGTGGGCGATGAGGGAACAAACGACACGTGTTTCTGAAGGATGCGGCTCTCCCGCCCATCGTCATGTGTCCTTGTGCCGTCTCGGGCCCGGCTCGCTGGAAACGGATCAAGCTAGCATTCCTGGTGGACCTGACTGAGGGGTACTTTAAGCAGCATTCCAGCAGGCACCCAAACACCCGAAAACTGCACCTGACGAGCCTGGGTTGGGGATCATGCAGGGTACCAAATGCGCCCCTAAATAAACTGTTGGTGGCTGCACCTGGTCCTGTGTGGCGATGGCTGGGATTTTAGCTAGTTCCTGCGGGTTTTTTTTTCTAATTCTCGGCCACATAAGAACAGCTTATTGGCATGGTATTTGCTTTTTTTGTTATATTTTTATATCTGTAACACCAACTATTATTTCTATTTCAGATAGCCTGCATAAATTTCCTCGCAGGACTCCATCAGGGATCAACCCTCTTCAACTACAGCAGCAACAGCCTGAAGAGCAGCAATCAGTTCCCCAAAGTTCAAACCAGAGTGGTCAAAATTCAGCTCCTATGGCTGGTGTGCAGGCTTCTGCCTCTGCTAATGCAGATGCGACATCAAATAATTCACTCACTTGTGCGCCCTCTACATCTGCACCCTCACCAACTGTTGTTGGGCTCCTCCAAGGTTCAACGGATTCTAGACAAGATCATCCAATGTCCAGTGCGAATGGGCAGTATAACAGTGAGAATAATGGTGCAATTCCCAAAGTGAACTCCACGAGCTCATTACAGTCAAATCCATCTTCCTCGTTCCCTTCCCAGGTGCCTATATCACCAAATAACAACATGGTGCCTACCCTTCAAAACACAAATCAACTCAGCTCCCCCCCAGCAGTATCATCAAACCTACCTCCAATGCAGCCTCCTGCTACTCGTTCGCAGGAGCCTGAGCCAGGTGATGCCCAAAGCTCGGTTCAGAGAATCTTGCAGGAAATGATGTCATCGCAAATGAATGGCGCTGGCCATGCAGGGAATGACATGAAGAGACCAAACGGCCTTGCCCCTGGTATTAATGGGGTTAACTGCTTAGTTGGTAATGCCGTCACAAATCACTCTGGAATGGGAGGAATGGGATTTGGTGGCATGGGCGGGTTTGGTTCAAATCCTGCAGCTAGTGGACTGAGAATGGGAATGACAAACAATGCGATGGCAATGAATGGTAGGATGGGAATGCATCACAGTGCACATGACCTATCACAGTTGGGCCAGCAGCAGCAGCAGCAGCAGCAACAGCAGCATGACATAGGAAATCAGCTGTTGGGTGGACTTAGAGCAGCAAACAGCTTCAATGGTCTTCACTATGACTGGAAACCCTCCCAATAGAGTGGCTGGAAACATTAGAAGTTCAGTATGATGATGATGATGATGATGATGCAGCTGCCCTCACTGGGCTCATTGATTATGGCGGCATCAATGGCAGCGCCATAGTGCCCCTTGGGCCAAAGCATTTGTGCTTTTGCTCCAGTTGTGCCATGAGGAATCATAAGCGACGGCAAGCACCTGAGCTGGTCAGTGTATGTCGCAACAGTTAGTTTAGCTGGTTCGCTGTGTATTATGCAACCATGTCACTGAGCTACCTGCCTCAGTTATCTTACCAAAAGATGGGTTAAAAGGATTATGACCTGCCAGCACTGGGCACTGTCGGTGTCTGTGCGTAGGGCGTTATTTCTCACCCAGAAAAGAAGTTTTCCCTCTCTTTTCTCCTTGACGGATGACATCCAATCTGTATTTATCACCACCCCTTGCTGTAGCAATCACATGTGCTGATATCTTCTCTTTGCCTGAGATTTTTCCCTTTGTAGGCGGACTATACTTTGTATCATATTGACTAGTGTAAAAGTATCAGGAATGGAATGTTCTTTCTTAGGCTGGTCGGAAGATCTTAACAAACTGTACATTGTTCTACGGAAGCATCTCAATCAACTGGTAACCTGCTCGATCTCTATTGAGTAGCGAAGAAGAAAAGAGAAGGACGCAGTCTTTTGGCTCTTGGCAAATGTATTTTGGAAGTGTTCAGAAATGTCAAAAAATTCCGGGACAAATACATGCATCTATATCTCCATATTCTAGGTGCGCGCGAAGTCGTTTCATGAAGAATTGAATTTTTGTATGGCATGCATAAAAATGACAAAATTCGGCAGAGCTGATTTCTTTGTGTGTGTTGGGAGGGAGGGAGGGAGCTCCCAGACGCCTCCCCAAGCGGCCTTTTCACAGATACAAATAGATATACTCCGTATTTAAAATTCTCCGGCCACATCACAAATACAAATAGATATATTTGAATGCATGATTTCTCACCACCAAAGAACATCGCCCAGATCATCGCAGGCTCAAGGTCTCGGCACACAAAAAGCCATGAAAATCAAAGAGTAGGAGTATCTTCTACTGGGGTAGAAGGCGCCTCTGGTGTCGTCGTGGTGGAGTAGAACTCGCCGGTGGTGTCCTTATTTTTTGCAAGACAGATCATGTTGCCCCTTGTACCAGCCTTCACCTCGTCATCCATTATAGACATATTAACATCCAAGAGAAACGCTAAGTCCTACTTCCTATTTTTCGCCGCAAGTATTGGCCTCGAGGAGCCTAATCTTGACGGCTTCCTTCTCCAACATCACCACCACCTTGCATCATACTTCTCTTCCCTCAAGATGACGTTTGACACGGCGTTGGCGATGCACTTGTCAATGTTTGATTGCAACCTTTAGGAGGCCGACACCGAGACCCTTGCAATCTTCTTGGCGATTGTATGCTTCATTGGCTCCAAAGGCGGGTGGTACTGGCCAGGATGAGGTGGAGTCACAGACACCTTCTCCACCAACATCGCCTTCGATTTCTCCTTTGCCTCCCTCGACGTGCTATCAGTTGAGACTATCACCCAGCACGGGACGTCCCTCGCCCACTCAGTGTTGCTCATATCCGCCGGCTTCTGCTTTGCTAGTCGCGGCCTCCTTGGTTCCTTCGGTGGTGACTCGTCATCGGTCGAACGAGGGATGACCAAATTATTTGATGGCATGTCGGCGTGGAGAGGTGAGCAGATGCCTAGATCGCAGGAAGGGAAATGGCGGGAGTGGCAACAGCTGGGAAGTGGGATGGGGGAATATGGGGAAAAGGAAGGGAAACTTTTCTCTCTCTCTCTTGCCGATAAGGAATTACCACTCACGTTTTAGCTCCATCTGGTGCCCCTGATCCGCCCATGTGTTGGGCGCAGCCTAGGGCGCCGGATGAAAAACAGGTTCTTGCCGAGCGCAATTGGGCTATGGGAGCTGGCTGGGAAATGTTTTCTGCGCTAGTGTCCCCATAGGGCCTTTGGGGAGGGGGTTCTTTTGGGGGAGTGCGAGTGGAGATGCTCTAAAATATGAATTATTATGAGATGTTATTTTTTATTCTTTATAGCATCTCTAGGCACCCCCAAATGTCCTATGGGGGAACGGGCTTTGAAAATCTCACCCAGCCGGTCCCCCGTAGCATAGTTTCGACCGACACAAGCCATCTTTCCTTCCAACTTCCCCATGCTGCTCCTAACCCACGAGGATCTAGAGGGTGTGTCCGAAGGGAATGTGCCCTAGAGGCAAATAATAAATGGTTATTATTGTCATATTCCAATAAGTTCGTAATAGTTTCATATTGTTCTATAACTGTATCAAGTGGAATCATTGATACAAGTGTGATATGAAACAGAAGTCCCTAGTAGTCTCTATTCATACTAGTTCGTTGGCCCACTGATGATCAAGGTTTTCTGATCATGGGTGATAGTGCCAGTTGACAACGAGGTCATATCATTGGTGAATGATGTGACGGATATTACCCAAAGATTACGACACGGTCAAGTCACGAGGTTCATCGTTGCAATATTCAGAAACGTAGTCTCCTTCTCCTTAGACCGTGCGATCATATTAATCACTGTTTTCCGAGGCTGCTTGGACTGCATCAAATATCACTCAGTGAAATGGTTATTATAGATATATGTTGGGTATTCCAGAGGTACAGTTGAGGCCTATGAATTAAGACCGATATTTATTCACCTAGTGATGGGTAAGATACATAAGGCCGACTTGATGAGATTAGATCAATAATGTTGCAACATGTGACTAGGTCACGGGGATGTAATATCACGGTAACAAGTGAAACAGTACTTGCTAGTAATGAGATTGAACAAGGTATGTGATACCAAATGACCGGATCTCGGACAAGTCGTATCGAAGAAACAAAGGAAATTAAACTCGACGTTTACAGTTCAAATGACATCGTCATCATGGAATGTACATAGGTCAATATGGGCATCCTGGTCCCGCTGTTGATCATTGATGGAGATCATGTCTATGCCAATCCTGAGCCGTGGGAAGATACACTTAAGGGTACGATAAGCTAGAGATCATCCATAAGTTGGAACCACAGTAGAGAAAGAGAAAGCTGGAATTGTTCCGCAGAGAGAGATTTGAAGTTGTTCGGAGAAAGAAAGGAAACCAGAAAAATTCCGTTGAGAGAACCAGAATCGTTCCGAGAAGTTCCGAAGTCGTTCAGAGGAAATCGAAGGGGAATCAAAAGTTTTTTTGGTCAAATCGGATTTTGTAATATGTATTTACATATTAATTAATATTAAATATAATATTAAAATATAATTTGAAAGGGTATTCCGCTAATGGGCGAAACTTCTAAGGGAAAAAGGCCCATGAGGGAAACCACAAGTGGGATGGCCATGCGCCTAGGGTTTGGGGCGCCTAGGGCTGCCCCCTCCCTTGGCTGGAGGCTAGGGTTAGGGTTTGGGGCGCCCTAGGGCTGCCCCTCCCTTGGTCGTCGCCCCTTGCCCCCTCTTGACTGCCTAGGGTTGTCTTGGTGTGTGTGTGTGTGGGGGGGGGGGGTAAGGGTGCCCCCTTCCCCTATATAAATCCCCCCCTTGGAGGAGGAGAGACACACAAAAATGACGAGTTGGTAGCTCTCCTCCCTCCTCTATTCGCCTCCTCCCTCCCTCTCATCTCTCTCTCTCTCTAGTTGTCTCCTTGTGCTAGCATGGTCCCATGATAGGAATGCTCACGCAAGAGACGGTGCACTAGCAGCACGTCGTTGCGATGTGGAGATTCCAATCCAAAGATCTATTTCCGCACTCCAGGCAGGATCGAGGATCCGAAGGTCGTCATCATACACCATATTGTGTACGAAACCACGAGGAGCCACATTTGGGGCATCTTGGATGTCGTGAGCCGGACTGCTGCACGATGATGGAGCAAGGGGTGACCTGCCAGAAGCTTCGCGACCTTGAGGTCAGCCACGAGCATGACTACTTCAACCACATTCCCCTCAGAACGTTAATCATTTTCGGACTACAAGGGTAGGTATCCGAAACCTTTGGTTGTTACTACATCAATAATAGATAGATATTAGGCATTAGTGCGATCCATCTTAGGAAATGTTTTGTTTTATGCACTGGAACCCCAACAGTGTCGGATGGAGCAAAATGCGGGTGGGATAACTCTGTTGGCGAGACGGAAAAAAACTTCCCTCCATCCATTCCATCCCTCTTTTCATTACATATCCCTCAATTCACCGCCAAGTTCCGCCATTTTTCTCCTCCAAAATCAATCCCGCGGCCAATCTGCTCGTCGTCGTGCCGCCATGCCGCCGAAGAAGTTTGCCAGCCCACGCTCGGCGAAGGTCCCGGCAAATAAGCCGAGGATGACTAACACCGAGTGGGCAAAGGAGGTCGCAAGCCATACAATGCTCTCGTATGACCGCCAGGCAAGGGATACCAAGGCTAAAGCCAAGGTGGCAATGGCAACTTCGGAGGGCCTACACCACCTCATGATGACCAGTACTACCCTGGCCTTTGGGGGAGCCAGAGGCGCGTATCATCACTGATCAGCTTCTCTTTGTTATCCTAGGCTATGTTCCATGAGGGCTAGGGGCATGCGATTCCCCTGTCAAGGTTCTCCTCGCGTGAGTATCCCGATGGTGATCTGATTGGCGGGTTCAAGCTCAACCACCTATTCCTGCTGCCCAAAGGAAACGAGCGTGTCGATGATCCTCCCCATCGCGCCAGGTTCAACACCGATCTCAACCTCGTCTAGAATGGATTGTCTGGATTGCAGCACGAGCCTCTCCCGTTTGGCCTGGACGCAGGCACCCAAGGAGCCGTGACAAAGGATTGTTTTCATGATCCCACGACAGCCTCACTTTTGGAGATCAGAAGAGAGTTTTATTTTTTCGGCAATCGGCTCAGGTCAGTAGGTTTGGATCTTAAAGGAGAATATAGATGTATAGCATGGAGGATTCCCTCATACTTTATTCATAAGGTGATCGGCGGATAATACAATGTGTCTACAAGATGATCTCGAAGGGATTATAATAGTATCCGATGAGAATAGATGAATCTAGTGTTTATAACTAAGGCTAATGGCTACGACTTGGGCGATTATGACGTGTCCTCTTCAGGTGAATGTATTCAAGTATATATAGACATCGGTAGTGTTAGTCTCCCTTAGTTACAACATGTCTTCATCTTGCCTTGCATGTTAAGTTGATCCTTGACCTTCCTTGGATGCACGTTTGGTCTTCGGGAATCTTTAGAGGGCCGTCTTGCAGCCCCACATGTCAAGTTGGTTGAGATCTCCTAGGCGCTGGCCTTCGAATCTTGTACGTTGAGGTCTTTGTGGGTAGGTAATGTGTGTTAGGCCCATGTGTCGTACATGCCTAAATCCATCCATCACGACAAGCCCTCGATAAGTATCTTTAATAAGGCAGCCTTTTACTTCTAGAGAGTTGCTTTGAGCTCATGTTCAACCTTCAACCGGTGAGTTCGATGACTTCAACTTGGTCTTGATGTAGCAGGTCCAACATACACCAGAGGCCTTGAAAAGAAGGTCCCCAACTTGTACTAGTGCCCCAAACGTACTCCTCTTCTAGAGTACTCATCTTCAGAGCAGATCTGACGATCCTTCCCATCTCATATGTCCTAGGGTAATGGGCTTACAACGAGGTCCTGAAAAAAAGTAAATAAAAAACGAAACCAACTTATCTCTTCTATGAGGGCGCAATACCTTAGAAACTTGAGAAGGTCAAAGAGGGGGAGAGAGATATACTTGCGACGTGGAGTACCGAACTGAGAGATCGTACGGGTATCCTTGAGTCAATGCTTATCCTGATGGAGCACTACCTATGGACGATGTAAGCTGGTCATTGAATTATATCCATAACCTAAGGAGGTCATAATGCGAGAGGTCTTTTGTGGCCGTGAGGACATGAATATGTACCAACAGAGGAGCTCCCACTGATAACGGTTACATACAAGAGCTCATCACTGCATGGGAATCTGACCCATCCGGAAAAAATGAAGGTGCTGATCATAATTAGATCCTTACCCACGAGTTGATTGATGGGATATGTGCTTGCGTGTCTATAGGGTTTTCTGGTTAGGTAAGTGGTCACTTCCTCACTTTCCGCACCCAACCTAGCGGGGAAACCTCCTCAACTCCTCCTTTGGATCCAATTTGAACGACCATGATCTCCTCGACGAGGAGACGTGAAGTCCTCTTTCTCCTCCTTATATAAGGATCTGTGACTTGTAGGTCTTGAGCTCGTCCTTCGGCCGAAGGCCATCCTCAAGGGCTCATTGTGGGGGATCCCAGTTGAGCTTAGCCACGAGGGAGCTCCGGTTGGTCAAGATGCCTGGCCGGCGTCGAAGATCTCCGAGGAAGATATAAGGGGGATGTGCACCACGAGGCTCATCCCTTCATCAATTGCATACGTTCCGGCGACGGAGGTGGGGATACCCCAAGTCCCGGAGGATCACACTGTGGCCTCCATCGATCAATTCAAGTGCGTCTTGAATTTCCCCTTTCTTCTTTCTTGCGAGACATCATTGGATTCTATGGCCTACAATGATGCATCTTTCCACAGATTCCATCTTAATTATTTCCTCCTTTGATCATCTCTGTGAGGCCTACCTTGCCCTTCGGCCCAAGCGTGCCCTCCTATCTTTCTTCTTCTACGTGGAAGATTCCTGCGTGGACTCCTCCAGAATTCTCTCTACCTATAGCTTTCGCCTGTCGGGAAATAGGGAGGAACAATATCTTCCCATCCCTCGAATCAACGGATGGACAGAGCAGGCCTCCCGTTGGGCAATGGTCAGTGGGATGGAAAATGTCCCCCTGTTTGATAACTGCCCCGCGGTCCCCTTCCGATGACTGGGTAGAGGATCCAGAATAGCTCCCTCTTTCTTCGTGACCAAATCTAGGAGTTTCGCAACAATGGCTTGACAGTGGCCCACGTGGCGGAGGGTTTTATTTCTTGAAGGTTGTGCCCCTTGAAAGATAAGGGTCCACGTGGTGGAGATAAACCTTAAGTCACTCTAACTTCTTAGCGTCAAGCTTCATTTAAAATTTCACCGATCTATTAAAAAATAATCATCAATAGCAGTACAAGCTCCATTTGGTTTTGATCGTCTGTAATCTTTTAGAAAGGTAATGGAAATGGGGAATTAATACCTCAGTTCAAAAAAATCTCCAGCGTTCGTCCTAGCTTTGCTTGACTTCCTCAATCGACGTGCGTGGCCCTTCTGCGGAGCACACATCGCTCTACGGCTAACCAGAGACTCAGGCGTCCGTCTACCCACCACACGAAGGTCGAGCCGTGTCTAACAAGAAAAGTAAACAACCTCAAAAGGGGAAAGCCGGTGGAATTACCGACGTGGCATGTAGCGCAGGGCAAAAGATATTTTTTCCGGACAATGACCTCCAACTACACTACCAGAACAGGCATGTGTGCCATAATAATATCGTTTCCCTCCCAGCTTCTATATCCATTCCCACCCATCGATTTTTCTCCAAAGCCCTCACGCGCGCGGACTCCTAGACGACGTAGGCGCAAGGTAGCTCATGAAGATCGGGTGCGACGCCTGCGGGCAGGCGGCGGCGGCGGTGCTGTGCTGCGCCGACGAGGCCGCGCTGTGCCGTCGCTGCGACGCCGCCGTGCACTCCGCCAACAAGCTAGCCGGCAGGCACCACCGCGTCGCGCTTCTTTCCTCGCAGCCGGCGTGCTCCTCGTCGCCCGACGACGGCGGAAGCCACCCCGCGTGCGACATCTGCCAGGTACGTACGTACATGGAGCGATTCCCTTCCTATCTCGTTCCGGATAATTAGCAAAAGAAAAATAGTTTGGCTTGACTTGCTCTATTTGTCATTGTGGATATTTATGTTTGTACAACCATTCTTTTCATATTTAAATTATAAACAAGTTCAGCATGCATACCATAGTTTTCCAACTGTAAATATGGAGTAAATTTGTCATCCGATCCTTTAAGAGATTTCATTTTAAACATTGATAATGAGGTCATCAAAATACAACTTCCACCAGTATTTTCTATTCCATATACTTGTGAAAAAAATTAAATTACTTTTCAAAAAGATTTATTTTGCGGAAGACCAAGAAGTATTTAATCATACAATTTTCAAACATCGATTCTGAATATAAATAAATACATTTTTGTTTAATCTATGGCCACGACCACGATCGAGTGAGCATCGAGGTGGAAGCAAGGGTAGAGGGCTTTGGGTTCATGGTGTGTAGGTTAGAGTTAAGGGTATGACGCGCTGGCATCAGAGAAAAAAACCATACGCCTAGAGTTAAAAGGGTTGACTTGAGTTATGGATTTTCTCAATCACCCGTGCTTTCTACTATTAGGTGTGCCTAACTAAGCATTTTCCTTGTACGAATAAGCATCGGTGTTTAAGAAAAAATGATTTTTTTTCTCTTGATCACCTCTCTAAGCACCTTGTAATATTGATGGCCTTAGGTAGACGAAAAAACTAGGTTGACAAGGATAAACGGCAGCTCGACCTTCCCTCGGTGGGTCATTCCCCATGCCGCATCCTGGATCTTGCCCAAAATCAGTGTATATAGTGGCCAAAAGATCCATCTTTTTGGTTCTATTATGTGGTCCTTCATTAACCCATGCCGCGACAATACCGCAATACGACTAGATCTGCAGACTCAGTCTCATACAATGATTTTCATAATAGCCAAGAAAAACAACTACGCATCCACCAACCATAGCTCAGTATCCAATTAAACGACACCCTAGCAGTGTGGTTGTTGCCTTGCCGGCCTCCATCGTCAAATGGTCTTATTTTGTAGGATAGGTCACCAGATGGTCCTGTCTCTTGATAAGTACAGGAGTGTGACCCATATCTCTGATTCTATCTTTCCAATTGTGGTTGTGGTTGCCAGTGCCAGATGAACAATCAATCCACTTGTTGCAATGAAAAGTAGGGCTGCATACTACTTTTTTCAAATCTGACTTTTGAACAACTTGCTTAATTTACATCTTTGGAGTTTACAATTTGTAAAATCTTCTAAAAAAAGTAAGTTACAAGCAAGACGTGCAAGCTTGTGCACAAATGACATGCGAAATCTGTAGTACTAGTACTTGATAGATCTGTACTCTGCTATACTGAACTTATTACAGGAGAAGACAGGCTACTTCTTCTGCGTGGAGGACCGCGCCCTGCTGTGCCGGAGCTGCGATGTCGCCGTCCACACCGCGAGCCCCCACGTCTCCGCCCACCGCCGCTTCCTCATCACCGGCGTCCGAGTTGGCGCCGCACAGGACTACATCGGAGACGCCAGCGGCAGCGCCGCGGTCGTCAGCCCCAGCAGCAGCAGCGCCAATGGAAGCAACAGCGTGCCCACCTCGGGAAGACTCGCCGCCGTTGCCGACGACCGGCGGTCGGCGGAGACGGCAGGGATGATCAGAGCAGGCGAAGACGATGTTGGCCAGCAGCAGCAGTGGCCGTGGAGCGACATCTTTGCCGACGACGGCGTCGGCATGGGTAGCACTGGCTTCTCTGAACCTGGCTCCTCCAGCCTCACCGGATGATGCAAGTTTCAGTCAAATGGATTTATTGTATATCTGGCAAGAGTTTAATATCACCCCCCCCCCCCCCCCCCCCCCCAAATGTAGAGTGATATTCTTATTAAGTTATTCATACAGAAAGCGATTAATTATAATAAACTCTTGTCTCTAGTTGCCCATGCATACTTGCCATGAAAGCGGATGAATTATAAATGTGCAATGATACCATAGTCCATATATAGACACTGTCAAAATTGTGAAGGCCATTGTTCAACAAGAAAATTCAAATGATCAGGATAGTTGAGTGCCCTTTGATAAATCTTGGAGCTTGAAAATAGCATACATATCAAGAGAAAATTATGCTTTTCCAGCCTGTGTACAGATAGAACATGAAGAAGAAAAGGATCTCAAGAGTTGCAGTCAGTGAATCTTTCACAAAAAGAAAAACCATATTCATAGATATTACAAGAGGCATTTGAAGAGGACAACGTATGCAATCAATGAAGGATCACTAAATTCATTTAATCATACCTATATGGATCAGTCTCGCTCATGAGATGTCCAGCACCGGTCGACTCTTTGAATAAAAAAAGAAAATACAACAAAATGTCTTTACAAGACGCGCATTCCTTTTTGAGAAAGCATAAAGTATCTAGAGCAACTTGTGTATACACTGTCAAGATTCCACTTGCAGGTGTACATGCTTGATAGACAGACTAAACTGCGCTGAAGCTTCCATACTGGCTACCCGACCAAATTCTTATTTCAAGAAAGCCAATAATACGAGGCCATCAGAGTCAGATGAGTTTAGGACGAGAAGATCAAACATGGCGATTCCATGCACCTAATACTTCATAGAACTGTCACTTTGCAGTTCATGAACATTTGAGAAGCATCTCCCATTCCCGGGGCCAGGGTTCTCTATATCAAATCAAGTACGTTCTCTGCCCGAATACAAAGATTTCACATGCATCTGCCCCTTCACCTGCATTCAACACAATGAGGTGGGCTGATGTTTGGTGCCAATGGCAAAGTGTACAGAAACAAAATGTGATATAGTATTTACCTCCAGTCTCTTTGACTTTTGAGTTTTCCAGCAGCGGAAAAGGCCATGGCAACCAGGTCTTCCAGATTCGGAGCAACTGTAAATTTGTAGTAAACATGAGCCGACCCACTATGGATGGAGCAGTAACAAACATGGTAAATTTTAGAATCAGCATGCCAAATGAAAAAGAAATTTAGGCTTCTGTGCGCATCCTACGAGCGTTCAAAACAAGGAGACCATCACAATTTTTTTCGAGAAAACGGAGAAGACTTTTGAGAAAACAAGGAGACCATCACAATCAGTAAGCAAATCAAAAGGCCTTATCTTATAACAAAGTTACCTAATAATATAAGGATCGCTACAGGCCCACGGCAAAATTAAAGATGGCCCAGCAAACAAAATGGATGCATCACTCCCAGGATAAGGTGTGAATGCAAAAAAATAAAAATAGAAACCACTCGCTTCAACGATTGCATGCTATATTTCAGAACAAAAATCAAGTTGCTTTCGCTCGGCTATTGTTGTTTGGAAGAAAAATCTCTACTTCCATGTTAATCTGTGTCCTAGCGAATAATTTGTAATATCCAGTTCAGAGGGTTGGTTTGTGAAGTCAAAGGTGCCATTGATGTCTTGAAATTAAAAGGGCAAGATAAAGGCTGGTTAGGACATGAGATCAAAGAGTTCACTAGTGTAATACTTACATGCTCTCTTTGTCACAATTTTCCAAGTAATCGATACCATGCAACTTGCTTGGTGAAATAGCATATCCAATTTCACTTTGTTCCTGGTGATCTTTCCGAGAACCATAACTCTCTACGATCTTAAGAGCTTTTATCTCGTGAGCAAGATCCTCATCTGCTTGACTCGAGGGTACTAGGGCCATTGAGGACCGCCTTTGGTACGGGCTGCCAATAATTTGCGGCAAAACCTGACGTCTATCAGGTCTTGCTTGATTTATCATACCGGGTGTATATTTCCCAACAGCCTGGAGCCAAGCACTCTCTAACCTTTGCTCATCAACCATTGATATATTTGGCATCAGTGAGGGAACTTCCAGTACTCTAGATTCAGATAATTCTGAATTTAAAGAAGCAATGGAAGCTGGCTGTAACCCTAGTTCTCTCTTTACTTCATCACAATAATCTAAACTTCTTGAGGTGTTCAATGCTCCCCTTAGCCGGTCACCGTTTGAAGAACAGCTCAGGAGATCAGACTCGGTTCTTCTTCCCTTAGGGGCAACCTCTAATGTTAGTCCCGCGGATATCAGTTCAGGTAGTAGACCCATTCTGACTTCCACACTGCACCTCAGCACTGTCTCAATTGAATTTGTAATGCTGCTCAAAAATCTTTGTGCTCGGGACATTATGCCATGATCCTCAAATGCTATAAAAGCAATTGTGCTGCCTGAAAATGAACAGCAAATTTACTTCAATTCAAATATGTGGAAATTTGACCAAGAATAAATAGAATAAAGTGAGCATACAGGAAATTTAGTTCAACTTCAACTCTGAGAGGTCTAAACAAAAACCCAACAAAGACCTTAACCCGCAATAGTCAGTTTTAGTATCTTGTTTGCTCTGTGTTTGCTTTATACTCTAGCACCAAAATAAAAAGTTTTTTTACCATGACCAAACTAATAAGTTCACTACAATGACCAATATTCTACACTTATTCCATGATTTACAAAGCTCGGACTTCATTTACAATGATCAAACTTTTCACCTTCAGCTACGGTCAGGGGCAGGCACAGAACTTAGTCAAACCCAGGGCTGGGACTTCTCATCCTACCATGCTCTACATTAAGTTCTTTATGTAATTATGTATCAGCTTTTCTTCTGTTTTTCGAAAGATTATAATGTGGGCTTTTAAGCCTAGGCTCCATTTGCTGAAGCCCGGGTAGCCCAGGGTGTAGATCCAATCGTGGCTACAGTTTACAGATATAAAGATGGATGGTGAAGAGTTCTGGGTCTCTGGATATAATGACCACATTGTATTTTCAGATTTTTATGTTGACATTCTTCTGAAGAAGCTGCAAACCTGAGAAATATTTGCGTAACTGGTAGTGACTTCAGCATACTATTCAGTCCACTTTGTAGGACAAAGCTAGTATTGAATTTTGTTATGTTAGTACGATCTTGAGACTGAAGCTACATTGTCACCTCAAGAATACTGAAGCCACATGTAAGCTAGTAGATGTGGCTCCAACCAAAGAGCTGGAAGCCAAGGTCAAACTAGAGGAAAATCATGTCTGATAAAATTCTGCCAAACAGGAGCATGTGCCTCAAGAGATGAAATTAACAGATATGTTCAAACAATATACAGTAAGAGGACTTCCACAAGAAGACAACTGATCAATGTGCTCTATGTATTTATCTTCTGCCAGAAAAGTTACAAGTAGTTCAATAACTGCAACGCCTGTATGATACGGAATCCATTTCAACATGGCCCATGTCAAAATAGAAAAAAAATGTTACCTTCACATTGCCTGATTGATACTAGTTTACCGTGGTCGAGAAGTAGCTGTTGCAATGTGTTGGAGTGACAGTTTTCAATGCATCTTATCCAAATCTGTGCAAGGTTATCCGAGTTCTCATTCACCAGGGGCCTTTGTTCAACACATATGTTCATTTTATCAGAATCCTGTAGAATTCTATCAACAGACCTACATTCCCCATAGGCCAAAATGTTGTTTAGTCTCGACCTAGATGAATAAGAGGCAAGGGCCTGAGGACTAGATTGCACACTACTTGCTTTGGGGGCAACTGCTTTCTTTGAAACACCAAAGGCAGATAAAGAGTTAGAAGCTGTCCTGCTGGATGATGATTCTCTGCCCGCTTCAGTCACTGTGTCATATGCTGCTTTGGGATTTTCTCTAGTGCTGCTTCTTGGTTGGTTCATGTCTGCACTATGGCCACAGCCAAGTTGGAGTAGAGCTGCAGTGAACCATGTGGAACGCTCACTTGAAAGCCGTATCTGCTTTTCAGCATCAGACAGAATCTTCAATGCTTGTTGTAATCTGTCCAACTCTGCATCAGTTACTACACACCACAAGGAAAGATGTTAAAAGATAAATTAATATGTTATAGACTGCATGAACTGCAGCTTTTGCAAATGTGCTCTGTAGCAATTGGTTGATCAAAAATAGCACATCAAGACATCCAATTAAAACTTGTGCAACTGAGGAAGTACAAAACAAGTAACATCCATAACAGAAAAGGTGCAGGATCGGTTGGACTGTCTTCTTGCTTTCT
Source organism: Avena sativa (assembly GCA_916181665.1). Lineage (NCBI taxonomy): Eukaryota > Viridiplantae > Streptophyta > Magnoliopsida > Poales > Poaceae > Avena > Avena sativa. The sequence goes on from OV702296.1 coordinate 254,896,600, forward strand.
TAACGGATGAAAGATGAGGTTACTGCTCCTCTTATTACTGCTAGGGCCTACACTGTAGTTCCAGGTCAAAAGAAAAGGTTGGAGCTAAGAGGTTAAGATAAGGTGCTTGTGCCTCATAAAATTTAAGGCCTACTATTTAGCATTTTTACTCCTTATAAGAATTTCTACTGATGGTGGTTTTCTTTACTGGTTCATTGATAACTAAGATTTGATACACTTCTTCCACCAACAACGGTTCTGTGTCAATGGTGTAATAAATATTAATATGCTTCTATTGGAAATATCACCTAGGATTGCAGATGCAAGTCAATTAACAGCTACACAATAGCATGTCAATTGGTAACAGTTCATTTTTTATAACGGTGTTAGATATAAGAATGACGGACATTCTGATTGTCAATGATTCTGGGTTCTGGCATGCCTCGTGGACATGAGGACACAAAAATAAACTCATGTCCTTTGTGATGAATGGAACGTGTCAAGATTAAGCATTTATTAATCCACAATGGAAGATAGCAACATGAATTGAAATTACTTGATCTATACTCTTTATAGAATAGCATTACTGCATTAGACTCCTGATACAAAACACCGAAAGAAAGTGCAACAACAATGTTGAAACTTGAAAGCACTTACAATTACGGTCACCAATCCCCACGCCATTACAAGTAGAAACTGCTAATTTGTATGTGCCTGCAATGATGTCCATGATGCACCCAGCTAATTGAGACATTAATGCGATTGGATCAATGCCAGAATCCATGAGCTCTCTAGACCTTTTGACAGTTTCAGCTGTGTCTGATGACATAGCTATCTCCAGTAGGTCAAGCAATTTCTCTTCCGAGACAACTCCAACCTATAAAATATAATTAACAATTTATTCATTTAGGAAACTCTAGGGGAGGCCCTGACAATATAGAATATATTAAAAAGATAATATTTACAATAACACAAGAGAGAACAGAGCAAGAGAGAGGGGGGAGAGAAACATTAGACAATTATTTGGATTGAATACCTACTCTCACTCTAATATACTAATTCCTCTGTTCCTAAATGTAAGCCTCTCTAGCAGCTACTAGAGAGGCTTACATTTAGGAACGGAGGTGGTAGAAAACAGAGTTCATCTAATTCTTCAATTTTGTTGAAACTGAATAGCAGGTCCACACATTCAACGGAATTAACTATTCAAGAGTTCAACAATAGTCTATTGTTGCTTTTAATGTCATTCTTCCGTAAAGTCCCTGGGCACTTTTCTTATTTCTATGGGATAGAGTTTAAATATACAATTTCCCTGCACAGAAGGAAGTGAAGGTGACATGGGCCTAAAAATATGGTCAAATGATGCAAATGTGTCATCCTTACAGGAATGTAAATGTGCCACCCTGAAGAGTTTATGCTCATTTGTAGCACCAAGAGAAACGAAAACTCTAACATTTTAAGCAGCATGATTTTTGGGAAATGCTAATCACTAGTAAAACTTATTAGCCATCTCTAGAATGGTATGCAATATACTTTGTGCATAAACGCTGAAGTATTCAGAAATCTAGCGGCACTCTTTTTACTGTAAAAAATTCGAAAGGATTTTTTCCCGAGTTAAAAGTGCCAAGAAGGTTATAAAAAATACAAGCCAGGTAAAGCAACACCTAAGCAATGGAACAGTTGGTCAAAACATACCAGATCATTGACAAGCGAAGGTGTTATCTTTTTCCCCAACAGACTCAGTTGATCTAACATTGTCTCTGCATCTCGCAGTGAGCCATCTGAATTTAGAGCTATCAAATCTAAAGCTGCTAATTCTACATCAAGATTTTCTTTCATGCAAATTCTCCTCAACCGGCACACGATGTCAATATCTTTGATCTTGGAGAAGATGTATTTCTGACAACGTGAAATTACAGCACGAGGCAGGTTATTTGGGTCAATTGTTATAAATATGAAGACAACCCGACGTAATGGTTCACCAAGAAACTTCATAAATGTCGACCAAACTTTCGAAGGTACCATGTGGCATTCATCAACAACAAAAACTTTATAATGGGATGCAGTCTCAGATGGTGGTATGCTATCCAGTAAATGCTTAATTCTGTTTATACTTTTCCTATTGCTTGCATCAACTTCAATTAGATTAGTTCCATTTCCACTGAAAAAATCTGTGCACTCTTTACATATCTCACAGGGTTTTTTGTCTTCAGTATTAAGGCAACCTAGAGCTGCTGAAAATATCCTTGCAGCAGATGTTTTTCCAGTTCCACGAGGACCCTGAAGAAGATATGCTGGAGCTATCCTTTCCCTTGCAATGGCATTACTAAGTGATTGTGCTACAATATCTTGACCAACAATTTCTCTGAATATCCTTGGTCTATACTTCTGGCTCAAACTTCTCCTGTCTGACGTTGCAAGATCAGCAGCACGAACAGCTATATCAATTGCATCCTGGCTTTTGCAGCTTGACCACCTTCTCCCATCTAATCGGCTCAAAGCTTCCAAATCAAGCTCCTCATTATTTGTTGGGAGTTCATCACTTGATGAATCAAATGAAGAGGAACCAAAATCACAGCTATCGCCCAATAGTGGCATTCCTTGAGCAGATTTTTTTGAACGGACCCATTTCGTTGAACCAGATGATCTCTTTTTTCTATGCAACGTCTGACTCCCACACAATAGGCTGCTACCTTTTCTTCTAAGTGTATCAGATAGTGAAGGAGAATAATTACTATGTCTCGATCCTTTATGTTTACCCCTATTTGATGAGTGGCATGGGACACGAGACCTCTGGCTTCTCCACAATGCTGATTGGTTAGACTCATCACCATCAAAAGAAGTAGCAGTCCATGAACCAACAGTACTACCGTTCCCTCTTCCATGCCTGCAATAGGAGCTAGTTGAAACAGGGGTGCAAGAAAAGGAAGATCCATCTCTTCCGCCTATTTTCAGTGGTTTAGAGAGATTAGAAGTGCTGACACATCCACATGCAGCAAAGAGTGGAGATGTCGGACGAGAGAAGGAACCACCCTCCCGAAACAGCTCCTGACTTTTGCAGATGCAATTTTCAGTATCCTCAGATTGATCACCAGAGATGATATGAAGATCTAGCAACTCTGAAACGGCTGGATTTTGTATTTTTCCATTCTTTGATGACAAAACCCTTCTTCTTCTAGCTGTCCTCTTAACAGGAGCACGTGATGCTGAGCTTTGATTATTGTAAATGCTGGTTGGAGAGATCAGACATGCGCCTCTTTTGGAACGCATACCATTAGAGTTGCAGGGGGTTTCCAAGTTAAAATCAGCAGATAATTCCTCATCTAACTTTATTCCACTTTCACTGGACTTGTTAGAATATTGCCTCCAATTGTGCAAATAAACCTTTTTGCCTTTCTTTTCACTTTTTGGTTGTGCAGAAGGTGGCTCAGTGTGCTTTGGTACTAAACTGTCTTGCACCCCACTTCTATGTATAATGCTACAAGATGCAACCAATGATCTAGTACTCAAAGGGGACCTCCATGTTGAGAAAGTCTCAGGATCTTGCAAGACGCGTGCCTTCCGCAAAGTAGTAAATTCCTTCCTCAAGTGAAGTTCACTTGGACCAGCACAACCATCAATCATACTTCCCATCCGCGAATTACAATGATGATGACATGTCCAGCAAAGAGCAGCTAGCAAAAAACAGCACTATCCAAGAACCAAACACAGCATTTCCTTCCTACAAATATTGAAAATACACAGTGTTAAGCATTTACAACTGAACATCAGAGCAAAGAGCCAAAGAATCATAAATATAAAACATGATACACAGCCTGCATCAGAAATAACAACTTTCTAAAGTGGGAAGCAAAACACACGCATACGCTGGGACATGAAATGTCAAAGCAAGTGAAAATTAGTGTTATTCACGGACAACCAGATGAGAGTAGTCTTTTATATGTAACTCCTCACTTAAAGAGCCAACATAGCATATCGACAAATGCCAAGTTTAAATGAAGAGAGGCAGTTCTAAGCAATAAACACAAAATTATTCTTTGCCATTTGATTACAATGATTTCTCTCTCTTTTTCTTTGCTTCTTTTTCTGTGGTTGACTCATTATTCTATTATGTCTGAGTAAAAGCAGCAAATTGGTCAGTTTGAGGGCACTTCAACCTACCAAGTTTCCCATAAAAAGGTTCCATTTTAGGGATATGCTATCTGGACAACTGATGAAAGGTTCAAATTATCTTTGAAATGACAATATAATGTGTAATATTCCTAGATGTGACCCGCCAACAGCTTCGGTAGCAACTATAACACCCTTCCATTTGCAGCTTCCCTACAAATCATTTCAAAAGTTGGCTCCGTCAATTTCTTTGCGAGAAAGCAGAAGCGGGATCTTCGGGTGGGGGGGAAACGAACTATAGCCTCGTGGGACAGTGATAAGGGTTTGCGATTTGTATTGTAAGGGGAAATGCGCAAGGGACACAACGGAGCGCACAGCATTGCGATTAGAAACCAAAAAAGGCAGGAAATCCCCAGTGGCAACAGCCGCCGCCTACGATCCAAACCATGAGCAATAGACTGAAGACGGAAGGGGCAAGAGGCAAGAGAAGAAAAAACTCACACTTGCCAGGGGAGACGGCACGAGAACGGCAAGCCAGCTTTTCACACCCCGTTGCCGCCGGTGAAGATCGATCAAATAATCTCCCGCTCACCAATCTTGAGCACTGGAAGGAGGAAGAAGAAGGACGAGGAGGGGAGATGCTGAAAAGGCAGGAGGAAGCGAAAAGAAATTGAAAAAGGAGGCGCCCTTTATTTGGAGGTGGAGCCTACCAGAGTGGGATGAATGAATGCCAGAGATTTCGAGCGATTGCGGGGCGGATTGGAGGATTCAAATCTCTCTCTTGCTCGGAGCGATGAATAATGGTGTTCCCCACTGCTTGCAGCAGTAGCATGGTGGTACAACTCGTACCGTTCTGTTGGGGATAATTGTGTTCCCTAGGGGTTTGGTGCCCCCACTGACATATTACGTGTTTTTTTTACTAAACACAAGAAATAAACGTATTTTTATCTAATTTTGAATCCTCCAAATCCGCACCTCTATCGTTCGAAACATTTACATTTTGATGAAAAGTGAAGAGCGTCCTCCGGAAGCTCGGAACCACCTAATCTGGATGGAGCGCTTGACACATGTCACATCCCAAAATTTTGCAAATTTTGAAATGTGAAAAAAATAAATAAACAAAAGAAATAAATGATAAAATTTAGGGGAAAAAAACTTTTGTTTCTAAATGGAAACATCAAAATCTTACTTAAACAAAATATGAATGAGAAAGTAACAAATAAATTTTCAAACAGATCAAATGCATTCATGCATGAAATGTATCTTGATATTGAGCACTTGGAAAAGATAAACCAAAAACTTAAACCCTAATAACAGAAATGAAAGTTCAATACAAGTCTATGGCTATGTTCCATATAAAAATTTAGCAACATCATTCCTAAATACTCTGTAATCAATAATGGTAAACAACAATATTACAAAACCATGGAAATTGTTTTCACTCTATTTAGAGCCACGGATAAAAACTTATAATTATATAAGATAAAAGAAAGTATTCCAAAGCTAATAAAGCTCATAGCTAAACTTAATAATTAATTGTGAACAAAGTAATTCTAAAGGATATATAAAGATAAATAATTATTAAATAGAATTATACAGATTGGAATCACCATTTTTAGAACTATAAATCAAAACATATGATTTATATAAGACAGGAAGAAAAAGAAATACAAAATATTGCAAAGTCAATTTAAGCCATGGCTAAAATCCATAACTAAATGGAATAAAAGTATATTTAAATAATATAAAAGGATAAATGTTTATTTAATAAAATTATATGGGCTTAAGTACCATATTTAAATTTTATTAAATAATGCCAATGTGCCACACTCAATTTTTAAATGAATAATAATTTATAAAAATATTTGAAATCCTCTAATTGGACTAAATAACCAACTTATATTTTGTATAAAATCTTCTGAAAAGGTTTGGTGAAGATTTGAAATCAATTTGGAGGTTGAATCAAATGATTTGAATAAAAACAGAAAATAGAAACAGAAAAATAAAAAGGAATAAGGAGAAAAAACCTACCAGCTAAACCAAATCGCCCCAGCACCCAACCCACTAAGCCCACCCAGCTCCTCTCTCCCCCTATATTTTCTTTTCTCACCCGCCCCTCTCTGCACCCACCCGCTGACGAGCCGACCCCACCTGCCCCGTCAGCGTCGTCGTCAACCCCGCACGATGGGCCCCGCTTTTCCCCCGGTCGTTCTCTCTCGGTTTAATTCGATTCAATTCGATTGAATGCGAGATTAAATCTCCACTCTGACCCCGCCCTCTTAATCCCCTCTGTCCCCTCTCCATTTCCCCTCAAACCCCGCACCTAGAGAGCCACCAGGCTGCTCGATTTCGAGCTCGCACCGCCGCGGCCACCGATGAGCACCGGTGACGATTCCGGTGAGAACTGAGTACCCCTTGCCCACTGGCCCATTTCGTTTGCTTGCTCGTGGCCCAGAAGCTCGCCAACGTCTACGCTTGCGAGCCATCGACGACAGGAGCAACTCCGACGAGGAATCCAGGTCGAACCCGTGCGCCCCTGCCTCGCCCGCGACCATCCCTGAGCTCGCCTCGACCCCGTGACCTCGGTAACGATCAGCACCCATCCCCTTACCCCTCTGAATCATCGGAGGGCCACCCTCCCGACGCATCGCCGCCGCGCGCAGAGAGAAGCACTGCCAATTCTTGGCCAAGTGCTGAGATCCATTGGATCTGCATCCTAGGGCCACAATTAGGTCACTCAACGAAAGGGTATCAGTTGATCTGGCCCGTGCGATCTCATTTAAATCCAATGGCTTGCGTTGCCGATCCGTCCGAACCGGTATCGTCGAATAAAATTAAGCCACGTGGACAGAACCTTCAGACAAAAATCAAAATTTGATTAAATGGTTGGTTAAACTTAGAAATTCAATAACTTTTGATCCACAAATCAGAAAAATGAATTTTTTATATATATATATTGTTTTGTTATTTTGTGTTGTAGTTTTGAGTGTGTGTGCTTTTTGCTTGATTGTATTATTGTAAAATTTGAGGAGTGTGATATTTATAAGATCAAGGAGAGTACCTAAATATTCTACTATAAAGGAAAGTGATACTTTGGTCATCAAAAGTCCTATCTTTTCTATATTGCATTAGTGATATTCTTGTAGTATGCATGACAGGAATATTATGTATATTTCTATGCTATGCTAATCCTATAGTATCTACCTTGGTAGTATTTCCTAAAGATAGGAGACATCACAAGATTAGAATTCTTAGTCTTGCTATATAGATTCGTGGGTGGAAATCATGATATGATGTCTTTGGGAAATATGAGTATTTTTGGACTAATGAAAACAACTGATGTTAATGAAACACCTGGGTGGAAATGGGACTTGTTTGGATTGTGTTGAGTGGTTACCCAGGGCCCATTTCTATGGTTTACCCTGGTGTATCATACTTGTGGATGGCCACCCAGGAATAAAGAGATTTGAGACGTTCTTGTCGCGAAAGTTTCTAGTGCATCCACATGGCATATGGGCTCTACCTTGACCAACTAAGTTGCGAGAACTCAGCCAAACAGACAGAGGGTGGTAGTGATGATAGGATGGAACGCGTCTGTGGTGGTACGAGGGATTGCTTCTGAAAAGTCTCGTCTCGATGCATCTCAAGTCTTGTAGGGAAAGTGCACCACCTCTCGAGAGGGTAAACCTAAGTACTTAGTCGTGTCCCCAGTTATGGACAACTTTTGAGCACCAAGACAATGAAGCAGAATACAAAATCCCATCATTCTAATTTCTCTAAGATAAAACTTGTTGGGTTAACAAGGAAAGCACCTGGAGGGTATCTAGTGTGCCATGGTTGATGAAATGTTGTTGGAAAAGAGAAAAACTATTTTACAAAGGATAGGAAAAACTTATTTTATGCAAAGGCCAGCCAGAACTCCACTTAGCCACATATTCATGTAGATGTTAGGTTCTTTATATCAATATGGTATCACTTGTCAATATAATTCAAATGTATTGACCCTTGTGGCTGTAACTTATCATGTTGCAGGATTACTTAATGATAGTGAAGTTTGGTGAGTAGGGATTATGAGTCTGCAACCAACATGTTTGCCTATGGCATATGAAGATGAAGGACTCCATGCTTAATAGTTATATCTGCTGCTCTGTAATAAGATATCCATATGAGCTATGTAAGTTGTAATGAACTATTTTATTCCTGGATATGCGATGTAATATGACCTTTGTTTCTTGATATTACATCTTAACTGTGGGTGCTAGCTATTCGATCCATGGACTAGAACTATAAACACAGGGACTTGTACCTTATTGGGTTCGGTCCTCTACAACACGTGTCCCGCACCAGCGCTTAGAAAAGCAGGACAACACCCGTGAGCCCTACCACGTAATCTCTTTTTTCTTTCTTATCTCTCTTACGAGCGGAAAACTTAGCCCGATTCCCCGGCATCCTCCTTCACTCCCTCGCCGTGACTCCGCTGCAACCACCTTATCGCTGTCGCAAAAATCCTCCAACGAGGTCCTCCGGTGTAGCTGGCATGGAGGCATCTCCATGAGCGCTCGAAGCACATCCAACCCCCCAAGGCAACATCACCTCCCTTCCTTTGGAAGCACATCGCTCGGAGCACCACCGTCCACCCACGGCAACACCGCCACCGTAGCCAGAGAAGAAGCCAAAGTGGTCACTTCCTTTGTAGCAAGCCTGCCCATGGGAGCATGGTCGTCTGCCAGTGGTAGCAAAGCCTGGTAGCAAGGTCGTATTCCGGTGGTAGCAAGGCGACATGTCGGTGGTAGCTACCTCACTTGCCTATGGTAGCAACGCCACATGCCTTTGGGTAGCAAACCCGCTAGCTATTGGTAGCAAGATCACCTTCATGCATGTTGTAGCAAAGCAGTCAGCCGGTGGTAGCAAGGCCACATGTTGGTCGCAGCATCGCTGTCGGCCTTTAGAAGCAAGGCGACATGCCGGTGGTAGCATCGCCGACGGCGGTTGGTTGCAATGTCGCTTGTCGGCCCAAACCGTTGGTAGCAAGGCCGCAAGACGGTCGTAGCATCTCTGCCAGCCGTTAGTAGCAAGGACACATGTCGGTCGCAACATCACCGTTGACCGGTGGTAGCAAGGACACATGACGGTTGCACTATCATCGTCGGCCCTCGTGTTGGACCACCTTGATGGTCACCTCATAGCACCATGAACACCACGCCGGTCCCTCCCCCTTGATGACAATGACACGGACAAGCGTGGTGAGATCCGCTCCTTGGGCACGGTTTGCCTTGACCTCACTGGCACGTCGTCGGCTTCACCTGCTTCGTAGTAGGTGAAGACGAGGGGCAAGGTGCGATATGTTGATAGCGATCATCCAGCGGGCGGCAGGCGACAGAGAACCCACGGGAAGCGGAGAACATGTACCGGCGGGTGAGGGGCCAAAGATAACCCGCGGGCAGCGGAGAACATGTACCGGCGCGCGGCTGGGGCAGCTGCGTGTGGCTAGTATTTTGCTGCGGCGTGAGTTCTCCATGTACGTGATTGGAAAGCACAATAGAAACAGACGACGAGTCCTATGGCTGGGAAGATATAAGGTAGGGTGAGCGGTCATGTGTGGGCCCCATGGTAAGCGTGTGTCATGGAGCGGAGGTTGCGAGCCTCCGGTTGTTCCTGAGCATTTTCCTTACTTTTTTATGTGGTTCATCAAGGGTTATTCTTATCTATTTTTTTACAAATGTTGTTTCACCCGCTCTCGCTTGTAGGCCTTGTGTACCTGCGTTCATATCTGAGACTTCTTTGGGTCTCTCCCGTGTCTCTCTCCCTGGGTAGCACCGAGGTGAAACTCTAGCCGCCGCATAGACTAGGCCCTGGTGGTATCCCCTGCCGTTGTCATGGGCCGCAGGCCTGGTGCCAAAGGGGCCAGGAGGATGCATCACAGTAGAGGAGATCTGGTGATGGACGAGGATGATGCTAGTGATCCTCTGCGAGCAGCAGATAGGATGGTGACCCTGGCCTTGTGGTGGCAACGGTTCCCCTTGCGCGTGGCGCCTGCGCTAGGTGGCTTCATCCCACGGAAATGGGGTGGCACCCTGGTCATGGTGGCGGATAGCCTTGGGCATCCGCACAGGAGGTGGAGGGTGGAGGCGGCGGCTGTAGGTCTAGGCTCCCGCCTAGACCCTCTATTGGTGTGATCGTCGGCTGCCCAGATGGTGCGCGGGGAGGCGGCGTGGTGCACACGGTTGACAGCGTCGTGCTAGGAACCTTGCACGGGATGGCGCATGTGCGTGGTTCTTTTGTTGGCTTGCCTCCTCTTTCGCTAGAGGGGGTCGGCACCGATCTGTGGTGTGGGGACTGTTGGATTGCCATGAATAAAAGATGTGATCCTAGGGTTCTTCCCTCATCAAGATGAAGATCTGCTAGATGCCTATCCTCGTTGTTCTGGAATGGAGCGACGTGTCTCGGAAGGCTTCGTCGGTGAACTCCCATGGGCTCATCATGCCTGGAGATTACTGGATCAAAAGGAAAAGGGTTTGCAGCAGAAAACAAAAAAATCGTACCATAGAACACACCTAATGGCCAATATCTATCTAGGAGTAAATGCTATAACAGTGAGTGTTTTGGTAACATACCCTTGTACACCGAAAGAGGTTAACATTCCGAGGGGAACATGGATGATGTAGTCTTACTTGTAGCCAACCTCAAGGTTGCGAAGCTCCTTGCAAGTCACCCCTGGTCCTTGCAAGTCACCCCTGGCAGCATGATGGTTGTGAAATATGGCCATCCACGTCCGCATTTAAACTAGATATGATTCATATATTTGATGAAATATCTCTCTAAATCCTGCCACTAATGCCTAATAATCAAAGTGGTATGCAATCCTTTATTTTTATTTTTCCCTATACAAATAATGACGTATGATGATGGGAATCACTACATAAAAGCCAAATATACGAGATTTCCAACATACTAAAGAAACTAGGAGCCATGGAGTGGATCCAGAAGACTTAACGACCAACTATACAGCGGGAAATTTATTCCGGCCATATAGTTGGCACTAATATCGCCAGGTCAAACAGAACAACTTTCATGAAGGGACCCCTATATAAAGATGCATCGGGCGACGAGAAAACTCTCCTCGACTCCCGATCTCGCTTCTTTTCGACCTCAACTCTCCCTGCCACCACTCCGGAGGAATAGATCTAGATGTAAATATCCAAACCCTTCTCCACTACCATAGCCATATTCCACCACTTGTAATAGTAGATCTCTTCTCCAATTGGCGACATTGTAAGACTATTTGCTATCAATCTTATGATCTATATTACAATGTTTAGGATTGTTGATTTCATCTCTATGTGTGAGTAATTCTCCTTGGGCTAAGGGCTTCGGCCTAGCCATGTAGCTTTTTGTGCATGCTATTTATCATAGATAGGATCATGTATTGGTTTGTATGACTTGATGATTATTGTACCCTCTCTTGCCTCAATCTAAGGACTTGTTAGGTACCCAAGACCCCAAGGATTGATCCAGGTATTGGGAGTGTGAGTGATGACTGATCTGCAGGTTGGAAACCCCAGTGACAGAAGGGGTAGTACAGTTGTATGTGAGGGATTTGCTTGGGATTAATGGTGACATCACTATGCATATCATTAGTTCTCTTTCTTCTATGGATGAGACTAGTAGGTGAAAGGATACAGATGTCGCCTAGAGGGGGATGAATAGGCGATTAAAACTTTTCCGAGAGTGGCTCAACAAAGGCGGAATAAAACTAACGTTTACTTTGTTAAGCACAAAACTTAGAACAACTAGGGTTCACCTATGTGCACCAACAACTTATGCTAAGCAAGACAAACAACTATGTGATAGCATGATATATTCTTCAAGCATGAAGGCTATCACAAAGTAAGGTGCATAAGTAAGAGCTCGGGTATAGAGATAACCGAGGCACACGGGGATGACGATATTTTACTGAGTTCCTCCCAACATGGAGTATGTATTGTTTGGAGAGGGGGTGGTATCTAACCACCTGCGCCACGAAAGGCCTCCCTTGTTCTCCGATGAACCTCACCCCAATGGGTTCGATTCGCCCTTCCACTATCGGTGCACTTGTCGGTGGCAAACCGGAACCTCTCACAAGGTTGGGGCACTTCTCCACAACTTAATTGGAGGCTCCCAACAAACAAGCTTGGGGAAAGCTCCACAACTTAATTGGAGGCCCCAAGTAATCCACAACCTGCAAAACAATCAAACCTTCTAGGTTTCCAAGAACCCCAAGAGTAAAAAACTTCTCAACTTTTACTCACCAAATCCTCCGGGGAGAACTCAAACCGATGCACCGAATGCAAATGGCAAGAACACCACAAAGGTGCTCCAATCCCTCACTCTTAAGTTCCAACAAAGCTACTAAAGCTATTGGGGGAACAAGAGAGGAGGAATCAAAGAGGAACACAAAATCCCCAAAATCTAGATCCCAAAGATACACTCACAAAGAGATGTTTTGGTTTGGTCAAAACATGGATCTAGATCTCCTCTCTCTCTTCCACTCAAATATGGGAAAGAATCATTGGAGGGGAAGAGATTAATCAAGCCTCAAGATGTAGAGAAAATGGGGCAAAGCTTAGACAAATAGAGGAGGAAGAAGTAACCCAAAATAAAAAGGGCAAAGGACTATTTAAAGAGGGGGCCAAAATCTGCCCGTTGGGGCGTTTTTGCCTGCCCGGACCGGTAGTATCGCCGAGGCCCGGTACTACCGGACCCAGCGTCCCAGCAACACAGCCAACGAGCAGAGAGACACGGGGGCGCAGCAACCTGGGCCAGCGAAACCAGCGCACGCGAGCAAGCGATCGAAAGGGCGAGCTGGAGAGCGAGGCAGCGTAATATGTCGGAAACGTATCTATAATTTTTGATGCTCCATGCTTGTTTAGTATCTACTTTGCTTTGCTTTGTCTACACTTTGAGGTGTTTTTATATCTTTTTTGGAACCAACCTATTAGCAAGTTGGCACAGTGCCAGTTGCCTGTGTTCTTCTGTTTTTGGTTCCAAAAAGGCAGAAAATCAATATTCTCGGAATTGGACGGGACAAAAGCCAAAGTCAATATTTTACCATGGGCGACACGAAGTACAGAGGGGAGACGGAGAGGCGATCCAAGGCCATCACACCCCCTAGGCACGGGTGGCCCTACCCCGTGCCCGGGTAGGGTGTGGGCCCCCTTGCCGCCTCCCAGCCTCGCCTCTTCGCCTATAAGAAGCCCCCGATGCAGAAACCCTAGGCACCCGATCAAAACTCCACGAAACCTTCTGTAGCCGCCGCCACCGTCGTCCCTAGATCGGGGGGATATGAAGCTCTTCCTGGCACCCTGCCGTAGGGGAGATCATCCCGGAGGCCTTCTTCTCCAGTATGATGCATGAGTAGTTCCACCTTGGACTATGGGTCCATGTAGTAGCTAGATGGTTGTATGTCCCCCTTTTGCTTTCATGTATAGATCTTGTGAGCTCCATTCATGATCAAGATCTAATCTATTTGTAATCATGCATGTTGTGTTTGCGGGGATCCGATGGATATTGAGATTACTATGTTAGATTGATTAATGGTTTTGTCTATTTGATTCTATCATGTCTGTGTTGTTTGTGATCTTGCATGCTCTCCGTTGTTAGTAGCTATCTTGGCCAAGTAGTTGCTAGTGACTCCAAGAGGGGGTATTTATGCTCGATAGTGGGTTCATGCCTCTAGTTTCCAAGGGAAGTGACAGAAATCTCTTCGGTTGTAGATGTGATGTTGCCACTAGGGAGAAAACAACGGTCTCTTGTTCATAGAACAAGTGGATTGTTTACCTTACACACTTTTCTTAAAGCAGTTGTTTGTTGCTTGCAACTTAGTAGTGGAGGGGGTTCAGATGATAACCTGAAGGTGGACTTCTAGTCATAGATGCAGTTGGATGGCGGTCTATGTATATTGTTGTATTGCCCAATCGAATCTCATAGGATCTTTTTGTCTAGTATTGCATTGTTATGCCTTGCTCAGTTCCTGTCAATTGCCCTGCTGTAATTTGTTTACCCTTCATGCCATGTTGTTTATCTAAGGAGAGCACCTCTAGTGAACTATGGACCTTGGTCCAATCTTTACCATTGATACATCTTCCACAGTTACCTGTTTACTTGCTGCAAACCATCACCTTCCACACCATACGTTTAATCCTTTGTTACATCAAACCGATGAGATTGACAACCTCAGTGATTCGTTGGGGCAAAGTCTTGAGTTTATGTTGTGCAGGTTTCCACGTTGCTTGCAACACCTTTGAGACGGGTCCTTCCTCCTACTGGTTCGATAACCTCAGTTTCTTACTGAGGGAAACTTGCTACTGTGATACTTCACACCTTGCTCTTGGGGTTCCCAACAGGCTCCACGTCAACCACGTGTATAGCCAACAAGCCTTTCTGGCGCCATTGCTGGGGAGGCTAAGGACGTCTTCACAAGGGGAGTCCTCCACTTCCTTTATCTTTATTTTTTTTAGTTTGCTTAGTTTTTTTTGCTTGGTTTTGTTTGCCTCTTTTCAAAAACTCCAAAAAATTACTTTAGTTTGGTTTGCTTTCTTTATTCAAAAACACAAAAAATTAGTTCCTACTCTAGTTGCCACCTTGTTCTAGCTCACCATGTTGCTCCCCAAGTTCACCCTGAAGGACCTCTCTATAGGTAGTGGCTCCATAATTGGGAAAGACAATATTGAAGAATTCTTTAATCATGTTAGCAAGCATGAGGATATTGCGGATAAATCTATAGCAGAACTTGTTCCTAATTATGAAATTGTTGTAGCTTCTTTAGTTCATATGTTGGAGGCTAGGTTCGTTAGCCTTAACCCCATGATGCAAATTTGGTCCTAAAACTAAAAGAAGAAAAGAATGCTGAAAAGAGAGAGTTTATTCTTGAAACTTTACTCAAAGAGTTCCATGATGTTGCTAAGGAAGCCAAAAAGGTCTTTGATCGTTTTAATATGCTAGGCTCATGTGTAGATGTTGTGGGTACTTTAGATAAAACCAAGCCTAAAGATGAATTTAAGATACCCATACTCCTTAAGTTTGTTGGGATGCATGAGGCCTTTGAAAAGAATTTTGATTGGATTGTTACTGAAAATCCTTTTCATGAAAGTAGTAAACCAAAGAGAAATGAGAAGGGATCCTCCAAGACTCGTCTGGATGAGATACCTCTCATAGTTGAAGATTTTGCAAGTATTGATCTCAATTCTTCATTTGAAAATACTTGATTCTTCTTGCTTCTTGTGCCTAACTTAAAGGTGTTAAAGAAAAGTACTTGTTAGGAGATAACCCAAGAGTTTCATTGAGTCTTGGAAGTTATTACTTAAGTAATGACCTCTCCTTATCCTTTTTGTTTGCTTTTTGTGCCAAGAATGACCTCTAATGAGAGGGAAGTAAGATTTGGGGAGTTGTTGTCCTGAAACAGATTTATGTCCTCCACCATAAAAATTCGTGAGGAGTCTTTGTAAGTCGGATTGAGCTGAACATTTACGAATAAATCCCCCATTATGTTAGCTAACTTTTTTAGTTAAACACTTTTTGATTTGAGTAACAGAAGATTTTTGAAAAAATCGATATCTACCTGCTGGTCTCTTTTGACAGATTTCTGCCATTATTTGCATTTGCTTCTTATTGATTCCTTTTTTAGTTCTCTTTAGGTGAATTGAGCTTTTTGAAGGAGTTTATACAGTAGCTTGTGTTTTTAGTGAAAAGTCTTGCTGTTCCAAAGCTTTGCCTAAAGGTCTATTATCTTTTGATTACACTAATGTTGCTAATGAAGATTGTATGAAGGAAAAATTCAGGTGTAGAGAGAAAATGATGTAATGAGATGAAGAATGGACAAAAGCTCAAGCTTGGGGATGCCACCTCGATGTCACCCCAAGAAATATCCAAGAGGTACAAGCATAAAAGCTTGGGTATGCCCAAGGCATCCCCTTCTTCATCAATAAAAAGCTCAGGTCTGTCTAGACACTTCGTTTTTATTGTTTCATGCACTGTTGTGTTGTTCTTGGAGCGTCATAGTTTTAATTTGGTTTGCTTAGTTTGTTTAGTTTGCTTTAATAAAGTAGTTTGGACCCCAGTTCTCGCTGTGTTGTTTCAGATAAGTTGCTTGGTGTTGGAAAGGAGTAGGAAGTTCCTGCTTGAAAGTGCAAGAGGAGCTTGCATTGACTGTGACTTAGACTTTAGCATGACATGCTAGGTGTTGTTTTGACCTTATGCTTAGTGATTATTGTTGTAGCATGTCTTGTTCCAAACAATTGGGATTGCTTAGTGTGCCTTGAAAGAATTATGCGTTGTTTTAGCATGCAAAGGCATAGTATTGTGGTATTCTCCTTTGATGCTTTGTTTGGGTTGACTTGGCACATGCTCACACCATTTTTATGACTATGAACAAGTCACCATAGCCTCTATGATCATTTAGTCCTTGACTTGTAGTACCACTCTATGTTTTGATTAGTAATGTTTTGTTGCTCTGCATGATTATGGCCATTATTGCTCTCTTAGTTGGTTGCTCCTAGTCTTTTGCTAGCCTCCACTTGTATGAGTAAGCTCTACTCATGTTTCCAACTCCCAATAAACCAATTTATTCCAAAGTGTCCACTATAAATTCCTATGCATGGTGTGTTACACCATTCCAAGTATATTCTTGTTTTCAACTATCTTCCAATTAAAAAGTATTTTGTTATGAGAAAACTTAGTGATTAAAGCTCTCATGAACTTGATGCCACACTTTATATTCTTTGCCCCTAATAAACTTGAACCATTGTGTCATCTATGTTGTATATGCTTGCACTTATACGTTGGAATTAGCAGAACCATATTGTCATGGGGAACGTTTTCAACATTGCACTTGTACTTTGCACTTAGTTGATATCATGCTCTTTTGTCTATGGATGTCACCGGTATGAAATAAAGAGGGAACTTGTAAGTCCATGGAGTATGTATTTTGTGTTAGAGAAACGCCTGGGCCGCTAGCCTAAGCCATGCCTAATCATGGTGGAAACTTGCAGCATCACCATAATGAGCTATCTATGAAGCATCCTCAATAAAAATCTATGCACATAGTAAATAAAAAGATCGCTGAGATGCTTATTGTCTACTTGCCTTGTCATCTTGGTTATGGGATAGGTCCTGTACCATGTGCAAGGGGTACCCCGTTGGTGGTTCTCTATGATATGCATGTACTTACAATGACAAGAACTTACAGGTGACTGAAGTTGAGTAGCATGAGGTGTGGCCCTTGTATTCAAGGGACTTGAGATTGCCAACTTATACTTTGTCAAGCATATACTCCATAGTTTGTTCACTTTAACCTTAACCACTTCAAGGTGCTTATGATAGGGGCAATGAGGGCTGAAAGCTAACAGGTACCATAATTTTTGGAAGCTCTTTTTGAAACTTGAAATCCCTGCTTCCCTTTGTGAAGGGCCTTTCTTCCACCATTATTTGAGTCTCCACCTTCTACCTTTAGGCACCATTAGGAGAGCATAGTTGTCGTTCTGTGTGCAGTGTCCCAAAACTTATTGATTGATGCTTATTGTGATATTACATGTTCTTGTGCTACTTGTTTCTAGTCACCCTTGTGAACTTTGAAGGTATCCTATGCATCTATTTGCTACTCTATGAGGGACAAACTGATTGCCACTATGCCATGTTTTCTATATGTGAAACAAACAAACGTTTTTCAATGCATGTTATTCATGATATTTGTTTGTATCCTTTCATGTTGCATGCATAGTTTCTTTGTCCTATTGTTAGAACTCCATCTTTCATGCACATGTTTAGAGTTCTTTGATCCCAGCTTCAATGCTTGCAAATGGTTTGATCTTGGTTTTGATGGTGCATGTCATCTCAAAAATTATTCTTTTATCACTTACCTACTCGAGGACGAGCAGGAGTTAAGCTTGGGGATGCTTGATACGTCGGAAACGTATCTATAATTTTTGATGCTCCATGCTTGTTTAGTATCTGCTTTGCTTTGCTTCGTCTACACTTTGAGGAGTTTTTATATATTTTCTGGAACTAACCTATTAACAAGTTGCCATAGTGCCAGTTGCCTATTTTCTTCTGTTTTTGGTTGCAGAAAGGCAGAAAATCAATATTCTCGGAATTGGACGGGACAAAAGCCAAAGTCAATATTTTACTGTGGGCGACACGAAGTCCAGAGGGGAGACGGAGAGGCGAGCCAGGGCCACCAAACCCCCCTAGGCACGGGTGGGACCTACCCCGCGCCTGGGTACCGCCTCCCAGCCTCGCCTCTTTGCCTATAAGAAGCCCCAGATGCATAAACCCTAGGCACCCGATCAAAACTCCATGAAACCTTCTCTAGCCGCTGCCACCGTCGTCCCTAGATCGGGGGGATCTAAAGCTCTTCCCGGCACCTTGCCGGAGGGGAGATCATCCCGGAGGACTTCTTCTCTGGTATGATGCGTGAGTAGTTCCACCTTGGACTATGCGTCTATGTAGTAGCTAGATGGTTGTATCTCCTCCTTGTGCTTTCATGTATAGATCTTGTGAGCTCCGTTCATGATCAAGATCTAATCTATTTGTAATCATGCATGTTGTGTTTGCGAGGATCCGATGGATATTGAGATTACTATGTCAAATTGATTAATGGTTTTGTCTATTAGATTCTATCATGTCTGTGTTGTTTGTGATCTTGCATGCTCTCCGTTGTTAGTAGCTATCTTGGCCAAGTAGTTTCTAGTGACTCCAAGAGGGGGTATTTATGCTCGATAGTGGGTTCATGCCTCTAGTTTCCAAGGGAAGTGACCGAAATCTCTTCGGTTGTAGATGTATTGTTGCCACTAGGGAGAAAACAACGGTCTCTTGTTCATAGAATAAGTGGATTGTTTACCTTACACACTTTGCTTAAAGCAGTTGTCTGTTGCTTGCAACTTAATACTGGAGGGGGTTCAGATGATAACCTGAAGGTGGACTTCTAGTCATAGATGCAGTTGGATGGCAGTCTATGTATATTGTTGTATCGCCCAATCGAATCTCATAGGATCTTTTTGTCTGGTATTGCATTGTTATGCCTTGCTCAGTTCCTATAAATTGCCCTGCTATAATTTGTTTACCCTTCATGCCATGTTGTTTACCTAAGGAGAGCACCTCTAGTGAACTATGGACCCCGGTCCAACCTTTACCATTGATACATCTTCCACTATTACCTGTTTACTTGTTGCAAACCATTACCTTCCACACCATACGTTTAATCCTTTGTTACAGTAAACCGGTGAGCTTGACAACCTCAATGATCCGTTGGGGCAAAGTCTTGAGATTGTGTTGTGCAGGTCTCCGCGTTGCTTACAACACCTGTGTGACGTTTCCTTCCTCCTACTGGTTCGATAACCTCGGTTTCTTACTGAGGGAAAACTTGCTACTGTGCTGCTTCACACCTTGCTCTTGGGGTTCCCAACAGGATCCACGTCAACCACGCGTATAGCTATCACAGCGCGGCAAGCAGCGAGCTGGGCTGGCCCAAGCGGCACGCGCTCAGAGAGTAGCTTAGGCAGCGTGGTAGCATCAGGAGCAGCCCACGGGTGGGCCGCGGCAGCCCACAAGCTGGCAACAACAGCAGCAGGCGCGCACTGGAGTGGTCAACGCGGGAGCCAGGCCCGCGCGGGGGAATTGGAAGCGGCAGCGCGCGGGACTGCGACCGAGAGCGAATGAGGCAGAGAGGCACGCACGCGGGAGCAGCTGGCGGCTAGGCCTGGAAAGCTGGGCATTGGGCCGGTAGTATCGGATGGCCGGCCCGGTACTAACGTCCAACGCTGCTGGGCCAGGCAGAGGCTGCGCGCACGAGCACTGGACTGTCCGGTACTAGGCCCGGTAGTACCAGACATCCCATAAAAAGCTTTTTCCTTTTCTTTTATAAATAAAAAACGGGGTTACTTTAAACTGCGTTAACTTTTGATTGGTAGCTCCGATTGACCCGATTCCAATTGCGTTGGAAAGAGGACGATAAGAGCTACCCTATAAAAATATTGGATACCACCAAGTCAGAATACTTCATGTATTTTATGGTGTGATACCTTACTTGGTGAGAATCCGGAAAACCTCCAAGATGAAACTCGCAACAAGATATAAATGGGAGATCCGATATTGATGATCAACAGCTTGTTATGGAGATTGACACAAGCTCTATATCTTCATATGGATAAGACCAAATAATAACCAAATATGATGATGCAAGTATGCAAAGGTTTGAGCTCTCTCTGAATGATGCGATCGAGTTACTCATTCGAGAGCCCCTCTTGATAGTACAGTTATCTATTCTAAACCCGGTCTCCCACTAACAACATGAGACCGGCAAAGGGAAAACCTATCAAGATTATACCTTTGCCTTGAGCATTTCACTTGAGCTCGATGTAGACGAACTGGACCTTCTCAAGGTGGACCACATTTCTTGATCCCTCATCATCGATCCATGATCACCGTGGATGGCAAGCATCAAACATGACATATTCTATAGATGGCGCATTTTGAGCTTGCACAACACATCTTCTCATTTCATCGACCTTGAAGCCAACACATGCTACAAGCGATGCCAATGGACAAATCCTACAAGTGCAACTTAGTACACACATTAGTCCATTGTCATTAATTACCAAAACCACACATGGGGGCCCACATGTTCTTTCAGTAGGTTATTGCTATAAGCGGTTGCGGAGGCAATAGCAATTATGGATACACTGCTCACATATAATTATCTTTCTCTAACAATTACATGCATACATTATTATTATCTTTTATTCCAATCAGATGTTTTTTCACAGCTACTGGTGAAACCGAAAGCCCTAGGCCCTCTCTCTCTCTCCATCGTCAACAACAACAAAAAGATCGCAAACTCTAGGTCCGGTGAAAACACAAAAGGAATTCTAAAACTCTCGAAGGTCTGTTTAAGTAATCTCACTTGCTTTATGCTTCCCGAGGATTTGATAAACCTAGGTCTACTAGGGAAAAAGAACTATACTACATCCGTAATACGGATCGAAGGTATCAACCCTTTTTCTGGCGCCGTTGTCGGGGAAGCAATAGCTCCCCTGGTGAGGTTAGTTGGAACCTTGCTAGTTGTAATTCTTGTTTTTAATTTTGTTAGTTTGCTTTTAGTCTTTATTTGAAAAACAAACAAAAAATAGTTAATCTTTTAATTCTTGTTTTTACCATCATTAGTATTTGTTTAAGAAAATCCAAAAACATAGGAAATATGGATGAAAAGAAGCTTGGGGAGTTTGCAGTTCCCAACAACGATTATTTGCATACTCCTATTACTCAGCCAGCAATTACTGCTAAAGATTATGAAATTAAGCCCCACTATTTAAGTTTGGTTCAACATAATCAATTTGGAGGCTCTGTTGTTGAAGATGCAGGTATGCACTTAAATACTTTTACTGAAATATGTGATATGAGGCGCATTAGAGATGTTGACCCTGACGCGGTCAAGTTGCACTTATTTCTTTTCTCTCTTAGAGGAAGATCAAAAGAATGGTTGTTATCTTTGCCTAGAAATATTATTGCATCATGGGTGGAATGTACTTATTTATTTATGAATAAATTCTTTCCACCTGCAAAGACTATGCAACTAAGATCTAATATTACTGGTTTTAGACAGGAAGAGGGTGAGCCACTAGCGCTTGCATGGGAGAGAATGAAAGAATACATGAGAAACTGTCCCAGCCATGGGATGGAATATTAGTTAATTCTCCATTTATTTTATAATGCTCTTAACCCTATGTCTAAGTCTATTCTTGATACTACAGCTGGAGGAACATTTATGGGTAAACAAATAACCGAAGCAAAGCATCTACTAGACAATATGCAAGACAACCATGCCCAATGGCATGTGGAAAGATCAAACATGAAGAAGGTGAACTCCGTCACACCTCAAGAAAATGTAGAACTCAATGCTAAGTTTGATAAGCTCATATTAGCCATCAAAGGTAAGGAAACCCCGATAAGAGCTACTCCCGAACCAAATATTGAAGAAATAGACTTCATAGCTCATAATGATTATAACTTGCTTGGAAGAAGAATTATAATCCAAATTTTCAGAAACACTATTCTAGTCCTATAGGTAACTCTAATAATAACATGGCATCAAGTAATAGTAGTCTCCAAGAAACTTTTAAATCTTTTATAGACTCACAAAATGAGCAAAATAATATCCTAGTTAAAATAACGGAGAACCATGATGCTATGCTTGGTAAATTATCTAACCAAGATGTTAGTTTGAAGAATGATTTGCAGGCCCTTCAAGAAAGAACAAGGATTGTTGAGGCATAACTAGGTAAGATAACCGAGAGTCAAATTCTCATTCTAGCTAAATTTGTAGGTAAAGCTGAGCCCAATCCAGTAGAATACCTCAAGATGATAAGAATCCAAAGGGAGGAGCCTGAAGAACTTGACTATAGTAATGCTCCTTCACCAAATTACACAGTTGAAGATCTTGTAAAAAGGATCAATATCAAGATTCTGGTAAGTGAAGGAAATGAGGAAGCCATGTATCAACACTTCGTTAATCATGTAGCAATAAAGGTACGTGAGCTTGAGGAATAATATAAGAAAATTGCTGAAAAATTATCTGTTAAGCTTGATGATATATTTGAGCCTACTATTAAGATTAAAATTGGGACTAATGAAATAACTGCACTTTATGCCTTAGGTGCAAGTGTTTCAACAATTCCAAAGAGTCTTTTTAATAAGTTAAATGTTGGCTCTTTTGAAATCACCGAGTTAAAATTGCATCTAACAGATTCTACCTACAAACAAGAAGTAGGAATAAAGAGAATATCTTAGTATACATTAAAGGTTGTCCTGCTCTTATTGATTTTGTTATTGTTGACATGTCTAAAGATGCTACTACTCCTATCATATTAGGCGGTCCTTTCTGACAAACTATTAAGGCTTTGATTAATCTGCATGAAGGGAACGTGAAGCTCCAATTGCCTTCACGGGATCCTTTTGTTATTCATTTTCCTAGGAAAAGGAAAGCCAAGCAAGATGAGAAGGAGGCCATCACTTTGAAGGCCAACTATTTTGGAGTGGCTGTTCCACTCATTTGGCCTAAGTAAACAACATCAAAGTCAAGCTATTGACCATAAAAGAGCGCTGCATGGGAGGCAACCCATGTGAAATAAAGGTTTGAGTAAAGCTTTTAAGTTTTAGTTTAAGTTTTATGTTGAATAAAAGAGTGCTAGAAAACTCTAGTGAGGAGGAGAGATTTAGTGGTACTAAAATTCTTGTTTTATACATGCCAATGTTGGCCGACAATTCAGTCTGTCATTTTTATGTCAAAACATGGTGTTTCGCTAAGTTTTAGTCTAAAAGGTGATTATCGAAGAAATAGAATTTTTTTGATGTATATAGTACCTTTAACGACCAACTATATGGCGGGAATAAAAATTCCAGCCGTATAGTTATTTGATCCATCGACAATTTTTCTTCTCTAGATACAAAAGGTTTAACAACCAACTATACAACGGGAACAAAAGTTCTGGCCGTATAGTTACAGCCGCCAGGGTAAAAATCCTAGAAACCCTAATTTTTTGCCGTCAGACCAACTATACGGAGGGAACAAGTGTTTCAGCCGTATAGTTGCAACCGTATAGTTGTGTTCGACCACTTAAACGGACAGGAAGGTAACCCCCAACACCAAAACTTTAATACTTTTTCTCTGTTCTACCTCCAAACTCTCTCAAAACCTCAAGGGATCTTCACCTCTACTCAATTTTGTTCGATTTCCTCGCACAAAAGTGATCTACGGTATGTTTCTCCTCTGATCCTCCAATTACTTTTCACGAATTCATCTCTGATCTATTGTCATTATCAATCTAGGGTGAGACTTACTTTGAACTAGTTGACATGATTCTCTTGCCTAGATTAATATGTTGAGGAGATTCTTTAGTGTGCTATGATGAGGAATATGCTATGCTTATTATTGTTGGATCAAAAAGTTTTATTTTTGTTTTTCTTATTTATTTTTAGAAGATGAACACAAGGAGCCAAACACGTTCTCTTGCCGCCGCTAGTTCTTCTCGGGCTGTAGCTCAGGAACGCATGGGGATTCGACTCGAGAATGAGTCCCACCGTGATCATTTCGACATGATCAAAAACCAAGAAGTGAAGGCAACCAAGTGGGCTTGTCCCATCATATTGAACCAACTCGGTATTTCTGATGACTTCAATTTACTATGCAATAGAGTTGGCCTTCAAAACTTTGTATTTCATGATGCACCTACCTATCGCCGGTTAACCATTGGATTTTTAAGTTCTTTAAAAAGCACCATTAAAGCATGGCATGGAGAGGATAGGATTTCTTTCCGCCTTATGAACCACAATTATTCATTATCACTTGATGAATGGTGCAATTGTTTTGGTTTACCCAACAATGATCCTAATGCTCTACGTGCATCTTTTACTGGCATAGAACCTTTCCCTGAACTCTGTTATAATAGAATGAGTTTCACTTGTATAGTCAGCAAAGGGAAAAATATTCAACATCCCGCTATTCTCTATTTGTTCCATGTTATTGGTAACACCTTGCAGGCGTGTAATGAGTTTATAAGACTTAATGAGGAGGACATCTTAGTCCTTGCAAAATCTTATTTCAACTACAACAACTTGTCAATCCACATGGGAGCAATTCTTGTGCTCTACTTGAGTACCAATCCTCTCAAAGCCAAGGACCAATCACATGTGGAGGCGTCATCACCATGCTTGCCAGTGCCCTGGGCATCGACCTAGGTGAGTTGCAACCAGTGCTAGATGAGCGACGTGTTGGTTTCTCTACTTTAAAAGCTTGTGGAATGCTCACTAGTGTAGGTGGTGTTTATTACATGCACATTGCTGGAGCTAGGAGTCTCTACCCCGCTCCTTTGCCTAATGGTCTTTTCTCTATCGAGGAAGGATGCGTGCTTTATGATGTGTAGGTTGAACACCATCAACCTGAGGAGGATTCCAGACAAGGATGAGGACCAAGAGGAGGAGCAAGAAGTTCCTCATCAAGGAGAGTAGCCACCGAATTGGATCGCTACATATTAGGACTTCCAAGAACTTGGAGAGACTGTGTAGGGGATGCATAATCTCGCCCTGAACCTCTGAGAAACAACAAGTAACTTATCAACTCAATTTGCGGGCTGGAGTTACAACTTTTTCCCACCACCTCAATGATTTGAAGGGCTTGCAAAAGCCTAAGAATAGGGAGGTTTTCTATCTATTTTTAATTTGGCTTTCATTTGATTTATGTTATTTTTGAGGTTATGCTTTTATTTGAGTTTATAAGCACTCGTGTTGGTTTCCCCAACACTTTATCTTTGGTTATTTTATTTTGTTTTCAAAATTTTCAAGCCAAGCTTTGCTGCCAATTTTATATTATTTAATTCCCCTTCTCAAAAACCATAAAAATATTTCTCCATTTATCTTTATTTTCCCTCTTTCTTTTCTTTTCGCCTCGATGTTCTCATCTATTTGCAGGAGAGTGATCGACTTCGAGTTTCCAAGAAACAAATCAAAAGGGAAGAGAGAAGTGGAACCAAACATGAGAGGTATGCCTTATGACTCCCTACTTTTGAAGTTTGAGATACCCATGCTAGTTAGTAGTAAATGATAAGATGTTATATCGGTGGAGTGAGTCTCTATATTATAGTAAAATTGTGTTTGCATGGGTATTTATTTGAGTATGTTTTGTTCCAGCTCTTGTAGTTAACCAAGTCTTGCCTAAAAATTTGCTAAACAACTGAAATAAGAAAAAAACTCACAATTGAAGGCTTGGGTGTTGTAGTGTTTAGTCTTGAAAGCTTATTCCTAGAGACACTCAACACCACAGAAAATAATGATTGACTTGATAGCTCTCTTTGAAAAGATTTGTTCAATTGAATTAATGTTTAGCGGTTTTTGTGAGCATGCCAAAGTTTGACTTGTGAATCATAAGAATGATATAGCTTTATGCGTGTCAAACTTCATGGGATGCCAACAACTCCACTATCCTATGAATGATCTTCATCGAGGAAACTCCTAGATTTCGGCTATGAGTTGATTAAACATATGTAGCAGTAATGCTATAATGGGTAAGATTCTTGGCACTCCCGAGTAGCTGTATTCATGATGGAATCACTCCTCTAGCTGGTATGAGAATCATTGTGCAAAAGGAACAAAAACCTTAGTGATGCCACAAGTGTCCATCACATCCCGATAAACTAATGATTTTTTTGGCATGCTCTCAATTACTTAAGAACTAAAACTCTTGAAGGAAAATGAATATAGTGCTTGAAAAGTCTTGATTTATTAATGTGGGAGAATTGAGATACTTTAGTGTATATGCTTTTCATGATGAACTCTCACACTCTTAATTTTACATGATTATATTTTATTGTTCAAAGGCAAGCTTATGAGTTGATTACATGACATGGAATAAAGTTTACTCTTTTGGATCATCCATGCTTACAATAATTTTGCTACGCTATAAGGATTCATGAAACCCATATGATATTCTTGCCATTACTCTATATATGCTGAAGTTTTTCTGATTAATAAAGTGGAGGAAACATGAGACTACCAATCATGAGTAAGATCATCATCTCGTTATTTTAGTTTAAATGCTGAGTTCCTTTTTGATTTTGGTTTTCTTGCTTGGGGACGATCAAGTTTAATCTTGGGGAGGTTGATGGCTGTGAAATATGGCCATCCACGTCTGCATTTAAACTAGATATGATTCATATATTTGATAAAATAACTCTCTAAATCCTGCCACTAATGCCTAATGATCAAAGGGGTATGCAGTCCTTTCTTTTTATTTTTCCCTGTGTAGATAATGACGTATGATGATGGGAATCACTACATAAAAGCCAAAGATACGAGATTTCCAATATACCAAAGAAACCTGGAGCCGTGAAGTGGATCCAGAAGACTTAATGACCAACTATACGAAGGGAAATTTATTTCGGCCGTATAGTTGGCACCGACATCGCTAGGTCAAACATAACATCTTTCGTGAAGGGACCCATATATAAAGATGCCTCGGGCGACGAGAAAACTCTCCTCGACTCTCAATCTCGCTTCTTTTCAACCTCAACTCTCCCTGCCACCATGCCAGAGGGAAAGCAACTGGCGCGCCTCGGTAGAATTGCCCTTGCAAAATCTGTGCTCATGGCCATCGCTGTCTACCACGCCACCGTCATCCCTTTATCCATGTGGGCTCAGGATAAGATCAAACACATTGCTCGGAATTTTGTTTGGGTGGGCGATGAAGGGGAGCACGCGGACCAAGGGAAAGCTCTGGTGAGCTGGAGGATGCTCTGCAGACCCAAGGACTTGGGTGGTCTGGGCTTGCCTGACCTTCAGAGATCGGGTTGTGCCCTAAGACTGCGGTGGCCTTGGATCCAATGGACTGACCTGCAGCGCCCCTGGGTGGGGTCCAGGCTTCCCCGTGACGCGGCTGATTTGGACCTCTTTAGGGCCTCGACGAAGATCACCCTAGGTGATGGCGAGGCGACATCCTTCTGGCATGATAATTGGTCCTCTCTTGGCCCCATCCGGATTTGGGCACTTGATTTATTCAAGATCGCGACGAGAAATAATCGTACCGTGGGTAAAGAGCTTGCCGATGGAAACTAGATCCGCTCTATATCTTGCTTGACTAAGCCTATTCAGCTATCCCAATACCTTGCAGTTTGGGACGTGGTGGAGGGCATCCAACTGATTCCGGGCAAGGCCAACACCATCTCTTGGACTCTGACTACAGACGGAACGTATAGCGCTTCCTCTGCGTACCATGCTCAATTTTATGGAAGCCACCCTAGGTTCGCCCCACAGAAAATTTGGACTGCTCAAGACGAGCCGAAGTGCAAGCTTTTCACATGGCTCTCTTTGCATGGAAAACTTCTTACCGCCGACAACTTAGAGCTACGGGGGTGGACCCATGACCCTATTTGCGCCCTTTATCGTCGTGCCCCTGAGACTGCTGCCCACATCTATAAAGACTGTCCCTTCACTTTGGCCACCTGGAACCTTTCCGAGGGATGGGATGACGCCGGGGGAGGGACTATGGGGCTGGGCTTCCCCTCCATTTCGGACTGGTGGGATAGCCTCATCGCCGGAAGACCCTCAAATGAACAACGAAGATTAGCGGTCGTCTGCTCTACGTTTGCTGGAACGTTTGGAAAGAGCGACATAGAAGTATCTTCACGCATTGCCGCCTAACCTATGTTGAGGTTGCCGATATCGTGAGGGAGGACATTCGGTAGCACGAGCGTGCTTTCGCGACCTTTGGGCATGCCATCCCTGCAGAACCTGATTAGGGTTTTCCTTTTCTTTTTCCTTGCTAGTGTTTTTGGCATGTTTCCACCTTATCAAAACACGCCCTTCCTGTACCTTTTTGTTTGGTTCTTCCCCCTTCTAATTGAAAAGGCAGAGCTCCTGTCGGTTGCTCCAAAAAAAAACTCCAAACCCTTCTCCACCACCATAGTCATATTGCACCACTTGTAATAGTAGATATCATCACCAATTGGCGACATTGTAAGACTATTTGCTATCAATCTTATGATCTCTATTATAATGTTTAGGATTGTTGATTTCATCTCTATGTGTGAGTAATTCTCCTTGGGTTAAGGGCTTTGGCCTAGCCATGTAGCTTTTTATGCATGCTATTTATCATCGATGGGATCATGTATTAGTTTGTATGACTTGATAATTATTGTACCATCTCTTGCCTCAATCTAAGGACTTGTCAGGTACCCAAAACCCCAAGGATTGATCCAGGTATAGGGAGTGTGAGTGATGACTGATCTGCAGGTTGGGAACCCAGTGAGAGAAGGGGTAGTACGATTGTATGTGAGGGATTTGCTTGGGATTAATGGTGACATCACTATGCATATCATTAGTTCTCTTTCTTCTATGGATGAGACTCGTATGTTATTGCTATAAGCAGTTGCGGAGGCAATAGAAATTATGGATGCACTGCTCACATATAATTATCTTGCTCTAACAATTACATGCATACTTTATTATTATCTTTTATTCCCATCAGATGTTTTTGCACAGCTACTGGTGAAACCGAAAGCCCTAGGCCCTCTCTCTCTCCATCGTCAATAACAACAAAAAGATCGCAAACTCTTGGTCTGGTGAAAACACAAAACTAATTCTATAACTCTCGAAGGTCCGTTTAAGTAATCTCACTTTGCTTCCTGCTTCCCAAGGATTCGATAAACCTAGGTCTACTAGGGAAAAAGAACTATACTACATCCGTAATCCGGATTGAAGGTATCACATCACCCTCGTGGTTTCGCATACATATGGTGTAAGATGACAACCTTAGGTTCTATGATCCTAGCCGAGAGTGCGGAAGTATATTTTCTGGCTGTAATCCCTATAGCACAACGGCGTGCCGCAGTGATGTCGTCTATTACGTATATGGTCCCTCTAGGAATCGCGTCAGCGCAACAGCAATGAGAGAAAGAGAGAGAGATCTATACCCGTCTATAGTTCCAAACTTGGGAACCACACGTGAGAGAGAGGTTTTCTATAAGGAAAATGCCTTAGAGAAATATTGGTTGTTGTGTCTCTCTCTCCCCATATGCCCCACTTTATATAGGGGAAGGGAGGGTACCCCCACCCTTTTTTATGTTTGTACGATCCCACCCATTGATGAGTGCAAATATGATGTGTATTTAAGTACACAAATTATTCATATTGTCACTCATTACATCTCATTGCATGCTACATCTAGCTACAACTATGCCTATTATGTATGATTACTAGTTCTCATTCATTTTCACATGGGATTTGCACAACTAGTAGTTTTATTAGAAATTTATTGTTTATTATTTTCTTTGACTTATGTGTAGGTGTTGTATTGGATTATGGATAAAACAAGGCAAAAGGAATCAAGAAGATGCAATATGCTGTAGGCACCAGACTTAGCCATTTGAGAGGTGGGAAAAGTGGATTTTTCCATAAACTATAAACGATGATCCAAGGCCATGGTGTTGTAGCTCTCGTCCATACGATTCCAACGATCCGAAGAACACCCAAATTTGAGAGGTGATAGATCTTATCTTAGAGTCTCACCACTTCGTGGTGTGAAGAGATTTGGAGTCAAAGGGAAATTGGCACCTCGTTATGTAGGACCATTCAAGATTTTGAGCCGTAAAGGAGAAGTGGCCTATGAGATAGAACTACCAGAATATCTGTCAGCGGTTCACAATGTGTTTCATGTAAGCCAGTTGAAAAAGTGGCATCTAGAGATGGAAGAAAGTTCGTTAAAAGACACTATACCACTAGAAGAAGTTCAGCTAGAGAATGATCTCACTTATGAAGAGAAACCTATCAAGATTCCCGAGACAACAGAAAGAGTCACTCATACTAAGACCATCAAGTTCTGCAAAGTACAATGGAATCACCATACCGAGGAAGAAGCAACTTGGGAAAGAGAATATGAGCTTCAAAAAGATCACCCTCACCTATTTGCTAGTCAATCCGAATCTCGAAGGCAAGATTCGTCTTAAGGGGGTTAGATTTGTAACATCCCAAATTTCATCAAATCCAAAACATTCTCATTGCATTCATATCATCATGGCATGTGTGCATTACACAAAGATTTTTCAAAATTTAAACACTAGAAAAACCCTAATTTATACCCCTCTTATTTGGCATGTATGGGGCATGTGTTTTATTTTTATTATTCTACCCATAAGTGTTTTGGAGTGGTTTGTGTGTTTAAAACAATTTTTCATACTAAGATCATCCCACAAAAATTTGGTGAAAATTTGAAATGATTTGGGGTGGATTTGATCATTAAAAACCTATTTAGAAAATCAAAACAGAAAAAGAAAAAGATGAGAAAAAAAGAGAAGCAGACCAGCCAACTGGCGCAGCCCACCCGCGGCCCATCTAGCCCACCCGAGGTTTTCCCTCTCCCCTCTATTTCTCACCGAGCACGTTCGCACCCCCTCGCTGACAGGTGGCCCCGCGCTCCACGTCACCCCTTCGTCCCCAAACTCCGCGCGACGACCTGCTCGCCGCTGCCGTTTTCCCCTCTTAATCAGAATCAATTCGCGCTTAATTGTTGTTGATTGCCGGCGTGATTCCCTCCCTCGCCCCGGCTACTTAACCCCCCTCTCCCTTCTCCATTTCCCCTCACTCAACAACGCCTGAGCGCGTCCGGGCTCCACAAATTTCACTTTGCACTGCCGCTGTCCCGACAAGCTCCGGCGAACTATCGCGAATGTCGCCTCCGTCGTCGACTGTGAGCACCCGACGACAAGCTAATCTTCGACGAGGAATTGCAGCCGTGTCCGTGCACCTCGCCCTTGTCCACGACCACCACGACAGTCACCCCTTCTCCGCGACCTCGGTAAGCCCCTGAGCCCCCTCCCTTACCCCCTGGCCTCGCCGGAACATCGTCGCCAGATGCGTCGCCGCCGTGCTTGCCATTAGCGCCGCCAGGTTTAGGTCAGTGCATTTGGATCCGCTGGATCTAGATCCAGCGGTCGAGATTAGAAGCCAGACGTGAAGCAATATGCTTAGATCTGAGTCATAGGATGCAACTTAGATCTGACGGCACGCGCGTGTGATTCGCGCGAACCGGTACCGTCCAATCAGAGCCTGCCGCGTGTCTGTGTTTTAGATTTAAAATCCAGATTTGATCTATTAGATGATTTAACTTGTAAAATTTATAACTTTTGATCTGTAATTTAGATATTTACAAATTAGGTGTTTATGGATTCAGAAAAACGTGTACTTTAATTCTATGGCCTTACTTTGGTCATTTGTTTCTGAAAAATTATAGTTTTATCAAGAGACATATGTAGGACTATTTTGACTATAAAAATGTTTTGGAATATTATTTTTAGGTAGTTTTTGTGTTATTTAGACTTTATAATGTATGCTTTGTCTTCAGTACTGTAGAACTTGATTTCAAAAGTGTGGAAAATCATCTCATTGCATTTTGCATGCATTCATATTATTTTTGAGTGTATATTGATTTGTATATTTTGCTTTATGATTTTGTTGTGTAGATTTTGTAGATTGTGAAGTGTGTGATTGTGAGGATTGTACCTATTCTCCTAGCTACCAAGGCAAGTGATATTTCATCTTATGTCCTAATATTTTACCTATTGCATTAGCACTATTTTGGTAGAATTCGCATGATAGTTTTTCAAGTATATTGCTACGCTATGGTAGATCCTATAGATTTTATATTGGTAGGATTTTTCCCTAAGTTAGGAGACATCAACGGTCGAGATTAGAAGACAGACGCGAAGCGGTATGCTTAGATCTGAGTCGTAGGATGCAACTTCGATCTAACGGCATGCGCGTGTGATCCGCGCGAACCGGTACCGGCTAATCAGAGCCTGCCACGTGTCTGTGTTTTAGATTTAAAATCCAGATTTGATCTATTAGATGATTTAACTTGTAAAATTCATAACATTTGATTTGTAATTTATAAATTTACAAATTAGGTGTCTATGGATTCAAAAAAATGTGTACTTTAATTCTATGGCCTTACTTTATTCATTTTTTTCTGAAAAATTATAGTTTTATGAAGAGACATATGTAGGACTATTTTTAACTATAAAAATGTTTTGGAATATTATTTTTAGGTGGTCTTTGAGTTATTTTCACTTTAGAATGTATGGTTTGTCTTCAGTACTGTAGAACTTGATTTTAAAAGTGTGGAAAATCATCTCATTACATTTTGCATGCATTCATATTATTTTTGAGTGTATATTGATTTATATATTTTGTTGTGTAGATTTTGTGGATTGTGAAGTGTGTGATTGTGAGGATTGTACCTATTCTCCTAGCTACTAATTGAAATGGATCGTATGGACACCTAGAGGGGGGGGGTGAATAGGTGCTAACCAATTTTTAATACTTTTTCAATTTTAGGCTTGACACAAAATAAATTCTCTAGATATGCAACTACGAGAATTTCCCTATATGTAACCCTAACTACTAAGCAAGTAAAAGAGGAGCGAGTAAACCATAGTGGAGCACGCGGAGACAGAGGGATTTGTTTTACCGCAGTTCCTTCCTTGTTAAGGGAAGTACATCTGCGTTGGAGGGGTGGGCGGTTCTAAGACCACCACGCCACAATAGGCCTCACCCTATTCTCCGATGGATCTCGCCACGAGAGGCCTGATCCACCTTCTCCACTATTGGATCCCTTCGAGGCGGGAACCGGTGCCTTTTACAACACTATCAGGGCACACACCCACAACCGAATTGGGGGCTCCCGAGATGACAACAAGCTGCCACAAGAACAAGGTTTATCAATATAAACAAAAACAAGGATCTAGATATTTGCAAGAAATACTAGATCGGTGGTTCTCCAAATGAATGGAGAGGAGATGAAGCGCTTGATTGTTGATGATGAAGATCGAGTTCTCCTCCTTCGATTCCCAAAGGGATGGGGTCTTTGGGCGGATCTAGGTGGAGTACTCTTGGATGAAGCTTTCAGATCTGATCTGGTCTTTTTCGTGATGAATCAAGAGTTCTGGCAGGAGGGGGAAGGCTGGCTTAAATACCCCCTCCCCAGATCTGGCCATTGCTCAACTTTGGGGGCGGATTATCCGCCCCCCACTTGGGGCGGATTATCCGCCCCCTGGGAAAACTCCGCCCCAAGGGCGGATTTTCCGGGGGAAAGTCCGCCCCCTCTCTGGGACTTGCGCTTGAGGAACTAAGAGGAAATCTTGGGGGGCGGATAATCTGGCCCCCTCCTGGGGCAGATTATCCGGCCATGCCGGAAAGTCTGGCAGAAACTCCGCCCCCTCTTTGGGGCTTGCGCCTTGGCGATGAGCATGGGGGGATTATCCGACCCCCTGAGGGGCGGATTATCCGGCGGGGCCGGAAAATCCGGCCAAAACTCCGCCCCCCTTCTGGGGCTTGCGCCTGCTAGGGAAAAGGGAGGGGCGGATTATCCTCCCCTGGTGGGGCCGGATTATCCGCCCCCAAAGGCAGAGTTCTTTATCCCTTTAATCTCAAATAGAGCTGCAACACTTCAACACACATTAAATGATCCTTGGTATTGTTATCTAACACACAAAACACTAGGGATTAAGAATTTCAATCTCCCCCTTTTTGGTGTTAGATGACAATACTAGGATTTGCAATGAAACCGACTATCGCCACCTTAAGATGAAAGGCGCTCCCCCTAGATGTGTGCGTATTTAAAATTTGTATTTGAATACAAATACACACACTAGAGAGAGCACAACTTCCATGGCAGAGATAATTGGAACAAAAGTGGATTGAGAGGACCAAAGTCATACCACCGGGGTGAGAATGGCCAACGCATACATAGATAATCCCACGAATCCATATGCCATCAAATATGTTCCATAATTCCAGAATTCCATGGGGTCCATAATAGATAAATCCAGAATTCCATGAATACCCGACATAGTACTAAACAAAGTAGAGTACGACAAAGTCTTACAAACACAAATAGCAAATGAGTTCACGCTAGAAAAGTTACAAGCAAGCAAATAAAACCGACTAAAATCGAAAAGCTTGTGCCCGACCCTTGCAAATCCACAAGCCCTAATAGAACTACTTCTCCCTCTTTGGCATCGAAACGCCAAAAAGGAATAAGAGCGAAGCTAACGCCCCTAAAGATCACTCCTCCTCATCCTCGTCGTAGTCATCCCCGTCACCTTCCTCTTCATCATACTCATCATCATCGTCATCAGCTGGAGGAGTGGGTGCCCTCGGAGGAGGAGGGAAGAGGCAACTCTCGAGCTCGCCATAGTTGATCCCTGAGGTGTTCCACTGAGCATACGGTTGCGGAGCAGTGGGAGGAGGTGGATGGCCAGTAGCACCGGAGACATGGTGGAGAATAAGCTGCTGCGTGTGATCCCTCTCATGATCCCTGCGGTATGCCTCATATTGGCCATTGTGAGTGTCAATACCCATGCAAAGAATGTTCCGCTGGAACCAAGTAAGCTGCTTAACCTCGCGTGCCATTGGGGACATCATGGAACGACGACCACTGGCCCGAGCATCACGCATGAAGGACTCCGGGGCAGTGGAAGGGTGATGAGTCTTCTGAGCCTTGTTGTAGATTTCTTGGGCTTATAAACACCATCCATAGCAGTGCCAAACTCCTCATGGGGTAACATATGCTTGACAAGCATCATAATGAACGGAGCATAGGGAATAGAGAGCCTGTTGATCAAAGCATCCGTCATCTCATGAAAAATATAGTCCATGACATCCAGTTTGTAACCTGTGGCTGATCCAGGGTTGGTGGCACACTCGTGAGCAAACACAAGGAGAGGAACCAGGTGGCCACGGATCTTGTCATTGGTACCACCACTAGGAGCGATGCAGTCCCGAAACATGCCAACAAGGGAGGCATACAAGGGAGAGAGACCCGCGAAAGTACCAGCAATACCATCAGGAGAAAGGCAGGGAGCCAGCACAGTGTCCTTGGATGGCTTCAATGGAGAAATGATGCGGTGACAAGCGGGAGTGTCACGACCATGGAAAGCATACCCAAGAACCTGCCCAAAAGTGCGAAAGTCCGACTGAAGCATTGTAGTCCCGGTCATCCACTTCATAGTGCGGCGCTCATCACCGCAGATCACAAGTGTGGAGAAAAACTGGCGCACCACAGAAGAGTCATAGTTGCATTGAATGGTCATGAGGTGGTGAAGCCCCATCTTGTTGGTCACATCCAATGCCTCACGGAGCCGAGCCTTGGATTGAGCCTCAGTCAAGTTGATGGGGTGCATAGGTCGAATCCTGAGAGTGGCATACACATCATCATGAATAGCGCGAAAATGGGCATTCCAAAACATAGTGTCATCGGGTTGGCCATCACTGTCAGCTTCATCATAGTAATCTGTCTGGCGGATGGTGGCATACTGAATGTTGTCCATAGACTTGTAATTGGGCCGAGATTGTTTGCCCTTGCGAGAAGCGGTCCGGTTAGTTTTCTTACTTGCCTCTGCCATTCTTGCAGCCTCTCTTGCTGCCCTGCTGACCTCTGTTTCGTCAATAAACGTCCCTTCTGCAGTAGGTTTGAGATACCGGGCACGGGGACGACGGGCGAAGGTCTTGGTCGGCTTGGAACCACCTGTGAAGAGCATTTAGAGAGGTAGCATGGAGATGAGCATACACACAAGTCCAGGAGAAGGAAAACATGGAGAAAGAGGAGCAATGCAACCCCATAACCAATGATGTGCATTAGCAGAAACAGAACCAAAACAGACCAGAGTTTAACTCTCCAGGCCGGATTATCCCCTGGCAGGGGCGGATAATCCGCCCCCCGCAGAAAATTTCTGGATTGGCTCAGATCTAGCATGGCAAAACAGATCAGGTACTAGGGTTGCAAGGCTACTGATTATAGCATGTAAGGAACAACACCAAGAACCTTCTACAATGAGATTTCCACCAAATAAAATACATCCCATACAAAAGGAGAGAGATGAGGGAGTTACCCTCACTCATTGGAGCAAGATCGCGGAGAAGAAGATACCCGGAGGCGAGGTGAAGAAGATCCGGGGAGAGCCCGGAGAATCCGGTGGTCGAATCGACCCCGGGAGAGGCGGATGCTCCGGCGGCGGCTGGGGGCAGAGGTAGGGTTGGGGGAGGACTGGCTGCTCTGTTTGAGCCTGCCCTCCCCGACCCAGCCTATATAGGGCCGATTTCGCCCAGAAATTCTGGAAACAGCAGAATCAGGCCAGAGCAACCTAGCAAACCTCTCGATGGTGTTTTAGAGGACTTGTGTGCAAGAATAGATGGTTCAAGGGGGAAGAGACATGCTTGGGTTGAGAGCATCAAACTGAGATGGTACTACACACCCAAAGTTGCAAAAATCAAATCAAACAAAAGCCAAATTTGAGTGTGTTTTCCATAAGAACATGAGATATGCAAGAAAAACCAACAAGACCCATAAAAAACAACTCTTCTCAAGGAAGAGGGCGGTGGCCGAAGCCACCATGTTGGAGCGCATGGCATGACACCGCGAAGATGTATTTTGAGTTCAAAACCAATGCTCATCGATGACCCACATATCACAAAATGATATTAAGGGAAATGATTTGACTTGCTTTCGGCATTATGGGGGGAGGGTTGGCCCAATCAATTAGGACCACACTCCCCCTATGTCTATGCCCGCATCTAAACCAAATACATGAATAAGAGCAAGTGAGTGTGCAAGGGTAGTCAAGCCAAGCTCCTTGAATCTATGATATTTAGCCCATTCCTCAAATAACAGAATCTTGCTTCATCAAGAGGATTCATGAAAATATCAGCAAGTTGGTTCTTCGTGCTTACAAAGGATAGAGCAATATCTCCACGAGCAACATGATCCCGAATAAAGTGGTTGCGAATCTCTATATGTTTTGTTCTTGTATGCTGCACGGGATTGTACGCAATTTTGATAGCACTTTCATTGTCGCATAATAGAGGCACTTTGTCACAATTGACACCATATTCCTTTAGAGTTTGCCTCATCCATAACAATTGTGTACAAGCACTTGCAGCAGCAACATATTCAGCTTCGGCGGTTGAGAGTGAAATACAATTATGTTTCTTTGATGACCAACACACTAGAGACCTGCCCAAGAATTGACATGCACCAGAGGTTGATTTCCTATCATCTTTGTCACTAGCCCAATCTGAATCAGTGTAGCCACATAGAGAGAAACTTGAACCCTTGGGATACCATAACCCAGAATTTGGGGAATGAACCAAATATCGGAAGATTCGCTTG
Source organism: Avena sativa (assembly GCA_916181665.1). Lineage (NCBI taxonomy): Eukaryota > Viridiplantae > Streptophyta > Magnoliopsida > Poales > Poaceae > Avena > Avena sativa. The sequence continues at coordinate 254,934,425 of OV702296.1, forward strand.
ACCGCCACTAAGTGGCTTTCTTTAGGAGCGGCTTGGTACCTTGCACACACTCCTACACTTAACACGATATCGGGCCTCGATGCACAAAGGTAAAGGAGAGACCCGATCATGGATCGGTATACCTTTTGATCCACGTCTTTACCCTTGGGATTGAGCTCAAGATGACACTTGGTTTGCATTGGGGTAGCAACGCCATTGAGATCCGTCATCTTGAACCTTTTGAGCATGTCTTGGATGTACTTAGCTTGATTAATAAAGGTTCCCTCTCTAAGTTGTTTGATCTCAAATCCAAGAAAGAACCTGAGCTCACCCATCATGGACATCTCAAACCTGTCAGTCATAAGGGATGGACTCAAGACGAGCCACAGGAGCGTAAGTCTCGCCAAAATCAATTCCTTCCACTTGAGAGAATCCTTGAGCCACGAGTCGTGCTTTATTCCTCACAACAATGCCATTTTCATCCTGTTTGTTCTTGAAGATCCACTTGGTGCCGATAACATTGCGGCAATCCTTTGGCTTTTCTACGAGCTTCCAGACTTTGTTGCGTTCAAAGTTATTTAATTCTTCATGCATTGCAACAACCCAATCGGGATCTTCAAGAGTATCAAAAACCTTCTTCGGTTCAACCATGGAAATGTGAGCTTGATGATCACAGAAGCTTGCAAGTTCTCTTCTAGTGGATACCCTTCGTCGTAGATCACCAACAACCTTGTCAAGAGTGTGACCTCTTATTTCAAGGTTCCGATCAGCACGAGCCTTGCGACGAGCCTCAATGTCCTTATTGTTTCTAGGAGGAGTTGATTCAATATTTGTATCCTTGTCTTGATTACTGCCTTGCCCTTGATCTTGGTCACCGATACTGCCAGAAAATTGTTGCTGAACATTTTCTTCAGGCCCGAATAATCCGCCCCTTGGAGGGGCCGGACTATCCGGCATGGGAGGTGAAGAACCCGAGCCATCTTCTTGAGAATGCCTGATGAGGGTTGGAGACCCAGGGCCGGATAATCCGCCCTCGGGGGCCGGAGAATCTGGCCTGGGAGCTTCAGAGTTGCTGCCTTCTCCTTCTGATCCTCTGGAATGAGTTGGAGTGCCAGGGGCGGATTGTCCGCCCCTTGGAGGGGGCGGATAGTCTGGCCTGGGACTACCAACATGCTCAGGGGACAGTTGATCTTCAGCAGATTGTGGTGTTGATGCAGGATTTTCTCTAGCAGTAGGAGCTTGTTGATCTTGTGTAGATGAGGGCTTCACATGTGTGGAGCATTGTCCTTCCCGATCCGCCACAAGGGGTTCCTCAATGGGGCGGAAAAATCCCACACCCATTCTTCTTATGGCATCTTGGGGTATTTCAACATCTGCATCACAAACATCAACTTGCCCTACAAAGGAGCCGTTATTTTCATCGAACTCCACACTACAAGATTCTACAACAATCCCAGTGAGCTTGTTGTGGACTCTATAAGTGTGGGATTCGACACCATAACCAACAAAAATACCTTCTAAAGCCTTGGACTCAAATTTTGACAAAGGGACACCTTTAATAAGAAAGAAACACTTACACCCGAATACCCTGAAGTATGAGATGTTGGGCTTGTTACCGGTAAGTATTTCATATGGGGTCTTGTCCAAAATCTTCCGAAGGTAGAGCCGGTTTGATGAGTGACAAGCAGTGGATATGGCTTCAGCCCAAAAATTATAAGGAGATTTGAATTCAGCTAGCATAGATCTTGCCATATCCATCAAAGTCCAGTTCTTCCTCTCGGCTACACCATTTTGTTGAGGGGTTTACGCAGCGGAATATTGGTGTCTAATCCCCTCTTCGCTGAGAAACTCGTTTGAAGTGTAGTTCTTGAATTCTTAACCGTTGTCACTTCTGATTGCCAAGATAGGAACATTGGGTTGACGTTGAACTTCATTGGCAAAGTCGATGACAGTTTGTTGAGTCTCACTTTTCAGCTTGAAGAAATATACCCAAGTGTATCTTGAGTAGTCATCGACAATGACCAAGCAATATTTCTTCCCACCAAGACTTGCATGATAAGGAGGACCAAATAAATCCACATGAAGTAATTCCAAGATCCTCTTTGATGACACAATAGTCTTCCTCTTGTGGGGAGAGTCATGCATTTTTCCTTCAACACAAGCCCTGCAAACACGATCTTTGGCAAAAGAGACATTGTCTTTTAGTCCAAGGATGTGGCCACCCTTCTGGAGGCTTTGCAAAGTTCTCATGTTGACATGGGCTAAACGGCGATGCCATAGCTAGCCCACGTCGGCCTTTCCGAATAGACACATCGGACCCGAAGTGGTTTTCCCCGAGAAGTCCACCACATACAGGTCATTTTCGACGTATCCAACGAAAGCGACCTTTAGAGACTTGCTCCACAAGAGTACCACCAAATCATCATCGATAAAACAGCAAAACCCATCTTGCCAAGGGCACGAACAGGAAGAAGGTTGTAACCAAGGGTCTCAACAAGCATGACGTCCATGGAAGAGATATCGTGGGCAACCACAAGCTTGCCAAGACCCAATACCTGAGATTTAGACTTATCACCATAGGAGACTGTGATATTATCATGATTTAGATGCATCTCCGTGAGGATCTCCTTGCTTCCGGTCATATGACTAGTGCAGCCACTATCCAGCACCCATTTTGACCCACCGGAAGCATAGCCCTGCAAGAGAGTTACTTATTGGTTTTAGGTACCCATTTCTCAATGGGTCCTTTCATGTTAGTAACAAGGGTCTTTGGGACCCAAATAGACCAAGCAATATATTCATCAAACGGACCAACATAATAAGCATAAACATCGCCATAGTCATCACAAAAGAGTTCATAATTCGGATTGTGAGACCCTGCAAAACCAATATTATTAGTCTTGTCTTTTGTGACAATCTTCTCAGCAGTGCTTGTCTTTAATTACACATTCTTGGTCTTGTTCTTCTTGGTTTTCTTCTTCTTGGACTTGGTGACATACCCAAGTCCCTCTTTACCATGATTTGACCTTTGCTTGCCAAGGACTTCATCAAGCACACCTTTGTCCTTTGCAGTGATGTCCTTGATCACTTCTTTTTCCACACTAGCATTTTTCTTGTTACTATATGTTAAGTTGGATGAGCTAGGAGTATCATATTTGGCCAATCGACTTTGAAGCTGATCATGTGACTCATTGAGAATAGAGAACTCGTTTTTCAAAGCCTTGTGAGCATTGTCAAGTTTCTCCAATTCCTCGGAGAGTCTATCATGAGCAGCCCCAAAGTCAATCCTTTCCTTCTTTAACTTCTTTGCTTTGGTGACAACATTGTCACGTTCCTTAACAAGTTTAGTCACAATTTCTTCATGTGTCTCTTCCATAGACTCGAGCCTCTCTTCAAGAGAGACCCGAGCTTCTTCTTCTTCTTCTTCTTCTTCAAGAGCATTTTTTAGGGATGCAATTTCCATTGCATCCTCCCTTTCAATTCTGCCCTTTTCTTCGAGGAGTGCTTCGTTTTGGGCCAGCTGATCCATGAGAGCTTCAAAACGAACTTTATGCTCACCTTGCAAGTTAGTGTAGAAATAATCCAAAGCAATAATCTCTTCTTTAACTTTAAGACTAGTAGGATCATCCATGTCTATCATAGTCTTGGGAAAAGAAGAGTTAGAATAAGTTACCTTAGAGCTTCGTGCCATGAGGCAAGTAGCATTCTTGTTGATGATGTTTTCGTTCGGAGAGTCAAAGAGAGATGTTGATGTAGATGTGGTGGCTATAGCAGCCACCTCTTGAGAGCTATCGTCCTCGTCCTCATCTTCACTCCCCTATGAATATTCTTCTTGAGCCACTAGAACAATCTTTGGTTGCTTCTTGAAAGGAGCATTCTTCTTTACAAACTGTTTCTTACGTGGAGCTTTTGATTTGTCCTTGAAAATGAGTCTTCCTCCATTATCCTATCTACTTTGATATGGACACTCAGCTACGAAGTGCAGCCGGTCACCACAATTAAAGCATGTTCTCAGCTTGGGACCATTTTCTTTTCTTCCATAGGCTCCACTCTTGCGATCTAGTTCAGCTTTAGCCTTGGCTGGATCTTTCCAAAAGTTTCTTGCATAGAGAGCCAAGTATTTTCCGTGGATCCTTTTTATATCCTCGGGACAGTCCAGACCTTCTACCGTATATTCATCATGATTATTCACACTAGTCTTCAAGGCCATGTTGACCCCCTTTTGCATCCCCATAGCTCGAGCACGAGCATCTTCGGCATTCTTGGCAGCCACTTTGAAGGCGGCCATTTCTTGCATTACCTCATTGGATGACATGAGGTGATAGTTATGGCTACCTTGGAGACTTTTTCAAATCTGTGGGCTCAAATGGCATAAGAGCACTGACATACTTGCGCTTGATCCAAGCATCATCAACATGAGCTGCACCGTGGTTTCTGAAGGTTGTGGCTATTGCCTTGAGCCTCCTATACATGTCCTCGTGGTCTTCTCCATCCAGCATATAAAATCCTTCAGCTTCATTGCTCAAGGCATCATATCTATTCCTTCTCATACTTTCATTTACGATGAAGAGCTCGGTGAGGGCATCCCAAGCTTCTTTAGCTGTGCTAAGATGTTGAATGTGTGGCATGTCTTTGTCACCCACACCAAGATGTATCATGTGTAGAGCGGTAGCGTTGAGTTGGCTATCGACCACTTCCCTTCTTGTGAGATTGTTGGGGTTTCCAACATGAAGACCATTTTCGATGATCTTCCACAACTCTATGGAGGAACTGCACACATGAGATTTCATCAAAAATTGCCATTGAGAGAAAGTAGATGCTGAAAGTTTGGGTGGATCACCCCTATTATGTATATGTGGGTGAGGGATAGGCGGATCAGGTGAATACACATGAGAAACCTCATTGTATCCATCCTTACCGCTATCCCTTTTTGAGGAGGAGCTCTTGCTAGTATCATCACCAACCACTTCGTTATCTTTGGAAACAGTTTTACCCGTTTCCTTGGATTGCGGAGTGGTATCCTCCGAGTTAGATGGAGGTGATGCTGCGGATGTGGAGAGACGCATTATCAATTGACGCATCTCTTCCATCTTAGCCTACATTGAACTCACCAAGGTTGTTTCCAACGTCTTGAGATCATTCATGGTGACTACCTCCGGAGCATCACTCCCATCTACCTTGGAACCCATACTTCTCTTAGGCGGTTAAGCCCAAAATAAGAGCCGAGGCTCTGATACCAATTGAAATGGATCGTATGGGCACCTAGAGGGGGGGGGTGAATAGGTGCTAACCAATTTTCAATACTTTTTCAATTTTAGGCTTGACACAAAGTAAATTCTCTAGATATGCAACTACGAGAATTTCCCTATATGTAACCCTAACTACTAAGCAAGTAAAAGAGGAGCGGGGAAACCGTAGTGGAGCACGCGGAGACACAGGGATTTGTTTTACCGCAGTTCCTTCCTTGTTAAGGGAAGTACATCTGCGTTGGAGGGGTGGGCGGTTCTAAGACCACCACGCCACAATAGGCCTCACCCTATTCTCCGCTGGATCTCGCCACGAGAGGCCTGATCCACCTTCTCCACTATTGGATCCCTTCGAGGCGGGAACCGGTGCCTTTTACAACACTATCGGGGCACACACCCACAACCGAATTGGGGGCTCCCGAGATGACAACAAGCTGCCACAAGAACAAGGTTTATCAATATAAACAAAAACAAGGATCTAGATATTTGCAAGAAATACTAGATCGGTGGTTCTCCAAATGAATGGAGAGGAGATGAAGCGCTTGATTGTTGATGATGAAGATCGAGTTCTCCTCCTTCGATTCCCAAAGGGATGGGGCCTTTGGGCGGATCTAGATGGAGTACTCTTGGATGAAGCTTTCAGATCTGATCTGGTCTTTTTCGTGATGAATCAAGCGTTCTGGCAGGAGGGGGAAGGCTGGCTTAAATACCCCCTCCCCAAATCTGGCCGTTGCTCAACTTTGGGGGCGGATTATCCGCCCCCTGGGAAAACTCCGCACCAAGGGCGGATTTTCCGGGGGAAAGTCCGCCCCCTCTCTGGGACTTGCGCTTGAGGAACTAAGAGGAAATCTTGGGGGGCGGATAATCCGGCCCCCTCCTGGGGCAGATTATCCGGCCATGCCGGAAAGTCTGGCAGAAACTCCGCCCCGTCTCTGGGGCTTGCGCCTTGGCGATGAGCAGGGGGGCGGATTATCTGCCCCCCTGAGGGGCGGATTATCTGGCGGGGCCGAAAAATCCGGCCAAAACTCCGCCCCCCTTCTGGGGCTTGCGCCTGCTAGGGCAAAGGGAGGGGCGGATTATCCGCCCCTGGTGGGGCCGGATTATCCGCCCCCAAAGGCAGAGTTCTTTATCCCTTTAATCTCAAATAGAGCTGCAACACTTCAACACACATTAAATGATCCTTGGTATTGTTATCTAACACACAAAACACTAGGGATTAAGAAATGTTCTTTCACCAAGGCAAGTAATATTTCATCTTATGTCCTAATATTTTACCCATTGCATTAGCACTATTTTGGTAGAATTTGCATGATAGTTTTTCAAGTATATTGCTATGCTATGGTAGATCCTATTGATTTTATATTGGTAGGATTTTTCCCTAAGTTAGGAGACATTGTTTACTAGAATTATTAGACTTGCTATTAGAATTGGTGGGTGGAAAATTCATGTTATAATATTATGGAAAGATTATGCCTATGTGTTTTTGACTAATAAAACAACTTGTTAATGAAACACCAGGGTGGAATGGGACTTGTATGGTTTGTGTTGAGTGGTTACACAAGGCCCATTTCTATGGTTTACCTTGTGTATCGTACTTGTGGATGGACACCCAGGAACAAAGTGATTTGAGATGTTTTTGTTGAGAAGCTTCCAGTGCAACTACATGGCATATAGGCTCTGCCTTGACCAACTAAGTTGTAAGAACTCAGTCAGATGGACAGATGGTAGTAGAGTCGATAGGATGGAACGCGTCCATGGTGGTATGAGGGATTGCTTTTGAAAAGTCTCGTCTCGATGCATGTCGAGTCTTGTGGGGAAAGTGCACCACCTCTCGAGAGGTTAAACTTAAGTACTTAGTCGTGTCCCCGGTTACGAAAAATTCTGAGTGTCAAGACATTGAATGGTTCAAGAATATCCCCATCCCAATTTCTCTAAGTTAGAATTTGGGGTTGAACAAGGGTAGAGGTTCACCAATGTCTATTGGTGGTTCCTTAGTGTTTTGTAAAGAAAAACTTAGTATTTTCAAACTAGTAGGATAAATCTTATTTAAGCAAAGCCAGCCTGATCCACACTTAGCCTAATTCATGTAGATGTTTTTTTTCGAGAGTATGCCAAAGGCATACCATAATTTTATAGAAGGCAGAGGTTTGAGTACAAGAACGATTGCCGGTTGTTGCAAACAACAAGCGCAGTCCGAACTTCACACACCCAACGCACACACAACGGGCAAATCCGAAGACTGCCACCAAGCCACTACAACTCCAAGCAAAAGACCGAACGCCGGAGGATCACAACTAGGGCCGCCACGCCGAGTCTCCAACACGAAGCTCCCAACAGAGTAATGGCGTTGAGTGACGCCATCGTGCCGGTTCACCGAACCTGGGCTTTCACCCGGAGATAGCACCATGCTGAGAGCGGAGTAGTGCTGACGTCCCTCAGCGATGCCTCCAAGGAGGGGATCGGCGCCCATGGGCGTCGTCGCCACCTGTACCGAAACGACCAAGACTTTTGTTCGGGAAATCACGCACCTCCTGCCCTTCTTGCGGGAATTCCACCAGCGCCCTTGTCGTACACCCCGTCGTCGCAGCAGCTTGCCGAAGAAGTCACCATGGCTTGGTCCACCACCACCCCGCACGACCGAGAAGATGCTGCCTCCAGCCACCTCCAACCTAGGATGCATACCACCTTCGTGCGCAGCTCAGGCCCGAGGCGTAGGTTGGGCAAAGCCCAGACCTTGCCACGAGCAGGCTCGAGCCACCATGCCTCCGCCCAGCTCCTCGCCGACACTGACCGAGGGAGAATCGTCGGAAGCCCGCATGGAGGAGGCCGAGCGTGCGCCAGGAGCCCTCCTGGAAGCCAGCACCACTGCCACCAGGCCTAGGCCCGCCGTCCAGCACCCAGCCTGCATCAACGAGACCCGCACACCCACCTCGTCGGTGTCAACAGGAGGGGATAGCCAAGCCCGCTAAGGAGGGGCCGGACATGCACCAGGCCCTCCTGGCCACCAACGTCGCCACCTCCAATCTTTGCCCTGCCGAGCCACCCCTGTCACCACTGACGGCCGCCAAGCCAGCCTCAGGTCTCCACGCCCGCTTCGCCAGGAGGGAACCACCAGGCCCGCCAGGGAGGGAGCCGAGCGCACGCCAGGTATAGAGGTCCCAACCTTTAATAAGGTAGAGATCCCTGTGTTTACAATGATAGTACCTGGATCAATAGCTAGCATCCACAGTTTAAGATGTAATATCAAGAAACAAAGGTCATAATACAACTTTATAACCAGGAATAAAATATTAAATTACATCTCACATAGCTCATTGGGCTATCTCATTACAATGCAGAAGAAATAACTATAGCATGGGGTCCTTCATCTTCAAAGTGCCACAGGAAATCATGTTGGTTGTAGACTTGTAATCCTAATCAACACACTTCACTAACATCAACAAACCTGCAACATAATAAGTTACAGCCACAAGGGTCAATACATTTGAATTGTATTGGCAAGTGATACTAAGGTAGAATAGTGGTATCTATCATCTATATACATTTGGCTAAATGGAGCTTAGGCTTGCTTTGCTCAAAATAGATTTTCCTTATAAGTTGAAAACACTAAGTTTTTGTTTGTCAAAATCACCCAAGGCATCTACCAATCAAAGATTGAAGATCCTTTAACCCTTGTTCAACCACAAGTTTTTTAACTTAGAAATTGGGATGAGGAGATCCTTGATATCTTCCATGTCTTGATGCTCAAATTGTCCATTGTCGGGGACACAGCTAAGTACTTAGATTTTACTCTCTCGAGAGGTGGTGCACTTTCCCCACAAGACTCGACATGCATCGAGACATGATCTTTCAGAAGCCTTCCCTTATACCAAAATGTACGCGCTCCAAACCTATCACCCCTACCACCAACTTTCCATTTGGCTAACTCATTGCAACCTATATGATCTAGGCAGAGCCCATAATGCCATGTGGTTGCACTTGAAGCTTATCAACATTTGATATCTCAAATCTCTTTGTTCCTGGGTGGCTTTCCACAAGTGAGATACACTAGGGTAGGCCATAAATATGGGGCCCTGTGTAACCACTCAACATAACCCATTCACAACCATTCCACCCAGGTGATTCATTCACATAGTTGTTTTATTAAACAAAACACAAGTCATTGACTTAGAAATATTTCATAGCATGAATATAATCCACCCTTGTTTCTAATAGCTAGGCTAAGCATGATAGTAATAGGAATCTTAACTTAGGGAAAATTCTACTAAGGCTTCATCTACTAGTATTTCCCATGGCATAGTTAACACATAGAAAATTCCATGCAAGTCCTACTTAGAAATATCACTAATGCATAGTGAAAATAATTGGACAAAAGTATGAAGCACCACTTTCCTTTTGGTATAGAATATAAGTTCACTCCTTGATCTTGCAATAGTCACACTCTTCAAATTTCACTACAATTCAATCAAGGCACAAATTCAATCTAGCATTCAAACAATTCATCACATAAAACAATAAAAACAAAGCAATGCATGCAAGCATGAAAAAGATTGTTTTATTTGGAAAATTGGTTTCTAATAGGTTATAGACATTTTAAAACACCTATTGGTCATTTATAAAAGTGGCAAAACCATTTGATATTAAGTTAGTGAAAATGGCCACTTTAAATCATTTTGTTTTGCTAGAAATGATTTAAATCAAAGGAATAACTTCTAGTGTTAGCCAAAATGTCTTTTAAACACAAATATTAATTCTTATGGTCAAAGTGTTTAATATTAAACCATTTGCAAAAGGTTTCACCTAAAAACCATTTTTAAGTCAAAGCAATATTTTATTTTGTTGGAAATGCCTTTAAACAAAGTAATAATTTTCTAGGCTTCACCAAATATATTTTTAAATCCTAAAACTTGGTGTTTAGGGTCATGGAGTTTAAATCAAATCATTTTCCAAAGGTTTTACTCAAAAAGCATTTTTAAACCATAATCAACATTTTTATTTAACTAGAAATGCTTCTATTCAAAGATTTATTCCCTAGTATCACAAAATATACTTTTAAATCCAAATGTTGGTTTTTATGGTCAGTAGGTTCAAAACAAACCATTTACAAAAGATTTTACCCTAAAATATTTTTAGAATAAATTTTATACTCAAAATATGCCTACACATGTTTCTGCAAAAACAACAAATTTTACAGAAGAAAATCACTAAACAAAGGGCATGGTTGGAAAGTATTTTTTTTGATGATTCCATTGATATAAAGTTTGAAAACTTTGGACGTGTAGATTTAAAGTTATGAATTTTACAAAATCTAACATCTAATAGATCAAATCTGTTTTTAAATCAACAGCCAGGGCCACGTGCCTTAATCTTATTCGCTGGTACCAGTTCGGCAGGATCACGTGATGTGGAGCGTTAGATCTAACTAGAATCCTACGGCATAGATCAAACGATGACGGTTCGATAAGTTGTCTATTCCTAGCCAATAGATCTAGATCCAACGGTTTAAACTCCAGTGGCCGAAGATGGGCGGCGCGGCGACGGTGGATGGCAGCGGCGCTCTCGGACGGTGATGGTGCTGGCGATACAGGAAGTGTGAGAGAGAGGGAAGTGGTTAACCAGACTCGCCGTGCATTGCTGATGCTCAACATTATCGTGGGGAGGCAGGGGACGCACGGTGGCGTCGACAATATCTCGCCGGAGAAGCTCTTGTGAAGGGCGCGTCTGCTCGTCGTCGTTGGCGAGGGTACGGGTCACGCCAAGAAAAATATACGATATTGTTAGATGCGTGCAAGAAAGGCGAACATGTGAGTAACAGTCAGAGGGGAGGGGGCGGTCAGAAGCTACCAGGGGGTGTCGCCGGAGTTGGAACAGGAGGCAGTGGCGTTCTGGCGTTGACGTTGTCGACGCTGTGGAGCATGCACGGGTGAACCGAGGGTACTAACGGGTGCAGGAGACGATGGGGAGCAGGATACTGGGTGTCAGGGAGTGGGAGGCTGTCGGACATCGCCGGAATTTGTTGGAGATGCTCGTCGGAGCAGTGGCGTGTTGGCGAGCAATACAGGCAGCCTAGGGTCCGAGAGGTGTGGGGGATTGAGGGGAAAGGTAGAAGAGAGGCAGTTGTTTAAGAGGGCGAGGCCAGGGGTAAGAATCACGCGGCCATTAACTCGAATTTACGCGAGGATTTAATCGACAGAGAACGACAGTGAGGGAAGGGATAACTGGTCGCGGCGGGTGAGGACGATGCTTGCGTGGCAGTGGGGCCTAGCGTCAGCGAGTGGGAAGGGGGTTCGGTGGGGTCGGGAAATCAGTGACTGCGCGGGTGCGAGTTCGGGTGAGAAAAACGTTTTGGGGAGGGGAGAGAGGTGGGCTGCGAGTTGGGCCCGGGGCTTTGCTGGGCTGGGCTGGTTTGTTTCCATTTTTTCTTCCTGAAACCTTTTTCTTTTTCTGTTTTGAATTTTGTTCAAATAATTCAAACACCATTTGAATTTATACCTTTACCAAACTTTCAGCAAGTTTTTAATACTGTTTATTATTCTATTTTAAAGACCATTTTGGAATAATTCTTTTATTCATTTATGGTTTATTATTTATTTAAAATAGGTACTTGCCTTAATTCAAATAAGATTTTAATTATATTTTCAAACTCTTATTTAAATTCTAATTTTTACCAAACCTTTTTCAGTAGGTTGCATTTATTCAAAAGTGTGTTAAATAATTTACTTTAAATTATTTAATATATTTTAATATGATTTATTAATCATTTAAATTGGGCATTTGTCTTTATTCAAATAAAATCAAATATGGTCTTCATCCCATATAAATTTTATTCAAATAATTCTCTTATTCTTTTTAAGTCAATTAGATAACTTTTAACTCACTTGGCAATTTCTAATATTTTTCCCATGATTTAATTAATCATTTACCTTAGGGATTTTGTCTCCATTTAAATATAATTGAATTTGGTTAATGCCATATAATTTTATTTGGATATTCTTTTATCTCTTTATTTTATTTGTATTATCTTTATTCCACTTGTTTATGGATTTAATTCAAGTTTTTAAATTATCTTCTAAATAATTTTCTTGGGTTTTATTATTTAGGCAATTTGTATTTATTTAAATAAAATTTGGTATTGTTCAATCCTTATGTTTTTATTTAAATAATATTTTAATCCTTTTATTATTCAATAACTTTTCATTCCATTTACTTGGCCAAGATTTAATTTGGCTTTTAAATATTCCTTATTTATTTATTTCTTTCTTTATCTCATAAAATCCATATCTTTTTATTTATAGATCCAAAATTGGTGATTCCAATTTGTACAATTTCATTTAATTATCTTTATAAACCCTTTTGGGATTATTTTGCTCATAATTTGGTATGGATTTTAGATAGGATCTTTATTAGCTTTGGAAATTAATTCCTTTCATCTTATTAAATTCATAAGTTTTTATCCATGGCTCCAAATTAAATGAAACCAATTTCTATGGTTTTATAATATTTTTATTTATCATCCTTGATCATTTATAAATGTTTGTTGACAAATTTTTATATGGATCAAATCCATATACTTAGAGAGATCTTGGAAATGAATTATTCCATTAGGGTTTTAGGGTTTTGGTTTAACTTTTCCAAGTGTTTAAATTTAAAGATACATTCATTGATGAATGCATTTCACTTGATTGAAATTGGTTGGATTCCCTTTTATTCAAATTTGTTCAAGAAGGGTTTTGATGTTTCCATTTGGAATCAAATTTTTTCTTTTCACCCTAAATTTCAATAATTATTTGTTTTGTTTATTTATTTTTTCACTTTTCAAAATTTGGAAAATTTTGGGATGTGACACAGGCCTCTGGCCGCCAGCGCCGCCCCTCCAGATCGAGACCCCTAGGCCAACACCTGCCATCACTTGCCAATACAATTCCAACTGTATTGACCCCTTATGGCTGTAACTTATTATGTTGCAGGTTACTCTGATGGTGAGTAGGGTTATGAGTCTACACTCAACATGTTTGCCTGTGGCACATGAAGATGAAGACTTTATTTATATGCTATGTAATGAGAACTCTTTATATGTTAGCCTTGGGCTAGAAAGTTGTAAGAACTATTGTACTCCTGGAATTTCGATGTAATAATGACCTTTGTATCTGTGTAGTTCATCTTAAATTGTGGGTGCTAGCAATTCGATCCAGGGACTAGCACTGCAATCATAGGGATCTTTACCTTAAAGGGTGAGGTCTGACAGATGGTATCAGAGCACTGTGTTGCATGTAGGTTTGTGACCCTAAGATGGATTAGATTAAGAAAGCCACTAGGAAAATACAACACCACTAAGAATTTTCTTACACTTGTCTCTTTTCATCTCGTAAAACCTCTCCTAATCTTCTTTCTCATCTCTATTTGTAGATGGCCGCCACCAACGAATCTGTCAGGAAGGGACCATTGATGACCATGACCCTAGAATGTGAGACGGAGTTTCCCAAGGCACTCAAGAACCTCATGATTAGCTTGGAAATAAATGGTGAAGCCATGTACAAGAGATTTACGGTGATGGATGAAGGATAAGAGTATTGGTGGGTGCAACTCCACTTGTATAAAAACAAGGAGGACAACCACAATGAGTCGGGATTCTGCATGGTCACCAACTCTGAAATGCATATGTCATTCTTTGACTATACAAGGAATGCAGCATGGAATGCCATTGAAGAACTTGGTGAAAGACTTAAGTGTAGAATGTTCAACACTCAGAATGATCTTAGAAAGGATAGGAAGCATACCCAAGACTTAGAGACCACCATAAAACAGCTAAGGAGGGATATCATAGAATTAGCATGTGAGTCTTGTGATCAAGACAAACAGATTGCCTCCAAGGATGCCCAGATATCTACCTTGTCTAGTGAGTGAAGGACATGTCATATCCTATAGTTGGACCACCACACTTGACATTTTATCGCGTTAATAATTTGATCATACCAACCTATGTGGTATGGCAAAGAAAATTCTAAGTTGTGATTGAACCTTGTTGCTTGTGATTGATTAATGTATGTCATGACTTGTGTGGTTTATGTTTTGGATGAATGTTTTAGCTTCTGTTTTACTACTTTATGTTTTTCTACTTACTTGTGTTGTTTCTAATTTTTCTCCATTCTATGCATAGATGCCTAGATTTGTTTACAACACTATCGAGGAGTTCAAGGGAACTCGCTTTGGGACTCGCATTTTGCAGCTTGTCAACATAATCTCTCTCCCAATCCCTACCATCAAGGGAATCGAGCTCAGGAAGTTTGAGAGGAAGGACTTATGGGGATTCAGGGTTACTCAGCCAGGACGCCAGACAGAGCCTCCAACGGAGGAGATTGCGTTCAAGATACTCCATGATGACAAAGAGAGAGGCCTTGATGTCGCCATGCAGGAGCTGATAGGACGCCTTTGTGGACGTCACTCTGTCGAGATCAAGGACCAGTACTTCCATTTATTTGGGAGACGTGACGAGGACGGAGAGACTATTGTGTTGGACGAGGTTACTAAGGAGACCATCAAGCCTGTGCAACAGTACCTCCAGGACTTAGAGAGTCTTATTAGGCACCTTGATACTGATAGGACCAATGTGATGCTTGGCAATGATGAGCTATTTGTCCAGCTTAAGGAGAAGGACAAGGCCTTCGATGAGCAGGAGGAGCGCATCAAGGAGATGGAGAAGAAGTTTGCAGCCCAGGAGAAGAAGTTCAAGAGCCAAGAAAATAGGATACATGATAGAAACAAGAAGATCAAGACCTTGGAGACCAAGTTGGAGCTTGAGTACCTTCAGCTAGAGGCGGATCACGAGGTGATAGAGAGGCTGTGTTCACAGAAGAGAAGGCTGCAAGAGAAGATTGATGCTTTGACCACCAGCTTGGAGGAGTACAAGGCAGGGTTTGACGCAATAGGACTTGCTCTAGTGGAGGAGGAAGTCGACATGGAGGAGTAGAGATACCTATCTATATACTTATTTACCCTATCATTTGATTATCGAGTCACATTGATCATCCAACTTGTGGATTACTATGCTAGTGTGTTTTATCTTTGCAACTTGTTGTTCGTGATGTTTTGAACCCTAAAAATTTATTTTGTGCTTGCTTGTTTGTGATTGTTGTTATATGTTGTGTTGTGCATGATAGGATCTATGGGGTTATTTATCCTTACTTATCCTTATTGAAACCACAGATGCCTCCTTGTCGTGCCAATCCCAACAACAACAACAATGGCAGTGAGATGCAACAGTTGATGACTTCATAGACTTAGTTGATTCAAATGATGACTTAGTTCATGGCCAATCAGAACCAGAACCAAAACAACAACAATAATAACAACAACAACAACAACAATCAAAACAACCCACTAGCTTTTGATATGCTCACAAGGTTTCTAAGATTGAGGCCTGCTAAGTTTTCTGGTACAACTGATCCTATGGTAGCAAATGATTGGCTACATTCTGTGAACAAGGACTTGGTCACAGTTGGTTGCATTGATGCAGAGAAAGTCAGGTTTGCAGCACACTTACTGGAAGGACCAGTAGCTACTTGGTGTGATAACTTCCAAATCACTAACCCTATTGATGAAGTGACTTGGGCAATATTTGAGGATGGATTCCACACTATTCATATTTCTTCTGGAATGATGGGGTTGAAGAAGAAGGAATTTCACAACCTTAAACAACGCCTGTTGCGGAATATATTGAAGAGTTCAACAATCTGTCACGCTATGCACCAGATGATGTTGACACTGATGCAAAGAGGAAGGAGACGTTCCTTGAAGGGCTGAATTATGAGATGTGCATGCAACTATATGTTGCATATGTTACAACTTATCAATCTCTGTGTGACAAAGCTACCATCTTGGAAAGCAAGATGAAGCAGGTGGAGAATAGGAAAAGAAAACACCATTTTGATAAGCATGGACCAGGATCATCTCACAAGCGTTCTTTTGGTGAAGGAAGTGGAGGTTCTGGATCCCACAAGCATGGGAGTCATAACAACCACCACAACAGTAATCGTCACCATGATAGCAATAAAAATCGTGGACACAACAATGGTGATCACCGAAACAACAAGAGTGGATACAAGAGCCACCATAGTGGCCATGGCAATGGTAATTAGCCAGCAAAGAGAGATATCAGTCAGGTTGAATGTTTCAAGTGCAAGAAAATAGGGCACTACGCCAATTAATGCCCAAAAAAGAAGGCTGATGGGGCTAACAAGCCAAATCCTTTTCAGAAGGGACATGCGAACCACATCAATGTGGAGGAAATCCAAGAGGAGTCTGATGCTATGGCTGGTAAGTTCAAGATTAATTCCTTTCTAGCACTTATCATTTTTGATACCGGCACATCACATTCATTCATTTCAAGAGCATTTGTACACAAAAATAGACTCCCAACTAAAACAATTGGATGTCCTATTAAAGTAAGCTCCCTGGGTGGAGAGATGATAGTAAATTTTGGATGTCATGATCTAGCTCTAGAGTTTGGAAAGTACAAGTTTCCAGTTAGTTTGATAATCCTAGAATCCCAAGGATTGGATGTAATATTAGGCATGGATTGGATGACCCGTTATGAGGGAGTAATAGACTGTGCCAGAAGAACTGTTACACTCACAACCCCGGAAAAGAAACAGATTAAGTTCAAGTCTAACTTTGAACCCAAAGGGAGTAAGCTAAATTCTCTTAAGGGGGTTAGCCTAGACATTCTACCGGTAGTGAAGGAATATCCGGATGTGTTTCCGGAGGAATTACCAAGAATGCCACCAGATAGGGATGTGGAGTTTTTTATTGACTTATTGCCAGGATCTGGACCCATAAAAAGAGACCCTACAAGATGTTAGTTGATGAGTTGCAAGAGCTCAAGAAACAACTTGGAGAATAGTTGCAGAAAGGATTTATCCAACCAAGTTCTTCGTCTTGGGGTGCACCAGTCTTGTTTGTCGAGAAGAAAGACATAAGTCAGAGGCTATGCATAGATTATCGATCACTTAACGAAGTGACCATAAAGAACAAGTATCCCCTACCCAGAATCAGTGACCTATTTGATCAGCTAGAAGGAGCACGTGTGTTCTAAAAAATGATCTCCGATCAGGTTACTTTCAACTCAAGATTAGAGAACAAGACATACCAAAGACTACTTTTACCACAAGGTATGGATTGTATGAGTATACAGTGATGCCATTTGGATTAAAAAATGCACTAGCTTATTTCATGAACATGATGAACAAGGTGTTCATGGGGTTTCTTGACAAGTTTGTTGTGGTATTCATCGATGACATATTGATTTATTCCAAGAGTAGTGAAGAGCATGAAGAACATTTGCGTTTGATTCTTGAGAAACTCAGAGAGCACAAGTTGTATGCCAAGTTCAGTAAATGTGAATTGTGGTTGAATGAAGTTGGATTTATTGGACATATTGTGTGTAGGAATGGTATAGTTGTCGATCCTGCAAAGGTATCAGCTGTAACAGAGTGGGGATCTCCCAAAATAGTTAAGGAAGTCTGTAGTTTCCTCGGCTTAGAAGGATACTATAGAAGGTTCATCGAGAATTTCTCGAAAGTGGCTAAGACAATGACGGAGTTACTAAAGAAAGAAAAGAAGTTTGAATGGACTTAAGCATGTGAGACCAGTTTCTAAGAGTTGAAGAAAAGATTGGTGTCAGCACCAGTGTTATACTTGCCAGATCTAGAGAAAGATTTTCAAGTATATTGTGATGTGTCTCACCAAGGACTGGGTGGTGTGTTAATGCAGGATGGAAAAGTGGTGGCATATGCCTCGAGACAACTCAAGACTCATGAAGTAAACTATCCTACGCATGACTTAGAGTTGGCCTCTGTTGTCCATGCACTCAAAACATGGAGACAATATCTGTTGGGTAAGCGTTGTGAAGTGTTCACCAATCACAAGAGTTTGAAATACATTTTCACCCAGAAAGAACTCAACATGAGACAAAGAAGATGGCTAGAACTTATCAAGGATTACGACTTAAGTTTGCAATACCATCTCGGGAAAGCAAATGTCGTTGCGATGCATTAAGCCGCAAGGTTTATGTGAATGGCCTCACCAAAGGAGAATTGCCAGATGATTTGTGCTCAATTTAAAGAGCTAAGATTGGAGATAGTGCCAGAAGGATATCTTATGTCTTTGGAAGTACAACCAACACTAATGAATAAAATCAAAGAAGATCAAAAGTTGGACAAGGAAATAGAAGAGATCGACAGTAAAATTAGTAAAGGAAAGGCAAAAGGATTCCACGAAGATGATCAAGGAACCTTATGGTATGGAAAGCGTATCTGCATTCCACAAGATCCTGAACTAAGGAAATTGATCCTGCAGGAAGCACATAATTCACCATATTCTATTCATCCAGGCAACACCAAAATGTACATGGATGTGAAAGAAAGATTTTGGTGGAACAATCTCAACAAAGATATCACAGAAAATATTGCCTTGTGCGATGTGTGTAGTTGAGTAAAAGCGGAACATCAGAAACTGGTAGAGTTATTACAACCACTACCAATACCTGATTGGAAGTGGGATAAAATTGGTATGGATTTTATCACAGAATTACCAAGGACTAGATCTGGGTACGATTCTATATGGGTTGTTGTGGATTGCTTAACAATAGTTGCTCATTTCATACCCATGAATACCACCTATACAAGTGCTAAATTGGCCAAGATCTATATGAACAGGATTGTGTGTCTGCATGGAGTACCTAAGAGTATTGTCTCAGATAGAGGAACTCAGTTCACCTCGCATTTTTGGAAGCAACTGCATGAGTCATTGGGAACAAGACTAGAATTCAGCACAACCTTTCATCCTCAGACTAATGGACAGACAGAAAGGACCAATCAGATTTGGAAGATATGTTGAGAGCTTGTGCGCTAGACTATGGATCTAGTTAGGATGAAAGTCTGCCATATGCAGAATTTTCTTATAATAACAGCTACCAATCGAGTATAGAGATGGCTCCATTTGAATTCCTTTATGGAAGAAAGTGGACTACACCATTATTATGGAATGGAGTAGGAGAAAGAAATTTATTTGGACCAGATCTGATCAAGGAAGCCAAAGAGAAAGTCATAATGGTAAAGGAAAGATTGAAGATAGCCCAATCCCGACAAAAGAGTTATGCAGATCCAAAACATAGAGAGGTCACCTATGAAGTAGGTGATAGAGCTTATCTTAGAGTCACACCACTTCGTGGTGTGAAGAGATTTGGAGTCAAAGGGAAATTGACACCTCGTTACGTAGGACCATTCAAGATTTTGAGCCATAAAGGAGAAGTGTCCTATGAGCTAGAACTACCGGAATCTCTGTCAGCGGTTCACAATGTGTTTCATGTAAGCCAGTTGAAAAAGTGGCATCCAGAGATGGAAGAAAGTTCGTTAAAAGACACTATAGCACTAGAAGAAGTTCAGCTAGAGAATGATCTCACTTATGAAGAGAAACCTATCAAGATTCTCGAGACTACAGAAAGAGTCACTCGTACTAAGACCATCAAGTTCTGCAAAGTACAGTGGAATCACCATACCCAGGAAGAAGCAACTTGGGAAAGAGAAGATGAGCTTCAGAAATATCACCCTCACCTATTTGCTAGCCAATCCGAATCTCGAGGACGAGATTCATCTTAAGAGGGTTAGATTTGTAACATCCCAAATTTCATCAAATCCAAAACATTCTCATTGCATTCATATCATCATGGCATGTGTGCATTACACAAAGATTTTTCAAAATTTAAACACTAGAAAAAACCTAATTTATACCCCTCTTATTTGGCATGTATGGGGCATGTGTTTTATTTTTATTATTTTACCCATAAGTGTTTTGGAGTGGTTTGTGTGTTTAAAACACTTTTTCATACTAAGATCATCCCACAAAAATATGGTGAAAATTTGAAATGATTTGGAGTTGATTTGATCATTCAAAATCTATTTAGAAAATCAAAACAGAAAAAGAAAAAGATAATAAAAAAGAGAGAAGCAGACCACGCGCAGCCCACCCGCGGCCCATCTAGCCCACCCGGGGTTTTACCTCTCCCCTCTGTTTCTCACCGCGCGCGCTCGCACCCCCTCGCTGAAAGGTGTCCCCGCGCTCCATGTCACCCCTTCGTCCCCAAACTCCGCAGGATGACCTGCTCGCTGCTGCCGTTTTCCCCTCTTAATCAGAATCAATTCACGCTTAATTGCCATTGATCGCCGGTGTGATTCCCTCCCTCACCCCGGCTACTTAACCCCCCTCTCCCTTCTCCATATCCCCTCACTCAACAATGCCTGAGCGCCGCCAGGCTCCACAAATTTCACTTTGCACCGCTGCTGTCCCGACGAGCTCCGACGAACTATCGTGAACGTCGCCTCCATCGTCGACTGTGAGCACCTGACGACAAGCTGATGTCCGACGAGGAATTGTAGCCATGTCCGTGCACCCCGCCCTCGTCCGCGACCACCACGGCAACCACCCCTTCTTCGCTACCTCGGTAATCCCCTGAGACCCCTCCCTTACCCCCTGGCCTCGTCGGAACGTCGTCGCCAGACGCGTCGCCGCTGTGCTTGCCATTAGCGCCGCTAGGTTTAGGTCAGTGCATTTGGATTCGTTGGATCTAGATCCAGCGATCAAGATTTGAAGCCAGACATGAAGCGGTATGCTTAGATCTGAGCAGTAGGATGCAACTTAGATTTGACGGCACGCGAGTGTGATCCGCGTGAACCGGTACCGGCCAATCAGAGCCTGCTGCGTGTCTGTGTTTTACATGTAAAATCCAGATTTGATCTATTAGATAATTTCACTTGTAAAATTCATAACTTTTAATCTGTAATTCAGAAATTTACAAATTAGGTGTCTATGGATTCAGATAAATGTGTACTTTAATTATATGGCCTTACTTTGGTCATTTGTTTATGAAAAATTAGATTTTTATGAAGATACATATGTAGGACTATTTTGACTATAAAATGTTTTGGAATATTATTTTAGGTGGTTTTTGTGTTATTTAGACTTTAGAATGTATGCTTTGTCTTCAGTACTATAGAACTTGATTTTAAAAGTGTGGAAAATCATCTCATTGCATTTTGCATGCATTCATATTATTTTTGAGTGTATATTGATTTGTATATTTTGTTGTGTAGATTTTGTGGATTGTGAAGTGTGTGATTGTGAGTATTGTACCTATTCTCCTAGCTACCAAGGCAAGTAATATTTCATGTTATGTCCTAATATTTTACCTATTGCATTAGCACTATTTTGCTAGAATTTGCATGATAGTTTTTCAAGTATATTGCTATGCTATGGTAGATCCTATAGATTTTATATTGGTAGGATTTTTCCCTAAGTTAGGAGACATTGTTTACTAGAAGTCTTAGACCTGCTATTAGAATTGGTGGGTGGAAAATTCATGTTATAATATTATGGAAAGATTATTCCTATGTGTTTTTTACCAATAAAACAACTTGTTAATGAAACACCAGGGTGGAATGGGACTTGTATGGTTTGTGTTGAGTGGTTACACAGGGCCCATTTCTATGGTTTACCTTGTGTATCGCACTTGTGGATGGCCACCCAGGAACAAAGTGATTTGAGATGTTTTGTGTTGAGAAGCTTCCAGTGCAACCACATGGCAGATGGGCTCTGCCTTGACCAACTAAGTTGCAAGAACTCAGCAAGATGGACAGATGGTGGTAGAGTCGATAGGATGGAACGCGTCCATGGTGGTCTGAGGGATTGCTTCTGAAAAGTCTCGTCCCGATGCATGTCGAGTCTTGTGGGGAAAGTGCACCACCTCTCGAGTGGGTAAACCTAAGTACTTAGCCGTTTCCTCGGTTACGGACAATTCTGAGCGTCAAGACATTGAAATGGTTCGAGAATCTCCTCATCCCAATTTCTCTAAGTTAAAATTTGTGGGTGAACAAGGGTAGAGGTTCAACAATGTCTATTGGTGTTTCCTTGGTGTTTTGTAAAGAAAAACTTAGTATTTTCAAACTAGTAGGATAAATATTATTTAAGCAAAGCCAGCCTGATCCACACTTAGCCAAATTCATGTAGATGTTAGTCTCTACTTTATAACTATGGTATCACTTGCCAATACAATTCCAACTGTATTGACCCCTTGTGGCTGTAACTTATTATGTTGTAGGTTACTCTGATGGTGAGTAGGGTTATGAGTCTGCACTCAACATGTTTGCCTGTGGCACATGAAGATGAAGACTTCATTTATATGCTATGTAATGAGAACTCTTTATATGTTAGCCTTGGGCTAGAGAGTTGTAAGAACTATTGTACTCCTGGAATTTCGATGTAATAATGAATTCTGTATCTGTGTACTTCATCTTAAACTATGGGTGCTAGCAATTCGATCCAGGGACTAGCACTACAATCATAGGGATATTTACCTTAAAGGGTGAGGTCTGACAGCAAGCATGACTCAGTGAGCATGACTCAGCAAGCATGAATCCGCAAGCATGACTCAGCGAGCCTGACTCGGCAAGCATGACTCGGCAAGCATGACTCAGCAAGCCTGACTCAGCAAGCCTGATTCGGCAAGCATGAATTAGCAAGCCCGACTCGGCAAGCATGACTCAGCGAGCCTAACTCGGCAAGCATGACTCAGCAAGCCTGATTCCGCCAGCATGACTCAGCAAGCCTGACTCGGCAATCATGACTCTCCAAGCCTGACTTAGCAAGCCTAATTCGGCCAGCATGACTTAGCAAGTCTGATTCAGCCAGCATGACTCAACTTCTTCGCCAAGCGTACAGTGAGTATCAAATAACTCGACCACCAACACACACATGAGATAACCCCGAATGTCACTCGGGGTTATGACCCTCAGTCACTTAGTCTTTCACCCCGGGAAGGAGATAACTCAACCCGGGGACTAGCCCACATATTGATAGAACCACATATATATGGAAAAAGTATCTCCGGGACTTGGGTCATATCTTGACTCAGCACCCTCATACAAAGAACTGCTTCTTAAAGTAGAATTAATATATGCCCTCCGTTATGTTGTTTCATATCTTAGCTGCTATATGTTTTTTTAGCTATGTTACTATAGTACCTCCTCTGTTATAGCTTGCCTGGTTATCCTTAACTCAGATTGATATTTAATTCATCTTGTCAGGTTATCCTTAACTCAGATTGGTATTTAATTTAGCTTACTAGGATATATTTAACTCGGATTTGTATTTTAACTCAGTTTTCCAGGTTATCCTTAACTCGGATTGGTATTTAACTCAGCTTGCCAGGTTATCCTTAACTAGGATTGGTATTTAATTCAGCTTGCTAGGTTATCTTTAACTCGGATTTGTATTTTAACTCTGCTTGCCAGGTTATCCTTAACTCAGATTGGTATTTAATTCATCTCTCCAGGTTATCTTTAACTTGGATTTGTATTTTAACTCAGCTTGCCAGGTTATCTTTAACTTGGATTTGTATTTTAACTCAGCTTGTCAGGTTATCCTTAACTCGTATTGGTATTTAACTCAGCTTGCCAAGTTATCCTTAACTCGGATTGGTATTTAATTCATCCTGCCAGGTTATCTTTAACTCGGATTTGTATTTTAACTCAGCTTGTTAGGTTATTATTAACTCGGATTGGTATTTAACTCAGCTTGCCAGGTTATCCTTAACTCGGATTGGTATTTAATTTAGCTTGCCAGGTTATCTTTAACTCGGATTTGTATTTTAACTTTGCTTGCCAGGTTATCTAGTAACTCAGATTGGTGTTTAACTCAGCTTGCCAGGTTATATTGTAACTCGGATTGGTATTTAACTCATCTTGCCAGGTTATTTCATATCTCTCGTGGCAGTTTGCCAGCATATCGTATCTCAAAATTATATCTCAAATCTCTACCTCGGATCCCAACTCATGGCATTTTGCCAGCATATCATATCTCAAAATTGTAGGGTTCGCAGCATAGAAAACAAAAAATTTCGTACGATGGGAACTATGTACCAAGATCTATCTACTAGATACAAACAACGGGTGGATGTATATCCATAGAGAACATACCCTTGAAGACCGACAAAGCTTAACGAGTTGAACTCGTGGTTGATGTAGAGGAAGTCCTAGCGCCGCAAAGCAGCAACGCATCCGTGCTTGCACACACGTACAAGACACCAAGCAACCTCCGCCTCCTCGCTCCAGCGATGCAGCGGAATCACAACCCTTTCTTGCCGAATATCCACCGAGAACATGTATCTCGCTAATCCGAGACCATGGGGGATAAATTCTAGAGGGGGAGAGAGATCCTTCACGAGGATGTGTGAGTGAGAAGTGAGGAGGGGGGTGCCTTTTATAGGAGAGGGGGGAGAACCCCAAGGGGGTTGACGGCGCATGGGGGCTGCCCCTTGCCCTCCCCTCTTCATGTGGGTGGACACTCCACTCACAAAATTCCTTTAAATTCCCTCCACTCAAAATCCCACTCAAACTTGCTATTAAATTTCCACCAAATTTAATGCAAACTCTCATTAAATAAAACTCTTTTATTTATTCAGAATTTTGTCAATTACTTTAATGACAAACATTCACATATAACCCCTTGCTAGAATTCTATTTCACATGCAAAACCACTTTATGCAATTTCACCCGAAAACCTGTTTCGGTATCTAGTGAAATAAATTCATGCACTTGTTATTCTTTCTGGCATGAAACATTTGCTCCAACTGGTTGTCAGTGTCCCTTAAGTGTGTCACCCTACGGTTCACGAATAATGCGGACATGATCGAGACCCTTCTTCGATCAATAATAAGTAGCGGGACCTGGAGATCCATACTGACTCCCACACATTCAACGATGACTTTCCTGTGATCGTCGGAACCTTTTACGCTTGTATCTTAATCCCTTTGTTTCACGATATATTACATGTCTGAGATTCGATCATCGGTATCTCCATACCTAGTTTTATCTCGTTACTAACATGCCCTCTTTTCTCGTTCCCGTGATATAACATTCTAGTGATCAAATCACTTGCTTGCAAGCTAACCAATGTGATATCACCGAGAGGGCCCAGAGTATATCTATCCGTCATCGGGATGAACAAATTCCACTCTTGATCCATGATTCTCAACATAACACTTTAGTAGCTTTGAATCCATCTTTATAATCACCCAGTTACGGTGACGTTTGATATCAACAAGAAACTCTTCCGGTGTTAGTGATTGGCATGATCTCATGGTCTAAGGATTAGGATCACTTCGTAAGTTGTTTATAGCAATATAACTCAATGACTTTGATCGTAATGCTATACTTCGGATGAATGTTCATCACATCATTACACTAATGTTGTGATCTCGTTATTAACAACATCCAATGTCTATGATCAGGAAACTGTGATCATCTTGTTAATCAACGAACTAGTTTATGAGAGAGGCATAACTAGGAACTTTCTGTTTGTTTATTAAACACGCATGTATTAACGTTTCCGTATTAATACAATTATAGCATGCAAAATAAATAAATATCATATAGTTGGAAGACACATAATAAACACTTTATTATTGCCTCTCAGGGCATATGCCCTTCAGTCTCCCACTTGCACTAGAGACAATAATCTAGTTACATAGTGATGTATCTAACACCCATGGAGTCTTGGTGTAGATCATGTTTTGCTCTAGGGAGAGTTTTAGTCAACGGATCTGCTACATTGAGATTCGTATGTACTTTACAAATCATTATATCTCCATCCTTGACATGCTCGCGAATGGAGTGAAACCGGCGCTTAATATGCTTGGAATTGTGAGACCTTGGCTCTTTGGCATTGGCAATGGCACCATTGTTGTCACAATAGATCACCATTGGGTCCAACGCATTTGCAACCACACCTAGTTCGGATATGAACTCCTTCATCCAAACTGCTTCCTGAGCCGCTTCCGAAGCAGCAACATATTCGGCCTCCATCGTTGATCCCACCACCACAGGTTGTTTGGAGCTCCTCCAACTAACCGCTCCGCCATTCATGAGAAATACGTATCCGGATTGAGACTTAGAGTCATCCGGATCGGTGTCAAAGCTAGCGTCGACATAACACTTAGCGCGAGCTCTTCTTCACCTCCATATACAAGAAACATATCCTTAGTTCTTCGCAAGTACTTAAGGATATTCTTGACCGCTTTCCAGTGTTCCGAACCTGGATCCGATTGGTACCTACTAGTCAAACTAATAGCATGTGCCACATCCGGTCTTGTACATAGCATGTCGTACATTATAGAGCCTATGGCTGAAGCATAGGGGACTTTGTCCATTTTCTCTCTTTCTTCCGCAGTAGCCGGACTTTGAGTCTTACTCAATGTCGTTCCTTGTGTCATAGGTAAGAACCCCTTCTTACTATCTTCCATTTTAAACTTCTTTAAAATCTCATCAAGGTATGTACTTTGCGATAGCCCTATTAGGCGCCTAGATCTATCTCTATAGATCTTTATGCCTAATATGTATGACGCTTCACCTAGGTCCTTCATTGAAAATTTGGTGTTTAGATAACTTTTAACACTGTTTAAAAGATCTATATCATTTCCGATCAATAATATGTCATCCACATATAATATCAGAAATGCCACATTGCTCCCACTCACTTTCTTGTAAATACAAGCTTCTCCATAAGTTTGGACAAATCCAAACTCTTTGATCACCTCATCAAAGCGGAGATTCCAACTTCGTGATGCTTGCTTCAATCCATAGATGGATCGCTGAAGCTTGCACACCTTGTTAGCATCCTTAGGATCGACAAAACCCTTTGGTTGTATCATATACAACTCTTCTTCAATATTACCATTGAGAAATGCGGTTTTGACATCCATCTAACATATCTCATAATCGAAATATGCAGCAATTGCTAACATAATCCTAACTGATTTTAGCATCGCTACGGGAGAGAATGTCTCATCGTAGTCAACTCCTTGAATTTGTCGAAACCCCTTTGCGACAAGTCAAGCTTTATAGACGGTTACATTACTATCAGCATCAGTTTTCCTTTTGAAAATCCATTTGTTCTCCACGGCCTTTCGGTCGTGAGGTAAGTCCACCAAGTTCCAAACTTGATTTTCATACATGGATTCCATCTCGGATTTCATGGCTTCTAACCATTTGTTGGAATCCGGGCTCATCATCGCTTCTTCATACGTCGCAGGGTTATCATTTTCATCAACCATGAAATTCATGATAGGATTTCCGTACAGCTCGGGAGCTGCACGCGTCCTGCAAGACCTGCGAGGTTCGGTAGTACTCTTTTTCAGAGTGTCATGATCATTATCATTAGTTCCTTCTTCAACTGGTGAAGCCAACTTCGGAACAACTTCCGGCGCTGCGCTACTCGCCATACTTTGAAGAGAAGGTTTAATAACCTCTTCGAGTTCTACCTTCCGACTACTCACACCTTTCATGAGAAACTCTTTCTCTAGAAAGGATCCATTCTTGGCAACAAAAATCTTGCCCTCAGATATGTGATAGAAGGAATACCCAATAGTTTCCTTAGGGTATCCTATGAAGACGCATTTTTCCGCTTTGGGTTCGAGTTTATCCGGTTGAAGTTTCTTCACATAAACATCGCATCCCCAAACTTTAAGAAATGACAGCTTAAGTTTGTTTCCAAACCATAATTCATACGGTGTCTTTTCAACGGATTTAGATGGTGCCCGATTTAAAGTGAATGCAGCAGTTTCTAGTGCATAACCCCAAAATGACAACGGCAAGTCCGTCAGAGACATCATAGATCGAACCATATCTAATAAAGTACGATTACGACGTTCCGACACACCATTTCGCTGTGGTGTTCCGGCAGGTGTGAGTTGTGAAACAATTCCACACTCTTTCATGTGAGTGCTAAACTCGTAACTTAGATACTCACCTCCACGGTCGGACCGTAGAAATTTGATCTTTCTATTACGATGATTTTCCTCTTCATTCTGAAATTCCTTGAACTTTCAAATGTTTCAGACTTGTGTTTCATCAAGTAGATATAACCGTATCTACTCAAATCATCCGTGAAAGTAACAAAATAATGATATCGACCTCGTGCCGACACACTCATTGGACCACATACATCAGAATGTATGATTTCCAATAAATATGTCGCCCGTTCCATTGAACCGGAAAACGGCGTTCTAGTCATCTTGCCCATAAGGCATGGCTCAGATGTATCAAATGATTCAAAATCAAGTGATTCCAAAGTCCATCCGAATGGAGCTTCTTCATGCGTTTAACGCCAATATGACCTAGACGGAAGTGCCACATATATGCGGATATATCATCATTTAGTTTAATTCTTTTAGCATCAACATTATGAATATGTGTAACATTATTATCGAGATCCAAAAGAAATAAACCATTCATCATTGGTGCATGACCATAAAAGATTTCATTCATATAAATAGAACAACCATTGTTCTCGGATTTAATGAATAACCACTTCGCATCAAACACGATCCAGATACAATGTTCATGCTTAGTGCTGGCACCAGATAACAATTCTTAAAGTTTATTACTAATCCCGACGGAAAATGGAGAGGCAGCGTTCCGACGGCGATCACATCAACGCTTGATCCATTGCCAACACGCATCTTGACCTCACCCCTTGCTAGCGGTCGCTTGTTCCGCAACCCCTAATTCGAGTTACAAATATTAGCAACTGAACCGGTATTAAAAACCCAGGTGCTACTGCGAGCACTAGTCAAGTACACATCAATAACATGTATATCATATATACCTTTGTTTGCCAAATACTTGGAGAAGTTGCGCTTCCAGTGGCCAGTCCCCTTACAATAGTAGCACTCGGTATCAGACTTAGGTCCAACTCAGGGTTTCTTTTCAGGCACGGCAACCGGCTTGCCGCCCTTACTTCCCTTCCGTTTTCCCTTCTTGTCTTTCTTGAAACCAGTGTTCTTATTGATCATCAACACTTGATGTTCCTTTTTGATCTCCACTTCTGCAGTTTTAAGCATTGACAAAAGCTCGGGGAGAGACTTCTTCATGCCTTGCATATTATAGTTCATCACGAAGCTCTTATAGCTAGGTGGCAGAGACTGCAGAACACGATGGATGCCTAAGTCAATGGGAATTGATATTCCCAAGGACACAAGCTTATCGGCGTAACCCGACATCTTGAGTACATGCTCACTAACGGAGCTGTGCTCTTCCATCATGCAGCTAAAGAACTTTTCTGAAGCATTGTAGCTCTCTACAACAGCATGTGTGTCGAAAATCATTTTCAACTCACCCATTGTATCAAATGCATTGCCGTTTTCAAAACGCTTTCGAAGTTCCGTCTCTAGCCCATATAATATGCCGCAATGAACTAAGTTGTGGTCCTCCTGACGAGTCTGATAGGCATTCTTCTCCTCGTCAGGGGCATCCTCAAAAGGTGGGGGGCCTAGCGGTGCTTCTAGCACATATTGCTTTTGTGCAGCAGAGAGGAGAATCCTCAAATTCATGGCCCATTCGGTAAAGTTGCTACCGTTCATTGCAAGTTTCTCTTTCTCCATGAACACATTGAAATTAAAAGCAGGTGGTGCCATCTACAACAGAATTTGTAAAGTTTAGACTAAGTTTATGATAGATTGAGTTCAACTAATCCACATTATGAATGAACTCCCACTCAAAAACGAAATCCCTCATGCCTTTTTGGTGAGTACATGAACCAAATCCACTACACCAAGTCCGATCATCACGTGAGTCGGTGTAGCTTCAAAGGCGAGCATCAAATGGGCATCATATCTACTATATGACTCATGCTTAACCTTTCGTTCCGTGTTCCGAGGCCATGTCTATACATGCTAGGCTCGCCAAGTTAGAACCTTAGTATTCGCGTGTGTAACTGTCTTACACCCGATATATGGTCGTGGATCCAAGAACACCCGATCATCACGTGATGTCTTGGAGCGACGAAAACATAATCGATGCATACTAAAGGAAGAACACATTCTTATCTTGATATTTAAATGAGGTATCATCTTATTATGCTAATAAAGCGCTAAACAAGCAATATAAGATGCTATCAAACATCACATGTTTATTAGTGAAATGATATGGTTCCCGCATATGATCTCTATCATGTGCACCGTGGTATGATCACTATCATACCTTTATGTGTAAGTCCAAGGTCTATGGAACTTACACGCTATGTGTGTTGTAAGAGTATCATCTCATACTTCTACTTACAACATCACCATATCATAACACTAGTCCAACAACAATCTAAACTAGACGCCTCTAATTTATCCATTGCAAGTTTTATGTGGCTTAGGGCTTTCGAAGATAGAACCGTTCTTACCTACGAACATGAACCACAACGAGGATAACAAAATTGTTGACAACTCGTTGCAAAATAGATATTGACTATAGTAGGAGACACAGACACCCGCTAGCCACTTATGCAAACTAGTTGCATGTCAAGCGTGGAACAGGTCTCATGTGCGAGGACATGTAAAGTTTGTCCGGGCCGCTTCATCCCACTATGCAGCCAATATCCAAAATTACAACTAAATAGCAACAACATGATCATCATCGCCCACATACGCATAGATCCGGCTCTGATACCACTGTCGGGTTCGCGGCATAGAAAACAAAAAAATTCCTACGATGGAAACTATGTACCAAGATCTATCTACTAGAGACAAACAACGGGCAGATGTTTATCCGTAGAGAACATACCCTTGAAGACCGACAAAGCTTAACGAGTTGAACTCGTGGTTGATGTAGACTATCTCTTGCCGATCTCAAGATCGAGAGGAAGTCCTAGCGCCGCAAAGCAGCAGCGCATCCGTGCTCGCACACGTACAAGACACCAAGCAACCTCCGCCTCCTTGCTCCAGCGATGCAGCGGAAGCACAACCCTTTCTTGCCGAATAGCCACCAGGAACATGTATCTCGCTAGTCCGAGACCATGGGGGATAAATTCTAGAGGAGGAGAGAGATCCTTCACGAGGAGGTGTGAGTGAGAAGTGAGGAGGGGGTGCCTTTTTATAGGAGAGGGGGAACCACAAGGGGGTGGCCGGCGCATGGGGCTGCCCCCTTGCCCTCCCCTCTTCATGTGGGTGGACACTCCACTCACAAAATTCCTTTAAACTCCCTCCACTCAAAATCCCACTCAAACTTGCTATTAAATTTCCACCAAATTTATTGCAAACTCTCATTAAATAAAACTCTTTTATTTATTCAGAATTTTGTCAATTACTTTAATGACAAACATTAACATATAACCCCTTGCTAGAATTCTATTTCACATGCAAAACCACTTTATGCAATTTCACCCGAAAACCTGTTTTGGTATCTAGTGAAATAAATTCCTGCGCTTGTTATTCTTTCCGGCATGAAACATTTGCTCCAACTGGATGTCAGTGTCCCTTAAGTGTGTCACCCTATGGTTCACGCATAATGCGGACATGATCGAGACCCTTCTCTGATCAATAATCAGTAGCGGGATCTGGAGATCCATACTGACTCCCACACATTCAACGATGACTTTCCTGTGATCGTCGGAACCTTTTACGCTTGTATCTTAATCCCTTTGTTTCACGATATATTACATGTCCGAGATTCGATCATCGGCATCTCCATACCTAGTTTGATCTCGTTACTGACATGCACTCTTTTCTTGTTCCCGTGATATAACATTCTAGTGATCAAATCACTTGCTTGCAAGCTAACCAATGTGATATCACCGAGAGGGCCCAGAGTATATCTATCCGTCATCGGGATGAACAAATTCCACTCTTGGTCCATGATTATCAACATAACACTTTAGTAGCTTTGAAGCCATCTTTATAATCACCCAGTTACGGTGTGACGTTTGATGTCAACAAGAAACTCTTCCGGTGTTAGTGATTGGCATGATCTCATGGTCTAAGGATTAGGATCACTTCGTAAGTTATTTATAGCAATATAAACTCAATGACTTTGATCGTAATGCTATACTTCGGATGAATGTTCATCACATCATTACACTAATGTTGTGATCTCTTTATTAACAACATCCAATGTCTATGATCAGGAAACTGTGATCATCTTGTTAATCAACGAAATAGTTTATGAGAGAGGCATAACTAGGAACTTTCTGTTTGTTTATTAAACACACATGTATTAACGCTTCCGTATTAATACAATTATAGCATACAAAATAAACATCTATCATATACTTGGAATACACATAATAAACACTTTATTATTGCATCTCAGAGCATATTCCCTTCAAAAATTATATCTCGGATCTATATCTTGGATCCATGTTTATGGCAATTTGCCAGCTCATCACAAAGTCATATCATATCTCAAAACTATATCTCAGATCTACATCTCGGATCCATATTTAGGGCAATTTGCCAACTTATCATATGATCATATTATATCTCAGCAATTATAACTCGGATTTAGGATATATGTTAGACTTGAGTCATATAACTCAGATTTTGAGTCAGATAACTCGGATTTGGAACATATGTCAGATTTGAGTCATGTAACTCGGATTTTGAGTCAGATAACTCGGATTTGAGACATCTTTCAGATTTGAGTCATGCAACTCGGATTTTGAGTCAGATAACTCTGATTTGGGATATATGTCAGATTTGAGTCATGTAACTCAAATGAATAACTTGAATGAATAACTCGGATGAAATAACTTGGATTGGAACTTACCCAGAAGGGTTATAAGACCAGTGCCCAACAAGGCCAGAAGTCACAACTTACCCAAAAGGGTTATAAGACCAGTGCCCAAGAAGGCCAGAAATCGTAACTTACCCAAAAGTCTTATAAGACCAGTTCCCAAGAAGGCCAGAAATCGTAACTTACCCAGAAGGTTTATATGACTGATACATTGCAAATGTATCTATAATTTTTGATGCTCCATGCTTGTTTTCCACCAATTATATTATGTTTTGTCCGTACTTTGTGGCATTTTTATGAATTTTCTGGAACTAACATATTAAAAATGCCATAGAGCCAGTTTCCCATTTTATGCTATTTTTGGTTTTAGAAAAACTAGTAAAGAAATATTCTCGGAATTGGATGAAACAAAAGCCGAAGTTCCTATTTTTTATAACACGACACGGAGCCCGAAGGAGAGGGGGACACGCACCCCAGGGCGGCCACACCTGGACCAGGCGCGGCTAGGGGGGAACGCCGCCCTAGGGTGTGGGCCCCTGGCGCTCCACCAACCTTGCCCTTCGCCTATATAAACCCTCGAGATGAAAACCCCAAGGACCCGATCAGAATTCCACAAAAAAGTCTATAGACGCCTCCATCGTCGTCCCTAGATCGGGAGGGATATGAATCTCTTCCTGGCACCCTGTCGGAGAGGGGAGATCATACCGGAGGCCTTCTTCATCACCATGACTGCCTCCGGAGTGATGTGTGAATAGTTCATCCTTGGACTACGGGTCCATAGCAGTATCTAGATGGTTGTTTCTCCTATTTGTGCCACCATGTTTAGATCTTGTGAGCTGCCTATCATGATCAAGATTATCTTATTGTAATGCTACATGTTGTGTTTGCGGGGATCCGATGGATATTGAGTATTATGTCAGATTGATTATTGTTCTATCATGTCTATGTTATTTGTGATCTTGCATGCTCTCCGTTGCTAGTAGTTACTCTAGCCAAGTATTTGCTTGTGACTCCAAGTGGGAGTATTTATGCTTGATAATAGGTCCATGCCTCCAGTAATCTGGGAGAGTGACAGAAACTTCTAAGATTGTAGATGTGCTGTTGCTACTAGGGAGAAAACAACAATTTTTGCCCAAGGGAAATTGTATTGTTTACTTTACACACTTTGTTTAATACAATTATCTGTTGCTTGCAACTTAATACCCAAGGGTTGTTCGGATGATATCCCGGATATGGATTATTAGTCATAGATGCAGTTGGATTATGGTCTATGTATCATGTTGTAATGCCCAAGTGAATCTCATAGTGATCATCATACCATGTACATGCATTGTTATGCATTATCTATTTGTCAATTGCCCCGTTGTAATTTGTTTACCGAGCATGTTATTTATCTTATGGAGAAAACACCTACAGTGAACTGTGGACCTTGGTCCAGTCCTTCCCATTGATATTCTGTCTACTGTTTATTGTTTACTTCCTGTAATTACCACAAGCAATTACTTTCTTCCACACTATACGTTTAATCCTTTGTTTTTAGCAAAACC
This sequence comes from Avena sativa, assembly GCA_916181665.1. Classification (NCBI taxonomy): domain Eukaryota; kingdom Viridiplantae; phylum Streptophyta; class Magnoliopsida; order Poales; family Poaceae; genus Avena; species Avena sativa. The sequence goes on from OV702296.1 coordinate 254,968,799, forward strand.
AGTGAGCTTGACAACCTCATTGATAAGTTGGGGCAAAGTATTTTGCTTGTGTTGTGTGCAGGTTCCACGTTGCTAGCAACACCTTCGGAAGTTGTTTCTTTCTCCTACTGGTTCTATAACATTGTTTATATAAATGAGGGAAAACTTGCTGCTGCGCTCATCATACCTTGCTCTTGGAGTTCCCAACAGGCTCTACATCAACCGAGCCATCATCAAGCTTTTCTGGTGCCATTGCCGGGGAGAAAGAAGATTTTTGCAAGGGGAGTCTCTCACTACCAATCTCTTTACTTTGTTTTTCTTTTGCTTAGTTTCTTTTGATTTGTTTGGTTTACTTATTTTTATCAAAAACACAAAAAAAATTAGTTCCTACTTCAAGTTGCTTTTATGTCTAGTTTTGCTCCAATCGCTATGTCACCTGAAGAAATGATATTCACTTTCAATACAGGGAGTGAGGAGAGTTTCAAAGAAGCTTGGTCTAGAATTTCTGATTCTTATAAAAAAACTAAACCTAAAATGACTCTAGGCTTGCTTCTTAGCAGTTTCTACTTTGGTCTTGTTCTTTGTTATAGATATGCTTTGGATGTTGTAGTAGGGGGAGATTTCCTTCATTGTGATGGGGATGAAGATTTTAATGCTATAAAAAATTGATTGGAACATATAACTTGCCTAGTAAATTTGATTCATCCTTTATAAGCATTTATGCTAGATTAAACACTCTTGAGACAAATACAACTAGTTTAAAAGGATGTTATAATATGCTTCGAGAGCATCATGATTATGTTCAAATAAATTCTAAACCTTCAAAATGGCTCCCTAAATTAAAAGTTGTTATAAATTGTGTAACTTTTCATGCTCGTTGTGATATTAGGTCTGAATTCTGTCTGATGCCTAAAGATATTTATGAATCTTTGAATCTTTGGGGACTTTCTGAGGGTGGAGAAGAAATATCTCTTACCAATAATGCCACTATATTACCCATTGGAATAGCTGAAGGAGTGTTTACAAAAATCCTAGGGAAAGTGGTGTCTACTGATTATATTGTTATTGAATGTGTAGGAAAAAGGACAAATTACACTTGGAAGATCCCTGCTAAAACTCCTTGGAGCAATAATAGATGTGGGAAAAGGCACCATGAATTTCACTTCCCCACCAAGTAATCATGTGTTCCCTAAAGGTAAGATTAAAGGTAAGAAAGGTAGACGTAAGAAAATTTATGTTGATGCTTCTTCATTCGAAAATACTTGATTCTTGCTTTCTATGCCTAGCTGAAAGGCGTTAAAGAAAAGCACTCTTGGGAGATAACCCAATTTTTATTCCAGTATGTTTTATTTTGTTGTGTCTTGGAAGTTATTGCCTCTGTAATAACCTCTCCTTATCTTTTTTGTTTGTTTTTTGTGCCAAGACTAGCCTATAATAAGAGGGAAGTAAGATATGGGGAAGTTGCTGTCCCAAAACAGATTTATGTGCTTCGCTATAAAAAAATCATGAAAAATCCCAGAACATCATATTGATCTGCAATTTTTTGTGCGCATGCCCCTGGTATTACCCAACTTTCGTTAGTTTTGCACTTTTTGATTTGAGCAACAGGAGATTTTTGAAAAAATCGGTCTTTACCTGCAGGTCTGTTTTGATAGATTTCTGGTATTATTTGCATTTGCCTCTTAAATCGATTTCTTTTGAGTTCTTTTGATCACTTGAGCTTTTAAAAGGAATTCTACAGTAGCTTATGTTTTTAATGGGTGATTCACTTGAGTTTAAACTGAAACCAAAGGTTTATTATCTTGCATACACTAATGTTGCTAATGAAGATTGTGTGAAGTTTTGTATGAAGGAAGTTTTCAAGTGTAGGGAGAGAATGATGTGATGAGATGAAGTATGGAAAAAAGCTCAATCTTGGGGAGGCCACCCGTGTCACCCCAAGAAATATTCAAGAGGTACAAGTGTCAAAGCTTGGGGATGCCCAAGGCATCCCCTTCTTCATCAACAAAAATCTCAGGTCTTCTTTCAAGACACTATATTTTTATTGCTTCATGCACTATGTGTTGTTCTTGGAGCATCTTTATTTTTGTTTTTAGTTTTATTTTCTTTTGTTTGCCGCAATAAGTTGGTTGGATCCCAACACACTTATTTTAGAGAAGTCACACCCCGTTCTTCATTGCCTACAACACTCTAGTTTTCACTCTTATTGTTCTGTGAGTGTTCTCCTTTGCTAGCACTTCATTTAGCTTTAGTTTTTTTTTGCTTAGAACTTTTTAGTTCCTCTTTGTAGTTAGGTGAGACAAGCTCTTTGGTCTTTATTGTTTATTATCTTTGTGAGTTGTTTCAAATAAGTTGATTGGTGTTGGAAAAGAGTAGAATGTTTCATGCTTATGGTGGTACAAAAAGAAGCTTGTTTTGACTATGGCTTAGACTTTATCATGTCATGTTATATGTTGCTTTGACCATATCCTTAGTGATTATTGTTCTAGCATGACTTTTTTCAAATAATTGAGATTTCTTAATGTGCCATGAAAGAATCATGCGTTGTTTTAGCATACAAAAGCATAATATTGTGGTATCCTCCTTTGATGCTTTATTTGGGTTGACTTGGCACATGATTACACCATGTTATGACTATGACCTAGTCACCTTAGCCTCTATGATCATTTAGTTTTTGACTTGTGATATCACTTTATGCTTTGATTAATAATGTTTTGTCGCTCTGCGTGATTATGGCCATTATTGCTCTCTTAGTTGGTCGCTCCCAGTCTTTTGCTAGCCTCCACCTGTACTGAGTATGAGCTCTACTCGTGCATCTAACTCCCAAGAAACCAAGTTATTCCAAAGATTCCACTATAAATTCCTATGCATGGTTTGTTACACGATTCCAAGTATATTCATGTTTTTATATATCTTCCAAATTAAAATTTTGTTATGTGAAAATTAGTGATTAAAGCTCTCACGAACTTGAAGGCACATTTTATTTCTTGCACTTAATAAACCTGAACCATTATGACTATCTTATGATGCTTGTATGCTTGCAAATTATAAGTTGTGAGTTATCAAAACCATGTTGTCATGTGGCACGCTTTCAACATTTCACTTATTTATTCAGTTGATATCATGTTCTTTTGTTTATGGATACCGTCGGTGTAACTTAAGATGGGAACTTTTAGGTCCATGGAGTTTGTATATGTGTTAGAGAAACGCCTGGGCAGCTATCCTAAGCCATGCCTAATCATGGTGGAAACTTGTAGCAAAACCATAGTGGCATTCTATGAAGCATCCTCAATAAAAAACTATGCAAATAGCAAATAAAAAGATCGCTGAGATGCTCACTGTCTGTTGACTTGTCATTTTGATAGGGGGTAGCTCATGTGTCATGGGGTACCCCGTTGGCGGTTCTCTATGATACACATAGACTTACAATGACAAGAACTTTCCTATGACCAAAGTTGAGTAGCATGAGGTCTCGGTACTCGTACTCAAGGGGCATGAGATTTTCAATTTGTGATTTATCAAGCATATAACTCATATTTGCCCTCACTTTAACCTTAATCACTTCAAGATGCTTATGACAGGGGCAATGAGAGCTCAAAGCTAGTAAGTACCATAATTTTTGGAAGCTTTATAAAACCATTTAATCCCTACTTCCCTCTGCGAAAGGCCTTTGTTTTTTACTTTTTGTTGAGTCTCCATTTTCTATCTTTATGCACCAGCTAAGAGAGAATAGTTGTCATTCTGAGTTCAATGTGCATTGTCCCAAAACTTGTTGATTGATTCATAATTATGGTATTGCTTGTTCTTAAATTATTTGTATCTAGTCACCCTTATGAACTTTGAAGGTGTCCTATGCATTTATGTTCTGCTATTCCATGAAGGACAAGCTGAATACCACTCTTGCTATGTTTTCTATATGTGAAACAACAAATGTCTTTCAAAGCATTATTCATGATCTTTATTTGTGTAGCCTTTCATGTTGCAACATAGTTGCTATGTATTATTGTTAGAAATATATCTTTCATGCTTATGTTTAGAGTACTTTGATCCCATCTATCAATGCTTTGCAATACCTTAATCAAGATTGTGTTGGTGCATGTCACCTCAAAAATTATTCTTTTTATCACTTACCTACTTGAGGACGAGCAGGAGTTAAGCTTGGGATGCTTATACGTTGCAAACGGATCTATGATTTTTGATGCTCCATGCTTGTTTTGCACCAATTATATTATGTTTTATCCACACTTTGTGGCATTTTTATGTATTTTCTAGAACTAACATATTAACAAATGCCACAGAGCCAGTTTCCTTTTTTTGCTGTTTCTGGTGTCAGAAAAACTAGTAAATAAATATTCTCGGAATTGGATGAAAACAGCCAAAGTTCCTATTTTTTCCAACATGACACGGAGCCCAGAGGAGACGGGGAGACGCACCCCAGGGAGGCCACACCTGGGCCAGGCGCGGCCAGGGGGGCGCGTCGCCCTAGGTTGTGGGCTCCCTGGATCTCCACCGACCTTGCCCCTTTGCCTATATAAACGCCCCAAGACGAAAACCCTAAGGACCCGATCAGAATTCCACGAAAAATTCTATAGCCGCCGCCACCGTCGCCCCTAGATTTGGAGGGACCTGGAGCTCTTCTCGGCACCCTGCCGGAGAGGGGAGATCATCCCGGAGGCCTTCTTCATCACCATGCCTGCCTCCAGAGTGATGTGTGAGTAGTTCATCCTTGGACTACGGGTCCATGGTAGTATCTAGATGGTTGTTTCTCCTATTTGTGCCACCATGTTTAGATCTTGTGAGCTGCCTATCATGATCAAGATCATCTTATTGTAATGCTACATTTTGTGTTTGCGGGGATCCGATGGATATTGAGTATTATGTCAGATTGATTATTGTTCTATCATGTCTATGTTATTTGTGATCTTGCATGCTCTCCGTTGCTAGTAGTTACTCTAGCCAAGTATTTGCTTGTGACTCCAAGAGGGAGTATTTATGCTTGATAGTAGGTCCATGCCTCCAGTAATCTGGGAGAGTGACAGAAACTTCTAAGATTGTAGATGTGTTGTTGCTACTAGGGATAAAACAACAATTTTTGCCCAAGGGAAATTGTATTGTTTACTTTACACACTTTGTTTAATACAATTATCTGTTGCTTGCAACTTAATACCCAAGGGTTGTTCGGATGAAATCCCGGAGATGGATTATTAGTCATAGATGCAGTTGGATTATGGTCTATGTATCATGTTGTAATGCCCAAGTGAATCTCATAGTGATCATCATACCATGTACATGCATTGTTATGCATTATCTAGTTGTCAATTGCCCCGCTGTAATTTGTTTACCGGGCATGTTATTTATCTTATGGAGAAAACACCTACAGTGAACTGTGGACCCTGGTCCATTCCTTCCCATTGATATTCTATCTACTGTTTATTGTTTACTTCCTGCAATTACCACAAGCAATTACTTTCTTCCACACTATACGTTTAATCCTTTGTTTTCAGCAAAACCAGTGAGCTTGACAACCTCATTGATAAGTTGGGGCAAAGTATTTTGGTTGTGTTTTTGCAGGTTCCACGTTGCTAGCAAGACCTTCGGAAGTTATTACTTTCTCCTACTGGTTCGATAACCTTGGTTCTATAACTGAGGAAAAACTTGCTGATGTGCTCATCATACCTTGCTCTTGGGGTTCCCAACAGGCTCTACATCAACTGATCCATCATCAATGACCAAGAAGGCCAGAAGTCACAAACTTACCCAAAAGGGTTAAATGACCAGTGCCCAAGAAGGCCAGAAGTCAAAACTTACCCCAAAAGGGTTACATGACCAGATCCCATGAAGGCCAGACGTCAAGACTTACCCAAAAGGGTTATATGACCAAAGCTCATGAAGGCTAGATGTCAAAAACTTACCCATAAGGGTTATATGACAAAGAGAGTATATGTCGGTAAACAACTCTCGGAATATTTTAGTATAAAGCCTATGAGCGAATCTATAAGTCCCACATAGCCTCGGGGACTAATGTCGGGGATATGATCCTAGGTACCCCAGAGTTGGGTTATAAGTAAGTCAATAAGAGACATGTATAAGGAAAGGATATTTGATATGAGTAGATAAGTCAAATAGAAAAGGATGAAGGAAAAAAGCCAAACCGGGCTGAATCATAGATATCTCGGCCCGGCAAATAACTTCCCAGGCCGTATATGTTTTCTCCCTAGGCGAAGTGAGAAAATGCTAGTTGGGCCGAATCACCATACCTTGGCCCACTTGCTCCAACTTCCGAATCAGGCACCACCTCGATGTCTCCTCCTCACCTCGTCGCCACCGGTCCATCCCGGGTGGGCCGGAATCCTCTACGACTCGGCGGGACCACCACGGGCCACCACCACAACCCCGCCTATGGCTCTCGCCTTGATGCCAACCTTCCCGCCTCGCTCCCGCCCAGACTTCCGCGTCGCCCGCATCGCCACAACTTTGCCGCTGCAAGCTTCCCCCAGGTGGGACGGGAGTGGATTAACTTGGCCCACCATGGGGCCACTCTTCTTCGGCATGGACCACGCTGTAGACTCCAGAGTGACCCGGCATCTACCTCACCTCGGCCGACCCACCGCAGGTCTCCGCCAGGCCAAATCAATTGATGGCATCGGATGGACCACCGCCGCGCACTGTAGATTGGGTTGAGTGAGCGAGACCCCGGTTGGGATCTCTCTCCCTCCCCTAGGCCGAATTCAACTGAACCGGCTAGGCCATTCGGTACTCTACATCGAGGCACCAACAAGCCAGATCAAGCTACTAAAGTATCGTGCCAATCTTGGGACGCCCTGGCTCAAACTGGCACATGTCATATAGAATATGCCCTTGGTATCTCCTGAGATGCTAAAGAATATGCCAGGCATCTCCAGACATGCTAGGGCATATGTTGGGCATCTCAAGAAGTTGCTAGGAATATGGTGAAGAGATACCATGACGAGGACTACAAGACAAACCAGCCTGACTAGGACCAAGCGTGAGGAGCAAGTATTGTCCCCTGGGCTCCCCTTTATAAGGAGCACCCGGGGATCGTTCCAGGGGAGGCCCCAAAGGGCTCCTCACTTCCCTGCTCGTTAGGAGATCACCTTCTTCCTCCTCTACTCTCAGACAAAGCTACTAGAGGCATAGGAGATACAGCTCAAGGAGCACCATTGTAGCCATGTATGGCAAGATTATATGAGATCTAGATGCAGGAGTAGAGGTTTTATCTCACTAGGAGAGCCTCGAACCTGGTTACTTCGCATTCCTCTATGTTCTTCTAAGTGTGGTATTCACTGCATCATCCCTCCCTGGATACCTCCATGTCCATCATCCCCAAGTTTAGCCTACCCCGGGCATATGCCGTGATACCACCACGACACCACTGATACGTCGTAAACGTATCTATAATTTTTTATGTTCCATGTTTGTTTAGTATCTACTTTGCTTTGCTTTGTCTTCTCTTTGAGGTATTTTTATATGTTTTTGGGACTAACCTATTAACAATATGCCATAGTGCCAGTTGCCTGTTTTCTTCTATTTTTGGTACCAGAAAAGGCAGAAAATCAATATTATCGGAATTGGACGGAACAAAAGCCAAAGTCAATATTTTACCGTGGGGAACACGGAGCCAGAATACGAGACGGAGGGGAGCCACCAGGGGGCCACACCCCCTAGCCGTGCAGCCAGGCCTGGCCCGCGCCTGGGGGGTGAGGCCACCCTAGGTGCCCCCTGCCTCGCCCCTTCGCCTATAAGAAGCCCCCGATACCAAAACCCTAAGTACCCGATCAATCTTCTATGAAACAGTACATAGCCGCCACCACCATCGTCCCTAGATTGGGGGATATCTGAAGCTCTTCCCAGCACCCTGCCGGAGGGGAGAGATCATCCCGAAGGCCTTCTTCATCACCAAGCCAGCCTCCGGTATGATGCGTGAGTAGTTCCAACTTGGACTACGGGTCCATGTAGTAGATAGATGGTTGTTTCTCCTTCTTTATGCTACCATGTTTAGATCTTGTGAGCTCCGTTCATGATCAAGATCATCTATTTGTAGTCATGCATGTTGTGTTTGCAGGGATCCGATGGATATTGAGATTACTATGTCAGATTGGTTAATGGTTTTATCTTATTGATTCTATCATGTTTGTGTTGTTTGTGATCTTGCATGCTCTCCGTTTCTAGTAGATATCTTGGCCAAGTAGATGCTAGTGACTCCAAGAGAGAGTATTTATGCTCGATAGTGGGTTCATGCCTATATTTAATCTGGGGAAGTGACAGAAATCTCTAAGGGTGTAGATGTGTTGTTGCTACTAGGAAGAAAACAATGATCTCTTGTTCATGGAACAAGTGGATTGTTTACCTTACACACTTTGCTTAAAGCATTTATCCGTTGCTTGCAACTTAATACTAGAGGGGGTTTGGATGATAACCTAAAGGTAGATTACTAGTCATAGATGCAGTTGGATGGCGGTCTATGTATCTTGTTGTATTGCCCAATCAAATATCATAGGATCATGAATGTATAGTATTGCATTGTTATGCCTTGTTCTGTCTTATCAATTGCCCCACTGTAATTTGTTTACCCAGCACGCCATGTTGTTTATCTTAAGGAGAACACCTCTAGTAAACTATGGACCCCGGTCCAATCTTTACCATTGATACATCTTCCATTGTTCCTGTTTACTTTCTGCAAACCACCATTACCTTCCACACCATACAGTTAATCCTTTGTTTTCAGCAAACTAGTGAGATTGACAACCTCACTGTTCGTTGGGGCAAAGTCTTGAGTTTGTGTTGTGGAGGTTTCCAAGTATCTAGCAACACCTTTGAGTCGTTTCCTTCCTCCTACTGGTTAGATAGCCTTGGTTTCTTTTTGAGGCAAGACTTGCTGTTTTGCTCATCATACCTTCCTCTTGGGGTCTCCCAACGAAGCTCTATAGTGATTTGAGCGCATCAACCACCAAAGGCCTGATCCACCTTTCCACTATTGGTACCCTTCGAGGCGGGAACCGGTGACTTTTACAACACTAGTAGGGCACACATCCACAACTGAATTGGAGGCTCCCGAGATGACAACGAGATGCCACAAGAACAAGGATTATCAAATAATCGAAAATGATATATAGATATTTGCAAGAAATACTTTATCAAGAAACCCCCAAATGAATGGAGGTGATGTGGAGCGCTTTATTGGTGTTGATGAAGATCAAGGCCTCCTCCTTCGATTCCCCAAAAATCGGAGCCTTCAAGTGGATGAAGATGGAGATATCGGTTTGGAGCTTGAAGAACAGGTCTACACTTTTTCGAATGAATCAAGAGTTCTGGAAGGAGGACCAATTGTACCCCTGCCAAAACAAGTCGTTGTTCACTTTGGGGGCCTGATTATCTGGTCGGGGAACCAATCCACCCTAGACTCGAATTTTCTAGGGGGGCATCTGCCACATATGCAAAGAGCCTTGCCTTGCCTCCTTTTGCAAAAATCCTGGGGGCGGATTATCCGGCCCGGGCCAAAACTCCGGCCCTGGCCAGAAAATCCGGGGGAAATTCGCCCCCACATAGTACGACGTGTCTTGTATGCCTTTGATGATTGAGCTAGGGCCGGATTATCCGAACCATAGCAGGGGCGGATAATCCGCCCCCACCTTTTTGTTCTACTGCTTTTTGAATAGGCAATAATCTGCAACACTCCAATACACATTAAATGATCTTTGGTATTGTTATCTAACACACAAAACTCTAGGGACCATGAAATGTTCTTTCAGTCTCCCCCTTTTTGGTGTTAGATGACAATACTAGGATTTGCAGAGAGTCCAGTAACAACATCATCCCAAGAATGAAAATAGGCTCCCCCTAAATGTGTGCATATAATTAATTTGCATTTGAATAAAAATGCACACAAGAAGGTATGAGACTTCTCATTAAATTAGAAACTGCAAACAAATGATGAGTTAGAAAAGAATCATCATACCACTAGGAGAATGAAGTCTTCAAATATATAAAGATATTCGATGTGATAATCATTATTGAGGCCTTAAAGCATAATATCATTTGGATGCATCCATAGAGATAATCCATAGCATATAGATGAATCCATACTTCCCTAGAGAGATAAATCTATAAAGATAATTCTGATAAATCTAGAGTACCAGACAGACCACATAGTCTCATACAAACCAAATAGGAATTAAAAGTTCAACACTAAATGGGCACAAGCAACAAAAAAGAAAATGATGAAAAGAAAATGCTTATGCTTGCGCCTGACCCATGCAAATCCATGCAATCTAATAGAACTGCTTCTCCCCCTTTGGCATCGAAATGCCCAAAAGGAAGAAGAGTGATGCTAACGCCCCAGGGGATCACTCCTCGAAGTCGTCCTCATCCTCGTCCTCATCTTAATCCTCTTCACCATACTCCTCATCATTCGGAGGGGTCGGTTCCCTCGTCGGGGCAGGGAACAAGTGGCGCTCGATCTTGCCGTAGTTGTGGCCATAAGTGTTCCACTGAGCATACGGAGTGGGAGCTAAAGGAGTGGGAGAGTGGCTTGATGCCCCTGACACATGGTGGGGAATAACCTGCTGAGTGTGAGCCATATCATGGCGCTGCCGGTAAGCCTCATACTGCCCCTTGTGGGTGTCTACCCCCATGCACAAGATGTTCTGTTGGAACCAATTCAGTTGCTTTAATTCACGGGCCATATGCGGCACTGGGGGGCTATGCTCACTAGCTCTAGAATCTCTCATGAATGACTGGGGCTGAAGAGGGATGAGAGGTCTTCCTGGACTTGTTGTAGATCTTCTTAGCCTTATGTTCACCATGAAGGTTGTCACTGAAGTCCTCATGAGGGAGCATATGCTTGATGAGCATCATGATGAAGGGAGCATATGCAATGGAAAGCCGGTTGAACATGGCATCAACCATCTCATAATATATAAAATCCATCACATCCAGCCGGTAACCCACTGGCTGGTCTTAATTAGTGGCACACTCATGAGACAAAGCAAGAAGCTGATAAAGATGACCACAAATACTTTCATTGTTGCTTCCACTCAGAGTGATGCAGTCCTGGAAAAGTCCAACCAGTTCTGCATAAATAGGAGAGAGCCCAGAAAGATTGCCAACAACACCATCTAGAGCAAGGCAAGGAGAGAGTGTAGTATTCTTGTTGGGCTTGATGGGAAATATGATGCGATGTCCATAAGCAATATCACGACCATGAAAAGGGTAACCAAGCACCTGACCAAAAGTGCGGAAATCAGACTAGATATAGGTGCTACCTGTCATCCACTTCATTTTGCGAAGCTCATATCCACAGATCACCAGAGTAGAGAAAAACGGTTTCATCATAGAGGAATCATAGTTGGATTGCAGAGTCATGAGCTTGTGCAACCCCATCCTCTCAGTCATAGCCAATGCCTCAACAAGACGAGGATTAGTCTTTGCCTCAGTCATATCTAGAGGGCGCATAGGACGGATCTTCAAAGTAGAGTAAACATCATCATAGATGTACCTTTGATGGGCATGCCAATAGTGATCATCACGAAGCTGCTCATCAATATTAGCCTCTGAATACAGGTCACGATGACGGAGAGCGGAGTACTCAAGGATGTCCATGTTCTTGTAGTTGACCCTGGGTTTCTTGCCCTTCCTCTTGGAAGTCCTTTTCTGTGTCCTTGCATGCTCAGCCATCCTTTTAGTCTCTCTATCTCTCTCTTCTGTCTTCTCAACTCAACCTCGTTAACAAGAACTCGTTCGTTGGGCCTGAGATAACGACCACGAGGACGGCACTGGTATGTCTTAGGAGCACTAGAACCACCTGTGAAGCGAATACGGCAGGTAGCAAGAAGTTAAGCACACACACAAGTCCATGAGGATTACGAAAAATAGTAGAAAAACAATCCATAAGCCAAATCTACATGATACTAGAATCTGTGAAAATATGAATTAGGGGTAAACCTTCCAGGCCAGATAATCCGGCCCTGGCGAAAATTTTCAGGATCGCCTCAGATTCATAGTACCAATGCATATCAGGCAATAGGGTTGCTAGACTACAGTTTCTAGCACGCATATGAAACAAAGGGAAACCTCTAAACCGAGTTTCCACAACAAAATACCACTTATATACAAACAAGAAGAATAGGAGGAGTTACCCTCACTCATTGGAAGAAGAAATCGGAGGAGAAGGTACCAGGGGCGATGGGAAGAAAGTCCAGGGAAGGCCCAGAGAATCCGGGGGTCGAAACGACTCCAGGGAGGGTCGGGGCGGCCGGCGGCGGCTGAGGGAGAGGTAGGGGGTTGGGGAGGAAGTACTGCTCGTTTTGAGACCTTCCCCCATCGGCATACCCTTAATAGATGAAAACCACCAGGGGCGGATTATCCGCCCCCCACTAGGGGTGGATTATCCAGCCCTCTCTGAATCTTTCTGTTACACATAGATTCAGTCTAGCATACCCAAGCAAAAACCTCGCAAGTGCACCAAAGGACTTGTGTGCAAGAATAGATGGCTTGGGGATGGATAAAGGCTTAGGTTTTAGACATCCAAACTGAGATGGTACTACACACCCAAAATTGCAAGAGACAAATCACAGAAATGCCAAAAATGGGTGTGTTTCCCATAAGAACACAAGATATGCAAGAAAATCCAAAAAGAACCACAAGGAACCAACTCTTCTCAAGGAAGAGGGCGGTGGCTGAAGCCACCATGCTGGAGCGAATGGCAAGATACCGCGGAGATATATCTTGGGTTCAAAACCAATGCTCATCAATAACTCACATATCACAAAATGATATTAAGAGAGATGATTTTTCTTGCTTTCGGCATTATGGGGGGAGGGTTAGCCCAACCAATTAGGACCACACTCCCCCTATATCCATGCCTGCACCTAAATCAAATAAAGGAAGAGATGTACGCGAGTATGCAAGGGTAATCAAGATAAGCTCCTTGAATCCACGATATTTAGCTCATTCCTCAACAAACAAAATCGTGCTTTATCAAGTGGCTTCGTGAAAATATTAGCAAGTTGATTCTTCGTGCTCAAAAAGGATAATGCAATATCTCCACGAGCAACATGATCCCGAATAAAGTGATTGCGAATCTCAATATGCTTCGTACTTGTGTGTTGTACCGTATTATACGCAATTTTGATAGCACTCTTATTATCACACAAAAGTGGCACTTTGTCACAATTGACACCGTATTCCTTTAAAGTTTGCCTCATCCATAGTAATTGAGTGCACGCACTAGCAACAGCCGCATACTCAGCTTTGGTGGTGGAGAGAGATATACAATTTTGTTTCTTCGAAGACCAACATACCAAAGACCTGCCCAAGAATTGACATGCTCCAGAAGTTGATTTTCTGACATCCTTGTCACCAGCCTAATCTGAGTCCGTATAACCACATAAAGAGAAATCAGATCCCTTGGGATACCATATACCAAAGTTTGGGGAATGAACCAAATATCTTAAGATTCTCTTGACCGCCACTAAGTGGCTTTCTTTAGGAGCAGCTTGATACGTTGCACACACTCCTACACTAAACAAAATATTGTTTCTAGATGCACATAGGTAAAGGAGAGATATGATAATGGATCGGTATACCTTCAGGTCCACATCTTTACCGCTGGGATTGAGTTCAAGATGGCATTTATTTTGCATTGGTGTAGCAACGCCATTGAGATCCGTCATCTTGAACCTCCTGAGCATGTCTTGGATGTAATTTGCTTGATTAATTATGGTTCCTTCTCTTAGTTGTTTGATCTCAAAACCTAGAAAGAACCTTAATTCCCCCATCATAGACATCTCAAACCTGCCAGTCATTAGATTTTAAAATTCATCATTAAATGCTTGGTTAGTAGAGCCAAAGATAATATCGTCTACATATAGTTGGCATACAAAAAACTCCCCCTTAACCTTCTTAGTGAAAAGAGTGGGATCGATCTGTCCAACCTCGAAGCCACGGTCTAAAAAAGCTCTTTAAGGTGCTCATACCACACACACGTGGGTATTGTTTAAGGCCATAAAGGGCCTTATCGAGTTTGTAGACATGGTTCGGGAAGTTAGGATCCTTGAAACCCGGGGTTGCTTAACATATACCAACTCAAGTAGGTGACCATTAAGGAAAGCACTCTTAATGTCCATTTGCTGTAATTTAAAGTTATGGTGAGCTACATAAGCAAGGAGGATATAGATAGACTCAAGGCAAGCCACTGGAGCATAGGTTTTGCCAAAGTCAACCCCTTCCACTTGAGAGAAACCTTGTGCTACCAATCTTTCCTTGTTTCTTACAACAATTACATTCTCATGTTGCTTGTTCTTGAATATCCACTTCGTGTCGATAACATTGCGGCAATCTTTGGGCTTCTCTACTAGCTTCCAGACCTTGTTTTGCTCAAAATTATTGAGTTCTTCACGCATAGAACAAACCCAATCTAGATCTTCAAGAGCTTCAAAAACCTTCTTGGGTTCCACTATAGATATATGAGCTTGATGATCACTGAAGCTTCCTAGCACCTTTCTCGTGGACACCCTTCTTCTTAGATCACCTATAACTTTGTCAAGTGTATGCCCTCTTAGTTCGAGATTTTTGTTAGTATGAGCTTTGCGATGAATTTCAATATCCTTGTTGTTTCTTGGAGGTATTTCTTCATCATTTGAGTCTTTGTATTGTCCACTAGCTTGACCTTGATCGACAGTTTGTTCTATGCGTATGGGTGATGGAGAAGCTTGACCTTGATCAGCAAACATAATATTGTTCTGAATTCTCAGGGCTGGATAATTCGTCCGAGGGTGGGGCCGGATAATCCGGCCTAGGAGTTTCAGCTTCTTCCTGGACTTCTTGTTTGTTCCTGGTATGAGTTGGTGTAGGGCCGGATAATCCAGCTTCGTGCAGAAAATCCGGTCTGGAGCTTCTAGATTCTCTAGATGATGTATGAACTTCAAAAGTTTGTTGTGTCGGTGCAGTAGTTTCTCCAGCAGGTGGATCTTGTTGATCTTGTGTAGATGAGAGCTCTACTTGAGTAGAGCATTGTCCTTCCCGATCTGCCATAAGGGGTTCCTCAATGGGGCGGAAAAATCCAACGCCCATTCTTCCTATGGCATCTTGGGTTATTTCAACATTTGCATCACAAACATCAACTTGCCCCACATGGGAGCCATCATTTTCCTCGAACACCACACTACAAGATTCTACAACAGTTCTGGAGAGGTTATTGTAGACTCTATAAGTGTGGGATTCGACACCATAACCAACAAAAATACCTTCTAAAGCCTTAGACTCGAATTTAGACAAATGGACTCCTTTAATGAGAAAGAAACACTTACAACAGAACACTCGTAAATATGATATCTTGGGCTTGTTACCGGTAAGTATCTTATAATGTGTCTTGACCAAGATCTTTCGGAGGCAAAGCCGGTTTGATGAGCGACATGCGGTGGAAATAGCTTCAGCCCAGAAGTTGTATGGTGACTTGAATTCAGCCAACATAGACCTTGCCATGTCCATTAAGGTCCAGTTTGTACTCTCGACTACACCATTTTGTTGAGGGGTGTACGCAGCGAAATATTGGTGTCTTATCCCCTCTTCGCTTAGGAATTCATTCAGAGTGTAGTTCTTGAAATCGGAGCCATTGTCGCTTCTAACTGCCAATATTGGGACATTATGTTGACGCTAAACCTCATTGGCAAAGTCGATGATTGTTTGTTGAGTCTCACTCTTTAGCTTGAAGAAGTACACCCATGTGTATCCTTAGTAATCATCAACTATGACTAGGCAGTACTTCTTCCCACCGAGGCTTGCATGATATGGAGGACCAAAGAGATCCACATGAAGGATCTCCAAAATCCTCTTTGATGAGATAATAGTCTTCCTTTTGTGGGGAGAGTCGTGCATCTTTCCTTCAACACATGCCCTGCAAACACGATCTTTGAAAAAATAAACATTTTCTTTTAGTCCAAGGATGTGGCCACCCTTGTGAAGACTTTGCACAGTTCTCATATTGACGTGAGCTAGACGACGATGCCATTACCAGCCTGTGTCGGCCTTTCCTAATAAGCACATCGGACCTGCTATGGTTTTCCCCAAGAAGTCCACCACATACAAGTCATTTTCGACGTACCCAATGAACGCAACCATTAGAGACTTGCTCCACAAGAGTACCACTAAATCACCATCAATAAAAACTGCAAAGCCCATCTTACCAAGGGCACGAACATAAAGTAAATTGTAACCAAGGGTCTCAACAAGCATGACGTACACGAGAGATATCGTGGGCAACCACAACCTTGCCAAGACCCAATGCCTTAGACTTTGATTTATCACCATAGTAGACGGCTATATGATCATGATTAGGCCTCATCTCCGTGATGATCTCCTTGCTTCCATTCATATGACTAGTGCATCCACTATCGAGCACCCATTTAGATCTACCAGAAGCATAGCCCTGCAAGAAAATTACTTCTTGGTTTTAGGTACCCATTTTTCAATGGGTCCTCTCATGTTAGTAACAAGGGTCTTTGGAACCCAAATAGACCAAGAAATATATTTATCAAAATTACCAACATAACTAGCATAGAGATCACCATAGTAATCACAAAACAACTCATAATTAGGATTGTTAGACCCTGTAGAACTAATATAATCACTTTTGTCCTTGTGGTGTTTTTTCTAGCGGTGCTTGTCTTTGATTGAGCATTCTTGGCCTTCTTCTTCTTGTTCTTCTTCTTCTTGGACTTGGGAACATACCCAAGTCCCTCTTTTCCAGTATTCGATCTTTGCTTGCTAAGGACCTCATCTAGATCTTCCTTACCTTTGGGTAGAGATGCCTTGGCAAGTTTATATTTAAACCTAGCACTTTCCTCAAGAACTTCTTCATGTGCACATGTTGATGTAGAAGTGCTAGGAATATCATACTTGGTCATTCGAGTTTGGATCTGATCATGAGACTCATTGAGAATAGAGTATTCACTCTCTAAAGCCCTGTGAGGAATGTCAAGTTTCTCCAATTTCTTAGAGAGTCTAGCATGATCAGCCCCAAATTCAACCTTTTCCTTCTTTAATTTCTTTGCCTTGGCAATAGCATTATCACGTTTCTTCACTAGCTTGGGCACAACTTCGTCATGTGACTCCTCGATTGACTCAAGTATCTCTTCTAGGGCGACTCAAGCCTCTTCTTCTTCTAGAGCATTCTTTAGGGATGCAATCTCCATTGCATCCTATCTTTCAATTCTACCCTTTTCTTTGACGAGCTCTTCGTTTTGAGCAAGTTGATCCATAAGTGCCTCAAAATGCATTTTGTGTTCACCTTGCAAGTTAGTGATAAAATAATCCAAAGAAATAATTTCCTCCTTAACCTTAAGACTAGTAGAATATCCATATCAATATTCATCTATCATAGTCTTAAGAAAGGAAGTGATGGAAGGTGATACCTCAGAACCTCTTGCCATAAGGCAAGTGATGTTCTTGTTGATGGCATTCTCATTTGGTGAGTCGAAGAGTGATGTCGATGTAGATGTGGTGACTATGGCATCCACCTCTCGTGAGCTATCGTCATCTTCTTCGTCTTCACTTGCAGATGAGTACTCATCTTGAGCTACCAATACAATCTTTAGTTACTTCTTGTATGGAGCATTTTTATTTACAAATTTCTTATTCTGTGGTGCCTTTGAATTTTCCTTAAGAATGAGCCTGCCTCCATTATCTTCTCTACTTTGATAAGGACACTCAGCTACAAAGTGTAAACGATCTCCACAATTGAAATATGTTCTCAGTTTTGGACCATTTTCACTTTGTTCATTTGACCCATTCTTACATTCAAGTTCATATTTGGCTTTGGCGGGGTCCTTCTAAAAGTTCCTAGCACAAAATGCCATGTACTCTCCATGTGCCCTCTTGACATCCTCGGGACAGTCCATAGCTTCAAATTCATCATCATCTTGTTCAACAATATTTGCCTTCAAGGCCACATTTACCCCTTTTTGCATTCCGATGGCTCGAGCACGAGCGTCTTCAGCATTCTTGGCGGTGAATTTGAAAGCAGTCATTTCTTGCATGAACTCATTGGAAGTCATTTGGTGGTAATTGCGCCTACCTTGGAGGCTATTCAAGTCAGTAGGTTCAAATGGCATAAGTGCACTTACATACTTCCTCTTGATCCATGCGTCATCAACATGGGTTTCCCCATGATTTCTGAATGTGGTGGCAATCTACTTGAGCCTTCTATACATATCCTCGTGATCCTCACCATCCATCATGTAAAAGCCTTCAGCTTGGTTACTCTGTTGGGAATATGCCATAGAGGCAATCATGTATGATGATATTTCCCATTGTATTCATAAAGTTATTAAGTTGTCCTTGTATAAACATCTGATGTGTGTCATTGAATATGTGATTAAGTTGTGGAACTATACATTCATGTTGTTTGTACTAAGGGTGTGTTTGGTTTGTGCCCAAGATTGCCCCACCAAATATTTGGCTAGCCAAAATTTTGGTTGAGCCTTTGCTTGCCCACAAGTTGGCCAACATTGGCTAAAAAATGAACTAGAGTTGGTAGTGGAGCATTGATAAGGTACACTTTGGCCACAATCCAAACACACCCTAAATATCCTTGGTCATCAAGGTTGTGATGGACACACAACTTAGACCAATGTGAAAGTCGATGATACGTCGGAAACGTATCTATAATTTTTGATGCTCCATGCTTGTTTACTATCTACTTTGCTTTGCTTTGTCCACACTTTGAGGTGTTTTTATATGTTTTATAGAACTAACCTATTAACAAGTTCCACAATGCCAATTGCCTGTTTTCTTCTGTTTTTGGTTCCAGAAAGGCAGAAAATCAATATTCTCAGAATTGGACGGGACAAAAGCCAAAATCAATAATATACCATGGGCAACACGAAGCCAGAAGAAGAGACGGAGAAGGATCACCAGGGGCCACACCCCCTTGCCACGTGGGTGGGCCCCACCCCGCGCCTGGGGGTGTATTCGCCCTGGTGGCCCCCCTGGCTTGCCCCTTTGCCTATAAGAAGCCCCCAATGCAGAAACCCTACGCACCCGATCAATATTCCACGAAACCGTCTATAGCCGCCGCCATCATCGTCCCTAGATCGGGGGGATCTGAAGCTCTTCCCGGCACCCTACCGGAGGGGAGATCATCCCGGAGGCCTTCTTCTTCTTCATCATGCCAGCCTCCGATATGAAGCGTGAGTAGTTCCAACTTGGACTACGGGTCCATGTAGTAGCTAGATGGTTGTATCTCCTCCTTGTGCTTTCATGTATAGATCTTGTGAGCTCCGTTCATGATCAAGATCTAATCTATTTGTAATCATGCATGTTGTGTTTGCGGGGATCCGATGGATATTGAGATTACTATGTCAGATTGATTAATGGTTTTGTCTTATTGATTCTATCATGTCCGTGTTGTTTGTAATCTTGCATGCTCTCCGTTGTTAGTAGCTATCTTGGCCAAGTAGTTTCTAGTGACTCCAAGAGGGGGTATTTATGCTTGATAGTGGGTTCATGCCTTTAGTTTCCAAGGAAAGTGACAGAAATATCTTTGGTTGTAGATGTGATGTTGCCACTAGGGAGAAAACAATGGTCTCTTGTTCATGGAACAAGTGGATTGTTTACCTTACACACTTTCCTTAAAGTAGTTGTCTGTTGCTTGCAACTTAATACTGGAGGGGGTTCGGATGATAACCTGAAGGTGGACTTCTAGTCATAGATGTAGTTGGATGGCGGTCTATGTATATTGTTGTATTACCCAATCGAA
The DNA here is from genome assembly GCA_916181665.1 of Avena sativa. NCBI lineage: Eukaryota > Viridiplantae > Streptophyta > Magnoliopsida > Poales > Poaceae > Avena > Avena sativa. The sequence goes on from OV702296.1 coordinate 254,988,552, forward strand.
TCTCATAGGATCTTTGTGTATAGTATTGCATTGTTATGCCTTGCTCAGTCCTATGAATTGCCCTGCTATAATTTGTTTACCCAGCATGCGATGTTTGTTTATCTAAGGAGAGCACCTCTAGTGAACGATGGACCCCGGTCCAATCTTTACCATTGATACATCTTCCACTGTTACTGTTTACTTGCTGCAAACCATCATCACCTTCCACACCATACAGTTAATCCTTTGTTACAGCAACCGGTGAGATTGACAACCTCACTGTTTGTTGGGGCAAAGACTTGAGTTTGTGTTGTGCAGGTTTCCACATTGCTTGCAACACCTTTGAGACGTTTCCTTCCTCCTACTGGTTCGATAACCTTGGTTTCTTACTGAGGGAAAACTTGCTGTTATGCTGCTTCACACCTTGCTCTTGGGGTTTCCCGACGAAGTGCTTCCCAGCACCATCAAGCTTTTCTGGCGCCGTTGCCGGGGAGGCTAAGGACGTCTTCACAAGGGGAGTACTCCTCAACCTTTCTCTTTACTTTGTTTTTAGTTTGCTTAGTTTATTTTGCTTGGTTTTGTTTGCCTCTTTTTGTCAAAAACTCCAAAAAATTAGTCTAGTTTGGTTTGCTTTCTCTTATCAAAAACAAAAAAAATAGTTCCTACTCTAGTTGCCACCTTGCTCTAGCTCACCATGTTGTTCCCCAAGTTCGCCCTGAAGGACCTTTTGATAGGTAGTGGCTCTATAATTGGGAAAGAAAATATTGAAGAATTCTTCAATCATGTTAGCAAACATGAGGATATTGAGGATAGATCTATAACAGAACTTACTCCTAATTATGAAATTGTTGCAGCTTCTTTAGTTCATATGTGTCTAGGTTTGTTAGCCTTAACCCCATGATGCAAATCTTGTTCCTAAAACTAAAAGAAGAAAAGAATGCTGAAAAGAGAGAATTTATTCTTGAAACTTTGCTAAAAGAGACCCATGATGTTGCCAAGGAAGCCAAAAAGGTTTTTGAGCATTTCAATATGCTAGGCTAATGTGTAGATGTTGTGCGTACTTAAGATAAAACTAAGCCTAGAGAGGAATTAAGATACCTATACCCTTTAAGCTTGTTGGGATGCATGAGGCCTTTGAAAAGAATTTTGATTGGATTGTTCCTGAAAATCCTTTTGATGAAAGTAGTAAACCAAAGAGAGATGATAAGGGATCCTCCAAAACTCATTTGGATGAGATACCTTTCATAGTTGAAGATTTTGCAAGTATTTATGTTAATGCTTCATCCTTTGAAAATACTTGATTTCTTGCTTCTTGTGCCTAACTTAAAGGCGTTAAAGAAAAGTACTTGTTAGGAGATAACCCAAGAGTTTCCTTGAGTCTTGGAAGTTATTACTTAAGTAATGACATCTCCTTATCCTTTTTGTTTGCTTTTTTTGCAGGAATGACCTCTAATGAGAGGGAAGTAAGATTTGGAGAGTTGCTGTCCCGAAACAGATTTCTGTCTTCCACCATAAAAATTCGTGAGGAGTCTCTATAAGTCAGATTGAGCTGAAAATTTACGAATCAATCCCCTAGTATGTTAGCTAACTTTAGTTTGTTCAACACTTTTTTATTTGAGCAACAGAAGATTTTCGAAAAAATTGGTTTCTACCTGCTGGTCTGTTTTGACAGATTTCTGCCATTATTTGCATTTGCTTCTTATTGATTCCTTTTTAAGTTCTCTTTTAGGGAATTGAGATTTTTGAAGGAGTTGCTACAGTAGCTTGTGTTTTTAGTGAAAAGTTTTGCTTTTCCAAAGCTAAACCCAAAGGTCTATTATCTTTTGAATACACTAATGTTGCTAATGAAGATTGTGTGAAGTTTTGTATGAAGGAAAATTTTCAGGTGTAGAGAGAGAATGATGTAATGAGATGAAGAATGGACAAAAGCTCAAGCTTGGGGATGCCACCCATGGTTTCACCCCAAGAAATATCCAAGAGGTATAAGCGTCAAAGCTTGGGATGCCCAAGGCATCCCCTTCTTTATCAATAAAAAGCTCAGGTCTGTCTAGACACTTCGCTTTTATTGTTTCATGCATTGTTGTGTTGTTCTTAGAGCGTTTTAGTTTTGGTTTGGTTTGATTAGTTTGTTTAGTTTGCTTGAATAAAGTAGTTTGGACCCCCGTTCTCGCTGTGTTGTTTCAAATAAGTTGATTGGTGTTGGAAAGGAGTAGAAAGTTCTTGCTTAAAAGTGCAAGAGGAGCTTGCAGAGGGGGGCGCAGCCCTAGCCCCTCCCCCAAGCCCAAACCGGCGGCCCCAAGGAGGAGGAGTGGGGGGCAAGGAAACCCCCCTTTTCTAGAAGCTCTATCTCGAGTTTAAAACTCTCTTGGCCGGCTGGGCCCTATGGGGCCTTGTGCCCCTGGCCCAATGCGGCCAGGGCACTCCCTCATAGGCCCATGCCCCCTCCCGAAAGGTGGGGCCACGTTGGTCCCCTTCCGGAAGCTTCTAGAAACTTCCGGTACAATACCGATTAACCCGGAACAATTCCGAACTCCAAAAACTGCACTGCCTCATATGAATCTTATTCTCCGGACCACTCCAGAACCTCTCATGATGTCTCGGATCCCATCCGAGACTCCTAAAAAAAACTCATAAATCAATTATCCAATCTATCCTAGCGTCGAGACACGTTAAGTGTGTGACCCTTCGGGTTCGAGAATATGCAGACATGATCTTCTATCAATAATCAACAACGGGGTCTGGAAACCCATATTGACTCCCACACATTCATCGATGATCATATCGGATGAACCATGATGCCAGGATTCAATCAATCCCATATATATATTCCCTTCGTCTCGCGATATTTTACTTGCCCGAGATTTGATCGTCGGTACCGTCATACCTAGTTCAATCTCGTTCACAACAAGTACTTTACTCGTTCCGTAATCCGATATCACTTTGTGATTAACTCCTTAACCACATGCTTGCAAGCGGTGTTGATATCGATTACCGAGTGGGCCCGAAGTATATCTCTCCGACTTGGGAGGGACAAATCCCATCTCGATACATATAACCCAACAGGTACTTTCCGATCACCTGAGAGACACCTTTATGATCACCCTCTCATAGAATGACGTTTGATGACCTCAAAGCTTTCTTCCGATACTAGGGAGTTGTATTATCTCATGGTCTAAGGAATACAATATTTGACATAAGAAAAGCTTCGCAAAGATGAACACTATGACACGATCTAATTGCTTCGCTTAGTTTGGGTCTGCCCATTATATCATTTTCCCAATGATATGATCTCATTATTAATCGACAACTCATGTCCATGGTTAGGAAACCTTAACCATCATTAATCAATGAGCTAGTCCATAGAGGCGTACTAGGGACACGGTGTTGTTCACAAACCACACAAGTATTAAAGTTTCCGCTTAATACAATTCTAGCATGGAATATAAACATTATCATGAACAAGAATTATAATAATAACAGCTTTATTATTGCCTCTAGGGCATAATTCCAACAGTCTCCCACTTGCACTAGAGTCAATAATCTAGTTTACATCTGGCAACAATCTCACACCCATGGCACTGAGGTGCTGATCATGTTTTACACGTGGAATAGGTTTAGTCAATGGATCTGCGACATTCAGATCTGTATGTACTTTGCTAATCTTCAGATCTCCATCTGCTATATAATCTCGGATTATATGAAACTTGCGGTTGATATGCTTGGTCTTTGGATGATATCTTGGTTCCTTAGCGAGTGCTATGGCGCCAGTGTTGTCACACAATATCTCCAGTGGGTCCAATGCACTTGGAACCACGCCAAGCTCAGTGATGAAGTTTCTGATCCAAACTCCTTCACTTGACGCTTCTGCAGCAGCCATGTATTCCGCTTCTACTGTAGATCCCGCGATCACGCTTTGCTTGCAGCTTCTCCAGCTCACAGCTCCTCCATTCAAAATATACATGTATCCTGTCTGAGATTTAGAATCATCCTTGTCGGTGTCAAAACTAGCATCGACGTAACCTTTTACGACGAGCTGTTCATCACCCCCATAGACTAAGAACATTTCTTTAGTCCTATTTAGGTACTTTAGGATGTTCTTCACGGCTGTCCAGTGTTCTACTCCTGGATCACTTTGATATCTGCTTGTCAAACTAAGAGCATTGGACACATCCGGTCTAGTACACAGCATGGCATACATGATAGAACCTATGGCCGAGGCATAAGGCACTTTGCTCATAGCTTCCCTATCATTTACCGTAGCTGGACACTGAGCCTTCCTCAATATCTTACCTGACAACATAGGCACTGAACCTTTCTTTGCCTTATCCATTCTGAACCTTTTCAGAACTTTGTCTAGGTATGTACTCTGGCTTAAAGCTATCAGGCGTCTTTGTCTATCTGTATAGATTTTGATGCCCAATATATAAGCAGCTTCACCTAGGTCTTTCATTGAAAAACACTTGTTCAAATAACTCTTCACATCATTAAGCATGTTGATGTCATTTCCAATAATCAATATGTCATCCACATATAGTACCAGAAATGTCACCGAGCTCCCACTCACTTTCTTGTAGATACAAGCTTCGTAGCAATTTGGAACAAATCCAAAGCTCTTGATCACTTGATCAAAACGAAGGTTCCAACTCCGAGATGCTTGCTTCAGTCCATAAATGGAACGCTGAAGTTTGCACATTTTATCAGCATCCTTAGGATCGACAAAACCTTCGGGTTGCATCATATACAACTCTTCATCAATGTTGCCATTGAGGAACGCAGTCTTGACATCCATCTGCCATATTTCATAATCATGAAACGCAGCAATTGCTAATAAAATCCGAATGGACTTAAACATCGCTACAGGAGAGAAAGTCTCATCGTAGTCAACACCTTGAACTTGCCGAAAACCTTTCGCGACAAGCCGTGCTTTATAGACGGTAACGTTACCATCCGCGTCCGTTTTCTTCTTGAAAATCCATTTGCACTCAACGGCCTTTTGGTCCCTAGGAGGGCCACCAAAGTCCATACTTGGTTTTCGCTCATGGATCCCAATTCGGATTTCATGGCTTCTAGCCATTTCTCAGAGTCTGGGCTCATCATCGCTTCCTCATAGTTCGCAGGCTCACTGTCATCTACTAACAAGATAGTTAAGACAGGGTTGCCGTACCACTCAGGAGGGGCACGCGACCTTGTCGACCTGCGACGTTCAGTAGCAGCATCGTCTGAAGCTTCATGATCCTTGTCATTAGCTTCCTCTATCGTTGGTGCATGCGGCACTGGAACAATTTCAGGTGCTGCGCTACTCTCCAATTCAAGAGAAGGTTCAATAACCTCGTCTAGCTCTACTTTCCTCCCACTCACTTCTTTCGAGAGAAACTCCTTCTCAAGAAAGGAACCGTTCTTTGCGACAAACACTTTGCCTTCGGTTCTGTGATAGAAGGTATACCCAATAGTTTCCTTAGGGTATCCTATGAAGACGCATTTCTCCGCTTTGGGTTCGAGCTTGTCCGGCATCAACTTCTTGACGTAAGCTTCGCATCCCCAAACTTTAAGAAACGACAACTTAGGTTTAGCACCAAACCACAGTTCATACGGTGTCGTCTCAACGGATTTAGATGGAGCCCTATTTAAAGTGAATGCAGCGGTTTCTAATGCATAACCCCAAAATGATAACGACAAATCAGTAAGAGACATCATCGATCAGACCATATCTAATAAGGTTCGATTCTAGCGTTCAGACACACCATTGCGTTGTGGTGTTCCGGGTGGCGTGAGTTGCGAAACGATTCCGCTTGCTTTAAGATGCGTGAGAAAATCATAACTCAAATATTCACCTCCACGATCAGATCGTAGAAACTTAATCTTTCTGTTACGATGGTTCTCCACTTCATTCTGAAATTCTTTGAACTTTTCAAACGTTTCAGATTTATGTTTCATTAAATAGATATACCCAAATCTACTTAAGTCATCGGTAAAAGTGAGAAAATAGCGATATCCACCGCGCGTCGAAACACTCATCGGTCCGCATACATCGGTATGTATGATTTCCAACAAGTCCGTTGCTCGCTCCATCATACCGGAGAATGGGGTTTTGATCATCTTGCCCATGAGGCATGGTTCGCATGTGTCAAATGATTCAAAATCAAGAGACTCCAAAAGTCCATCAGAATGGAGTTTCTTCATACGCTTTACACCAATATGACCTAGACGACAGTGCCACAAATAAGTAGTATTATCACTATCTACTTTGCATCTCTTAGCCTCAATGTTATGGATGTGTGTTTCATCCCTTTCGAGATTTAGAAGAAATAAACCATTCACAATAGGTGCATGACCATAAAAGATGTTACTCATATAAATAGAACAACCATTATTCTCCGATTTAAATGAATAACCGTCTTGCAATAAACAAGATCCAGAAATAATGTTCATGCTCAACGCAGGCACAGAATAACACTTATTAAGGTTTAAAACTAATCCCGAAGGTAAAACTAAGGAGAGCGTGCCGACGGCCATCACATCAACTCTTGATCCGTTGCCAACGCGCATCGTCACCTCATCCCTCGCAAGCTGCCGTCTATTCCATAGCTCCTGTTTCGAGTTACAAATATTAGCAACTGAACCGGTATCAAATACCCAGGCACTACAACGAGGGCTAGTAAGGAAAACATCAATAACATGTATATCAAATATACCTTTGATGGTGCCAGCCTTCTTGTCCGCTAAGTACTTCGGACAGTTGCGCTTCCAGTGAACCTTGTCCTTGCAATAGAAGCACTCAGTGTCCGACTTAGGACCAGACCTGAGCTTCTTCTCAGCAGGGGCAACGCGCTTGCCGCCGCCTTTCTTGAAGGGCTTCTTTGCACCCTTACCTTTCTTGAAGGTGGGGGGCTTGTTGACCATCAACATATGATTATTCTTTTTGATGTCCACCTCCGCTACTTTCATCTTAGCGAAGAGCTCAGTGATCATATCAGTGGAACCAATTTGATTGTGAGCAACTACAAAACTTTTGTAGCTAGAAGGGAGTGATTGCACAACTCTGTCAATCTTGAGCTCCTCTGGAATCTTGCAGTCCAGTTGCTCAAGGCGTTGAGTGTAGCCCGACATCTTAATGGCGTGCTCACTAACGGAACTCCCTTCCTCCATCTTGTAGTTAAAGAATTTCTTAGAGATCTCATATCTCTCAGAACGGGCTTGAGTTTGAAACATGTTTTTCAGCTCCTCGAGAATCTCAAAGGGCCCGGCGAACTCCTCAAAATGATTTTGAAGATCCGATTCCATAGCATACAACATAGCGATCTTAATCAAATCATAATCATCCTTGCGTGACTGATAAACAGCTTTCTCATCAGCCAGCGCATCTATAGCAGGGGCGTCACCTAGCGCTTTCTCAAGGATATAGTCCTTTTGTCCGCCAGCGAGAATGATTCTCAGAATGCGGAACCATTTGGTGAAGTTAGACCCATTGTTTCTAAGCTTTTCTATCTCAGCAAAAACGTTGAAGTTGAAGTTGGACTTGGCCATGTGATCTACAATATTTGCAAGTACAACTTAGACTATGTTCATGATAAATAGTTCAACTTAATCAAATTACTAGATGAACTCCCACTAAATTTAACATCCATCAAGTTGTTTAGTGAACACGATCCAAATTCACCACACCTAATCCGATCATCATAAGAAGAGATGTGTTTTCAATGGTGGACAACGAAGTGTCGATCATATCATTCATATGACTCATGCTTAACCTTTCGGTTCTTGTGTTCCGAGGCCATGTCTGTACATGCTAGGCTCGTCAAGTTAGACCCAAGTATTTCCGTGTGTGCAAAACTGGCTTGCACCCGTTGTATGTGAGCGTAGAGTCTATAGCACCCGATCATCACGTGATGCTTGGACACGACGAACTTTCGCAACGGTGCATACTTGGGGAGAACACAGTTTTTATCTTGATCTTTAAGTGAGGAATCATCTTATAATGCTACCGTCGCGATCTAAGCATAATAAGATACATAAAAGGATAAACATCACATGCATATAACTTTATGTGACATGGTATAGCCAATCTTCGCGCAATGATCTCCATCTTGTGCGTTCCGGCATGATCTCCATCACTCCACCATGATTGCCTCCACCACGAATAGCAACTACAACGAATGCTAACTACTTAGCGATAAAGTAAAGCTATTACATGGCGTATAATAAGTTGACTCGCAGGTCATACACAATTATAAAGACAACCATATGGCTCCTGCCGGTTGTGTACTCATCGACATGCAAGTCGTGAAACATTACAAAACATGATCATCGCATACAATATACACATCACATCTTGGGCCATACCATATCACAGAAAACACTCCCTGCAAAAGCAAGTTAGACGCCTCTACTTTGTTGTTGCATGTTTTACGTGGCTTATGGGAGTAGATGCTAAGAACGATTCTTACCTACGGAAAGCCACAACGGTGATATTATGGTTGCCAAACTCCGGTGTTAATCCCATGACAACTATAGTGAGAGAAACTGACATCCACCAGCCGCATGTGTGGAACAAGCCACACGTCAAGTGCGGAGCCGGTCTCGCGAACGACGTCGCGTAAGGTTGGCCTGGACCGCTTCAATCTCACTATCCCGCGTCATAAGAAGAACACAAACAAGAGGCTTGCAACAGAAAACATCAACGCCCGCAACAACCATGTTGCGTTCTACTCGTGAAACACATCTACGCATAGATCTAGCTCTGATACCACTGAAGGGTTTCACGGCATATTAAATCAAAATTTTCTACGGATGCAAACAGAGGGAAAGCCAAGATCTAATCTAGGAGATGCAAACAACGAGAGATATTGGATTAGATCTTCATACCCTTGAAGATTCGCACAGCGGGACGTTCGTCGGAACGTGGATGATGTAGTCGTACTCGCTTCTCCTCCTCGCGATCCGATCCGATCTAGCACCACAAGTGGCGGTGCCTCCGTGAGATGCACACGTGCAGCACCTCGACGTCTCCTCCTTCCTCGGACCAGCAAGTATGGTGGAGAGACGGATTGGATCTACAACACGACGGCGTGGTGTATATGGTGGAGAATTTCTGCAGCAGGGCTTCGCCTACAAACAGTCGGGAGGGAGAGAGGAGGGCAGCAGGGAAGCTAGGGTTGGAGGGGAAGGTGTAGGGGTGGTGCGCCCCCACCCCTCTTTATATAAAGGGGAGCGCAGCCCTAACCCCTCCCCCAAGCCCAAACCGGCGGCCCTAAGGAGGAGGAGTAGGGGGCAAGGAAACCCCCCTTTTCTAGAAGCTCTATCTCGAGTTTAAAACTCTCTTGGCCTGCTGGGCCCTATGGGGCCTTGTTCCCCTGGCCCAATGCGGCCAGGGCACTCCCTCATAGGCCCATGCCCCCTCCCGGAAGGTGGGGCCACGTTGGTCCCCTTCCGGAAGGTTCTAGAAGCTTCCGGTACAATACCGATTAACCTGGAACAATTCCGAACTCCAAAAACTGCACTGCCTTATATGAATCTTATTCTCCGGACCACTCTATAACCTCTCGTGATGTCTCGTATCCCATCCGAGACTCCGAACAAAAACTCATAAATCAATTATCCAATCTATCCTAGCGTCAAGACACGTTATGTGTGTGACCCTTCGGGTTCGAGAATATGCAGACATGATCTTCTATCAATAATCAACAGCGGGGTCTGGAAACCCATATTTACGCCCACACATTCATCGATGATCATATCGGATGAACCATGATGCCAGGATTCAATCAATCCCATATATATATTCCCTTCGTCTCGCGATATTTTACTTGCCCGAGATTTAATCGTCGGTACCGTCATACCTAGTTCAATCTCGTTCACAGCAAGTACTTTACTCGTTCCGTAATCCGATATCACTTTGTGATTAACTCCTTAACCACATGCTTGCAAGCGGTGTTGATATCGATTATCGAGTGGGCCCGAAGTATATCTCTCCGACTTGGGAGGGACAAATCCCATCTCGATACATACAACCCAACAGGTACTTTCCGATCACCTGAGAGACACCTTTATGATCACCCTCTCATAGGATGACGTTTGATGACCTCAAAGCTTTCTTCCGATACTAGGGAGTTGTATTATCTCATGGTCTAAGGAATACAATATTTGACATAAGAAAAGCTTCGCAAAGATGAACACTATGACACGATCTGATTGCTTCGCTTAGTTTGGGTCTGTCCATTATATCATTTTCCCAATGATATGATCTCATTATTAATCGACAACTCATGTCCATGGTTAGGAAACCTTAACCATCATTAATCAATGAGCTAGTCCATAGAGGCGTACTAGGGACACGGTGTTGTTCACAAACCACACAAGTATTAAAGTTTCCTCTTAATACAATTCTAGCATGGAATATAAACATTATCATGAACAAGAATTATAATAATAACAGCTTTATTATTGCCTCTAGGGCATAATTCCAACAGGAACTCATCCACCGGGGATCCATCTTCACCCTATGCAGATCCAGGAGGCTAAGTCATCGATCTTCATCATCAACGGCTGCATCACCACCATATCCATCCATCCCATCTACATCTTGTCTAGATCTTGTTGTAATTTCTATAATCGTTATGGATTTATATAAGTACTATTTATCTATGATAGATTCCATTGTCTTTGTCATGATGTTGATTGCCTCCATGTCTGAGTAGATCATTAGTTTTTGGGGAGATGGAGAAACCCTAGCATGGGATTGAAATAAGATAAATTTTATTATGGTATCCATCGATGTGACCATGTGTTAGATTGTCTTCATCTTGATGTTGGGAGAAGTCGACCTCTCAATATTTGCCTCTTGTGGGGACTTGATGAAGGGAACTACTTGTTGGTAGACGGAGGTGTCTTAGCACTTACAATGACTATAAAGTTGTTGGCACTCCTTACGTATCAACTTGGGAATCGAGGAAACTCACGGAACACTATTCATGTCATGGGATACATCCTATGGGGTAAAGTCCCTTAATAGCGCAGTAATTTGATTGATGTCGATTGTTGTCTACTGTGGTTATGAGGATGATGTGAGCAGTGGTTGCTGCCTATTCGTCCAAAAACAGAGTTCCTCCCACAAATACATAGTTGAGAATGTTCATGATAATAATCTTTACCTTAGACCCTTTATAAATGCTAGAGGTGTATCTGCTACTCCTTGAAAACGCTTTTCCCCATTGTAGTTTCAAATCTCTTTTACATACGCCATACTTATTTTCTGTATTCAGTTTCGTTTACTTTTAATCATTGCTCTCTTATACCAAAAAACCCAAAACACCTTTTTACATAACACTCGCATTTTATCTTGTTACTTAGAACTTTATTCAACATTTCTATTTTAGTATTTATTTCAAGAGTTATTAGACTTTATACTCCTGCTCCATGTGGGATCGATATCTTTATTTCGAAACTAGCTACAAACGATATGTGCACTTGCAGTCATCAAGCTATTTTCTGGCGCTGTTGCCAGGGAGCTAAGCTCTGTAGGTCTTTTAGTTTTTGTTTATTTATTTTAGTCTTGTTAAGTTTAGTTTTTAGTTACAGGCTTCCAACAACATGATGGAGTTTGAGCATATGACTAGTGCTAACCCACTCAGGCACTTTGGGAAGCCCTATGGTATTAATAAAAGAGACAACTCCAACGAGAAGACAAGGAGGGTTGAAATAAATCCTCTACTACTTGGTATTCTACATAAGAAGCAATTTACTAAAGATGAAGAAGATACTGATCCATATGAGCATATTGCATGTTTTAAAAACATATGTAGCACTTTCCAATTACCGGGGTATACGACTAATGAGGTAAGGTTGAAACTCTTTAGTCATACTTTGACTAGTACATCTCTCTCATGGTATAGATCTTTACCCCCAGAAGCCATTACTACATAGGATAATTTAGCTTGCGAATTTCTATCTAAGTATTATCCTTTATCAAAATCTTTTGAAAGAAGGCGTCTTATAATTACTTGGAGGAACCGTCCTAATGAAGGACTAGTAAGAGCTTATATAACATTTAAATATTTACTTAATCAATGCCCTCATCATGATTTTGCCAGAATGGTATTTATTGCATATCTTTTATGGCAGTTTAATTGAACCTAATATAATTGAATTAGACTCTTGCGCAAGATGAGCTTTCATGGATCTACCCATAACAAAAGCTTGGGCTTTACTTAATAGAATTCACGATCATAGAGTTTCATGAAATTTTGGTGTAGGGAGCGAAGGAGGCATAGAAATAGATTATGATTGTATTCATGACTATAATAAAAAGGGCCATGTTAATGAATTATCCAAAGAACTTTATTTGGATTCACATCTTGTGTTGCATGTTGTAAGGCTTTTATAGAACATATCAAGGCTCCAAAAGAGGGTTCGATCAAGTATGATCCACCACCCGAACTTGAAAAGAAAAGAGTAGTTAAAGCAACATCTGGCCTCCCTAGAACCAATGGATGAGATACCTTTCCCTAACACTGCACAGAAGCATATTTTGAAATATGAACAAGTTAAAGCAGTACAGGAGAAGGAAGAAGAGGAAAGTATGCCAAAAGTTGAAGAACACTTGGATGAAACTAAATATGAAGAGGTAACCAAGGAAGAAATTATGGCTATGTATGCACATTGCAACACAGTTAAACTTGATAAAGAGACTTCCGTATTGGTTGAAGGTAAAACTAAGGTAAAATATGTGGATAAGCCTATTCTTCCCTGCATATTTAAAGAAACCTCATATTATGGTTTATGTGATCTTGGCACTAAAGTTAATGTTATATCTTATGATTTTTATCTAGAAATAAAAGAAGAGATAGTACCAGCTACAATAAAGAACACTGATATGACAATCATGTTAGCTAACAAAACTCTTAGAATTCCAATGGGAGTAGTTGAAGATGCAACTGTCATAATTGACAATAAAAAATTCCCTATCGATTTTGTAGTTGTTGATATGCCAGCTGACACTCTTTGCCCAATTATATTTGGAAGAAACTTTTTGAGCGATGTAGGTGCCACAATTGATTTCAAAAAGGAGATTGTGTCTGTTAATCTTGGGGAAGCGAAAAAAGAATTCCACTTTTCCAAATTTAAAGACAAACCTCTACATATACAAGAAGAAGAGAAAGAAAGAACTATCGAGGAAATGGCAGCTCTTTTCTTTAGTAATCAAGAAGAAGAAACAAATGAAGACTCAAATTATGAAGAAATAAGTGTGGAGGACAAGTCTCTTGATGGGGATATGCCTACCGGGGTATACCCAGCAGGACGTTTCCTATCGGCCCAAGCTGCCAGCGAGTGGGCCTGCAGGACGGCGACTGGATCGAGACTTGGCGAGGACCCAGGCGACTGGAAGCTGGAGGCCCAGAAGCGTAGCTAGGACCAGTCGTACTAGGTAAAGAACCCTCCGAATCCTTAACCAATTCGGTTGTAGATCTGTAAACCCTAGCGAGGTGAGCCTATATAAACCTCCCTAGGGTACACGTAGAAGACACGTTCCATCATACATCCCAGCGACTCGCCGCCTAGTCGTCGAGATCGCCCTTGTACTCTCTCCATAATACAATCTAGCATGAGTAGGTCTTTACCCTCCAGAGGACCGAACCTGGGTAAAACCTTGTGTCTCCGCCCTCATCTCGCACCGCAGATGGCTGGCCGCCCTTGCCCTTTGTTCTACTACTCGCTGCCGATTGCAGCATCTGCCGTGGCCATTCCCACGATAGTGGCGCCCACCGTGGGGCCTGGCCAGTCAGGCCGGTGTTCTGCGGCGAGATCCAATATGCCCATCAATGAGACGATTGCCACCGGCCGCATGATTGTGATCAGCGAGATCCTCCAGATCTTGCCGAGCAGCTATGTCCCGGCGACACGCCCCGTCACGCACAGCGTGATCATGCCGGTCGGCATGATCAGCCTCTTCGTCGGCCTCACCAACGTCATCGCCTCGGAGGACTCGGCTCGCATCCCCGCGAGTCGCCACCACGCGGCCAGCTCTCTGAGAGTCAGGTCTGCACCATCCACCACCTCGCCTCCGAGTACGACTCGGCCAACAACAACGTGGCCGAAACCGCCATGACTGCGGACGACGCGACCCTCAACAATGACACCGACTCGGCGACCTCGGCATCGGCCGCTGGATCCATCATCACCGCATCACCCGCGGGCTCCATCACCTAGGTCTCCAACGGGGGAGACTTCGAGGATCCCTCCATTCTTGGGATCTTCGACTTCGATTCCGGATCAGAGAACTCCGGCGACCTCCACATCGGATCTAGCCGCAACATCACGGCCTACATGGTGAATGGCGCGGACGCCCCGCCAGACCCCTTCTCCACGCCGATCTCGCCGACCGCGACGTCAGCGGAGGTCGAGTAACTCCTCGTGCGACTAGAGGAGGCGGTCCGCAAGGAACAAGTGGAGCGCAAAAAATTCCGCCTCGAGCAGGTGACAACACAGGAGCTTTCACGCTACCACCAACTCCGCATTAGGTCGCGCCTGAACCCCACCGTTCAGGGCCGCGCCCTGAACTTCGACGATCAGAACGACCCGGCTCGCATAGCCGAGTGCGCGATCTGCGAAAACGCGTCGCCAGGAGGAAGCTCCCGACCACCACCAGGCGCGACGGCTAACAGCGCCCCACCACCACCACCCGGCCGCGCGCCCCCCGGGATCAGCCGAGAATCCTGGTCTCCTCGTGGGAGCGAGACGCGAATAGCCTCCTGCTGTTCTCCACCCCGATGGACAACGTCGTCGCGAGCCGAGCCGCGGTCGACAACATCACCGTGACCGGGGAAGGCGCCCTGCAGATCCAGTACGCCAAGGCTCTACTCGCCAAGGCAGTCGAGCAACAAAACACGGGTGCCGACTCATAGGGTCGCATGTACTCACGTTCGTCAGGCAGCAGGGCGGCCTCGAGCGGTCGCCCGATGGTTGCAAACACCCTTAACTGCCCACCACCCGAGCCCCTGAAGCTCCAACGTCGACCCACACACATGGCACTCTCCACCAATGACCCGCGACCGGCGAACAACTTCGTCGCCGCCAACGGGCAGCCGGTCGACGTGCGCACCCACATCATCAACAATCAGAGCTGGCGCGCAGGCCAGCCTGATGACTTGAGGCATACCCTCACCAACCGCCGTGACGGCGAACCAAGGGGGTCGTTGAACCGAGTCAGACCCCAGTGCTTCGGACCAATGATCCGAGGCGAAAGATACCCGGCGAACTTCAAGGCGCCGAAGGAGATCGAGAAGTACGACCCCTCGTATGACCCGTCCGTGTGGCTGGACACCTACCTCATGGCAATTGGAATCGCCGGCCACACCGACCTGCTTGCCGCTCGCTGCCTCCCCCTTATGATGGAGGGAGTGTGCCGGCAATGGATCAACACCCTCCCCACGGACAACATCGACTCCTGGGAGGAAATGCATGATGCCTTCTCAGGCACTTCGAGGGCTCATACACCCGTGCCACCACCATCGAGGACCTAGAGCGATGCGTCCAGGGACCCCGCGAGTCGACCCGCAGCTGGGTCCAAAGGTGGCAAGACATGTGGTACAACGTGGTCGGAATCCACCCGGACACCGTGATCCACTGCTTCAAGACCTCATGCCGCTACGAGCCCCTGGTGGCCAAACTCAAGCGGGTGTACAAAACACTCGACAACATACCGGACCTCCTCGAGATCGCCAAGCGGTACGCGGAGGAGGACCCAAACCAAGAAACCGACGATGAGTCCGGAGGGAATCGCCACACGAGCGGCCACGACAACGGGAGACGACCCGAGATACGATACAGCAACACTCGACTCATTGGCAAGCGCCGAGGTGACGGGCGAGTCAACTTCGTCGCCAACGCCGGATACGCCCCCACGCAAGCCCAAAAGCTTTCGCCGCGATGGAGGCCAACGCCGCGACAGTGGCAACTACAAGGAAAAGCCGAGGTTCGACCCAGCGGCTCTCCTCAACCAGCCCTGTGTGTTCCACAGTAGGGAGGGGAAACCTGCCACGCACACGACCGCCGACTGCCACTCCCTGAGGGAGATCGAGAAGGCACGGTGCGCAAGGGAAGATCCCGACAACCACCCGCCAAACGGCGGCAAATTTGGCAACGACGCCGGCTCGCTCCACGCCTTCACCGGATTCAACACGAAGCGCGAGAAGAAGGTCATTGCCCACGCTGTCACCGTCAACGCGGTGTCCCAGATCGACATCCCCCAGTTCCTCAACTGGTCCGAGCAACCAATCACCTGGAGCCGCGAGGACCATTCGCCACGAATCGAATATCCGGGCCGAGTCGCCTTGGTGGTCAAGCCCAAAGTGGGAGACTATTGGCTCCCCAAGACGCTGATGGACGGCGGCAGCTCCATCAACATTCTGTACCTAGACACGTTCAGGCGACTGCGGCTCCTGCAGTCGATGATCGAGACGACGTACACCACCTTCCACGGCATCGTCCCTGGTCGGAAGGCATACCCGATCGGCAAGGTGACGCTGCCAGTCACCTTCGGCACACTAGCGAACTTCTGCACCGAGCGTATCGTCTTCGAGCTGGTGCCATTCAACAGCCCCTACCACTGGGTCCTAGGGCGACAGGCGTTCGCCAAATTCATGGCAGCACCCCACTACGCGTACAACGCGATGAATCTCCTCGGGCCATGCGGCATCATCACTGTCCATGGCGACCCCGACATGGCCGCAGAGTGCGAGGCCAAAGGCGCCGAGCTCGTCGACGCTGTCATCGCGGTAGAAGCCAACCACGCAGAGGATCTCGCCAAGTACGCGAGCGGGGTCATCAATGACGACCCCACCATACTCAAGAAGCCCAACTCGGAGGGTGGCAGCTCCACTGCCTTCAAGGCAACGACGCACACTCGCACCATCGAGTTGGTCACAGGCGACTCCAGCCAGACAGTGACGATTGGGACGGGCATGAGCCCAGCATAGGAAGGCGCGCTCATCGAGTTCCTACGTGAGAATCGCGACATCTTCGCATGGAAGCCGACTGACATGCCTGGTGTCCCGAGGGAACTCGTTGAGCACAAACTCAACACCGACCCTAAAGCATGACCTGTCAAGCAGTCGATGCGGCCCTTCAATGAAGAGCTCCGCCGAGCAATCACCGAGGAGGTGCAGCGTCTACTCGCTGGAGGCTTCATCCGGCCAATCAAATACTCGAAGTGGCTGGCAAACCTAGTCCTGCTCGAGAAGAAAAACGGGACCTGGAGAATGTGTATCGATTACACAAACCTCAACAGCGCCTGCCCGAAGGAGCAGTCGTCCTCCTGCGGATCGATCAAATCATTGATTCAACCGTGGGCTCAGAGTCGCTATGCTTCCTCGATGACTACTCTAGATACAACCAGATCATAATGGTAGTCGAGGACGAGGAGAAGACGGCGTTCATCACGCCATTCGGAGCCTTCTGCTACACCGCCATGACCTTCGGCCTCAAGAACGCCAGGGTGACCTACCAGAGATGTATGCAGGAGTGCCTTGTGAGCCAAATCGGCCGCAACATCCACGTCTACATCGACGACATGGTGATAAAGTCCACTCGCCAAGGCGACCTACTCGCCGACCTGGCAAAGACCTTTGCCAACCTGCGGAGGTACAAAACAAAGATAAACCAAGGAAAGTGCACCTTCGGTGTACCCACTGGTCAGCTGCTGGGGTACGTCGTCTCCAAGCACGGGATCGAGGCGAACCCCGCCAAGATCAACACGATTGCCCGGCTCGGAAGACCCGAGTGCCTGCACAACATCCAGAAGCTGGCCGGGTGAGTCGCGGCTCTCAGTCGCTTCATCCCCCAACTAGGTGAGAAGGCGATGCCCCCTATCGCTTAATGCGCAAGAACCCCACTTTCTAGTGGGACAAGGAGGCAGACGACGTGCTCCACGCCCTCAAGGAGGTGCTACTCGCGGAACCACTACTCGCCGCCCCCGTCGAGAAGGAGCCCATGCTCGTTTACGTCGCGGCCTCTGAGTGAGTTGTCAGCACCGTCATGGTCGTCGAACGACCAGAGGAAGGCAAGGAACGCCTGGTGCAACGACCTGTATACTACATCAGCGAAGTCCTCACCGAGTCGCACCAGCGCTACCCGCAGTACCAAAAATTGGTATATGCGGTCTTCCGAGCCCAGCGGCGACAGCTGCACTACTTCCAGGAACATCCAATAACGATCGTCTCCTCAGCACCGTTGCAGGATATCATACGCAACCGCAAGGCGACCGGGCGAGTCGCTAAGTGGGCCGTCGAGATCGGAGTCCACACCATAAGGTACGAGCCGCGCAAGGCGATCAAGTCGCATTCTCTCGCGGATTTCCTCACCGACTGGGAGGAGGCCCAGCAACCAGAGAAACTACCATACCTCCATTACTGGAGCCTACACTTCAACGGCTCCAAGAACACAGATGGCGTAGGGGCAGGGATCGTGCTCACATCTCCGAAGGGCGACAAGCTACGCTACGTCCTGCACCTCGACTTCACCCCTTGCACCAACAACATGGACGAGTATGAGGCGCTACTCCACGGCATGCGGGTAGCCAAGGAGATGAACATCAATCACCTACGCTGCTACGGCGACTCCGACCTCGTCGTCGGGCAAGTCACCGGCACCTGCGACGCACTCTCGTGGGCTACTCTGTCGAGTGGATCAACAGGCGGAAGAACGAGGAGGCCGACGCACTCTCCCGCATCAGCTCGGCTCGACTCGCACCACCCGCCGGCATCTTCCTCGACACCATCACCAAGCCTTCTGTCTCTCCCCCGAGGGAGATCGACATCGGAATCCCGCTGCAACCAGACGCAGCCCTGGTCGCACTGATCACGAGCCAAGCGACTGGACCGCGCCATACATCGCTTACCTGGAGGGAGGCACCCTACCTGCTCACGAGACGGAGGCCCGGATGATAGCACGCCGCTGCAAATCCTTCGTCATCATCAACGGTGAGCTCCACAAGCGGAGCGTGACCAGCATGTTCCAACGCAGCGTCCAACCCGCAGAAGGACGCAAGATCCTCCAGGACATCCACGCTGGCGCCCGCTCCCTAGTCGCCAAGGCTATGCGACATGGCTTTTACTGGCTCACCGCACACGCCGACGCGGTCTACATCGTCCAACGCTGCGTCGGGTGCCAGAAGTACGCCAACCAGACTCACGTGTCGAGCTCGGCACTCAATACCATCCCCATCACCTGGCCATTCGCCGTGTGTGGCATGGACATGGTAGGCCTGTTCAAGAAGGCCCCCTCTGGCTTCACCCACCTCCTAGTCGTAGTCGACAAGTTCACAAAATGGGTGGAGGACAAGCCAGTCGGCAAGTGCGATGGGAAGACTGCCACCAAATTCCTACGCGAGCTCATCTATCGCTACGGGTTCCCGCACAGCATCATCACGGACAACAGCACAAACTTCGCCAAAGGAGCCATGGCGGAATTCTGCGAGGAGCACAATATATGACTCGACCTCGCCTCAGTCGCCCACCCGGAGTCTAATGGATAGGCGGAACGCGCCAACCAGAGCCTCCTCCATGGTCTGAAGCCGCGACTGCAAGTTCCACTCGAGCGAACTCCCGGGTGCTGGGTCGAAGAGCTCCCCTCTGTCATCTGGGGCATCCGCACCTCCGTCAACACGTCGACAGGATTCACTCCCTTCTTCATGGTGTACGGTATCGAGGCCGTCATGCCAACAGACCTTGAGCACGATTCGCCGTGGGTAGTCAACTACGCGGAGGCCGACAACGAACTCGCATGCCAGGACGAAGTCAGCCAGCTCGACGAAGCACGCGACCTAGCTCGCTCCTGCACCGCCATCTACCAGCAAGGGTTTCGCTGCTACCACAGTCGGCGAGTACGGACTCGCACCTTCCAGGTAGGCGACCTAGTACCGCGTCTGATTCAGGACAAGAAGGGCACGCACAAGCTCTCTCCCCCTTGGGAGGGACCATTCGCCATCGGGCGAGTCCTGGGCAACGACGCCTACCACCTCACCGACGTCCGAGGTGACGGAAAACTCGAAGTCAAGTGGCCATGGAATGTAAACCTCCTACGAAAGTTCTACTCCTAGAACTCCAGACATGTACCTCCTACCTGCTATGAAATAAAGAAGATCGATTCGCACAAATTGTGTCCACTCTCCGTACCTTGTGCCACTCGCACTCGTAATAACAACGCTATGATACTCGCAGAAGTCAACCTTTGGTGACGCGACCGGCACAGCCAAGTAGTGTGATACGAGGGCACTGGAAAACTTCAGGCCTCATACCGTCCACGAAAAAAGACAACCCGGAGCCCCATTGGAGTTGCCTCGCTCGACTGGCTTCCCGAGCCAAGACAACTGCATTCGCTTCCCACAACGACCCAGTCCTCCATATCCTCGGCGCAGCGACTCGAACGGCAAAGTACCACACTCGGGGACTGACGCCAGCCCAAAGAGAAGCGGCTAGGGAAAAATGCCAAGTACGAGAGAGCGCCCTGGACTCGCCACGCGACTGGTCCTACGTATCAGGTGGAGTGACGCGCCTAACACAACGCGCCTGGTCCTCACCTACCTCGGGTATGCGCCTAGAACAGCCAAGTACCACGCCCGGGGACTCGGCGACCCGACCCTGTTCGCGCCCGGAAAAACGGCCAAGTAAAGAGCGCCCCTTGGAGTCGCCATGTGACTGGCTTTTCGAGCCATGGCGAGTCGACCTTAACTCACTAACAGTTCAAACAACACATAAAAACGAGGTTAACCCCATAAAAAGGGCGGACGTGCTCGGGGACTCGCACAACCAACAACCAAACCAGAAAAACAATGACAAAAGAACCCTCGCATTTCTTCATAGCAGCAAAATTTGTTCGCTTACAAGGATAATTACACTTTCATCCTACACTAACACTGATCGACAAAGTACTCTATTTCGCAGGCTTTGACGAGGAGGCGCCACCATCCTTGCGATAGCAGATAAAGGGAACCCACGGATTCGATGGGTACGTCATAAGCTCACCCGCCATGGCCGCACGGAACGGCTGCTCCACCTTGAAGTCGCGGTGCGCCGGCTCGGGGTCGTTCGGGGCAACGACCGTTTCCTGGTAAGGAATGAGGTCGCCCATCGCCCACACCCGGTCGGCGTACACTGCAGCCCGCTCCGTCAGCTTTAGCACCTCGGCGATCTCTACTGAGCCCGTCGATGAAGGGTACCCGCTCGTGACGTCGTCAAGGTCGAAGTCATCGGCAAAATGCGCGAGCCCAAGGCTCAGCGCAGTCCCCGCTCCATGACGGAAGGCCGACCGCATCATGAACTCCACAACCGCCAGGGCCCTCTCCAGATAGCGCCAAACTTCGACGAGGTCGTTGGGGATCACCTCGGTGGGCGAGATCTCCTGAAGATACACCCAGAGGCAGGTCGCTGACAGCGCGGCAGAATTAGCCAGAGTGGTGACGCATTGCCGTGCGTCGTACGACTGCGCTTCTTCGGCATTATCAGTAATCAGGCCTGCAACACACAAGCAAATAGTAAGGGAAGCACCAGCAAAACAATGCGGTTCGCGCGCTCGGAGATTTGCAGAAGGAAAGCTCACCAATCAATGGGCGACAGAGTTCCGTGATGAAATTTTGAAAAGCAGAGAAGTCATTCTGCAGCCCGGCGACGAGCGCATCTGACACCTTCCGCTCCTCAGCAGCAGAAGCAACGGCCGCCTTGGCCCGTCTGTCCGCCGAGATCGCCTCCGCCTTCGCCTCCTTGAGCTCATGCTCCAGTTCAGCGATTCGCTTCTCCGCGGCGCTCAAGGAAGACTGGGCAACCGTCAACTCACTCGCCGGAACGAGGCCCTGGAGAGCCTCCTTCACCGTGGCCGCGCTATCCTTTGCTTCAACAACAAAGCGATTACAAACGTAACAAGATTATGACCAGCGCCAAGCATGAATAACACTCACCCGCATTCGCTCGAAGCTGCTCGTTTGTGTCCTGAACAACGAGTAGCTCCTTCTCACGCGATGCTTGGCAGCAAGCCACTCTGCCGACTCGCGCTGCAGGCCCTGTGCAACAATGAAAGCGTCAGCAACAAAGAATTCCTAAGTGCCTAGCCGCTAAAATTTAGCGACTAACCACTCAGGGACTGGACGACAAAAATTCCTAAGTGCCTAGCCGCTAAAATTTAGCGACTAGACACTCGGGGATTGGACGACAAAAATTCCTAAGTGCCTAGCTGCTGAAATTCAGCGACTAACCACTCGGGGACTGGACGACAAAAATTTCTAAGTGCCTAGCCGCTGAAATTCAGCGACTAACCACTCGGGGACTGAACGACAAAAATTCCTAAGTGCCTAGCCACTGAAATTCAGCGACTAGTCACTCGGGGACTGGATGGCGAAAACCAATAAGAATCCGACCACTGAAATTCAGTGGCCCGATCCTCAGGGACTGTACATACCTGGATGGCGGCACCTAGCATGTCGTGAAGTTCCATTGCGTCCACCGACGAGAGCACGAATGGAGTATGCCCGCGACGCTGGTCGACCTCCGTACTAGTGGCCTCAGGCAATCGGCTTGACGGCACCGAGGCACTCGTCGTGGCGGCCCTCTCTACAAAGCGAGGGAACGTCGCCACCGTGGCTCCTGCACCACCCGAAGGCGGGTTGGACGCCTCAACCGAGGTTGTGGGGCCTGCCCGCTGTGACTCCATGACTTCCATGGCCCTCGGAGCTACGTCCACCGCAATCGGAGTTTCGCTCGGGGCAACTGCTGGCTCGTCCGAGATTGTGACGACCTCGTCGCCCTTTGCTCTTTTGGCGCCTTCAGCGGGCGCCTTAACCTCGTCGCCCTTTCTCTTCCTCGAGGGGTCAGCTGGTGCCTCCGTGGCACCCGAGGGAACCTTGGCCACCGGAGGGTGTCCTATCTTCTTCACTCTAGTACAGTGCAACAACTCCGCCAGTAGACTCGCCAGTCGAACATACATAAAACAGACAAATGAAAGGATTGAGAAACACTCACTTGGCGGCTAGGATAAATCGCAGGCCAGTACGAATATTGGCCGGCTTCTCCAGCTCTGGCCCCAGTTTCCGACTGAGGCCCACCTCGAACACGCTATGCGACCAAGACACCGACGACTTCTTCGAGGACGAGGCCACGGCAGGAGGTTCAGTGGCAATTGTCGTAGGAGCTCCTCTCGACGGCGAGGCCCCTGTAGATGGAGCGGCCACCAGCCCGATAACTGGGATGAACAGCGGCGGCAGCGATGCCAACGGCACCTCGTCTTCCGCGACGGTCACATTAGTCGCCGCGGTCGCATGCGCCGCTGCTTCTTCGGCTGCGCTGGTAGCGTCGGAGCTACTCGCGGACCGAGGCGGAGACACCGGTTTAGCCGGCTTCGTCTTCTTCTTTGGTGGCGGCGGCTTCATCTTCTTCGATGGTGTAGCTTCACGGTGCGAGGTGTGCTCGGGAAGCTCGTCGTCATCATCGTCGTGGGCCTCGAGGCTCTTGCTAGCCTCGAGCTTGCGTTGATGCTGCCCGCGTGTCTTGCGAACCATGGGTGCAGCGACCTCCACGGCTTCGTCACCATCATCGTCATCATCGTCGTCCCCGCCCCCGTCACTTCTGGCATTGCCCTTATCAGGCGAATACTCGCTCTTGTCTTCGGTGGACGAGTTCGAGTTCTCGTCATCTGCGGGTGGAAGCCAACCTTCCACCACTTGGAATAACTGCAGCAATCAAGCAAAAATTAGCACGACCGGGAATGCAAAACTGCGACTGCGAGTGCATGGTAAATAAAAGAACTCACCGTTGGGTCTTGGTGCTTCGTGGTGTAAGGCGCGGCCCCAGCCTTTGCATCAAGATACACAGCCATGGTGATCTTCTTCAGGGCCAAGGTGTAATCGTTGAGTCTCCACTCGGCGTGGCGGGACTTCGTCGGGTCATCCTTGCATGTATACTCGTACATATAGTGGGCGCGGCTGGCCAGAGGCACGAGCCGTCGCCCGAGCCAGCAGTTGTAAAGGTTGATGGTTTGGAGGCCCTTCTTCTTCAGGTTGCGGATGGTCTGCAACATCTCGTCGACGACCATCCGCTGATCCAACGGAAGCTTGGTGACTTGGAGCCGACGCGGCTCGGGCCGGTCGGCGGAGTACGTCGGAAGAGCCACCTCGTCGCCCGGCGGCGACTCAGTCACGTAGAACCAGCTCTTCTTCCACTCATTCGCCGCTTTGGCGGGCAGCATCAGATCAAAGAAGGACGCCTTCGACTTCAACTGAAAAGTCAGGCCGCCCGCGGCTAACATCGGGCCGCCTGCCTCTTCACGGCTGATCCTCCCGTGGAACAGATCTTTCCATAGGGGGAAGTATGGTCGATAGCCCAGGTAGCACTCGTAGAACGCCACGAAGATGGCGAGCTGCTCGATGTTGTGCGACCCTAGGTCCGACGGTTGGATGTCGTAGTAGGTGCAAAAGCGGTGGAAGAAGAGGGAGGTGGGGAATCCGAGTCCCCGCTCCAGATGGCTGGTGAAGCAGACGAATTCCCCCTCGTGCGTACTCGGGATCATCTCTCCGGCCGCGGCGATGCGCCATCTCCCGGTGCGGAGGATCCCTGCCTCCTCGAACGACTTCAGCAACGCCTTCGTACACTTCGATCTGCCCCATGGTTTCGCTGGAGGGGCCATCGATTGAGGGATCTGGGGCTGCGAATCGCTCTGGGTCGCTCTGATCGCTGCGCGGAATGGGGAATTGAAAATGAACGAGATCAGAAGAAGTGAGGGAAGTGTTTTCCCCTCGCCAATCACTCTCCTTATATAGTGGTTGTTACCCGCCATTTTCGGGGAGCCGTTACCACGCGGTAATTACACCGATATTACCGTTGGATTACCCAACGGCTAATTTGACCAGCGCTGACGGTCCAACTTCATCCACGCGAATCGCTGTCCTCAGCGACTTGACGATCCGCCGACCTTATCACTACAACAGTGACTTAACTATTCGCCGACCTGTTCGCCAAGCTACGATCTGATTAGTCGCCGTTATTGCGACTAAAATGACTAGTTCTTTCCTTTGTTCAGGAGTCCACCGCTGACTCGACTGGGCGTCCAAATTGGACCCGCATACTCCGACTGCCAATGAACACCTGCGACGAATCAACGACGGCCTCGGGGACTACTGATGGGGATATGCCAACCGGGGTATACCCAGCAGGACATTTCCTATCGGCCCAAGCTATCAGCGAGTGGGCCCGCAGGACGGCGACTGGACCGAGACTTGGCGAGGACCCAGGCGAATGGAAGCTGGAGGCCCAGAAACGTAGCTAGGCCCAGTCGTACTAGGTCAAGATGTAGGGGTTCGTAGCATGGAAAACAAAATTTTCTATCGCATACAAACAAACAAGCCAAGATCTATCTACTAGATTGTAGCAACGAGTCGATGGAATAACTTACCCTCGAAGATTCCAAAGCGGTTAACGAGAGCAGATTCTCGTGGCTGATGTAGTCGTACACTTGTCGATCTCAAGATCGCGTAGACGATCCTTCCGGCGCTGCGTTCCGGCAGCGCTCCCGCAGTCGGTCACACGTTCGGTACTCGATGAAGACCTTCCTCTCCCTTGTTCCAGCAGGCGGCGGAGGTTGTAGCACTCTCCTTGTGATTCCGGCAGCACGACGGCGTGGTACCAGAAGTAGAGGGAAGATCTCGCAGGGCTTCGCCTTAAGCCGGAGCGAGTATGGTGGACTGTGAGAGAGCCTTGGTGATCTAGAGTTTAGAGGCACAAAGGGGTTTAGAGCAACCAGCACCTAGGGATTAGCTAGACGGCGGTTTAGAATAGATTTTAGAGCAGCCGCATCTAGAAGAGGGGCGGCGGCTGGTCTAGGGTTTAGAGGGGCGCCGGCTATGGGGCAAAGTGTAGGGAGAGGGGGCGCCCCCTCCCTTTCTTTTATAGGTGGGAGGGGCGGCTAGGGCTAGCCGAGTCCTCCCCCAACTCCCTTGCTGGCCGGCGGTTTGGAGGAGAGAAGGGAAACCTTCTCTTCCCAGGTTTCCTTCTCTCCCTCCACTTCACAAAATAGCCGTTTGACTTTTCAAATTGGCGTTTGACTTATCAAACTAGGATTTGATTAAACCCTTTATTTTGTTCAGCGATGACACCTAGTACATGATGCAATCATTCCAACTTGTTATGACACATTCATGTACCCTTCCCCTCCGGAGCGCCGGACATTCCGGAACCTTCTAGAACATTTCCGATGAAAACACCGGAACCATTCTCCAACTCCGAAACAGGACTTTCCTTATATGAATCTTATTCTCCGGACCATTTCGGATCTCCTCGTGATATCCCGGATCCCATCCGAGACTCCGAACAACATTCGGTCTCTTACTCATCATTCCATAACTACTCAACAACATCAAATCCTTAAGTGTGTCTCCCTACGGTTCGTGAATTATGCGGACATGATCGAGACACTTCTCCGATCAATAACCAATAGAGGAATCTGGAAATTCATATGGCTCCCACATATTTCTACGATTACTTTGCGATCGAATGAACCACTTACATATGATACCAATTTCCCTTTGTCTCATGATATTTTACTTATCCGAGGTTATGATCGTCGGTATCTCTGCATTCCTAGTTCAACCTCGTTACTGATAAGTACTCTTTTCTTGTTCCCGTGGTATGTGATCCCTTGTGAGCCAGTCACATGCTTGCAAGCTAATTGGATGACATTCCACCGAGAGGGCCCAGAGTATATCTATCCGTCATATGGATGGACAAATCCCACTCTTGATCCATGTGTCTCAACCAATACTTTCCGAACACTCAATGCCACCTTTATAGCCACCCTGTTACGGTGTGGTGTTTGATGTCATCAAAGCATCCTTCCGGTAAAGGTGATATGCATGATCTCATGGTCGAAGGAATTAGGTTACTATGTATCAGAAAGCTTATAGCAAATGAACTATATTAAATGACTTGATCTTTATGCTACGCTTAACTATAGGAGTATGTCCATCACATCATTCTCCTAATGATATGACCCTGTTGTTAATAACATCTCTATGTTCATGATCAGGAAACCATGATCATATATTAACCAACAAGCTAGTTTAACAAGAGGTTTTACTAGGGACTCTTTTATGTTTACAAATCACACAAGTATTAATGTTTCCGGTTAATACAATTATAGCATGGTATGTAAACATTTATCATAAGTATGAAGATATGATAATAACCACTTTATTATTGCCTCTTGGGCATATCTCCAACACAAGAACCCTCCGAATCCTTAACCAATTCTATTGTAGATCTATAAACCCTAGTGAGGTGAGCCTATATAAACCTCCCTAGGGTACACGTAGAGGACACGTTCCATCATACATCACAGTGACTCGCCGCCTAGTCGTCGAGCTCGCCCTTGTACTCTCTCCATAATACAATCTATCAGGAGTAGGTCTTTACCCTCCGGGGCGAACCTGGGTAAAACCTTGTGTCTCCGCCCTCATCTCGCACCGCAGATGGCTGGCCGCCCTTGCCCTTCGTTCTACTACTCGCTGCCGATTGCAGCATCTGCCGTGGCCATTCCCACAACATCTCTAGAAGAATTAGAAAGTGAATTTGATTCACTTCCCATTTTAGGGACTCCAACTGATGAGGCTTTTGAAGAGCCAGAAAAGAGAGGGGATGAGGAATTACCACCCCCAAAATTAAAAACTT
Organism: Avena sativa; assembly: GCA_916181665.1. Lineage (NCBI taxonomy): Eukaryota > Viridiplantae > Streptophyta > Magnoliopsida > Poales > Poaceae > Avena > Avena sativa. The sequence continues at coordinate 255,016,226 of OV702296.1, forward strand.
TACCATATAATCTTAAATGTAGATTTTTGGACAATACTAATAAATTCCCTATTATTATTAGTGCTAAACTTTTAGGGGAGGAAGAAGAAGAACTCATGAAAGTACTTAAGGAGCATCGCAAAGCCTTTGGGTACTCAATGGATGATTTGAAGGGAATTAGTCCCATGATAACCGTCCATCGAATATTCATGGAGGAAGGTGCTAAACCAGTTGTAGAATTTAATAGAAGGCTGAAGCCTGAAATGAAGGAAGTGGTAAGAAAAGAAATAGTACGCCTACTGGATGCAGGTATAATCTATCCTATAAAAGAAAGTGATTGGATAAGTTCTGTTCATTGCGTTCCTAAGAAGGGCAGTTTTACTGTTGTTCCTAACGAAAACAATGAATTGATACCTACCAGAACTATTGTTGGACATAGGATGTGCATAGATTTTAGGAAATTTTGAATAAATAAACTAGGAAAGATCACTATCCTTTACTGCTCATAGATCACACTTTAGAGAGGTTAGCAAACCACACTCATTTTTGTTACTTGGATGGATACTCTGGTTTTCCCAAATAGTTGTTCATCCCGATGACCAACTTAAAACAACTTTCATTAGTCCTTATGGTTTACATGCTTAAGGACGCATGCCTTTTGGTTTATGTAATGCCCCAGCTACTTTTCAAAGATGCATGACTTCTATCTTTGCAGATTTTATAGAACTAATAATAGACGTATTTATGGTAGACTTTTCTGTCTATGGAACTTTGTTTACTAGTTGCTTGGATAATCTCAAAAGGGTTTTGCAGTGTTGCGAAGAAACTAATCTTGTCCTAAACTGGGAGAAGTGCTATTTCATGGTCAAAGAAGGTATAGTCCTTGGACATAAAGTATCAGGTAAAGGTATTGAAGTAGATAGGACTAAGGTTGAAGCAATAGAGAGAATGCCACAACCAAGGGACATAAAAGGTATAAGAAGTTTTCCTGGTCATGTTGGTTTTTATAGAAGGTTCATTAGGAATTTCTCTAGAATTTCTAAACCTTTAACTAATCTGTTGCAAAAGGGAGTAAGATTTAATTTTGATAATAAATGCCTTATTCCCTTCGATAAACTTAAACATGCTTTATATCATGCTCCCATCATTAAACCACCTATATGAGATATGACTTTTGATTTAATATGTGAAGCTAGTGATGATGTTGTAGGATTAACTCTAGGACAACATATAGGTCGCAGATTTAATATCAAACATCATGCTAGCAGAACTCTCAATAGTGCTCAAAAGAATTATCCTAAGGAAGAAATAGAACTTTTTGTTGTATTTTTCTCCTATGTTAATTTTCTTTCCTATATAGTTCATGCAAAAGTAAGAGTTCATATGGATCATGATGGTTTAAAATAACTCCTCGATAGGAAGATTCATAAGCCAAGACTGATTCGTTGGATCCTTTTACTTTAAGAATTTGAGTTATAGATTATGCATAGGCAAGAAAAGATAATGAATGCAACATCTGTAGGGTTTCGTAGCATGGAAAACAAAAAAATTCTACCACATACAAACAAACAAGCCAAGATCTATCTACTAGATTGTAGCAACGAGTCAATGGAATAACTCACCCTCGAAGATTCCAAAGTGTTTAACGAGAGCGGATTCTCGTGGGTGATGTAGTCGTACTCTTTCCGATCTCAAGATCGCGTAGACGATCCTTCTGGCGCTGCGTTCCGGCAGCGCTCCCGCAGTCGGTCACACGTTCGGTACTCGACGAAGACCTTCCTCTCCCTTGTTCCAGCAGGCAGCGGAGGTTGTAGTACTCTCCTCGCGATTCCGGCAGCACAACGGCGTGGTACCGGAAGTAGAGGGGAGATCTCGCAGGGCTTCGCCTTAAGCCGGAGCGAGTATGGTGGAGTATGAGAGAGCTCCTCGGCGATCTAGGTTTTAGACACACCAAGGAGGAGGTGCTAGAGCTGGCGGCTAGGGTTTGGGGCACCCCAAGTCGGCAGCTAGGGCAACCCTGGGAGGTGGCGGCAGCAGCAGGAGGTGGTGGCGCCAATCTAGGGTTTTGGAGGAGAGGTACTTGTGTACTAGGAGGGGCAGCCCTGCCCCTCCCTTTATAGGTGGGAGGTGTGGCCAAGGGGAGGGGAGTCCCTCCCCAACTCGGCTTGGAGGTGGTCCGGCGGTTGGAGGAGGGAATCCCTCCCCAACTCGGTTTCCCACTCCTCCTCCTCTTTCCAAAACTTGCCGTTTGACTTTCAAACTAGCCGTCTGACTTTTCAATTTAGGATTTAAATAAACCCTTTATTTTGGACAGCAATGACACCTAGTACATGATGCAATCATTCCAACTTACAATGACACATTCATGTACCCTTCCCCCCCGGAGTGCCGGACATTCCGGAACATTCTAGAACATTCCCGATGAAAACACCGGAACCATTCCCTAACTCCAAAACGGGACTTTCCTTATATGAATCTTATTCTCCAAACCATTCCGGATCTCCTCGTGATATCCCGGATCCCATCCGAGACTCCGAACAACATTCGGTCTCTTTCTCATCATTCCATAACTACTCAAACAACGTCGAATCCTTAAGTGTGTCTCCCTACGGTTCGTGAATTATGCAGACATGATCGAGACACTTCTCCGAACAATAACCAATAGAGGAATCTGGAAATTCATATGGCTCACATATTTCTACGATTACTTTGCAATCGAATGAACCACTTACATACGATATCAATTTCCCTTTGTCTCATGATAGTTTACTTATCCGAGGTTATGATCGTCGGTATCTCTGCATACCTAGTTCAACCTCGTTACTGATAAGTACTCTTTTCTTGTTCCTGTGATATGTGATCCCTTGTGAGCCAGTCACATGCTTGCAAGCTAATTGGATGACATTTCACCGAGAGGGCCCAGAGTATATCTATCCGTCATATGGATGGACAAATCCCACTCTTGATCCATGTGTTTCAACCAATACTTTCTGAACACTCAATGCCACCTTTATAGCCACCCAGTTACAGTGTGGTGTTTGATGTCATCAATACATCCATCCGGCAAAGGTGATATGCATGATCTCATGGTCGAAGGAATCAGATAACTATGTATCAGAAAGCATATAGCAATTGAACTATTAAAATGACTTGATCTTTATGCTACGCTTATCTATAGGAGTATGTCCACCATATCATTCTCCTAACGATATGATCTTGTTGTTAATAACATCTCAATGTTCATGATAGGGAAACCACAATCATCTATTAACCAACAAGCTAGTATTATATAGAGGCTTTACTAGGGACTTCAAATTTAGTTTACAAATCACACAAGTATTAATGTTTCCTTGTTAATACTGTTATAGCATGAATGTAAACATTTATCATAAACTCAAAGATATAATAATAACTACATTTATTATTGCCTCTAGGGCATATCTCCAACAGTCTCCCACTTGCACTAGAGTCATCTAATCTAGATTACATGGTAATATACCGAACACCCATGGCAGTTTGGTGCTGGTCATGTTTTGCCCTCGGGAGAGGTTTAGTCAACAGATCCGCCACATTCAGATCTGTGTGTACTTTGCAAATCTTTATATCCCCATCTTGGATATGTTCTCGAATAGCGTGAAAACGTAGCTTGATGTGCTTCAGCTTCTTGTGTGACCTTGGTTCTTGCGCATTGGCTATGGCACCCATGTTATCACAGTAGATAGACATTGGGTCCAGCGCACTAGGAACCACACCCAGCTCTGTAATGAACTCTTTCATCCATATCGCTTCTTGTGAAGCCTCCGAAGCAGCCATGTATTCCGATTCAGTTGAAGATCTCGCCACAACGCTTTGCTTTGCACTCCTCCAGCTAACTGCTGCACCATTCAAAATAAATACGTATCCAGATTGTGATTTAGAATCATCCGGATCGGTGTTCCAACTAGCATCGGTGTAACCATTAACAACGAGCTGTTCATCACCTCCATAAGAAAGAACCATATCCTTAGTTCTTCTCAAGTACTTAAGGATGTTTTTGACCGTTGTCCAATGATCCACTCCTGGATCACTTTGATATCTGCTAGTTAGACTAACAGCATATGCGATGTCAGGTCTAGTACATAGCATGGCATACATTAGAGATCCTATGGCTGAGGCATATGGAGTCTTACTCATCCTTTCTCTATCTTCTGCCGATGTCGGACTTTGAGTTTTACTCAAGGTCGTATTGGGCAACATGGGCAAGAACCCTTTCTTGCTATCTTCCATTCCAAACCTCTTTAGAACTTTGTCCAAATATGTACTCTGTGACAATGATATTTGGCGTTTCGATCTATCTCTATAAATCTTTATGCCTAATATGTAAGCTGCTTCGCCAAGATCCTTCATTGAAAAACTATTATTCAAATATTCCTTGACACTATTAAGAAGGTCTACATCATTCCCAATCAACAATATGTCATCCACATATAGTATTAAGAATGCTACATAGCTCCCACTCACTTTCTTGTAAATACAAGCTTCTCCATAAGTTTGTATAAAACCAAAACTTTTGATTACCTTATCAAAACGTTGATTCCAACTTCGGGATGCTTGCTTCAATCCATAGATGGACCGTTGAAGTTTGCATACCTTGTTAGCATCTTTAGGATCGACAAAACCTTTGGGTTGCATCATATACAACTCTTCATCAATGTCACCATTGAGGAATGCTGTTTTGACATCCATCTGCCATATCTCATAGTCGTAATATGCAGCGATTGCTAACATAATCCTCACAGACTTTAGCTTCGCTACTAGTGAGAAAGTCTCATCGTAGTCAACTCCTTGAATTTGTCGAAACCCTTTTGCGACAAGTCGAGCTTTATAGACAGTAACATTACCATCAGCATCTGTTTTCTTCTTGAAGATCCATTTGTTCTCGACAGCCTTCCGGCCATCCGATAAGTCCACCAAAGTCCATACTTGGTTTTCGTACATGGATCCAATCTCGGATTTCATGGCTTCTTGCCATTTATTGGAATCTGGGCTCATCATCGCTTTCTCATATGTCTCAGGGTCATCGGTGTTGTCCACCAACATGATACTCATAACGGGATCATACCAATCTGGAGTGGTACGAGTTCTCGTTGACCTGTGAGGCTCTATAGCAACTTCGACCGAAGTTTCATGATCATTATCATTAGCTTCCTCTCTAATTGGTGCAGGCACCACAGGAACTTCTTCCAGCGCTGCGCTACTCGCAATTTCGAGAGAAGGTTCGACAACCTCGTCAAGTTCTACTTTCCTTCCAGTCACTTCTTTCGAGAGAAATTCCTTCTCTAGAAAGGATCCATTCTTAGCAACGAAGATTTTGCCTTCGGATCTATGATAGAAGGTATACCCAATAGTTTCCTTCGGGTATCCTATGAAGACGCATTTTTCTGCTTTGGGTTCAAGCTTGTCCGGCTGTAACTTCTTTACATAGGCTTCGCATCCCCAAACTTTAAGGAACGACAATTTAGGTTTCTTCCCAAACCATAATTCATACGGTGTCGTTTCAACGGATTTAGACGGTGCCCTATTTAAAGTGAATGCGGCTGTTTCTAATGCATAACTCCAAAATGATAGCGGTAAATCTGTAAGTGACATCATAGAATGAACCATATCAAAGAGAGTTCGATTACGACGTTCAGACACACCATTACGCTGTGGTGTTCCCGGCGGTGTCAATTGTGAAAGTATTCCGCATTTCTTCAAATGCTCGCCGAACTCGTAACTTAGATATTCACCTCCACGATCAGAACGTAGAAATTTAATCTTCTTGTTACGTTGATTCTCTACCTCACTTTGAAACTCCTTAAACTTCTCGAAAGTTTCGGACTTATGTTTCATGAAATAGATATACCCATATCTACTCAAGTCATCTATGAAGGTAAGAACATAACGATAACCACCGCGCGATGCTACACTCATTGGACCACACACATCAGTATGTATGATTTCCAATAAGTCCGTAGCTCGCTCCATCATACCAGAAAATGGAGTCCTAGTCATTTTACCCATCAGACATGCTTCGCATCTTTCAAGTGATTTAAAATCAAGTGATTCAAGAAGTCCATCGGAATGGAGTTTCTTCATACGCTTCACTCCAATGTGACCAAGACGACAGTGCCACATATAGGTCGAGTTATCGCTCGATTTCAATCGTTTAGCCTCAATGTTATTAATATGTGTATTTCCACTATCGAGATTCAACAAGAATAGACCATCTATCAAAGGTGCATGTGCATAAAACATATTACTCATATAAATCGAACAACCATTATTCTCGGACTTAAACAAGTAACCGTCTCGCAATAAACAAGATCCTGATATAATGTTCATGCTCAACGTAGGCACCAAATAACAATTATTTAAGTATAAAACTAATCCCGATGGTAGATGAAGGGGTAGCATGCCGACCGCGATCACATCAACCTTTGATCCGTTTCCCACGCGCATCGTCAACTCGTTCTTCACTAGCTTCCGTTCTACAGCACCTGTTTCGAGTTACAAATATGAGCAACCGAACCAGTATCAAATACCCAGGCACTACTACGAGTACTAGTGAGATACACATCAATAACATGTATATCAAATATACCTTTCTTCTTGATGTTGCCGTTCTTCAAATCCGCCAAGTACTTTGGGCAATTCCGCTTCCAGTGACCTTCTCCCTTGCAGTAAAAGCACTCAGTATCAGGCTTGGGTCCAGCCTTGGTCTTCTTCGTCGGTGTGGCAACTTTCTTGCCACCCTTCTTGAAGTGTCCCTTCTGCTTAGACTTGCCTTTCTTGAACTTGGTGGTCTTATTGACCAACAACACTTGGTGCTCTTTCTTGATCTCCACTTCTGCAGACTTTAACATAGCAACAGTTCTGGCAACTGCTTGTTCATGTTCTGCATGTTGTAGTTCATCACAAAGTTCTTGTAACTTGGTGGTAGTGATTGGAGGACACGGTAAATCCCCAAAGCATTAGGAATCACTATACCCAAGCTTTGAAGTTTGTTTGCGTGCCCAGACATCTTAAGCACATGCTCATTGACGGAGCTGCCCTCTTCCATCTTGTAGTTAAAGAACTTTTCAGAAGCCTCATAGCTCTCAATTGCCGCGTGAGTCTCAAAGATCAATTTGAGTTCACGGACAATATCATGTGGGTCTGAATTCTCAAACCTTTTCTGAAGCTCCGATTCTAAACCATACAAGATAGCACACTGAACTATGGAGTACTGATTCTTCCGAGCAAGGTAAACATTCTTTACTTCATCGGTAGCATCAGCTGCAGGTGGGTCACCCAGCGGTGCATCCAGCACTTAGGTCAAATTACCAGCTGTGAGGACAATCCTCAAATTGCGGAACCAATCCGCGAAGTTGCTTCCATTGTTTTTCAACTTTTCTTTCTCTAGGAACGCATTAAAATTGATGGTAGGGGCTGCCATTGATCTACAACATATTTGCAATAGTTTAGACTAAGTTTATCACAAATTGAGTTCTAATTAATAATAAAGTTTAATCTAGGTGAACTCCCACTCAAAACAATATCCCTCACATTGTTTTAGTGATCACACAAACCAAATCCACCACATCAACACCGATCATCACAAGAGTTGATATAGTTTCAATGGCGAACAATCGACATGTTCATCATATCTACTATATGATTCATGCTTTACCTTTCGGTGATCCATGTTCCGAGACCATGTTTGTACATGCTAGGCTCGTCAAGATCAAACCTTAGTTTCCGCATGAGCAAATCTGGCTTGCTCACGTTGTATACACTTGCGGAATCTAACACACCCGATCATCACGTGGTGCTTCGAAACAACAAGCTTTAGCAACGGTGCTAACTAAGGGTGAACACTTTATGACTTGAAATTCATGTGCATGAGGGATCATCTTATAATGCTACCGTCGTCTACTAAGCAATACAAGATGCATAAAAGATTAACATCACATGCAATTCATAATATGTGATATGATATGGCCTTTCTTCTTTGTGCGTCCGATCTCCATCTTCTAGCACGAACATGATCTCCATCATCACCAGCATTGCATCAAGGTCAATGACGCTTCTCCATGGTCGTCGTCCACCGGCTTCAACTATTACAACTACTTTGAATAGACACGCGGGTCTTAACATAAATTAAAGACAATCATATGGCTCCTGCCGGTTGCCAACTTACAATAAGGAACATTGCATACATCAAATATAATCACAATCATGGCCATATCACATCACAGCACACCCCTGCAAAACAAAGTTAGACGCCTCTACTTTCTTTGCATGTTTTACGTGGTTTGGGGCTTTCAATAAGTGTCGTTCTAACTTACGAATAAGAACCACAACATTGATACTAGTATTGTTAATCACCCGTTGTAAATTGGATCTCCACTATGCTAGGAGAAACAAGCACCCGCAAAGCCACTTATGCAATACAAGTTGCATGTCAAGCGTGGAGCAAGTCTCATGAACGATGTCATGTAAGGTTAGCCCGTGCCGCTTCATCCCAACATCCCGCAAGATGCAACATACACAAGAAGCAATCGACAATAAAAGCATCAACGCCCACAATGACCATTGTGTTCTACTCGTGCAACAGATCTACATATAGACACGGCTCTGATACCACTGTAGGGTTTCATAGCATGGAAAACAAATTTTTTCTACCGCATACAAACAAACAAGCCAAGATCTATCTACTAGATTGTAGCAACGAGTCGATGGAATAACTCACCCTCGAAGATTCCAAAGTGTTTAACGAGAGCGGATTCTCGTGGGTGATGTAGTCGTACTCTTTCCGATCTCAAGATCGCGTAGACGATCCTTCCGGCGCTGCGTTCCGGCAGCGCTCCCGCAGTCGGTCACACGTTCGGTACTCGACGAAGACCTTCCTCTCCCTTGTTCCAGCAGGCAGCGGAGGTTGTAGTACTCTCCTCGCGATTCCGGCAGCACAACGGCGTGGTACCAGAAGTAGAGGGGAGATCTCGCAGGGCTTCGCCTTAAGCCGGAGCGAGTATGGTGGAGTATGAGAGAGCTCCTCGGCGATCTAGGTTTTAGACACACCAAGGAGGAGGTGCTAGAGCCGGCGGCTAGGGTTTGGGGCACCCCAAGTCGGTGGCTAGGGCAACCCTGGGAGGTGGCGGCAGCAGCAGGAGGTGGTGGCGCCAATCTAGGGTTTTGGAGGAGAGGTACTTGTGTACTAGGAGGGGCAGCCCTGCCCCTCCTTTTATAGGTGGGAGGCGCGGCCAAGGGGAGGGGAGTCCCTCCCCAACTCGGCTTGGAGTTGGGCCGGCGGTTGGAGGAGGGAATCCCTCCCCAACTCGGTTTCCCACTCCTCCTCCTCTTTCCAAAACTTGCCGTTTGACTTTCAAACTAGCCGTTTGACTTTTCAATTTAGGATTTAAATAAACCCTTTATTTTGGACAGCAATGACACCTAGTACATGATGCAATCATTCCAACTTACAATGACACATTCATGTACCCTTCCCCCCCGGAGTGCCGGACATTCCGGAACATTCTAGAACATTCCCGATGAAAACACCGGAACCATTCCCCAACTCCGAAACGGGACTTTCCTTATATGAATCTTATTCTCCGGACCATTCTGGATCTCCTCGTGATATCCCGGATCCCATCCGAGACTCCAAACAACATTCGGTCTCTTTATCATCATTCCATAACTACTCAAACAACATCGAATCCTTAAGTGTGTCTCCCTACGGTTCGTGAATTATGCAGACATGATCGAGACACTTCTCCGAACAATAACCAATAGAGGAATATGGAAATTCATATGGCTCCCACATATTTCTACGATTACTTTGCGATCGAATGAACCACTTACATACGATATCAATTTCCCTTTGTCTCACGATAGTTTACTTATCCGAGGTTATGATCGTCGGTATCTCTGCATACCTAGTTCAACCTCGTTACTGATAAGTACTCTTTTCTCGTTCCCGTGATATGTGATTCCTTGTGAGCCAGTCACATGCTTGCAAGCTAATTGGATGACATTTCACCGAGAGGGCCCAGAGTATATCTATCCGTCATATGGATGGACAAATCTCACTCTTGATCCATGTGTTTCAACCAATACTTTCTGAACACTCAATGCCACCTTTATTGTAGCATCCCAATTGTCTAACAATTGTAATGCTACTTGGTCTAGTAATATAATGGCTACTTCATATATATAATTGTTGCATCATAATTACATCATGCTCATGTCATCATGCCACCTTGCATTTGAGCATCATATAAAACCCTTTTTGTTTTGGTTCTTCTCTCATATGCATTGTAAATTGTATTTGCCTTTTGATATTGTATTTGGTTATTGATATATTGTTTAAATGCCCAAGATGAGTTGGGGGCATATCTTTTATTCCACTCCACCACCCTTTCTTTCACCACCTTATAATTCCACCATCCCATTATCCATGAGCTTGTATTTGATTTTCTTTTGGTATTTAATCTAGCTCATGGGAGATAGGATGGATCTACTTCTACAAATTCTTTTGCTTGGCTTTTATTCCACTTTTGGGAATGCATAAGAATAATGCCATGTTAATATTATTGTTTTCACAAGAATAAACATGGCATTAATTATTTTGCATGGGCCATGCAAGCACCACCACATTCTAGTCCTTTGGGATTTTATATGAATTTTTGAGTGGTGTATATCTCTTGGAGCTCTCCCTTCCCTCTCAAATCTTTCACCTTGTTGGTTTATTTCTTTTTGCCTAGTGCCCATCAAGCTTTTCTCACATGTGTATGCCATGCATGGTCATGTAAAATCCTTCCCATCTCCATCTTTTGTCCTCCTTTGTTTTTATTTGATCTTTTGAGTGAATCATCCATCTCCCTCTCTACCACTCCTTTGGCTTGATCTAGTCTGGTCTTGCTAAAAATCCACCACCACACCTCTCTCTCTCTCTAATCCTCTCCCCAAACACCTAGCACCTCATCTAAACCCTAAACCCCCTCTCTCTTTTCTATCTCTAAACCCTACCACCACCATGATCTACCCCAACCCTAAACCAAACCCTAAACCAAACCCTAAACCGAGCCCTCTCTAGCTAACCCTAGCTACCATGCCCTCTCTCTCGGCCTCTCTCCCTTCCTCTATGCCATGCAGGACCCACCTAGCCACCCTACTTCCCCTGGCCGAGCTACCCTCCTACCCCAACCCTAGCACCAGCCCTAAACCGAGCCACTACTCCCTCCAACCCTAGCTCACCCGAGCCTACCTACTCTCTCTCTCTAGCTCTCTCCCTGCCGTGCCAGCCCCACCCCGAGCTCCCCTCACTCCCTGACCCACCTGGCAGCCTCCCACGCCGAGCCCCTGCTCCTGCCGTCCAGCCCGAGCACGTGAGGAGGAGGGAAAAGGTGGCACCCGAATCACCTTTTCCATCTACCCCGCGCCCACACGCCATCTACCCCTTCCTCTCGTTCCTATATACTCCCTCTCTCTCGCCTGTTGCCTCTCCCAGATCCACCCCAGGGCCTTGCCCTCTCCCCTCTTTTTCTCCACGAACACCATCTCCCTCTCGCCGGACACCGTCTGCTCCACCGACATTTCTTCGATCCAACCGACGAGCGCGGCGTGGAGGTGGTCGAGGAGGACGAGGAGGTCCCTCTGCTTTGCCCTGTACCCGCCAGCGAGGAGGAGAAGGACCCCAGGCTCGCCAGGACCGGCGCCGCCCCGACAAAACTCTAATCGCCGGCCGTCTGCATCGTCGCCAATCCCCTGCGTCCCAAGCCGTTCCGCCACCACCGACCCACTCTCGGTGAGCGCCCGACCCGCCCAGACACCTCTGCTAGCCGATCGGTTGACTGTTCGCGTTGTGCGTTTCGTCGAGCGCTCTCGGCGCGGCGAGCTCACGTCGTCGAAGACCGTCCTCTCGTCGCGAGAACCTTACCTAGTCGCGCCACAGCAACCTACCAACAACCCCTTCGAGCCGTAGTGGTCACCGCCTCCGCGCACGCACCAGATCGTGGGTTCGATTCCCCTCTGCGCGCTGTCACCGTTCTCTGTCAGTTTCGTCAGAAAACGCGAGAAGAAAAACAGTACCGCGTGGCTTTTTCGCAGAAAACCCCCTTCCGTTTTGTTTCCTCAACCCGCGCGCCTGCCGACCCCACCTGTCTGCCTCTGTGCGGTTTTGCAAAAAGGCACCGCTACTTTGCGGTCCTCAACCCGCAGTCCCTGGGTCCGCCGCGTGTCACCGATGCGTCCAACCACTGGCGCGTGGGTCCGCTCGCGCGTCGGGCCTGCTGGTCAGTTGCTGCGGCTAGATTAGCTCGCGGTGAGAAAAGTCTTGCGCGCCGTTTACGCCCAGTCAGCAACGGTCCCACCCGTCTGTGTCTGTGGCTAGATCGGTGTGAGTACAAAAAGGATTTCTGTTTTCTGTTTTAATTTAAACTTTTCAAAATTGTTTTAAATTCAAATTCAAATATGTTTTTAAATAACTTTTCAAATATAAATCCAAATAATACATGTAATATATGTTTAGAAATCAGAAAAATGTGAGGATTTCAAATATGCCCTTCAAAATAATGTTTGAACACTTTAATCTTTGAGTTGATCAAAATTACAATAAAATGCCCTTTTCTTAATTAATTAATAACTTTGGTTTTATAACTCCAAATTTGACAAATGATATGTCTAAAATGATCAGCTCGACGAGACCTTTCTGTTTATGCATTCCATGTTCTGAATTGCAGCATGCATCATATAAATATAAAGTATACATCAACTTATTTGAGTATAAAATGCGACTAAAACTCCATAAAATGCCTTATTCTTGTATTCCACACCTCACCCATGCCATGCTACTTTATTGCCATGCAAATTGTGCATCATTCATCATGGCATGATTGTTTGCTTGTCGCATTTTATTCATATGCTTGTGCACTTTATTTATGTTGGCCCTTGTTTGTTTGGTTCTTCTTCGAATAGACGCTGAGCAGGGGATATATCAAGAAACCCAGGAGCACTACCCAGATCCTTCTCTCGCTTCAACTGAGCTGCCAGGCAAGCACTACCACATGCTTGCATACATATAGTACCTATTGCCTCTATCTTATTCTTGCATCATTGAGTCGCGATTGCATTAAACTGAATCCCAAGTACTGCATAGCCTTTACTTTTAAACCCCACCGAAGCTTGTTCCTCCATCCCATGAGCCATTACTACAGGAGTTGTTTGAGCCATGCGAGTCGTAGAACAACATGTGTAGGGTATGTGAGTGTCTGATGGATAACGAGGTACCTAAACAACTTAACCTGAGTAGTAATGGGATAACTAATGAAAGTGGCACCGGTGAGCAATATCTGCTATTTGGTTTTTCATGCTCACTTGTGTCCCGTAGGACCCCGAGTACTTGATTCCTGTTCCTTGAATATTCGCGCTATCCACATCCGGGAGGCTTATGAACCCCCCTGAGCCAGAGCTTGATTCATTCTTATTTCTTGGGGCCACAAAGTAGTTTGGGGCTTTATTACTATCCTGTACTTATGCCATGTTTTACTGCTTTAATTAAGATTGTGCGAGGAGCACCTGTACTGTTTTGGATGCGGAGTGTTTTCGCGGTATCGACAAGCCTAGTCACATTTTCGGGTTCCCAGTCGTTTACAGCCACTGACGCAAACCCTGGGTCCGTCTCGGAGCCGGCCAACTTTGTTGCGGGTAGCTTAGTGGGGTGGCCCCCTGAAATAATTCTGAATCCTGTGATCGCTTTGTCGTGAATGCCTCGTTGGGTTTTGATTTGGTTTTTCCGAGGTTGATCGAGTGTGTGTTGCTATTTGTGCACCCCTGCAGGGTAAATCTTTCTGAAAGCCGTGTCCGCGGTTATGGACGACTTGGAGCACAGTTTCTCGATCATAGACAAGTATAACTAAAGTACCGTTTTTAATTTGACTAAGTACCTGACTAGTAAATAGTGCAACACTCATGGAATGGATAATAAAACTGCCAACGAATGGGGGCTGTTCGTCCGCTTCCTCGTCGGTAAGCGAGGAGGAGGATGGATCTGTTAATATTACCGTTATAACTGTTGTTGTTAATTCACGGACATCCGTCTATCTTTGGTTAGGCGGATGGTTAGCGAGTATCTATAGAATTTATAGGTATTATCTTTGGCTGCAATTGCGTCACCCCAGGTTGTGTCCCCTTTAGAGGCATAAAGACTTGCTGAGTACCCCTAGGGTCTCACACGATAAATTGTTTGATTCAGATGAACAGGTAAACTCGCAAGATGGATACTGGGTGGAGGAGACGGACGACGTTGGCAACGATCACTCGGTGTAGAGATTCCGGGAACGGGGATCCGTGAGATCTGTGGGCGGGATGTGTTTATTTATGGGGCATCTTATGCCGATTTGCTTCTTATCCGTACTCGGATCTTGTTTTCCGCTTCCGCCTGATACTCTGATGTTTGATGTATGAGGAGATATCCTAAACTATTATATCTATCTAGGATATTTGGATCTTGTCGTATGGCGTTGCAATATTTCTATTTCTTTTAGATGGAATGGCTCTGAGGACTGTTGTATGGTGGCTTGCATACATACTCATTTGTGTATGTAGTTGATCCCTTCGCCTGCCGATTACGCCGCTCGTTCTTGTCCCGATGTTTGGAAATGGTTAGGATGGCCGAAAGGTCTACCTGTGAGTGGCATTTGGGCCCCACCGTACTATTTTAACCATTTCCGGACATCTAGGCTTGTAACTAAGAGCGTAATTCACCGAGGTAGTTACAATTGGTATCAGAGCCATCCCGCCCTTCAGGGTCTCAGCCAAATGGTCGTTGTCAGTCTAGCAAATATTTTTGGTAGCTATGTATACTAGGGAAAAACAAAACGCGAGAGTAGGACTGCTTCCACTTTTCTTCTTACCCACCCACCCACTCTTTTCTGGTAAGGAAGTGTAACGTTTTCAATCCTCTTCTTAAAATTCAAACTAGGATTCACGTGTTCTGGGTTTCCGTAGTACCATAGGTTGTGTGTGTGTGTGCGTGTGTGTGAATTCCTTGTCTATCTGTTGCATCCAACATGTTATCTTTATCTGCCTTTTGGTTATCAACTGTTGGTACATTCCATACCGACAGGCTTTTGCAAACCGACGTGATCTATCTGATTCGTTGTATACCGCCGCGATCTGTCTTACTCTTTGTTATCCGACGTTATCTTGTTTGGGGTGTTCGTTTCCGTAGTTACTAATCTTGAGGTTCATCTTGAGAAGAAGGTGTTGGGATACGTGTTCTACTTATTCATGTGCGGAGTAATGATTTGAGTGCGGGATGGAGTCGCGACCATACCACTACTTTTATCATTCGATCTTGTATATTGAATTGGTAGAGTTACTAATCTTGATTCGTCAAGTGATTTTGCGCATCTATTGGTATTTTAATGCCGAAATTTGCGGAAAATTTTTCTTTGATAGTTGTGTACCACACTCCTTTTCAGTCGTGTGCGTTATGCTTAATATCTTAGAGGTGCTTTGAACTTATCTTAGTAAATTGTATCCTTTAATCTTGGTTAATTCCATCTTGGTACTATTTTGGATTATTATTATTCTCCATTATAGTACTGACTTGTGTTTTATATCAATCACAGGATGGCACCACCACGCTGTTCTGATGAGGACATACAACCTGAACTGGGGCCGTGTTGTCAAGCATCGCCAATGCCTTGGCAGCAATGCAGCAGAACCAACAGCGTTCTGAAGAAAGTGTTAGGAGGAATGAGTTTGTTCCGCTACCTCCACCTCCCAAGCGAGGAGACATCAAAAGCTTCCTGAAGTTCAATCCACGCCAATTTGATGTGTCCGATCAACCACTTGATGCTGATGATTGGTTGCGTGAGATGTCAAGGTTACTGGTGACTGCTGATGTTCCTGAGCAAGAATGGGTAAAATGTGCCACTCACCTTCTGAAGGGAGATGCAGCTCTGTGGTGGGAGAATTACCTCAAGGCAAACTGCACTGGTTTTCAGCCTACTTGGGAACAGTTCACTAGAGCTTTCAAAGAGCAGTATCTGTCGGAAATTGTCATGGAGAGGATGAAGGAAGTGTTTCTCAACCTCAAGCAGGGCAATGACAATGTCAATACCTACATCAGAAACTTCATGAACCTTTCTCGTTATGGTGGCGATGAGATCTCTGATGACAAGAAGAAGCAAAAGAGGTTCAGACAAGGGCTCAATGCATCGATTAAATATGCAATCACACATGCAAGGCCGGCGTCTTTTCTGAAACTTCAGCATACAGCTCTGCAGGAAGAAGCAAGTAGGCACGTGTTTGAGGAGTCAAAGAAACACAACCGCGATGCAACAAGCTCTTCAGCTATGTCAACTCCTTCTAAGCGTCGTGTCTGGGTTCCTAACACCCCACCGTCGCTCCCGGCTCCACCAAGACCTTCAAGCTACGCGGCAAGGCCACCAAACTTCCTCACTGCTGCTCCCAGGGGCTACAACCACCACTACCCTGGAGCGCCTGGCGGAGTCCCTGGCTACGTTGCTCCACATCCACCTGGTGCTTGTTACACTTGTGGAAACACTGGGCATCAACACTAGAACTGTCCTATGAACAACAAAGCTCTTCCTCCACCACCTCCAAGACCTGCGGCAAGCTCTCCTATGGTTCGTGCACCATCACCTCGGGCTCTCAACATCAACACCAAGCCCGGGTCTACTGTTGCTCGTGCCAACTGTGTCAACGCTGCTCAAGCTGAGCATGCACCTGGAGTTGTGATGGGTATGCTTCCCGTTAACTCAGTCCCTGCACGAGTTTTGTTTGATTCTGGTGCATCGCATTCTTTTGTTTCTCACAGATTTGCACATGAGAATGAGTTAGCTATGGATCCTCTCCTTAAGCGGTTAATGGTCCTTTCTCCTGGAGCAAAGATGGCTGCTTCTAAAATCAGCCATGGCAATCAAATTGAGATTGGTGGCTCTTCGTTCTCGGCGTCCTTAATTATTCTGGGCAATTCTGACATTGATGTCATCTTGGGCATGGATTGGTTGACAGCAAATGCAGCTGTGATTGATTGTGCTGAACGCTCGGTTTCTCTGAAGATTCCTGAAGGCCATATAGTCTATTCTCCAAGTCTGACTCCTGCTATTCAGCTTTTCTCTTTGGCGGCTCTGAATGCTGATGTTATGGAAGCTATTCAGAGTGTACCGGTGGTCTGTGAGTTCCCAGATGTCTTTCCTGAAGAGTTGCCAGGTATGCCTCCGGATCGTGAGGTTGAGTTTGTAATTGAGCTTGAACCTGGAACGGCTCCTATCTCCAAGCGGCCTTATAAAATGGGTCCTACTGAGTTGGCTGAACTCAAACGTCAGCTTGATGAACAAGAGAAGTTGGGTTTCATTCAACACAGTACTTCTTCTTGGGGTAGCCCAACAATCTTTGTGAAGAAGCGAGACAAGACTGATAGACTTTGTGTTGACTATCGGGCTCTCAATGCTAAAACCATCAAGAATAAATATCCCCTTCCACGGATTAATGATCTCTTCGATCAGCTAGCTGGAGCTGTGGTATTCTCTAAGCTTGACTTGAGAAGTGGTTATCATCAAATCAAGATTCGCAAGGAAGATGTTCCTAAAACAGCTTTCACCACCCGCTATGGCCTGTATGAGTACACGGTCATGTCTTTCGGTCTCACCAACGCACCTGCCACCTTCTCGAGGCTTATGAACTCGGTTTTCATGGAGTATCTTGATAAGTTCGTTGTGGTCTATCTGGATGACATCCTAGTCTATTCTAAGTCAAAGGAAGAACATGAAGAACACCTTCGGTGTGTCCTAAACAAGCTTCGTGAGAACCGCCTGTATGCAAAGTTCTCCAAATGTGAGTTTTGGCTGCCTCAAGTAACCTATCTTGGTCATGTCATCTCTGCCCAGGGCATTGCCGTCAACCCGGAAACTGTAAAGACAATTGTTGACTGGCTTCCTCCTGTAAATGTCAAAGAAGTCCGGAGCTTCCTTGGTTTGGCTAGTTATTGCCGTCGCTTCGTTCAGAACTTTTCGAAGATAGCGAAGCCTCTTACCGATCTCCTCAAGAAAGGCAAGAAATACCTTTGGACTCCTGCATGTCAAGCAAGCTTTGAGACACTCAAAGAGAAGCTCACTTCCACACCAGTCTTGGTTCCTCCAGATACATCCAAGCCTTTCCAGATATTCTGTGACGCCTCTTTGCAAGGATTGGGTGCGGTCCTTATGCAAGAAAAACAAGTTGTTGCTTATGCCTCTCGAAAGTTGAAGACGCATGAGATCAACTATCCTACACATGACCTCGAACTCGCAGCAGTTGTCTTTGCTTTGAAAGTATGGAGGCATTATTTGCTTGGCAATCGTTGTGAAATCTTTTCTGATCACAAGAGTCTGAAGTATATCTTCACACAGCCTGATCTCAACCTTCGCCAGAGGAGGTGGATTGAAGCAATCAATGACTTCGATTTGACCATCAACTACACTCCGGGCAAAGCTAATGTCATGGCCGATGCTCTCAGCCGCAAAGCTTATGTCAACAACCTCATGATGGAAGAACAACAACCTCTCTTGTGCGAGGAATTCCGTCAGCTCAACCTTGAAATTGTGGATCAAGGGTATCTTCTGAACCTTCTGGCAACCCCTCTCTTGGAAGAAAAGGTTCGCTCCATTCAACTTGGTGATCCGTACACCAGAAAGGTCATCTCCAACATCCAGCTTCCGAAGTATGAGTCCTTCCACGTCAATGACCAAGGCATGCTTTTCTTTGAACACCGGATGTTTGTTCCGAACTACCCGGGTTTGAGAGAGCAAGTTCTCAAGGAGGCGCATGATTCTGTTCTTTCTATCCACCCTGGCAGCACAAAGATGTACATGGACTTGAAAACACAATATTGGTGGCCGGGATTGAAACGATATTGTGCCAAGTATGTCTCGGAGTGTGATGTCTGCCGCAGAGTTAAAGCTATCCATCAGAAACCTTCCGGTCTTCTACAGCCATTGAAACCCCCGGAATGGAAATGGAAGAAAGTAGAGATGGACTTCATCACTGGTTTTCCAAGGTCGCAGAAGGGCAACAATGCAATCTTTGTTGTCATTGACAGGCTTTCTAAAGTGGCTCACTTCTTTCCCGTCAAGGAAACAATTTCTGCAATTCAGTTGGCTGAGCTCTATATCAACAGAATTGTCTCTCTGTATGGGGTTCCTCTTGAGACCAGTTCAGACCGTGGAAGCATCTTCACTTCCAAGTTCTGGGAAAGTTTCCAAAATGCTTTGGGAACAAAATTGAACTTCAGCATAGCTTACCACCCTCAGTCGCAAGGACAAGTTGAAAGGATCAATCAGATTCTGGAAGATATGCTTCGTGCTTGTGTCATCTCTTTTGGCATGAAGTGGGAAAAATGTCTTCCTTATGCTGAATTCTCTTACAACAATAGCTTCCAGAAAAGTCTAAAGATGGCACCATTTGAGGCTCTCTATGGTCGCAAATGCAGAACTCCGATTGGTTGGTCGGGTGCAGGAGAAAGAATATTGTTTGGCCCCGACATTGTAACTCAAGCGGAGGAGAAGGTTCACATCATTCTTGAAAATCTGAAGATTGCTCAAAGTCGCCAGAAGAGCAATTATGACAGAAAGCACACGGACATGGAGTATGTCCCTGGTGATCTCGTTTACCTTCGTGTCACTCCAATGAGAGGCACGCACCGCTTTGGTATCAAAGGAAAGCTGGCTCCTAGATACATCGGTCCATTCAAAATTCGTGGAAGAAGAGGAGAAGTTGCTTATGCTCTTGAGCTCCCGGAAAAACTCAAGGTCCATGATGTTTTCCACATCTCTCAACTCAAGAAGTGCTTCAAGGATCCCGGCAGGACCGTGGACCATGAACTTATCAATCTCCAAGAAGACCTGTCTTATCAAGAACACCCCACAAAAATCCTTGAAGTCGCAGAAAGAAGGACTCGCAACAAGTCCATCAAGTTCTGCAAGGTGCAGTGGTCGCACCATTTTGTTGATGAAGCCACTTGGGAACGTGAAGACGAGCTCCGTGCCAAGTATCCTACCCTCTTTGAGTCTTCTTCTTCTTCCTAGAATCTCGGGGCGAGATTCCTGTTTAGTGGGGGAGAGTTGTAGCATCCCAATTGTCTAACAATTGTAATGCTACTTGGTCTAGTAATATAATGGCTACTTCATATATATAATTGTTGCATCATAATTACATCATGCTCATGTCATCATGCCACCTTGCATTTGAGCATCATATAAAACCCTTTTTGTTTTGGTTCTTCTCTCATATGCATTGTAAATTGTATTTGCCTTTTGATATTGTATTTGGTTATTGATATATTGTTTAAATGCCCAAGTTGAGTTGGGGGCATATCTTTTATTCCACTCCACCACCCTTTCTTTCACCACCTTATAATTCCACCATCCCATTATCCATGAGCTTGTATTTGATTTTCTTTTGGTATTTAATCTAGCTCATGGGAGATAGGATGGATCTACTTCTACAAATTCTTTTGCTTGGCTTTTATTCCACTTTTGGGAATGCATAAGAATAATGCCATGTTAATATTATTGTTTTCACAAGAATAAACATGGCATTAATTATTTTGCATGGGCCATGCAAGCACCACCACATTCTAGTCCTTTGGGATTTTATATGAATTTTTGAGTGGTGTATATCTCTTGGAGCTCTCCCTTCCCTCTCAAATCTTTCACCTTGTTGGTTTATTTCTTTTTGCCTAGTGCCCATCAAGCTTTTCTCACATGTGTATGCCATGCATGGTCATGTAAAATCCTTCCCATCTCCATCTTTTGTCATCATTTGTTTTTATTTGATCTTTTGAGTGAATCATCCATCTCCCTCTCTACCACTCCTTTGGCTTGATCTAGTCTGGTCTTGCTAAAAAGCCACCACCACACCTCTCTCTCTATCTCTCTCTAATCCTCTCCCCAAACACCTAGCACCTCATCTAACCCTAAACCCCCTCTCTCTTTTCTATCTCTAAACCCTACCACCACCATGATCTACCCTAACCCTAAACCAAACCCTAAACCAAACCCTAACCCGAGCCCTCTCTAGCTAACCCTAGCTACCATGCCCTCTCTCTCGGCCTCTCTCCCTTCCTCTATGCCATGCAGGCCCCACCTAGCCACCCTACTTCCCCTGGCCGAGCTACCCTCCTACCCCAACCCTAGCACCAGCCCTAAACCGAGCCACTACTCCCTCCAACCCTAGCTCACCCGAGCCTACCTCCTCTCTCTCTCTAGCTCTCTCCCTGCCGTGCCAGCCCCACCCCGAGCTCCCCTCACTCCCTGACCCACCTGGCAGCCTCCCACGCCGAGCCCCTGCTCCTGCCGTCCAGCCCGAGCACGTGAGGAGGAGGGAAAAGGTGGCACCCGAACCACCTTTTCCATCTACCCCGCGCCCACACGCCATCTACCCCTCCCTCTCGTTCCTATATACTCCCTCTCTCTCGCCTGTTGCCTCTCCCAGATCCACCCCAGGGCCTTGCCCTCTCCCCTCTTTTTCTCCACGAACACCATCTCCCTCTCGCCGAACACCGTCTGCTCCACCGACGTTTCTTCGATCCAACCGACGAGCGCGGCGTGGAGGTGGTCGAGGAGGACGAGGAGGTCCCTCTGCTTTGCCCTGTACCCGCCAGCGAGGAGGAGAAGGACCCCAGGCTCGCCAGGACCGGCGCCGCCCCGACAAAACCCTAATCGCCGGCCGTCTGCATCATCGCCAATCCCCTGCGTCCCAAGCCGTTCCGCCACCACCGACCCACTCTCGGTGAGCGCCCGACCCGCCTAGACACCTCTGCTAGCCGATCGGTTGCCTGTTCGTGTTGTGCGTTTCGTCGAGCGCTCTCGGCGCGGCGAGCTCACGTCGTCGAAGACCGTCCTCTCGTCGCGAGAACCTTACCTAGCCGCGCCACAGCAACCTACCAACAACCCCTTCGAGCCGTAGTGGTCACCGCCTCTGCGCGCGCACCAGATCGTGGGTTCGATTCCCCTCCGCGCGCTGTCGCCGTTCTCTGTCAGTTTCGTCAGAAAATGCGAGAAGAAAAACAGTACCGCGTGGCTTTTTCGCAGAAAACCCCCTTCCGTTTTGTTTCCTCAACCCGCGCGCCTGCCGACCCCACCTGTCTGCCTCTGTGCGGTTTTGCAAAAAGGCACCGCTACTTTGCGGTCCTCAACCCGCAGTCCCTGGGTCCGCCGCGTGTCACCGATGCGTCCAACCACTGGCGCGTGGGTCCGCTCGCGCGTCGGGCCTGCTGGTCAGTTGCTGCGGCTAGATTAGCTCGCGGTGAGAAAAGTCTTGCGCGCCGTTTACGCCCAGTCAGCAACGGTCCCACCCGTCTGTGTCTGTGGCTAGATCGGTGTGAGTACAAAAAGGATTTCTGTTTTCTGTTTTAATTTAAACTTTTCAAAATTGTTTTAAATTCAAATTCAAATATGTTTTTAAATAACTTTTCAAATATAAATCCAAATAATACATGTAATATATGTTTTGAAATCAG
This sequence comes from Avena sativa, assembly GCA_916181665.1. NCBI lineage: Eukaryota > Viridiplantae > Streptophyta > Magnoliopsida > Poales > Poaceae > Avena > Avena sativa. The sequence continues at coordinate 255,038,736 of OV702296.1, forward strand.
AAAAATGTGAGGATTTCAAATATGCCCTTCAAAATAATGTTTGAACACTTTAATCTTTGAGTTGATCAAAATTACAATAAAATGCCCTTTTTCTTAATTAATTAATAACTTTGGTTTTATAACTCCAAATTTGACAAATGATATGTCTAAAATGATCAGCTCGACGAGACCTTTCTGTTTATGCATTCCATGTTCTGAATTGCAGCATGCATCATATAAATATAAAGTATACAGCAACTTATTTGAGTATAAAATGCGACTAAAACTCCATAAAATGCCTTATTCTTGTATTCCACACCTCACCCATGCCATGCTACTTTATTGCCATGCAAATTGTGCATCATTCATCATGGCATGATTGTTTGCTTGTCGCATTTTATTCATATGCTTGTGCACTTTATTTATGTTGGCCCTTGTTTGTTTGGTTCTTCTTCGAATAGACGCTGAGCAGGGGATATATCAAGAAACCCAGGAGCACTACCCAGATCCTTCTCTCGCTTCAACTGAGCTGCCAGGCAAGCACTACCACATGCTTGCATACATATAGTACCTATTGCCTCTATCTTATTCTTGCATCATTGAGTCGCGATTGGATTAAACTGAATCCCAAGTACTGCATAGCCTTTACTTTTAAACCCCACCGAAGCTTGTTCCTCCATCCCATGAGCCATTACTACAGGAGTTGTTTGAGCCATGCGAGTCGTAGAACAACATGTGTAGGGTATGTGAGTGTCTGATGGATAACGAGGTACCTAAACAACTTAACCTGAGTAGTAATGGGATAACTAATGAAAGTGGCACCGGTGAGCAATATCTGCTATTTGGTTTTTCATGCTCACTTGTGTCCCGTAGGACCCCGAGTACTTGATTCATGTTCCTTTAATATTCGCGCTATCCACATCCGGGAGGCTTATGAACCCCCCTGAGCCAGAGCTTGATTCATTCTTATTTCTTGGGGCCACAAAGTAGTTTGGGGCTTTATTACTATTCTGTACTTATGCCATGCTTTACTGCTTTATTTAAGATTGTGCGAGGAGCACCTGTACTGTTTTGGATGCGGAGTGTTTTCGCGGTATCGACAAGCCCAGTCACATTTTCGAGTTCCCAGTCGTTTACAGCCACTGACGCAAACCCTGGGTCCGTCTCGGAGACGGCCAACTTCGTTGCGGGTAGCTTAGTGGGGTGGCCCCCTGAAATAATTCTGAATCCTGTGATCGCTTTGTTGTGAATGCCTCGTTGGGTTTTGATTTGGTTTTTCCGAGGTTGATCGAGTGTGTGTTGCTATTTGTGCACCCCTGCAGGGTAAATCTTTCTGAAAGCCGTGTCCGCGGTTATGGACGACTTGGAGCACAGTTTCTCGATCATAGACAAGTATAACTAAAGTACCGTTTTTAATTTGACTAAGTACCTGACTAGTAAATAGTGCAACACTCATGGAATGGATAATAAAACTGCCAACGGATGGGGGCTGTTCGTCCGCTTCCTCGTCGGTAAGCGAGGAGGAGGATGGATCTGTTAATATTACCGTTATAACTGTTGTTGTTAATCGTAGCATCCCAATTGTCTAACAATTGCAATGCTACTAGCCTAGTCTATATATATGCTACCTCCTACATATAATTGTTGCATCATAATTATATCATGCTCATATCATCATGCCACTTTGCATTTGAGCATCATATAAAACCCTTTTTGTTTTGGTTCTTCTCTCATATGCATTGTAAATTGTATTTGCCTCTTGATATTGTATTTGGTTATTGATATATTGTTTAAATGCCCAAGTTGAGTTGGGGGCATATCTTTTATTCAACTCCATCACCTTTCTTTGTCACCACCTTATAATTCCACCATCCCATTATCCATGAGCTTGTATTTTATTTTCTCTTGGTATTTAATCTAGCTCATGGGAGATAGGATGGATCTACTTCTACAATTCTTTTGCTTGGCTTTTATTCCACTTTTGGGAATGCATAAGAATAATGCCATGTTAATATTATTGTTTTCACAAGAATAAACATGGCATTAATTATATTTGCATGGGCCATGCAAGCACCACCACATTCTAGTCCTTTGGGATTTCATAGGAATTTTTGAGTGGTGTATATCTCTTGGAGCTCTCCCTTCTCTCTCAAATATTTCACCTTGTTTGGTTTATTTCTTTTTGCCTAGTGCTCATCAAGCTATTCTCTCTTGTGTAGTGCCATGCAACCATCTCCATCTTTTGTCCTCCTTTGTTTTTATTTGATCTTTTGAGTGAATCATCCATCTCCCTCCCTACCACTCCTTTTGCTTGATCTAGTTTGGTCTTGCTAAAAAGTCACCACCACATCTCTCTCTCTCTTTCTCTCTAATCCTCACTCCAAGCACCTAACACCTCATTTAACCCTAAACCCCCCTCTCTCTATTCCTATCCCTAAACCCTACCACCACCATGATCTACCCCATCTACCTCTCCTCTTTAACCCTAACCCGAGCCTCTCCATCCTAACCTAGCTATCTACCCTCTCTCCCCAACCCTAGCTCCATGCCACTCCCCTCCTCTCTTTTCCCTTGGATCGGACCAGCCCTTTCCCCTCTCCAACCGAACCATCTACCCCACCCCTTCTCTCTAGCTAGCTGAGCCACCACCCCTACCCTAACCCTAGACCGAGCCCCATGCCATCTACCCCACCCCTTCTCTCTAGCTAGCCGAGCCACCACCCCCTACCCTAACCCTAGACTGAGCCCCATGCCATCTACCCCTCCCCTCTCGGTTCCCCTCTCTCTCTTGCTGCCACCAGGTCCCACCCGAGCTCCCCTTCCTCTCTGCCTGGCCCACCTGCAGCCACACCACCCCCAGGCCGAGCACGTGAGGGAGGAGGAGAGAAAGGTGGCGTGGAGGCTACTTTTTCTCCACCGAGCCCCACGGCATCTCCCTCTCCTCTTCTGCCCTTATCTACTCCCTCCCCTGCCCCGCGTGACTTCCCCAGATCTACCAGGGCACTGCCCTTCCTCCTCTTCTTTCCCACCTACCGTCCCTCTCTCTCCCATCTCCGGCGACCACCATCGGTGTCGGCTCGCCCTAGCCGTTAGGAGGAGGTGGGTGTGGTGTGAGGTTGTCGAGGAAGGCCATGGTATCCTCTGCGTCGCCCCTGTGCTCTGCATCGAGGAGGAGAACGCCCGTACCTGCTGTACACCAACGCGCCCCGAGAAAACCCTAATCCGGCCGGCTGCCTGCTACCCCGACGATCGGCTGCTCCCCAGCCCGTACCACCTACACCGACCGCCCCACGGTGAGCCCCTGGGCCCCCCAGACATCCTCTCCCTCTCCGCCGCATGCTGACCTCGCCGCTCGTTTCGCCGAACACGCTGCGTGCGCCGGCGGCGCTGTCGTCTGCTCGCCGCTGCGCCTCGCAGACGGCTTAACCAGCCGCCATCCGCCCCTCTGTCACCCTCCCTACCCCTACCGCACTGGCTCCACACCTCAGCGCGGGCGCCCCGCGTCACGGGTTCGAGTCCCCGCGCCGCGCTCGGCTGCTGTCGCGCACCGATCGCTCGACAGAGAGGGACAGAGAAGATCCACAGTAGCAGTGGCTACTTTGCACAAACCCCCCACCCTTTTTCTTTTCCTCAACCCGCGATCCCTCCAGCCCTACCTGTCAGCCGTGGTTAAACTTTTGCAGAAAAGAACCTAGGTTCCAAAAACCTCAACCCGCAGACCCCCGGCTCTGTCGCGTGGCGAGCTCCCTCAACCGCTGACGCGTGGGCCCTTCTTGTCGCGGGTCCACTTGTCTGTCTCTGTGGCTGGATAAGCTCACGGTGCAAAAGGGTTTCCAACGCGCTGTGTCGCCCAATCAGCCTGGCCCCACTTGTCTGTGGTTGTGGCTAGATCTGGGTGAGTAGCAAAAGGTTTTCTGTTTTAATTTAAACTTTTCAAATTTGTTTTAAATTCAAATTCAAATCTGTTTTCAAATATCTTTTAAAATACAATTCCAAATTAAACATGTAATATATGTTTTGAGATCAGAAAAATGTGAGGAATTCAAATATGCCCTTCAAAATATATTTTGAACACTTTAAATTTCGAGTTGCTCAAAATTACAATAAAATGCCCTCTTTCTTAATGAATTAATAACTTTTGTTTTATAACTCCAAATTTGACAAATGATATGTCTAAATCGATCAGCTCGACGAGACCTTTCTGTTTATGCATTCCATGTTTTGAATTGCAGCATGCATCATATAAATATAAAGTATACAGCAACTTATTTGAGTATAAAATATGATTAAAACCCCATAAAATGTTAATTTCTTGTATTCCACACCTCACCCATGCCATGCTACTTTATTGCCATGCAAATTGTGCATCATTCATCATGGCATGATTGTTTGCTTGTCGCATTTTATTCATATGCTTGTGCACTTTATTTATGTTGGCCCTTGTTTGTTTGGTTCTTCTTCAAATAGACGCTGAGCAGGGGATATATCAAGAAACCCAGGAGCACTACCCAGATCCTTCTCTCGCTTCAACTGAGCTGCCAGGCAAGCACTACCACATGCTTGCATACATATAGTACCTATTGCCTCTATCTTATTCTTGCATCATTGAGTTGCGATTGCATTAAACTGAATCCCAAGTACTGCATAGCCTTTACTTTTAAACCCCACCGAAGCTTGTTCCTCCATCCCATGAGCCATTACTACAGGAGTTGTTTGAGCCATGTGGGTCGTAGAACAGCATGTGTAGGGTATGTGAGTGTCTGATGGATAACGAGGTACCTAAACAACTTAACCTGAGTAGTAATGGGATAACTAATGAAAGTGGCACCGGTGAGCAATATCTGCTATTTGGTTTTTCATGCTCACTTGTGTCCCGTAGGACCCCGAGTACTTGATTCCTGTTCCTTGAATATTCGCGCTATCCACATCCGGGAGGCTTATGAACCCCCCTGAGCCAGAGCTTGATTCATTCTTATTTCTTGGGGCCACAAAGTAGTTTGGGGCTTTATTACTATTCTGTACTTATGCCATGCTTTAACTGCTTTATTTAAGATTGTGCGAGGAGCACCTGTACTGTTTAGGTAAGCGGAGTGTTTTCGCGGTATCGACAAGCCCAGTCACACTTTCGGGTTCCCAGTCGTTTACAGCCATTGACGCAAACCTTGAGTCCGTCTCGGAGCCGGCTAACTTCGTTGCGGGTAGCTTAATGGGGTGGCCCCCTGAAATATTTCTGAATCCTGTGATCGCTTTGTCATGAATGCCTCGTTGGGTTTTGATTTGGTTTTTCCGAGGTTGATCGAGTGTGTGTTGCTATTTGTGCACCCCTGCAGGGTAAAACTTTCTGAAAGCCGTGTCCGCGGTTATGGACGACTTGGAGCACAGTTTCTCGATCATAGACAAGTATAACTAAAGTACCGCTGTTAATTTGACTAAGTACCTGACTAGTAAATAGTGAAACACTCATGGAATGGATAATAAAACTGCCAACGGATGGGGGGGTTGTTCGTCCGCTTCCTCGTTGGTAAGCGAGGAGGAGGATGGATCTGTTAATATTACTGTTATAACTGTTGTTATTAATTAACGGACATCCGTCTATCTTTGGTTAGGCGGATGGTTAGCGAGTATCTATAGAATTGTTAGGTATTATCTTTTGCTGCAATTGCGTCACCCCAGGTTGTGTCCCCTTTAGAGGCATAAAGACTTGCTGAGTACCCCTAGGGTCTCACACGATAAATTGTTTGATTCAGATGAACAGGTAAACTCGCAAGATGGATACTGGGTGGAGGAGACGGATGATGTGGGCAACGATCATTCGGTGTAGAGATTCCGGGAACGGGGATCCGTGAGATCTGTGGGCGGGATGTGTTTATTTATGGGGCATCTTATGCCGATTTGCTTCTTATCCGTACTCGGATCTTGTCTTCCACTTCCGCCTAATACTCTGATGTTTGATGTATGAGGAGATATCCTAAACTATTATATCTATCTAGGATATTTGGATCTTGCCGTATGGCGTTGCAATATTTCTATTTCTTTTAGATGGAATGGCTCTGAGGACTGTTGTATGGTGGCTTGCATACATACTCATTTGTGTATGTAGTTGATCCCTTCGCCTGCCGATTACGCCGCTCATTCTTGTCCCGATGTTTGGAAATGGTTAGGACGGCCGAAAGGTCTACCTGTGAGTGGCATTTGGGCCCCACCGTACTATTTTAACCATTTCCGCTCATCCAGGCTTGTAACTAAGAGCGTAATTTACCGAGGTAGTTACAATTGGTATCAGAGCCATCCCGCCCTTCAGGGTCTCAGCCAAATGGTCGTTGTCAGTCTAGCAAATATTTTTGGTAGCTATTTATACTAGGGAAAAACAAAACGCGAGAGTAGGACTGCTTCCACTTTTCTTCTTAACCACCCACCCACTCTTTTCTGGTAAGGAAGTGTAACGTTTTCAATCCTCTTCTTAAAATTCAAACTAGGATTCACGTGTTCTGGGTTCCGTAGTACCATAGAAAGTGTGTGTGTGTGTGTGTGTGTGTGTGTGTGTGTAATTCCTTGTCTATCTGTTGCATCCAATTTGTTATCACAATCTGCCTTTGGTTATCAACTGTTGGTACATTCCATACTGACTGGCTTTTGAAAACCGGCGCGATCTATCCGACTCCTTGTTAACCGGTGCCATCTTCTTAAGGGTGTTCTTCCTTTCAGCATGCTTTCACAGAATGTGGAGTTGCTAATCGCTACCTGATAAGTGATTTTGCGCATCTATTTGTATTTTAATGCCGAAAAATGCGGAAAAATTTTCTTTGATACATCTGTGTTTCCACACTCCTTTCCAGTCGTGTGTGAAACATTATCTATCTCCCTTTTATCAGCATGTCCATGCCAACTCATTCTTTTGTCACCGGCGCTTAATCCTGGAGTTTCTTTTCATCTCCAATTCTCTTGGGCTAATTACATAACATGTGTCGATCCGATGCTGGTGATTGTAATTTGGTTCTCGGCATAGCTATATGACACTTATCATGAGTGGAATATGGAAGATGCTATCAACTCTATCCTCCAAATGGTGACGGTTATCTCTTGTGATTTCGAGTACACCGTGATCATATCTATGCATATTCCAGTATCGTTGGCAATCCGGAGTTTCTCAAGGCACTACGGCGGTCTATCATCTGTCCATCATGCTGCACATCTTTGTGAACTCCATATCTGCAAAATTCTCTTTGATACGAGGGAATGACATCTTTTCGTCTCTGGTAGCTTTGCTTACGGTATGAGCTATCATCGGTTCTTGTCCAAGATCTCTTTATCTTTGTAACCGGTGATCCAATCGACAATGTGAACCAGGTGACACTTCTTTTTCTTCCGAAGGACCAGATAATCTATTCTTCCAGTGCATCTTCTTCAACACGAACCCGTGCTCTTAATATTGATCTTTCTAAGAGCGTTGAGCTCAGGAAGTGTTCGAGCATTTGTTCGTTTCTCTCGTCTTTTGAACTTGATATTCTGGGAATATCTTGTTAATCCATGGTGGTATATATTGATAATATGCTTGCCTATTCCATATCAATAGAAGAACATGGAAGATCATCTGTGTCCCTTTCTCTCAAGCTTTGTGAACACTGCCTGTGTGCAAAGTCTCAAAGTGGAAATTCTGGCTTCTTGAAGTCACCTATCTCGACCACGTCCTTCTGCTAAATACATTATTTCAACTCTGGAATCGGCAAGTCCATTGTTAATTCCATCCTCCATCTTCAACCAAACCGGAGTTTTCCTTGTTGGCAAGTATCATCGTTGTTCCGCTAAAGATTTTCCTCAAGACTGCTAAATCTCTCTCAATCATTTCAAGAAGAACATGGAGTTCTTTCACCTCATTCTCGTCTAGTGATCTTTTCAAACCCTCTCGTTCTATCATCTATGCTCAATCCACCGGAGGCCATGAAGATTTTTCAGATCTTTTGTAATCCTTTGTTCAAGTGGTGCTATCTTTTTCTTTGTCTGTGGAATCTTGCAGTTGTCTCCGTAATCTTCTTTCATATCTTTCTGGTGGCTTGGTACTTCAGACATGACGACAACAACATCATCTTTATCTATTTATGAATCCGGCGAATTGTTTGCGTCTATCCTTGTTTTCTAACGAAGTTCCATGAGTTATTGTCAATAACTTTAGTCTGTTTCGGTAGTTGGGTTGCATGGTTTTCTTATTCATGTGCGGAGTAATGCTTTGAGTGCGGGATGGAGTAGCTACCATACCACTACTCTTATCATTCGCTCTTGTACATTGAATTGGTGAATTCATGTGATTTCACTCATTCCACGGAAGTTAGAAGTGGCCTTTATCCCTCGATACTTTTACTTCCGTCCTTGTTTTCCGGAGTGCTCTCTCGAAGAAAGTAATCAATAATCTATTGTTGGTGGTCTGTCTATTCTAGATGGAGCAAAATCTTCAATTATCTGGTGGAAACAGACGCAAACTCCTTTCGTTCCTCGATTTCCTACCGATGCTCGACATCCACAAACAAGATGAAAGGAAACTATCTCTCTTTGTTTCATCAATTCTTTTTCTGTGGTAAAGCCAATTATGGTTGATGCCATCAGCCGCAAATCTATTGCGTTAGCCTCAAGGCTAAAGAAAGCAATAAGTATCTCTACAATATACTCCAGATCCTCCATATTCTTTCCTTCTCGGGATTCCACCATGATCTGGCTTCACATCCGTCTCTGGAAGTTATATCCGCGCACCTCAATTGCGTGATCCTTGGTCTTACCGGCGCAAGAAGAATCTAATCCGACGATGTCTAACTAGATCTTTCTGTTGATATCAAGGGACTCTATTGTTTGAAGGCAATATTGTTTCCGTACTTCATTTCTCAAATCCGAGAGAAGATACGATGCTATTGTCATAGTGGTTCAAACCTCTCCAACCTAGCTCTTTTCTTCCGGCGAGATAAAGATTTCATCCTCTCTCGTATCAGTAAATCTTTAATCTTAACGGTGTGTCTTTCTTTATCCATGATACATCATCTTGTCCTTTCTTTCACAAGTGGTTCTATTCTTTTATCATGTTTCTTGAGAAAACCGGAGCTAAGTCCATCCTATCCTTCTTGTCTCACGACAATCCTTCAACTCTTCTAACCGTTGTTTCTCTAGCAAAATGCAAGACTCGCAGCAAGTCTAGCAAGTTATTCCGTTGTTCATCAACTTGGGAACGTGAGGGTCACCTTCGTTCGAACACCCGCCTCTCCTGGTGTTGTTTTCTTTTTCTTAGGAATCTCGGGGCGAGATTCTTGTTTAGTGGGGGAGAGTTGTAGCATCCCAATTGTCTAACAATTGCAATGCTACTAGCCTAGTCTATATATATGTTGACTCCTACATATAATTGTTGCATCATAATTATATCATGCTCATGTCATCATGCCACCTTGCATTTGAGCATCATATAAAACCCTTTTTGTTTTGGTTCTTCTCTCATATGCATTGTAAATTGTATTTGCCTCTTGATATTGTATTTGGTTATTGATATATTGTTTAAATGCCCAAGTTGAGTTGGGGGCATATCTTTTATTCAACTCCATCACCTTTCTTTGTCACCACCTTATAATTCCACCATCCCATTATCCATGAGCTTGTATTTTATTTTCTCTTGGTATTTAATCTAGCTCATGGGAGATAGGATGGATCTACTTCTACAATTCTTTTGCTTGGCTTTTATTCCACTTTTGGGAATGCATAAGAATAATGCCATGTTAATATTATTGTTTTCACAAGAATAAACATGGCATTAATTATATTTGCATGGGCCATGCAAGCACCACCACATTCTAGTCCTTTGGGATTTTATAGGAATTTTTGAGTGGTGTATATCTCTTGGAGCTCTCCCTTCTCTCTCAAATCTTTCACCTTGTTTGGTTTATTTCTTTTTGCCTAGTGCTCATCAAGCTATTCTCTCTTGTGTAGTGCCATGCAACCATCTCCATCTTTTGTCCTCCTTTGTTTTTATTTGATCTTTTGAGTGAATCATCCATCTCCCTCTCTACCACTCCTTTTACTTGATCTAGTTTGGTCTTGCTAAAAAGTCACCACCACATCTCTCTCTCTCTTTCTCTCTAATCCTCACTCCAAGCACCTAACACCTCATTTAACCCTAAACCCCCCTCTCTCTATTCCTATCCCTAAACCCTACCACCACCATGATCTACCCCATCTACCTCTCCTCTTTAACCCTAACCCGAGCCTCTCCATCCTAACCTAGCTATCTACCCTCTCTCCCCAACCCTAGCTCCATGCCACTCCCCTCCTCTCTTTTCCCTTGGATCGGACCAGCCCTTTACCCTCTCCAACCGAACCATCTACCACACCCCTTCTCTCTAGCTAGCCGAGCCACCACCCCCTACCCTAACCCTAGACCGATCCCCATGCCATCTACCCCACCCCTTCTCTCTAGCTAGCCGAGCCACCACCCCCTACCCTAACCCTAGACTGAGCCCCATGCCATCTACCCCTCCCCTCTCGGTTCCCCTCTCTCTCTCTTGCTGCCACCAGGTCCCACCCAAGCTCCCCTTCCTCTCTGCCTGGCCCACCTGCAGCCACACCACCCCCAGGCCGAGCACGTGAGGGAGGAGGAGAGAAAGGTGGCGTGGAGGCTACTTTTTCTCCACCGAGCCCCACGACATCTCCCTCTCCTCTTCTGCCCTTATCTACTCCCTCCCCTGCCCCGCGTGACTTCCCCAGATCTACCAGGGCACTGCCCTTCCTCCTCTTCTTTCCCACCTACCGTCCCTCTCTCTCCCATCTCCGGCGACCACCATCGGTGTCGGCTCGCCCTAGCCGTTAGGAGGAGGTGGGTGTGGTGTGAGGTTGTCGAGGAAGGCCATGGTATCCTCTGCGTCGCCCCTGTGCTCTGCATCGAGGAGGAGAACGCCCGTACCTGCTGTACACCAACGCGCCCCGAGAAAACCCTAATCCGGCCGGCCGCCTGCTACCCCGACGATCGGCTGCTCCCCAGCCCGTACCACCTACACCGACCGCCCCACGGTGAGCCCCTGGGCCCCCCAGACATCCTCTCCCTCTCCGCCGCATGCTGACCTCGCCGCTCGTTTTGCCGAACACGCTGCGTGCGCCGGCGGCGCTGTCGTCTGCTCGCCGCTGCGCCTCGCAGACGGCTTAACCAGCCGCCATCCACCCCTCTGTCACCCTCCCTACCCCTACCGCACTGGCTCCACACCTCAGCGCGGGCGCCCCGCGTCACGGATTCGAGTCCCCGCGCCGTGCTCGGCTGCTGTCGCGCACCGATCGCTCGACAGAGAGGGACAGAGAAGATCCACAGTAGCAGTGGCTACTTTGCACAAACCCCCACCCTTTTTCTTTTCCTCAACCCGCGATCCCTCCAGCCCTACCTGTCAGCCGTGGTTAAACTTTTGCAGAAAAGAACCTAGGTTCCAAAAACCTCAACCCGCAGACCCTCGGCTCTGTCGCGTGGCGAGCTTCCTCAACCGCTGACGCGTGGGCCCTTCTTGTCGCGGGTCCACTTGTCTGTCTCTGTGGCTGGATAAGCTCACGGTGCAAAAGGGTTTCCGACGCGCTGTGTCGCCCAGTCAGCCTGGCCCCACTTGTCTGTGGCTGTGGCTAGATCTGGGTGAGTAGCAAAAGGTTTTCTGTTTTCTGTTTTAATTTAAACTTTTCAAATTTGTTTTAAATTCAAATTCAAATCTGTTTTCAAATATCTTTTAAAATACAATTCCAAATTAAACATGTAATATATGTTTTGAGATCAGAAAAATGTGAGGAATTCAAATATGCCCTTCAAAATATATTTTGAACACTTTAAATTTCGAGTTGCTCAAAATTACAATAAAATGCCCTCTTTCTTAATGAATTAATAACTTTTGTTTTATAACTCCAAATTTGACAAATGATATGTCTAAATCGATCAGCTCGACGAGACCTTTCTGTTTATGCATTCCATGTTCTGAATTGCAGCATGCATCATATAAATATAAAGTATACAGCAACTTATTTGAGTATAAAATATGATTAAAACCCCATAAAATGTTAATTTCTTGTATTCCACACCTCACCCATGCCATGCTACTTTATTGCCATGCAAATTGTGCATCATTCATCATGGCATGATTGTTTGCTTGTCGCATTTTATTCATATGCTTGTGCACTTTATTTATGTTGGCCCTTGTTTGTTTGGTTCTTCTTCAAATAGACGCTGAGCAGGAGATATATCAAGAAACCCAGGAGCACTACCCAGATCCTTCTCTCGCTTCAACTGAGCTGCCAGGCAAGCACTACCACATGCTTGCATACATATAGTACCTATTGCCTCTATCTTATTCTTGCATCATTGAGTCGCGATTGCATTAAACTGAATCCCAAGTACTGCATAGCCTTTACTTTTAAACCCCACCGAAGCTTGTTCCTCCATCCCATGAGCCATTACTACAGGAGTTGTTTGAGCCATGCGGGTCGTAGAACAGCATGTGTAGGGTATGTGAGTGTCTGATGGATAACGAGGTACCTAAACAACTTAACCTGAGTAGTAATGGGATAACTAATGAAAGTGGCACCGGTGAGCAATATCTGCTATTTGGTTTTTCATGCTCACTTGTGTCCCGTAGGACCCCGAGTACTTGATTCCTGTTCCTTGAATATTCGCGCTATCCACACCCGGGAGGCTTATGAACCCCCCTGAGCCAGAGCTTGATTCATTCTTATTTCTTGGGGCCACAAAGTAGTTTGGGGCTTTATTACTATTCTGTACTTATGCCATGCTTTACTGCTTTATTTAAGATTGTGCGAGGAGCACCTGTACTGTTTAGGTAAGCAGAGTGTTTTCGTGGTATCGACAAGCCCAGTCACACTTTCGGGTTCCCAGTCGTTTACAGCCATTGACGCAAACCTTGAGTCCGTCTCGGAGCCGGCCAACTTCGTTGCGGGTAGCTTAATGGGGTGGCCCCCTGAAATATTTCTGAATCCTGTGATCGCTTTGTCATGAATGCCTCGTTGGGTTTTGATTTGGTTTTTCCGAGGTTGATCGAGTGTGTGTTGCTATTTGTGCACCCCTGCAGGTTAAAACTTTCTGAAAGCCGTGTCCGCGGTTATGGACGACTTGGAGCACAGTTTCTCGATCATAGACAAGTATAACTAAAGTACCGCTGTTAATTTGACTAAGTACCTGACTAGTAAATAGTGCAACACTCATGGAATGGATAATAAAACTGCCAACGGATGGGGGGGTTGTTCGTCCGCTTCCTCGTTGGTAAGCGAGAAGGAGGATGGATCTGTTAATATTACTGTTATAACTGTTGTTATTAATTAACGGACATCCGTCTATCTTTGGTTAGGCGGATGGTTAGCGAGTATCTATAGAATTGTTAGGTATTATCTTTTGCTGCAATTGCATCACCCCAGGTTGTGTCCCCTTTAGAGGCATAAAGACTTGCTGAGTACCCCTAGGGTCTCACACGATAAATTGTTTGATTCAGATGAACATGTAAACTCGCAAGATGGATACTGGGTGGAGGAGACGAACGATGTGGGCAACGATCATTCGTTGTAGAGATTCCGGGAACGGGGATCCGTGAGATCTGTGGACGGGATGTGTTTATTTATGGGGCATCTTATGCCGATTTGCTTCTTATCCGTACTCGGATCTTGTCTTCCACTTCCGCCTGATACTCTGATGTTTGATGTATGAGGAGATATCCTAAACTATTATATCTATCTAGGATATTTGGATCTTGCCGTATGGCGTTGCAATATTTCTATTTCTTTTAGATGGAATGGCTCTGAGGACTGTTGTATGGTGGCTTGCATACATACTCATTTGTGTATGTAGTTGATCCCTTCGCCTGCCGATTACGCCGCTCGTTCTTGTCCCGATGTTTGGAAATGGTTAGGACGGCCGAAAGGTCTACCTGTGAGTGGCATTTGGGCCCCACCGTACTATTTTAACCATTTCCGCTCATCCAGGCTTGTAACTAAGAGCGTAATTTACCGAGGTAGTTATATTAATTCACGGACATCCGTCTATCTTTGGTTAGGCGGATGGTTAGCGAGTATCTATAGAATTGATAGGTATTATCTTTGGCTGCAATTGCGTCACCCCAGGTTGTGTCCCCCTTTAGAGGCATAAAGACTTGCTGAGTACCCCTAGGGTCTCACACGATAAATTGTTTGATTCAGATGAACAGGTAAACTCGCAAGATGGATACTGGGTGGAGGAGACGGACGACGTTGGCAACGATCACTCGGTGTAGAGATTCCGGGAACGGGGATCCGTGAGATCTGTGGGCGGGATGTGTTTATTTATGGGGCATCTTATGCCGATTTGCTTCTTATCCGTACTCGGATCTTGTTTTCCGCTTCCGCCTGATACTCTGATGTTTGATGTATGAGGAGATATCCTAAACTATTATATCTATATAGGATATTTGGATCTTGCCGTATGGCGTTGCAATATTTCTATTTCTTTTAGATGGAATGGCTCTGAGGACTGTTGTATGGTGGCTTGCATACATACTCATTTGTGTATGTAGTTGATCCCTTCGCCTGCCGATTACGCCGCTCGTTCTTGTCCCGATGTTTGGAAATGGTTAGGACGGCCGGCAGGTCTACCTGTGAGTGGCATTTGGGCCCCACCGTACTATTTTAACCATTTCCGGACATCCAGGCTTGTAACTAAGAGCGTAATTCACCGAGGTAGTTACATTTATAGCCACCCCGTTACGGTGTGGTGTTTGATGTCATCAAAGGATCCATCCGGCAAAGGTGATATGCATGATGTCATGGTCGAAGGAATCAGATAACTATGTATCAGAAAGCATATAGCAATTGAACTATTAAAATGACTTGATCTTTATACTACGCTTATCTATAGGAGTATGTCCACCATATCATTCTCCTAACGATATGATCTTGTTGTTAATAACATCTCAATGTTCATGATAGGGAAACCACAATCATCTATTAACCAACAAGCTAGTATTATATAGAGGCTTTACTAGGGACTTCAAATTTAGTTTACAAATCACACAAGTATTAATGTTTCCTTGTTAATTCTATTATAGCATGAATGTAAACATTTATCATAAACTCAAAGATATAATAATAACTACATTTATTATTGCCTCTAGGGCATATCTCCAACAACATCTATATGTGCCCAACAAGGCACCAATCTTATTGAGAGGAACTTTAGTCCTGGTGATTTTCATTTACAACAATTATTAGATGAACTAAGGTCAATTCCTCCGAAAGAGAAGAAGTCCTTGTTGTTGGAAGAGCTTGTCACCCCCGACTAAATAAACGGTAAGTGGGAGGTAAGTCTTCTTTCTCTAATAAGTGATATTTCTTCACAATTTATACTCCTAGAATTTTCACCTCTGAATTCCGCTTGTTTTTCTAAAGTTTTCGAGGGGTTTCACTAACTATACGGGTGCAACTATACGGCCGGAGAAAAATCTCCCGCCATATAGTTGGTCGTTAAAGGTACTGTATCCCCCTTGCAAAATATTTTTCGGTGCCCAGAAACTATACCAAACTATATGGCCAGGAAAATTTATTCCCGCTGTATAGTTGGTCCTTAAATCTTCCGTATCATCGGTCCTTTTTTTTGTTTTACCGACCTCTGACCCCTCTTATATACTGCCATTATGCCTCTCTCTAATCATAATCACCAGGAACAAATATAGCCATGCTCTATCCCGTTCTAGGCTGTGGAAAACCCCTGGGGATCATTGCTCCTCCCAGGGACCGCTCTCACGACCCGTCTATGGAGGACGACGATGAGGATGTGGAGAGGTTTAGCGCCTGGGGTACAAGGAGTACGTCGAGCCAAGATTCTACAACAGCGATCCCGATGAAGGCTGGAGTGACGTTTACATCAGCCGTAACGACTATGATCCCCCGGAGATCAACTTGACGACGATGAAGAAAGCTCAACAAGAGAGAGAAGGTCACAAGCTGCATGGAAAAGGGCATGTGGAGATGGTCAAGTTCATCACCATGGACCCTAGGCCGCACAAGCATAAGGAATTACCTAATGTTGGTGCAGGTGCTAGCAGGAAAACAACGGTACCACGCTCCAAGCCTACCACTGGTGCTCGTATGAGGGTAAAGCCTCAAGAAGAGTGGAGGAGCAGTTTCTACCTCCCCGGTCCATCAATCATGGATGAGGAAGAGGAAGTTGTCCCCAGTACCAAGGACCGCGTGCGAGCGCTGGAGATATATCAGAAGCAAGAGCTACTCCATCGCGTTGAAGTTCGTCACCGTCTCAAGGAGATAGAGAAGAAGGATGATCTTCTCCCCTTGGTGACTAAACTCGCGGATAGAGTGGACACTTTGCAATCTAATTTGCGCAGATACTACGGCCGCATCACTGTCCTAGAGAATACCAATAAGAAGCTGCACACCACGGTGCTACATGCCATGGCGCCATAGTGACCTATAATAAATCACGGTATCAAATAATCGCGAGGGATTATTTGATCCTACCTGGCTTGAATCCAAGCTTGGGGAGATATTTAATACCTTGTAATCTATCTTATAAGTTCTTATTACTATTCTAGCTTTACATTAGTTTGAGTTTGGAAATAAGTTTGCATCACTAGAATTCCCTTCAGGAATAGTTGATCCCTTTATAAAATTCCGAGTTTATTATATTATATGGAGCATTATTGAGTTTAAGTTTGTCTTATTGGATATATGAATAGCTTGAGTAACTTGGGAATCGAGGAAACTCATGGAACACTATCCATGTCATGGGATACATCCTACGGGGTAAAGTCCCTTAATAGCGCAGTAATTCGATTAATGTCGATTGCTATCTGTTGTGGTTATGAGGATGATGTGAGCAGTGGTTGCTGCATATTCGTCCAAATACTAAGTTCCTCCCACACATACATAGTTGAGAATGTTCATGGTAATAATCTTTATCTTAGACCCTTTATAAATGTTAGAGGTATATCTGCTACTCACTGAGAACGCTTTTCCCTATTGAAGTTTCAAATCTTTTTTACATACGCGATACTTATTTTCTGTATTCAGTTTTGTTTACTTTAAATCATTGCCTCTTATACCAAAAACCCCCAAACACCTTTTTATACAACAATCGCATTTTAGCATTTCTATTTCAGTATTTATTTCAAGAGTTATTAGACTTCAGACTTTCAGACTCTTGCTTCCTGTGGGATCAATATCTTTATTTCGAAAATAACTACAAACAATTCATGCACTTGCAGTCATCACTCGCCAATTGAACCATAGTGTATTCACATTGTATACATGACTTGCACCCACCGTATGCAAACGTCGATATGTCTAGCACCCGATCATCATGGCCTTCTTCATAACGATGGATTTTCTTGGTGGTGCACACTAATGGGATAACACTATTATTGGTATTAATTGAGATTATCTTATACATAAATGCTACCGTTGAGTACTAATACTAGCACACAATAAGATATATAGGTATCAACATCACATTTATATTTAGTGATATGATATGGTCCTTCATGCGCCATGATCTTCATAGAACGCTCCGACATGATCTTTGTCTTGTCACCGGTTTGACGCCAAGTCCACGACGCCATCGGTAGGTCGTCCATTGATACGATAACTATTACTATACTACTTAGTAACCTAAAAGTAAACTACTTTACCTTTGCAACGACCAAGACCATATAAAATCACATGCCCTCCTACAAAAAAAGTTAGATGCATCTATTTCATCTTTTGCAATTTACGTGGCTGTTAGGGCTTTTGAGATAGAGCCATTTCTTACTAACAAACTTTCAACCACAACATGTATCAAATAGTTGTCTCTATTATATCTCTCTCGGGGTCCTCCGTTGTAAATGCTATATCAACTACGGTAAGAGAGACAAGACACCCGCTAGCCATTTATACGGTAAAAGGCGTATATTGAGCGTGGAACCAGTCTCGCCTAAGATCACGCGTAAGCTCGGTACGGGCCACTTTATCAAACAATGCCGTGATATAAGCAAATACACGTGCCGATGGTAACAACTATAGAATCAATGCCCACACAATCAACGTGTGTTTTAACCGTAACATCCTAGTGTTTAGAAACACGAAGGGCGAAATAAGAATATGTGCATGTGCATGCATTTATCTATAAAATTAGGGTAAATTTTTCGCAAAGTAAAACCCTGAAAGGATTAGAGTTTCTTTCACTTTGTTGAATTACGATTAAGCTCATCTTAGTGAATGCTATGAACTTTGGCATGACCTCTAGGTATTTTTGGGACAATAATTTAAAAGTGGCATTTAATTTTGAATAGATCTTTTGAAATAATTTAAACTAGAAGCATTTAGGAGTTATTTGTTTTCAAAGAATATTTCAAAATTTTGATATGAAATATTATTACTTTATATAACAATAATATAATAAAAATTAATTCAAGACATTAAAGTAATATAAAGGAATACAAATAAATAGAAATTCCTATTCTATATTTAAAAGATATGAAGAATACAAAGAAGTAAGGATTTATTACAAAAATGAATAATTGACAGTACTGAGCAAATCATAACATCAAAAAGTTTATGATTGAACAGAAATCAATTGACAGGGCACTATTATCATTAACCCTAAATAATCCACCGAGCTGAATTCACCACACTATCATCGGAACTAGGTAAATCTCTACCACAGTTAAGGGTAAGCAGAGAGGGAGAAGAACCCTAGAATAGGGGCCAAACCCTAATTAGGGTTACAACTATACTACAGTGAGGAATCTAGAGAGATAGAGAGAGGAAAGGGAGAGGAAGAACCCGCCTATAGTCCTCGCTAGGTTCAGAAGAGGAAGCAGAGAAAACGGAGACGACAACAACCACGACGCAATGACACAATGGACGTTAAAGCGTCTGCACCGCGTCGAGCCGTGCCAGCAGCTGCAGCAGCCCGAGGAAGGGACAAGACCATCGGAGGACGCAACATCGGCCATGGCGGAAGGATCCATCACCTCCACTCCCGCTCCCGCTAGTGAAAATTTGGAACAAGGTTTTTGGAGGGAGGAGCAGAGTGATTTATGTGCCACTCGCGAGAGAGACCGTCAAGGTGAAAGAAGAACGCGAGAGAACAAGCGTGTTGTCCGAATGCATGAATAAATTGATCTGCATGAATAAATTGATCTGCGTGATCGATCCGAATGAGTCGCTCTGCTGAACGTTCGGACGGATCTGTTCGGACACGCACTTACGTTCCATTTCCATCACAATGCACGCGTGGTGACAAATGAGGAGCAGGGATATCCTAGGCCACACCGTTGGCCATGGCATGGCACGGAGCACGACCTCCTTTGACTTGTTTTAACCTCAGCACAGCACACAACTAAAACTGAAACAATAAAATAAACAAAACACCCAAACAGAAAATATACCATCCTAATCAGAACCACCTTCCACCGGATCCACGCGCCCACCTTCTCATCTCCCCGTGGGCCCCGCGTCACGCGTGCCCCACACTCCGGTGACTCGCGCACGGTACCAGGCAGGTCGCGGCCCCCGGATCTTAATCAAATCGAATGGGAATTTTGACGTCCGCAAGGACAAAGTCTCAGCGTTTTCTCCTTCCCCTTCTCTTCTCTTCTCTTCTCTCTCCTCTGTTTCTTTCCGCTTTCTCTCTCCTCCCCCTCCCCCTTCTCTTCGCTTCGCCTCCTTCCCTTCTCCACAGACCAAATCCCGTCGCTCGCACACAGGAACAAGGGAGAAAGATTTTTTTAACGAACTGGATTTTTTTATCCTGCCGCTGTTATCCTCCTCCGCGCGCCGCGCACCAGGGGCCTAAACCCTAGCCGGAGCGGAGCTAGTCCGGCGCGGCGGCGGGTGGCAGTGCCGCTCCTCGCGGCAGTGGCGGCGCGCGATTTGGCGCTGATTTGAGCTCTGGGATCGCCGGATTCGGGGCGGACGAGGCGTGTTTCGCTCGGGTGGGTTTCCGGTCACGGGATGTCTGCCACTTGCTGCTTCTTAATTCTGCTCATTTTGGCAGTCTGGCCGCGGGGAGCTGCGATCTAGTTGGGGTGCCCGGGGTTGCTTAATTCTGCTCGTGTCTGGCGTTGTTCTCGTTTTCTTTTTTAGCGTATTTGGTGGGATATTTATTGCCTCTTTGCGGCGGATTTGTGGACCAGAAAATCTGCTTCGGATGCTTGTTCATGCTGGTTTCTAGTTCTTCTGTAGATTTGCGTCGGAGATACTAGTCTAGATCCAATGTGTCCTAAAGCTCAAGTCTTTTGTTATTTTCAGGGGATGCTGGCCTGTGCCTTCTCATTTCTGGTGGATCTTGCGGGCGTGCCCCGCTGAAAGGATGGCGAGTTGGTTGGTGGAGCACTCGATCTTGGACTAGTTTCTGCTGAGCTCGGAGCTCGCCCATTGTGCCTGCAAGGATGGTGTCGTCGGGGCCGCCCAACCCGATGGGTCCTGGGCAGCCAGTCGGCGCTGCTTCACTTCTCCGGTCAAATTCTAACATGCTCAGTGGTGGCCAGCAGGGGATGGGTGGCGGTGGCGGCATGCTTCAGTCCCAGTCCCCTTTCTCGTCTCTCGTCTCCCCGCGTCAGTTTGGGGGAAATGGCTTGCTGGGAGCAACCTCTAACGTCTCCTCTCTACTTAACCGGTCGTCCTTCGGAAACGGCGGCCCTGTTCCGAGTCCAGGACAAATGCCAAATGGCGGGATTCCGATGAATACTCTTCAGCAGAGAGGAGGGCTTGATGGTGCTGGTGATTTTGTTGGCGCTGGAGGATCAGATCCTCTGTCGTTCCCATCCTCCTCGCAGGTTAGTCTGGGCAATCACCTAAGTTCAGATATGCTGCAGCAGCAGCAGCAGATAGACGTGCAGGATTTGCAGCACCAGCAGGAGCAACAACAACAACATCAGCAGCAGCAGCAACTGCAGATGTCTTACAACCAGCAGCAGTTGCCGCCGCAGCCACAGGCTACTGTGAAGTTGGAGAATGGTGGTAGCATGGGTGGAGTCAAGCTAGAACAGCAGATGGGACAGCCTGACCAGAATGGCCCAGCCCAGATGATGCGCAATGCTGCCAATGTAAAATTTGAGCCACAGCAGTTGCAAGCGCTGAGGAGTTTGGGCGCAGTGAAGATGGAGCAATCAAATGCTGACCCATCAGCATTCTTGCAGCAACAGCAGCACCATCAACATCTGTTGCAACTCACGAAGCAGAATCCTCAAGCTGCTGCGGCTGCTCAACTGAACCTCTTGCAACAACAGCGTCTCTTGCATATGCAGCAGCATCAGCAACAACATCAACAGATCCTAAAGAATCTCCCTTTGCAGAGAAACCAATTACAACAGCAGCAACAACAGCAGCAGCATCAGCAGCAACAGCATCAGCAGCAGCAGCAGCAACAGCAGTTACTTCGTCAACAGAGTCTAAACATGAGAACACCAGGAAAGCTGGCTCCTTATGAGCCAGGTACCTGTGCAAAGAGATTGACCCATTACATGTATCATCAACAGAACAGACCACAGGTAATCTTTTTTCTGGTTTGTTTCAAAATACTATGACATCCTGGCCCAAGGCTTAAATGAATCAGTAAACTATCCATACCAATAAGATGCATGCTTGGCTGGGAGCAATATTGGGATTGATGACATCCAGTGTGGATAAAGTCTGTTGGGGTCACTCTAGAGACTAGAGAGCTGACGGGAGTAACCCTGAGAGTGGATGGGGTGTTACATTTATGCCCCAAGAAAAACTCAGGTGCTTACAAGTTTGTCATTGACTTGTTCCTTTTGATGCAGGATAACAATATTGAGTACTGGAGGAACTTTGTCAATGAATATTTTGCCCCAACTGCTAAAAAAAGGTGGTGCGTATCTCTCTACGGAAGTGGTCGTCAAACTACTGGAGTTTTCCCTCAGGTGTATTACTGTTGCTATTGAATGTGTACCGCTTCCGCTTGTCTCCTATATTTGATTTATGCAAGTAAATACTGTTCTGTTGGTTGGTCAGAATTTGGAGTAACGCATAGTGTTTAGAGTACACTTTTTCCTTTCAAATTGTCATCTATAACTTTCAATATTGCAATTGCAGGATGTCTGGCACTGTGAAATATGTAATCGAAAGCCTGGCCGAGGCTTTGGTGAGCATCAATTTAATTTGCACATATTCCTCTGTTACACATGTTTTTTTATTTTTATCTTATGTTGCTACCTTTACAGAGACAACAGTTGAGGTCTTACCACGATTATGCCAAATCAAATATGCGAGTGGCACATTGGAAGAACTATTGTATATCGACATGCCACGTGAATCCCAGAACGCGTCTGGTCAGATTATTTTGGACTATGCAAAAGCAATCCAGGAAAGTGTATTTGAGCAATTGCGCGTTGTACGTGAGGGGCATCTAAGAATAGTTTTTAATCCAGATCTCAAGGTATTTTTTGTTTTGTACTTCGTTCTTCCTGTCATTGTGTCAGTTCTTTTATAATAACATTCTTGAATAAGTGGTGCGCTTTGGATTAGCATATTTCATAATCTTTTACTATTTGTTTTTATTGAAGATCGCATCTTGGGAGTTTTGTGCTAGGCGTCATGAAGAACTTATTCCACGGAGGTCAATAGTACCGCAGGTAGGAAGCCTATTAGTGTTAGACATAGCTTCACTCACAGGCCATGGATCTCCTTATTTATATTCAATTTGGTAACAAACATTTGATATTTTTTGCACCTTGATGTTCAATTCAGGTTAGCCATCTTGGTACGGTTGTACAAAAATACCAGGCTGCTGCTCAAAATTCAGCAAGTTTAACGACTCAGGACATGCAGAATAATTGCACCGCGTAAGGACATCGGCTCTGATGTGCTTAATCTGTTTCATCTAAGTTCTTTCGTGAAGTCAATTTTACATATTTCTTTGTCATTTGGTGTACCCAAACTGATACTGGTGCTATCCATTCTCTTTCGTTAATGCTTTGTCCACATCGTTTCTGCACATATTCGTGCCCGATCTTTTGAAATTGGTACACACGGTCCTGTGCCAACACATGGTGTTTCTGCTCTAAGTATAGTGATTATTTGGTCTGCAATGTATCTTATGGAGAAGTCAATTATTTTATTCCTAAAAACTCCTTGACTACGTGTGACCAATTAAAACACCTGTTGAGCATTTTGAATGAGATGGTTAACTAGGTCATCATACATCACACATAGCATTCTCCGTGAGCAAGATGTTATGTGTGAAGTCAACATATTTGGCTTACATGCCTCTTAAGGCTTTCACCCCTAAAAGAAGTATTTTCATCAGAACTGTAATTGAAACTACTGTACCGTGTATAAGCACGTTTCCATTCCACTGCAATGTGCGGAAGGTTAGGGGAGATAAAAGTGGGAGAGAATCAAGTAATCATTGAACTTAAGGTTTTCCCATCCTTTCGGCCATCGATTATAGTTGAGTTTCATCCAACCAACTCTCTCAAAGTTTAAAATCTTGGAGTTGTACATGCAATTTATTTCACGTCTAGACTCATCTTTCCGTTAGTAGAAGAATTCAGTTTGGTCGCAAAAGGAGCTGGAATTGCAAGCGCATGTCTATTTTAACTGCAGAAGCACCATAGATTATAGTTGAGTTTCATCCGACCAGCTTCCTTAAAGTTTAAGCTCTTGGAGTACAGGCAATTTATTGACGTGTAGACTCATCTTCAGCCCTGATGTGGATTAAATATGGTGGGGTTCCGTTAGTAGACAAGTTCAATTCGGTCGTAAAGGAGCTGGAATTGCAAGTACATGCATGTTTAAACCGCAGAAGCACCACCTTTTTTGAACAATAAAACAGGCATGTCGAGTCTTGAACTCAGCACTTCCTCAAATGCATTTCTTTCACACGTCTACCAACTTGCCTAAGAGCTTATGCTGTCAGGGCATGGTCAATAATTTACTTAATTGTTCTGCATTTATTCCCTAAAAAGGTAACCTTATCTTAGGCATGCTTTTGTGTCTCGTATATCTTGATAAGCTGTAAGGGATAAATTTGAAGTAATACTTGCTCATTAATGCTTTTGGAATGTGGTTCTAGTAGAAGAAATCATGAAGATTCTCGGACTAGAACAGATTGAGAAAAAAAAGTTGCCATGAAAAGAAAACCTCATTTTAGCGAAGTAGGAAACTTGGAGTAAATGCAGGGTTCTAGGGTTAGATATTATGCTTTATTATTGAACCTGGACAGGTCGTTCGCCTAAAAATACATGCAGGCATAGTCCTTGGCCCGGTCTAACTGGGTCAGCCAATCGATGTGCATAAAGGTAACAAAATTGATGAGGGTTGTGATTCGAACGCTAGACATTATAGTTTGGTGATCAAAATGCGCAGTACTAGCCTGTTCATCCTTGGTTTGGTATTGTGCCATAGGGAAATGTTTGGTTTTATTTACGTGCGCTAAACTGAGTTCAACTGGTCAGCCACCGGTTAGACCCGCAAACAAATGAACCGGGAGCTTCACTGGGTAAAGTACTGAGCTCTGAAACGATGTGGAAAATAATGATGACGTGGCTTCAACATATTGCAGAATAAATCACTAACCTGAGACAACTATTTTGGAATCGAAGATTACGATGTTATGTAGCGGCAAACAGATACTTTCACTTGTATTTTGTTAACCTCTAGCAACATGATATTATGTGTTAGTTTCCAAGTTCTACTTTTACCTGTTGGCAACAAAAGGCTATTGTTCTTGTTCTAGAAACGTAAAATGTTCGTTAGTAAATGTAGCTTTATATGCACAATGGTTGCTCTGTATTGAACTTCTTTGCTTGGACTTTATGTGCATTATCTTTTACTTTCGTTGTTATAACTCATTTCTGATAGAAATTGACATGGTTAACAATGTGATCTTAACGGTAGAGCCTAAATCACATTGTTCTTGCTTTTCTTCGAGTAACCATTCATCGATTCCATCAATTTTCATTGTACTTAATACTTACATTGCACTCTTGTACTGATAGGTTCGTCGCATGTGCCCGCCAATTGGCCAAAGCCTTGGAGGTGCCTTTGGTAAATGATTTAGGATACACAAAACGATATGTCCGCTGCCTTCAGGTACAATCTGATCTGTTGTAGTTTATTTTCTCGTGTTGTAGTTTCTAAGCTTCTATTAATTTAAGTTGCTGTTAGATTATTTCAAAAGTATGCAATTTCTTCTGACTTATGTCATGTAAAACGTTGGTATTCCCAGATAGCGGAGGTCGTAAACTGCATGAAAGATTTGATTGACTATAGCAGGCATACTGGATCTGGACCAATCGGTATGGCATCTTAATCATTTTATTTTATCTTGTTGGTTAATCTCATCACAATTTTATCAGCACAAAGCAAATTTGTACATACCATCTGCAGCACTTATACAAGACATAATTTAGTCCTTTAAAAAAAGACATAATTTAGTGGTCTTTGGTCTATATTTTTGTCAAGTTTCCTTGCTATACATTTTGTACTAGTCACTCTTAAATCTGGTAGGTTTAGGGTTTGAGGTAGGAGAGGATAATTTTTTTATCAGAGAACACCGAAATAGTAGCTTCATGCCGGTGACAATCTATCACAGCTCATAAGTCATAACTACTCGTAACCCGGGATGAAAGGTTGGAATCCTGGGCTTTATGCCTTGGAAAGTGCTGCGTGGCCTGGGCCTGAGATGTTGATTATCTGGCCTTGACTGGATTAAGATGTTGTTAGAAGTGTTTGGTCCGTGATCTGGACATCAAAGAGTACGGAGCAGTAATAAACTTGGCGGAATCAAAGATTTCTATCTGCAGAAGAGTTATGGTTGATAAGCTGGCCATACGAAACCAAGCAGGTGTGCACATCAAACCAATTAGGATCTTAAGGTATAGGGTCACTAGGAGATGAGATGCTTAAGAAGTTAGTCGTATGTTGGATATGCAGGTCTGCAAATTTCATATTGACTGCCACATTAGAGATAGAGGGGACTTCAGGTTTGTTATGACAAGGAACAGTTTTAGTTGGTTAGCTTGTTCCATATGTATCCAGTTGGATTAGAATCCAGTTATCATTGGATCAATCAGTAGAACCGCAGAACTTCTTAAGCCTCGCTTCCATGTCAGAGAGAGTTTGAGTGCCTTATCCCTGGTCTTCAAACCTTTAACCTGCCCTAGTTTTCCACAATGCCGTCTTTACTGGCGCATAACGTTCTATTGACCCATAACTCCCTGAGCATAGCGAAAAATATCCCCAATTAAGAAAGAACAGTGTCATTAAGGTGGGTATAGAGATGAACCTCTCATGAGGAGACCCTGCTTCCCTCCATGGGTCGGTTGCGTGTGCCCAGGGGCAATTAGGTTCTCCCATATAGAGCTGTACCGCTGGCTCCCCTCGCATCTCCTTCGTCGGGAGCAGCCTCCCTTCCTATCCCCGGCAGGTTTTCACATCTATGGCATTGAGCATGCTGTGCGGCAGCCGTCTCATAATTTGATTGCAGCTCCATGCGTCTCCTCCTGAGGCCCTCCATTAAGCTGTTTTGGCGGTTGTTCAGGCACTTCCTTTTGTCGGCATCAGCCATCGTTTTGGCAGCCAACATGGTCCGCTAGGTGTGTCTGGGGAGTGGTGGTGATTGTAATCAGCCAGGATGGTGCTGACTGGATCTAGACCCGGCAACGACTGATGAAATCCAGGACTTGGCCTTGTTTGTCGAGCTGGCAATGGCGATGCGAGTCATATTCCTTGTTAGAGGTGTTGTGTTTAAGAAAGGCTCCTCTACATCTCATCGCTGCATAGTTGCTGTAACATGGTTGGACCATCTCTTGGTAGACCCGGCTTTGGTTTGTATTGTGTTTGACAACTTACCATGTTGTGTCCTTTCCGTTTCTGTATTTTTGCTCAGTTTATCAATTCGTAATAATATGGCGGTTATGCATCCAACCTGGTGCAGAGACCGTGCGTATTGAAGCTTCCACTTTCTAAAAGAAATACGAAGAAATCCCAAAAATGCAGTGACAGGCATCACAAACCCGTCCCATCGCTGGCAGTTGCGGGTCACTCATCGCTGGTAGATAGGCTGGGTCTTCGTAGCACAAGAACCCCATTTCCACTAGCCAAAGAGCAATTCATTTCTTCGACTCAATGCCTCCTGCTCCCCATTCCTATATCAATAAAAGAATTAGGGAAATGCGAGGGAAACGAATGCCAATAGCATTTAGATATTTTACTGGGATTCGTTCTGTCTCAGCAAGGGATTGCTATTCCTTTATTGCATAAGCAGCACAGCTGCATGGGGTGCCCTCTCCCCAATTCATCCGGATCCCACATCCTCCAGCTGTTCTTGTATGCTGCAATGGCGGAGCTCGAAAAGGACAGAGCTTCAGTGCGATGACGGCACTCAGCTTGCTGCCATTGCTCCTCTCTCCCATCCCTGCTTACCTTCTCTTGTTAAATGGGATGAGCTCCCAGGTTGCCTCTGCTGCACTCAAGGCACTCTAACTCAAGTGCCTGAGCCAGGCTGGCGGTGGTGCCAGGTTCTCCAGGCCAGGCCACCAGCTGATTATCCAGGACACCAACCAAACAACATCAAGGCAGGTCCCATGGATGCTCCTTTCTAGTAGGCACGAGGGGGCGAGTGATTTCACGATTCCAACCACATCCATAGGCAGGAAACTGTAATATCCTGATTGCCTTCAATGATACTTGAAACACAACTACGGTGAAGAAACTTATAAATATTCCTGGATGGTGGTACTTACACCTGATCGTCATGGGAGTGGCTGGGACATAGTATGCCATTCGACAAGATTTGATTTATAGTCATATTAGTGCCTGCTCTTTGCTGTTGTATGTTTTGTTTGTTGGTATTCACCATTCACTATTATTATTTTTATTTCAGATAGCCTTCATAACTTCCCTCGGAGGACTCCATCAGGGATCAATCCTCTTCAACCACAGCAGCAACAGCCTGAAGAGCAGCAAGCTGTTCCCCAGAGTTCAAACCAGAGTGGTCAAAATTCTGCTCCTATGGCTGGTGTGCAGACTTCTGCGTCTGCCAATGCAGATGTGACATCAAATAACTCCCTCACGTGTGCACCCTCTACATCCGCACCCTCACCATCTGTTGTTGGGCTCCTCCAAGGTTCCGTGAATTCTAGACAAGATCATCCAATGACTAGTGTAAATGGTCTGTATAACAGTGGAAATAATGGCACTACGATTTCCAAGGCGAACTCTACAAGCTCATTGCAGTCAAACCCGTCTACCTCGTTCCCTTCCCAGGTGCCTACATCATCCAATAACAACATGATGCCCGTCCCTCAAAATACAAACCAACTTGGTTCCCCAGCAGCATCATCATCAAGCTTACCACCAATGCAGCCTCCTGCAACTCGGCCTCAGGAACCTGAACCAAGTGATTCCCAAAGCTCGGTTGAGAGAATCTTGCAAGAGATGATGTCATCACAAAGGAATGGTGTTGGCCACATATCGAATGACATGAAGAGACCAAACGGGCTTACCCCTGGTATTAATGGGGTTAACTGCTTAGTTGGTAATGCTGTCACAAATCAATCAGGAGTGGGAGGAATGGGATTTGGAGCCATGGGTGGGTTTGGTTCAAACCCTGCAGCTAGTGGACTGAGAATGGCAATGGGGAACAATGGAATCACAATGAACGGGAGGATGGGAATGCATCATAGTGCACATGATCTATCACAGTTGGCCCAGCAGCAGCAGCAGCATCACCAGCACCAGCACCAGCACCAGCAGCAACATGACCTAGGTAATCAGCTGTTGGGTGGACTGAGAGCTGCAAATAGCTTCAATAATCTGCAGTATGATTGGAAACCCTCTCAATAGAGTGACTAAGAATACAAGAAGTTCATTATGATGATGGTGATGATGGTGATGAGCCTCACTGGCTCATTGCTTAGGGAGCATCAATTGCTTGTCATGACTTCCTTTGTGTCGAAGCATTTAGGCTTTTGCACCAATGGTGCCACGGGAAGGAATCATAAGCAATGGCAAGCATGTGCTACCTGCCTCGGTTATCTCTGTATGTTGCAACAGTTCGTTTAGCTGTGTATGATGCAACTATGGTACTGATCTACTTGCCTCGGTTATCTTACCGAAAGATAGAGTTAAAAGATTAGAATCTGCCTGCACTGGGCACAGTCGGTGTCGGTGTTTGGTGCTATCTCTCACCTGGAAAAGAAGTTTTCCCTCTTTTTTTTCCTTAACGGATGACATCCGATCTGTAATTTATCATCGCCCTCTAGCAATCATATGTGCTGATATCTTCACCTGAGAAATTTCTCTCCTTGTAGCCTTACTGTACTCTCTATAAGGTTGTCATATTGACTAGTGGAAAAGTTATCAAGAATGTTTTTTATTAGGCTTACTGCAAAATCTCAGCTGGCAAAATGTGCTTATCCTGTGTGTTTGAATTAATGGTTTGTTCATATTGAAATAAGCAGGTTTCATTATCTCAATCAGTTATGGCATCAGGTTGCTCCTTATAACTCTTAAAAGGCTCTTTCACAGTTTCTGAATATTTTTTGGATGAGTACTAAATTTATTTCGTCCTGGTGTTAATACTAGGATAGATAAAATGAAACGCATATTAAGGAGAAAATTGATGGGTATCGGACAGGGAAGTGCACAGGTCGTCCAAAGTGATCGTCTCGCAGGTCTTGGTGCGAGCTCCACAGTTCTCAGTTGAATAAAGTTGAAAGAGCTGCTTCATTTGGTTTTACCATCGTACATATTCATCAAAAAAGGTGCGATCCCTGGTTAATAAATGAATGAAAGATGTTTGGATCTGATGACGGGAGAAATCAATAAAAATAAATAAGAGAGGAGACCTGCCTGAATCTTGCATGTGTCATATAGTACGAGGCTGCGAATCATCATATTCCGTAGTTCAGGAGTATCCATCACATTCCATAACAACTTTCCTTCCATCACAGGGTAGTTGTGATTAGTTGCACCCATTACCACAAATAAAACCAGATGTGACATTTCTTAATACTACTAGTAAGGCCGTCCCCATTGAGTCGAGCCATTCGACCACTGGCCGGCTGAATCTGTCCGCATGGATGTCCCGTCCTGGACGGCGAACCAGTTCCAGCGGTCTGACCTAAACGACCACGCGTGTCCGGGCCGATTCATTCCTAATCTAAATATGTGTTAGGAATGCGTCGTCCTAGACGTGACACGGATAGCACGTGTCCTCCCTCGTGTCCTCGCGATCTGTTAACGGGCCCATGCCTATTGACCACTGCCAGTCAACGCACCATTGATGGCCAAGGCCAACCAAAGGCTGCCGGGTGTTTAGCGCGCCATTGATGGCCAAAGCCAGTCAAAGGCTGACGGGCGGTCAACGTGCTCATCTGATACGATGGCTCCCTCACCACCGCGTCAGCATTAATGGCCGAGGGTGGAGCAGGCCTTTTTAGGGTGAGGGCGCGCGTGGCCTGGTCTCCCCACAACCTTGTCGTTACCATTTCGAACCCAGATAGTCCCCTCCCACCGACGCCATGCCCAACTGGTAAAAGAAGACGACAAGGAACAACCACAAGGCCGGTGGTTCCTCGTCGGGCCACCGCCATCGTCGCGCTACGCCTCCTTCTCTGCCGCCATCGTCGCCTCCACCTACCATGCGGGGTCCACACACGTAAGACTTCCCGGCTGCGGCCTGCGCTGGACGTCACCCCTGCAAGCACCACCATGCGTCTCTGCCAGGGGTGGCACCTAAACCGGTGTGTCCCTGTGCAACTGGTGCCCACGGACAAGGCACTGCTCTACTAGGAGATCAAGCGCCATCGGTGCCAGCTGCCGGTGCACCTCCGTAGCGACCCTGCGTGCGCGCTTTGGGATTTCTAGGTAAATTTTTTCGACTCTGGAAGCATGAGGCAAGGCGCCGCTCGTCCTATCCTACATGGGCGACTTTCCGGTCGAGAGCGACGTAAACATCCCCAACATCGACTTCTCCGACAGTGAGAACGAAGACGAAGGCTGGGGGAGGAGCTGTCAGATGTCAAAGAGGAGGAGGAGGAGCCCATGCCACCGACGAGGAAGAAGCCACCCGCGTCGCCATGGAAGCATCCAAGGCGGAGGAGGATGCCAAGTGGCGATGGGAGGGGCTAGACGACGCCGTCTAGCTCTCTGTTCACCTGGTGGACTATGGCAACCAGCTGCCAGTGGCGGAGCCTGCCGGTGAACGGAGCCCGGGCTAGACCAGCTTCGGCTGCATCAAATAGCATTTTTTTCCTAAGTAGCTTCTTGTCTAATCAATTCACTCATTACTAATCTTTGAGAGATTTGCCGGACAAGCCCGGGCGGCTGCCCGGGGTCGCCGGGAGGTGGCTCCGCCACTGCCAGCTGCCCCCTCCCCCCTTTCGGAGGGGTGGCCTGCCCGCACCCAAGTGTGGGGCAGGAAGTGTGGGAATCACCACCGCGCACCCCACCCACGCCCATGATGCCACCGCACCAGCAACCACCGCCACCACCGGCGCACCAGCAGCCACCACCACCATCGGCGTATTATCTACCGAGGCCATGGTCGCCGCCGGTGTTCATCGACCTCTTCAACGAGCCAGATGACTAGACGCCACCGCTGCCTCCGCCATCGCCACCACTGTCGTGCCAGCCGCTAGATGCCCTAGCCGTAGTTTTTATTTTCTAATATGTAAACTAAGACTACTATGTAATATATCTAAGTTTTTTTAGTGTTCTGTATTTTTGGAAAAAATGGGCCGAGTCCGCTGGGGGCACCCCTGACCCAAACAGACAGAGCCCAAAATGGCGTGTTTTCGTGTCCCCAGACCGACTCCAATGGACCGATTGAGGCACCTCCCGTGTATGAAATAGGTCGGCCCGGTAGAGATGCACTAAAACAACTGACTTTGCTACGGAGGACCTGCATGCACTAGATGGAACAACAATAACCAGTTGGCAGCTCAAAATTTATATATTGATTTGTGATGCTACTTTATCTCTTTATCCTTCCTGCCCACAGCATATTCATACATGATTGATCGACTGCATCGAATTAATATATGGACAACGTCAGGACTACTCTATCCTTTGTTAAAGTTCTACTCTTTGTCATCTCATAAAGAGAGTAAAATAAGCACATTTATTTGTGGGAATTTCTAATCATTAACAATAGGATTAGAAGACGTGTTAACCCAAAAGGTGTCTAATTGTTAATGATATAATCCACCTAAAAAGAAACAGTTGGAGGATAACAAAGCTAAGGCTCCCTTTATAATGATTGGGACTTATTTAAGATACATATATGCGTCCTCCAGTTCGATTTGTGGCTGTGTTCGATGGCCGTGAGATAATTAAGTTTCTTTTATCTAAAAAACATCAGTATATAATGAGAAGTATAGTATAGTATTTTTATTTAGACATCGATATTTTCTCTTTGGCGCACAGCTTTGGCCACGGCCCACGAGAATGTGACAGTTTTCTATCTATCTCTGAAAAAAGGGACAGTAGTATACGTATAGATGCACCTCATTTTTTATCCAATTATAAAATAACTCATTTTAATGGAGATTTATATCATCATTTAAGTAAATGCAACCCGTCAACACACCCAGCTCACATGTATACGACATGGGCACGCTGCATACATATGAGTATACCCGCGGACTGAAGAGCCGAGCTGATCATCTGATATTGATGTGGCACACTTTTCTTTTATTTAAGCCATATATCATGAAGTGATTGATTTTGCATATTTGTTTTGGATAAGTATACATGGACCACCTAACCCAGCCAACTTTGGTGTCAACCTGTTGTCCTGATGCGCTAATTTATATTTGCCCCGGGCTGCAATCAGGTCAACTAGATAGCGAGAATCTCATAGTATATGAATAAGCATGCGATGACATATATCAAGTATAATAAACAATCTGATTTTTTTTGGCAAAACGATCCGATAAATGATCTCAAGTCCGAAGTATTAGTTTCTCCCGAGGATATATAAGATCACTGCATTTCTCATCACAGCAGTCCGACTATTTATCAAAGACGTTTGTGTAATGCTTCCTGTAGAGACGGTATCTAAGGTGTCCAATATGATCCCACCAAAATCGCACCTCTAATTTATTTTGAGATTTTTAACATAAAATTTTAAGGTGGAATCCCACTTGACATCCTAACGATATCGATGGATCAACATACACTAGTCAGTAAAAAATGCACATATATGTTGATATAAAGAGTTTTACTTGGGAAGAAGAGAAAATATTGCTCACAACCGGGCCACCAGTGGCATCCAAATTTGTTTGATTGCTGCGCAACTTGCATATGTCAAACATCACCCAGTCGATGTTCTCCTAACTTTCAAACCCTATTGGACTTATCAGTGGAAAAAGCTTGGTCTACTAATAATGTGTATTCTATATTATGACATACATGCAGTATCATACTCCACATGACATGCCAGTAAACATCATAACTTTTACAAAGCCATCATGTTAGAAACACGAAAACCCACATTTGATACACAATTATTTCGTGAAATAAAATAGAATAAATAAAGTAGTGTGCACCGCTCGATATAGTGACTAGAAAAAATCCCCTTCCCCTATCTAAGAAAATACAAAAATGCAAATCTTATCAAGATCATATGTATATATTAATATTTGTGCATGTTGACGGTTGTCATATTTGTAAATAGTGACCTCTCATTCATCAAACTCATCCCCACGCTCTACCTCATGTAAGTGTAGGGTTTCGTAGCATGGAAAACAAAAATGGTCTACCGCATACAAACAAACAAGCCAAGATCTATCTACTAGATTGCAGCAACGAGTCGATGGAATAACTCACCCTCGAAGATTCCAAAGTGTTTAACGAGAGCGGATTCTCGTGGGTGATGTAGTCGTACTCTTGCCGATCTCAAGATCGCGTAGACGATCCTTCCGGCGCTGCGTTCCGGCAGCGCTTCCGCAGTCGGTCACACGTTCGGTACTCGACGAAGACCTTTCTCTCCCTTGTTCCAGCAGGCAGCGGAGGTTGTAGCACTCTCCTCGCGATTCCGGCAGCACAACGGCGTGGTACCGGAAGTAGAGGGGAGATCTCGCAGGGCTTCGCCTTAAGCCGGAGCGAGTATGGTGGACTATGAGAGAGAGAGCCTCGGCGATCTAGGGTTTAGATGCACCAAGGAGGAGCAAGGCCGGCGGCTAGGGTTTAGATAGGCGGCGGCGGCTTGCCCTAGGCGGCGGCAGGAGGTGGCGGCGCCGGGGCTAGGGTTTGCGGGTGGAGGTGTTGTGTGCTTGGAGGGTCAGCCCTGCCCCTCCTTATATAGGTGGAGGGGGCGCGCCAGGGGAGGGGAGTCCCTCCCCAACTCGGTTTCCCAAGTGGGCGGGCTGT
Source organism: Avena sativa (assembly GCA_916181665.1). Taxonomy (NCBI): domain Eukaryota; kingdom Viridiplantae; phylum Streptophyta; class Magnoliopsida; order Poales; family Poaceae; genus Avena; species Avena sativa. The sequence goes on from OV702296.1 coordinate 255,073,086, forward strand.
GGAGGGGAGGAACTCCTCCCCAAGTAGGTTTCCTACTTCCCCTCCACCTCACAAAATAGCCGTTTGACTTTTCAAATTGGCGTTTGACTTTTCAAACTAGGATTTGATTAAACCCTTTATTTTGTTCAGCGATGACACCTAGTACATGATGCAATCATTCCAACTTGATATGACACATTCATGTACCCTTCCCCTCCGGAGTGCCGGACATTCCGGAACCTTCTAGAACATTCCCGATGAAAACACCGGAACCATTCTCCAACCCCGAAACAGGACTTTCCTTATATGAATCTTATTCCTCGGACCATTCCGGATCTCCTCGTGACATCCCGGATCCCATCCGAGACTCCGAACAACATTTGGTCTCTTACTCATCATTCCATAACTACTCAAACAACGTCAAATCCTTAAGTGTGTCTCCCTACGGTTCGTGAATTATGCGGACATGATCGAGACACTTCTCCGAACAATAACCAATAGAGGAATCTGGAAATTCATATGGCTCCCACATATTTCTACGATTAATTTGCGATCGAATGAACCACATACATACGATACCAATTTCCCTTTGTCTCGTGATAGTTTACTTATCCGAGGTTATGATCGTCGGTATCTCTGCATACCTAGTTCAACCTCGTTACTGATAAGTACTCTTTCCTCGTTCTCGTGATATGTGATCCCTTGTGAGCCAGTCACATGCTTGCAAGCTAATTGGATGACATTCCACCGAGAGGGCCCAGAGTATATCTATCCGTCATATGGATGGACAAATCCCACTCTTGATCCATGTGTCTCAACCAATACTTTCCGAACACTCAATGCCACCTTTATAGCCACCCAGTTACGGTGTGGTGTTTGATGTCATCAAAGCATCCTTCCGGTGAAGGTGATATGCATGATCTCATGGTCGAAGGAATTAGGTTACTATGTATCAGAAAGCATATAGCAATTAAACTATTAAAATGACTTGATCTTTATGCTACGCTTATCTATAGGAGTATGTCCACCATATCATTCTCCTAACGATATGATCTTGTTGTTAATAACATCTCAATGTTCATGATAGGGAAACCACAATCATTTATTAACCAACAAGCTAGTATTATAGAGAGGCTTTACTAGGGACTCTATTCTAGTTTATAAATCACACAAGTATTAATGTTTCCTTGTTAATACTATTATAGCATGAATGTAAACATTTATCATAAACACAAAGATATAATAATAACTACATTTATTATTGCCTCTAGGGCATATCTCCAATAGTCTCCCACTTGCACTAGAGTCATCTAATCTAGATTACATGGTAATATACCGAACACCCATGGCAGTTTGGTGCTGGTCATGTTTTGCCCTCGGGAGAGGTTTAGTCAACGGATCCGCCACATTCAGATCTGTGTGTACTTTGTAAATCTTTATGTCTCCATCTTGGACATGTTCTCGAATAGCGTGAAAACATAGCTTGATGTGCTTCAGCTTCTTGTGTGACCTTGGTTCTTGCGCATTGGCTATGATGCCCATGTTATCACGGTAGATAGACATTGGGTCCAGCGCACTAGGAACCACACCGAGCTCTATAATGAACTCTTTCAACCATATCGCTTCTTGTGAAGCCTCCGAAGCAGCCATGTATTCTGATTCAGTTGAAGATCTCGCCACAACGCTTTGCTTTGCACTCCTCTAGCTAACTGCTGCACCATTCAAAGTAAATACGTATCCAGATTGTGATTTAGAATCATCCGGATCGGTGTTCCAACTAGCATCGGTGTAACCATTAACAACAAGCTGTTCATCACCTCCATAAGAAAGAACCATATCTTTAGTTCTTCTCAAGTACTTAAGGATGTTTTTGACCGTTGTCCAATGATCCACTCCTGGATCACTTTGATATCTGCTAGTTAAACTAACAGCATATGCAATGTCGGGTCTAGTACATAGCATGGCATACATTAGAGATCCTATGGCTGAGGCATAGGGAGTCTTACTCATACTTTCTCTATCTTCTGCCATTGTCGGACTTTGAGTTTTACTCAAGGTCGTATTGGGCAACATGGGCAAGAACCCTTTCTTGCTATCTTCCATTCCAAACCTCTTTAGAACTTTGTACAAATATGTACTTTGTGACAATGATATTAGGCGTCTCGATCTATCTCTATAAATCTTTATGCCCAATATATAAGCTGCTTCACCAATATCCTTCATTGAAAAACTATTATTCAAATATTCCTCGACACTATTAAGAAGGTCTACATCATTCCCAATCAACAATATGTCATCCACATATAGTGTTAAGAATGCTACAGAGCTCCCACTCACTTTCTTGTAAATACAAGCTTCTCCATAAGTTTGTATAAAACCAAAACTTTTGATTACCTTATCAAAACGTTGATTCCAACTTCGGGATGCTTGCTTCAATCCATAGATGGACCGTTGAAGTTTGCATACCTTGTTAGCATCTTTAGGATCGACAAAACCTTTGGGTTGCATCATATACAACTCTTCATCAATGTCTCCATTGAGGAACGCTGTTTTGACATCCATCTGCCATATCTCATAATCATAATATGCAGCGATTGCTAACATAATCCTCACAGACTTTAGCTTCGCTACCGGTGAGAGAGTCTCATCGTAGTTAACCCCTTAAATTTGTCGAAACCCTTTTGCGACAAGTCGAGCTTTATAGACAGTAACATTACCATCAGCATCTGTTTTCTTCTTGAAAATCCATTTGTTCTCGACAGCCTTCCGTCCATCCGGTAAGTCCACCAAAGTCCATACTTGGTTTTCGTACATGGATCCAATCTCGGTTTTCATGGCTTCTTGCCATTTATTGGAATCCGGGCTCATCATCGCTTCCTCATATGTCGCAGGGTCATCGGTGTTGTCCACCAACATGACACTCATAACGGGATCATACCAATCAAGAGTGGTATGAGTTCTCGTTGACCTGCGAGGCTCTGTAGCAACTACAACCGAAGTTTCATGATCATCATCATTAGCTTCCTCTCTTATTGGTGCAGGTACCACATGAACTTCTTCCGGTGCTGCGCTACTCGCAAGTTCGAGAGAAGGTTCGACAACCTCGTCGAGTTCTACTTTCCTTCTAGTCACTTCTTTCGAGAGAAATTCCTTCTCTAGAAAGGATCCATTTTTAGCAACGAAGATTTTGCCTTCGGATCTATGATAGAAGGTATACCCAATAGTTTCCTTCGGGTATCCTATGAAGACGCATTTTTCTGCTTTGGGTTCAAGCTTGTCCGGTTGTAACTTCTTTACATAGGCTTCGCAACCCCAAACTTTAAGGAACGACAATTTAGGTTTCTTCCCAAACCATAATTCATACGGTGTCATTTCAACGGATTTAGATGGTGACCTATTTAAAGTGAATGCGGCTGTTTCTAATGCATAACCCCAAAATGATAGCGGTAAATCTATAAGTGACATCATAGAACGAACCATATCTAAGAGAGTTCGATTACGATGTTCGGACACACCATTACGCTGTGGTGTTCCCGGTGGTGTCAATTGTGAAAGTATTCCGCATTTCTTCAAATGCTCGCCAAACTCGTAACTTAGATATTCACCTCCACAATCAGAACGTAGAAATTTAATCTTCTTGTTACGTTGATTCTCTACCTCACTTTGAAATTCCTTAAACTTCTCGAAAGTTTCGGACTTATGTTTCATGAAATAGATATACCCATATCTACTCAAGTCATCCATGAAGGTAAGAACATAACGATAACCACCGCGCGATGCTATACTCATTAGACCACACACATCGATATGTATGATTTCCAATAAGTCCATAGCTCGCTCCATCATACCAGAAAATGGAGTCTTAGTCATTTTACCCATCAGACATGCTTCGCATCTTTCAAGTGATTCGAAATCAAGTGATTCAAGAAGTCCATCGGAATGGAGTTTCTTCATGCGCTTCACTCCAATGTGACCAAGACGACAGTGCCACATATAGGTCGAGTTATCGCTCGATTTCAAACGTTTAGCCTCAATGTTATTAATGTGTGTATTTCCACTATCGAGATTCAATAAGAATAGACCATCTATCAAAGGTGCATGTGCATAAAACATATTACTCATATAAATCGAACAACCATTATTCTCGGACTTAAACAAGTAACCGTCTCGCAATAAACAAGATCCCGATATAATGTTCATGCTTAACGCAGGCACCAAATAACAATTATTTAAGTATAAAACTAATCCCGATGGTAGATGAAGAGGTAGCGTGCCGACCGCGATCACATCAACCTTTGGTCCGTTTCCCACGCGCATCGTCACCTTGTTCTTCGCTAGCTTCCGTTTATTCTGCAGCACCTGTTTCGAGTTACAAATATGAGCAACCGAACCAGTATCAAATACCCAGGCACTACTACGAGTACTAGTGAGATACACATCAATAACATGTATATCGGATATACCTTTCTTCTTGATGTTGCCGTTCTTCAAATCCGCCAAGTACTTTGGGCAATTCCGCTTCCAGTGACCTTCTCCCTTGCAGTAAAAACACTCAGTATCAGGCTTAGGTCCAGCCTTGGTCTTCTTCGTTGGCGCGGTAACTTTCTTACCACCCTTCTTGAAGTGTCCATTTTGCTTAGACTTGCCTTTCTTGAATTTGGTGGTCTTATTGACCATCAACACTTGGTGCTCTTTCTTGATCTCCACTTCTGTAGATTTTAACATGGCAAAGAGTTCTGGCAACTGCTTGTTCATGTTTTGCATATTGTAGTTCATCACAAAGTTCTTGTAACTTGGTGGTAGTGATTGGAGGACATGATAAATCCCCAAAGCATTAGGAATCACTATACCCAAGCTTTGAAGTTTGTTTGCGTGCCCAGACATCTTAAGCACTTGCTCACTGACGGAGCTTCCCTCTTCCATCTTGCAGTTAAAGAACTTTTCAGAAGCCTCATAGCTCTCAATTGCCGCGTGAGTCTCAAATATCAATTTTAGATCACGGACAATATCATGTGGGTCTGAATTCTCAAACCTTTTCTGAAGCTCCGATTCCAAGCCATACAAGATAGCACACTGAACTGTGGAGTACTGAGTCTTCCGAGCGAGGTAAACATTATTTACTTCATCGGTAGCAGTAGCTGCAGGTGGGTCACCCAGCGGTGCATCCAGCACATAGGTCAAATTACCAGCTGTGAGGACAATCCTCAAATTTCGGAACCAATCCGCGAAGTTGCTTCCATTGTTTTTCAACTTTTCTTTCTCTAGGAACGCATTAAAATTGATGGTAGGGGCCGCCATTGATCTACAACATATTTGCAATAGTTTAGACTATGTTTATGACAAATTGAGTTCTAATTAATAGTTAAATTAATCTAGGTGAACTCCCACTCAAAACAATATCCCTCACATTGTTTTAGTGATCACACGAACCAAATCCACCACATCAACACCGATCATCACGAGAGTTGATGTAGCTTCAATGGCAAACAATCGACATGTTCATCATATCTACTATATGATTCATGCTTTATCTTTCGGTGATCCGTGTTCCGAGACCATGTCTGTATATGCTAGGTTCGTCAAGATCAAACCTTAGCTTCCGCATGAGCAAATCTGGCTTGCTCACGTTGTATACACTTGCGGAATCTAACACACCCGATCATCACGTGGTGCTTCGAAACAACAAGCTTTAGCAACGGTGCTTGCTAAGAATGAACACTTTAGAACTTGAAATTCATGTGCCTGAGGGATCATCTTATAATGCTACCGTTGTTAACTAAGCAATACAAGATGCATAAAGGATTAAAATCACATGCAATTCATAATATGTGATATGATATGGCCTTTCTTCTTTGTGCTTCCGATCTCCATCTTCAAGCACGAACATGATCTCCATCATCACCGGCATTGCATCAAGGTCAATGACGCTGCTCCATGGTTGTCGTCCACCGGCTTCAACTATTACAACTACTTTGAATAGACACGCGGGTCTTAACAGAAATTAAAGACAACCATATGGCTCCTGCCGGTTGCCAACTTACAATAAGGAACATTGCATACATCAAATATAATCACAATCATGGCCATATCACGTCACAGCACACCCCTGCAAAACAAAGTTAGACGCCTCTACTTTCTTTGCATGTTTTACGTGGTTTGGGGCTTTCAATAAGTGTCGTTCTAACTTACGAACAAGAACCACAACATTGACACTAGTATTGTCAATCACCCGTTGTAAATTGAATCTTAACTATGTTGGGAGAAACAGGCACCCGGAAAGCCACTTATGCAATACAAGTTGCATGTCAAGCATGGAGCAAGTCTCATGAACGATGGCATGTAAGGTTAGCCCGGGCCGCTTCATTCCACCATCCCGCAAGATGCAAAGTACACAAGAAGCAATCGACAACAAAAGCATCAACGCCCACAATGACCATTGTGTTCTACTCGTGCAACAGATCTACATATAGACACGGCTCTGATACCACTGTAGGGTTTCGTAGCATGGAAAACAAAAATTTTCTACCGCATACAAACAAACAAGCCAAGATCTATCTACTAGATTGCAGCAACGAGTCGATGGAATAACTCACCCTCGAAGATTCCAAAGTGTTTAACGAGAGCGGATTCTCGTGGGTGATGTAGTCGTACTCTTGCCGATCTCAAGATCGCGTAGACGATCCTTCCGGCGCTGTGTTCTGGCAGCGCTTCCGCAGTCGGTCACACGTTCAGTACTCGACGAAGACCTTCCTCTCCCTTGTTCCAGTAGGCAGCGGAGGTTGTAGCACTCTCCTCGCGATTCCGGCAGCACAACGGCGTGGTACCGGAAGTAGAGGGGAGATCTCGCAGGGCTTCGCCTTAAGCCGGAGCGAGTATGGTGGACTATGAGAGAGAGCCTCGGCGATCTAGGGTTTTAGACGCACCAAGGAGGAGCAAGTCCGGCGGCTAGGGTTTAGCTAGGCGGCGGCGGCTTGCCCTAGGCAGCGGCAGCAGGAGGTGGCGACGCCGGGGCTAGGGTTTGCGGGTGGAGGTGTTGTGTGCTTGGAGGGGCAGCCCTGCCCCTCCTTATATAGGTGGAGGGGGCGCGCCAGGGGAGGGGAGTCCCTCCCCAACTCGGTTTCCCAAGTGGGCCGGCTGTGGAGGGGAGGAACTCCTCCCCAAGTAGGTTTCCTACTTCCCCTCCACCTCACAAAATAGTCGTTTGACTTTTCAAATTGGCGTTTGACTTTTCAAACTAGGATTTGATTAAACCCTTTATTTTGTTCAGCGATGACACCTAGTACATGATGCAATCATTCCAACTTGATATGACACATTCATGTACCCTTCCCCTCCGGAGTGCCGGACATTCCGGAACCTTCTAGAACATTCCCGATGAAAACACCGGAACCATTCTCCAACCCCGAAACATGACTTTCCTTATATGAATCTTATTCCCCGGACCATTCCGGATCTCCTCATGACATCCCGGATCCCATCCGAGACTCCGAACAACATTCGGTCTCTTACTCATCATTCCATAACTACTCAAACAACGTCAAATCCTTAAGTGTGTCTCCCTACGGTTCGTGAATTATGCGGACATGATCGAGACACTTCTCCGAACAATAACCAATAGAGGAATCTGGAAATTCATATGGCTCCCACATATTTCTACGATTACTTTGTGATCGAATGAACCACATACATACGATACCAATTTCCCTTTGTCTCATGATAGTTTACTTATCCGAGGTTATGATCGTCGGTATCTCTGCATACCTAGTTCAACCTTGTTACTGATAAGTACTCTTTTCTCGTTCCCGTGATATGTGATCCCTTGTGAGCCAGTCACATGCTTGCAAGCTAATTGGATGACATTCCACCGAGAGGGCCCAGAGTATATCTATCCGTCATATGGATGGACAAATCCCACTCTTGATCCATGTGTCTCAACCAATACTTTCCGAACACTCAATGTCACCTTTATAGCCACCCAGTTACGGTGTGGTGTTTGATGTCATCAAAGCATCCTTCCGGTGAAGGTGATATGCATGATCTCATGGTCGAAGGAATTAGGTTACTATGTATCAGAAAGCATATAGCAATTAAACTATTAAAATGACTTGATCTTTATGCTACGTTTATCTATAGGATTATGTCCACCATATCATTCTCCTAACGATATGATCTTGCTGTTAATAACATCTCAATGTTCATGATAGGAAAACCACAATCATTTATTAACCAACAAGCTAGTATTATAAAGAGGCTTTACTAGGGACTCTATTCTAGTTTACAAATCACACAAGTATTAATGTTTCCTTGTTAATACTATTATAGCATGAATGTAAAAATTTATCATAAACACAAAGATATAATAATAACTACATTTATTATTGCCTCTAGGGCATATCTCCAACAGTAAGTTCCATAGGTACTTAGATATGATGGAGCAAGGATCATGTTTGATACATTACGAGAAATTTATTTGCATAGATGAAACTTACTTACATATGATTGATTACATGTTAGTTTTAATTAACTACTATATAAGGAATAAAATTGGCAGCAACCAACACATCCAATCTCAAAGTTGTTCAAATGCTGAGTTTAGATAGGACATGTTCAAAAAATTCCACAATTTAATGCAAGTGATAACTATGTGTTGAAAATATGCCACAGAGGCAATCATGTATAACGTAATTTCCAATATACTCATAAAGTTATTAAGTTGTCTTTGTATGAACATCTGATATGCATTATTGAATATGTGATTCAGTTGTGGAATTATATATTCATCTTGTTCATACTAGATATCCTAGATCGTTGATGTTGTGATGGACACATAACTTAAACTAATTTGAAAGTCGGCTGATGACTCGGTTCCGCTTGTCATGGGCATGGTGATGCTATTCTGACTTACATGGATTCGGCTAAAGTGTTTAGCGAGTAGGACTAACCCATATTGAGATACATTGAACATGTCATCATTTGTATGTCTCAGTCAATGTAATCCTTAGACCCGAGGTTGTCACGTAATTCGAGTTAAGTATCACCGACTTAGGTTCTGCCAAATATTGTTCCGTCACAGGGCAGTTATAAATGCAGAGTTTGGATCGACTGAGAATCAAGTTGTGTAATATGGATAACCAAGATAGGATTTTGCCCCTCCAACTGGAGAGATATTCTCTGGGCCCTCTCGTGTGATATGATTTGGAAAACATGAGCATGCACGATTCGGTTAAGTGTTAACTGAGGGATCAACTAAGATTTAGTCAGATGAAACACATAACACGGATCGAGAAGAGAGTTGAGATATTTAAGGGATGACAATAATTCGTTTATATATCAACAAGGTATATCGTGAGGCAAGAGAGACTTAGACGTAAGTCACATTGGAAGGTATATCATCATGACTCTTTGATACTTGGAATTAGCATGTTCTCTTAGGAGCCACTACTGCTTGGTCGACTGTGAGTTGGACTCCAATCGTATCCAAGTCGCCATGAGTCCGTAAGAGTGGGAGAAAGTTGTTTGGGTTGGACCCAAACCAGAAAAGGACTAAGCCAATGAGTTGGACTCGTAGTGACTAGTCTAGATTTTAGTGGATAGGCCACAAGCGAGTGGAGCCCACTATCACTCCCTATATATACTTGGGCGCAGGATGCCTAAAGAGGATGGTTAGGCCACTCCATGCGTTAGAAAACCTAACCTCATTCAGTCCAACCGCTGCACCGGACCTATCAGTCCGCCATCGGAGCTCCTCCTCGTACGTGTGGATATCGGCAGAGGTGTTATAGTTTAGCACTTCAACGATCATGAAACTGGATCGGATCGTGGGACTGCACTGTATCAACATACGCGCTTCATCAGTAATCCACAACCGCGCGTATAGTGGTAATCCTCATGACCTATCACCTCAGCTAAATCTTGGCATCACGAGAAGTTTTTATTTATCTTTGCGTGGCCCAACACTGTGGAACTCGCACCAAGACCTGTGAGACAGATCACTTTGGATAAACCCTTTGGCCAGGCTGTTGAGCAACCATCCTTGTATCACTGCATGCACTTCCCTGTCTGATGCCCATACATTTTCTCCTTAATATGCATTTCATTTGATCTATCCTAATATTAACAACAGGATGAAAAAAACAGGACGAGACAAATTTTATACTCATCGAAGCAAATTTAGTACTCATTAGAACAGATTCATAAACTATGAAAGAGCCTTTTAAGAGTTAAGGAGCAACCTGATTGAGATGACAAAACCTATTGATTTCAATATAAACAAACCATTAATTTAAGGGTTTTGCTCCAGTACAATCCCTTTCCCTAAACTGAAAGGTAATCTAGTCTTTTGAATTAATAGTTTTTTATTTAATTTGGTTAGCATGTTAGATCTAGATCAAACCCGTACATCCATGTATTCTATACAACGATCATGTCTACATAACCTTGGCCTTGTCTTCGCCGTCTCCGGCTGCCGCCTTGCCAATACGCCAATCGCGCGGGTTTATGCATGTTAGCTAACTCTTGGACCACCATACGTGAATAATACCATATTCTAACTTATGCTTATATATACACGCGATCTACTTGTGTGTTTCTCTAGCTAGGTATGAGAACGACACATAGAGTGAATGAATTTTTATACACTGTTGCGCCGCTCACTAACGACGAAAGATGATCAACACAAGTGATCCCAACCTTTAGAACAAGTGGAGGCTGTTTGCCACCGATGGATGCTCTCCACCGGAGACGGCAAGGACGTGTCAGGATTATGTACCTGACTGCGTACGTGCGGCTGGGACACAAGCAATCATATATATATATATATATATGATACGTGGGTATACGGGTTTAGATCTAGATCTAACAGGCCAGTCTAATTAAAACATATAACTATTAATTCAAAGGACCTGATTACCTTTCAGTTTGGGGAGAAGGGTTGTATTGAAGCAAAGCTCTTCATTCAAACACACATGACACAAGAATGCACATTTTGCAAAACATCTTTAAGGGCTCGTTCGTTTCGCTGGGAACAAAACCAGACCTGGAATTGATCTTCACATGGATTGGGTTGATCCTATCCCTACACCCAGTCCCAACTAATCCCCGTTAATCCCTCTTCAAAATTCCTCGTATTTTCTTTGCCGTTCGGTTACACCGTCACGTCGCGAGCGTTCGCTTGTCGGATGCGTTGCACATGTCCAGGAAATTCTTCCACAGGTCATATGGCGATATTATTTTTCCAGCCCGATTCAACGAGGATGGCATGGATGGGCTTGGAGCAAAATCCAGGACGAGGTCAAACGAACACGTGAAAATGATGGTCTGGAAATTTTACACGGCTCGGCTGGAAAACTGGGATTGGGCCACAATCCAGACCAATCCCTGTCTGCACGAGACTAAACGAACGAGGCCTAAAGAATTTTTGGAGTAGGAGGACCATTGCCCCCTTGGTACTAAGGAAGCTTTTCCACTTTAAACAAAGGGCATGGTATTATGTTGTCCTAGAGCTCCAAAATCTATAGACCGTCCGTGTGGATAGTTCAGAGTTCAAGGGCTTTGTGGAGAAAATTGTTGCGGATTGGAGACAATGGACAACGACATGTCTTGGAGGGAGTAATAATTTCGCTAAGAGTAGTTCGTTATATTTTAGCTATGTGTGTGTTGATTGTCTGATGGATGTTTTTTGCAACGTCAAGCGGCAATTGTGTAATACAAAATCTGACTTCTATATAAAACTAAGGTAGTTGAGGAAAAGAAAAAAAAAGAACTATCAAAACAAGAACCGACTTTTCTATCATGAATAAAAAATAGTACTAGTATGTCGCACTTTGCTCACAATCCAAATACACCACTAATTTGTTCGCGTGAATCTGGGCACACTTTTCGAAAATAGTAGTAGTAATTAAGCTTGAATGGTTTGTTACAACCTCTAAGATTTGAGTAGGGGTTTGCGCAAAATATAGAAGAGAGAGGTGAAAATGTCTTTTTCGTCCAAAATACCTATGACCCTTTTCGAAAAGTAAAAAATAAATAAATCCTAGAATGACATACTAGCACACATATAAATCCGCTGGCATTTCGGATAATAAGGAGGAAAAGAAGTTGGCGGGCGCGGCGTGCACCCAGCGATATTCCGGGCTTCCATCGGCATCGGCATCAGGCAGCTGGACCGGTGCAACGAGACAAAACGGACGGGACAAAGGCAGTGATGACGCACGTACCTGTTGCCCTCATTAAACGCGCAAAGGCAGCGGCAGCGGCAGCGAGCCCTCCGTCCGTCCCGGTGCGTTGCATCTTCCCTGCGTTCCCCCATACCACTAGCTAGCATGGACACTAGGAGCAAGGTGCCGAGTCGCCTTTTTGCCCCGGCTAAACCAAACCAGAGCTGAAATAGACACTCCACCAGGGATTCAAAAAATATGCAGAACTTTTCAGGCACGAGCCAGCCAGCCAGCCAGCCACTGGATCTACTTAAAACCGAGAGCTTTACCTCGAGGCTACGTATCTGACAAAACTAATACGCAGGTGATAAAAGTACAGATGGGCGGGTTTGGTACTCTCACTTTGTTTTATCATTAATCCTGCCGAAACCGGTGAGGCACGTCGAAACAGTGGATCCGGCCAAACGTTTCCCACGACTAGAGAACAAACAGACCGGCTTAGGCAAGTGGCGATGGTGGTGGCCTGGTGGGGTGGTACTGGCACTACCACCTCCTCCTCGGATTTGATCCTTTGCTTGCTGCTCAACGTGCTATAAATCGAAACCCCGAATCCCGATAGATCAGACGATGCGCGTGCGCTTCAGCTTTAATCCATCCAATCCAATCCGATCAAACGTGGACGCGGATAAGGACGTCGGTGGATCCGTACGTGCTCACGGTTACTTAGTGGATCATGATTCGATTCAGTTCGTTCAGCTGGAATATTCGAGCACACAGTGCGCTGGACAGAGGGCGGCTAGCTTAATTGATGGCAGGTGTCAAAATTTCACATGTTTTTCAGAAAACGGGAGTGTGAGTGTTCATGGTATCCCTGTATCTCGACTCCGATTTGAGTAACCAAACCCGTGACCGTTCTCGCCTTCTACCTAGCTGTTGGAATTTGGTGTATATTAGGCTGTTAGCACTTAGACAAATTCTGAAATTCTCTTTAGCCCACTTGTGTATGACAGCATATGGCTGTGGTAGTGGTGCTGAAGTTTAGTCCCACATTGCTAGTTGAAGGGGAGTTGGACCACCTTATATAGTAGAGTGTTGCACCACTCATTAAGGTGTGACAAGAAGAGTAGCCCTCGCGCACTCCTCCTCCGACGCCGCCCGCCACGCCTCGTCACGACGCGCGCGGGTTGCGGGAATCTCGCCGAGCCGAGCTTTATTTTACTTGTTAGGAAAACTGATTATGAGTCATTAACGGACGTGTTAATTACAGCCGTTTTCAGTTTTTATGGACGTGAACTGTTACCGACTCGGACGTGGGCTGAGCCCACGATCCTCCTAATCTGCACTATATAAGCGTCCGGGGCTAAACCTAATCGACACGGAATCAATCCACACACGTGCCTACCCTCCAGAACCTTGCGCCGCCGCTTTCGTCTTCTCCATCCCGGCTTGCGGCGTGCACCGTAGATCGGGACAGTAGGCCTCCGGAACCCCGCCTCTCGTGAACCTGTACGGGTGAGGGGCGATCAGGTTTTTGGGGAGCGCTCAAGCGCGACTACTGGCAACCACGACGTCGTCCGACGGCGAGTTCCCGAACGACGACTTCTTCCTAGACGTCGGCGACCTCTTCGACAATCTCAACATGGGTGACGCTGCTGCAACCGCTGTGGCTGCTATTCAGCCTACACTGTACGTGATCCTCAATTGTCTTTTTCAGATTATGCTAGAGTTCTTTGTTCTAGCGTTTGGTGTAGATGTGATAGGTTTATCTCCTATAGATGTAATCTGTTCATCTACTTTGTTGATCTGCATAATTGGTTTTAGTACCGTTTGTATGATCATGTTTTATCAATTTATTATTCGAATTAAATCATATGATTTATTGCTTATATTTCCAACAATCCAAAAACCTGATTATAGGCAACTGAATTCCACTGGTGTAGCCGCGGCTACTAGGCCGCCTCCTTTTGATGGCATGCACTATAAGAGATGGCGCAAGAGAGCAGTTCTCTGGTTTGAAAACCTAAACTGTTATAGCGCCACTCTTGGTAAGCCTGAAGGAGATCTTTCTGCTGAGCAGGAAGCGAACTTTAAGAAAGCCGATACCATGTTTATGGCGGCTTTGTTCAGTTTTCTTGGGGACAACATTGTTGACCCTTATATGTCATTTGATAATGGCAAGGACGCGTGGGAAGCGCTCGAGGCCAGGTTTGGGGTCTCGGACGCTGGCACTGAGTTGTATGTCATGAAGCAATTCTATGACTATAGGATGGTTGATGAGCGCTCCGTCGTTGAGCAAGCTCATGAGATACAATTACTTGCCAAAGAACTTGAGCAGTTCAAGTGTTCCTTACCGGACAAATTTGTGGTTGGTGGCATTATTGCCAAGCTTCCTCCTTCATGGAGGAACTTTGCTACTTCTTTGAAACATAAGAGACAAGAGTTTTTCGTTACGGATCTCATTGGGTCTCTTCATGTGGAAGAGAAGGTGAGAGCAAAGGACAAAACTGCTCGAGGACTTGAGGGAGGTTCTACTGCCAATTTAGTGCAGAGGAAAAACTTTCAATCCCACAAGTTCAAGAATAAGAACAAAACTAAAGGAAAGGGAAAGTTCGATGGCAAGAACAAGGCCACGCACTCAACCAACTTTAAGAAGAAAAATGATAAGAGGAAAGGCTCTTGCCACGTCTGTGGTGATCCTGGTCATTGGGCTCCTAGCTGTCCTAATCGCTTTGACAAGCGTCAACATGGGAACAGCGGCAATGCCGCTAATGTTGTTATTAGCGATACTGAGATGAAGGATGTTGGGTACGGTATTTTACCTACTATCCTTTCAGTATGTCACTCTCCTGATTGGTGGATAGACACGGGTGCTAATACACATGTATGTTCTAATATCTCCATGTTTTCCTCTTATCAGGTCTCAAAGACCTCTTCCGTGCTGATGGAAAATGGCTCACGTGCTTCTGTTCATGGTGTTGGTACGGTAAATCTGAAGTTTACTTCGGGGAAGACCGTACAACTGAAGAATGTGCAGCACGTTCCCTCCATCAATAAGAATCTCGTCAGCGAATCACTTTTATGTCGAGATGGCTATAAGTTGGTTTTTGAGTCCAATAAAGTTGTAATTTCTAAGTATGTACAATTTGTTGGAAAAGGTTATGAGTGCGGAGGTCTGTTCCGCTTGTCTCTGTCAGACTCATGTACTAAAGTTATTAATCATGTTTGCAATGATAATGAGTCCAATGTTTGGCATTCACGACTCTGTCATATTAACTTTGGTTGCATGACGCGGCTAGCCAATATGAGTTTAATTCCGAAATTTACCGCTGTCAAAGGTTCTAAGTGCCAAGTTTGTGTGCAAGCAAAGCAACCCCGCAAGTCTCATACGACTGCGGAACCGAGAAACTTAGCACCGCTAGAACTTATACATTCAGATCTTTGTGAGATGAATGGTGTGTTGACAAAATGTGGAAAAAGATACTTTATAACATTGATTGATGACTCCACTAGATACTGCTATGTTTATCTCCTAAAATCTAAAGATGAAGCTTTGAACTACTTCAAAATCTATAAAGCTGAGGCAGAAAACCAACTTGGTCTTAAAATCAAGCGGCTAAGGTCGGATCGTGGTGGAGAGTACTTTTCAAACGAATTTGATTTATTATGTATGGAACACGGTATTATACATGAGAGGACGCCTCCCTACTCACCTCAGTCAAATGGGGTGGCCGAAAGGAAGAACCGCACTCTAACTGATTTGGTTAACGCCATGTTAGATACATCGGGTCTTTCCAAAGAATGGTGGGGGGAGGCGCTAATGACTGTGTGTCATGTCCTAAACCATGTTCCTGTAAAGGATAAAACCATGACTCCATTTGAGGAATGGGAAAAGAAAAGGCTTAAACTCTCTTACTTACGAACTTGGGGTTGTTTGGCGAAAGTCAATATTCCAATACCCAAGAAGCGAAAGCTTGGACCAAAAACCGTTGATTGTGTTTTTCTGGGATATGCTTTTCATAGCATTGGCTATAGATTTTTTATAGTAAAATCTGAGGTATCCGACATGTATGTTGGTACAATTATGGAGTCGAATGATGCGACTTTCTTTGAGGACATCTTTCCTATGAAAGGCATGTCTAGCTCATCAAATCAGGAGATGACTAGTTCATCTAGTCAGGAATTTTCTATAATTCCTGAACCCACTATGCCGATAGAACACTCTGATGATCCTGTGGAGGATCACAATGAAGCTCCCAAAAGAAGCAAGAGACAAAGGACTGCAAAGTCATTTGGTGATGATTTCTTTATGTATCTTGTGGATGATACTCCCACTTCTATATCAGAAGCCTATGCATCTCAAAATGCTGACTACTGGAAGGAAGCTGTCCGAAGCGAGATGGACTCCATCTTAGCTAATGGTACTTGGGAAATCACTGATCGTCCTTATGGGTGCAAACCTGTAGGATGTAAGTGGGTGTTCAAGAAAAAGCTTAGACCTGATGGTACTATTGAAAAGTACAAGGCACGTCTTATGGCCAAGGGTTATACCCAAAAGGAAGGTGAAGACTTCTTCGATACCTACTCACCTGTAGCCAGATTGACCACTATTCGAGTACTACTTTCCTTGGCTGCCTCACACGGTCTTCTCATTCATCAAATGGACGTTAAGACAACTTTTCTAAATGGAGAGCTAGATGAGGAAATATATATGGAGCAGCCTGATGGATTTGTAGTAGATGGTCATGAAGGAAAGGTGTGTAAGTTAGTGAAGTCTTTATATGGTCTTAAGCAAGCTCCTAAACAGTGGCACGAGAAGTTTGAAAGAACTTTAACTGCTGAAGGCTTTGTTGTAAACGAAGCTGACAAATGTGTGTACTATCGCCATGGTGGAGGCGAGGGAGTTATTATGTGTCTCTATATTGATGACATATTGATATTCGGGACCAACCTCGCTTATCGAGGAGGTCAAAGAGTTCCTATCTCGCTGCTTTGAGATGAAGGACTTGGAGTGGCTGATGTAATTTTAAACATCAAGCTACTAAAGGATGACAATGGTGGGATTACAGTGCTTCAGTCTCACTATGTGGAAAAGATATTGAGTCGCTTCGGGTATAGCGACTGCAATTCTTCTCCAACGCCTTATGATCCGAGCGTGCTACTTCGAAAGAATCGAAGGAATGCTAAAGATCAATTGAGATATTCTCAAATTATTGGCTCGCTCATGTATTTATCCAGCGCTACTAGACCTGACATATCCTTTGCTGTAAGCAAACTGAGTCGATTTGTGTCAAATCCTGGAGATGATCATTGGCATGCTCTTGAAAGAGTTTTGCGCTATTTGAAAGGCACTGCGAGTTATGGTATTCACTATACTGGGTATCCTCGGGTACTTGAGGGTTATAGTGATTCAAATTGGATATCTGATGCTGATGAGATTAAGGCCACAAGTGGTTATTTGTTTACACTTGGTGGTGGCGCTGTTTCCTAGAAGTCTTGCAAGCAGACCATCTTAACGAGGTCAACAATGGAAGCAGAACTCACAGCATTAGACACAGCCACTGTTGAAGCAGAGTGGCTTCGTGAGCTCTTGATGGACTTACCTGTGGTTGAAAAACCAATATCCTCCATACCGATGAACTGTGATAATTAAACTATGATCGTCAAAGTAAACAGTTCTAAGGAAAATATGATGAACTGTGATAATTAAACTGTGATCGTCAAAGTAAACAGTTCTAAGGAAAATATGAAGTCATCAAGGCATGTGAAGAGGAGATTGAAATCTGTCAGGAAACTGAGAAACTCCGGAGTTATTGCGTTGGATTGTATCCAAACATCTAAAAACCTGGCAGATCCTTTCACAAAGGGACTATCACGTAATGTGATAGATAATGCATCGAGGGAGATGGATTTGAGACTCACGCTATGAGTTGATCCCAGTGGCAACCCACTCTATGTGATCGGAGATCCCGTGAATTAGAGTTGGGAGACAAGCTGTTGGTCAGCTGAGAGGAGAGTATCCCCATATTATATTTACATCTTCATAAAGATGCAATACTCTCTTAATCTGCATGGCAGGTTGATATTTATCTTAATGTGTTCCAAGTGGCTTTTTATAAGCGGAGATGTTGTCCTGCAGAACATCTCTTGAAAAACACACCTATATGAGTCCGACTGTTAAACGTCCCAGTCCGTGAGAGTTGGGTGCTCTCTAATAAACTCATGAAAGGCCCTGGAGTATGACGCATAAGCTCCAAACCGCGGGGAAGCCGACAGTAGCCCTGTATCGGTCTAGATTTTGTGTGAAACTAGCGCGCAGAAAACTTGTAGTTTAAGGCATAGTCCACTATTCAAGTTGCAAGCTAGTATAACATGAAGTTTAACATGGAAGTTCAACTTAACAGTCTCCACTACACACTGGTATATAAAACAATGTTCTGAAAGAAAATTGATGTGATGTGCCAATGAGACTTTGTGGGGGATTGTTGGAATTTGGTGTATATTGGGCTGTTGGCCCATTAGACAAATTCTGAAATTCTCTTTGGCCCACTTGTGTATGGCAGCATATGGCTGTGCTAGTGGTGCTGAAGTTTAGTCCCACATTGCTAGTTGAAGGGGAGTTGGACCACCTTATATAGTAGAGTGTTGCACCACTCACTAAGGTATGACAAGAAGAGTAGCCCTCGCGCACTCCTCCGACGCCGCCCGCCTCGCCTCGCCACGCCACGCCACGCCTCGCCTCGCCTCGCCTCGCCTCGTCACGACACGCGCGCGCGGGTTGCGGGAATCTCGCCGAGCCGAGCTTTATTTTCCTTGTTGAAAAAACTGACGCGTTAATTACAGCTGTTTCTAGTTTTTATGGACGTGAACTGTTACCGACTCGGACGTGGGCTGAGCCCACGATCCTCCTAACCTGCACTATATAAGCGTCCGGGGCTAAACCTAATCGACACGGAATCAATCCACACACGCGCCTACCCTCCAGAACCTTGCGTCGCCGCTTTCGTCTTCTCCATCCCGGCTTGCGGCGTGTACCGCAGATCGGGACAGTAGGCCCCCGGAACCCCGCCTCTCGTGAACCTGTACGGGTGAGGGGCGATCAGGTTTTTGGGGAGCGCTCAAGCGCGACTACTGGCAACCACGACGTCGTCCGACGGCGAGTTCCCGAACGACGACTTCTTCCCGGACGTCGGCGACCTCTTCGACAACCTCAACATGGGCGACGCTGCTGCAACCGCTGCGGCTGCTATTCAGCCTACACTGTACGTGATCCTCATTTGTCTTTTTCGGATTATGCTAGAGTTCTTTGTTCTAGCGTTTGGTGTAGATGTGATAGGTTTATCTCCTATAGATGTAATCTGTTCATCTACTTTGTTGATCTGCATAATTGGTTTTAGTACCGTTTGTATGATCATGTTTTATCAATTTATTATTTGGATTAAATCATATGATTTATTGCTTATATTTCCAACACATGCTGAGAATGAGCTGTTTCAAGCTGTGTGTGCGTCCTGACACGCGGGCAGCTTGTGGCAATCTTGTTTACGAAACCAACTTTCGTCTATTTTTCAATTTTCAGTTGCAATCTAGTTATAACTCATGAGAAATTCTCAGTTACAATCTAGTTACAACTTATGTCTAACTCCCGTCTTGCACGAATCGCGAGGTAAATTCAATGATGAGAGAGACGACTAAGAAATAAGAAATCCGGTGTCTGAGAACTAGCAGATCCGAATAATTAAGTTTGGCGCATCTTAGTTTATATAAGCTACGAAGTCAACAAAACTCTAAAAAAGGTTTTAAAACACTCTTTCGCATGGTTACATGATACAATACATGTAAGAACAGTGAGTGTGGATTCACTACCTAAGTGGGTAGGTGTGCACCCATGGGTATACAACGATTTAAACAACACAAACCTATTTTTGAATTGTTTTCCGATTAGAACACTGATTTCTGGTGTACAGAAATGGTTTCAGAAGTTTTGTTCAAATTTGTTTTGATCAAAGTCAACTCAAGTGGCAAAAAGTAAACCCTATAGTAGACTTTGATCAAAACAAATTCAAATAAAATTTCTAAAACTATTTTTGTACAGTATCAGAAATTCACGTTCTACTAGGAAAACAAGCTAAAATGGATCCATGTTGCTTAAATCTTCATATGCCCATGGTGCGCACCTAACCACTTAGATAGCAAGTCTATTCCGAAAAACCTCTTGAAAACAACTAGGATCATTATTAAAGTTGTGTTTGCGTTGTGACACTGCTGGCAGCTTATGAACTCTTGTTCTTAAACCAGACTTTTATCTTCTTTTCTGTTTTGTTTGTTGTCAACTTTTATGTATGATTTAGCGTCTGTTTCTTGTATCGAATCCTGAAATAAATAAGTTCAGTACACCTTAGTTTATCAGCTGCAAAGTGAGCATGAGACCCCGAAACTGTTTTAAACACCGTTTCACGGAATAAGCCTTACGAAGACAGCTAGGATCATTGTATAGAATTACATCTATGTTTTTTGTGTGAGATCATGAGGAATTCCATACCGCAATAACAAGAAATATTTGTAAAGTACATTTCCATGTACATAAACTGTTTATGTACTTATTACTTCTAACATTGTTGAGGTGGAAGATAATAAAGGCAGGGGGAGGGGGGTGCTTGGGAGCACGGGCTTCCGGTTAAAAAATCGAAAGTATTCTCACATTTGTAGATGATTATTGCTTGTAGATTTGAAGTCTCATGGAAATTACTGTATTCTTGTGGATTGTTGACAAAAAATAAACTTAAAACACATAACTCCACATTTTTTAGTTTTTCATGAAAACTGTAAATTAACATATTTTCTTACTATCCATGAGCATACAGAGTTATTTATAATTTCCACTAGCTAGAACGTTTAATTTTAAAATTATGCATGCAAGCCACTATTTGATCAACTTTGTAACCAAAAAAAGGTCGGAGAAAGAAGGTATCAAAAGATATGGCGAATGGACCAATGGCGACCACCCCACGACCTAAACCCTAAAACCTTCCTAACCGGCGATCTCCCTAATCTCTGGTGATCTCACCCATCCACTCCGATCACCAGATCCAACCCATTCTCCTCTACATCCATATAGTTTCTTTGGTTCAAACAATCCCTGATGATCCCCCCAACATGGCAATGGAAAATCTCCTACACCACGATGAAGGATTTTGATCGTGGATGTCTGAAGGTGTATGATGGTGAGTTACATCTCTAGAAACCTCGTGATTGGCTTGTTCTCATGAATTCCAGGGGCTCTCCCTTAGGGGGGAATTCTTGGTAGATGGAGAAATGATACGAATTGGATCTACTGTTAAGATCTTAGATCACATTATTTCGGTCCTTTCTTGTCTTTCTGAGAATATTACTGGAAGCACTAAACCTTCTATGCATAAGCCCATGGAGCATATTTCTATGAATCTGGATTTTCTCTTTAGGTTATGATTTCAGAAATGATGTGAAGATCAAGTTTGGATCAACAGTTCATCCCTTGGGCAAGTCTAACCACTTTCTGATGGTGGTGTCTTTTGGCCGCTCAAAGTTTAAATTGGATGAATATTCTGTCAGTCTGGCTTTGGAATCTTGTATTGGTGGCCTTAGCAAGGAGCTTGCAGTCTCTCAACTTTCTGATAGGGTTTTCAGATTTTTTGTGGCTTTGAAATTTGTTGGTTTCATGATATATGCGTTATGCTTGTTCTCTTGCCATCAGTTTAAATGCTTCTTTCATTTATGGAGCAATGGAGGTCCTTTGTGGCGTAGGGAATTCAATGATTGTCAAAATGAATGCAATGAAGAATGGACATTGATTAGTCCTAATAAGAAGCGAACTGATCGGGCTTTAAATGCACTAAAGAAAAAGCCGGCTGCTCCCAGTATCCGAAAGTTAACATTTGGACATCATAATTATCAGGTGAAAAAAGACTTTCTTTTGCTACAGTGGAACGCTATGATGCTTGTGAAGGTTATGAATACCCTTCTAGTAAAGAAGATGCTCTTTGTTATATGGAGGCTCGATATGATTGTCCACAAATTCAGAAAAAATATGGTGTTATTCTACCTGCTGCTTTACAGGAATCTATGTCAAAAATAAATTTTGGTTTTATTTCTTCTGTGGAACTGGGTGAATCATCAGAAAGCAGTTTTGATCCTTCCTCTGTTACCAATCCCAATAATAATGCTTTGGACGAGGATGTAGCTTTTGAAAAAATGATTGATGACATGGTATATAAAGTTCTCAATTGTGGCAGATGTCTCTCTATGGTCCATAACACCTCTCAATGTGTCAATGATATTCGGCGCCGGGCCTGCTTTCGTTATGGGCACATAAAGAAGGATTGTCTGAATTCCAAAGCCAAGTTAGTAAATGCTGGGTTCAAAAGAAAAAAATTCACCTGATGGTTTGGACAAGGAGTCTATTACAGACAAGGCTGAACAGTGCCTAGACTCTTCGGCTTCGATATACTCTCCTCCCTCTTTGTGCATCGTCTCTGACACTTTGCCTTTGCAAACAAACCCTACCCCAAATCCTTTGCCGAAGATCCTCCCGAAAACAATGGCAAACTTTCCGCTGGATCCGACAAGGTGGATACCTGAAGGGCATCAGATCATCGACGGTGGTCCAACAAGACTGCCGAGGACATACTACACGTCCTCGGTTGACATGGTTATACCCTACGGGTACGTGATCTTAGCATACCTAGTCCAGCCCAAGGATGGCCCACGGCAGGTGTACGCCAGCCCATAAAGATTTTCGGGTGGCCAAGGCCCATGACGCCTTCGGATCCTTAGAGAGCAAGACTAGTACATATAGGAAATTCAAAGGGGTAAAACCCTAGAACTTGTAACCGACTAGGTCTATGCCCGGGACCTGCCTGAGTCTATATAAAGGCTAGGAGGGCACGACCTAGATCTCTCTCTCTCATACTTTCGCATACACACCTCCACGCCAGATTGCATCTGCGCACCCTTGTAACCTTCGGTTCCGCCATAATCAAGAGCAGACACGCAAGAGTAGGGTTTTCCCTCCGGGGGCCTAAACCTGGGTAAACCTTGTGTCCCCGTGTTGCTTGTTTGCTAACCGTTCCATGATCTCCAGCCTCCCCATCTTCTCCAAAACCCAAGTCCATAACAATGGGCATTGATGAGATCAAACCTCGTCAATTGGCGCCGTCTGTGGGAACTGGGGACGCTGATTGTGCAGTCGTGATGGTCCCAACCCGATCGATCTACAATTCTGCGGCGACAGAGAGTCATCTCCTCTTCGGCGCTTTCGACTTCACCGCCCACTCACCGGCCACCATGAAGGACTTCGAGCCCGTAGGCGACGGACTCGAAATCCTGTTCGGGAGCTTCTGCTTCCAGGTGGGGCAAACTGGCACCCTCCGCCTCCTTGAGCGGTTGCCCCTACCATCAATCAGGCCCGCTTCATGGGCCCCACACCCCGTGCTACGCACAACATCATCAACAGATGATTCCTACGACAGCAGCAGCTGCAACTCCGATCTGTGCGATCTGCCATCGGATGCAGGGACCTACGGTTCCGGATCTGAAAGCTGCGGCAGTAGCGGACCAATCTACGAGCGCTACCAATGCGCCGTAGTCATCCAGAGCGACGTGGATCAGCAAACATCCAACCCGCCACCTAACCCGCCAGAACGAAACGGCGGGAATAGAAGAAGCCAGTCCCTCCCACCCGAAGGGGAAAACAACGACCATGTCATCCGCCTTAGCAAAGAGGGATGGGCCCAGGCCCGCAACACCGTGGCGGGCAACATAGTATTGCCTGCAGACTCCTCCCGGGATCTGCTGATGGCCTACCACCTGCTCCTGATCGAGGAGCACAAGAATCAGGTAAAGATGCAGGAGGTGCTTGACAAACGCAAGCAAGCAGCCTCAGAGTCCAGCACGCGATGAGCCGCGCTCTCCGCCATGGGCATCGGCTCAAGCTCGAACGGCAACCAAGGCAACAAGCACCGCTCTCGGGTGGAGAACATGGACCCCAAGGAGCGTCGTGAGGTGACCCGAACCCTCCACACATCCTTCATGGAGATGGACGCCGACGGCAACGTCATCCCGAAAACGCCGCAGGCTGCGATCATGGCATCCACTGCGTACCTCGCGGAGATAACTCGTCATCGGTGGTGCCGCCCCGCCATCATGACCATATCTGCATTGCTGAGCTTATGCCACCACCGCCGTAGCAACATGAAGCCTTCTGGAGACAGCAGGTTAGGGATTTTATTGTTCATCAGTTGCATAGGGCCGTTGAGGAAGTACATGTTGGAGATAAATGTAGTTATTATTATATCTTGTGTTTATGATAAATGTTTACATTCATGCTATAATAGTATTAACAAGGAAACATTAATACTTGTGTGATTTGTAAACTAAAATAGAGTCCCTAGTAAAGCCTCTTTATAATACTAGCTTGTTGGTTAATAAATGATTGTGGTTTCCCTATCATGAACATTGAGATGTTATTAACAACAAGATCATATCGTTAGGAGAATGATATGGTGGACATACTCCTATAGATAAGCGTAGCATAAAGATCAAGTCATTTTAATAGTTCAATTGCTATATGCTTTCTGATACATAGTAACCTAATTCCTTCGACCATGAGATCATGCATATCACCTTTACCGGATGGATGCTTTGATGACATCAAACACCACACCGTAACTGGGTGGCTATAAAGGTGGCATTGAGTGTTCGGAAAGTATTGGTTGAGACACATGGATCAAGAGTGGGATTTGTCCATCCGTATGACGGATAGATATACTCTGGGCCCTCTCGGTGAAATGTCATCCAATTAGCTTGCAAGCATGTGACTGGCTCACAAGGGATCACATATCACGGGAACGAGAAAAGAGTACTTATCAGTAACGAGGTTGAACTAGGTATGCAGAGATACCGACGATCATAACCTCGGATAAGTAAACTATCGTGAGATAAAGGGAAATTGGTATCGTATGTAAGTGGTTCATTCGATCGCAAAGTAATCGTAGAAATATGTGGGAGCCATATGAATTTCTAGATTCCTCTATTGGTTATTGTTCGGAGAAGTGTCTCGATCATGTCCGCATAATTCACGAACCGTAGGGAGACACACTTAAGGATTCGACGTTGTTTGAGTAGTTATGGAATGATGAGTAAGAGATCGAATGTTGTTTGGAGTATCGGATGGGATTCGGGATATCACGAGGAGATCCGGAATGGTCCGGAGAATAAGATTCATATAAGGAAAGTCCTGTTTTGGGGTTGGAGAATGGTTCCGGTGTTTTCATCGGGAATGTTCTAGAAGGTTCCGGAATGTCCGGCACTCCGAAGGGGAAGGGTACATGAATGTGTCATACCAAGTTGGAATGATTGCATCATGTACTAGGTGTCATCGCTGAACAAAATAAAGGGTTTAATCAAATCCTAGTTTGAAAAGTCAAACGCCAATTTGAAAAGTCAAACGGCTATTTTGGGAAGTGGAGGGGAAGGTGGAAACCGAGTTGGGGAGGAGTTCCTCCCCTCCACCGCCGGCCCCCTTGGGAAACCGAGTTGGGGAGGGACTCCCCTCCCCTGGAGCGGCCCCTCCATCTATATAAGGAGGGGCAGGGCTACCCCTCCTAAAAAACAAGATCTCCACCCAAAACCCTAGCCCCGGCGCCGCCACCTCCTGCTGTCGCCGCCGCCTAGGGCAAACCGCCGCCGCCTAGATAAACCCTAGCCACCGGCTTGCCCCCTCCTTGGTGTGTCTAAACCCTAGATCATCGAGGGCTCTCTCATAGTCCACCATACTCGCTCCGGCTTAAGGCGAAGCCCTGCGAGATCTCCCCTCTACTTCTGGTACCACGCCGTTGTGCTGCCGGAATCAAGAGGAGAGTACTACAACCTCCGCTGCCTGCTGGAACAAAGGAGAGGAAGGTCTTTGTCGAGTACCAAACGTGTGACCGACTGCGGGAGCGCTGCCGGAATGCAACGCCGAAAGGATCGTCTACACGATCTTGAGATCGGGAAGAGTACGACTACATCACCCACGAGAATTCGCTCTCGTTAAACACTTTGGAATCTTCGAGGGTGAGTTATTCCATCGACTCGTTGCTACAATCTAGTAGATAGATCTTGGCTTGTTTGTTTGTATGCGGTAGAAATTTTTTGTTTTCCATGCTACGAAACCCTACAGTACAGCCATGTCTGTTTGGAGTTGGTCTCTTTGTCCTTCGTAGTCAGGCAGCCAGATCAGCCCTGATTGATCATCCTCCGTTCCAGCTTCAGAATGGCACTTTTGTGCGTTTTTAGTGCATGATGATAGGCAAAATCATAGGGCTAAAGTGGGGGTTCAGTACTGGATGGTTAATGTTTCTTGGTTTGCCTTTAGACTACAGAAACGATTATGACATTGCTAATGCAATTGGCACTTTTGGTAAATTTCTACATTGGCATCAGGACCCAAATGTCCTTGAAAGAACAATGGTGTATGCCTCTTACCTAGCCATTACAAAGGTTCCCAGAGATGTTGTGTTTGGGAATTATACTTCAGTTGGTGGAGTGATGGAAGGATGGACTGCAGTCTGTTATATCCTGACAATACAATTTGTTGATGCTCTGCCCAATGATGAGGATCCAATGCCTTTTGATGGTAATCCACATCCCATGCCTGGTCAGATGCATATGAATTTTAACAACTTTGTTGGACCACAGTATCCTGAAATTGGTTGGGATCAAAATCATGAGCAAGGGCCACATGACCAAGGTGGAAACTTTCAGCCTGAAAACCAAGATATGCCAGATGACATGCAGGATGAGGTGCAACATCAGGACCAGGGTAATGTAGCACAGCAGGAACAAGAGGTGGAGCAAATTGATGACTCCATTATCATTGATGGATCTGATGATTCAGGGGGTCTTTTAACAATGACAATGTGATGGCACACAATCAACTGATATTTAATCATGTTAGGATTGCCCCTGTGGAAAGCATGCTTCTGCCATCTTCATATGGTCATGTGATCCCACCAAGTATGCAGATGGATAAATTGCTATAGTTTATTATCCCTCACTTCTGTAAGCAGGTTCCTCCTTCTTGCTTGTCAGTTATTCAGACTTCCAATTCAATTTTGGAAAAAAGAAATTGGTCTACTGCTTTCAATAGCCAATGTGAGTTCTCTATCACCTGGGATCATGAGAAGGACAACCACAGGATGAATATAAAAGTCAGATCAATCAATAGAAGTTGTACTTCACCAAACACCAAGGATCAACATGTTGTCCCTGTGGTCTTTAAAGCCTCCTCACTCAGTGTTCCCAAGAGGACCAGAAAGGCTTACACAGAGCTCTCAACTAGAGTAACAAGAAGTGCTGCAACATCTAAAAAGTCTATGCATGCTAAGCCTCTTTTTGTGGCAAGGGATGATGCTCAGATTCAAAGTTATCCAGTTAGGAGGAGTGCAAGAACTTCTAATAGGGATGCAGGTTTCAAAGTTTGTGTTACAGCTGAAACACCAAGGCCAAAAAAGAAGGCAAGGTCTGCCAAGCCATTACAGGTACCAGCAGAATTTTTCATACCAATTCTTGTCCTCCAAAGGACAAGTAAGGACTTAGAGATTCCACCAGAAGAACTTTCCCAGGACAAGCTTATGGCTGATCCTTCCTCCAACAAAGCCAAGAATGTCCTCAATGAAGAGTGATGCTAGCTTCTACCAGTGTGGTCTAGGGTATGTGCTTCTAGTTTGTCATATATTTATGTCTCCTTGTAATGAACTATTGGTGGTCATGTGGTCTTATATTGTTTGTTGGCACTATCAGTTATATGGTTTTCATGACGAGTCACTATCTATGTCAGTCTACAATTATTGCCTAAAGTTGGTACATTTGTTTTGTTTCTGGTTTGTTGTGCATGCCAGATGGATTTTCTCACACGGTGTTTTCCAATGGATAGTTTCTCTACTTTAAATCATGACTGGTTGGTCCTGTATTGGAATGTTATAGGTTTAAATGATAAAGATAAAAGATTGGTTGTGTATAACAAAATTAATGAAAGTCATTGCTCAGTTGTTTGTCTTCAAGACACAAAATGTGAAGATTTTAACCATTCTTTTATCAACACTTTTTGTCCAAGATGGTTTAACCAGTTTGTTTTTGCCCCATCTGATGGTGCCTCTGGTGGCTTAATAGTTTTATGGAATAGCTCTGTTT
Source organism: Avena sativa (assembly GCA_916181665.1). NCBI lineage: Eukaryota > Viridiplantae > Streptophyta > Magnoliopsida > Poales > Poaceae > Avena > Avena sativa. The sequence continues at coordinate 255,101,426 of OV702296.1, forward strand.
TTGTGGGCACTTTACTAGAAACCACAGACTCAGCAATACGAATCAAGTTTTACTCAACCCATAACTCAGATAACTAGACACTTGTAAATGTTTATGGACCTTGTAGAGGTTTGAAGAGGGATTTATTTGTACAATGGTTATATGTTAGATATCCCAAATGATGAAGAATGGTTATTATTGGGGGATTTTAATTTCATTAGATCACTGGATAATAGAAATAAGGAGGGGGCTGATCTCAATGACATCTTCCTGTTCAACATCATCATTAGCCATCTTGGTTTGTTAGAACTGCCTTTAATGGGAAGGAATTTCACTTGGTCAAATATGCAAGAGAATCCTTTGTTAGAACAATTGGATTGGTTTTTTACAACTCCTGGCCGGACCTTGAAATTCCCCAACACTATGGCCAATCCTTTATCAAAATCAACTTCTGACCATGTACCTTGTGTGGTTAGTATCTCTACCACAATTCCAAGGGCAAAAATTTTCAGGTTTGAGAATATTTGGATTGAGCAGCCTGGTTTCTTTCAAGTAGTGGAACAATCCTGGAAGCAACCTGTTAGGAAGGGACCCATTGTTAATATCATTACTGCAAAATTTAAAAATGTAAGATATGCTTTGAAGAGATGGGGGAAACGACTATCACACATTAATATCCTGATTGATAAGTGTAACAAATGTATTTTTGAGCTGGATGATATTGAGGATAAGAGGCCCCTGAGCACACCAGAGTTTAACTTTAGAAATATTGTTAAATTACATCTCAAAAAGCTGCTCAACACTTAGTCTATTTACTGGAAAACAAATGCACAATTAGATGGGTCAAGCTTGGAGGGTAAAATACAAAATACTTTCATGCTAAAGCCACAGAAAGATATAGGAACAATGTCATCAATGAAATTAAAGATGAGGATGGAAATATTTTGGTCCAACATAAAGAAAAGACAGAGGCATTATAGAGTTGCTATAAAAACATAATGGGGGTTTATTTCCCTACTGAATGCAGGACAAATATATCTGACTTTGTTCCAAAAGTGGATAACCTGGATTGCCTCTCTGAGGAGTTCAGTACAGATGAAATTGAAGATGTTGTTAAATATATGAAGACTGATAAAGCTCCAGGGCCTAATGGTTTTAATGGGATGTTTGTGAAAAAGTGCTGGTACATAATTAAAGATGATTTCACTAAGTTATGTCATGATTTCTGTAAGAGTCTAACTCCTCTTGCAAGCATTAATGGTTCTTTCATTACTCTAGTCCCTAAGAAGAACTCTCCTGAGTCTGTCAATGATTTCAGGCCTATTTCTCTCATAAACACCTGTCTCAAATTCTTGACAAAATTGGCTGCAAACAGGCTACAGAAGCGAATAAAAAGGTGCATTCATGAGAACCAGTATGTATTCATTAAATGCAGAACAATACAAGATTGTTTGGGTTAGACTTTTTAATATTTGCATCAATGTCATGCCTCAAAGAAACAGACTGTGGTAATAAAATTGGATTTTGAAAAGGCTTTTGACATAATTGAACATGATGCAATAATTAGAATTTTGAAATGCAAGGGTTTTGATGATATATACATTGGCTGGGTTAAAGAAATATTAGCATCTGGCTCTTCAGCTATATTACTAAATGGAGTACCTGGCAGAAATTTCATCTGTAAGCGAGGGGTTAGACAAGGTGATCCTCTATACCCATTGCTATATGTTCTTAGGGGAGATTTGTTGCAGAGCTTCATTAACAAGGCTTTCAGTGAAGGCAGGTTAATGGCACCAATCCCCAATAGAGGCACTAATGATTTTCTTGTTGTGCAATATGCTGATGACACTATCATTATAATGCAAGGTGATCCACAATAGTTACATACTCTCAGACAGATTCTTGATGAATACACTGCATTCACTGGACTTAAGGTCAATTATCATAAATCTTCATTGATACCCATAAATCTAACTTAGGATGAGGCTACCTCCCTGGCTTTGGAAATTGGTTGTGTCACAGCAAAAATGCCTTCCACTTACCTTGGGCTGCCCATGGGGATTACAAAACCAACTATCAAAGACCTCTCTCCTATGACTTACAGAGTTGAAAGAAGACTGACAGCCTCAGCATCCTTTTTGTCTTATGGGGACAGACTTGTTTTGGTGAACTCTATTTTATCCTCACTACCTCTGCACTACATTATTTCTCTGAGTGTCCCCAAGGGAATAATTGAAGTTTTAAACAGAGCAAGAAGACATTGTTTATGGAGAAAGAGTAAGGATGATGCTAAAGCCAACTCTATGGCATCTTAGGAAATGATCAGTAAACCAAAATACAAGGGTGGTTTAGGAATCATAAATCTTCAAATCCAAAATAAATGCCTGCTTATGAAACACTTACATAACTTTTACAATAAAGCTGATCTGCCTTGGGTGAAATTAGTCTGGAACACATATTATCATGGCAAAGTACCTCACACTGTTACTGTCTGTGGATCTTTCTAGTGGCGTAGTATTATGAGTTTGCATGAGGAATATCTCTTAAATTTCAAATGTTTAGTGGGATCTGGAGACACAACTTTATTCTGGGTAGATAACTGGAACAACAACCCTCTCAACTCAACATATCCACATTTATTTTCACATGTACTTGATAAAGACTGCTCTGTTAAGCAAGCAACCTCAATCACTGAGATGTCTGAAGCTTTTCATCTACCAATATCTGCTGAAGCTAGTACTGAATTACAACATTTACAATTGCAACTGGCTCAAGTCACTCTTCAACATACTAAACATGATGAATGGAAAAGTTTGAGCTCAAAAACAGGAGATTTTTCTGTCAGTGATATGTACAAGGGATATTTCAAGCACATACCAAATCATTTTCCATCACAGTGGATCTAAAGTAGTAAATGCACTTCCAAACATAAGTTCTTTGCCTAGCTGATAATCCATGATCGCATTAATACTAAAGATATGCTGCTTAGAAGGCATTGGAATGTTTTTGATAATCATAATTGTGTTCTTTGCCCTTGCCATACCCTAGAAGACTGGTCACATTTATTTTTTGAATGTAATTTCAGTATGAGAATATGGACATATCTTCAGGTTGTCTAGGGTACAGGGTCTGGACTAGTGATTTTGAAACATGCAAAACAAAAATTCAAGGGCCCATGCTTCATAGAGATTGCTATCCTAGCCTGTTGGAATATTTGGAAGCAAAGAAATGACAAAATTTTCAAAGGAATAAGACCTTCCTTCAGTTCTTGGAAATCAGGATTTATCTGTGATGTTTCACTCCTAAAATACAGAGTCAGAAAGAAGACCATCACAGATCTTAACTCCTGGATTGATGCTTTGTTGTAATTTTGTATAGTTTGGTCTCTTTTTGTTCTTTTCTTTTCTTTTGTTTTAGGCCGGTAGCTTGTACATAAGACTTCCTGGTTTATTTTAAATAAAGGACTGTGGGGGATCCCTGCAGTAAATATTCAAAAAAAAAACTTTGTAACAAAAAAGAGGGCACAAGCTTGGGGTTTCGTGTTGGGGTGAAGGAACTGTTTAAAACATGGAGTCACAAGGCTATACTATACGACCAACGCTGAATGATTTTATCACATTCTATCCAAAAAAAAAAAATATGACCAACGTTGGAAAATATTTTATAGTGTGCGTGACCTGAAAACAAAGACACGCGTAACTTTCTAAATCAAGCAGTGAGACGTGAACAATCGAAATAGCAAGTATTTTCTTGCCTTTTAATTGGCTGGTTCACATTCCTAGGATGAACATCCTTGCCTGGCGCCGGCGTAGCTACGTACTACTTCCGTTGGTGAACGCTTCGCCGTTGCATGAGACGATGATTTTCCATATATATAGGTCATCTCGTCATGGCTGTGTTATATTGTTGTATTTCTGATGTGTGCATGGTTGCTTGTCGATCGGTTGATTGTTTGAGCTCGGTACGTGTCTTGCATCAACATTAACGAGGTCATGTTGTGTGCGTCCTGGTACATATAGTCTGGGAGAGGTTTAGCCGTTCTTCTTGAAGAATATATAAAAGAAGTTTTTTTTCATGCAAGGTACTTCATCGGGAAGTAAGTAAGTAATTAATTAATTATGCATGAAAAGTACTATGGCTAGAGAGCAATAGGATAGGAGTGACAAGAGAAGAGTCCAGTAGTAAATATTTGCCACTGGATTAAGTATTTTGGAATATTCATCGTACGTACGTACGTCCGTCATGGAACCTGTAAAGATCTTCGTCCTACGTCATGGCGGATTTTCTTTTGGCGAGAAACAAAAGGAATTAAGCGCATACATATATTTGTATACGCGCGCTAGCTAGAAGCTTCTCTGCACGCGCGCGGGGCGGGGGAGGGGCCGACGGCGGGGCCCGAAGCTAGGCGACGGCGACGGCGGCGTGCGCATTTTGCCATGTGACGGGGATGGAGTTAAAAGGCGTCGACGACGCGCGAGAGCGAGAGATCGCAACAAGTGGGCGCGGCGATGGGTGCGTGGCGACGGTGGTGGGCGCGCGCCATCCCCCACCACTCACCATCGCTCGACCGGCCGGACGGGGCGGGGCGGGGTGACGTGCCCGGGCGAAAAGGCAAGACGGATCGGACGAACCAGCCGCGAAGCCACGCACGGCGGCGGCCTCCGCACTCCAAAACCGTGCGTGCGTGCGTGCATGAACCTAACCTTGTGTTCCGCGCCTCGATTAGTAGCACCGTTCGCTGATTCTGGGCGAGAGACGCGAAGGCTACTCTTCGCCCTCACTGAGCTCTTCTTTACTCTATCCGATTCCGCCCCCATGGGCTGCAGCTTGCTGATTGGGCGAGCGCAGGGCTAGCTAGGTGGAGTGCTGCCGCGTGCGCGTGTGCTCCGGATCTCGACTTGCGCGTATTGTAATCGTCGCCACACCGATTTTTATTTATTTATTTCCTAGAGAGACAGACAGATCCGGCTTTGTGCACTACCAGGCCGTCACGTAGTTAACTGCACTCTACGTGCGCGCTCGGCAAAGGTGGACATGTGGAGCGCCCTCGCATCACCAAGAGCGCTCAGCATGGCGGCATGCGTGTGCTCAGCACAAATTAACTTAATGATCTATTTTAAATATATTAATATAAAAATATCAATTACACTCAATCTCAACACGGATAAGACGTCCGAAAACATCAGGACGCACACGGCCAAGAATAAAATAAACAAGAGATAAAAGAAAAAGAAAAAAAATTGTCGCGACGTAACAAAAGCACTCTAACCACCACCGAGTATAACACATGTACTACAAACTAGGGTCTCCAAAAAGAACACCTCTAAAAAGAAAAACAATAAACAAGGATTGTCATCATCGTCCAATCAAAGATCTTTGGTTTTCACCCCGAAGAAAGACAGAGTTTCTAAAACAATGCCTTCAACAAACCATTGCCAGGTACAACCAATGAAGCCCGGAGCTTTGATTTTCACCCTGGAAAACATGGCTTCGTACTCGATGGGCAGCACCAAAGATGCAGTGCACCTACGTTTGCTACCTTCGCTTGACAAGGCTGCTTCTACAAGTCGCCGAGTACGCGACGCATAGGAAAAAACTGTGTTGCATTATCTCCATCACAACCAAAAACTTTGTGCCAAAACCATCCTTCGATCGATGCCAATGTAAGTTTCTCCATCTATGTGAGATCCATGGAAATCTATATGAAGACATGTCCCATGGTACCTAACAATAAACGAAGCCTCACGCCGCTCCCTGGAAGGGTGCGGATCGCATCGATTCCGCTCTAGATCTCTAGTAGCATCCTGTGTCAGATTACAAAAACTTGTGAAAGGAGGATCGAAACTCGACTGCGACCCAATTGAGGAGGCGAAGTTGAAGAAGATCGATGAATTGGCGCTTGAAGAACAGCAGGGCCAAACCACCCTTATTCGGCCGCGCCAACATCCCCCACACCGTCAGCCTGCTTCCAGTGATCAGATCGAGCGGATCGAGCTCACGTGAAAGCGACGCACCCTAGGCATGCGTAGGAGCGTCGCCCGCCTCCGGCCATCACCACAACATGCCCGCCCCTCTGCCCCATCTATGCCTCTCTACAGTGCGCGGACAGAAGCCGCACATGGGTGAGCACCGTCGCCCCGCCGCTAGACCTCAACTTGCGCCACCATGGAGCTAGTCGTACCCCTGCACAAAGGTAGTCCGACAAGCTACGCCATCCCCGCCCGTCGTCTTCGACAACCATGGCATGGCCGCCACCTGCGCTGACGGCGACAGTGGCTGGTGGGGATAGATCGGGTGCCGACCTTCTAGACCGGGATTGGGGTCCTTCGTAGCCGCCCTCACGTGGAGCGGCTCGAGAGTCTTTTTGGGATCTGAATCACCCACAATTCCGGTTTTATTTCACTAGGTTAAGCCAAAATATGCATGTTGAAATCAGATAGAAGGTTGTACTTCCTCTACCCGAAATTAACTGACTCACATTTATCTATATTCGTATATATGAAGATCGTTTTATATGTAGATATATCTGATGAGTCAGTTAATTTTAGACGGAGAGGGTTAGATTACTATATTTATATATCTTGCAGGGTCAGGGTGAATTGTGGAGGTGAATACGATGTGAAATTCACGGGTTTATTCTGCCTCCAAGAATCAATCGTGTACTAGCTACGTGCTGGGTGTATATATTGCATAATAAAAAAGAAAGAAATGGATGCGTCAGCGTGAGAGGCACCGTGCTGTCACCATTGCCCTAACAGTATTCAGTGGTGCTCTCAAACACTGCTGGAAGGCCGGTAACCACCCCACTTTGCGTGCGTCTCGCGGCGTGTCCCTGTCGACCCCACCAACACACGTCAGCCCGTCGGTCTCCAAGCACCACTCTCGTATCCACCGGTCCCACATGCAGCGTACAAACCACCTCACTGGCCACCCGGGTCCCACCCGCCAGCCGCCCCAAACAGCAGCCGGGACCCGCTTCTCTGTCGCGGACATCCCGTTGGCTCAATCCTCTACGCGCCTACGTGTACAGCCTCCACGCAGGAGACAAAATTATCGCTACGCGTACACGGGGCAGGGGCCGAGCCGAGCCAGCGGCGGCTGCGCTGGTGGGACCGGCCGGGCAGCGCCGCGCGTGGGGCCCGCGGAGGGGGACCCCGGTCGTTACAAGAGTCCTCGTCCCCCTTCTCTCTCTCCCTCATCGCCTCTCGCGCGTGTACGCCTCTCTGTCTCCACCTCCCCCTCTGCTCCCCTCCACGACGATAGCCATTTCATTCCTCCCCCTTCCCCAAACTCTCTCTCTCTCTTGTGGACTAGCTCTCTCGAGCACTGCACGGTGGCAGGCAGGATGCCGATGTGGTGGAAGGGAAAGGGCAGGACCAAGAGCAAGGGAGCGGAGGCGCCGGCGGGGGACGCCGGCGCAGTTCCCGTGGCCGCGGTCAAGAAAGATAAGAACAAGGACAGGAAGAACAAGAAGGCGAGCAGCTTCGACGAGGCGCTTATTGCCAGGGAAGGCAGCGGGGCCGGGAAGCAGCAGCAGCAGCAGGCGGCGCCGCCGGTCGGGCTCCCGCTGCCGCGGCCGGCGTCCATGCCGTCGCCTCTTCCCTCGACCTCCGCCTCCGGGTCAGCGTCCGCGTCCGCGTCCAGCGGTGGCAGCTCGTCGCTCGGGTCCTCGGCGGCGTCCGACGAGCCGCCGGATCTCGGAATCTACAGGTGAGAGCCTGCGACGTGCTAGTACGCCAGAGTGGTTGGTGCGGTGGTTAATCTGCCGAGTTTGGATGGTTGGTTCACGCGCACAGCCTAAAGTTTTGGCTTTTCGTGGTGCGCGCTCGTGCTCAATTCGGTGTAAAGCTTTCGTTTCTGCCTTGTCCTTCTACTTGCTGCTCTGCTGAATTGTTTATTCTTTTTGTTGGAGATGCCGTTAAGGCTGGGAGTGATTTGCGCCCCTCTCCCTCTCTTTTTATTGATTTTATGGGCAATTGAAGGTGGAGCTGCAACTCTTTATGTTTATCTGGTTTTTCTCCCCGAAAGTTAATTCTCTGATGATTACTTCGAATGAATGAATCCAATTGGAACCGGATTCTGCTGCCCTGTTAGCCAATTGTGCCAAGCGGGATCTTTTCGTTAACGAGTGCTTTCTGAAGAAAAGTGGATCTTCTTGAATCCTTGATTCAACATTTTTTAAATTCTGGCTATTGTCTTGGCTTCTGTTCGATGGATTAATTTTGCTGTTAACAGAGATGAGAAGTTGTATTCTTGGTTGCAAAATTGAATTCTTTTCGTTTGGATCTCCATTTGGTACTGGACTAGTGCCGCCTTTATGGTAATTGTTTTTTATATTGAACTTTCAAGGCAGTTCCAACTGCTGATTTGTCAATCCCATCTCAAATTGCTGCTGTGCAAATCAATCTAAAAGTATGCGCTCCCAACTTAAGCCGTGTGCTACAAGCATGGCAGACGATACTTGTTGACTTTTTCTATTTCTTTGGAGTGAAGCATGCGCTCCCAATGATTGTTGTAAGATATGATAGCTCTAGGATGGTTAAAGAAATTATTTCTGTAAATTTATTGGTCCATAGATTTGCATTTCAACTGACACTTGGTTTTCATGCCTAATTTAATAGGCTGGCGATTGATTCTCGGAACCAAAGTCATGTGCTAGAAGAAGGGCGCTTTGTCACAAGTAATCAGGTTTTGGAGCATAGCAGATCGTCTGAAGCCTCGGTTTCTCCAAGGAAAGAATTTCAACTTAACATATTGGATCTTCCAAACGATCGGACAACCTACTGCCCAGGTCGGAAATCAACAGAAATTGTGTTTCCTACACGGATGCCGAGCTCTCCTCCTAGTTCAAGAGGCCAACACTGTCCGACCTCACCTGTGCATTCAAGAGCAATTGGGCAATGCCCTGGATCCCCTACTGGATGGCAGGATGATTCACGGAGCTCAAACTCGGCGCACCCACTTCCTCTTCCTCCAGGCACCCCGTGCTCATCATCTCGTTCCCTTCATTCGCAGTGGAAGAAGGGGAAGTTGTTAGGTAGTGGTACGTTTGGGCAAGTATACCTCGGATTCAACAGGTGCTTAGTTTGATCCAGGGCATTTTATTTTTCTCCCCTTCTCCAGTACCTGAATCTTTCTTTCTATGGTAATACTAAACTTCCACTCTAAATGTAATGCAGTGAAGGAGGCCAAATGTGTGCAATTAAAGAGGTCAAGGTTATTGCTGATGATTCTAACTCAAAAGAGTGTCTGAGGCAGCTAAATCAGGTACAATCTTTGGAGCATGTTGGATTAGTCAGCATCAATATAATGGAAGAGTGTTGGTTCTTTCATACTGACACCGCTCCTTATGGACAGGAAATGTTGCTTCTGAATCAGCTTTCGCATCCAAACATTGTGCAGTACTACGGCAGTGAACTGGTTAGTACAAAAGAAATGATAATCTTTTATGATCTACTAGTCTTGAACATGTTATTACATCATAAGTTACCTGAGCGAATCACAGTCACTACAACCTGTAATATGAAACTTGGGTGGTGCTGGAATGGTTAGATAAATCATAATATATTTATTCCTAGTCATAAACCAGTAAACCTATGTGGTCTAAATTTTCAAGAGTTCTATTGTATTTGCAACATTATAATTTTTTCTGAATATGTTTCATATTGCGATGCAGTCTACTGAGACACTCTCAGTCTATCTTGAGTTTGTTTCTGGGGGCTCTGTACATAAGCTGCTTCAAGAATATGGTCCATTTGGGGAGGCAGTCCTCCGGAATTACTCTGCACAGATCCTTTCTGGCCTTGCATACTTGCATGGGCGGAAAACAGTGCACAGGTATTGGGCAGTCATGAAAGTACATTATATAGAATGATGATCCTTTCATTTTGTCAAACCGCTTGTCTTTGTTAATTCTTATGATGAAACTTACCTTTCTCACAGGGATATCAAAGGAGCAAATATACTTGTAGATCCTAATGGTGACATCAAACTTGCAGATTTCGGCATGGCCAAGCATGTAAGTATTATTGTGTGTCACTGATCTGATATTTCTTTTATTTATACAAACATCAGTTTATTCAATATATATTATATTTTACAGATATCAGCATACACATCTATCAAATCCTTCAAAGGAAGCCCCTATTGGATGGCTCCAGAGGTAAAAGCTACTATAATTGTCCTGTGTATTCTTCCTTGTAAGTTGAACATCAACTGATGTCCATTTATTTCCCAGGTTATCATGAATACCAATGGATATAGCCTTTCAGTGGACATTTGGAGCCTTGGCTGCACCATTCTTGAGATGGCAACTGCAAGGCCTCCTTGGAGTCAGTATGAAGGGGTGAGTTTGTTGCGATGATTTTACACGGTTATGGTGGTTGTTTTCTGATGATTGTCTGCTAAGCTTTCATAGTCAATGTCACAGGTGGCTGCAATATTCAAAATTGGAAACAGCAAAGACATACCTGATATCCCAGATCATCTTTCTTCTGAAGCAAAAAGCTTTCTGAAACTCTGCTTGCAGCGTGATCCTGCTGCACGTCCAACTGCTGCTCAATTAGTAGAACATCCTTGGGTCAAAGATCAAGCGTCAGTTAGGAGCTCCAGGTCTGGCATTACTAGGGATATGTTTCCAACTTCCAGCGGCAGCAACAAAACCACGGTACATCTACAGTCTATGAAATATGATTGTGCTCTATATGATAACCAGTTAAGCTAGATGGCCGTCATCTGTCATATTGGTTATTCTTTAATTTCTCACCGCTATGATTATGTTTCAGGTAAAGACAAGCGTCGCTTTATCATCCTACAGAAGCTTATCACCTCTGCGGGATACTTATCTCAGTACGAGAAACTTACCTGTGGCAGCATCTTCCATCCCTGCGATATCCACTCGCAGGATTACTAGTACAATGTATGTTCTCCTCTACTAATTTTGCTAAAAATATGATAAATTACGTCTCTTCCATTGTCTAACAGAATCTGTAAATCTGGTTTGTACAGCAACGCATCCAATGTACGCATGAACATGTCCCTGCCCATGTCCCTACCCGTGTCGCCGTGCCGTAGCCCGTCACGGCAGTACAAGCAGTCAAATCGGAGTTGCTTGCCCTCACCTCCTCATCCAGCATATTCAGCGGGAGCAGCCAACTACAGCCCTATCAACAATGCGCTGTACCCTACGCGACCAAGCAACTATCTCACAGATCCATGGCTCGAAATCCCTCAACGAACATCACAAACATTTGATTCTCCAAGAAGATTATAGAAATCCCAAACCGTACATGTTTTTTATACTGAAAGAGAAGATATTCCCTAAGTTATGGTGTTAGAACCTAGGATTACAAAGGGATCTCTTTTTTCTGTTTCTCCCTTTCTGTATGTATCTTCACCCCGAGGAGTCAGGATACAGTTGCCTCGTCCTTGTACAAATTCACGAGATGAGTTGTAGTGAAAAAGAACAGTACAGTAGCATTTTTGTTCAAGAAAGAGATGGTAGCATTTCAGGTTATACCTGTATCCGTTGTCCCTCGTATGATCAATGCAGGCTTCTACTGATCCTGAGAAGCTGGATGTTACATAAAATGTTGCAAAAATGGAAATTCAGGGCATTCTTATCTGATGCACCTGGAACACGTTCCCTCTGTATGTCACTGCCTTCTCTTCAACACCAAGCCCCCACAGATGCCCTTGCAGCTTCAGCACTCCCTTCGCACCGTTGCCTTTCTTGACGACGAAATCTTTGCCACTGTATTCGCTAGTCACAATGTCGGTATTTGCCGCCTCCCACACAAACCTTAAGACACCGAGAGCGCGGCTCAGCTGCTTGATGCCGCCCTGGACCGCAAGTTCATCGCCATTGATGAGGAATTTCACGGCGTGCACGGTGACATTCTTGCCATCCTTGCCAGAGAGGCTCTTGCCGATGTACACCTCGATGTCCCGGACAGTGCCATAGAGGTAGAAGAGCAGCAACGCGTAGAGGCCCCGGGACGAGTGCCCCAGGTTCTTGGACAGGTTCCTCTGCACCAGGCAGTCCTGGTGGCGCGCCTCCTTGAAGGCGATGCCCCTCTCGATGATGATGTCGTGTATCTGGTACAGCCCCTCCTTCATGGCCTCCACCTTCTGAGCATGTCCGGCTAGCCGGGCGTCGGTCGCCAGGATCTTTGCCAGGTCCGTGAACATGTCCAGCACTTCTTGCCATGTCTTCGCCCGTGCCGGCACACCCGCGGGTTTCCTGTACGGCGTCGGGCGCATCCATGACGGCGAGGAGGACGTCGCCGCGTCCCCTGTATCCGACAGGAAGCTGGCGCAGGCCGACGCAATCTGCTCGGCCATCTGGGTTGCCGGGGACGGGGGATCCAGCGCGCCCATGTCTTCTCGGAGGTCCCTGAGCACCTCCTCGAGCGCGCCGCGCCAGACGTGGTGCTGCGTCACCTGCGGACACACGGTGAGCCGCACGTTCTTCCTCCGCTGCGCCGACACGCCCAGCACGTCGCACACCTTCGTCAGCGAGCTCAGCGCCGTCGCCTTGAGCGGCGGCCCGCGCCCGGTCGCGGCGAACTCGCCCGCGAGCGCGTCGAAGTGCTCCATCCGGTCGACGGCTTGCGCGTCGGTGACAAGGGAACCTGTCGTGGCGTGCCGCAGGTCGCCGTCCGCGACCTCGACGCCCTGCAGCGACCCCGCGAGCCGGAGCAGCCTGGCGTAGGCGGCCGGATACCAGCCCCGTGGCGGTGGGGTCTGCTCTCGCTCGTCCTCGGAGGCCGGACCGGGCAAGAAATGGATCCGTCTTGTGCCGCCGGGCGGACCAGACCCGCCCGGCGAGCGCATGCGGTGCACGGCACTGGCGCGCAGCACTGACTTCAGCTTGTTTCCGCATTCCATCAAACACCTTGTGAGCAACCTCATTGCCCACGCCCGTGCGCCGCCGGGAAGTACCACCGTTAACAGACACGCCGATATACAGCGCTGCCTTCGGCTTTCTGAAGTACTGTGATGATCTGTAGGTGGTGATTAATTGGTGGTGGAGGCAGTCCCTTGTTACTCTTTTCCTCCGCCCGCTTCTTCGATCCAACGAGATTTTATAGCAGTACTAGTAGGATGATTTAAATTCTTTGGAATGGTACCCTTGAACTGTGGTTCGTAGGTATTCTTTTCAATTATATTTCTAACAATTTTTTGGAAAATTCCACCAATCTATTAGTTATAGCATTATAAAGAGGCCAAAATTATAAATAGTTCTTTAGACCACGTAGCGACGATTACAAACGCTAACGTGAATTCGAATTATATTTTCTAACATCTTGCTGTAACTATCTTGTTTTTCTTATGATGCCTAAGAATTCGAATCATGTGCTTTTTTCCTTTTTTTTGCGTTTTATAACTCTTGTGCACGACATCGGTCGGTCAGTAAGTTGTAGCTCTGGTCACTCACATCTGTTAAGTGCAGCTTGGATGGTCCCTCTTCTCCGCCTCCATTGTACTTCGCCTCCATTGTCCATGCTTTGTCGATCCTGTGGGAACTTTATTTTTTCACGAAATACAAAATGCTTTTCGTTTTGATTCATTGATAGAAAAAGAGATTTATGTACATAATATACACAGCTCGAAGAGAGCCAACACCCCGTATAACTCTACCCACTAAACCTACGGGGCTGCGGGGATCAAGGCCCGTAAGCCAATCGCGCCAGCAACAGCCCAAGCCCTATCCTTAGACCGAGTCATACACAAAAGACTACCCAATGCCGGCGACACGTTGTCGAAAACCATCGCATTCTGCTGCTTCCAGATCCACCACGCTGTCAGCATGATGAGCGAAGATGTCCCTTTTCACATCGCGCGGGGGGTGGATCTCAACTCCTGTAGCCACCCGTCCACGAAGTCGTCTTTCCCATCCGGTGGCGGCGCCGTGGATCGGATCCATGAGAGCACTTCATGCCAGGTTGCCCTCGAGAAGGGACAACCCACCATGAGGTGGGTCATGGTCTCAGCCGATTGGTCACAAAGGGGGCAACGTGGGGGTGGGCCAGGCCCCGACGTGTCAGGCGCTCAGCAGTCCAACAGCGGTCCTGACAGGCAAGCCAAATGAAGAACTTGACCCGCGGGGGCGCCCAGGCCTGCCAGTTCAACCTCCAGGACCTCGAGATGATGGATCCCTGAAAGAGAAACTCGTAGCAAGACTTGGCAAAGTACTGACCGTCTGTCGTCCATTTCCAACGGAGGGAGTCGGGTACGCCCGGAAGCTCGTACCCCCGCAGTCGGATCCATAGCTAGACATACTGCCAGAGGGCCAGCGGTCTCAGTGCACCTCGGATGTCTGCGATCCAGCGATGCTCCACCAGAGCCTCCCGCACCGTGTAGCGCTTCTTAGCGCGGTTGGGTATAAGCGCGAATAGGTCCGACGCTGTCTCACCTATGGTCTTTCCATCAAACCATCTGTCCATCTAGAATAGAGCGACGGCCCCATCGCCCACCTCCATGGTAGTGGAGGCATCGAAAACTTGGAGCTCTGCCTTGGAGAAGTGCATGTCGAGGCCGCGCCAAGGTCGCAGCGGGTCAGTGCGCTTCCTCCAGATCCAGCGGGTTCGTAGGCTAATCGCCATGCGAGCGAGGTTAGGGACCCCTAAGCCGTCGTAGCACTTAGGTCTGCTCACCTTTTCCCAGTTCACATGGCAGTGACCCCCGTTGGCATTCGCCCGCCCAGCCCACAGGAAGCTCCTCACAATCCATTGGATATGTTTGAGGGTTTGTTTGTTGAGCCCCAAAACGATGACCTGGTGTAGCGCGATTGCCATGAGCACCGACCGGATCAGGGTTAGGCGCCCAACCTTAGCCTTCATCCCGGCTTTCCAGGTGGGTAGCCTGTTAGCAATGCTATCAACCAGGGGCTGGAGGGCGGTCGCGGACACCCGCCGGAGCGATAGGGGGTTCCCAAGGTAGAAGCGTCGCAGTTGTGCGACGTTCCATGGGTTGGGGTATGCGACTCCAGACTCCACGTGCTTGAGGCGATATGCGCCACCTGGGATGACTTCGGTGATGACGTAGGGTCCTTCCCAGGGTGATTCGAGCTTCTTTAGCCGCTCTTGCTTGAGTCGTAAGACTAGGTCTCCTTCGACGAAGGACCTTGGGCGCAGCCGACGACTGTGATAGTTGCGGAGGCTCTGCTGGTAGACCGTCGATCGAGCTGCGATGATGTCGCGTGCCTCGTCGAGTGTGTCAAAGGCGTCTTCGAGTGCGGCCGTCTATTCGGCTTCGCCGTAGGCGACAACCCGTGGGGCCTTATGGCGTACTTCTGCGAGCAGCACGGCTTCGGCTCCGTGCACCATGAAGAAAGGCGTGTAGCCAGTTGAGCTGTTTGGCATTGTGCGCAGGCTCCAAAGGACGGAGGGTAGCTCTTCTGTCTAGGCTCCCGCAAGTCGCTCGAGCGGGCTCATTAGGCGTTTCTTGATGCCGCCACCGACGAGGCCATTGGCCTTTTCGACCTGTCCGTTTGTTTGCAGGTGCGCCACGGAGGCGTATGATATGTTGATCCCGAGGCCTTCGCAGAAGTCCTGGAATTCTTTGGAGATGAAGTTCGACCCATTGTTGGTGATGATGCTGTGCGGCACGCCGAACCTATAGACTATGGATTCGAAGAACTTCACAGCCGTTTTACCCTTGTGGTTGGTAACGGGCATGGCTTTGATCCACTTGGTGAATTTGTCGACTACGACCAGGAGGTAGGCGTGGCCTCCTTTCGAGGACTTGGGTAGTTTGCCGATCATGTCGAGGCCCCATTGGGCGAAGGGCCAGGCCAGGGGTATGGGCCTGAGCTCCGATCCAGGTGTGTGCGGTTTGTTTGCGAACCTCTGGCACCCGTTACACCTTCGGACGATGTCCTTGGCGTCGTTCATGGCCGTTGGCCAGTAGAACCCAGCTCGTAGAGCTTTGGCGACGAGGGCGCGACTGCCCGCGTGATGGCCGCAGATGCCCTCATGGATGTCTTGGAGGATAGTTTTGCCATCACCCATGGTGACGCACCTTTGGAGCACACCCGAAATGCTGTGCTTGTACAACTCGCCATTGATGATGGTGAAGGCTTTGGACCGGCAAGATATGCGTCGGGCATCTGTCGGATCATCAGGCAGTTCCCTGTTTATCAGGTACCGCAGGTACGACTGTGTCCATGTTTCTTCGACTGCCATGACCTGCATCAGGTTGACCACTGCGACCTCCGTGTCGAGCTTTTCGGGTCCTTCCTGTCCTTCGGATAGCGCAGCCCCCGAGTGCTCTGCTTCTTTGGGTGATCCCTTGGGGAATTTCCTTTTGATGGATGGCACGCAAATATGTTCGAGGAACACACCTGGTGGCACCCGTGCGCAGGTGGAGCCAATGTTGGCGAGTCTGCTTCGTTGCTTTCTCTTCCAACGTGCCAAAGCTCGCAGTCGTCAAAGTCTCCTTCGAGTGAATTGTAGAGCGCGCGGTACGCGATCATGTTGGCGACGTGCGCGTCGCACTCGTTCATCGTCTGCTGGACGACGAGGTTCGAGTCACCGTAGATGACCAGGCACGTTGCGCTGCAGATCTTGGCCATCCTCATGCCATGGATGAGGGCCTCGTATTCGGCTTCGTTGTTGGAAGCTCAAAATTTCATCCAGAGGACATATATCATCTTTTCGCCCTGCGGGGATGTCAATATGACCCCGGCTCCTGCTCCAGCTTCACGCTTGGAGCCATCGAAGTGCATCGTCCATGACTGTGTCATGTCCGGGGTGTCCGGCAGCTGCAGTTCCATCCAGTGGACGAGGAAGTCCGGTAGGACCTGCGACTTGATCGCATGGCGTTTCTCGTAGACTATGTCTAGAGGGGACAACTCGATGCCCCATAGGGCCACACGTCCTGTGGCCTCCTGGTTGTTTAGGATGCTGTTCAGGGGTGCCTCGTTGATGACCATCACCTGATCTCCTGGAAGTAGTGGATCAGCCGATGAGCCGTCATGAACACACCGTAGGTGAGTTTCTGGTAGTGAGGGTACCTCTGTTTTGTCGGCGTCAATACCTCGCCGAGGTAGTAGATTGGGCGTTGGACCCCATGGGTCTTGCCATCTTCGAGTCGTTCGACCACGAGCATGGTGCTTACCACCTGGTGTGTGGCTGCTATGTATAGCAGTAGAGGCTCGCGTTCCTTTGGCATGACCAGGACTGGCGAGGTGGAGAGCGGCCATTTCAGATCTTCGAATGCGTCGTCCGCTTCGGGTGTCCACTCGAATTTGTTTGCTTTGCGTAGCAGCTGATAGAAAGGCAGGGCCTTTTCGCCCATGCGGCTAATGAACCTGCTCAGCACCGCGATGCGTCCAGCTAGCTGTTGGACGCCTTTGAGGTTCTTCGGTTTCTCCATGGCCATTATGGCCCGGATTTTCTTCGGGTTCGCCTCGATCCCTCGCTGGGAGATGAAGTAGCCAACCAGTTGACCGGATGGGACGCCGAAGGCACACTTTTCTAGGTTCATCTTGATCTTGTATCGATCATGGTTGTCGAACGTCTCGCGGAGATTGTCGATCAGTGTCTTGGCCTCCCTTGTTTTGATTACTATGTCGTCGACATAGAACTGTATATTGCGGCCAATCTGGCTCTTCAGGCATGCCTGCATGCATCGCTGGTATGTGGCACCTGAGTTCTTCAGCCCGAAGGGCATTGTGTTGTAGCATAATACTCCGAACGGCGTGATGAACGCCGTTTTCTCCTGGTCTTCGACCTTCAGTCGAATCTGGTTGTAGCCTGAATAGGCGTCGAGGAAGGAGAGTTTCTCGCATCCTGCAGTCGAATTGATGATCTGATCGATCCGAGGGAGAGGGAAGTGGTCCTTCGGGCAGTGCTTGTTCAGCGAGGTGAAGTCCGCGCACATCCGCAGGATGTCCGTGTACTTTTTAGGGACCATCACGGTGTTGGCCAGCCATTCGCTTTCCTTGATCTCCCTGATGAAATCGGCATCGAGTAGTCTGTTGACTTCGACTCCGATGGCTTCGGCCCGTGGCTCGGACAGTCGTCGGATGGACTGTTTCACGGGCTTGGCATCTCGGAACACGTTGAGTGCATGCTCGGCGAATTCCCTGGGAACTCCTGGCATGTCCGCAGGACACCAGGCGAAGATTTCCCAGCGCTCACGGAGGAATTCGACGAGCGCGCTTTCCTATGCGGGGCTGAGGTTGTTGGCGATCAACGCCGTCTTGGAGGCGTCCGTCGGGTGGACCTGCACCTTCTTCGTGTTGACTGTTGAGTCGAACGACATGTCAAGTGTGTTCTGCCTTGAGACTGGGGGTGCCCCGTTGTCTGTCACCTCTTGGAGACTTATGAGCTCCTCCTGCATGCCGAATGACTAGGAGATTCTGTTGAAGTCCTTGTCGCAGTGATCCGATCGGGTGAAGCTCCCGTGGACCGTGATGACGCCCCTAGGTCCTGGCATGTTGAGTAGCAGGTACGCATAGTGCGGTACTGCCAGGAACCGTGCGAATGCCACGCGCCCGAAGATGGCGTGGTATTGTGATGGCCAGTCCACCACTTCGAACTCAAGTCGCTCACACCGAAAGTTGTCGGGCTTGCCGAAGATGACGTCGAGCCATATCTTTCCCAGGGGGAATATTCCCTTCCCTGGGACGATGTCGTGGAACGTTGTGTCGGATTGTTCTAGGCTTCACAGCGGGATCCGCATTGCTGCTAAGGTGCTAGCGAACATCAGATTGATGCTGCTGCCATCGTCCATGAAGACACGACTCATCTCGAACCCTCCGATCTGCGCTTAGAGCACCAGGGCAGCATGACCTGGGCAAGGGATTTGGCGGGGGTGGTCCGAACGGCTGAACGTGATGCAGAACTCCGAACCGCTGAGGTACTCAAGGATGGCGGGTGGAGAGGTCACAGCCAAACTGACTTGGCGGGTGATTTTCTTTTGTACCCTGTTTGTTGGGTGCCCCTTTTGGATCATCAATGACCCTTTCTGCGCGGGGTACCCGTTTCCGCCGTTGTTCTGCGCGGGTGCGATTGGGTGATTCAAAGGTCCCACAGGTGGTGGTGGAGGAGCTCCATGGGCGATGTCACCTGGTGCGGGTGCGTTCCCGTACCTAGGGTTCGGGGCTTGCTGTCTCATCTGGGACATGCTCTCGCTGAGTTTCTGGAACTCGCGGCAGTCTTTGAGCATGTGGCTTGCCTTCTTTTTGCCATCCTGCTTGTCGATGTAGAAGTGGATGGTGCATGGGCCCGAAAAATTGTCATATGCCGAGGGCTCGTCGTCGCGGCCGCGGCGTTGCCACGATTGCGTTGGGCATTCTCCGTCACGGAAGTTGTTTCCACAGTATCCGTCGCTGCCGCGGTTGCCTTTGTTGCGGCAGTCGGTGTAGCCAGCAGCGACCATGTCGGGTCCGTCGCGATCGTCGTAGACGCGCGATCTTCGTTTGCTACGACGCTCGCGTCGGCAGCCGTAGTCATCTTCCTCCTTCGAATGTGCTCGGTGGATGGAGTCCTCTCCATCTGCCCACTTGTTGGCAATGTCCATGAGGTGGTCGAGTGTCTTGGGCTTGACGCGCCCAAGCTCTTCCTTGAAGTCCTGGCGTTTGGCGCCATCCTTTAAGGCATCGATTGTTCTCTCCTTAGAGATGTGTGTCGCGGAGTTCTTGATGTTGGACCAGCGTAGTATATACGAGCGAATGGATTCGCCCGTTCGTTGGGTGCAGGCCCGTAGCTCTTCGATCGAGGCTGGCCTTTTGCTGGTGCCCTTGAAGTTTCAGATGAAACTGTACGCTAGTTCCTCCCAGCTTCGGATGGATCCCGAGGATAGGCTTCTGAGCCAGATCCGGGTTGCGCCTGTCAGCTGAAGCTGAAGGCATTGTAGGGCGGTGTTTTTGTTGCCGTCGTGCAGCTTGACGGACGACATGTGGTCGTTGAGCCACGCCTTAGGGTCCTGCGTACCGTCAAACTTCGGAGTGTCTGAAGGAATCTTGAAGTTCCTCGGCATCCGTGTCCGTCGAACAGATCCGCTAAAGCATCGAGCCCCGCAGAGTTCTCCTTCATCATCATCCTCTTCGGATTTGTATGAGCACACGCGTTTGGCGCATGCCTTGTCGATCTTGCGTTGGGTGAGTTCGCTTCGAGCGTCGTAGTCGTGGCTCCGACGTTGTGAGCTCTTGTGCTGTCGAGGTAGGTCGTGTTCTTCCTCGTCGGATGAAGGTGTGGGACTGCGGTTGAATCTAACCGCAGCCTTCTTCTTCGGCTCCTCAGGAGCTTCCCCGTGGAGCGCAGCTCCAATGAGTCCGAGTCCGGCTAATGCGGAGTTGTGCATGGCCCTCTTCGGGTCCCCTACCAGAGGTGGATGGGACACGAGGTATGTGGTGGCTGCCATGATTGTAGCTTGCGGTGTCTTCAGGATGACGTTGCCATTGGCATCCATCTCCATGAAGGATGTGTTGAGGGTTCGGGTCACCTCATGACGTGCGGCGGGGTCCATGTTCTCTACGCGAGAACGATGCTTGTTGGCGTGGTTGCCGTGCGAGATGGAGCCACCAACGGTAGAGAGCGCAGCTCGCCACGCGCTGGACTCCGAGGCTGCTTGCTTGTGTTTGTCAAGCACCTCTTGCATCTTCACCTGCTTTTTGTGCTCTTCGATGAGGAGCAGGTGGTATGCCATCAGTAGGTCCCGTGAGGCACCCATAGGCAGGATCTTATTGCCCGCTACAGCTTCACGTGCTTGGTTCCATCCTTCCTCGCTGAGGTGGATTACCCTATTGGCCTCAGGGTCGTCCTCGTTAGGCGGCAGGGGGGATTGGTTTCTCCTGTTTTCGCCGTTTCTGCCCTACGGGTTAGGTGGCGGTACGTGAGCACCCGATCCTGGTGGTGGATGCTCCACATCGCTTTGGATGACTACGGCGCATTGGTAGCGTCCGTAGGTCGGATCGCTACTGCCACAACTTTCGGATTCGGAACCGTAGGTCCCTTCATCCGACGGTGGATCGCACAGATCTGAGTTGCAGTTGCTGCTGTCGTATGACTCATCTGTCGATGGTGACGTGCGTAGCACAGGATGCGGGGCCCACGAGGCGGTACTGATCGATGGCAGAGACACCCACTCCGGGAGGCGGAGAGTGCCGGTCTGTCCCACCTGGAAGCAGAAGCTCCCGAACAGGATCTCGAGCCCGTCGCCTACGGGCTCGAAGTCCTTCATGGTGGCTGGCGAGTGGGCGGTGAAGTCGAAAGCGCCGAAGAGGAGATGGCTCTCCATCGCCGAGGAGTTGTAGATCGTTTTGGTCGAGACCGTCACGATCGCACAATCAGCGCCCCCAGTTCCCACAGACGGCGCCAATTGACGTGGATCGATCTCGTCAATGCCCATTGTTATGAGCTTGGGTTTTGGAGAAGATGGGGTGCTGGAGATCGCGGAACGGTTAATAGACAAGCAACTAGGGGACACGAGATTTACCCAGGTTCAGGCCCCCGAAGGGAAAACCCTACTCCTGCTTGTCTGCTCTTGATTACGGCGGAACCGAAAGTTACAAGGGTGCGCAGATGCAATCTGGCATGGAGGTGTGTATGCGGTGGTATGAGAGGTGCCCTCCTCGTCGTGCCCACCTAGCCTTTATATAGAGGTAGGCAGGTCCCATGCACAAATCGAGTCGGTTATAGGTTTTAGGGTTTGCCCCTTTGAATATTCTATCTAATCTAGTCTTGCTCTCCAAGGATCCGAAGACGTCATGGGCTTGGGCCACCCGAAAATCTTCATGGGCCGCGTGTATTTTCATGGGCCTTCCTTGGGCTGGACCAGGTATGCTGATGTCGTGTACCCGTAGGGTATAACCATGTCACCATGCCTCGCCACCATGCCGTTGAGCACCGCCAGGGAACACAGCACCGCCCCTACCCTCAACCATGCCGTTAGCTCACTATACCGATGACCACGACGAGCTCCACCCGCACCCGTCGGTCCCCTTGCTACACTATAAATAGAGGCCACCCCCATTCGATTTCAGCACACCAACACACTCCCCTCTCTCTGAACCATCCCACCTCATCCCCGGAGCAAGGCGAGCAGCAGGTGGTTGGAATTTCGCTAGAGTCTGCCACGGAGGAGGAGAAGAAGAGCCAGCGATTGGAGCCGCCCCAGGAGGAGCTGCCAGTACCAGGAGGTTCGCCGTCATCGATTTCGTCGTTCGCCCCCATCGCCAGAGCCCCGGTGAGCCCCCACAGACCCCCACTGGCCGCGTTAGGGTTCAGTCTCGCCGGCGTTGCCCGACGGAGACGACAAGCCCCAGCGATTGGATTAGATGTTGATCGTATGGTCTAGATTGCCCCGTACCCCTTCGCACCCCCTGTCTCGCTGACTAGTGGGGACAACCACTTAAACCCACCCGCGCGCGCTGTGCGCTGTGGGCCGGCCCAGTTAACCTCCAACGCAACCTAGTAATTCAAATTTAGGTTTATTAATTTAGTTTCAAACTTAGTTCTGTCCCTAGATTCAAAAATCAATCCAGAGAGATTCACTGAACCAAACTGCATGAAACTAATTTTGCTAGAAAGGTACTGGAAATATTAATCCAAGCCCGTTGGATTCAAACCAATTAGATTTGTAGATCACCTATAGTAAAAATAACAAGGGAGAAGTTGTTCTGCATTCAAACATTTTTCAAAATTCAACCATAAAAGGTTTTGAGTTGATTGCAACTCTCAAAAATCACTTTTGACAAGACCTTTCTGAATATATAAAAATATCTAGGTTTACTTGCAGTAATAATGAACAAGTAATAAAAGAATGCCCCATAGGCATTTCTAGTCACTTTAATTAATTCAAATAAAAAGGGTAAAACCTTAACACCACTTTAAATCACATTCCCATGTACTAAAATATGTGGTGATAACATGTGTCAACATGATCCCATGTTTTAGTTGGAGAATATTAAATCTTAAGTAGTTTTTCAATGAGTAGAGATTACTTTTCTAAAATAAAATAAATAATACAAGTGCTTTAATCTTTGTGGTAATAGAGATGATGCTAGATCATCTAGTGTGAACCTTTGTGTGCTAAATAGAGTAGTTAAGAATTGTTTGGTGATTGTGCACCTCATATTTATTTATAGATGCTAGTACCGAACAAGGATATGAGGAGGAAGGAGAATACTACGAGAAAGAAGCCGAGGAGAACTTCAAACACTGATCTGCACAAGGCAAGCTATCCTAGCAAGCTTATACTTGCAATTATGCAAGCATCACTATACAAGTTAACTTAGCAAGCTACTATCTTAGCAAGCTAAGCTAAACCATGCAAGTTTTACTTGCAAGCTTACACCACTTGATACCTAATCCCAGTTTTTACTTGCAAGCTTAGTTATTTTATTTCTTTACCAAAGCTTTCAATTTTAGTTTACTTAGTTAATGGTAGATTTTAGAAATATATTTAAAGGTTGCATAAAGAGCATAAAACTTGGCCTAAGTTAGATAAATCTTGATGTCATCCTGAGGCATGAGATTGAACTTAGATATTTCACACTTGATTATCACCCCTCATTAGTTTTACCCCCACTTGTAGTGGCTAGTGCTAAGCATAAAACTTGATCATTTTAGATGGGAATACTTGGTGAAATGATTATTAAAACCTTAGAATGATGAGTCATTCTACTGAAATGTTTTTACATGTATTCTTGAACACCAGATGATTTTTGATGATGAAAATGTTGAGGCATGAGCCTTAGCCCTTTATAAAACTGATGGTTATCTGGATGCAATACCATTCAAATTTTACCGTACAACCACAATACCCGAAATTTGGGTAGGGCTTGACTGGAAGTTTATATACCTTAGTATGGGTTCCCTTGTGGCCAAGGTTTGAGATGAGGATAACTTGTGAAGATTGTCCACATGTGCAGTTCCCAAGATGACAATTGGTCATGGTTGGGAGGCCAAACTCACAGGAGAGGTGCCTATACTAGGGCGTGTAATTGAAAGGTTAGGATTGATTATCTGCATACTGAGTATGGTGAATTCAGGATTGTTCCTAACGGATATATCGAATATTGTGGTGAAAGTGTACCACCTCTGCAGAGTGTCAAACTATTCGAATAGCCGCGTCCGCGGTTATGGATAGTTGGAGTGGCCATACTGTTCCATTGTCAGATGTTTTCAAAATGACTTGTGAAATGAATCATGATTTGGACTTGACCACAACAGGGTTGTGATATGAAAATTCAAGTTCCCACTTAGGTGTTATAAAACCTTCCACTAGCTTTCTTTGCTTCTGAACTCAGTAGAGATAAATCTGGATTTTTGCAAAACAACCTAGAGCATAGTATTCCTATTCGAACCCACTTCACTTATTAGTATTACTTTGCGAGTACTTAAAGAGTACTCATGGCTTTGTCCCTGACTATTCCCGTGGCCAGACTATAAAGAGGACTATCAGGAGGATGGACCGCAGGAAGGTTACGACAACTAGTATCATCTCCCATCGTCAGCATTGCCTGTGACCATGAAGATGGAGCCTCGCCCACGCTATCGTTATATTTCTGCTGCTTGATTGTACTAAGACTGGATCATGAGATCCTTTATTTGTTGTAAGACCTTATGTATGGTTTGTAATGGATGATGTACTGTGATATCCAATCTGTTATGTCTTGCAAAAATGGTAATCCTGGTATTGCGATGTATGGCATAACATGCATCTGGGATTAAAAATCCGGGTGTTGACAAGTTGGTATCAGAGTCATCCTGACCATAGGAGACCCTAGTTAGAATGGACATTTGAATCAAAAACTTAGTTTCAAAACCAAGGAAGTGAGTATTTACGAAAACTTATTCTCATTCTTACCACTTAGATTCTTTGATGAAAATTCACGTTACTCCAAACTTCTTGCAAACTTACATAAAATTTGACACACTTGATCACTCTACTAACTTACTCATCCTACATTCTTATAGATGGACCTGAAGTATAGCAAGTTCTGTCAGTTGGGGAATGAAGGAGATCTCATCTTTGAGCGTGACTTGGACCAGCTTTCGGAACTTTTGGAGCGCATGCATCTCGAGTTCTTCGGAGCTCAGCTCAACAATCAGGAAGGAGAGGAATTGCAATGGCTGATTGTTGCAAATCTCTGAGGAAAGATTGAAGCCCCCACCTTGATGGTACTCGACGTGGCACTTCGTTGGTAACCCCAAGCGCAGGGTGTGAAGAGCACAACATCAAGTTTTCCCTCAGTTGAGATCGAGGTTATCAAACCAGTAGGAGGAAGGAAACGTCACACAGGTGTTGCAAACAACATGGAGACCTGCACAACACAAACTCAAGACTTTATCGCAACGAATCAGTGATGTTGTCAAGCTCACTGGTTTGCTGTAACAAAGGATTAAACGTATGGTGTGGAAGGTAATGATTTGCAGCAAGTAAACAAGTAACAGTGGAAGATGTATCAATGGTAAAGATTGGATCGGGGTCCATAGTTTACTAGAGGTGCTCTCCTTAGATAAACAACATGGCATGAAGGGTAAACAAATTATAGCAGGGAAATTTACAGGAACTGAGCAAGGCATAACAATGCAATTACTATTCAGAAAGATCCTATGAGATTCGATTGGGCAATACAACAAGATACATAGACCGCCATCCAACTGCATCTATGACTAGAAGTCCACTTTCAAGTTATCAACCGAACCCCCTCCAGTATTAAGTTGCAAGTAACAGACAACTGCTTTAAGCAAAGTGTGTAAGGTAAACAGTCCACATGTTCCATGAACAAGAGACCGTTGTTTTCTCCCTAGTAGCAACAACACATCTACAACCGAAGAGATTTCTGTCACCTCCCTTGGAAACTAGAGGCATGAAACCACTATCGAGCATAAATACTCCCTCTTGGAGTCACTAGCAACTACTCAGCCAACATAGCTACTAACAATGGATAGCATGCAAGATCACAAACAACATAGACATGATAGAATCATAAAAACAAAACCATCAATCAAACCAACATAATAATTTCAATATCCATCGGATCGCTGCAAACACAACATGCATGATTACAAATAGATTAGATCTTGATCATAAACGGAGCTCACAAGATCTATACATGAAAGCACAAAGGAGGAGATACAACCATCTAGCTACTACATGGACCCATAGTGCAAGGTGGAACTACTCACACATCATACCGGAGAGAAGGCCTCCGTGATGATCTCCCCTCCGGCAGGGTGCCGGGAAGAACTTTAGATCCCCCCGATCTAGGGACGATGGTGGCGGCTATAGACGGTTTCATGGAGATTTGATCGGGTGCTTAGGGTTTATGCATCAGCGGCTTCTTATAGGCAAAGGGGGGCCGAGGAGGCAGCCAGGAGCCCCACAAATTGCCTAGGCGCAGGGCAGGGCCCACCCGCACCTAGGGGGGTCTAGGTGCCCTGGCCCGCTTCTCCGTCTCCCCTCTGGACTTCTTGTTCCCCACGAAAAGTTATTGACTTTTACGTTTGTCCCGTCCAATTCCGAGAATATTTTCCTACTATCTTTTCTGGAACCAAAAACAGCAGAAAACAGGCAACTGGCACTGTGGCAACTTGTTAATAGGTTATTACCAGAAAACATGTAAAAAGCACCTCAAAGTGTAGACAAAGCAAAGCAAAGTAGATACTAACAAGAATGGAACATATAAAATTATAGATACGTTTCCAACGTATCAAGCATCCCCAAGCTTAACTCCTGCTCGTCCTCGAGTAGGTAAGTGATAAAAAGAATAATTTTTGAGGTGACATGCACCCTCACAATAAAGATCTAACCACTTGCAAGCTGGGATCAAAGAACTCTAAACATGTGCATGAAAGATGGAGTTCTAACAATAGGACATAGTAACTATGCATGCAGCATGAAAGGTTACAAACAAAGATCATGAATAACATGCATTGAAAAACGTTTTTTTGTTTCACATACAGAAAACATAGCATAGTGGCAACCATCTTGTCCCTCATGGAGTAGCAATATAGATGCATAGGACACCTTCAAAGTTCACAAGGGTGACTAGAAACAAGTAGCATAATAACAAGTAATATCACAATATGCATCAATCAATAAGCTTTGGGACACTGCACACAAAATGACAACTATGCTCTCTTAATGGTGCCTAAAGGTAGAAGGTGGAGACTCAATAGTGGTGGAAGAAAGGCCTTTTTGTAAAGGAAGCAGGGATTTCAAGTTTCAAAAAGAGCTTCCAAAAATTATGGTACTTATTAGATTTTAGCCCCCATTGCCCCTATCATAAGCATCTTGAAGTGATTAAAGTTAAAGTGAACAAACTATGGAGTATATGCTTGACAAAGTATAAATTGGCAATCTCAAGTCCCTTGAATACGAGGGCCACACCTCATGCTAATGAACTTCAGTCACCTGTAAGTTCTTGTCAATGTAAGTATTTGCAATTCATAGAGAACTGCCAACGGGGTACCCCTTGCACATGGTATAGGAGTTATCCCATAACCAAAATGACAAGGCAAGCAGACAATGAGCATCTCAGCGATCTTTTTATTTACTATATGCTTAAATTTTTATTGAGGATGCTTCATAGATATCTCACTATGGTGATGCTACAAGTTTCCACCATGATTAGGCATGACTTAGGTTAGCGGACTAGGCGTTTCTCTAACACAGAATACAAACTCCATGGACTTACAAGTTCCCTCTTTATTTCACACCGGTGACATCCATAGACAAAAGAGCATGATATCAACTGAGTACAAAGTACAAGTGCAATGTTGAAAGCGTTCCCCATGACAACATGGTTCTGCTAATTCCAACGTATAAGTGCAAGCATATACAACATAGACGTCACAATGGTTCAAGTTTATTAGGGGCAAAGAATATAAAGTGTGCCATCAAGTTTGTGAGGGCTTTAATCACTAAGTTTTCACATAACAAGTTTTTAATTGAAAGATAGCTGCAAACAAGAATATACTTGGAATGGTGTAACACACCATGCATAGGAGTTTATAGTGGACACTTTGGAATAATTTGGTTTCTTGGGAGTTGGAA
This sequence comes from Avena sativa, assembly GCA_916181665.1. Taxonomy (NCBI): domain Eukaryota; kingdom Viridiplantae; phylum Streptophyta; class Magnoliopsida; order Poales; family Poaceae; genus Avena; species Avena sativa. The sequence continues at coordinate 255,129,422 of OV702296.1, forward strand.
GCATGAGTAGAGCTTACTCATACAAGTGGAGGCTAGCAAAAGACTGGGAGAAACCAACTAAGAGACCATAATGGCCATAATCATGTAGTACAACAAAACATTACTAATCAAAGCATAGGGTGGCACTACAAGTCAAGGGCTAAATGATCATAGAGGCTATGGTGACTTGTCATAGTCATAACATGGTGTGAGCATGTGCCAAGTCAACCCAAACAAAGCATCAAAGGAGAATACAACAATACTATGCTTTTGCATGCTAAAACAACACATAATTTCTTCAAGGCACACTAAGCAATCCCAATTGTTTGGAACAAGACATGCTACAGCAATAATCACTAAGCATAAGGTTAAAACAACACCTAGCATGTCATGCTAAAGTCTAAGTCACAGTCAATGCAAGCTCCTCTTGCACTTACAAGCAAGAACTTAATACTCCTTTCCAACACCAAGCAAACTTATTTGCAAAACAACACAGCGAGAACAGGGGTCCAAACTAATTTATTCAAGCAAACTAAACAAACTAAGCAAAGCAAATGAAAACTAAGACGCTCCAAGAACAACACAAATGTGCATGAAACAATAAAAACGAAGTGTCTAAACAGACCTGAGATTTTTATTGATGAAGAAGGGGATGCCTTGGGCATCCCCAAGCTTTGACGCGTGTACCTCTTGGATATTTCTTGGGGTTACACCATGGTGGAATCCCCAAGCTTAAACATTTGTCCATTCTACATCTCATTGCATCATTCTCTCTCTACACCTGAAATTTTTCTTTCATACAAAACTTCACACAATCTTCATTAGCAACATTAGTTTATTCAGAAGATATTAGACCTCTGGCAAAGCTTTAGAAAAGCAAGAATTTTCACTAAAAACACAAGCTACTGTAGTAACTCCTTCAAAAATCTCAATTCCCCAAAAGAGAACTCAAAAAGGAATCAATAAGAAGCAAATGCAAATAATGGCAGAAATCTGTCAAAACAGACCAGCAGGTAGAAACTTATTTTTTTGAACATCTTCTGTTGCTCAAATAAAAAAGTATTGAACTAATAAAAGTTAGCTAACGTACTGGGGGATTTATTCGTAAATTTTGATCTTAATCCGAGTTACAGAGAGTCCTCACAAATTTTTATGGTGGAGAACAGAAATCTGTTTTAGGATAGCAACTCCCCAAATCTTACTTCCCTCTCATTAGAGGTCATTCTTGGCACAAAAAGCAAACAAAAAGGATAAGGAGAGGTCAGTACTGAAGTAATAACTTCCAAGACTCAAGGAAACTCTTGGGTTATCTCCCAACAAGTACTTTTCTTTAACGCCTTTAAGTTAGGCACAAGAAGCAAGAAGAATCAAGTATTTTCAGATGAGGAAGCATTAACATCAAACCTTGCTTTCAAAGGAGGAGAAAAAATAAAATTATCTCTCCTCATAGGGAAGTGTTCAATACCTTTCTTGAATGGAAAATTATATTTGATGGTGCCTTCTTTCATATCAATGATGGCATCGACTGTTCTAAGAAAAGGTCTTCCCAAAGTAATAGGACAAGAAGCATTATATTCAACATCCAAAACATAGAAATCCACAGGGACATAAGCATTGTTAACCATAATGAGAACATCATTAATACTCCCCATGACTTTATTCTTAGCATTATCATTAAGTGGTACATCTAAATAACAATCTTCCAAAGGTGGCAAATCAAGCATTTCATAAATCTTCCTAGGCATAATAGAGACACTAGAACCAAGATCACATAAAGCTTTGAGATCAAAGTAATTCACTTGTATATTAATAATGGGCTCCCAACTATCTTCTACTTTCCTAGGAATAGAAGCTTTGTGTTTTATCTTATCTTCCTTAATTTTCACAAGAGCATCTGTAATGTGTTTGGTGAAAGCAACATGCATATCACTAGCATCAGGACTTCTAGCAAGCTTTTGTAGGAACATAATCACTTCAGAAATATTGCAACCATCAATATCAAAGTCAAACTTAGCATCACTAGTAGTAGGCTCAATAGTCTTAGGCATAGTAGGAGGAGGAATAGGGACTACATGTGGTTTAGTGGTGATAGTGCACACACTATTGTTTCTATCAATTTCAGCTTCCCTTTCCCACCTAGCATGAAGTTGAGCTAACAACCTAACATTTTCATCAATAGTAACTTGTATGGCATGAGCAGTAGCAAAGGTATTTTCCATAGTTTTAGGTTTAGTAGCCATTTTATTAATCAAGGAGGACTATGCTTCAGACAAAGAGGATATATTTTTCTCAACATTTAGAAGATTTTCCTCTATAGCCTTATTGAAAGTGGTTTGTTTACTAATAAATTATTTGAGCATGACTTCAAGTTCAGAGGGGGCACTTCTAGCATTATTGTAAGAGTTTACATAAGAATTGCCATTATTGGAAGGATAAGGCCTATAATTGTTGTTGCTACCAAAATTATTCCTATAGGCATTATTGTTGAAATTGTTGTTTCTAATGTAGTTCACATCAACTTGCTCTTCTTTAGCAACCAAGGAGGCTAAGGGAACACTATTAGGATCTAAAGGAGCTTTCCCATTAACAAGCATAGCCATAATGACATCAATCTTATCACTCAAAGAGGAAGTTTCCTCAACATAATTTACCTTCTTACCATGTGGAGCTCTCTCAACATGCCATTCAAAGTAGTTAACCATCATATTATCAAGGGAACCTTGTTGCAACACCCAAAGTGAGGCCCATGAAGGTACCTCCAGCAGTTGAATCCAACAGATTTCTTGAGGAGAAGTTCAAACTTGCATAAAAAGTCTGGATAATCATCCAAGCAGTGAGTCCATGAGTGGGGCAATTCTTAACCAAAGATTTCATTCTCTCCCAAGCTGGAGCAACATGTTCACTATCAAGCTGTTTAAATTTTATAATGTCACTTCTCATAGATATAATCTTAGCAGGAGGATAGTACTTTCCAATAAAAGCATCTTTGCACTTAGTCCAAGAATCAATACTATTTTTAGGCAAAGATAGCAACCATTCTTTAGCTTTTCCTCTCAAGGAGAAAGGGAAAAGCTTGAGCTTAATAATATCTCCATCTACATCCTTATACTTTTGCATCTCACAAAGTTCAACAAAGCTATTGAGATGGGCAGCAGGATTATCAGAACTAGCACCAGAAAATTGCTCTCTCATTACAAGATCCAACAGAGCAGGCTTAATTTCATAAAAGGTAGCATCAGGAACATGTGAAGCAATAGGAGTGCTTAGTAAATCATTGTTGTTGGTGCTAGTAAAGTCACACAACTTGGTGTTCTCAGCAGAGTTAATTTTGGCAAAGGTGGGCAAGCCAAAAACAGCAGCAACTAGAGCAGGAACTAATTTTTTTGTGTTTTTGAATAAAGAAAGCAAACCAAACTAGACTAATTTTTTTGGGTTTTTTGGAAAGAGGCGAACAAAACCGAACAAAAGAAATAGAGCAAACTAAAAACAAAGTAAAGAGAAAGGAAGTGGAGGACTCCCCTAGTGAAGACGTCCTTAGTCTCCCCGGCAACGGCGCCAGAAAGACTTGATGGTGCTCGACATGGCAATTCGTTGGTAACCCCAAGCGCAGGGTGTGAAGAGCACAACAGTAAGTTTTCCCTCAGTTGAGACCGAGGTTATCGAACCAGTAGGAGGAAGGAAATGTCACACAGGTGTTGCAAACAATGTGGAGACCTGCACAACACAAACTCAAGACTTTGTCCCAATGAATCAGTGAGGTTGTCAAGATCACCGGTTTACTGTAACAAAGGATTAAACGTATGGTGTGGAAGGTAATGGTTTGCAGCAAGTAAACAAGTAATAGTGGAAGATGTATCAATGGTAAAGATTGGACCGGGGTCCATAGTTCTCTAGAGGTGCTCTCCTTAGATAAACAACATGGCATGAAGGGTAAACAAATTACAGCAAGGCAATTGACAGGAACTGAGCAAGGCATAACAATGCAATTACTAGTCAAAAAGATCCTATGAGATTCGATTGGGCAATACAACAAGATACATAGACCGCCATCCAACTGCATCTATGACTAGAAGTCGACCTTCAAGTTATCATCCAAAACCCCCTCCAGTATTAAGTTGCAAGCAACAGACAACTGCTTTAAGCAAAGTGTGTAAGGTAAATAGTCCACATGTTCCATGAACAAGAGACCGTTGTTTTCTCCCAAGTAGCAACAGCACATCTACAACCGAAGAGATTATTGTCACTTCCCTTGGAAACTAGAGGCATGAACCCACTATCGAGCATAAATACTCCCTCTAGGAGTCACTAGCAACTACTTGGCCAAGATAGATACTAACAACGGAGAGCATGCAAGATCACAAACAACACAGACATCATAGAATCATAAAGACAAAACCATTAATCAAACCAACATAATAATCTCAATATCCATCGGATCCCCGCAAACACAACATGCATGATTACAAATAGATTAGATCTTCATCATGAACGGAGCTCACAAGATCTATACATGAAAGCACAAGGAGGAGATACAACCATCTAGCTACTACATGGACCCATAGTCCAAGGTGGAACTACTCACGCATCATACCGGAGTGAAGGCCTTCGAGATGATCTCCCCTCCGGCAGGGTGCCGGGAAGAACTTTAGATCCCTCCTGATCTAGGGATGATGGTGGAGGCGGCTATAGACGGTTTCGTGGAGATTTGATCGGGTGCTTAGGGTTTCTGCATCAGGGGCTTCTAATAGGCGAAGGGGGAGGCCGAGGAGGTGGCCATGGGCCCCACATCCTGCCTAGGCGCGAGGCAGGGCCCACCCGCGCCTAGGGGGGTTTGGGCGCCCTGGCCCACTTCTCTGTCTCCCCTATGGACTTCTTGTTCCCCACGGAAAGTTATTGACATTGACGTTTGTCCCGTCCAATTCCAAAAATATTTCCTTACTAGCTTTTCTGGAACCAAAAACAACAGAAAACATGCAACTGGCACTATGGCAACTTGTTAATAGGTTAGTACTAGAAAACATGTAAAAACACCTCAAATTGTAGAAAAAGCAAAGCAAATACTAACAAGCATGGAACATCAAAAAATATAGATACGTTTCCGACGTATCACACCTCAGAGGGAATTCAGTTCACCATTAGAGAGAACAACTAGCTAGATGGACTTGCCAGGGCCATGCAGGAAGCTCTTGCCCGTCTGTGTGGGCAAAGCATCAATCAGATCAAGGGTACCCGCTTTGAGTTTTATCCAAGGCATGATGTTATGGGACAGCAACTTGAGGCACCATATCACCCTGAGCTGAAGAATCAAGTGGACCACCTCAGCTTCATGATGTATGATGCAACGCCAGTCCAAGTGGGAGCGCTTCGTCGGGAAACCCCAAGAGCAAGGTGTGAAGCATCACAACAGCAAGTTTTCCCTCAGTTAAGAAACCGAGGTTATCGAACCAATAGGAGGAAGGAAATGTCACATAGGTGTTGCAAGCAACACGGAGACCTGCACAACACAAACTCAAGACTTTGCCCCAATGAATCAGTGAGGTTGTCAAGCTCACCAGTTTGCTGTAACAAAGGATTAATTGTATGGTGTGGAAGGTAATGGTTTGCAGCAAGTAAACAAGTAACCGTGGAGGATGTATCAATGGTAAAGATTGGATCGGGGTTCATAGTTCACTAGAGGTGCTCTCCTTAGATAAACAACATGACATGAAGGGTAAACAAATTGCAGCAGTGCAATTGACAGGAACTGAGCAAGGCATAACAATGCAATTACTAGTCAGAAAAATCCTATGAGATTCGATTGGGCAATACAACAAGATACATAGACCGTCATCCAACTGCATCTATGACTAGAAGTCCACCTTCAAGTTATCATCTGAACCCCCTCCAGTATTAAGTTGCAAGCAACAGACAACTGCTTTAAGCAAAGTGTGTAAGGTAAACAGTCCACATGTTCCATGAACAAGAGACCGTTGTTTTCTCCCTAGTAGCAACAACACATCTACAACCGAAGAGATTATTGTCACTTCCCTTGGAAACTAGAGGCATTAACCCACTATCGAGCATAAATACCCCCTCTTGGAGTCACTAGCAACTACTTTGCCAAGATAGCTACTAACAACGGAGAGCATGCAAGATCACAAACAACATAGACATGATAGAATCTTAAAGACAAAACCATTAATCAAACCAACATAATAATTTCAATATCCATCGGATCGCTGCAAACACAACATGCATGATTACAGATAGATTAGATCTTGATCATAAACGGAGCTCACAAGATCTATACATGAAAGCACAAAGGAGGAGATACAACCATCTAGCTACTACATGGACCCATAGTGCAAGGTGGAACTACTCACACATCATACCGAAGAGAAGGCCTCCGGGATGATCTCCCCTCCAGTAGGGTGTCGGGAAGAACTTTAGATCCCCCTGATCTAGGTACGATGGTGGCGGTGGCTACAAATGGTTTCGTGGATATCTAATCGGTGCCTAGGGTTTCTGCATCGGGGGCTTCTTATAGGCGAAGGGGGAGGCAGAGGCGGTGACTAGGGGCCCCACACCCTTCCTAGGCGCGGGCCCACCCCTGGCTACGCCTAAGGGGTGTGTGTGGCCCCTCTGGCTCGCCTCCTCGTCTCCCCTCTGGACTTATTGTTCCCCATGGAAAGTAATTGACTTTGACGTTTGTCCCGTCCAATTTCGAGAATATTTCTTTACTAGCTTTTCTGAAACCAAAAACGGCGGAAAACAGGCAACTGGCACTGTGGCAACTTGTTAATAGGTTAGTACCAAAAAACATGTAAAAAGCACCTCAAAGTGTAGACAAAGCAAAGCAAAGTAGATACTAACAAGCATGGAACATCAAAAATTATAGATACGTTTCCGAGTATCAAGCATCCCCAAGCTTAACTCCTTCTCGTCCTCGAGTAGGTAAGTGATAAAAAGAATATTTTTTAGGTGACATGCACCCTCACAATAAAGATCTAACCACTTGCAAGCATTGAAAGCTGTGATCAAAGAACTCTAAACATGTGCATGAAAGAATGGAGTTCTAGCAATAGGACATAGTAACTATGCATGCAACATGAAAGGCTACAAACAAAGATCATGAATAACATGCATTGAAAAACGTTTGTTTGTTTCACATACAGAAAACATAGCATAGTGGCAATCAGCTTGTCCCTCATAGAGTAGCAATATAGATGCATAGGACACCTTCAAAGTTCACAAGGGTGACTAGAAACAAGTAGCACAATAACAAGTAATATCACAATATGCATCAATCAATAAGCTTTGGAACACTGGACACAGAATGACAACTATGCTCTCTTAATGGTGCCTAAAGGTAGAAGGTGGAGACTCAATAGTGGTGGAAGAAAGGCCTTTTTGTAAAGGAAGCAGGGATTTCAAGTTTCAAAAAGAGCTTCCAAAAATTATGGTACTTATTAGCTTTTAGCCCTCATTGCCCCTATCATAAGCATCTTGAAGTGATTAAGGTTAAAGTGAACAAACTAGGGAGTATATGCTTGGCGAAGTATAAGTTGGCAATCTCAAGTCCCTTGAATACGAGGTCCACACCTCATGCTACTCAACTTCAGTCACCTGTAACTTCTTGTCATTGTAAGTATTTGCATATCATTGAGAACCACCAACGGGGTACCCCTTGCACATGGTACAGGAGCTTTCCCATAACCAAAATGAAAAGGCAAGGAGACAATGAGCATCTCAGCAATATTTTTATTTACTATGTGCATAGTTTTTTTATTGAGGATTCTTCATAGATAGCTCACTATGGTGATGCTGCAAGTTTCCACCATGATTAGGCATGGCTTAGGCTAGCAGCCCAGGCGTTTCTCTAACACAGAATACAAACTCCATGGATTTACAAGTTCCCTTTTTATTTCACACCGATGACATCCATAGAGAAAATAGCATGATATCAACTGAGTACAAAGTACAAGTGCAATGTTGAAAACGTTCCCCGTGACAGCACGGTTCTGCTAATTCCAACGTATAAGTGCAAGCATATACAACATAGCGCCACAATGGTTCAAGTTTATTAGGGGCAAAGAATATAAAGTGTGCCATCAAGTTTGTGAGGGCTTTAATCACTAAGTTTTCACATAACAAAATAGTTTTTAATTGGAAGATAGCTGAAAACAAGAATATACTTGGAATGGTGTAACATTCCATGCATAGGAGTTTATAGTGGAAACTTTGGAAAAACTTGGTTTCTTGGAAGTTGGAAGCATGAGTAGAGCTTACTCATACAAGTGGAGGCTAGCAAAAGACTGGGAGCAACCAACTAAGAGAGCATAATGGCCATAATCATGCACATCAACAAAACATTACTAATCAAATCATAGTGTGGTACTACAATCCAAGGACTAAATGATCATAGAGGCTAATGGTGACTTGTCATAGTCATAACATGGTGTGAGAATGTGCCAAGTCAACCCAAGCAAAGCATCAAAGGAGAATACCACAATACTATGCTTTTGCATGCTAAAACAACGCATAATTTCTTCAAGGCACACTAAGCAATCCCAATTGTTTGGAACAAGACATGCTACAGAAATAATCACTAAGCATAAGGTCAAAAAAAACACCTAGCATGTCATGCTAAAGTCTAAGTCACAGTCAACGCAAGCTCCTCTTGCACTTCAAGCAACAACTTACTACTCCTTTCCAACACCAAGCAACTTATTTGAAAAACAACACAGCGAGAACGGGGGGTCCAAACTACTTTATTCAAGCAAACTAAACAACCTAAGCAAAGCAAAAAAAAACTAAGACGCTCCAAGAACAACACAACTGTGCATGAAACAATAAAAACGAAGTGTCTAGACAGACCTGAGCTTTTTATTGATGAAGAAGGGGATGCCTTGGGCATCCCCAAGCTTTGATGCTTGTTCCTCTTGGATATTTCTTGGGGTGACACCATGGTGGCATCCCCAATCTTGAGCTTTTGTCCATTCTTCATCTCATTACATCATTCTCTCTCTACACCTGAAATTTTTCTTTCATACAAAACTTCACACAATCTTCATTAGCAACATTAGTGTATTCAAAAGATATTAGACCTCTGGCAAAGGTTTGGAACAGCAAGACTTTTCACTAAAAACACAAGCTACTGTATTAAATCCTTCAAAAAGCTCAATTCCCCAAAATAGAACTCAAAAAGGAATCAATAAGAAGCAAATGCAAATAATGGCAGAAATCTGTCAAAACAGACCAACAGGTAGAAACCAATTTTTTTGAACATCTTCTGTTGCTCAAATCAAAAAGTGGTGAACTAACAAAAGTTAGCTAACATGCTGGGGGATGTATTCGTAAATTTTGAGCTCAATCCGAGTTACATAAACTCCTCACGATGTTTTTGGTGGAGGACAGAAATCTGTTTCGGGACAGCAACTCCCCAAATCTTACTTCCCTCTCATTAGAGGTCATTCTTGGCACAAAAAGCAAAAAAAAGGATCAGGAGAGGTCATTAATGAAGTAATAACTTCCAAGTCTCAAGAAAACTCTTGTGTTATCTCCTAACAAGTACTTTTCTTTAACGCCTTTAAGTTAGGCATAAGAAGCAAGAAGAATCGAGTATTTTCAAATGAGGAAGGATTAACATCAATACTTGCAAAATCTTCAACTATGAAAGGTATCTCATTGTAAGATCCCTCCTTTATAAAGGCAAAAAGATCCATGTGATTGCAATGCTAGTCCCTGGATCAATGCTAGCATCCACAGTTTAAGATGAAGTACACAAATGCAAATGTCATTATTACAGCCATTCCAGAGATAAACATAGTCTTTACAACTCCAAGGCCACAGGCCTAGTACAAGAGTTTGAATAAGTAAATAAATAAAAGTCTTAATCTTCATGTGCCACATGCAAACATGTTGAGTGTAGACTCATGACACCTAATCCTCATCAGAGTAACCTGCAACATCACAAGTTACAGCCACAGTGGGTCAATACATTGGAATAGTATTGGCAAGTGATACCTTAGTATAATTTAGGTAGACTAGATACTATATGCAATTTGGCTAAGTGTAGCTTGGCTTGCTTTGCTCAAAATAGGTTTTGCCTATTAGTTGAAATCACTAAGTTTTTCTTTTTCAAAACTTTTTCCCGAGGAACCACCAATAGACATTGAGGTCCTTCACCCTTGTTTAACCACAAGTTTTTACTTAGAAATTTGGATGAGGAGATTCTTGATAGCTTCCATGTCTTGATGCTCAAGTTGTCCTTTTCCAGGGACATGGCTAAGTACTTAGATTTTTCCATCTGTAGAGGTTGTGCACTTTCCCCACCAGACTTGATTTTCACCAAGACAGGACCTTTCAGAAGCCTTCCCTTAGACCAAATGGACGCGCTCCAACCTATCATTCCCACTACCACCAACTGTCCAAATGGCTAAGTTCTAGCAACTTATATGATCCAGGCAGAGCCCATATTGCCAAGTGGATGCACTAGAAGCTTCTCAACACTTGGCCTCTAAAATCTCTTTGTTCCTGGGTGGCTTTCCACAAGTGAGATACACAAGGTTCACCAGTCCCCTGGCCTTGTGTAACCACTCAACACAAACCATTCCTTCCATTCCACCCAGGTGTTTCATTAACTTAGTTGTTTTATTAGGCAAAACATAAGTCCAAAGACTTAGAAATATTTTCATCATAGCATATATATTTCACCAACCCTTGGTTGCTACTAGCTAGGCTAAGCATGGCATAGATAAGCATCTTAACTTAGAAATTTTCCTAGCAATTCTACAACTACTAGGATTTCCCAACATGGCATATAAGCAAAATATAGCATGCAAGACTAGCAAAATATTTCTAATGCTTAGTAGAAAACATAGGGGTAAAAATATTCATGAAGTACCACTTGCCTTGGTAGTTTGGAGAGTAGCTACACTCCTCACAATCACAATCACTAGCACCAAAATCTACACAAAGAATTATAGCAACAGATCACATACAAAACATATACAATCAAAAATATATGCATGCATGCAAAATGATATGTGATGATTTTTTAAAACTCAACAAAGCAAGTATACAGTACTGGTTCATAAACAAGTTAAAAACTTTCCAAAAAACATTTTTTTCATCCCTAAAACATTTCCTAAACATTTCATATACTCAAATTAGCCCTACACAAGTTTCTTCAAATAAAACCGTTTTAATAGAAGCAAAATATTAAACATAGTGCATATTCAGAAAGGGCTTGGTCTCCTGATTCCATTGATATAAAATTTGTCAAATTCTAACGTGGGGATCAAAAGTTATGGCCAAAACAAATTTGAACATCTAATAGATTCAAATCCAGTTTTTAAATCTAAACTACTGCCACACGTCTTAATCTAATTGTCCCATACCGCTTCGCTCAGGATCGCGTCTGTGAGCCGTTAGATCAACATAATCTGCACGGCCCAGATCTAACTATACCGTTTCGTTAAGTGATCTAATCCCGTGCGCTGGATCTAGATCCAACGGCCCTGGATCAAACGACCAAAACTGGGCGGCGCTGGCGGTGGCTACTGGCGGCGGCGAGCTCTGCCTACGGCGGCGTGGCGCTACAGGTGGCCCTGGGGTCGACGGAGGTGCTTACCAGAAACGTGATGATGCGCTGATGCTCAACTTGGTGACGGCTTGGCAAGGGGCACATGGACACGGTCGCTGGAGCTCGTCGGAGTTGCGGTCGGCGTCTGTTGCTTGCTGTCGAAGATGTTGCTGAGGCTCTGCGTCGTCCTAGCACAAGCCAGAGGGTTTAGGAGGTGCGCGAGGGTCTGGCGAACAAGATAGTACCAAAGGGAAGGCAAGGGGCGCTCGATTCTTACCGCTATTGCTCATCGGAGTCAAGCGACGACTCTGGTGGTTGCGGGCGTGAACGAAGACGGCGTCCTGGGTCACGAGCAGGCAAACCAGGGGTGTTAGCAGATGCACAATGAAGTGGCGACGCTGTCTGCAAGAACCAGAGGGAGAGGGGCGCACGGGGCTCACCGGAATTGGTCGCCGGAGTGCTCTCTGTCTGCGGCGGTGCGAGGATGAATGCGGGCAGCCTGGGGGCGCTTAGTGCTCGGAGTTTGGGGGGAAATGGAGAGGGGGCAGAGGGGGTTTAAGTAGGCTAGGCGGGGGCGTGAATTACTCCTGCAATCAACGCGAATTGACGAGCGAATCAACCAGGTAACGCACGGCGTGATTTGGGGAAGAACACGTCGCGGTGAGGGTGGAGACGACGACGCCATGTGGGCATTGGCTGTCAGCGAGAGAAATAGAGGGGGAGTGGGTCCTGCCTGTCAGTCACTCAGCGGGTGCGGGGGCGAGTGAAGGAAAACGGTTCGTGGGGTGGGGGTGCTAGGCTTAGCTGGGCCAGTTGGGCCAGATTCGACTGAAGGCTTATTTTTTTCTCTTTTAAGCTTTTTCTTTTTCTGTTTGCTTTTCTAAAATGGTTTTCAAACTTCAATTCAAATCTGTTTGATTCCCAAAACTTTTCAGGACTTTTGTACAATAAATCTTGTACTCAAATAAGTGTCAAACACATCTGTTCACTCAAACACACTTGGGTCTTTTGAAAATAAAATAAACCATGCCTTTATGAGGTGTGATAATAGGCATAGATTTGGTTTTACTTAATATTTTCCTTTGAGACTTTTGCTCCGGTTTTTGAAATCACTTGAGTTTAGATTCCAAACAATACTGAAAGATTTACAATACCTTTCTCAATAACAAGTAGTACAAGGCTTGAGTAAACTTACACAAAATATTGAGCAACAATGCTCCTGTTTTTGAAATGATTTTTGAAATGAAATCCTAAATGATCATGGATGCATGGATGATATGCATGAATTTGAAACATGATTTTAGGGATGTTACAAATCTAACCCCCTTAAGGTGAATCTCGCCCTCGAGATTCGGATTGGCTAACAAATAGGTGAGGGTGGTCTTTCCGAAGATCATCTTCTCTTTCCCATGTTGCTTCTTCTTCGGAATGATGGTTCCACTGCACTTTGCAAAACTTGATAGTCTTAGTCCGTGTGACTCTTTCTGCAGTCTCAAGAATCTTGATAGGTTTCTCTTCATAGGTGAGGTCACTTTCCAATTGAACCTCCTCCAAAGGTATAGTATCCTTCAAAGAAGTTTCTTCCATTTCTGGATGACATTTCTTAAGCTGACTTACATGAAACACATTATGGACAGCTGACAAAGACTCTGGCAATTCAATTTCACAAGCAACTTCTCCTTTTCGACTCAGAATCTTGAATGGTCCAACATATCTTGGGGCCAACTTTCCTTTGACTCCGAACCTCTTCACTCCATGAAGTGGTGACACTCTAAGATAAGCTCTATCTCCAACTCCGTAGGTGACTTCTCTACGCTTTGGATCTGCGTAGCTTTTCTGTCGGGACTGTGCTATCTTCAATCTGTCCTTAACCAACTTGACCTTCTCTTCGGCTTCTTTGATAAGTTCTGGTCCGAACAAACTTCTTTCTCCCACACTATTCCATAACAATGGGGTGGTACATTTTCTCCCGTAGAGGAACTCAAAGGGTGCCATCTCAATGCTGGCTTGATAGCTGTTGTTATAAGAAAATTCTGCGTAAGGTAGACTTTCATCCCAACTGGCTCCATAGTCTAGGGCACATGCCCTCAACATGTCCTCAAGAATCTGATTAGTCCTTTCCGTCTGTCCATCAGTTTGAGGATGAAAAGCAGTGCTGAATTCCAACCTCGTTCCCAATGACTCATGTAGCTGTCTCCAAAAATGGGAAGTGAATTGAGTTCCCCTATCAGACACAATACTCTTGGGCACTCCATGTAGACATACAATTCTACTCATATAGATTTTGTCCAACTTAGCACTTGTATAGGTTGTCTTCACGGGTATGAAATGAGCCACTTTAGTTAGGCGATCCACTACTACCCAAATAGAATCGTATCCTGACTGGGTCCTTGGTAATCTGGTAATGAAATCCATACCAATCTTGTCCCATTTCCAATCAGGAATAGGTAGTGGTTGAAGCAAATCGGCTGGTTTCTGATGTTCCGCTTTCACTCTACTACACACATCACACAAAGCAATATGTTCGGCGATGTCCTTCTTGAGATTATTCCACCAAAATCTTTCCTTCATATCCATGTACATTTTGGTGTTACCCGGATGAATGGAATATGGTGAGTTGTGTGCTTCTTGCAAAATCAGTTTCCGAAGCTCCGGATCTTGTGGAACACAGATACGTTTCCCATGCCATAAAGTACCCTGTTCGTCTTCACGGAATCCTTTGGCTTTTCCTTTGCCAATCTTTTCTTTAATCTCTTCAATTTCCTTATCAATCTTCTGGGCTTCTTTGATCTTGTCCAACAAAGTGGGTTGAACATCCAAAGACATGAGATGTCCTTCAGGCACAATCTCCAATCTGAGATCTCTAAATTGGGCGCACAAATCATCTGGCAATTCTCCTTCGGTAAGGCCATTCACAAAAACCTTACGGCTTAAAGCATCCGCTACAACGTTTGCTTTACCGGGATGGTACTGCAAACTTAAGTCATAGTCCTTGATGAGTTCTAGCCATCTTCTTTGTCTCATGTTAATTTATTTCTGGGTGAAGATATACTTCAAACTCTTGTGATATGTGAACACTTCACATCGCTTTCCCAAAAGATAATGTCTCCATGTTTTGCGTGCATGGACAACAGAGGCTAACTCTAAATAATAAGTAGGATAGTTCACTTCATGAGTTTTGAGTTGTCTCAAGGCATAAGCCACAACTTTTCCTTCTTGCATAAGTACTGCACCCAAACCATGATGAGATGCATCACAATATACTTCGAATCTTTTTCCAAGTCTGGCAAACACAATACTGGTGCTGTCACAAGTCTCTTCTTCAATTCCTGAAAACTGAGTTCACAACCTTTAGACCAAGCAAATTTCTTGTCTTTCTTTAGCAATTCTGTCATAGGCTTAGCTACCTTGGAGAAATTATCAATGAACCTTCTGTAGTAACCTGCTAAGCCAAGGAAACTACGGACTTCCTTCACTGACTTGGGAGATTCCCATTCAGTTACAGCTGAAACTTTAGCAGGATCAACTGCTACACCATCTTTTGTCATAACATGTCCAAGAAATCCAACTTCATTCAACCAGAATTCACACTTGCTGAATTTGGCATACAGTTTATGCTCTCTAAGCTTCTCAAGTATCAAACGCAAATGTCCTTCATGTTCTTCTTTGATCTTGGAGTATATTAAAATGTCATCGATGAAAACGACAACAAACTTGTCAAGAAACTCCATGAACACCTTGTTCATCATATTCATAAAGTATGCTGGAGCATTGGTCAAACCAAATGGCATCACGGTATACTCATACAATCCATACCTTGTGGTGAAAGCTGTTTTAGGTATGTCTTGTTCCCTTATCTTGAGTTGAAAATAGCCTGACCGGAGATCAATCTTTGAGAACACACAAGCTCCTTCTAGCTGATCAAACAAGTAATTGATTCTAGGCAAAGGGTATTTGTTCTTAATAGTTACCTCATTGAGTGAACGGTAATCTATGCATAACCTTTGACTTCTATCTTTCTTCTCCACAAACAATACTAGGGCTCCCCAAGATGAAGAACTTGGTCGAATAAATCCTTTCTGCAACTGCTCTCCGAGTTGTTTCTTGAGTTCTTTCAGTTCATCCACTGACATCTTGTACGGTCTCTTTGCTATTGGTCCAGATCCTGGTAGCAAATCAATAAGGAACTCCACATCTCTATCTGGTGGCATCCCCGACAATTCTTCCGGAAACACATCCGGATATTCACTCACAATTGGCACATTGTCTATGCTAACCCCCTTAAGAGAATTTAGCTTACTCCCTTTTGATTCAAAGTTAGACTTGAATTTAATCCGTTTTATTTCCGGGGTTGTGAGTGCGACAGTACGATTAGCACAATCTAGTACTCCTTCATACTTAGCCATCCAATCCATTCCCAATATTACGTCTAGTCCTTGGGAATCTAGGATTATCAGACTCACTGGAAACTTATGCTTTCCAAACTCTATTACTAGATCCCGGCATCCAAGACTTACTATCATATCTCCACCTAGAGAACTAACTTTTATTTGACACCCAATGTTTTCAGTTGGAAACCCATTTCTATCAACAAATGCTTTTGATATGAATGAATGCGATGCTCCAGTATCAAAAAGAACAAATGCTAGAATAGAATTGAGTCTGAACTTACCAGCAACAGCATCAGGCTCCTCATAGACTTCCTCCACATTGATGTGGTTAACTTGTCCCTTCTGAAAAGGGTTGGGCTTGTTGGGTCCTTCAACTTTCTTTTCTGGGCATTCATTTGCATAATGCCCCATCTTCTTGCACTTGAAGCATTCAACCTGACTAATGTCCTTCTTGACAGGCTGGCTTCCACTGCCACTTCCATTCCCACTGTGGTGGCTCTTATATCCACCCTTGTGGTTCTTGTACTTGTCATTGTCATGACCACGATGATGCTTGTTGTCATGACGGTTGTGGTTGTGGTGCTTGTTGAATTTCCCGTGCTTGTGGGATCCTGAGCTTCCACTGTCATCATAATGGGAACATTTGTGAGACGATCCCGAGCTGTGCTTGTCCGAGTGCTTTCTCTTCCTGCTCTCAACTTGCTTCATTTTGTTCTCCAAGATAGCAGCCTTATCACAAAGAGACTGGTATGTGGGAACATATGCCACAGCCAACTACAGGTTCTGCTCATCGTTCAACCCTTCGAGAAACTTTTCTTTCCTCTTAGCATCAGTGTCAACTTCATCCGGTGCGTAACACGCCAGATTGTTGAACTCCTCGATATATTCAGCCACGCTGCGGTGGCGCTGCTTCAGATTATGGAACTCTTTCTTTTTTAGACTCATCACTCCAGATGAGATATGAGCAGTACGAAAGCCATCCTCAAAGATAGCCCATGTCACATCTTCTATGGGAGTGGTGATCTGGAAGTTATCCCACCAAGTGGCGGCTGGTCCTTCCAGCAAATGTGCTGCAAATCTGACCTTTTCTGCATCAGTACAGCCCACGGTTACCAAATACTTGTTCACTGAGCGTAGCCAATCATTGGCTACCATGGGATCAGTTGTTCCTGAGAACTTTGCTGGCCTCAATCTCAAGAACCTGGTAAGCATGTCAAAACCTGGTGGGTTGTTGTTGTTGTTGTTATTGTTGTTGTTGTTGTTGTTGTTGTTGTTGTTGTTGTTGTTGTTGTTGTTGTTGTTGTTGTTGTTGTTGTTGTTGTTGTTGTTGTTGTTGTTGTTGTTGTTGTTGTTGTTGTTGTTGTTTTGGTTCTGGATGAGCGTCGTCATCATTTGCATCAGCTGAGTCTGAGCTGTCATCATTTGTTGCATTTCTAGAGTGATGTTGTTGTTGTTGGGGTTGGGATTTGCACGACGGGGAGACATCTGTGGTTTGTTCAATAGAGATAAGAATGAGATACCCATAGATGCTTTCATGCACAATACATCACATAAACAAACACAAAGCATGCAACAAAAGGATAAAGGTTCAACAACAAGATAACAAGTTCGCAAAGTAAAACACACACAAATAACAAGCCATCCACATGTTGGATGGTCAATAACAAGTTCTCAACAACAAGTACGATAATAAATGATAAATGAGTAGTCAAATCTACTCCTCGGCATCAACTTCCTCCTCGACAAAGGTAAGACCTGCATTCTCCATTGCGGTCTTGTATTCCTCGACATTGGCGGTCAAGGTCTCTATCTTGGCTTTGAGAGCCCTCTTCTGGGAACGAAGCCTCTCAATCACCGTCTGCTGATGCTCGAGCTCGAAGTCCTTGGCCTGCAGTTCTTCAGTCATGTCCCGGATCTTCTTGTTCCTATCCTGGACTCGCTTCTCCTGACTCTTGAACTTTCTGTCCTGGCTCTCGAACTTTGCCTCCATCTCCTTGACTATCTCATCTTGCTCCGCGAAGAGCTTGTCCTTCTCGCGAAGATGCACCTGGAGTTCGTCATTGTTGAGCATGATGTTGGTCCTGTCAGTGTCCACGTGCCTAATGAGAGCCTCTAAGTCCTGGAGGTATAGACGAATCGGCTCCGCTGTGTCCCTCGAATCGTCCTCGAAGTCGATGGATTCTCCATCCTCATCACGTCTACCGAAGACGTGGAAGTGAGTACCTCTAACCTGTCGGGAGTGTCTCCCTAGCAGACGTCCTATCAGATCCTGCATGACTACCTCAAGGCCTCTCTCCTTGTCATCATGCATGAGCTTGAAGATGATGGCCTCCGTGGTAGGCTCTGTCTGGCGTCCGGGCTGGTTGACCTTGAAGCCCCAAAGGTCTTTCCTCTCAAACTTGGTGAGGGGAAGCACCATGATGGTAGGAAGAGGGAGATTGAGCAAAGTAGTAAGCTCAACAATACGAGGACCAAAGCGAGTTCCCTGGAACTCCTCAACAGTGCTGATGGTAACAGTAGGCATCTATTTATAAGATAGAAAAAGTTAGAACAACACAATTTAAGATAGAACACAAGGCAAAACATCAGATACATATCCTTGGAAATCAAAACACACAAGTCATGGCACACATGGATCCATTACAACAACCAAGGTTCAACTTATTTTAAAGCAACATTTGGAAAATAAGGTGATAAGTGGTGGTCCAACTAACGAAGTACGTTTACAATCCTATCTCACTGGATCTGTTGGCTAACACAATGTTTCTAGAAGCAATTAGCCTATCTTGCTCACATGACTCCATCACTAAGTCTATAATGTCTCCTCTTAAGGTTTGGTTGGTAGCTTCCAACTCTTGGGTATGTTTCTTCTCTTCCTTTAGGTCACTTTGGAGGTTGAGCATTCTGCACTTGACTCTATCACCAAGTTCTTTGATGGTCTTCCAAGCTGCATCCCTTGCTGATTCAAAGAATGTAGTGTGCACCACTGAATTGGTGAACATGCAGAATCCTTTTTCCTGGTGGCTGTCTTCCTTGTTTTTATACAAGTGAAGTTGCACCCACCAGTATTCAACTCCTTCATCCATCACAGGAAAACCTTTGTACATAGCTGCACCTTGTATCTCTAATGCAACCATGAGGTCCTTGAGAGCCTTGGGGAATTCTGTCTCACACTCCAAAGTCATTGTCATGAGTGGTCCTTTCCTTACGGCTTCGTTGATGGAGTTCATCTACAAATAGAGATGAGAAAGAAGATTAGAAAAGTATACGAGAAGAATAGACAAGTGTAGAAGTTGCTGAAATTTTTTCCTTAGTGGTTTCCAATCCTAGGGTCATAATCCTACAGGCAACACAGTGCTCTGATACCATCTGTAAGATCCTTCCTTTATAAAGGAAAAGGATCCCTGTGATTGCAATGCTAGTCCCTGGATCAATGCTAGCATCCACAGTTTAAGATGAAGTACACAGATGCAAAGGTCATTATTACAGCCATTCCAGAGATAAACATAGTCTTTACAACTCCAAGGCCACAGGCCTAGTACAAGAGTTTGAATAAGTAAATAAATAAAAGTCTTCATCTTCATGTGCCACAGGCAAACATGTTGAGTGTAGACTCATGACACCTAATCCTCATCAGAGTAACCTGCAACATCACAAGTTACGGCCACAGTGGGTCAATACATTGGAATAGTATTGGCAAGTGATACCTTAGTATAATTTAGGTAGACTAGATACTATATGCAATTTGGCTAAGTGTAGCTTGACTTGCTTTGCTCAAAATAGGCTTTGCCTATTAGTTGAAATCACTAAGTTTTTCTTTGTCAAATTTTTTTCCCGAGGAACCACCAATAGACATTGAGGTCCTTCACCCTTGTTCACCCACAAGTTTTTACTTAGAAATTTGGATGAGGAGATTCTTGATAGCTTCCATGTCTTGATGCTCAAGTTGTCCTTTTCCAGGGACATGGCTAAGTACTTAGATTTTTCCATCTGTAGAGGTTGTGCACTTTCCCCTCCAGACTTGATTTTCACCAAGACAGGACCTTTCAGAAGCCTTCCCTTAGACCAAATGGACGCGCTCCAACCTATCATTCCCACTACCACCAACTGTCCAAATGGCTAAGTTCTAGCAACCTATATGATCCAGGCAGAGCCCATATTGCCAAGTGGTTGCACTAGAAGCTTCTCAACACTTGGCCTCTAAAATATCTTTGTTCCTAGGTGGCTTTCCACAAGTGATATACACAAGGTTCACCAGTCCCCTGGCCTTGTGTAACCACTCAACACAAACCATTCCTTCCATTCCACCCAGGTGTTTCATTAACTTAGTTGTTTTATTAGGCAAAACACAAGTCCAAAGACTTAGAAATATTTTCATCATAGCATATATATTTCACCAACCCTTGGTTGCTACTAGCTAGGCTAAGCATGGCATAGATAAGCATCTTAACTTAGAAATTTTCCTAGCAATTCTACAACTACTAGGATTTCCCAACATGGCATATAAGCAAAATATAGCATGCAAGACTAGCAAAATATTTCTAATGCTTAGTAGAAAACATAGGGGTAAAAATATTCATGAAGTACCACTTGCCTTGGTAGTTTGGAGAGTATCTACACTCCTCGCAATCACAATCACTAGCACCAAAATCCACACAAAGAATTATAGCAACAAATCACATACAAAACATATACAATAAAAAATATATGCATGCATGCAAAATGATATGTGATGATTTTTGAAACTCAACAAAGCAAGTATATAGTACTGGTTCATAAACAAGTTAAAAACTTGCCAAACAACATTTTTTTAATCCCTAAAACATTTCCTAAACATTTCATATACTCAAATTAGCCCTACACAAGTTTCTGCAAATAAAACCATTTTAATAGAAGCAAAATATTCAAAACATTGCATATTCAGAAAGGGCTTGCTCTCCTGGTTCCATTGATATAAAATTTGTCAAATTCTAACATGGGGATCAAAAGTTATGGCCAAAACAAATTTGAACATCTAATAGATTCAAATCGAGTTTTTAAATCTAAACTACTGCCACGCGTCTTAATCTAATTGGCCCGTACCACTTCGCTCAGGATCGCGTCTATGAGCCGTTAGATCAACATAATCTGCACGGCCCAGATCTAACTATACCGTTTCGTTAAGTGATCTAATCTCGTGCGCTGGATCCAGATCCAACGTCCCTGGATCAAACAACCAAAGCTGGGCGGCGCTGGCGGTGGCTACTGGCGGCGGCGAGCTCTGCCTACAGCGGCGCAGCACTACAGGTGGCCCTAGGGTCGACGGAGGTGCTTACCAGAAATGTGATGATGCGCTGATGCTCAACCTGGTGACGGCTTGGCAAGGGGCGCACGGACACGGTCGCTGGAGCTCGTCGGAATTGCGGGCGGCGTCTGTTGCTTGCTGTCGAAGACGTTGCCGAGGCTCTGCGTTGTCCTAGCACAAGCCAGAGGGTTTAGGAGGTGCGCGAGGGTCTGGCAAACAAGATAGTACCAAAGGGAAGGGAAGGGGCGCTCGATTCTTACCGCTATTGCTCGTCGGAGTCGAGCGGCGGCTCTGGTGGTTGCGGGCGTGAACGAAGACGGCGTCCTGGGTCACGAGCAGGCAAACCAGGGGTGTTAGCAGATGCACAATGAAGTGGCGACGCTGTCTGCAAGAACCAGAGGGAGAGGGGCGCACGGGGCTCACCGGAATTGGTCGCCGGAGTGCTCTCTGTCTGCGGTGGTGCGAGGATGAATGCGGGCAGCCTGGGGGCGCTTAGTGCTTGGAGTTTGGGGGGAAATGGATAGGGGCAGAGGGGGTTTAAGTAGGCTAGGTGGGGGTGTGAATTACTCCTGCAATCAACGCGAATTGACGAGCGAATCAACCAGGTAACGCACGGCGTGATTTGGGGAAGAACACATCGTGGTGAGGGTGGAGACGACGACGCCCTGTGGGCCTTGGCTGTCAGCGAGAGAAACATAGGGGGAGTGGGTCCTACCTGTCAGTCACTCAGCGGGTGCGGGGGCGAGTGAAGGAAAACGGTTCGCGGGGTGGGGGTGCTGGGCTTAGCTGGGCCAGTTGGGCCAGATTCGACTGAAGGCTTATTTTTTTCTCTTTTAAGCTTTTTCTTTTTCTGTTTGCTTTTCTAAAATGGTTTTAAAACTTCAATTCAAATCTGTTTGATTCCCAAAACTTTTCAGGACTTTTGTACAATAAATCTTGTACTCAAATAAGTGTCAAACACATCTGTTCACTCAAACACACTTGGGTCTTTTGAAAATAAAATAAACCATGCCTTTATGAGGTGTGATAATAGGCATAGATTTGTTTTTTACTTCATATTTTGCTTTGAGACTTTTGCTCAGGTTTTTGAAATCACTTGAGTTTGGATTCCAAACAATACTGAAAGATTTACAGTACCTTTCTCAATAACAAGTAGTACAAGGCTTGAGTAAACTTACACAAAATATTGAGCAACAATGCTCCTGTTTTTGAAATGATTTTTGAAATGAAATCCTAAATGATCATGGATGCATGGATGATATGCATGAATTTTAAACATGATTTTAGGGATGTTACACTCATCCAAATGGGTTTTGGAGGATCCCTTCTCATCTCTCTTGGGTCTACTACTTTCATCAGAAAGATTTTCAGGAGCAATCCATTCAAAATTCATTTCAAAGGCTTCATGCATTCCAACAAGCTTAAAGGGTATGGGTATCTTAAATTCTTCTCTAGGCTTTGTTTTATCAGAAATACCCACAACATCTACACTTGAGCCTAGCATATTGAAACGCTCAAAGACCTATTTGGCTTCCCTAGCAACATCGTGGAATTCATTAAATAAAGTTTCAAGGATGAATTCCCTCTTTTCAGCATTCTTTTCTTCTTTTAGTTTTAGGAACAAGAATTGTATGAAGGGGTTAAGGCTAACAAACCTAGCCTCCAACATATGAACTAAAGAAACTGCAGCAATCTTATAATTAGGAGCAAGCTCTACTAAAGATTTATCCTCAATATCCTCATGCTTGCTAACATAATTAAAGAATTCTTCAATATTATCTTTCCCAATTATGGAGCCACTACTTATTGCAAGATCTTTGAGGGCGAACTTGGGGATCAAAATGGTGAGCTAGAGCAAGGTGGAAACTAGAGCAGGAACTATTTTTTGTGTTTTTGAATAAAGAAAGCAAACCAAACTAGACTAATTTTTTGGGGGGGTTTTGGAAAGAGGAAACAAAACCAAGCAAAGGAAACAAAGCAAACTAAAAACAAAGTAAAGAGAAAGGAAGTGGAGGACTCCCCTTGTGAAGACGTCCTTAGCCTCCCCGGCAACGGCGCTAGAAAAAGCTTGATGCAGCACCAGTCCAAGTGGGAGCGCTTCGTCGGGAAACCCCAAGAGCAAGGTGTGAAGCAGCACAGCAGCAAGTTTTCCCTCAGTTAAGAAACTGAGGTTATCGAACCATTACGAGGAAGTAAACGTTACACAGATGTTACAAGCAACGCGGAGACCTGCACAACACAAACTCAAGGCTTTGCCCCAACGAATCAGTGAGGTTGTCAAGCTCACCGGTTTGCTGTAACAAAGTATTAAACGTATGGTATGGAAGGTAATGGTTTGCAGCAAGTAAACAAGTAACAGTGGAGGATGTATCAATGGTAAAGATTGGACCGAGGTCCATAATTCTCTAGAGGTTCTCTCCTTAGATAAACAACATGGCATGAAGGGTAAACAAATTATAGCAGGGCAATTGATAGGAACTGAGCAAGGCATAACAATGCAATTACTAGTCAGAAAGATCCTATGAGATTCGATTGGGCAATACAACAAGATACATAGACCGCCATCCAACTGCATCTATGACTAGAAGTCCACCTTCAGGTTATCATCCGAACCCCCTCCAGTATTAAGTTGCAAGCAATAGACAACTGCTTTAAGCAAAGTGTGTAAGGTAAATAGTCCACATGTTCCATGAACAAGAGACCGTTGTTTTCTCCCTAGTAGCAACAACACATCTACAACCGAAGAGATTATTGTCACTTACCTTGGAAACTAGAGGCATGCACCCACTATCGAGCATAAATACTCCCTCTTGGAGTCACTAGCAACTACTTGGCCAAGATAGCTACTAACAACAGAGAGCATGCAAGATCACAAACAACACAGACATGATAGAATCATAAAGACAAAACCATTAATCAAACCAACATAATAATCTCAATATCCATCGGATCCCCACAAACACAACATCCATAATTACAAATAGATTAGATCTTGATCATGAACGGAGCTCACAAGATCTATACATGAAAGCACAAAGGAGGAGATACAACCATATAGCTACTACATGGACCCATAGTCCAAGGTGGAACTACTCACGCATCATACCAGAGAGAAGGCCTCCGGAATTATCTCCCCTCCGGCAGGGTGCCAGGAAGAACTTCAGATCCCCCTGATCTAGGGACGATGGTGGCAGCGGCTACAGATGGTTTTGTGGATATTTGATCGGGTGCTTAGGGTTTCTGCATCAGGGGATTCTTATAGGCGAAGGGGGAGGCAGAGGCGGTGGCTAGGGGCCCCACATCCTGCCTAGGCACGGGCTCACCCTGGCCACGCCTAGGGGGTGTGGCCCCTCTGGCTCGCCTCCTCGTCTCCCCTCTGGATTTCTTGTTCCGCATGAGAAGTAATTGACTTTGACGTTTGTCCCATCCAATTCCGAGAATATTTCTTTAATAGATTTTTTGAAACCCCAAAACAACACAAAACAGGCAACTGGCATTGTGGAAACTTGTTAATAGGTTATTACCAGAAAACATGTAAAAATCACATCAAAGTGTAGACAAAGCAAAGCAAAGTAGATACTAACAAGCATGGAACATCAAAAATTGTAGATACATTTCCGACGTATCAATGTATGACCGACAGAAGTAGTTGGACAATGCCCGCTCCTACGCCAACCACAACTATGCCATCGTTGTCGAGAAGGACCAGACCATTGCCATGCTGGTGAAGGAACGCCAGTCTCGTTGCCGTTAGCTTGACAAGAAGGAGCGCATCATTTCTCATCTTTTCCATAGGATCACAGACTTGGAGGAGACCATCCACGAGAGAGACATGCAGCTTGAGGAGGGGGAGAATGCAGGGGAAGACCTTCGTGGAGACCCCTACTCTTACCTTAGTGATGATGATGACTTTCTAGAGGATCAAGACATGGACTTTTTCACCGATGAGGATGATTTCGCCTTCATTGATGATGATGATGAGGATGATGAAGATACTGATTCCGAGGAGTAGTAGCACTTGAGCACTAGCGTTAGTGAATTGTATCCGGTCCCACTGTATCGTAGTTTCACAGAATGGTTCTTAAAACCATCTGTTTTTACTTGTTGTGGTGTGTGTTTGTATCGTGTGCTATGAATGAATGAAAAGCAAGTTGCTAGAAAAATCCGAGTCAAACTTCAAAAAACACTTTTCCAAAACAAAACCCCTGAACCTTAGAAATTTCCCTCTTTTCTCCTGATCTATCTCAATCTTCAGATGCCTCGCAGAGGAAGCAGTTCATACCTGGACCCAATGTTGTAGATCTTGCAAATGTTGGTTTCTGACCGTGAAGCTGAAAGAGCCAAACGTCACGCCAACTTAGCCACCCTTCAACACATAGCTCAGATGGCCAACAACAACCAAGGCCATAGAAACCAGGACAACCATGGATCCAAGCTCAAGGATTTTTAGAACACCAATCCACCCATCTTTACTAAGTCGGAAGATCCCCTAGATGCAGATGATTGGCTGCAAACCATGGAGAACAACTTAGAAGTTGCAGGAGTAGAGGCCAACGAGAAAGTACTGTTTTCCACCCACTATCTAGCAGGAGATGTAAGAGCATGGTGGAACAGCGTTCA
The DNA here is from genome assembly GCA_916181665.1 of Avena sativa. Taxonomy (NCBI): domain Eukaryota; kingdom Viridiplantae; phylum Streptophyta; class Magnoliopsida; order Poales; family Poaceae; genus Avena; species Avena sativa. The sequence continues at coordinate 255,155,262 of OV702296.1, forward strand.
CACCATGACTGGAGGAAAAATGATGACTTGGGATGAATTCAAACTCAAGTTCAGCATAACCCATGTGCCACCGGGTTTGATCAAGAGGATGAGAGATGAATTCCGAGAACTGAAGCAAGGGAGGATGACAATAGTTGAGTACCGTGACAATTTTTTGTCATTGGCTAGGTATGCCCCTGATGAGATTGACACAGAAGCCAAGAAGGAGAGATTCCTGAATGGTCTGCATGATGAGATGCAGACAATGTTAGTCAACATTCCATTTGCTGACATTGAAGCCTTAGTGGACTCTGCCATTCATATGGAAGGCAAGATCAACCAAGCTAATGAGAATCACAAGCGTAGAATGATGAATCAACCAGGAACCCACCATACCCCAAAGTATCGCCCCAACCCATCTCCAGGATTTGCCCCAAGAACCAATAGACCCCGATGAACCGTCCGACCTATCCCAACCGTGGAAACCCAAGGCCCAGAGGAAACCACAACAACCCCGGTAACCACAGCAATTTCAATCGTGCACCGCCCAAGTTCAACAACAACAATGTCGCCACCAACACCAATACTGCCCCGAGGACTGGAAGCAATGTTGTGCCTGTTGCAGCAAAGGACAAGTCTCAGGTGACTTGTTATGAATGTGGAACCAAGAGTCACTATTCCAATGAGTGCCCCAAGAAGACTGCAACAGCCCCCAATGTGAATGCCCCAGCTCAGCAGCAACATCATGTTTAGCCTGGAAGGAGATTTTCCCCAGGGAATTCGCTCAACCGCAACCGCCGTCTATTTCTCATGAATGCCGAAGAATCCCAAGAAGCGCAGATGTCGTGCTAGGCATTGATACGTCCAAAACGTATCTACTTTCCTGAACACTTTTGCTATTGTTTCTCCTCTAAACTTGTGTGATTTGGATACAACTAACACAGACTGATGCTGTTTTCAGCAGAATTACCTTGGTGTCTAGTTTTTGTGCAGAAAATGAACTATCGGGAAAAATCCCGGAAAGTATGCCAAAAATTATATTTCACCAGAAGATCCACAGAGCCAGAAGATGAGATGGAGAAGGGGCCTGGGGGGCCACACCCCTGCCAGGCACGGGCCCACCTCTGGCCGCGCCTAGGGGATGTAGCCACCCCAGGCACCCCCTTGGCCTTCCTCTGCGCCTATAACTTGCCTTTCGACCTAAAAACCGAGGGGGTTCGATAGTTTTCCAGAAAGAGTTCCGCTGCGTCGCCGCCACCAGAAACCAAGATTCGGATCCAGAAACTCCGTTCTGGCACCCTGCCGAGACGGGGAATTTGGAGAGGATCATCACCAACGCATCTGCATCAACCATCCATGTTTCCCTCATCCATGAGTGAGTAATCCCCCGCTGTAGGCTTGGGGATGGTAGGGATTGGAAGAGTTCTATCATGTAATTGAATAAGATTTGTTAGGGCATAATGCCTAGTATCTCTATTAGTGCTATTTGACTGTTGCAACTTGTTGTGCTTACTGCTTGTCACTAGGGCCCGAGTGCCATGATCTCAGATCTGAATTTATTATTGAATCATTATGATAGTATTGTTTGTGATCTTATCTGCAAGTTGTGTACACATATCATTGTCCGGATCCAAAGGCCCCAAAGTGACAATAATTGGGACAACCGGAGGGGATGATTGTGGTGTGAGGATCACATGTGTTCATGGAGTGTTAATGCTTTGCTCCAGTGATCTATTAAAAGGAGCACCTTAATTGCCAGTAGTTCCCTAGAGGCCCTGTTGCCACGGGCTGGCTGGACAGAAGATGTTGTGCAAGTTCTCACTGCGAGCACGTATGACTATATTTGGAGCACATGCCTAGGATTGTTTAGTACTTGGATGCTTGTTATTATTTATCTGCAATGCCATAGATCTTGAAGCTACATGTTTAGACTCGTCTATACAACGCCCGTCCATCCATCCCTATGCCTACCACACTCGAATCCCACTGTTTACTGTTACTATTACTATTACTATTGCTCTTGTTCCACTGTTGTTGTTGCTACTACAAACTGCTGCTACTGATAAACTTCTGTGAGCAAGAACTATTTCCAGGTGCAGCTGAACTGACAACTCAGTTGTTAAGACTTGCAAGTATTCTTTGGCTCCCCTTGTGTCGAATCAATAAATTGGGTAATACTACCCGCGAAGACTGTTGCGATCCCCTACACTTGTGGGTCATCAAGACTATTTTCTAGAGCCGTTGCCGGGGAGCATAGCATTATTTGTAAGTTCACTTGGATCTATTATTGTTCACTGTTACTTCTTTCATCATGGGGAAGACTCGTGATGGAAAGTTCCCTATTTTACCATCGAATACAAGAAGAGGTACAGTCCTAAACACCTCTGTTGCTCTTGATTCACCGTCTGTTATAAGTAAGCTTGTTACACCACCACCACATACACATGCTACACACACACTACTACTACTACTACTACTACTACTACTACTACTGCTGCTGCTGCTGAGTCTGAAACTGCTTTTGATACTCATGATGTTACTTCTACTGTGCTTGATGCGAGTGGTTCATTAGGTCCTTTTCTAGATGCTACTATGTCTAGTCTAGGAAATACCGAAACTCCTAGTGAAGACACTGTTACACCTGTTAGCTCACCTGAGTCTAGTGAGAGTTATGATATTAATGATGGTTACATTGAGTTCACTGATGATTTTGTTGAAGAGTGCCGAAACACACATGGTACTAGTGCTATTAAGAGTCTCCTTGCTAGACGTACTATTATGCCTAAACTATCCTCTAATCCCAAGTTTTCCACCTCTCCCATAGATATTAAAGATAAAGATTATGATTTCTCTCTTGATTTATCTTATATAGACATTGTTGAGAAAGAACCTTTATGAGGGACTGAAAATGAGAGTGATGTGGCTCATATGAATGAGCTTTCTACTATGAGTGCTTTATTCTCTGATGATTTTAAGATGTGCAAGTACTTTGTTACTAAGATCTTCCCTTTTTCACTAAAAGGAGAAGCTAGGGCTTGGTTTAAAAGATTACCTCCTGGTTCCATTGATAGCCTAGATTGTTTGATTGCTTCTTTCTTCTAGAAATATTTTCCTCCCAGTGCTAGACATGCTGCTTTGTAGATACTTTTTGATTTTAAACAGGGAGAAGAAGATAAATTGCCTGAGTCATGGACAAGGTTCTGTGCCTTGATTCACGCACATCTTGTATGTCCATTACCTAAGAATGAGCTTCTTGATATTTATTATAATGGACTAACTGATGATTCTAGGACCTACCTAGATAGATTTGCTGATTGTGTTTTCAGGAAAAGGACTCCTAAAGATGCTGAATAATTAATGACTAAGATAAGCAAGAATTATGATGATTGGACTTCAGCTGAGTTGAATACACCTGAGCCTATTACTCCTAAACCAGTTATGCCTGAACCAGTTCCAACAACAACAACAAAGAAGAGGGGAGTAATTGCATTAAATGATGAAGTGATGAAGGAAGCTAAGAAGTGTCTAAAGGAGAAATGTATTAGAGCTGAAGATGTGAAGAATCTACCTCCTATAGAAGAATTATGTAAGCCAATTCCCCACTCATCTACTATTGAGGTACACTCTCTCCAAAACTCTGATGAAGGTGATATTACTTATGGTAAGCCTCCTGATCAATGTTTAGAGTAACTTGACATTTTTATTGTTAAATAAGGTCATTTTAATAAACAAGTTCAGAATCATTTATTGAAAAACTCTAGAGCTATCAATGAGTTGAAAGATATTGTAGAAAGAACTTCTAATGATGTTAAAATGCTTTGTAAACACTTTCAAATGGTTCAAACCCAACTTGATCAACTTGCTAAGGTACAAAAGGATATGCTATTTAATGCTTCAGGAGATAAACATGCTTATGGAATTAGAACTAGGAGTGGTATAGCTACTCAAGATCCTTTATATCCTGAAGGACAACCTAAAAGAATTGAGCAGGATTCCCAACAAGTTGATAGTGGTAGTCCTCATAAGAGAAAGAAAAAGAAACATAGAATTGTTGAGGAACCACTTGAACCTGCTGTAGATCCTAATAGTATATCTGTCTCTGATGCTGAAACTGAGAGTGGTAATGATAAAAATGATGCTCCTGATAATGAGGGAGAAGTTGAGAAAGAACCTGAGAAGCACACTAAGAACACTAGGTACACCAAGGAAGATTTTATTAAACATGGTAAAGAGAGAGAACCTTGGGTGCAGAAACCTATGACTTTTCCAGGTAAGAAACACAAGTCAAAGGAGGAAGAACACTACAACAAGTTTTGTGAGTGGATGAAACCTTTATTTTTGCAAATTCCTTTGACTGATGCTGTTAAGTTGCCTCCTTATTCAAAGTATATGAAGGATATTGTCTCTAATAAAAGGAAGATTCCTAATGAGGAGATTTCTACTCTGCTTGCTAATTACTCCTTCAATGGTAAGGTTCCAAAGAAACTTGGTGATCCAGGTATACCAACTATTCCTTGCTCCATTAAGAATAATTATGTTAGAACTGCTTTATGTGACTTGGGAGATGGAGTTAGTGTTATGCCTTTTTCTCTCTACAAGAGGCTCCAACTAGAAAAGTTGATACCAACTGATATATCTTTGCAAATGGCTGATAAGTTAACTACTATTCCTGTTGGTATATGTGAGGATGTTCCTATTCAAGTAGCTCATAATTGCATGGTTTTAACTGATTTTGTTGTGCTTGAAATGCCTAAAGATGATAATATGTCTATTATTCTTGGGAGACCTTTTCTTAATAGTGCAGGTGTTGCATCAATTGCAATTAAGGAAAAGTAACCTTTAATATTAATGAAAAATAGCATACTGTCTATTTACCCAAGAAGGTTGCTAAAAGCTATTGCCTGAATTCTATTGAAAATATTGAGAGCATCAAGTTTGGAGAAATATATTGTCCCATTCCACAAGAAAATGTTGAAACTATTATGATTGGGACTTGCTATCAAGCTTGAGGTAACATAATCACTTTGTGGAATACAAATTTTTGTTTCATATAAGATTGTTTTAGTAACAAGACTTGATCAACCTTGTTAACAAAAAGGATTTTAATGAACAAAATAATTTTTCCACTGTGGTTATTCTTGCTTTCTTTTACTTTTCTCCTTCCTAGTCTTTGCCTTTCTTTTGCTAGCTTTGGTTTTGTTAGTTGTTTGCTTGTTAGAGTGTCTTAGAACTTCTCTAGTTTGATTTTTGTTCGCTTTTGCTTCTTCTGAAAAAAAACTGTTTCTGCGAGAAAATCAATTTTCATGCCCTGAAATTTGGCCAAAAATAAAGTTTTTCGAAAAATCCCAGAAAATTCAAAATAAATTTTTCCTCGAAAAGGGGCAGAGGGACACCTAAAGTGACCCAGGGGGCCACCCCAGGCCACCACACCCATGGTAGGCGCGGCCTACCTAGGGGTGGCGCCTAGGGGGGGTTTGGCCCACCTGGGCCCCTCCAGGCTGCCTCCTCAAAGCCACCTTCTTTCTCTCTCCCGAAAAACACCGGAAAACTTGCTCAAGCTCGAGTTCTTGCTGTTCTTGCTCGCGATTTTCAATCTCCTTGTTAAGCCCATCTTAAGTGCTGATTTTGGAGGGATTGCTCCTTGGTATGTGCCTCCTCCACTTGTCCAATTAGATTTGTGATTGGTAGATTGTATCTTGAGTATTTTGCTGCTATAGGTGTCAGGTTGTTTGAGCTTGCATGCTTGTTCCATGCTTAGAATCTTTATTTTGATGCATGTGTAGCCCTCCAGCAAGTTCCTATAGTAGTTGCTCATCATTTATCAACTTGGAAATCACTTGGTTTGATGGTTGTCTAAAAATTTCAAAATTAAAGGGAAGTCATGACCACCACACATTTGGTGAAATATTTGAGAGTGATGCACCTAGAAGGGCAAGGATTCCAAGGTCATCCACCAGTACTAGACCCTCATACAATTAGGATCTCATTACTCCGCGATTTGGTGACGAGGGAGATGAAGGGGATGCGCACCCCTCCACCTTTCCTTGCCAAACTTTCTTGCGGGCTGCTGGGATTCTTGATGATTTTATGGCCTTGGTTCGGAGGGCTGGACTAACAAGTTACATGGAGGATGAGAGCGGGCAATATGCTTTGCTCACTAAAACATTTGTGGAGAGCTTTTCTTTTACTAACAACGTGTTCAAGCCAGATGTGTCTTTCAAAATTTATGGCAGGGCTCATTCTATGACTTTGAAGCAATTTTGTAAGGCCCCGGGACTTGGTACAACTGGTTCAGCAAAGACGATTCCAGCTCAACCCGCTGATTTGTTGGAGCTTTACCGAGGAATAAACAATTATGATGACCGCATGACTCAACGAGGAAAGATAAAGAATATTCAACTCCCAGCCATCGGTAACTTTGCCTACTATCTTACCACCAGTGTTCTTGGTAGGGAGAACGCTAGTAATATTTCCAACTATCAATTGGCCTTCTTAGCTGCTGTGCTCAACAATGAAGCTAAGTATAATCTTGGTTCTCTTATTGCTTGTCGCTTAGCTGCTAAGGGGCCCATTTATGGGGGAATTATTGCTACTCGTGTTGCTGCCGCCTTGAACATTGTTGTTGATCCACATGATACAGTTTTGGCTCCTCAGAGGCTTGATCTTGCTGCCATGAAGGCGCACCACTTTGTCACCACTAGCTCTACCCTTGAGAACTTGGTTTATAGAATGTTGTTTATTGACGTGGAAGAGAGAGAGAGATCCCTCTACCCCAAAGCACTTTGTTCAGTATTTCTCAGGGACCTTTTTCACGCTCAAAGGGGGAGATGGATGACAAGCTGCCACTCTTAACTTCCACGGGCACTATCAAGAGGAAGCACCATCATACAACCCCTCGGTGTATTACACATGGGAGGCCTCGAGTTCGTACCAGGACGAGGGAGCTTCCTCGACATACTATGGAGGTGCATCCTCTTGGACACCATGGGATTGAGCCCCACTTAGGCCAAAAGCCTAAGCTTGGGGGAGGTATACCGACATCACACTCACATATATATCATGTTCCGTCGGTTCTTTGTATATCCATTGTTTCGCTTACTTTTTGGTTCTTGTTGTTTCTTTCTCAAAAACACAAAAATGCCAAAAATATTTTCGTTGTTTCTCTTGGTTTGTTTCTTTGTTTTGATTTGCCTTTTCTTTGCTTGGTTTTGCTTTGTTTGCTTTCTTTAAAAAATCGAAAACACCAAAAATATTTGTTCTTCTTCTTTGGTTTTGTGAGTTCTTTGCAGGGTTCAGCCGTCCTTAGTGGATTTTGGTTTCATGTTATTATTCAAATCACACAGGTGAAGGGCAATAATGAAGATTAAGACAACTTGAGGTGTGGTAAGAGACTGGTAACAAAGTCTATTTGTTTCATTTTTGTACATATATTCATCATTGTGAGCATGCTTAGCCTGTTTGTGTAAGGTGTATGTCATTATGGATGCTTAGTAGTTCTTGTTTGCTTGTGATTAGCTCCAGCTTGCTAATAGTTTGTAGCATGTCATATCAATGTTTGCTTGCATTGTTTTATTCATACTTTGGTATGATATTGTGGTATCCTCCTATGACTGTTCATATGAATCGACTTGGCACATGCTCACGCATGCATATGACTAATCAATAGTCAGTAAGCCTCGATGATTTATTTTGCCTTTGTAAAGGTCCCAACCTTTAATAAGGTAGAGATCCCTGTGATTGCAATGCTAGTCCCTGGATCAATAGCTAGCATCCACAGTTAAGATGTAATATCAAGAAACAAAGGTCATAATACAAATTTATAACCAGGAATAAAATAAATCATTACATCTTACATAGCTCATTTGGCTATCACATTACATTGCAGCAGAATATCTATAAGCATGGGGTCCTTCATCTTCAAAGTGCCACAGGTAGACATGTTGGTTGTAGACTTGTAATCCTAACCATTAAACTTCACTAATATCAAAAAAACCTGCAACATAATAAGTTACAGCCACAAGGGTCAATACATTTGAATTGTATTGGCAAGTGATACTATGGTAGTATAGTGGAGTCTATCATCTATATGCATTTGGCAAGTGGAGTTGAGGCTTGCATTGCTCAAAATATATTTTTCCTTATCATTTGAGAACACTATGTTTTTGTTTTGACAAAATCTTTCCCAAGGCATCTCCCAATCAAAGATTGAAGATCCTTTAACCCTTGTTCAACCACAAGTTTTTATCTTAGAAATTTGGATGATGAGATTCTTGATAGCTTCCATGTCTTGATGCTCAAATTGTCCTTTACCAGGGACATGGCTAAGTACTTAGATTTTACACTCTGCAAAGGTGGTGCACTTTCCCCACAAGACTTGGTTTCACCAAGACAAGATCTTTCAGAAGCCTTCCCTTAGACCAAATGGACGCGCTCCAACCTATCATTCCCACTACCACCAACTATCCAAATGGCTAAGTTCTAGCAACCTATATGATCCAGGCAGAGCCCATAATGCCAAGTGGCTGCACTTGAAGCTTCTCAACATTTGACATCTCAAATCTCTTTGTTCCTGGGTGGCAATCCACAAGTGTGATACACAAGGTAAACCATAGCCATGGGCCTTGTGTAACCACTCAACCAAAAACCACCAAGCAAGTACCTTTCCACCCAGGTGATTCATTAACTTAGTTGTTTTATTAAACAAAATCACAAGTCCTCAGACTTAGAAATTTTTCCATAGTATGAATGTATATATTCCACCCTTGTTTTCTATTAGCTAAGCTAAGCATGATAGTAGTAGGAATCTTAACTTAGGAAATTCTACTAAGGTTTTCATCTACTAGGTTTTCCCATAGCATGGTTTATACTTAGCAAAATTCCATGCAAGTCCTACTTAGAAATATCACTAATGCATAGTGAAAATAATGGGACAAAGTATGAAGCATCACTTGCCTTTTTGGTAGGGTATAAGTTCACTCCTTGTCCTTGCAACAATCACACTCTTCAAGTCACTACAATTCAATCAAGCAAGGCACAATTTCAATCTACCAATCAAGCATATCATCACATAAAATGATAAAACAAAACAATACATGCAAGCATGCAAAAAGGGTTGTTTTATTTGTAAAAGTGGTTTATAATAGGTTATAAAAATTTGAAAACACCTATTGGTCATTTTATAAAGTGGCAAAGTCATTTGCAAAAGGTTTCAATTTATAAACCCTTTTCTAAACAAAGTATCATTTTATGTGGTGTAGAAAATGTTTTTAATAGGGCATTAATCTATAGGATTCACAAAATATGTTTTCAAACCATAAAACCTTGTGTTTAGGGTCAGGGTGTTTAAAACAAAACATTTCCCAAAGGTTTTATTTCAAAACCATTTTTAATAAATAAACCATATTTTTATTTGACTAGAATTGGTTTAAATCAAGGATTCATTCTTTTGTTTCTCCGAATACATTTTTGAAACCACAAAGTGATTCCCATGGTCAGTAGGTTCAAAACAGTCCATTTGCCAAAGATTTTATCCCCAAAATCATTTTTGAACAATTTTTATATCCTATACAAGCATACACAAGTTTCTGCATAAACAAACAATTTAACAGAAGCTTTTTACTAAACAAAAGGCATGGTTGGCTAGTGTTTGCTTTTCTGAATCAATTGATATAAAATTTGCAAATTTTGGACGTGTAGATTAAAAGTTATGCAATTTACAAAATCACATATCTAATAGATCAATTCTGTTCTAATTCAAATCGACAGAGACACGTGGCGTGTTTTAATTCGCTGATATCGCTTCGTCTGGATCAGGCGCTGTAGGCCGTTGGATCTAACTGACATCGCACGGCGCAGGTTCACTCTTACCCCTTCGGTTAGTCAATCTATCCAAGCCATCAGATGCAGATCTAACGGTTCCTATCGCTTTGACCAAATAGCAGCGGCACTGGCGGCGACTGTGCGGCGGCGACGCTCTGGCGGCGAGGTTGCCGGCGATACAGGAAGCTAGAGGAGGAGTGGGGTGGCTCACCAGAATCGTCGAAGCTTGCTGATGCTCAACGTGGTACTGGCTGGTGAAGGGGCACACGAGATCGTCCTTAATCGCTCACCGGAGTTGAGTTGGACCTCGGGTGCGGTCAGACGTCGACGGGGGCGAGGCTATGGGTCCTGCGCGAGCGGATGGCGAGCACATGGATGTTCACAAGGCACAGACGAACAAAATGGTATGAGGCTCTGGTCGAAGCGCGCATGGGTTCAGGCGATGAGGCTCACCGGAGTTGCTTGCAAACGGCGGTGCTGTCAGTTGATGTCGTTGTCGGCGCTGTGAGGCACGCGCGAGCGAGATGGGGATGCAGAGAGATGCGCCAGGGCTTGGGGAATATGTGAGTGTGGTCGAGGAGGCGAGGGGCGGTGAATACTGGCCGGAATCATCGTCGGAGCGTCGTCGGACAGAGGGTGGTGTGGAGAGGAATTGGACGGCCTAGGGGCACGCTAAGGTGGGGCGACAGATGGGAAATGGAGAGGAGGCAGAGGCGATTAAATGGGCTTGATCACAGCGAGGAATAAACGCAGCGTTACGACGAATTTAATTGGAGGAATCAACGGCAGGAGCGGGGAAGAACTGGTCGCGGGTTGACGACGAGGTGAGCTGGCGGTGGGGTCCGCTTGGCAGCGTGAGAGAGAGAGGGAACGAGGGTCCACCGGTCAGTCGCTGAGTGGGTGAGTTCCTGAGTGCGAAGCGTTTTTCTGCGGGGTGAGAGGAACTGGACTGTTGGGCTTAGTGGGCTGGGCTGGTTGGGTCGAGTCCGTTTCATATTTTTTCCGTTCTGTTTGTTTTTCTATTTCTCTTTCTTTTATTCTGTTTTGATTTTAAACAACCAATTCAAACACCTATTTGAAATCAAACCTTTGCCAAAATTTGAGTAGGTTCAAATACTGATTAGTAGCACAACCAAATGTCAATTTTTAAATAAAAGCTTTATTCTTTTTGGGTCTTTTATTTTTTCAAAATAGGCTTAGTTTTAAAATCATATAAGATTTATTAATATTTATAAACTCCATTTGATTTTCCAAAACCAATCAAATCTTTTCACTAGGTTTTTGTTTGATTAGTTGGTTCAAATTATTCATCTTGAATTATTTGGAAAGTATTTTAATATGATTTATTAATCATTTAAGATTGGGTATTTGTTTTAATTCCAATAGGTTTTGGTTTAAGTCATTTTATTTTAATTTGGAAATTTCTTTATACTTCTATTTTATTTGGTTTGGGATTATAATTCTTTCCACTTGCTTAATAGATTTGGCCAAGATTTGATTTGGTCTCTAGATATTCTTTAATTAATAATTCTTTCTTTGTCTTATAAAATCCATATCTTTTTATTTAGAGATCCAAACTTGGTGATTCCAATTTGTGAAATCTTATTTATTATTTGTTTATCCTTTTGAATCCTTTTTGGATTAATTGCTCACCATTTGGTATGGGTTTAGATAAGGGCTTTAATAGCTTTGGGAATTCAATTCTTTTATCTCATTAAATTCATAGGATTTTATTTATGGTTCCAAATTAAGTGAAACCAATTTCTATGGTCTTATATTATTTCTATTTGTCTTTCTTGATCATTTGTGAATGTTTGTTGACAAACTTCTATATGGATCAAATCCATGGATTTGGAGATAACTTGGAAATGGTTTTTATTCCATTAGGGTTTAGGGTTTGGATTTATTTTCCAAGTGTTTAAATTTCCAGATACATTCATGGAGGAATGCATTTATTTTGATTTGGATTTTGTTGGATTCAAACCTTTACCAAAGTTTGTTCAAGATGGGGTTTTAAGTTTCCATTTAGAAACAAAAGTTTCTTTTCACCCTGATTTTCAACAATAATTTTATTTTGTTTATTTATTTTTCACATTACAAGATTTGGAAAATCTTGGGATGTGACAGCCTTAGAGTTTTTGTATCACTTTCATGCCATAATTCGTCCTATTTTGTTGCAAGCATGATTGTGACAGTTATTGGTCTCCCATTTGTCGCTCCCTCTCTATTGCTAGCCTTCAGTTGCACTGAGTATGAGCTCTACCTGTGTTTCCAACTCCCAAAACCAATATTGCCAACAGTGTCCACCATACCTACCTATTAGCATCATTTGCTATTTCAGTGCATATTCTATATGCCTTGTTTTCTTCCAAAATAAAATGTTTGTCTGTTTTGAGAAAGTTAGTTAGTAAATCTCTCACGAATTTGATGGCACACTTTATTCCCTGCGTTTAATAATCGTGAACCATTGTGACCTGTCCATGAAAGTTATATGCTTGCAAATTATATGCTAGGAGTCAGCAAAACCGTGCTATCATGGGGAATGCTTTCAACACTTTTTGGATACCTCATCCAGTTGATTCCTTGCTCTTTTGTTTGCAGATGTCGACGATGTGAAATAAAAGGGGATCTTGTGAGTTTATGGAGTCTATACATTGTGTTAGAGAAACGCCTGGGCCGCTAGCCTAAGCCATGCCTAATCATGGTGGAAACTTGCAGCATCACCATAATGAGAATTTATGAAGCATCCTCAATAAAAAGCTATACACATGGTAAATAAAAAGATCGCCGAGATGCTCATTGTCTGCTTGCCTTTTCATTTTGATCACGGGATCTCTCATGTATCATGTACAAGGGGTACCCCGTTGGCGGTTCTCTATGATATGCATGTATGAACAATGACAAGAACTTGCAGGTAACCAAAGTTGAGTAACATGCGGAGCGACCCTCATACTCAAGGGACTTGGGATTTCTAGTTTATGGTTTGTCAAGCATATGATTTAGAGTGGACCTCACTTTCACCTTAACCACATGAATATGCCTATGATAGGGGCAATGAGAGCTCAAAGCTAATGAGTACCTTCCTTTCAGCATTTGGAAGCCTTTCAAACTTTACAAAACTGTTTTCACAACCTTGTTGAGTCACCACTTATTCTATGAGCACCTTCTTGAGAGCATAGTTGTCATTCTTGTGTTTGTTCCAAAACTTGGTTAATTATGTCATGATTTTGATTCTTGTATCTCTGATATATTTATCTCTAGTCTTCACTTGAACTTTAGAGGTGCCTTGTCATTTATATTGTGCTCTTCAAACAAAGGTAAGCGAGATACCACTCTATCATACCTTATTATGAGCTTTGCAATGTTGCTTATGTTTATGTTTCATGCTTCTTATTATTATTGAGTTGGTTTCTCTTCATAGCTTGCAATGACTATTGAGTAGAATTAGTTGCATACTCTTTATTATGAATTGTCTAAGCATCTACTCCTGTGCTGAGAATATTTACATCATATGAAGCAAATGTGTTCGTGAAAGTTCTTTTATCGCACCTAGTTTTCAACTGAATTGCTTGAGGATAAGAAATAAGTTAAGCTTGGGAACAGTTGATACGTCCAAAACGTATCTACTTTCCCGAACACTTTTGCTATTGTTTCTCCTCTAAACTTGTGTGATTTGGATACAACTAACATAGACTGATGTTGTTTTCAGCAGAATTACCTTGGTGTCTAGTTTTTGTGCAGAAAATGAACTATCAGTAAAAATCCCAGAAAATATGCCAAAAATTATATTTCACCAGAAGATCCACGAAGCCAGAAGATGAGACGGAGAAGGGGCCTGGGGGGCCCACACCCCTGCCAGTCGCGGGCCCACCACTGGCCACGCCTAGGGGGTGCAGCCACCTAGGCACCCCCTCGGCCTCCCTCTCCGCCTATAAGTAGCCTCTCGACCTAAAACCGGGGGGGGGGGGTCGATAGTTTTATAGAAAGAGTTTCGCTACGCCGCCGCCACCAGAAACCAAGATTCGGATCCAGAAACTCCGTTCTGGCACCCTGCCGGGACGGGGAATTTGGAGAGGATCATCGCCATCGTCATCACCAACGCATCTCCATCAACCACCGATGTTTCCCTCATCCATGAGTGAGTAATCCCCCTCTGTAGGCTTGGGGATGGTAGGGATTGGATGAGTTATATCATGTAATCGAATAAGATTGTTAGTGCATAGTGCCTAGTATCTCTATTAGTTCTATTTGACTTTGTTGCAACTTGTTGTGCTTAATGCTTGTCACTAGGGCCTGAGTGCCATGATCTCAGATCTGAACTTATTATTGAATCATTATGATAGTATTGTTTGTGATCTTATCTGCAACTTGTGTACACATATCATTATACGAATCCAAAGGCCCCAAAGTGACAATAATTGGGACAACCGGAGGGGATGGCTGTGGTGTGACGATCACATGTGTTCACGGAGTGTTAATGCTTTGCTCTGGTGCTCTATTAAAAGGAGCACCTTAATTGCCAGTAGTTCCCTAGAGGCCCCGCTGCCACGGGCTGGCTGGACAGAAGATGTTGTACAAGTTCTCATTGCGAGCACGTATGACTATATTTGGAGCACATGCCTAGGATTGTTTAGTACTTGGATGCTTGTTATTATTTATCTACAATGCCCTAGATCTTGAAGTTACATGTTTAGACTTGTCCATGCAACGCCCGTCCATCCATCCCTATGCCTACCACACTTGAATCCCACTGTTTACTGTTACTGTTACTATTGCTCTTGTTCCACTACTGCTGTTGCTTTGTTGTTGCTACTACCAAACTGTTGCTACTGATAAACTATTTCCAGTTGCAGTTGAATTGACAACTCGGTTGTTAAGGCTTGCAAGTATTCTTTGGCTCCCCTTGTGTCGAATCAATAAATTGGGTAATACTACCCGCGAAGACTGTTGCGATCCGCTATACTTGTGGGTCATCAGGCATGTTTTCTGTTAACTCATTACTTGCAAGAGTGTTGTTTGATTCTGGAGCATTGCACTCGTTTGTTACAGAAGAATTTGCATGCACTAGTAAGATTCAACCAACAAAATTGAAGCATGTTATGATAGTTCAAATCCCTAGTTCAACCACCAAAGCTAGACAAATTTGCAAGGCCGTACCTATCCAAATCTATGGCATAGATTTTTATGCTAATCTAATAGTACTCGGAACTAAAGGTTTGGAAGTAGTACTAGGAATGGATTGGATGTCGAAACATAAAGGATTAATCGACTGCGCCAAGAAAGCCATAACCATGACCAGTACAACCGGAATATCAGTAGAGCATGTATCTGAAACCTTGCCCCGGCAATTCAAGTGCAACAAGTGTCTAACCCAACCAACCATTGACCAAGTCAGAACAGTCTGTGAATACCCCGATGTATTTCCAGATGTTTTGCCCGGTATGCCCCCAGATCGGGATATCGAGTTTATCATTGAACTAATCCCTGGAACCAGACACATAGCCCAGAGACCATATAGTATGAACCCGTCCGAATTAGTGGAGCTGAAGAAGCAACTGGATGCTATGCTAGAGATATGATTAATCCAACCAAATGCGTCGCCATGGAGATCACCTGTCTTGTTTGTGGATAAGAAAGATGGAGGTAACCATTTGTGCACGGATTATCGGAAGTTGAACGATGTCACCATCAAGAACAAGTACCCACTGCCGAAGATAGAAGACATGTTTGACCAGTTGACTGGTGCCAAAGTGTTTTCTAAGATTGATCTTAGAACTGGCTATCATCAACTCAAGATTCGCGTAGAAGATATTCCAAAGACTGCCTTTACCAGCAGATATGGACTGTATGAGTACACTGTCATGTCTTTTGGATTAACCAATGCCCTCGCTTATTTCATGAACCTCATG
Organism: Avena sativa; assembly: GCA_916181665.1. Lineage (NCBI taxonomy): Eukaryota > Viridiplantae > Streptophyta > Magnoliopsida > Poales > Poaceae > Avena > Avena sativa. Next base: position 255,170,969 of record OV702296.1, read on the forward strand.
AATAAGATTTTAATGGACTTCCTGGATAAGTTTGTCGTTGTTTTCATCGACAACATTCTGATCTATTCCAAATCAGAAAAAGAACATGAGCTACACCTGAGGACCATTCTTCGAACCCTTAGGGAGCATCAGTTGTATGCCAAGTTTAGCAAATGTGAATTCTGATTACAGGAGGTAGGATTCCTCGAACATATTGTGTCAGCCGGAGGAATTGCCATTGACCCCTCAAAGGTGAAAGATGTTGAAGATTGGCAAGCCCCAACCACTCAAACCCAAGTTCGTGCATTTCTCGGATTAGCGGGATACTACCGCAAGTTCGTAGAGGGATTCTCGAGCATCGCAAGACCCATGACCTTGAACTAGCAGCCGTAGTTCTAGCCCTGAAGACATGGAGGCATTACCTTATGGGAAACCGTTGTGAGATTTATTCAGCTCACAAGAGCCTGAAATATATTTTCACTCAAAAGGAGCTGAATATGAGGCAAAGGAGATGGATAGAGTTAATCAAGGACTATGATCTGGACATCCACTATCACCCCGGTAAAGCCAATGTGGTAGATGATGCCCTTAGCAGATTGCCTTGTCGCTTAAATTCCATGATTATGAAGGAGCAACCAAGTTTGCACAAAGAGATGGAAGATTTTAGAATGGAATTAGTAAGTGAAGGATTTTTGGCTAGCATAGAACTTCAACCCACTTTGATCAGTTAGATCAAGAAGGCATAGAAAGGAAATGCTAGTATCGACGGAATCAAACATCGTATCGGTATAGGGAAGGTACCCGGATTCACCAAAGATGAAGAAGGAGTTTTGTGGTACAAAGGACGTATATGTGTGCCAGCAGACTCAGAATTGAAGCAAGCTATTTTGAAAGAAGCTCATGATACTCTTTATTCTATCCACCCCGGAGGAACAAAGATGTATCGGGATTTAAAGGAGCAATTTTGGTGGCATAAGATGAAGAGAGAAATTGGAAGCTACATAGCCAAGTGTGATATTTGTCAAAAAGTGATGACCCACAAGTATAGGGGGTGTATCGTAGTACTTTCAATAAATAGGAGTGTCGATCCCAACGAGGAGAAGAAGGTGCTGAACAGTGGTATGGAGCAGGAAATCCCTGTGAATACTTAGCAAACGGATTTTTAGTGGTTTTCTGATAAGGCAACAAAACAAGGAGCAAGTAACAAAGGTAACAAACAAACTGAGCAAGTGGCCCAATCCTTTCTTAGCAAAGGACAAGCCAGTGGAAATACTTATAAGGACCAAACGTTCTCGAGTACACATGGGAATTATGTCAAGTGCTTTTGATTCAAATAGCTGAGTACTCTTCTCTGGTGTTGTAAGTGTTGTGTGGGTGAACCTATGCTAAAATTACCGACCTTAGTTGGACTAATACATACTTGTGATTAAACCCCCTGCAAACATCCGTAACTACAGGAAAGTAATTAAGATATAAATCTAACCACAGCCTTAAACTCTGAGATCCTACGCTCCCTTGTGCAGAGGTGTCCTAATTGGGGTTCAGGTTTCTGTCACTCCGGCAACCCCACAATTAGTATCCAAATACACAATGCATTCCCCTAGTCCCATAAATGGTGAAGTATCATGTAGTCGACGTTCACATGAAACCACTAGAAGAATAGCACCACAACCTAAATACTAAACCATTGAATAATAACTCAACACAAATCCACTACTAACAACATGACTTCTCCCATGTCCTCAAGAACACAACGAACTACTCACAAGACATCATATTGATCAAGATCAAAGATGATATGGTAATGGATAACAATATGAACATAAACAATTATCCAATGGTTCCACTCACAAGCATCAACTACAATAGTAATCAACACCGGGAAAGTTTCCCCTAATGAACTAAGCAATATCCAACACAATTGTTATAGCAGAACGGAGTGGTGATGATGGTGCTGGTGGAGATGATGGTGTGGATGATGATCCCGATGGAGCCTAGCTTGATGATGGTGTTGATGGCGATGGTCTCCCCTCTCCGGGAAGGAATTCCCCTGGCAGAAATCTATCTGCCGGAGGGATCTTTCTCTCTTGGTGTTTTTTCCCCTAGAGGCCGCGGAAATCTATCTGCGGTCGCTCCCCGAGGCTTAGGGTTCCGTAGGGAAGATAGGGCGAAGGGGCGGAGTTGGAGGCTGGGCAGGTGGGCCACACCTGCCCTAGGCGCGACCCAGGGTGGGCCCGCGCCTAGGGGGTGTGGGCCCCCTGCGGCCCCTCTTCGCTCCTCCTTCTAGCTTCCTTTGTCTTCTGGGAAATAATATGTTTCCATATTTTTCTGGTATTTTTCTGATCTTCGCGAAATTGCACCAAAACGCCTTCTTTTCCATCAGAATCCAGACTCTGGCAGTTCATCCTCCAAGAATCATCCAACATGCATAAACAGATGAAAACCATAAGTAATACCTCATAATAAGAAAAATATCAATGAATAGAGGTAGATTATGGTATAAAAAGGTGATGCAAATTGGGCGTATCAACTCCCCCAAGCTTAGACCTTCGCTTGTCCCCAAGCGAAAACTGAGCTCAGTAAACATGTCCACAGGTTTATGGAGTGAAGTGTCGATAAAAGAATACGAACAAGAAGCATCACACTTACCATTGCACAACTCATAGAAGAAAGCAACTCACCATTATATAACTTAGCTTGCAACCAAGTACAACAGTCACAATAGAGATGCATAAAGATAAATCATAATTGGAATTGGCAAACTTGTTCTTGGTCAGAGAACACATGGCAAACAGTTTCACAAAAAGCTTTTGTAGAACTTTCAAAATAGGAGCACCCTTTGCTCAGAAAGGTTTTTCACAAGTGAAGGCTTTCAAAGTAATACTCAATAGATAAGATTTTTGTGTAAACAAGGAAGATAAAGAACATGATTGAATAAATCACCATATGAATGCTTGAAACACAACAACTCAAATGCTTGCTGGAGATAGAGAGGAAGTAGGTTTACTGACTCAACTTCGAAGTGGGAGAAAGGTCCCTTTATAGAGGGAAGCAGGGATTACAAGTCATAAAGAGCTTCCAAAAGATTATGGTACTTACTAGCTTTGAGCCCTCATTGCCCCTATCATAGGTATCTTGAGATGATTAAGGTTAAAGTGAACAAACATGGAGTATATGCTTGACGAAATATAAGTTGGCAATCTCATGTCCCTTGAATATGAGGGCCACTCCTCATGCTATTCAACTTTGGTCACATGTAAGTTCTTGTCATTGTAAGTACTTGCATATCATAGAGAACCGCCAACGGGGTACCCCTTGCACATGGTACAAGAGCTTTCCCATAACCAAAATGACAAGGAAAGCAGACAATGAGCATTTCAGTGATCTTTTTATTTACTATGTGCATAGCTTTTTATTGAGGATGCTTCATAGATAGCTCACTATGGTGATGCTGCAAGTTTCCACCATGATTAGGCATGGCTTAGGCTAGCGGCCCAGGCGTTTCTCTAACACAAAATACAGACTCCATGGACTTACAAGTTCCCTCTTTATTTCACACTGTTGACATCCATAGACAAAAGAGCACGATATCAACTATGTACATAGTACAAGTGCAATGTTGAAAATGTTCCCCATGATAGCACGGTTCTGCTAATTCCAAATTATAGATGCAAGAATATATAACTTTGATGTTCACAATGGTTCAAGTCTATTAGGGGCGAGAAAATAAGGTGTGCCATCGAGTTCGTGAGAGCTTTACTAACTAGTTTTCACATAACAAAATACTTTTTAATTCGAAAGATAGATGAAGCTTGAGAATTTGCTTGGAATAGCAAAAGCTACTAGGTAGATATGGTGGACACAAATGGCATAGGTTTTGGTTCAAAGGGATTGGAAACATGAGAAGTATGCCTTCTCAAAACAGGTTTTTGGCTAGCAAGGCTGGGTAGCAAGCAAGAGAGTTGAAAGAAACAAGCAAACATACAAGTAATAAAGCCAAACATGAAATCTTCCTTGAAGACACAAAAGATCTTAAATAAATAATACTAAGCTTATGAGCCAACAAGAAAGAAAACAAATGATACAAAATACCTGTAAGCTTTTTCTCTTTTTCTTTCAAACCTCAAAAAGTATTGCTACTGACCAGAACTCGGTTTGCCAAAACCAATTTAGATCCACTTGATGCTCCCAGAGTGGTGCCAATACTGATCAACAAGATCCATCATATAATAGAGATTGCAAACTAAAATAAGAAGTGCAAAAAGTAAAATATGAGACTTCTCATTAATATTCAATAAAGGCACTCACACCAAGGGATACATAGATAATCAACTAAAGGAGAGATACTTCCACCTGCAAACCAAACTATAAGATAACCTCTCTACCACAGATATGAATCCACTAAAAAGGTAAAATATAAAAGATAATGGTGGTGATACCGCGGCACTCCCCCAAGCTTGGAACAAGCCAAGGGGATGCCAAACCTGATGATGAACTACTACTTTGGTGGTGGTGGTGTTCTTTTGATAAGCTCTTCAATAAGTTTCTTCAAATCCTCCATATCGAAGGTAAGAGTACGAATTAACTCCGAATTATGCTCAATGCAGCTCATGATCAACTCGGACCGAGGATCCCAGTCCTTGTTATTCTTTCTCCATTGTTCCTTATTAGAGTGTTTCTTCCCTGCACGGTTAGACCAAGGGGTACTAGGAGGAAGTGTGCGTGGAGCGAGGATATGACGCGGAGTTCTCCCTCCTGTAGACATCTGTGCGTTCCTCTTAAGCTTGATAGGGGTTGCCACCACTCCAATGCTTGCGACGGTAGCACGGGTGTCGGGATGCTTGTCCTCCTCCATGTCACCTTCATACCCTACCAAAATCTCCTCCTCCTTGGGGACTTGAGGTTCTTCTTCCTCGGGCTTCTTGCCTTTATCGTTGGCGGAGACCATGGTGCTCTAAACTTGAAAAGATTTCCTGACAGAAATAGATTGAAACAAAAACACGACGAGAACACTATGCACAAACCTCGGGGAACCCGGGGGGTTATATATTACAAATTTTCAAGGCATAAGTAAGTTACTGACACAGAAACGAGGCGGAGACGGAGTTCGAGGGTGGCACACCCTCCTCAGGCGCGGCCAGGCTGGGCCCGCGCCTAGGGTGGGTCTGTCCACCCCGGACTCTGGTTCTTCCTCTGTTCTGTCTCGTAATCTTCCTTATGTATTAAAAACATCAAAAATATAAAAATATTGGGGTTTCACGAACCTTCTGTTTTCACCACTTTTACCTATTCAAAGACGAACTCTGCAGATTCCTCTTCTCCTTCTCCTGAAAATTTCCTCCTTACAAAACCCTTGCACAAACTCAAAGACAACATTAGTGTAAGTAAAAAAATAACCTTTTGGGTACACACTTCAAATGAAAACCCATCAAAACAAAGGCTTATGTAAGAGGCAAATGCAAATGACGGCAGAAATCATTCAAAACAGACCAGCAGGTAAAGATTGATTTTTTTTGAAGACCTTCTATTGCTCAAATCAAAAAGTGCAGAACTGATGAAAGTTGGGTAACAACCTGGAGAACAAGCTCAGAAAAATGCAGCTCGATCCGAAGTACTGAGCTTCCTCACAAATTTTTACAATGTAGCACAAAAAATCTGTCCTAGGACAGCCACTTTTCACAACTCCTCTACTTTACAAAAGTAGTTGAACTTGACACAAAAACCAAAACAAAAAGGACAAGGAGCGGTTATTACTGAAGTAATAACTTCCTAGACTCGACAAAACTCTTGGGTTATCTCCCAACAAGCACTTTTCTTTAATGCCTTTAAGTTAGGCTCGACACTTCCAAAGATGCTCACATAGGATATATATATTTGAAGTGAAAGAGAGCATCAAGAAGCAAATAACCAACACACTTGAGTCTAACCCACTTCCTATGCATGGGGGTATCATGAGAAAACGAATTTTTGAAACAAAAGCCCACTAGCATAGGAAGACAAAATAGATGCAACTTCAAAGCTTTCAACATAAAACGGGGAAACTTAACATTATTGAGATGCATAAAACCATGTTTCCCTCTCTCATAATAACTTTTAGTAGCACTTTGAATAAAGTTGACAATATAAATGTGACTGGAAACAACTTTATCATCAGAATAAGCATACACAGTCATCAAAAAGAGGTCCAAGGTCATAGACTGGATCAATAGAAGCAAGTTGTTCCATCCTGAAATCTTTATTAGGCAAGCTATTTTCACAAGGAGCTTTAGAAAATTTGGAAAAGTTAAACTCATAAGAATCTCCATCAAACTTAGTTAAAACTTTTTCCTTCTTACAATCAATAATAGCTCCACAAGTGTTCAAGAAAGGTCTACCAAAAATGATAGGACAAGTTTTGCTAGCTGCTGAGTTAAGCACTAAAAAATCAGCAGGATATTTAATCTTACCACAGAGAACCTCCACATCTCTTACAATACCAATGGGGCAAATGGTTTCCTTATTAGCAAGGTGAATAACCACATCAATGTCCTCAAGCTCACAAGGACCAATCTCATGCATAATTTCCCTGTAAAGCTCATAAGGAATAACACTAGAACTAACACCAATATCACATAAACCATAGTAGCAATGATCACCAATTTTAACAGAAAACACATGAAGACTAGCTTTTCTAGCCTTACTAGGATGAGAGATAATATTAGAAGCGTCTTCACAGAAGACAATGTGCTCATCCTCTATATTTCTAGTGACAGTGTCTTTCACAATAGCTACCATAGGTTCATCATTAAATTGCTCACCAGGCTCCACAGTTTTCTTTGTACCTTTACTATTTTCACTAATAATCATAGAATACTTCTTTACCTTAGCTGGGAAAGGCATTTTCTCAACATGAGGTTCAGGCACAATATGATTAGTAGTACAAACTTGAGTACTTCTAACAGGAACATGACTAACAACATCTTTATAAGGAGCATGGTACTTATTCCACTTCTTCTTGGGAATTTTTATGTAAGAGGCAAAGGCCTTAAAACAGTTGGCAATACTTTGGGAATCTAGACCAAACTCATTGATAATATCATGGAAGTCATCAGTTCCCATAAAAGATTTAATGCATTCATAATCATAGTTTATACCTGACTTTCTTCCTTTGTCATTCTCCCAAGCTTCAGTGTTATCTTGAATACGGTCTAAGAGATCCCATTTAGCTTCTTCCTTCATATGTGTGAATGATCCAGCACAAGAAGCATCTAGTAAATCTTTATCATGAAGAGAAAGCCTAGCATAAAAGTTATTGAGAATAATATTGTTAGGGAGTTCATAAATAGGACGTTTAAGCATTAGTAACTTCAGTCTCCCCCAAGCTTGAGCTGTACTTTCTCCATCAAGAGGCCAAAAGTTATATATAAGATTTCTATCCTTACGAATTTCACCGGGAGGGTAAAATTTAGAGTAAAAGAGAGATGCCATCTCCTCCCATTCCATGGATTGTCCATTCTTCAGCAACTTATACCATTCTTCAGCTCTCCCTTTCAAGGATATGGAGAGTAACTGCTTCTTCACATGTTCAGTTGTGATACCTGCACACTTAAACAACCCGCATAATTCATGGATAAAAAGCAAGTGATCACCAGGATGGACAGTTCCATCCCCTAAATAATAATTATCCATAACACGATCAACAATACTTGTAGGTATCTTAAAATGATCTATCTCAAAAGGAGGTGGTTCCTCTACTACCCTAGCAGTGGTAGTAGTTTTCCCAAACAGAAAACCAAGTGGGTTATCCATATTGGAAACAAAGTAACAAGCAGTAACAAAAGCAATACTCACAGTAAAAGTTTCCTTTACCAGTTTCACTCTTCAATATGGCTTCACTCCCCGACAACGGCCCAAGAAAATAGTCTTGATGACCCACAAGTACAGGGGATGTATTGTAGTACTTTTGATAAATAGGAGTGTCGATCCCAACGAGGAGCAGAAGGTGCTGAACAGTGGTATGGAGCAGGAAATCCCTGTGAATACTTAGCAAACAGATTTTTAGTGGTTTTCTGATAAGGCAACAAAACAAGGAGCAAGTAACAAAGGTAACGAACAAACGGAGCAAGTGGACCAATCCTTTCTTAGCAATGGACAAGTCGGTGGAAATACTTATAAGGACCAAACGTTCTCGAGGACACATGGGAATTCTGTCAAGTGCTTTCGCTTCAAATAGCTGAGTACTCTTCTCTGGTGTTGTAAGTGTTGTGTGGGTGATCCTGTGCTAACATACCGACCTTAGTTGGACTAATACATACTTGTGATTAAACCCCCTGCAAACATCTGTAACTACAGGAAAGTAATTAAGATATAAATCTAACCACGGCCTTAAACTCTGAGATCCTACGCTCCCTTGTGCAAAGGTGTCCTAACGGGGTTCAGGTTTCTGTCACTCTGGCAACCACACAATTAGTAGCCAAATACACAATGCATTCCCCTAGGCCCATAAATGGTGAAGTATCATGTAGTCGATGTTCACATGACACCACTAGTAGAATAGCACCACAACTTAAATACTAAACCATTGAATAATAACTCAACACAAATCCACTACTAACAACATGACTTCTCCCGTGTCCTCAAGAACACAACGAACTACTCACAAGACATCATATGGATCAAGATCAAAGATGATATGGTAATGGATAACAATCTGAGCATAAACAATAATCCAATGGTTCCACTCACAAGCATGAACTACAATAGTAATCAACACCAGGAAAGTTGCCCCTAATGAACTATGCAATATCCAACACAATTGTTAGAGCAGAATGGAGTGGTGATGATGGTGCTGGTGTAGATGATGGTATGGATGATACCGATGAAGCCTAGCTTGATGATGGTGTTGATGGCGATGGTCTCCCCTCTCCAGGAAGGAATTCCCCCGGCAGAAATCTGTCTGCCAGAGAGATCTTTCTCTCTCGGTGTTTTCTGCCCCCCAGAGGCGGCGGAAATCTATCTGTGGTCGCTCCCCGAGGCTTAGGGTTCTGTAGGGAAGATATAGGCGAAGGGGCAGAGTTTCAGGCCGGGCAGGTGGGCCACACCTTCCGTAGGCGCGGCCCAGGGTGGGAAAATAATATGTTTCCATATTTTTCTGGTATTTTTCCGATCTTCGCGAAATTGCACCGAAACGCCTTCTTTTCCATCAGAATCCAGACTCGGGAAGTTCATCCTCCAAGAATCATCCAACATGCATGAACAGATGAAAAGCCATAAGTAATACCTCATAATAAGACAAATATCAATGAATAGAGGTAGATTATGGTATAGAAAGGTGATGCAAATTGGGCGTATCAAAGAGTCAAGGCGGGACATCAGAGACCCGCAGGACTGTTGCAACCATTGCAGATTCCGGAATGGAAGTGGGATTCCGTAGGAATGGACTTTATCACCGGATTGCCTACATCTAGTAGGGGAAATGTGTCTATCTGGGTTATCGTAGATAGACTATCCAAAGTCTCCCATTTATTACCAGTCAAGACCACCTACCAGAGTTCGAAACTAGCAGAGTTGTATATCGCTAGAATTTTCAGTTTGCACGGAGTCCCCAAGAACATCGTGTCGGATCGAGGAACTCAGTTTACCTCGAGATTTTGGAAGAAGGTCCAAGAAGGATTAGGAACCCGACTGGATTTCAGCACAACATATCACCCTCAGACCGATGGACAAACAGAGCGAGTAAATCAAATACTCGAAGATATGTTGAGAGCCTGTTTGCTAGAGTATGGATCCAAATGAGAAGACTGTCTGCCTTTCGCAGAATTTTCATACAACAACAGTTATCAAGCTAGTTTGCAAATGGCCCCATTTGAATTCATGTATGGAAGGAAGTGTCGTACCCCTTTGAATTGATCGGAAGTAGGATAGAGTCAGATCTTCGGACCCGACATCCTACGAGAAGCAGAAGATAAAGTTTAAGAGATTCGTGAGCACCTCAAGACCGCCCAATCCAGATAGAAGAGTTATGCCGACAAGAGACGTCGAGACCTCGCCTTCAATATCGGAGATTTTATGTATCTCAAAGTGTCGCCTTTGAAAGGAATGCAACGTTTCCAGCTCAAAGGAAAGTTAGCCCCTAGATATATCGGACCTTTCAAGATTCTGAATCATTGAGGAGAAGTATTGTATCAACTGGAACAGCCAAAAGAGATGTCAGCAGTGCATAATGTGTTCCATATATCTTTACTTCGCAAATGCCTAGAAGTCCCGGAGAAGACTGAAGTTTTCAAGAACATTGATCACCGAACCATAGAGATAAACGATGACGTGACGTATCCCGAAGTACCCATCCGTAGCTTGGAGGAAGCTTTCAGGACCACCAGGACCCAAAGCATCAAGTTTCTCAAGATTCAGTGGAGTAATCACACCGAAGAAGAAGCTACCTGGGAGCGAGAAGATTACATCAGGACGGAGTTTCCCGATCTTTTTAAATCCTAGTTTTCTTTTTCTTCTTTCTCAAATCTCGGGACAAGATTTTGTTTAAGGAGGGAAGGTTTGTAACATCCCAAAAATATTGATCAAGGTTATCAATTCCAATCACCAAAATTAGGGTTAACAAAAACTTTTGTTAATTAAAATCATTATGAATGCATGTGTGTATGTGATAATTGTATGAATGCATGAATGGACTTGTGTGATTGTTGTGAATAGCAAGGGATGGTTTAAAGATGAAAACAAAATCATCTAAATCATTTCCAAGTAGAAACAAATCAAGAGAAAATAAAAAACAAACAAAACAAGCAAATGGTCATTTTTGCCAATCTTGCTAACTAGGCCACTTTGAGTGTTTCTAGTCCAAGATTTCAAACAGAAACAAATCCATTTATTTTCACCCCTTGCTAGACCAATTAAAAGTGAACCCAATCCCACCTTTCAAACTCACAGAAACATTTGGCAACTTGATTCAAATGACAATTCAAAATTGAATCTATATCAGATGGGAAGATCACCAATTCCCCAAAACCAACCAAAGCAGTGCACCTTGACCAAACCAACTAACCAGAGACTACCTAGTATGTGACTAGTACACCCACCAATTTTCATCCAAAAATTCAAATTCAAATCTCATTCGGCCATTTCATCAAACACCTCACCAACATAAATGAAACAAAACATCAAACACTATAGTGAGAAGTGTTTGTGCCTAACTTGTCTCCCCTCTAGCTCACATCACCCTCTCAGTAGATGATCAAACTAAATTAACTAGCCCTAGCTCACTGTAAGCTTGACATTGTCATCAATGGTGAGCATGCCGAGCCCCAAATGGCCACCCCATTGTCGGCAGCAAGCTAGAAGCTTCCCTAGCCTCGCCAACCTTGTCTAGGACATGAGCCACCGTCCATCGCCAACCCTGTCCAATGCCAAAGTATTGCCAGCCGCTGGACCACTCAGCCCGAGCGTGCCTAGCCTCTCTGCAAGCATGCCGAGAGCGCGCCAGAGCGCCACACTCGACACGCGAGCATAGACCACGCGCCGCCATCGCTGCTTGCATGCGTGATCACCACCGTCCCAACTGCCAGGACATGCCCGTTCGTCGTCGCGCGACCATGACATCTCGTGCACCATTGAAACCTCCGTCGGACCCGTCCAGAGCGTCGCAACGTTCCGACCATATCGCACCGCCCCACGCCTTGTCTCTAAGACCCCACCTTTATAAAGGTAAAGGTCCCTGTGATTGCAATGCTAGTCCCTGGATCAATTGCTAGCATCCACAGTTTAAGATGAAGTACACAGAAACAAAGGTCATTATTACATCGTCATTCCAGAGATAACATGGTCTTTTACAACTCCATAGCCATAGGCTAGTACAAGAGTTTAACTTAACAATATAAATAAAAGTCTTCATCTTCATGTGCCACAGGCAAGCATGTTGAGTGTAGACTCATAACCCTAATCCTCATCAGAGTAACCTGCAACATCACAAGTTACAGCCACAGTGGGTCAATACATTGGAATAGTATTGGCAAGTGATACCTTAGTAAAATAATAGTATCTAACTTCTACATGAATTTGGCTAAGTGTAGCTTAGGCTTGCTTTGCTCAAAATAGGTTTTACCTATCATTTGAAAACACTAAGTTTTTGTTTGGCAAAAACTCCCAAGGAACCACCAATAGACATTGGTGAACCTTTACCCTTGTTCAAACACAAGTTTTTAACTTAGAAAAATTTGGATGAGGAGATTCTTAATAGCTTCCATGTCTTGATGCTCAAATTGTCCATTGCCGAGGACACGGCTAAGTACTTAGATTCTTCCTTCTGAAGAGGTGGTGCACTTTCCCCACAAGACTTGATTTTCATCAAGACAAGACCTTTCAGAAGCCTTCCCTTAGACCAAAATGGACGCGTTCCAAACCTATCACCCACTACCACCAACTGTCCATTTGGCTAAGTTATTGTAACCTATATGATCCAGGCAGAGCCCATAATGCCATGTGGCTGCACTAGAAGCTTCTTAACATATGGCATATCAAATCCCTTTGTTCCTGGGTGGCATTCCACAAGTGAGATACACAGGGTAAACCATTGAAAATGGGCCCTGGTAACCACTCAACAAAAATCCAACCAAGCAATTACCATTCCACCCAGGTGTTTCATTCACTTAGTTGTTTTATTAAGCAAAAACATAAGTCAAAGACTTAGAAATATTTTTCCATAGCATGTATATAATCCACCCTTGGTTGCTACTAGCTAGGCTAAGCATGGTAATAGCAAGCATCTTAACTTAGAGAAAATTCTAACAATTCTACAACTACTAGGATTTCCCAAGCATAGCATATAGATACTTAGCAAAAATTATCATGCAAGCCCTATACAAAATAATTCTAATGTATAGTGAAAATATTGGGACAAAAGTATGAATCACCACTTTCCTTGGTAGTTGTGGGAGTAACAACAATCCTCACAGTCACAATCACCACTAGCACCAAAATCTACACATAAAATGATAGCACCAAATTCACATTTCAAATAATCAAGCAAAAATATATGAATGCATGCAAATGCCATGTGATGATTTTTCTAAATCAAACAAGACAAGTAAAACAGTACTGAACAATAAACTAAACATTTATCCATCAAATAAACTTTATTTGGCCTTTAAAACATTTTCCAATTAATTTTTATACACAAAATAAGCCTACAAATGTCTCTGCATAAAATTCTATTTTAGCAGAAACAAAATACAAAACTAAGCCCATAGATATGCAGGATTTATTTTTGTGATTCCAATGGTATATTATTTGTATTTTTTGGATAAACAGAACAAAAGTTATTGAATTTACAAGTTTGAATATCTAATAGATGAAAATCCAGATTTTAAATCTAAAACCTAGCCACGCGGCGCTTCCTGATTGGCGCGTACCGGTTCGGCCGGATCACGCTTGAGGACCATAGGATCTAAATAAAGATGCACGGCCCAGATCTACTCATACCTCTTTGTTAAATGATCTAATCCTACGCGTTAGATCTAGATCCGACGCTGCTGAGCACACGACCATGGATGGGTGGCGCTAGCAACGGCGGTGCGGCGGCGGTGCTACTGGAGATGGTGGTGCAGCGATTCTAGCAAGGCCTGGGGGTGGTGATGATGCTTACCAGACTCGCACGTGCACGGGGAAGCTCAACGTGGTCGTGGTTGGGACGGGGAGAGCTGCTGTGGCCGTGGGGGCTCGTAGGAGTTGAGGACAGCGTCAGGCTCGAGTGGACGGCGATGTTGGCGACGTTCTGATCCACCCTAACACAAACCAAAGGCATCAGCGTGTGTGCAACGTTCAGGCGAACATGATAGAGTCAGGGGGAAGGCACGGGGCTGTCGGGTTTTACCTAAATCGCTCGCCGGAGTTGAGCGGCGGCTCTGTCGCTTGCAGTGTTGAATGGGGACGGCGTCCTGGGTCATGCGCAGGCAAACCAGAGACATTAGAAGATGCACCAGGACATGGCGAACTCGACATGGCCAAGCAGAAGGCAAGGGGCGGCAGGAACTCACCGGAATCGGTTGCCGGAGCTGCTCGGTGCTGCGGTGGTGCAAGCGGAAATTCGCGGAGCCTGGCAGCGCTTCTGGCTGGTTGTGTTGGGGGAAATGGCCACGAGGGGGAGGGGATTAAGTAGCTAGAGCAGGGGCGAGGATTGCGCACGAAATCAACGGCATTTAATCGAATTAAGATGCGGCAGTGAAGAAGGAGGAAGAAACGGCGAGGCCGGGTCGTGGGCGGGGTTTGGGGACGACGATGACGTGGCAGGTGGGTCCGGGGTGTCAGCGAGGGAGGGGTTTGCGTGTGGGTGCGAAACAGAGGGAGAGGGGAAAACCCGGGTGGGATGGTTCTGTTATTGGGCCGAATAGGTGGCGGCGGCCCTTTCTATTTTCTTTTATTCTTTTCTATTTCCATTTTGATTTTCCAGGAATCCTTTTCAAATGAGTTTGAATTCAAACTCTCTCTGGATTTTTGTAAAGTGGAACATGCACATATTTGAGTATAAAACACTATTGTTCACTCAAAAAATACATTGGCCCTTTGAAATTAAAATAAAACCATGCCTTAAATATTTATTTCTAAATAGGCATATGAATGGTTTTGAATTTAGATTTTTGTTTTGAAATTTTGAACAAGCTTTGGAATCAACATTTAAACCTATATTCAAACCTTTCTGGTTGAAATAAAGTATTATCATAATTTGAGAGTGAAAAATAAAGCCATTGCCTTTCCTACATAAAATAATAGGCAACAACTTGCTTCTGTTTGAAATCTTATTTGAAGAATGATCCAAATGCTTATGAATGCATGGATGATATGCAAGCTTTATAAATCATGATTTTTGGGATGTTACAAATCTAACCCCCTTAAGGTGAATCTCGCCCTCGAGATTCGGATTGGCTAGCAAATAGGTGAGGGTGGTCTTTTTGAAGATCATCTTCTCTTTCCCATGTTGATTCTTCCTCGGAATGACGGTTCCACTGAACTTTGCAGAATTTGATAGTCTTTATCCGAGTAACTCTTTCTGCAGTCTCGAGAATCTTGATAGGTTTTTCCTCATAAGTGAGATCACTTTCCAATTGTACCTCTTCCAAAGGTATAGTATCCTTCAAAGAAGTCTCTTCCATCCCCGGATGGCATTTCTTTAACTGACTCACATTAAACACATTGTGAACGGTAGACAATGATTCAGGCAATTCAATCTCATACGCCACTTCTCCTTTACGGCTTAGAATCTTGAATGGTCCAACATATCTTGGGGCCAATTTTCCTTTGACTCCAAACCTCTTCACTCCACGAAGTGATGATACTCTAAGATAAGCTCTATCACCCACCTCATAGCTGACTTCTCTATGCTTTGGATCCGTGTAGCTCTTTTGTCGAGACTGTGCTATCTTCAATTTGTCCTTTACCAACTTGACTTTCTCTTCAACTTCCTTGATTAGTTCTGGCCCGAACAAGTTTCTTTCTCCAACACCATTCCATAGCAATGGTGTAGTACACTTTCTCCCATAGAGAAATTCAAACGGTGCCATCTCAATACTGGCTTGATAGCTATTGTTGTAAGAGACTTCTGCGTAAGGCAGACTTTCATCCCAACTAGCACCATAATCTAGGGCACATGCCCTCAACATATCCTCTAGAATCTGGTTGGTCCTTTCTGTCTGTCCATCAGTCTGAGGATGAAAAGCAGTGCTGAATTCCAATCTCGTTCCCAATGACTCATGTAGTTGCCTCCAAAAATGGAAGTGAATTGAGTTCCCCTATCAGACATAATACTCTTGGGTACTCCATGCAGACACACAATCCTGTTCATATAAATCTTGGCTAACTTAGCACTTGTATAGGTTGTCTTCACGGGTATGAAATGAGCCACTTTAGTTAGGCGATCTACTACGACCCAAATAGAATCATATCCCGATCTAGTCCTTGGCAGTCCAATGATGAAATCCATGCCAATCTTGTCCCACTTCCAATCAGGAATAGGTAATGGTTGTAACAATCCTACTGGTTTCTGATGTTCCGCTTTCACTCTGCTACATACATCACACAAAGCAATATGTTCGGCGATGTCCTTCTTGAGATTATTACACCAAAATCTTTCCTTCACATCCATGTACATTTTGGTGTTACCCGGATGAATGGAATATGGTGAGTTGTGTGCTTTTTTGTAAAGTCAGTTTCCGAAGCTCCGGATCTTGCGGAATGCAGATACGCTTTCCATACCATAAAGTACCCTGTTCGTCTTCATGGAATCCTTTAGCCTTTCCTTTGCTAATCTTTTCCTTAATCTCTTCAATTTCCTTGTCTATCTTTTGGGCTTCCTTGATTTTGTCCAACAAGGTGGGTTGAACATCCAATGACATAAGATGTCCTTCAGGCACAATCTCCAATCTGAGATCTTTGAATTGAGCACACAGATCATCTGGCAATTCTCCCTTAGTAAGGCCATTCACATAAACCTTACGGCTTAATGCATCCGCTACAACATTTGCTTTACCGGGGTGGTATTGCAAACTCAAGTCATAGTCCTTGATGAGTTCTAGCCATCTTCTTTGTCTCATGTTGATTTCTTTCTGAGTGAAGATATACTTCAAACTTTTGTGATCTGTGAACACTTGACATAGCTTTCCCAAAAGATAATGTCTCCATGTTTTGAGTTCATGGACAACAAAGGCTAACTCTAAATCATGAGTAGGATAATTCACTTCATGAGTTTTGAGTTGTCTCAAGGCATAAGCCACAACTTTCCCTTCTTGCATCAGAACCGCACCCAATCCATGGTGAGATGCATCACAATAAACTTGGAAATCCTTCTCCAAATCCGGCAGACATAGGACTGGTGCTGTCACTAGTCTCTTCTTCAACTCTTGGAAACTGAGTTCACATCCTTCAGTCCACTCAAATTTATTATCTTTCTTAAGTAACTCTATGATTGGCTTAGCTACCTTTGAGAAATTCTCAATGAACCTTCTATAGTATTCTGCCAAGCCAAGGAAACTGCAAACTTCTTTCACTGACTTAGGAGATTCCCATTCAGTTACAGCTGACACTTTTGTGGGATCAACTGCTACACCATCTCCTGACACAATGTGTCCAAGAAATCCGACCTCATTCAACCAGAATTCACACTTGCTGAATTTGGCATACAGTTTATGCTCTCTAAGCTTCTCAAGTATCAATCGCAAATGTCCTTCATGCTCTTCATTGCTCTTGGAGTAGATCAAAATGTCATCGATGAAAACGATAACAAACTTTTCAAGAAACTCCATGAACACCTTGTTCATCATATTCATGAAGTAGGCTGGTACATTGGTCAAACCAAATGGCATCACGGTGTACTCATACAATCCATATCTAGTGGTGAAAGCAGTCTTAGGTATGTCTTGTTCCCTTATCTTTAGCTGAAAGTAGCCTGATCGGAGATCAATCTTTGAGAACACTCGGGCTCCTTCTAACTGATCAAACAAGTCATTGATTCTGGGCAAAGGATACTTGTTCTTGGTAGTCACCTCATTGAGTGAACGATAATCTATGCATAACCTTTGACTTCTATCTTTCTTTTCAACAAACAAGACTGGTGCTCCCCAAGATGAAGAACCTGGTTGAATAAATCCTTTCTGCAACTGTTCTCCAAGTTGCTTCTTGAGTTCTTTCAACTCATCAACTGACATCTTGTAAGGTCTCTTTGCTATTGGTCCTGATCCTGGCAGCAAGTCAATCAGAAACTCCACATCTCTATCTGGTGGCATTCCCGGCAATTCCTCCGGAAAGACATCCGGATATTCTCTCACAATTAGCACACTGTCTATGCTAACCCCCTTAAGAGAATTTAGCTTACTCCCTTTCGATCCAAAGTTAGTCTCGAATCTAATCCTTTTATTATCCGGGGTTGTGAGTGTGACAGTATGATTGGCACAATCTAGCACTCCCTTGTACTTAGTCATCCAATCCATTCCCAAAATGACATCCAATGCTTGGGAATTTAGGATTATCAAATTAACGGGAAACTTATACTTCCCAAATTCTATCACTAGGTCATGACATCCCGAGTTCACTATCATTTCTCCACCAGGAGAACTTACTTTTATAGGACACCCAATAGTTTCAACTGGAAGTCCATTTCTATCAACAAATGCTCTTGATATGAATGAATGCGATACGCCAGTATCAAAAAGAACAAGTGCTGGAACAGAATTGAGTTTGAACTTACCAGCCATAGCATCAGGTTCCTCATATATTTCTTCCACATTGATGTGGTTCACTTGTCCCTTTTGGAAGGGATTGGGCTTGTTGGCACCTTCGACTTTATTTTCTAGGCACTCATTAGCATAGTGCCCCATCTTCTTACACTTGAAGCATTCAACCTGACTGATATCTCTCTTTGCAGGCTGACTTCCACTTCCACTGTGGTGGTTTTTGTGTCCACTCTTGTGGTTCTTGTACTTGTCATTATCATGACTGCAATGATGCTTGTTGTCATGATGGCAGTTGTGGCTGTGGTGGTTGTTGTACTTTCCATGTTTGTGGGATCCAGAACTCCCACTGTCATCATGATGGGAACGCTTGTGAGACGATCCCGAGTTGTGCTTATCAAAACTATGCTTCCTCTTCCTTCTCTCAACCTGTTTCATCTTGTTCTCCAAGATGGTAGCCTTGTCACAAAGCGATTGGTAGGTTGGGACATAGGCAATAGAAAGTTGCAGGTTGAACTCATCATTCAGTCCTTGAGGAATTTCTCCTTCCTCTTAGCATCTGTATCAACTTCATCCGGTGCATAACGCGCCAGATTGTTGAATTCCTCAATGTATTCAGCCACGTTGCGGTGACGCTGCTTCAGATTGTGGAACTCCTTCAAATTCATCACTCCGGATGAGATGTGAGCTGTACGGAATCCATCCTCAAAGATATCCCAAGTCACATCCTTAATGGGGATGGTGATCTGAAAACTGTCCCACCAAGTTGCTGCTGGCCCCTCTAGCACATGTGCTGCAAACCTGACCTTCTCTTCGTCGGTGCAGCCTACAGTCACTAGGTCCTTGTTCACTGAATGTAACCAGTCATTGGCCACCATTGGATCATTGGTTCCCGAGAACTTTGCAGGCCTCAGTCTTAGAAATCTGGTGAGCATGTCAAATCCTGGCGGATTATTCTGTTTTTTTTTGGAGATCAAGGTTGTTGTTGTTGCTATTCTGGTTCTGGTTCTGCATGAATGTTGTCATCATCTGCATCAGTTGGGCTTGCGCTGTCATCAACTGTTGCATCTCGGGAGTGACATTGTTGTTGTTTTGGTTGGGGTTGGCACGCCGAGGATGCATCTATGGTTTTAATAAGGATAAGAATGAGATACCCATAGATGCTTAACATGCACAATACATCACATAGACAATCACAATAACCATGCATCAAAATAACATAGAGTTTGAACGACATAAACAACAAGTATTGGAAAAAGCAAACACACCATAGCAAGCCATCCACATGTTGGATGGTCATTGCGACTCAATAATCAAAGTACGGTAGATGAAAGATAATCGAGTAGTCTACGATACTCCTCCGCATCAATCTCCACATCAACGAGGGTAAGACCTGCATTCTCCATGGCGGTCTTGTACTCATCAACACTAGCAGTCAAGGCCTCAATCTTGGCCCTAAGAGCCCTCTTCTGTGAGCGAAGCCTCTCGATCACTCCCTGCTGATGATCAAGATCGAAGTCCTTGGCCTCTAGTTCTTCCTTCATCTCTCGGATCTTCTTGTTCCTGTCTTGGACTCTTTTCTCCTGGCTCTTGAACTTCTTGTCCTGGCTTTCAAACTTGGCCTCCATTTCCTTGACTATCTCGTCTTGCTCCGCGAAGAGCTTGTCCTTCTCTCAAAGATGAACCTGGAGCTCGTCGTTGCTAAGCATGACGTTGGTCCTATCAGTATCTAGGTGTCTAATAAGACCCTCTAGGTCCTGAAGGTACAGACGAATCAGCTCCATCGTCTCTCTAGCAGCATCCTCGTACTCTATAGCCTCACCCTCCTCGTTGCGTCTCCCGAAGGGGTGAAAGTAAAGACCTCTAAGCTCGGTGGAGTGTCTCCCTACCAGGCGCCCAAGTAACTCCTGCATGACTACATCTAAGCCTTTCTCCTTGTCGTCATGCATCAGCTTGAAAGTGATGGCCTCCATGGCTGGCTCTGTCTGGTGTCCCGGCTGTGTGACTCTGAAGCCCCATAGGTCCTTCCTCTCAAACTTGGTGAGTGGAAGTGTCATGATGCTAGGAAGTGGAAGGTTGAGCACACTAGTGAGCTCAATGAGACGAGTACCAAAACGAGTTCCCTTGAACTCCTCGGCCGTGTTGATAACAACATTAGGCATCTATTTTTATAAGATAGAGAAAAGTTAGAATCAACATCAATAGAGAAAAATCACAAGACAAAATATCACAAGCACATCCTTTTGCAACAAACACACAAGTCATGGCATACACAAATCCATTACAAACATCAAAGGTTCAACATGACTTAGACAAATTTTTGGAAGTAAAAACGATAAGTGTGGTGGTCCAACTAACGAAGTACGTTACAACTCTCACTCACTAGACAAAATAGCTACCAGGGCATCCTTAGTAGCCATCCGTCTATCTTGTTCACAATACTCCCATATTAAGTCTATGATGTCCCCCTTAGTTTTTGGTTGGTAGTCTCTAATTCTTGGGTATGCTTCTTTTCTTCTCTAAGGTCATTTTGGGTGTTGAGCATTCTGCACTTGAGTCTATCACCAAGCTCCTTGATGGCATTCCAAGCTGCATTTCTTGCAGAGTCAAAGAATGTTGTGTGCATTTCAGAGTTGGTGACCATGCAGAATCCTGACTCCTTGTGGTTGTCTTCCTTGTTTTTGTACAAGTGAAGTTGCACCCACCAATACTCTTCTCCTTCATCCATCACAGGGAATCCCTTGTACACAGCTGCACCATGTATCCCCATGGTAACCATAAGGTTCTTGAGTGCCTTGGGAAATTCAGTCTCACACTCCAAAGTCATGGTCATGAGTGGTCCCTTCCTCACGGCTTCGTTGATGGAGTTCATCTCCAAATAGAGATGAGAAAGAAGATTAGAAAAGTTTACGAGAAGAAAAAGACAAGTGTGGAAATTTTTCAAAGTGTTGAAATTTTTTCCTTAGTGGTTTCTAATCCAATCCTAGGGTCATAATCCCCTATAGGCAACACAGTGCTCTGATACCATCTGTAAGACCCCACCTTTATAAAGGTAAAGGTCCCTGTGATGGCAATGCTAGTCCCTGGATCAATTGCTAGCATCCACAGTTTAAGATGAAGTACACAGAAACAAAGGTCATTATTACATCGTCATTCCAGAGATAACATAGTCTTTTACAACTCCATAGCCATAGGCTAGTACAAGAGTTTAACTTAACAATATAAATAAAAGTCTTCATCTTCATGTGCCACAGGCAAGCATGTTGAGTGTAGAATCATAACCCTAATCCTCATCAGAGTAACCTGCAACATCACAAGTTACAGCCACAGTGGGTCAATACATTGGAATAGTATTGGCAAGTGATACCTTAGTAAAATAATAGTATCTAACTTCTACATGAATTTGGCTAAGTGTAGCTTAGGCTTGCTTTGCTCAAAATAGGTTTTACCTATCAGTTGAAAACACTAAGTTTTTGTTTGGCAAAAACTCCCAAGGAACCACCAATAGAAATTGGTGAACCTTTACCCTTGTTCAACCACAAGTTTTTAACTTAGAAAAATTTGGATGAGGAGATTCTTGATAGCTTCCATGTCTTGATGCTCAAATTGTCCATTGCCGGGGACACGGCTAAGTACTTAGATTCTTCCTTCTGCAGAGGAGGTGCACTTTCCCCACAAGACTTGATTTTCATCAAGACAAGACCTTTCAGAAGCCTTCCCTTAGACCAAAATGGACGCGTTCCAAACCTATCACCCACTACCACCAACTGTCCATTTGGCTAAGTTATTGCAACCTATATGATCCAGGCAGAGCCCATAATGCCATGTGGCTACACTAGAAGCTTCTTAACATATGGCATCTCAAATCCCTTTGTTCCTGGGTGGCATTCCACAAGTGAGATACACAAGGTAAACCATTGAAAATGGGCCCTCGTAACCACTCAACAAAAATCCAACCAAGCAATTACCATTCCACCCAGGTGTTTCATTCACTTAGTTGTTTTATTAAGCAAAAACATAAGTCAAAGACTTAGAAATATTTTTCCATAGCATGTATATAATCCACCCTTGGTTGCTACTAGCTAGGCTAAGCATGGTAATAGCAAGTATCTTAACTTAGAGAAAATTCTAACAATTCTACAACTACTAGGATTTCCCAAGCATAACATATAGATACTTAGCAAAAATTATCATGCAAGCCCTATACAAAACAATTCTAATGCATAGTGAAAATATTGGGACAAAAGTATGAAGCACCACTTGCCTTGGTAGTTGGGGGAGTAACAAAAATCCTCACAGTCATAATCACCACTAGCACCAAAATCTACACATAAAATGATAGCACCAAATTCACATTTCACATAATCAAGAAAAAATATATGAACGCATGCAAATGCCATGTGATGATTTTTCTAAATCAAACAAGACAATTAAAAAAGTACTGAACAATAAACTAAACATTTATCCATCAAATAAACTTTATTTGGCCTTTAAATCATTTTCCAATTGATTTTTATACACAAAATAAGCCTACAAATGTCTCTGCATAAAATTCTATTTTAGCAGAAACAAAATACAAAACTAAGCCCAATGTATAGGATTTATTTTTGTGATTCCAATGGTATATTAGTTGTATTTTTTGGATAAACAGAATAGAAGTTATTGAATTTACAAGTTTGAATATCTAATAGATGAAATCCAGATTTTATATCTAAAACCTAGCCACGCGGCGCTTCCTGATTGGCGCGTACCGGTTCGGCCGGATCACGCTTGCGGACCGTAGGATCTAAATAAATATGCACGACATAGATCTACTCATACATCTTCGTTAAATGATCTAATCCTACGCGTTAGATCTAGATCGGACGCTGCTGAGCACACGACCATGGACGGGCGGCGCTAGCGACGGCGGTGCGGCGGCGACGCTACTGGCGATGGTTGTGCGGCGATTCTAGCGAGGCCTAGGGGTGGTGATGATGCTTACCAAACTCACACGTGCACGAGGAAGCTCAACATGGTCGGGGTTGGGAAGGGGGAGAGCTGTTGTGGCCGTGGGGGCTCGTCGGAGTTGAGGACAGTGTCGGGCTCGAGTGGACGATGACGTTGGCAACATTCTGATCCGCCCTAACACAAACCAAAGGCATCATCGTGTGTGCAACGTTCAGGCGAACATGATAGAGTCAAGGGGAAGGCACGGGGCGGTCGGGTTTTACCTAAATCGCTCATGGGGGTTGAGTGGCGGCTCTGTCGCTTGCAGTGGTGAACGAAGACGGCGTCCTGGGTCATGCACAGGCAAACCAGAGACATTAGAAGATGCACCAGGACATGGCGAACTCGACAGGGCTAAGCAGAAGGCAAGGGGCGGCAGGAACTCACCGGAATCGGTTGCCGGAGCTGCTCGGTGCTGCGGTGGTGTAAGCGGAAATTCGTGGAGCCTGGCGGCGCTTCTGGCCGGTTGTGTTGGGGGAAATGGCCGCGAGGGGGAGGGGATTAAGTAGCCAGAGCAGGGGCGAGGATTGCGCACGAAATCAACGACATTTAATTGAATTAAGATGCGGCAGTGAAGGAGGAGGAAGAAACGGCGGGGTCGGGTCGTGGGCGGGGTTTGGGGACGACGATGACGGGGCAGGTGGGTCCGGGGTGTCAGCGAGGGAGGGGTGTGCGCGTGGGTGTGAAACAGAGGGAGAGGGGAAAACCCGGGTGGGCTGGTTCTGTTACTGGGCCGAATAGGTGGCGCCGGCCCTTTCTGTTTTCTTTTATTCTTTTCTATTTCCATTTTGATTTTCCAGGAATCCTTTTCAAATGATTTTCAGATGAGTTTGAATTCAATCTCTCTCTAGATTTTTGTAAAGTGAAGCATGCACACATTCGAGTATAAAACATTGTTGTTCACTCAAAAAATACATTGGCCCTTTGAAATTAAAATAAAACCATGCCTTAAATATTTATTTCTAAATAGGCATATGAATGGTTTTGAATTTAGATTTTTGTTTTGAAATTTTGAACAAGCTTTGGAATCAACATTTAAACCTATATTCAAACCTTTCTGGTTGAAATAAAGTATTCTCATAATTTGAGAGTGAAAAATAAAGCCATTGCCTTTCCTACATAAAATAATAGGCAACAACTTGCTTCTGTTTGAAATCTTATTTGAAGAATGATCCAAATGCTTATGAATGCATGAATGATATGCAAGCTTTATAAATTATGATTTTGGGGATGTTACATCGCCACCATGCCCTTGAGCACCGTCAGGGAACACAACACCACCCCTACCCTCAACCATGTCGTTAGCTCACTATGCCGACGACCACGACGAGCTCCACCCGCGCCCGTCGGTCCCCTCGCTGCACTATAAATAGAGGCCACCCCATTCAATTTCAGCACACCAAAACACTCCCCTCTCTCTCAGAACCACCCCACCTCATCCCTGGAGCAAGGCGAGCAGCAGGTGGCCAGAATTTCGCCAAAGTCTGCCGCGGAGGAGGAGAAGAGGAGCCAGTGAATGGAGCCGCCCCAGGAGGAGCAACCAATACTAGGATGTTCGCCGTCGTCGACTTTGTCGTTCGCCCCCATCGCCGACCATCGCCAGAGCCCCGGTGAGCCCCCACAGACCCCCACTGGCCGCGTTAGGGTTCAGTCTCGCCGGCGTTGCCCGACGGATACGACAAGCCCCAGCCGTTGGATTAGATGTTGATCGTATGGTCTAGATTGCCCCGTACCCCTTCGCACCCCATGTCTCGCTAACTAGTGGGGACAACCACTTAAACCCACCCGCGCACGCGCTGTGCGCAGTGGGCCGGCCCAGTTAACCTCCCGCGCAACCCAGTAATTCAAATTTAGGTTTATTAATTTAGTTTCAAACTTAGTTCTGTCCCTAGATTCAAAAATTAATCTAGAGAAATTCATTGAACCAAATTGCATGAAACTAATTTTTCTAGAAAGGTACTGGAATTATTAATCCAAGCCCATTGGATTCAAACCAATTAGATTTATAGATCACCTATAGTAACAATAACAAGGCAGAAGCTTTTATGCATTCAAACATTTTTCAAAATTCAGCCATAAAAGCTTTTGAGTTGATTCCAACTCTCAAAAATAACTTTTGACAAGACCTTTCTGAATATATAAAAATATCTAGGTTTACTTGCAGTAATAATGAACAAGTAATAAAAGAATGCCCCATAGGCATTTCTAGTCACTTTAATTAATTAAAATAAAAGGGTAAAACCTTATTAAATTGTGACACCACTTTAAACCACGTTCCCATATACTGAAATATGTGGTGATGACATGTATCAACATGATCCCATATTTTAGTTGGAGAATATTAAATCTTAAGTAGTTTTTCAATGAGTAGAAATTACTTTTCTAAAATAAAATAAATAAGACAAGTGCTTTAATCTTTGTGGTAATAGAGATGATGCTAGATCATCTAGTGTGAACCTTTGTGTGCTAAATAGAGTAGTTAAGAATTGTTTGGTGATTGTGTACCTCGTATTTATTTATAGATGCTAGTACTAAACAAGGATACGAGGAGGAAGGAGAATAATACGAGGAAGAAGCCGAGGAGAACTTCAACCACTGCTCTGCACAAGGCAAGCTATCCTAGCAAGCTTATACTTGCAATTATGCAAGCATCACTATACAAGTTAACTTAGCAAGCTACTATCTTAGCAGCTAAGCTAAACCATGCAAGTTTTACTTGCAAACTTACACCACTTGACACCCAATCCCAGTTTTTACTTGCAACCTTAGTTATTTTATTTCTTTATCAAAGCTTTCTATTTTAGTTTACTTAGTGAATGGTAGATTTTAGAAATATATTTAAAGGTAGCATAAAGAGCATAAAACTTGGCCTAAGTTAGATAAATCTTGATGTCATCCTGAGGCATGAGATTGAACTTAGATATTTCATACTTGATTATCACCCCTCATTAGTTTTACCCCCACTTGTAGTGGCTAGTGCTAAGCATAAAACTTGATCATTTTAGATGGGAATACTTGGTGAAAATGATTATGAAAACCTTAGAATGATGAGTCATTCTACTAAAATGTTTTGACGTGTGTTCTTGAACACTAGATGATTTTTGATGATGAAAATGTTGAGGCATGAGCCTTAGCCCTTTATAAAACTGGTGGTTGTCTAGATGCGATACCATTCCAATTTTACCGTACAACCACAATGTAACATCCCAAAAATATTGAACAAGGTTATCAAATTCCAATCACCAAAATTAGGGAAAACAAAAACTTTTGTTAATTAAAACCATTATGAATGCATGTGTGTATGTGGTGAATGTATGAATGGACTTGTGTGATTGTTGTGAATAGCAAGGAATGGTGTAAATATGAAAACAAAATCATCTAAATCAATTCCAAGCAAAAACAAATCAAGAGAAATTAAAAAACAAACCTAATAAGCAAATGGTCATTTTTGCCAATCTTGCTCACTAGACCACTTTGAGTGTTTCTAGTCCAAGATTTCAAACAGAAACAATTCCATTTCTTTAAACCCCTTGCTAGACCAAGTAAAATTAAACCCAAGCCCACCTTTCAAACTCAAAGAAACAATTGCCAACTTGATTCAAATGACAATTCAAATTTGATTCTAGTTCATATGTGAAGATCACCAATTCTCAAAAACCAACCAAACACCTTGACAAAACCAACTAACCAGAGACTACCTAGTATGTGAGTATTACACCCACCAAGTTTGAACCAAACATTCAAATTCAAATCTCTTTCAGCCATTTCATCGAACACCTTGCAAACAGAAATCAAACAAAACACAAAACACTATAGTGAGCAGTGATTTGGCCAACCTTGTCCCCTCTCTAGATCACAGCACACTCTTAGTAGATCATATAGCTCATTTAACAAGCTTTAGCTCACTGTAAACTGGGCAAGATCATCAATGGTGAGCATGCCTGAGCTCAACTTGCCACCCCATTGTCGACAGCAAGCTAGGAGAAGCTCTAGACTCCCCAACCTTGTGTGAGACACTGACCACCGTCCATCGCCACCCCCTGTCCAACGCCAAAGCAATGCCAGCCCCTGGACCACTCATCCCGAGCGTGCCCAGCTTCTCTACGAGCGTGCCAAGAGCGCGCTAGAGCGCTGCGCGCGACACGCAAGCACAGACCGCGTGCCGCCCTCGCCGCTTGCGTGCGTGATCACCACCCTCCCAGGAACCACCAGGACATGCCCGTTCATCGCCGCGCGACCAGGAGAGCCTGTGTGCCATTAAAACTTCCATCGGACCCACCTAGAGCACCACAGCGTTCCAACCAACTCGCACCGCCCCACGCCTCGCAACCATGCCATTGAGCTTCACCAGGGAGCACAGCACCGTCCCCTACCGTCGACCATGCCTTTAGCTCGTTGTGTAGCCGACCCCGACGAGCTCAGCCTGCGACCTTCGGTACCCTCGCTGCACTATAAATAGAGGCCACCCCCGTTCGATTTGAGCACACCATCACCCTCCCCTCTCTCTCAGAACCACCCCACCTCATCCCCGGAGCAAGGCGAGCAGCAGGTCGCCGGAATTTTGCCGGAGTCTGCCGCGGAGGAGGAGAAGAGGAGCTGTCGATTGGAGCCGCCCCAGGAGGAGCCACCGGTACCAGGAGGTTTCCCATCGTCGACTTTGTCGTTCGCCCCATCGCTGACCCTTAGCTGAGCCCCGGTGAGCCTCACACGACCCCCACTGGTCGCGCTAGGGTTTAGTCTCGCCGGCTTTGCCCGACGGAGACGACAAGCCACAACCATTCGATTAGATGTTGATGGTATGGTCTAGATTGCCCCGTACCCCTTCGCACCCCCTGTCTCGCTGACTAGTGAGGACAACCACTTAAACTCACCCGCGCGTGCGCTGTGCACCGTGGGCCGGCCCAGTTAACATCCCGCGCGACCCAGTAGTTTGAATTTAGGTTTTTCCATTTAGTTTCAAACTTAGTTCTGTACCTAGATTCAAAAATCAACCCAGGTCGATTCACTAAACCAAATTGCATGAAACCAATTTTGTTAGAGAGGTACTGGAATTCTTAATCCAAGCCCATTGGATTCAAATCAATTGGAATTGTAGATTACCTATGGTAAAAATAACAAGGCAGCATCTTTTCTGCATTCAAACATTTTTCAAAATTCAACCATAAAAGCTTTTGAGTTGATTCCAACTCTCAAAAATCACATTTGACAAGACCTTTTTGAATATATAAAAATATCTAGGTTTAGTTGCAG
This sequence comes from Avena sativa, assembly GCA_916181665.1. Classification (NCBI taxonomy): domain Eukaryota; kingdom Viridiplantae; phylum Streptophyta; class Magnoliopsida; order Poales; family Poaceae; genus Avena; species Avena sativa. Next base: position 255,199,390 of record OV702296.1, read on the forward strand.
AAATAATGGTCAAGCAATAAAAGAATGCCCCATAGGTATTTCTAGTCACTTTAATTAATTAAAATAAAAAAGTTAAACCTTATTAAATTGTGACACCACTTTAAATCACATTCCTAAGTACCGAAATATGTGGTGATGACATGTGTCCACATGATCCCATATTTTAGTTGGAGGATATTAAATCTTAAGTAGTTTTCAATGAGTAGAAATTACTTTTCTAAAATAAAATAATTAAAACCTTGCCTTAGTGTTTATGATGTTTGTGATGATGCTAGACCATCTAGTGAAAACCTTGGTGTGATAAATAGAAGTAGTTAAGTATAGTTTGGTGATTGTGTACCTCGTATTTATTTATAGACGCCAGTACCGACCAAGGATACGAAGAGGAAGGAGGATACTACGAGGAAGAAGCCGAGGAGAACTTCAACCACTGCTCTGCACAAGGCAAACCTAATACTACCAGTTGACTTGGCAAGCTAACACTTGCAAATTACCTTACCTATGCAAGCTATCCTAGCAAGCTTATACTTGCAATTATGTAAGCCTCACTGTACAAGTTAACTTAGCAAGCTATTATCTTAGCAAGCTAAGCTAAAAACCATGCAAGTTCTACTTGCAAGCTTACACCACTTGATACCCAATCCTACTTTTAATTGCAAGCTTAGTTATTTTATTCCTTATCAAATCTCTTTAGTTTGGTTTACTTAGTGACTTGTAGATTGCAGAAAGATGTTTAAAGGTAGCATAAAGAGCATAAAACTTGACCTAAGTTAGATAAATCTTGATGTCATCCTGAGGCATGAGATTAGACTTAGATAAGACACACTTGATTAGCACCCCTCATTAGTGATTACCTCCAACTTTAGTGGCTAGTGCTAAGCATAAAACTTGATCACTTTAGATGGGAATACTTGGTGAAAATGGTTATGAAAACCCTAGAATGATGAGTCATTCTACTAAAATGTTTTGACATGTGTTATTGAACACCAGATGATTTTGATGATGAAAATGTTGAGGCATGAGCCTTAGCCCTTTATACAACTGATGGTTGTCTGGATGCGATACCATTCCAATTTTACCGTATAACCACAATACCCAAAATTTGGGTAGGGCTTGACTGAAAGTTTATATACCTTAGTATGGGTTCCCTTGCGGCCAAGATTTGAGCTAAGGCTACCTTGTGAAGATTGTCCACCTATGCAGTTCCCAAGATGAAAGTTGGTCATGGTTGGGAGGCCAAACTCACAGGAGAGGTGCCTATACTAGGGCGTGTAATTAAAAGGTTAGGATTGATTATCCGCATACTGAGTATGGTGAATTCAGGATTGTCCCTGACGGATGTATCGAATATTGTGGTGAAATTGTACCACCTTTGCAGAGTGTCAAACTATTCGAATAGCCGCGTCTGCGATTATGGACAGCTGAAGTGGCCATACTGTTCCGTCATCAGATGTTTTCAAAATGACTTGTGAAATGAATCATGATTTTGACTTGACCACAATAGGGTTGTGATATGAAAATTCAAGTTCCCACTTAGGTGTTATAAAACCTTCCACTAGCTTTCTTTGCTTCTGAACTCAGTAGAGATAAATCTGGCTTTTTGCAAAACAACCTAGAGCTTAGTATTCCTATTCGAACCCACTTCACTTGTTAGTATTAGTTTGCGAGTACTTAAAGAGTACTCATGGCTTTGTCCCTGGCTATTCCCATGACCATACTATGAAGAGGACTATCAAGAGGATAGACCGCAGGAAGGTTACGACAACTAGGATCATCTCCCATCGTCAGCATTACCTGTGACCATGAAGATGGAGCCTCGCCCACGCTATCGTTATATTTCCGCTGCTTGATTGTACTAAGACTAGATCATAAGATCCTTTATTTGTTGTAAGACCTTATGTATGGTTTGTAATAGATGACGTACTATGATATCCAATCTGTTTATGTCTCGCAAAAATGATAATCCTGGGATTGCGATATATGGCATAACAGATATCTGGGATTAAAAATCCGGATGTTGACAAAACGCTTCGCCGCAACAGAGGAGATGAGACTCAAGATCGATGGCATGCTTTAGTAGTTTGGAGGAGTGGTGAGGGTGGGAGTGGGTTGACATGCTTGCACCTCGTGTTGTCTTCCCTGCCAAAGTTTCCGCTGTCTTGTAATAAAAAACGTGACTTTGAGAACCATGCTCCCTTGCTACTTTCCTTGTTTCGGCTATGCCTTCCGCTATGTTGGTGGTTGCTGTGGAGCGATGTAGGTCTTACTTTCTTTTTAGTGCGGCCTTTGTAGCAGGTGGCTGTCTAGGCATGTGTACCCTGCAGGGGTTTTCCTTTCTTTTTTTCTTTTCTGTTTGAACCTAGTGCGATCTTTCAATATAAGCTGGCCCCTTTGGGGTCTTGTTTCAAAAAAAAGAGGGCACAAGACATTTTTTAGATCTGTCCAAACCAATGGGGAGCGTTGGGGGTCTGGAGCCTCATTGGACCAAAAGGGCTTTATGGCTGTCTGCGAAGATGTTCGTAGAGATGTTTAGATACTCTCTCTTTTTTAAATAATGTTTAGATGCTATTAACAAGGAAGAAGTGTAAGAATATGTCATATATACAATGTATGCATGTATGTGCATGTTAGGTTGAAATTTAAATATAAAAATATGTAATTTGTATCAAAAAGAGAAACTGTCCAAGTACTATATGAGGACTGGATTTTTACTCCACAAAAACTACAAAGATCATTTTATTTTATTTTTGTATAGGCCACATAAGGGCATTCACAGCGTTGTACCAAAAGTGGTTCCATATTGTATTTTTGGCTTTTAGAACTAGTTCTCTATGTTGTAGAGGTAGTTCTAAAACCAGTCAAAGAAAGAACCGGAGTAACTTTTGCTCCGATGCCAAATTTCTGGATTGAATAAAAAAATACATTCTCTCACGGTTGGTGGGGAAGGGAGAGGAGATGGATAGAGATGAGAGATAGACGGTTGGGGAAAAAACATTTTATTAGGTTATCTGCGTTAGTATCAGGACCCTCCGGACAGATTTTTAGAACCAGGCAACGTTATAGAGCCCTTGCTATATTACACAATAATGCCAAATAGTATAATATGTCAGTTTTGGCTTTGGCCACATTGTGGCTGCCTAGATTGTTTTTTCCTTGAAAAATTAAACGAGTAAATGTCCCAATCATTGTACCTGCGCCATTTTTCTCATATATTTTTTACCTTAAAACACAATTTTTGAGATTATTTAAAAATCAAGTCCACTTAGAGCATTTCTAGTCGCGTCCCAAACAACACCCTAAAGGCCTGGACATGGGAGCAGAAAAACACACCCAACACTGTATGAGACCCTGATGCATGGCTCAATAGGATTGATAGAAACTCATACCAATAAGTTGCAACTTCTTTTCCAAAAGCTTTTCGTACTATAAGGTTAAGCGTGTTTGGCTAGAGAAATTTTAGGATGGGTGACAGACCGGAAAGTGGGTAGCTGGTGCGCACGAGTGAGAACAAAGTGCGCAGAAAAGACTAGTGTTGGTCTGTAGGGTTAGTCTAGAGATCCTATTAAGCTGCCAGAAGTGACAGCCGTCGGTCCGGAGTGACCGGAGATGTTACACACTGTCACGTCCAATAGCGTGTTCGGCGTGTCGAGGCCATCCCCGCTTCATATGGGACATACTTGGCATGCTGGACGCATCACAATGACGACGTGGCACTTGGCTAGCCAGCCCTGTCATTGCCACAACGGCTGGTTTACATTATTTATTGTGTCATCATCCCTACGACCGTTTAATGGCGGCGTCGGTTCATTAAGCCGGCATAGGTACTCGTCCTATCGCCGCAGTGGCGCGTGACCAGATAGAGAGTCGTCCCGTCGTTGCATTACAACGTGGCTGACACAGGGAGTCATCCCATGGCATGTGGCCAACACAGAGAGTCGTTCCTTCACCGTAGTGCAGCGTGGCTGACATAGGGAGTCGTCCCGTCGCAGTGGCGTGTGGCCGGTGCAGAGAGTCGTCCTGTCGTTACAATCACCATTGATGTATAAAGCGGTTTGACTCCTGCGCCGCTTAAATGCTGGTTGCTCGAGCCACCGCGATATCAATGAGACGGCACTCGGCCTTTATAACTAGGCCACACGAGCTACATTTTATCCCACAGGCACTCCGTTGTCGGTTCGATCCCCTAGCTCATCCACATGTGCACCATGACTATAGGTTCCAAGGGAAGGTGCCGTGGCCGTGGGCGGGGCATGGGCTTGATGGAGAAAGGACGATGATGGCGTGGAGAAGGGGTCGTGGCCATGGTCGTAATGCAATAATACAAGGATGCAACAAATCAAGATTTTTTTACTTCTATTTATTCTATGACATTTGGGGCACTGGGTTGGGAAGATACGTGTCCCAAATGTGATAGGGTGCGGCGGCCTCCCTAAGGGACCGATCCAACGCTTCTGTGATGTCGTTTGTGGAATGCGACTGAAGATGCTCTTAGACCCCCTTCGATGAAGAAAAGTCACAAGAAAAAAGCAATATGTACCTGAGACAAGAAGAGAAGCGCGATGTGAGGAATCTAAAACCAACCTAGGGTTTTGTGCCCCTTATCAACGACGCTGCCGTTTCAATCCATCTCCGGTGGCTTTGGACATTAGAGGTGTGGCAGACCATGGACCCTCGCCGGTGGGAGGGTTTTCATATTTGTTTAGGTTGTTTTCAACGTCTTCTTTGAAACAGTGAGGCAACAGCTACATCGTGGAACCAGAATAAGGTCCTTCCCGTCGTATCCTCACTTCGGTGGTGTGTCTAGCACGAGCGGAGTACGCATGGAGTCGTGTGTCCAGCGGATCTCTTAGAATCTGGTGATTTTCGTATTTATTTGTGTGATTTTGGGTTAATATCTCCTAATTTACTGTTGTAATAATTGGTGATTGCTGCTACTCACTATGACTTTCTGTCTGTCTACTATAATAAGCTCTACTATAACAAATTTTATCCAGCTTTGATGATGGAAGAGAAAGAACGACGCGGTCTTCACTAGTTTATAATCGTTTACTAGATGATCCAATGATTTATTTATTATTGTTGTTTACTTTTGGTTTTGGTGCTGTCTTTATTATTAGTAGATAGTGAATGGTCCACTTAGACCGAGGTTTTGGTGGGTATTTTCGGTAAGTTTCTTCTTTATTTATAAAAAAAATTCCAGAGTTCCATTGCACCAATCGCGGAACTAGCTTTACCAGTGCTCTCCATCGCAAGCAAAACTGCCTGCACTGAGACTCACTGATCGCTCCCTTGAACTAGCCCACACCGATGAAGCCTTCTAGATATTCACGGTCACGGCGACTTCGCGCTGCTTGCAACTTGCAGGACAGCCACCAAGTCGCTGCAGCCGCTCCGCCACGGCAAGACGGGATACCATCTTGCCGCCGGCGACACGATATCCGAGTCCGACGCCAAACTGGTAAGGAATCCCTGATCGTAGAGATTCTCTTTTTAACGAATCTAGCGATCCTTTTCTTGTAGGGGGACCAGTCGGTGGAATGGGGTAGATCGTTAGGAACGTCTTTGCGGGCGTCAGGTGTTTGCGGAAATGCCACAAAGCTGAGAAAGTAAATTGCAGCCAAGAGGCAACGATGTCATATACTCCCTCCGTCTCAAAATAGATGTCTCAAATTTGCCAAAATCTGTATGAATCTAGATACTATTTAGTATATAGATTCGTCCAAATTTTAAAAAACCTAAGACATCTATTTTGAAACAGAGGGAGTAGTTATTTATCTGTAGTTGGTCTCCACTTAGTTTTACCAGACAATAATTGCCCATTTAGGCACCTAAGTAGAAGTGATGGATGATTGAATTCCTACTACGCTGGCTGGCGGTAGGAATAGCTCATCATTGAAAATCTTACACAATGAGGGCGGCCAATAGAGGATTGGAGGAAAACAAACATGAGGTCTCTCATGTTTCCTTCTCTCCGTGTATGCAATTTCTGATTTTCTCCTGTGTTGTTTGTATCCAAATAGTGCTTTTGAATATTTCATTTTGTATTGGTTCCTGTAGGAATCAAGAGCATATGATACCACAATTCTTGTGGTTTACCTACTCTTATGTTTTTTTATACCTTTCTTCCAGTTAAGGCCTTAGTCTAGAATAACAAGTAAAGTAGAAGGTGTTTAGAGGAAGCTAATGACTGCATAGTTCTTTCGCATAGAGTCCGTACCTTGATCATGAGCTGACTCAAGCATGGAGTAAGTCATGAGCCTTGTTTTATATAAGGAGATCTTACTTTTGCTCAAACGTCGAGGTCGAATTACAAGGATGCCACTGATGAACAGAACTGCAAGCTCCGAGAGCATCAATTTCTTCACTCCCAGATCCCAGTATCACGTGTGTATAGATTCTCTAAGAACATCTACATGCACACAAAGAGTGAGAGACAAGATATTCATCAGTCCTAAGCATCTTGATACATGCATTTCATGGTTGTATTGCCTGCTCCTTCCATGTTCTACCGTCAGGTTCCAAGAGCATAGCTTTTGCCCCAGGAAAGTTTCTAACGGTTCTGTTCTTCGTGTGCAGTCCAGGCGCAGGCAATGGTCCCCCGCTAGCTCTCAGGGCCTGACCAACTGTCTAACTCAGCTGGCTGACAGTTCAACTCTAAGGTGTGACCAGCCATCTTGTTACCACATAATTCGTTCTTGTGTGCTGGTTTCTGTTGTTGGGTTGGTTATTTTCCTAGCAGCTTCCAGTGGCTGTTAAAGGCAGATCATGACTGAGTTAGATAAGAGATTATGTGTTCATGCATGGGTTGAACTTAGGGAACCATGCCATTCCATCATATTTACCAAACAAATACTTTACTTACGCACCGGCCTGTCATTCAATCGTTGTTCTTTTTTCTAACAATATCGGCCTGCAATTGAGATAGACAATGTCTGAATTTGTCAATATCTTTTTGTTTGGCACTGATGTCACTGTGATCCTCATAGAAAAAGTCTTTGCTTGAGAAATAGAGTGTGAGTTGATAGTTATTATATCTGTATACTTATTAGTGTGACTGTATTGGTTGTAAACAATGTGCAAGTTGATTATGATGACATCAAAGATATGAATATTTATTGGCTTTATTTTATGAAGCTGTTGAAAGGAGTGTCATCTTTAGTCACCAGCCTTTTGTACAAATGTGTTTTTTATTGTACTAGTTAATGCAATCAATCAAACACATTCACTTGCCTCCCAGAAAGTCAATACTCACATTATTTATTTATTTCCCTCAGAAGAACTTGCTCAACCATTTTTGTTCTTCACCCTGCAGTTGTGAGTTCTGGGCGTTCCAATGGCTGAGTTACTGACAAGCATGGTAATCGGTCAACTGATGTCAATGGTGAAGGACAAGGCGTCCAGCTATCTCCTGAAACAGTACAAGGTGATGGAGGGCATGGAGAAGCAGCACAAGATCCTCAAACGCCAACTGCCGGCCATCCTGGATGTCATCACCGATGCTGAGGAGCAGGCGACTCATAGAGAAGGGGTGAAAGCCTGGCTCGAAGAGCTCAAGACAGTGGCCTATGAGGCGAATGAAGTCTTTGACGAGCTGAAGTATGAGGCACTCCGTCGCGAAGCCAAGAAGAATGGGCATTATGGCAAGCTTGGATTTGATGTAGTGAGACTCTTTCCCACTGACAATAGAGCTGTGTTTCGTTACAGGATGGGGAACAAGCTCCGCAGGATTGTCCAGACCATTGAGATCCTTGTTACTGAAATGAATGCCTTCGGGTTTAAATATCAGCAGCAAACACTGACATCCAAGCAGTGGCAACAGACAGATTCCATCATCGTTGACCCAGAGAACATTGTTAGCCAGTCAAGATATGAGGAGAAGCAGAAGATTGTTAAGATACTAACTGATCCTGCTAATTCTGCAACTATCACGGTCCTTCCCATTGTTGGAATGGGTGGGTTGGGTAAGACCACCCTAGCACAGCTCATCTACAACGACCTTCAAGTCCAGAAGCATTTCCAAATAAAGAGGTGGATCTGTGTCTCTGATGATTTTAATGTTTATGGCATTGCTCGCAAGATCTGCAATGGCCCTGGTGAGAATGACAATGAGAAAGCACTACACAAGCTTCAGCAAAAACTCAGTGGAAAGAGATATCTTCTTGTATTGGACGATGTCTGGAACCGAGATCCTGATAAGTGGGACAAGCTAAAGGCATGCCTTCAATATGGTGGTATTGGTAGTGCCATATTGGTGACAACTCGCATCAAAGGAATTGCGCAACTTATGAGTACAGTTGAAGCCCATGACATCGCAGTTTTGGAAAAGAAATTCATAACACAAATTTTTGAAACAAGAGCATTTAGTTTGCCACAAAGTAATCCTGCTTGTGAGATCCTCAATATGGTTGATGCTCCTGAACTACTCAATATGGTTCAGAAGTTTGTGGAGAGATGTGGTGGTTCTCCCTTGGCCGCAAAAGCACTAGGATCTGTACTGCATACCAAGACTAGTCTGGAAGAATGGAGCGCTGTGCTAAACAAAAGCATCATTTGCACAGAGGAGTCTGAAATTTTACAGATACTGAAGCTCAGCTATGACGACTTGTCATCAACTATGAAGCAGTGTTTTGCTTTCTGTGCTGTATTTCCCAAGGATTATGTTATATGTGTGGACAAGCTTATCCAACTATGGATCGCAAATGGCTTTATCCAAGAACAAGAAGGAGTCCGTCTTGAAACCATTGGTAAACAGATTTTCAATGAACTGGCCTCAAGGTCATTCTTTCAGAATGTCAAGCAAGTCCTAGATGAGAAAAATCAAGACTACTCCAGAGTTACATGTGAAATACATGATCTTATGCATGATGTTGCACTGTCTACTATGAGAAAAGAATGTGCTACTGTAACAGAGAAACCAAGTAGAACTCAGTGGCTTCCAGAATCTGCTCGGCATTTATTTTTGTCATGCAGAAAACCAGAAACTATTTTGAATGATTCTCTGAAAATAAGATCACCAGCTATCCAAACACTGCTATGTGATAGTTATATGGAATGTTCACTGCAACATTTATCAAAGTACGTCTCTTTGCAGGCATTACAACTCTATATACGGAGAGAATCATTCCCACTGAACCCTAAGTATTTGCATCACCTGAGGTACCTTGATCTCTCAAGAAGTTGTATCAGAGCACTTCCTGAAGATATAACCATTCTATATAACCTGAAAACGTTGAACCTTTTTGGCTGCAAATATCTTGATCGACTTCCAAGGAAAATGAGCTACATGACTGCTCTCTGTCATATCTATACTCATGGATGTTCAGAGTTGAAGAGCATGCCTGCAGACCTCAGAAAACTCACTTCCCTGCAGACACTTACCTGTTTTATAGCAGGTACTGGTTCATATTGCAGTAATGTTGGAGAGCTACAACATTTAAACCTTGGTGGTCAATTAGAGCTACTGCAGCTAGAGAATGTGACAGAAGCAGATGCAAAAACGGCAAACCTCGTAAATAAAAAAGAACTCGTAGAACTGACATTAAGATGGACTTTTGGTCGTGAGGAGCAACGACATTATCATAAGGTGCTAGAGGGTCTCAAACCACATGACGGAATGCAAGTTATAAGGATATATTCCTACGGAGGCACTAATTTCCCGACATGGATGGGTATGTTGCAAAACATTCATCTCTTTCATTGTAAAAAGTTGCAATGCTTGTTCAACCGTCATACATCCTTCACTTTTCCAAAACTGAAGGAGCTTACACTAGAGCATCTACCGGTGTTCGAGAGATGGTGGGAAAGAAATGGAAGGCAAGGAGAAAATATAATATTTCCGCAGCTTGAGAAGTTAATTGTTAAACATTGTGGAATGCTGATACATTTACTTGAAGCACCATTGCTTGAAGAACCGTGTGGTGGAGATTATGCAATGGTATACTCAACATTTCCAGTTCTGAAGTTACTTGAATTGGAGTACTTGGAGAGGTTCCAGGGATGGGAGAAAACCGAGAGAACTCAGGGAGAACATGTATTGTTTCCTCGACTTGAAAAGTTGTCAATTCAGAAATGCCCAGAGCTGATCACATTACCTGAAGCAACCGGAGACCATACTGCAGTACGTTCGGCATTTCCTGCACTAAAGGTACTTGAATTGGAAGACTTGAAGAGCTTTCAGAGATGGGAGGCAGCCAAAAGAACTCAAGGAGTGATAATGTTTCCTCATCTTCTGAAACTATCACTTCAGAAATGCCCAGAGTTGATAGAACTACCAGCGGCACCTTTGCTTGAAAATCTGTGTGCTGGACATTTTAATATGGCACGGTCAGCATTTCCTGCATTGATGGTACTTGAACTGGAAGACTTGAAGAGCTTTCAGAAATGGCAGGCAGGCAAAGTAACTCAAGGTGAACAGATAGCTTTCCCCCGTCTTGAGAAACTATCAATTAAGACATGCCCAGAGCTGACGGCATTACCAGCAGGAACATTTCAGGGAAGATCACTTGGTGGTAATGATATGAAGGAATGGTCTGCATTTCCAGAATTAAAGGAACTCCAGTTATATGATTTAAAGAGTTTTCAGTGCTGGGGGGTAACAGAAGCAACTCATGGTGAACAGCTAACCTTCCCTAACCTTGAGAGTGTTCTTCTTGGGGAATGCCCAAGGTTAACAACTCTACCGGAAGCACCAAAGCTCAGTGTACTGGACATAAAAAAAGGCAACAAACAGATGTGCCAGCGGATAGCTAGATATATTACTTCCTTGACCAATCTGAATTTGGAGCTCAAAGACACAGAAACAGCTCTGGGTGAGCATAGTTTACTTGTGGTCAGCAAGGAGGATTGTAAACATAAATCCCCTCTCGTGGTCATGAAGTTATGTTGCAACATGTTCTTCCACTCAGGTGCACTATCTATGTGGACATGTTTTGTACAGCTTCAAGATTTGGCAATCTACAACTGCAAAGCACTCGTTCATTGGCCAGAGAAAGAATTTCAAAGCTTGGTAACCTTGAGTAAGTTGAAGATAAAGGGATGCAGTAGCCTGACCGGTTATGCACAAACTCCTGAACCATCAACAACAGAAAGTTGTCAGCTTCTGCCACGCCTGGGATCTCTTGAGATAGAGAATTGTAAAAATTTGGTAGCGGTGTTCGACGTCCCGGCATCTCTCAAGAAAATGGATATTTCAGTCTGCGCTAAGCTCGAGTATATATTTGGCAAGCAGCAGGGAAAATCAGAACTACATCAAGGGTCTTGCGGTGACGATCGCTCCCTTCCATGCCTGGAAAAATTATGTATAGATGGCTGTGCTAGCTTGTCAGGGGTTTTCATTCTTCCTGCATCCCTCAAGGAAATATATATTCACCGCTGCAGTAATATTCAAGTCCTATCATGTCAGCTGGATGGACTCCAAACACTAGAAGTCACTGCCTCGACAAGTGTATCTCTAATGATACGGGATTGTGATAGCTTGTCACTGGTTCTCAATCTTCCCATTTCCCTGAAGAAACTAGACATTCGACGTTGCAATAGGTTGATATCATTAGAATCACACTTGGGAGATCTCTCATCATTGGAAGAACTCAAGGTTAGGTGCTGCCGAAACGTAGCATCCCTACCGGATGGGCCACAAGGCCCACAATACACTTCTCTCCGGTGGCTTGAAATTAGATACTGTCCTGGTATAAAAACGCTCCCTGGATGGGTGCAGCAGCAACTGGGCAGCCTCCAGGAGAAAGATCTGGACGCCTGTTATGAAGGTACATTCCAAATTCTGTTTGCTAGATTCCGACAACAAATGAAAGCATCCATTGATGTGCCTTGACACCTTTTGTTGCCATTGTGTTGTTTGGATACATATGCAAGCTGGCACACTAGTTTTTTAATTATTTGAAGATATACAAAATGACTCCAAAGTTGCAACGTTTTATGTATGACAATCACAAAGCTACCGTCTTATAATATATAGTTGACGATCAAGAAATCATGGGAAATATATTTTTTACCATTATTCATTTCAAATGCTTTTGTTAATGTACACATTTTATGATTTATTAATTGGTCCAGATGCATTCTGACATCTTTGTGATCAGGGCCTAGGTTATTGAAACCAAATACATGGAAATATGCCATCTCTAGAGATTAGCGCCATCGTCAGCAGCATGGAAATACAAAGGCAAGTTATGAAAGAGGTTCGTATGAACAGTATCTATATCCTTAAGTCTTCCATGCATAAATTAGTACTAGGATCCTTCAAGTTGATGCTTCTTGTTGTCACTCCCTCTGCCCCTATTGAATTGGCTCCCTCGTTTTCTGTGATTTCCTTGACCCTCAGTTTAACCAATAGTACACGAAACATGTAGGTCATTAAAAACTATATACTCCCTACGTCCCTATTTATATGGAGCCCACGTAGTTTTGAGGTGTGTAGCAACTCAGAAGCCAATCTCTACAGCTTTCAGAATGCATGCATATTTGGTAACTCGTAGATCGATCTGTAGTTGAGGTTGCACCATACATGATCTGTCAACTGTACCGATCAAGGTGGCAGAACCATCTCATAAGACAGCCGTACAGGTTCATAGCCCAGTTACAGGTCCGCTCTAGAGTCCGGTTGTTGACCAGTCCCAGAGATCACAGCCGTTGTTGCGGGGCGCGGTCACCATCTTCAAGCCCAGTCCTGTCCAGCAGCCGCGTACCTGAACTGAACTAGCAACCATGCCATGCCAGCAATTCAGCATGCACCGAACTGAGCCGGTGATGCAGAGTAAATGGTCCCCCCCCCCCCCCCCCCCCCTTTCGGAAAAAAACTGAGCCGAGTCATGTGGCCACCTGGTTGTTGCGTGCCAGCGCCGCCGCCGGAAGTGAGGCCCAGTTCGTGACCGAGCGACGACCTGCCTGGAGAAGCTACACCCACTTTCAGGAAATTATTGTTGAAAAGAAATCATCAGCGGACCATTGGTTAGAGAATAAGCAGAGCAACGCCCAACTCATCCAATGCAATTCCTTTTTGCTAGTCTCTCCTCTCATCACCGATCAGTCCTCCTTTGCTCCTGAAATCTCTTTGTTTGTCTGTCCAACAAGTCTTGGCTGTCCAGGCAATGAAAGACTAGCTAGCAAACATAAAATCTCTGGAAGATAAAATGGTCTCTTATCTATACACGTGTAAGGCAACTACATAATTAGCTATGCTAAATTGCTACTCCCTCCGTTTCAAAATATAAGATGTTTTAGGTTTATGAAGAAAATGAATCTAGACTTGTTTTAATGTGTAGATTCATCCTAAAGTTGAGTGAACTTACATCCTGAAACAAGTCTAAATTTATTTTCTTCACAAACCTAAAACATCTTATATTTTAAAATAGAGGGAGTAGTAACTAAGATCCAGACCTCCGACTTGCTAGTTCTAGGTACCAACATATACATCTGGAACAAGAGAACGGACATGGATGCCCTGCTGCACATGCATCTGCTTTGCTGAGCAGCCGATCCGTCTGGATCAATCGACCTAGGTGGTGGTTTTCCTTGACGGCGGGCCGGCGACATGGATACGGAGACTGACGTGCAGAGGAAAGGAGGAAGGGTAGATCGGGCGGCGGCGAGCTAAGGAAGCAGAGTTGGGCCACCATGGAAGTATGGAGGGAATATATTCTACTCGTGGCAGTTGGCTGTGCGTACCGGATGCCAAAGTACTTTACTTGCTTTGGTGAGGTGGGTCGATCAAGGATCTCCGTGTGTCCGTGTACCTAGAGCAACGTATGTACAGTACGCTTTTGTGCATTAGAGTATGCATGATTTGGGACCTTTTGAGTAGTCGTTTCGATCGATGGATCGATGGATGGATGGGACATGGATGTAAGGTACCAAAACACGGCGCCACCAGCTTCACCTGTCGGTGGGTGGAGAACGGAGAAGGATATATAGTCTCAAATCCATGCGTTTACATATGAATGGAGTGAGTACGTCAGTCGGTGTGGGAACTCGAAGTATTTAGTTTAATTAATCGGCATGCACCGCATGGATTTGCATAATTAAGAAAGGTACTCCCTCCGTTTTAAAATATAAGATGTTTTAGGTTTGTGAAGAAAATGAATCTAGATTCATTTTCTTTACAAACCTAAAACATCTTATATCATTTTCTTCACAAACCTAAAACATCTTATATTTTGAAACGGATGGAGTAGTAGCTAGTAGCTTAGCTAGCAAGAGATCTCTTGACTGCGCACGCATATATATAAGTAAATAAAGAAGTCACATGGCGCCCCGTGGGCATATATCCATCGATCTCCCTCTCGAGAGAGGGAGAGAGAGAGAGAGAGAGCAGAGCAGAAGATAGCAAAACAGAGAAAGCAGAGCAGGGCTTGGTGGCCTGGCCTGGTCTTGGCCTGCCTACGCTGCAATCAACTCTCGATTGACTGTCCGAGTAAGCAAGTAAGCAGCAGTGTAGTACTATTTCGTAGTTCGATCTGAGCTAGCTTAGGCAATTAAGGGAACCACCACCACCACCACCTCCTCCTCCTCCTCCTCTTGTCCATTCCCAACCTCGCCTACCCAGCGGCAGCGGCGGAGGAGGGCGATGCGGTTGGACGGAGTTTCAGCGTCGTCAGCCGGCCACCAAGCACAGCCCTCCCCTTCCATGGCGTGCATTTCAGTTCCATTCCATTTCATTCCGGCAGGCAGGCAGGCATACAGGTATGGTGGGATCCCAATTCCATTTCAGTTTCCCCCTCAACTTGCTTGCCTGGTTGGCCTTTCAGGTCTCCACCTACCTTTACCTCCTTCCTTCCATTGTTGCAGTACGTCCCTTCATAATTCCCCTCATTCTTTTCCTCATTCAGCATTACCTAATGTGTGTTTTTCCCTATTCAAACTCCTTTTCTATCAATGAATCGAGATGCAAACCTTTGGCATTTTCGCGAAAAGAATTTCTCTAGTCTATATCGACTTGTTATTAGTACTGTATGTGTTTTCACTTAACTATCATGGTGATCTACCTACTTCTCAGGATCCTACATATGCCGCACTTACATGTATTTATTTCCTCTCATGAACGATGAACATCTACATTCATTCCTTAATTGTACTGTGGATATCCCTTCCCTTCCCACCTAAAATAATTGCAGACCTGCGGTACCTGTCTGTTGTTCAGTAATAACTGATTCCCAACTTCTTGTGAATTATACACCTCTGCCAGAGTGCCACTGCCGCACTAGGAAAGTAAAGGCTCGCTGCCTAACAAAACTAGGACCGCTCCCAGAAGCAGTAACGAAAGGAACTTACAACCGCCACTACTACTTCTAGGCTTCTCGCTCTTGTGTGTGCACAAAGCAAAGGAGTGCTCTCTCCATGCCATGCTACTTGCTAGCTATATACAGTGGCGCATGCAAGTGTTGGCATGGGGTAGCACAGGACACCTTTGTAAAATAGCAAATTTTCACCATGTGTGCTACCCCTAAAACCAGCCTTTTGTCACCTGGGGCACCACTTGTGCACCCCGATCATCAGGTCTCTAGCTCCGCCACTGGCTATATATGGTTTCAGTTACATGCTCACTTCTTGAAAAGAAACTCATGTGTGTGTATCCCTTTCATCTTCCTCATGTACAGGAACACAATCCCCTGCAACTGCTAGCTAATCACTATCAGTGTGCATGACACCCCCTGCTGTCCTTACCAATGGCCTTGAGGATCCCTGTCACTCTCCAGGAACAAATGGAGGACCAGACCATCATCCCAAGGCTTCTGCCTCCAGAACAACCTCCGCCAGCGGTCCCAAGGCCGGAGAGCTCACGCTCCCCAACGGCGACATCTACTCCGGCATGCTTCTATCTGGCGGCGACATCCCTGAGGGCACGGGCCGGTATGTATGGTCCGGCAGCTCCTGCGTGTACGACGGCGGGTGGCGGCAAGGGATGAGACATGGACACGGGAGGACCTTGTGGCCGCCCGGCGCTGTCTACGAGGGTGAGTACTCCGCCGGGTACATGGACGGCGAAGGGACGTACGTCGCCGGCCCCGACAGCTCTTGGTCCTCCTACAAGGGAGGATGGAAGCTGGACCGCAAGCACGGCCATGGCGTCCAGACGTATTGCAACGGTGACGTGTGCGAAGGTCCCTGGGTGCAGGGCCAGATGGAGGGCGACGGATGCAGGTACATGTGGGCCAACGGCAGCACCTACGTCGGCGCCATGAGGAACGGGCTCATGTCTGGTAAAGGGGTGCTCACGTGGAGCGCCACCGGGGACTCATTTCAGGGGAACTGGCTCGACGGCGCGATGCACGGGCACGGGCTGTACACCTGGAAGGACGGTGGGTGCTATGTCGGAACATGGACCAGAGGGTTCAAGGATGGCAAGGGCACGTTCTACCCAAAATGTTCCCGGCTTCCCGCGGCCCACGAGCTCTACATTGACGACCTGCGGAAGAGAGGTGTGCTACCAGACACCTCCAACATCCTCCAGCACCAGGCCGATCAAAAGTCTGCAGCGGGAGGTGCTAGTTTTCCGTCCAGGAGGAACCTGAGTTTCGACCAGCAGCGGCCGCCTTCCAAGAAGAGACCGTCTTTGCAGAGGCGCTGGAGCATCGGGGTGACCATCGAGAGAATCACCAGGCATGAACCAGGAGGTGCTGGCGGTTCTGACGAAACAAATGGATGTGAAGACACAGCTGGTTCTAACAGCTTCCCGATACTCGAGAGGGAGTACGCGCAGGGCGTTCTGATCAGCGAGGTCGTGCTGAATAACAAGAGCTGCCCGGAGTCGTCCAAGAAACTGAGACGTCGACAGAGCAAGATGATGAGGGATGTCAAGAGGCCCGGAGAGGCGATCATTAAAGGGCACAGGAGCTACGACCTGATGCTCTGTCTGCAGCTTGGAATCAGGTAATGCATATTGAATTTCAGTAGCTCATCCTTCTCTGCTTTGTGATCGGTAGATGGTTAAATGTGATCATACTTCTCAGGTACACCGTTGGGAAGATTACGCCGATTCAGAGGCGTGAAGTGCGAGCTTCTGATTATGGCCCCAATGCTAGTTTCTGGATGAACTTCCCCAAAGATGGATCACGGCTTACCCCTTCACATCGTGCTGTAGATTTTAAGTGGAAGGACTACTGTCCAATGGTTTTCAGGTTTGTTCCGTTTCACTCCCATTTTACCCTTAAGAGGAGTACATATGTTGGTCAGCATATGTTCCTCTGTTGATAATATATAGTACAGACCTACCACTTATCTTATAGCAACTAAAAGAATAAAATATAAGGATCTCATGAAGTATCTTGACTTTTTTTTCGAAATGGGGAAAACCCCGGCCTCTGCATCCATAGATGCACACAGCCCTTTATTAAAGTATCTTGACTAGTTCAACGCCTCAAGTATTGTACTCTGTTGCAATTTCTCTTAATCTTTCTTGTTCTGCAATGAAATTGGTTGCTTATGACTTTGGAATTTATTTGATTGCTTATGAACTCAAAATTTGGAGTTTCCTTGTTTTAGTATCTAGTGAGACACCCTCACAATACTATTTCCTATTTCAGGACATAGGAAGACTAATTTCTTGTTTATGTTTGATTACAGAAATTTGAGGGAGATGTTCAAGATTGACACAGCTGATTATATGATATCCATCTGTGGAAGTGATGCTCTCAGGGAGCTATCTTCTCCTGGAAAGAGTGGAAGTATCTTTTTCTTATCGCAAGATGACCGGTTTATGATCAAGACTCTTCGGAAATCGGAAGTGCAGGTTCTTGTTTCTATCTAATACTTATATGATAAGCACTGTCTCATTTGTTTTACTTCGAGGAACTGGACCCTGGCCACCTTGTCTACCAAATCCCAACACTTGATAAAAACAGGATATTTTAAATGATCAGAAATGGATATGTTTAACGATTCAGAGCTTTAGCTTATCTGACTATACTTTGTTCAGCATGTTCTCACAAGGAATGGATTTACTTATCCTTTAGTTCTTTTATTTACAAATGCAACTTTGTTTTTTCTTGACATGATATTTTCATATAGGTTCTTTTGCGTATGCTTCCACACTATTATCGCCATGTCCATACTTACGAGAACACACTCGTAACTAAATTTTTCGGCCTCCACAGGGTGAAACCTTCCAGCGGTCAAAAGGTAATAACATTAAATGTTCTTTGCGTTTTACTCTCTCATTTCAAAATATGAAACAAAAACATAAAATCTGTGAAACTTTTTGCAGCTTCGACCAGTAGTGCATACTAAACTATTTAGGTTGATCATGTAAAAATAATTCTATTGGATTTTTTCAAGGAAAATACTTCGGTAGTATTTTTTTTACCTGGATTCATGTAAAGGTTGCAGGGATGGTCAAAGTTACATACATTGTCCAAAGCTTCATATATGTTTGAACAGTGGTAGTATCATTCATCCAGTCCTAAAAGTATATTATTGTCATAATTGATAGTATATTCTAGTTACTTTTTTTAATAACGGTATGTTTATTAACTGTAGGTTTTGATTGTTTGTATCTGCAGTTCCAATTTGTAGTGATGGGAAACATGTTCTGCACAGAACTTAGGATTCATCGAAGATTTGATTTGAAAGGTTCATCTTTGGGCCGCTCTACTGACAAAATCAAAATCGATGAGAACACAACACTGAAAGACTTGGATCTGAACTATTCATTTTATCTTGAGCCTTCTTGGCGGGATGCTTTGCTCAAGTAAGCACGTTCTCTCTAAAAAATACACCTTTTTTTGACATGCAAAAAAAACAGCTTATTTTCATGCCCAGTTTTCTGTGTAACAAGCACATTCTATTCTTATTCTGTGTAGGCAGATTGAGACGGACAGCGAATTTCTAAGGAATCATGGTATAATGGATTACAGTTTACTTCTTGGTTTCCACTACCGGGCTCGTCAAAGCCTACAAGGAAGAGCATCGTTCCATGAAAACATTTTGCCAGATAAACTAACCGTTCTTTCAGAACAAGGTAAGCATGCAATATATATCTTCATTTCTCTGAATAAGTTGTCGAATTAATCCGCTTGCAATTTTTTTGCTTGCTGACATCGATAATGCAGATGCTGCGGAGGAGGATTCCACTCATAACTGTCGAGAAGGGCTGGTTTTAGTGCAGCGGGGTAGCGACCAAAAGGGCAAAGTTGCCGTCGGACCACACATAAGGGGAAGCCGCCTGCGTTCATCGTCTGCTTGTTTCGAGGAAGTAGACCTCTTGCTTCCAGGCACAGCAAGGTCATTAATCTTTGATAGTCAATTCTCATGTTCTTCCAATTCCAGTGGATGATTTGAGATGATTGAATCTGTTGCCAATTTGGACAGGCTTCAGATCCAGCTAGGGGTGAACATGCCTGCGAGAGCGGAGAAAGAAGAGAAACAGGCAGAAGATGGTGGCAAATCGTTCCGTCAGGTGTATGATGTGGTGCTCTACATAGGCATCATTGACATCCTGCAGGATTACAGCATGAGGAAGAAGATTGAGCATGGGTACAAGTCCATCAAGTATAACCCCTTGTCGATATCGGTTGTCGAACCCTAGTTCTACTCGGAGCGCTTCCTCAAGTTCATCCACACCGTCTTCCCTCAAAACTCATCTAACTAATAAATAATTCATCTTTCTTTCATCCTCCCTGGCAAAAAAAAAGTAAAAACAGTTCAAGGAAAGGCCTTTCCAGTATTGGTGCACATGTGTATGGTTTGAGATGGTTGGAAGAAGCACTGCATGGTCGTTAAAAAAAGCACCCATCCAACTTTTTTCGCGAAAACGCAAATTATTTGTGTTTCGATTCATTGATAGAAAGTATAACTTACAAGCCTCTGATGAAAGTCGAGGGCAAAATATTTCCGTCGAGTGCTTCTTCAAGACGCCAGAGTGAGATCCTCTGCTAAACAGAACTCTTGTCGATGAAAGTCGTGGTGCTCGTGCATTGTCCAAATTACCAAGAACTTGGCAGCCATAGCCAAGATGTGTTCCACTTGAATCCTGCAGGCCAACAACGGCTCAGCTAGGAGCATTGCTGCTCCGGCCTAAGCCCAAATCAGGGGTACATCGTTGGCACAGTGGCCACCTCTCAGCAACCTCAACAGACTTGCAAGCATGCAGTCTTTAGTAGCCCACCATCAAGCACAGAGGCGAACCCACCACTGCTCACCCAGAGGCCTAGAGGCTTACTCGAGCTGTCCGAGGAAGATCCTTGTGCGCAAGCCACCGCGATACCACTAGAGAGGCCGGCGTGCCATCTGCACCGCAGGATGCCTCCTATATGGCCAGCACTGAGATCCATGACGAAGAACTACGACCTGAACCAGAGAGTCTAGTCGTCTTGAACCAGAGAGTCTAGTCCTCAAGACGACGCCTCCATGGATGGTACAACATCAAAGACGCTGTTATTGCCTGATTTGGCAAGTCAAATATGAGGTTTTCACGTGGAACATGAGATCCTAGGCGAGAGAGGTCGATGACTCCTCAGAGGAAATGACGCCTTCAGGCGTCGCCTTCATCGACCCCAAAAGGCAGGGCTTTCGCTTGGAGCATAGTACCTCAACGCCGCAATCGAGCACCATCCGTTCTTCTCCTAGATCTCATGCACTACCCTTTCAACTCAAAGCTCCAGCCCTGCCAGGGCATCCTACCGGCTACACTTCTAGCGCGTCATATTGGGAGCATCCATGCCCACAAAAGAACAAGCCGCTTGAGAGGGGCATCACCGAGCCGCAAGCGACATGGGTACCGCCATGGGAGGAGTCGCCGATAGGTCTAAACATAGCCACCTCAGAGAAGCATCGCATGCCACCCAACACCACCCACCCTGCCACCAGCGCCATGCGAACACCTCGAGCCGCCATACCAAGTTGGCGTTCGGCTCAACTCAACAAGGCCAGAGCAGCAGCAGCCCGCGCTTGAAGCCGAGGAGGAGGTGGTTGGCCGCACCCAGGCATAGGGGCCAGAATGGCTGGGGCCCGCTTGACCCAGATCGGGAGCCAGCAGACCTGCAATGATGTGCTATCTCTGGCCGTGACCTGCGCTATCATAGCTCGCTGTCACCAGCCCAGCGTTGTCGCCTTCCCCAACTCCATCGTCGTAGACACCCGAGTTGTTCGTCCTCGGCACACAACCGTCAGGGTTACCTGCATCCCCCGCCGAACGAGCAGGTAGTGGAGAGGCCCGCCGCCGTTGGCACTGCACGGGCTTTGCCCAGCGGCTCTCGCCGACGGCATTGGAGGAGGGGGAGGAGAAAGGTGGGTCTGGAAAGAGTCTAGGGTTTCAGCCCCGACCCGCCCGCGGGGTACGAGCCATGAGGTCTAGAAGCACTCATCCAACTAATAAGGACATCTCCAATAGACACACTATATTTTGGCGCTATAAAAGCTATTTACAGTGTGTCGTATCTCCTTTTAGCATGCGATTTTAGCTGGGAGTGCACGGCTAGAAGTGATTCACTAGACGCTACAAAATAGAGTGCCGAAAACACTTTTTTTTAAATGTCTGAAACAAAGATCAAATAAAGTAAAAAAATAAACTGAAAATAGACTAGAAATATATTGCATAGAACATAGTTCAAACAAATGGTGCACAAACTTGAACGAATAGTTCGGAATAAAAACCCAACATAGATACTATATAAATTAAAAGTCGAAATCATCCTCCTCCGTCGAGGACTCCACCGGTGTCAACAACAACTGGTCGAGTCATCGTCGTTGTTGTCGGAGATTGTCTGCAGGACGGTGATCTATGCCTCGATGAACGCCCGGCATGCCGCTTTGGTGGCCATCCTCGCCACGTGGTCCACCTTGTGCTGCGCGTAGAAGGCCACCTCGACGGCGACATCTTCTAGGAAGTGGGCGGCCCACTCTGACCGTAGTCGCTCGTCTTCCTCTACGTCGTAGAGGCGACGAAGGCTCGCGCGGTGGCGGCGCCTCTCCTCCTCCTCGGCGATGAGGCGTGGTGGCGGCGCGAGCACCTCCGCCTGATCACGGTTGTTGACGTCGTGAAAATTCATCTACGCGCACGGGCGACCGAGGCACCAGGCCGCGGCGTCGAACGCGCGCGCGCCCTCATGCGCCATCTCGTACACGGCAAGGATTATGCGGTCACCGCCGGCATGGATCTCGGAGTGGAACATGTCGTTAGGACGCGCATGCACCCCGTGGTAGCTAGAGGAGTTGTGGTGGCGCGACGACATCTCGATGGCAGCGTGGGGCACTGGAATGCATGGCGGCGAACTTGCGTTAGACGGACGGCGAAGCAGCGCGTGGAAGAGAGGGAAACTTCACGACGGTTGAGCGGCGCGCACACTCAGTTTATAGCGCGCGCAGCAGCCCACACCCGAACCTTCCAAACGCGCGATTTAGTTCATCTTTCTTTCTTTCTCCCTGGCAAGAAAAAAACAATTCAAGAAATTGCATTCGCTGTATTGCTGTACACGTGTATGGTTTGAGATGGTTGGAAGAAGAAGCAATGCATAGTTGTTCAGGAAAAAAAGCAATGCATATACTGTATTTGTCAAAAGCAACGTTGACAAAACTTGGCAGAAGAAGTGAGTGCTCCATTATGCATGCATGGATTGGGTTGGGTTTTCTGTCACATTGAGTTGACCAACCACGAACCACCCCACTATACTACGCACACGTACATATAGATGCCACGTGTCTGATCCCAAACCCATCCATACAGTTGTCATTCAGTTCATCTGCTATTGGCTTAGCTAGTGGAGCTCATTAGGTGAGAAGAGGACATGCACCATCTCAGATGGTCGTGTCAGATGCAGATGCAGTGAGCACGCCTATAAATTGCATCTACATCGATCTCAAGAGGATCACAACACCAAAACCCATACACAAGCTAGATAGTTGGAAGCTACCTCGTTACACAATGGCGAACACCAACAAACAGGTTCTAGCTTTGGCTGCTCTCCTGGTCCTGCTCACCGGCACCCATCTCATCGCTGCCGCGAGAGCCCCGGTCGCTGTCACCGGTATTGGCGCTGGAGGAGGAGGCTATGGTGGTGGTGGTGGCGGAGGAGAAGGCGGTGGAAGCGCTGGTCATGGTTATGGCTACGGCTCGGGCTATGGGTCCGGTTATGGCTCTGGAGGCAACATTGGCGGTGGCGGCGGCGGTGGCCAAGGGGGTGGTGGTGGTGGAGGCAGTGGTGGCATGGGATCAGGGTACGGCTCTGGTTATGGCAGTGGTTATGGATCCGGTTACGGTTCTGGTGGTCAAGGCGGCGGGGGAGGTAGTGGAGGCGGAGGAGGCGGTGGATCGGGCTACGGTGGTTCTGGTGGTGGTTACGGGTCTGGGTATGGAGAAGGCTATGGATCAGGTGGTGGCATGAACGGTGGTGGTGGAGGAGGCGGCGGCGGAGGGGGAGGTGGCGGCAGTGGTGGTTTTGGGCATGGAAGCGGCGAAGGCCATGGATATGGTGGTGGAGGTGGCTATGGCGGCGAGCATGGCCACTGAACTGAACATCATCTATACATAGCAGTTGTTACCACTGTTTGTAAACAGAAATTAGTCTGGTACTAATAGAGAGTAATAAACACGGTGGCTACCCTTGGGTTGGGTAGATCAGCCGTCCCGACATGCATGTTGATAATTGTTGGTACTGTACTGTATTCATAAGATGGAATAAAGCTTATATGGTTTGAATAGTGATTTCTATGAGGCATATTACGTGCGGGATCAAACAAGCTTCATTTGTGCATGAAAGATCACTAACATACCATCCATGTTGTAATTACACGTCAGCTTCAATCCTCATCGAACTTGATCCGTTTTGCTTTAAAACATAGGAATTCACTTTCCTCCTTCCATCTAGAAAAAAATATATCATAATTATGTGATCAATTTTACAAGAATCCAGCAAAGATATTTCACAATAAATCATTGACGGGCAAAGATTTCGAAAACATATGTACACTACCTTGTCACATGTTCCATCTCTTAAGTCAAGTCATCGCCAGCTGAAACACCACTAAACTGCACATTAAGACATTATCAATAATTTAAGGAAAATATCCAATGACATATCTTGACAATCGAAGGAGATCTATAACTATGTATTCCAAGTACTTAACCGCACAAATGCTTAGCTGAGGCTAGGTACATGGTTAATTTTTGCTTACCACATAGAAGCTTAATCCAAAACTATCACTTATCAGCGTTTCCACTCCTTTTGATCCGGTTTATTTACTTACTCCTTAACTCTGAGATACTTCTTCGGTACTACTTGAACAAATGGGTCCAGTCCCTTCCTTCGGGCAATGTTTTCTCCAAGTACCACCCGCTTACCATTGGGTTGAAAGTCGTTGGTGAAAATTCAAACGCAATGTGAGGAGGTCATGGGCCCTTGGTAGGCCCACCAGGCATGAAGGAGGGATACTCAGAAGGGGCTGATCGGTGCTTGGTATGGGCCTGCTAGGCAACCTTCTTGGAGCACAAACCATGCAGAAATCAAGTCGAGGATCTCTCCAAGGATTATTTAGGATGCAATTTTTGTAACTGACCTTAGATCAGATGACTAATATCTTGTTAAAATCCACTTGTCCCCATAGGGAATGGCTCGGCACCTGTAACCCTAGGTCCTCCATAAAGGACCTAGGGAGCCACCGATCAGGCACACACATCTCTCTCACAACTCATCTAAAATCCATCACCTCACATCCACCATAGACGAGCTCTAGCATCCCTAGAGTTCGTCCTTGGGCATAATTAGTGTCGGGACCGTGGAGACCAGGGTCCCCACAAAACCTGCAAGAGCGGGCCACATTGACGCATTTCTCGCTAAGGAGAACGTGGAGACCTACAAGATCTACATATTCAAGGTGCTCGAGAAAAAGTACCCAGGTATCGATAATGTCAAGGCCAAGATTCATCATGAACTCCTTCATCAACAACATCTTTGAGAAGCTATATGGAGAAGCGCCAGCATGCCCTTGGCGGGGATCCAACACAACCCCTCCAACGCGAAGGCCCTTGAGATATGTTACCAAATCTAATGAAACTGAATATTGATAGAATGTAATATTTTTTTAGATAGTTTGGTCGCACTTACATGTAATTAATTTCATTAATTTAAAATATTTTATTTTTCAGAAGGAAACATACCCAAATCATGACAATATGTTACCATTGTTGGTTTGGTTATAGTAGCGTTTGCACTCTCTAGGCTATAGATATTCCCTCTTGATAGCCTAGTTTATGCATAAACCACCATCATAGTTTTGTGTATTTCTTTCTTCTATTTTTTTACAAGAAAATAAACCCAAAACATGACCCCATGTGTAAGGAATTTATTTTCTTACAAGTTATACATTTTCGTTAAAAATAATAAAAAACATAAGGTAATGAAGCCATTCCCACAAGATGAGAAGAATTTTTAGTTAACAAACATTAATTTTAAATCACATTCATCATTATGGATGCTAAATGAAGCCATTCCCACAAGATGAGGTCAAAATCATGACTCTCAGTTATATTTTTTAGATAGTTTGGTCACACTTACATGTAATTAACTTCACTAATTTAAATATTTTTATATTTTATTTTTTAGCAGGAATTAACTTCCTGCTTAATAGCCTAGTTTATGAATAAAGCACCATCATGGTTCTATGTATTTCTTCCTTCTATATTTTACAAGAAAATATACCCAAAACATGACCCCATGCGTAAGGAATTTATTTCCAGACAAGTTTTACATTTTTGTTAATTTTTTATTAAAAACCTAAGGTAATGCTATGAGAAGAATTTTTAGTTAATAAATGTTAATTTTAAATCAGATTCATCATTATGGATGCTAAATGAAGCCATTCCCACAAGATGAGGTTGAAATCATGACTATCAATTATAATTTTTGTTTGATTGTTTCAAAATAAGAGGTTCACACTCTATGTTATAGATCTTCATGCTTGATAGTCTAGTTTATGAATAAACCACCATTTTAGATTTGTGTATTTCTTACTCATATTTTCACAAGACAATATATTCAAAACATGACTTCATGCAGAAGGAATTTATTTATTGACAAGTTTTAAATTTTATTTAAAAACTTATATTAAAAACCTAAGATAATGTTATGAAAACAAATTTAATTAAAACATTAATTCTAAATCACATTCATCATTATGGATGCTAAATGAAGTTTGTGCCACAACATGAGGTCGAAATCATGACTATCAATTACCATTCTTAGTTTGCTTATTTCAAATTAAGAGATTCATACTCAATGTTATAGATCTTCATAAAGTCTAGTTTATTAGTAAACCACCATTTTATTTTTGTGTAGAATTTATTTTCTGACAAGTTTTATATTATCATTAAAATTAATATTAATTCTATGAAAAAAGTAGTTAGCAAACACTAATATTAAATCATACTCATTATGGATGCTAAATGAAGTTATCCCCAAAAGATGAGGTTGAAATCATGCCTATCAGTTACAATTCTTGGCTTGGTTGTTTAAAAGTAAGAGGTTCACAGTCATCATTATAGATCTTACTCCTTGATAGTCTATTTTATAAATAGGCCACCATTTTAGATTTGTGTATTTCTTCACTAGTACAAACTCATTACTTAGAGACTATGTCTAGAACCGGTTTACCTCAAAAATACAATCCATCGGCTGTGTTCATCACCTTGATGCGGTCGTAATTGTTTGATCGCCTCTAACTTTAACCTCAGACGGTTGTTAATTTGAATCGTCTCTAGTATGACTACCCCTCATCCGCTCGTTAAAGCAAAACGCCTCTAAATGGAGCCTGAGACGACAGAAATTATTGCCCGTCTCCCAGATCACTCAACCGCAGCCGGTCAGAAATATTAATCGCCTCTAGGATTCTACTGAAGCGTACAATTATGCCGCCCGCCTCGAAAACTCGCGCTGTGCATGTTCCCGAGGTAGCGTGCGCGTGTTGTTAATGTAATTAAAACATGGATATCGTGCTAGCCCCCACCCACACGAGTCCATACTCACATGTGTCCACTCGAGGACTATGAACGGTCCCGCGTATATAAACCCGTTCGGTCTTCTTCTTCCACGAACTCGTGTCATTTTCTCCCAATCTATCTAGTCACAAAACCCCAATCTGCTCCTTCCGCGTGCGCCAAAGCTCCTTCACTTGCACCACCGTCCTCCTCTTAGCTGCGTCATAAAGCGTACACGTGGAGACGAGTCGGAGGTGAAGCCAGTTGGAGGCGCAACAACACATGGCTCGATCGTTGCCGAGTAGGCGGAGGCGGCTCCGGGCAAGCACGCCGCTCTCCCGAGCAGACGAGGCTAGGGATCCATGCAGCCAGCAGTCTTCGTCGCCGTCGAGCAGCAGGTGGCCGACAACGTCGTGTTGCCAGCAGCAGATCTGGAGGAGGGGCAGGCGTCGGCAGGAGGAGGCAACCAGCGGGTGCTCTACATCAATGACCCCATCCTCCACCAAGAACTCCTCGACGCAGTCGCGGAGAACGACAAGTTCGAGGAGGAGGTCTCCGATGAAGGAGTCTGAGGTACTACTTCGCTAGCTTCTCTAGTCGCAGCCGCAGATTTTGTTGTTCATACGTAGGATTTGCTCAATCGTCTATAGATTATTTTGCTCTTGATGTAGGAAATATAAATGTTTGAACGGTTGATTGTTTTGGAGATTTGATTAGATCTGTTCATCTGGCAGCTAGTAAATTTACATTTACCTGGGTCTTGTTGTTGTTCATACATGACTTGTGATGTAAATTTAATCAACATGTAACATTTGATTTTAGGGTTTTTAGGGATTGCTAGATGAGTGTTTATTTCAATACACAAAAATTATATAACATTACATTTCTATTACTTACTGAGAGCAATGATTCAATTTTGCACCAAAAGAGTGCAAGATGAGACACATATATGATGTTTGATTTTTTAGGGTTGGTGTTAGTGAACCTGAGGCAATGTACAACAATATAAGTTGTGCAATTGGTACTTTGGTTCGCTAATACCATCTCTAAAAAACTTATTAGGCCCTAGATTTATTCTACACATATGAACTATCATCTTTGAACTGTTTATGCATTCATTATTAGGCCGATGATAGAAATTTGCCCCAAAAGTTAGAAGGGGCCAGGTGACACACATTTTGTTGGTGTCCGGTTTTTTAGGGACGGGTGAGTGAACCCGAGGAAATGTACACAAATACAGTATAGGCTGTGTTGTTGGTACTTTGGTTCGCTGACACCGTCTCTGAAGAAACTTATGAGGCCCCTAGATTTATTTTACATTTATATGAACAATGATCTTTAAGTTGTTATTGCATGCATTCATACTCTATAAGAATTACATTTCAGTTTCTCACTGAGGCCGATGATTGAAATTTGCCCCAAAAAATTGCAGGGATGGTGACACACTTTGTTGGTGTCCGTTTTTTAGGGCCGGGTAAGTGAACTTGAGGCAATATACACAAAACAATATAGGTTGTGTTATTGGTACTTTGATTCACTTACTCCGTCTCTAAAAAAACTTATAAGCCCCCCAGATTTATTCTACATTCCTATAAACTATATGATCTTTGAATTGTTATTGCATGCATTCATAGTGTATAATAAGAATTACATTTCAGTTTCTCACTCACTAAGGCCGATGATAGAAATTTTCTCCAAAAGACTGCAGGATGACACACATTTGTTGGTGTCGTTTTTTTATGGATGGGTTGGTGAACCTGAGGCAGCTACATAAACAATATAGGTTGTGTTGTTGGTACTTTGGTTCCCCAACTCCATCTCTAAAAAAATTATGAGGGCCCTGATTTATTCTCATATGAACTATATGATCTTTGAATTGTTTCTGCTATATATCTTATTGTGGCTAATGATTGAAAGTTTCTCCAAAAGATAGGCAACACACATTGGTATCAATTTTTTCAGGGATGAGTTAGCGAACCCGGGCCAATGTACAAGAACAATAGGTTGTGCAGTGGGAAATTGGTTCGCCAACTCCATCTTTGAAAAAATTATGAGGCCCCTGATTTATTCTCATATGAACTGTATGATCTTTGAATTGTTTCTGCTATATATCTTATTGTGGTTAATGATTAAAATTTGCCCCAAAAGAGAGGCAATACACATTGGTGTTAGATTTTTTCATGGATGAGTTAGTGAACCCAGGGCAATGTACAAGAACAATAGGTTGTGCAATGGGTACTCGCCATCCCTGAAGAAACTTATGAGGTTGTAGACTTTGTTCTACATATAACTCTAATTCAATCGATTTAATATTGTCTTAAATAGGTATGAGTTCTAAGTTATGTTCTTAAAAATCTACAGGAGGATTCTGATGACATGGACTCTAGCAAGTACTCCAAGGACAACAAGAGCCACTACATGCTGAGGAAGTTGCGGCGTGGGCAGATACATTTCCACCATAGGGGGAGACTGTTTTTCCCATTCCGTGGCAGAGTCATCGACTCAGACATCAACAACTTGATCCAGCATGCGGTGGGTGTTGGAAAAGGCCTAGTCTGAAAACACCAGCTGAAGACCTTGGCACGGTAGCAGCCTATGGAAAATTCCTTTGAAAATATGTCAGGACTGGCATGTTTCCCCTAGAGTAGGCTATGCACACTCCTACTGTTGCTGCCCCTGCTAAGGAGTCTCTGCGTCCCTCCTGCTATTGCCCCTTCTTATTTTGTATATGTTAATTATTAACCGGTTGCATGTGTAAGACAATTTCACTCTCGTGGTGGATATATATTAATCTCCTTTATATATGGAGTTCCTTTAAATTATAGTGTTTAATTATATATTACTGATCATGCACTAGTATAAACTTGTCAGTGATGCTCATGCACACTACCAAATATTTTTAGTGTTCAATTATATTACTTATCATGCTCATGCACACTTCAAAATATTTATAGTGCACACTACCTAACATTTGAATTAGTCAAATTCGAAACAGGTGCACTTTATTGCTCTGTGGCAAGCATGAACCTCATTTGCTCTTAATCCTCTTCGATGTATGAACCCCATTTTCTCTTAGGACTCAATTTCACTCTTCGCAGTATATATGTACTACGTCATATATTTTCTTCGATGTGTGAACCTCATTTGCTCTTAGGACTCTAGCAAGCATGTGTAAACACTTTCCTTTGCCTTTAAATTATAAATTATTCTCAAAATTTAAGATTAACAAAATCCGGAGTTCTGAATATATCCGGATGTCCGAATATTCACTCAACGAGATTTCCTTCAAAGAGTACATAAAAAAGGTTATATTGGTGAAACATTCATAACTAAATAACCAAACAGTCTCACTTCGTGATTAAACATTTGAACTAGTCAAATTTATAACAGTTGCACCTTATTGCTCTCAACAAGTCGCACGAACACTAATCGTTATGCCTTTCAGGGTAAAGATCCAAGGGTACTACGCAAATTATTTTCTTCAATTTATGAACCTCATTTAGTCTTAGGAGACTCAATTTCACTCTAGCAAGAACGTATAAACACCTTTCTTTGCCTTTAAAGTATGAATAATTCTCAAACTTTAGGATAATCAAAATCTGGAGTTCCAAATATATCCAGAGTTCTAAATATTAGCTTTTTCAAATTACTAGTCGTCTTAGCCAGTGAAGTTCTTGGCGGAAAATTATGAAATATTCAGAGAATGAATGTTCTTAGAGAAGTTTTCCGCTTGCAGCTGTCCGAGGCTAGTACTTGGCGGCAAAAATCTGAAAATATTTGGACAAGGATTTCAGATCTATGCCACTTTAGTTCTTCCCCGCCCGCCAGACCAGTGTCCACCACCATCGGTCCCCTGCATCTCCACCACTGTCGCCTCCGGTCAACTGCCTCTCCACCACCGCCTCCTCCGGTCCCCTGCAGTGCGGACGCTCTTCCTCGCATCCGTGGACCCCCTTCGTCGCCACGTAGGTATGAGCAAAAACTCAACCCCCAAAACCCTAAATCAGCAGCTTTGATTGAAGAATTTTGCCATGGAATTTGTCATTTTGCTTCTCGAATTTAAGGTTTAGGGTTACCGAGATGCAAAGACCCAACAACGCAGTCGGGTGAGCCTCCCCCAATCGGCCTGCATCTGTCCCAACTCCTTTCCCCTTGTATAATCTCAAAATCTGCAATTATCACTTCTAGCAATAGAGATTTATTTGTCAGTTCATTGGTCTCTCTATGTGTATTTTAATTGTCACTTCATTAATCTGCTTGGAACTTGATTGTATTTATATGCTCTATATATGTATCTATTTAACAGACGAGAACCTGCGGTGACGATGCAATATCGATATCTAGCAACGGCAGTTTTTGCTTTACCTTTGGTGGTTTTGATTTCCAGTCATCAGATGAAGAGCCCACCGAGAGGATTGAGTTTAGAGATATCAAAAGAACATCAAAATTGTAGTCATCTGTTTTGTACGCGTTCAGACGGTGAACATTAATTTGTTGTTGCATCAGGGCTTCAACATAAGAGGACACTGATTTTGATAAGCAGAGCCTTTTTGGAAACGACATGTATCTGAAAGAAGTTCATATAGACTTCCTCTTAGACTGGTGTGAACTCGAATTTCCACAAGAAATCAAGTACTACATCTACAGACTGCCCTATTCATCTGTTATGAAAAAGAAGTGCAAGCTGGTAAGATGATATATTCTTCATAATGTTATCAACAACAAGCTACCCTATGATATTTAAATACTTCTAGTAATCATACTTGCCCAGACATTTGGAGTTGATCAGTTTACTAGAAAATACCTAAAGAATCTCCTTGATGAACCTATTGATGTCCATATTTGGCAAATGAAGAGCAAAAATCCAAAGATGGTTAGAATGAAGATGGGAGCTGGGGCAAATGCAATCTTGACGACTAGATGAGAGAAGGTTGTGAGAAGCTTCAACCTAAAGCGGGATAGAATTGTCCTTTTTTGCTTTGATGAAAAAGATAATGGAGAAGTACATATACAGGTTGAGCAACTTCCACAGGGTGGCCCATTACAAATACAATGCTGGTTTATTAGAGAGTACTAATGCTAGCTGATTGATTTATGTAATGCACTTTGTATATACTGTAATACTGTGTAATGGCTAAATTTGTATGGATTTCCCCAACTATATATATCTGTCTAATGTTTACCGCGATCGAGCTGCTATATATATATATATGTTTTTGAGTTAATCTGTCTATCTGGCTGCTGAATCATGATTATATGTCATGTCAGCTATAATCGAGTTCGAATTAGCATGCTACTATTTAAAATAGTTTACACACATTAGAGACGGTCAGTTTAAAAATCCACTTCGAGGCACACTAGTTTGGAGACGTTCTTTGTTAGAATCTGATTGAGGTCGCATCACTATTGGAGACGGTCCCTAGTACAGTGTAACATCCCAAAAATATTGAACAAGGTTATCAAATTCCAATCACTCAAATTAGGGTTAACAAAAACTTTTGTTAATCCAAAATCAATATGAATGCATGTGTGAATGTGATGATTGTATGAATGCATGAATGGACTTGTGTGATTGATCTAAATAGCAAGTAATGGTTTAAAGGCGAAAACAACATCATATAAATCAATTCCAAGCAAAAACAAATCAAGAGAAAATCAAAAACAAATCAAATAAAGAAAACGGTCATTTTTGCCAATCTTGCTCATTAAACCACTTTGAGTGTTTGTAGTCCAAGATTTCAAACAGAAACAATTTTATTTCTTTTCACCCCTTGCTAGACCAAGTAAAAGTGAATCAAATACCACCTTTCAAACTCACAGAAACAATTGGCAACTTGATTCAAAAGACATTTCAAAATTGAATCTGGTTCATATGGGAAGATCACCCAATTCTCAAAAACCAACCAAACCAATTCCACTTGACCTTTCCAACTAACCAGAGACTACTGAGTATGTAACTAGTACACCCACAAAGTTGAATCAAAAATTAAAATTTAAATATTTTTTGGCCATTTTATCAAACACCTTGCAGACACAAAATAAACAAACTTCAAACACTATAGTGAGCAGTAATTTTGGCCTAACTTGTTCCCTATCTAGCTCACACTATACCCTCAGTAGATCATCTAACTTGTTTAACCCCTCTAGCTCACGGTAAAACCGACCACACCATCAATGGAAAGCATGCCGAGAGCACCCTTGCCACCCCAATGTCGCCGGCCAGCTAGGAGCCTCACTAGCCTCGCCAACCTTATCTAGCAGGCACTCCACCGTCCACCGCCACCCCTTGTCCAAGCCCCGAGCCTTGCCAGCCACTAGACCACCCTAGAATCGTCGCGCCCTATGCCTCTGTGCCATGCCGAGAGCGCGCCAGCGTGCCACCCGCGACACACGCCCACAGACCGCACGCCGCCCTCGCCGCGTGCAAGCATGATCACCACCACCCCAGCAACCCTGTAGACATGCCCGTTCGTCGCTGCGCAACCAGGACAGCCTGTGCGCCATGAATTTTCCTATGGACCCGCCCAGAGTGTCGCGATGTTCCGACCGTCTCGCACCGTCCCATGCCACGTAGCCATGCCGTTGAGCTTCGCCAGGGAGCACCGAACCATCCCCTACCTTCGCCCATGCCAGTAGCTCGATGTGTCGACGACCACGACGAGCTCCACCCGCGCCCTTCGTTCCTCTTCTGGCACTATAAAAGGAGGCCACCCCCGCTCGATTTCTTCACACCATCTCACTCCCCCCTCTCTCTCTCAGAACCACCCCACTCATTCTCGGAGCAAGGCGTGCAGCACATCGTCGGAATTTGGCCGGAGTCTGCCGCGGAGGAGGAAAAAAGGAGCCACCGATTGGAGCCACCCTAGGAGAAGTTGCCGGTACCAGGAGGTTCGCCGTCGTCGACTTCGTCATTCGCCCCCATTGCCGACTATCGCCTAAGCCCCAGTGAGCCCCCATCGACCTCCACTGGCCGCGCTAGGGTTCTGTCTCGCTGGCATTGCCCGACGTGGACGATGAACCACAGTCGTTCGATTAGAGTTTGATTGTGCGGTCTAGATCACCCCATACCGCTTCGCACCCCCTATCTCGCTGACTGGTGGGGTCATTCACTTAAACCCACCCGCGCGTGCGCTGTGCACCGTGGGCCGGCCCAGTTAAAATCCCGCATGACCCAGTAATTCAAATTTAGGTTTATTCATTTAGTTTCAAACCTAGTTCTATACCTAGATTCAAAAATTAACCCAACTCGATTTACTAAACCAAATTGCATGAAACCAATTTTGTTAGAAAGGTACTGGAATTCTTAATCCAAGCCCGTTGGATTCAAACCAATTGGATTTGTGGATCACCCATGGTAAAAATAACAAGGCAGAAGCTTTTCTGCATTCAAACATTTTTCAAAATTCAACCACAAAAGCTTTTGAGTTGATTCCGACTATCAAAAATCACACTTAACAACACCTTTTTGAATATATAAAAATATCTAGGTTTACTTACAGAAATAATGGACAAATAATAAAAGAATGCCTCCTATGCATTTCTAGTCACTTTAATTAATTAAAATAAAAGGGTTAAACCTTATTAAATTGTGACACCACTTTAAATCATATTCCCTTGTACTGAAATATGTGGTGATGACATGTGTCAACATGATCCCATGTTTTAGTTGGAGAATATTAAATCTTAAGTAGTTTTTCAATGAGTAGAAATTAATTTTCCAAAATAAAATAAATAAGACAAGTGCCTTAATCTTTGTAATAATAGAGATGATGCTAGATCATCTAGTGTGAACCTTTGTGTGCTAAATAGAAGTAGTTAAGTATTTTTTGGTGATTGTGTACCTCGTATTTATTTATAGACGATAGTACCGACCAAGGATATGAGGAGGAAGGAGGATACTACGAGGAAGAAGCCGAGGAGAACTTCAACCACTGCTCTGCACAAGGCAATCTAACACTTGCAACTGTGAAAGTCAGATAACCTATGCAATGCATTATGCATGCTTGGGTAGATAAATTTTGATTATACCTAATCCTAGTTTTACTTTCAAGCTTAGTATTTTATTTCTTTATCAAAGCTTCTTAGTTTGGTTTACTTAGTGACTTGTTGAGCTTAGAAAGATGTTTTAATGGTAGCATAAAAAGCATAAAACTTGACCTAAGTTAGATAAATCTTGATGTCATCCAGAGGCATGAGATTGAACCTATATAAGATACACTTGTTTACCACCCTAATTAGTGTCTACCCCCACTTGTAGTTGTTAGTGCTAAGCATAAAACTTGATCACTTTAGATGGGAATACTTGGTGAAAATGGTTATGAAAACCCTAGAATGATGAGTCATTCTACTGAAATGTTTTGCCATGTGTTCTTGAACACCAGATGATTTGATGATGAAAATATTGAGGCATGAGCCTTAGCCCTTTATAAAACTGATGGTTGTCTGGATGCAATACCATTCTAATTTTACCGTACAACCACAATACCCAAAATTTGGGTAGGGCTTGACTGGAAATTTGTATAACTTAGTATGGGTTCCCTTGCGGCCAAGGTTTGAGCCGAGGCTACCTTGTGAAGATTGTCCACCTGTGTAGTTCCCAAGATGACAGATGGTCATGGTTGGGAGGCCAAACTCATAGGACAGGTGCCTATACTAGGGCGTGCAATTGAAAGGTTAGGATTGATTATCCGTATACTGAGTATGGTGAATTCAGGATTGTTCCTGACGGATGTATCAAATGTTATGGTGAAAGTGTACCACCTCTGCAGAATGTCAAACTATTCAAGTAGCCGCGTCCGCGGTTATGGACAGTTGGAGTGGCCATACTGTTCCGTCATCAGATGTTTTCAAAATGACTTATAAAATGATCTGTGACTTGACTCTTAGGTGTTATAAAACTTTCAACTAGATTTGTTTGCTTCTGAACTCAGTAGAGATAAATCTGGCTTTTTGCAAAATAACCTAGAGCCTAGTACTTCCTACTCAAAAACCACTTCACTTGTTAGTATTAGTTTGCGAGTACTTAAAGAGTACTCATGGCTTTGTCCCTGACTATTCCCGTGGCCAGACTATGAAGAGGACTATCAGGAGGATGGACAACAGGAAGGTTACGACAATTAGGATCATCTCCCATCGTCAGCATTGCATGTGACCATAAAGATGGAGTCTCGCCTACGCTATCGTTATTATTACGTTATTCCGCTGCTATGATTGTATTAAGACTGGATCATGAGCATCTATTTGTTGTAAGACCTTATGTATGGTTTGTAATGGATGATGTACTGTGATATCCAATCTGTTATGTCTCGCAAAAATGGTAATCATGGGATTGCGATGTATGGCATAACAGCCATCTGGGATTAAAAATCTGGGTGTTGACATACATGCCTTATGAGGTTGATGAGTTCTTGCAAGCGGTCAGAAATATTGGACGCCTCCAGCTCGTACATGTTAGAGGCATTTTCCTTTTTTCCACCGTCTAAGGTCACGTATCTTACAGCCGCAAAGAAAAACTGGTTCATGCGGTGTGCTGTTAGAAGCTATATGCTTGAGCTGGAATGAGAAACCTTCTGAGGACTATAGAAAATTGACGTCTCTGTAACGAGTTTGTACTAGTGCTTCCTACTAAGTTTCACGAGACAATATATACCCAAAATATGACCCGTCGAGAGGAAACAAGTTTTACATTTTCATTAAGATTTTTCTATTAAAACCCAAATTAAAGTGATGGTATGAAAATATTTTTAGTTAAAAACAATAATTTTAAATCACAAACCTAGTTATGGGTGCTAAATGAAGTCGTTCCTACAAGGATTTTTTAGTTAAAAACAATAATTTTAAATCACAAACCTCATTATGGGTGCTAAATGAAGTCATTCGTACAAGATGGGGTCGAACCCATGACTATCTGTTACATTCCTTGATTCTGGTTTTTAAGTGAAGGTTCGCACTCTATGTCATGGATCTTTCTGCTTGATAGTCTAGTTTATGAATAAACCACTATTATGTATTTCTTCCTCCTAAGTTTCATAAGACTATATACCCAAAACATGACTCATGCAGAAGGAATTTATTTTCTAAGAAGTTTTACATTTTTATTAAGATTTTCTATTAAAAACTGCTATGAAAATAATTTGTAGTTAAAACAATAATTTTAAATCTTATTCCTTATTGTGGATGCTAAATGAAATCATTTTCACAAGATGAGGTTGAAATAATGACTACATGTTATGATTCTTGGTTTGGTTGTTTCAAAATATATAAGAGATTCACACTCTATGTTACGGGTTGGGGTGTAAAACCCCTCAGAGGACCACCCCTCGACAAAAATTCCAGACGCATGAGTCTGGATAGCTCCCAGCATGCTCGTGGCGCAGTCGGAAAACTACCCCACTAGAATGGAGACAACATCACAACGCGAAGTGCAGAGGAATCCCAAGGTAGCACTCGCACGCGGCGATGAAGCAGGTGACCTGGAGTATACTGAGAGGGTGGAGGTTGTCTACCTCTACCCCATAGAAGTTTAGGGACCGCAGAGGAAGGGATGCACTGAACGGAAAAGATGCACTGAAAGTAGGCGACAAAGGCCACCGCTTCCCCGTTACGGGGGCAGGGGTGAGCCACATTCCCATTTGCATGCCTATCGATGGCTGTTGGGATTGTGTCCTCGGTGGCCAAGATGCGCAACTCTTCCTCGCCTAGGCGCGAGTTCACCCACCTGCAGTGTGTGTGACCAGACGCTCCTCCTTCTCTAGATCTTCAACCCTCGGGGGAAAATCAACAGTGATGGCTATAGCAGGGGATGACACGCCATCTTCACCA
This sequence comes from Avena sativa, assembly GCA_916181665.1. Classification (NCBI taxonomy): domain Eukaryota; kingdom Viridiplantae; phylum Streptophyta; class Magnoliopsida; order Poales; family Poaceae; genus Avena; species Avena sativa. The sequence continues at coordinate 255,237,125 of OV702296.1, forward strand.
GAAGAGGTCCATCTCTTCGATATGGAGCGGACATCTTGGGCTGTAGCAAGGGGATTGTGGGTGGAGGGTTGGCTTTCAGAAGGATTATGACCGGAGTTGTATGAATTTGCAAAGTACAAATATGCTGGTCCATGGCAAGACAGGTATCGCATCCTCAACGAATTTGGATAGAATTGTATGAATTTGCACCTGCATGCTATGTTTCCGTAATGCGGGAGCACACTTTGCAAGTTTTTGTATGAGTTTGCAATTTTGCATGCTCCTAATGGACAAGTATTATTATGACCGGTGCAATTGACTCTATAAAAAACAAACGGGCATATAGCTAGTAAAAAAAATTCTTACTAGTAGTACTAGCTACCAACAGTTCACTGACGTGATCAATTACATTTGCAAAACCCTTTGCTATTCTTGGTAACACACGCCGCTCTAAGTGACCCAGCTCCTCCCGGGACAAAATAGCACAGACATGGACGCCCAGTTGCACATGCATCTGCTTAGTTTGCGTATATAGAACAGCACGAACATCAGATGGACGGTCTATTAATGTCCTCTGACAAAGGGAGAAGAGAGCCTTAAATCTGGGCAGCAGTTAAGGGTGCTGCCCCAAATACACATTTCCACGGTGGTACACGCATGCACGACAGATGGTTTCATGTTGCTATCATCGTGCATCCGCGGGGGGCAAGACCTTGTCGATTCCCGTAACAGAACAGTACTTGTAGGTTAAGCTCGATCAGTTGCTTTTTGTGTATTTCTTCCTCATATTTTCACAATACAATATATTCAAAACATGACTTCGTGCAGAAGGAATTTATTTATTGACAAGTTTTACATTTTATTAAAAAACTTATATTAAAAACCTAAGATAATGCTATGAAAACAAATTTAATTTAAAACATTAATTATAAATTACATTCATCATTATGGATGCTAAATGAAGTTGTTGCCACAACATGAGGTCGAAATCATGACTATCCATTACAATTCTTAGTTTGCTTATTTCAAATTAAGAGATTCATACTCAATGTTATATAGATCTTCATATAGTCTAGTTTATTAGTAAACCACCATTTTAGTTTTGTGTATTTCTCTCTTATTTTTCACAAGACAATGTACTCATCAAAGGATAACTCCCTATGGGAGGAATTTATTTTCTGACAAGTTTTATACTCCCTCTGTTCTTATATACAAGGCCACTACCAAAAAGACTTTTTTCATATATACAGGGCCACTATCTTTAACCGAGCTAAAATTGATGTTATTTTTCTCGTACACTACACAACTTGAGAAGTGGAAACGATTTGCATTTAATTAGGCTGTCAAGCCATGCATGCATGCGGAGGCCATCTCGTCTCAATGAAAGAGAGGAAAATTGTTTTGCATGCATGCACATTTATCACCACATGGAATCGAGGAGCTTGCATAAGAATCGAAGAATTTTTGCTAATGCATTAATCGGTTTAAAGTTTTGCCTTGGTACCTGGAATATGACTTTGTGGCCTTGTATACAAGAACGGAGGAAGTATTATCATTAAAAATAATATTAATGCTATGAAAAAAGTAGTTAGCAAACACTAATATTAAATCATACTCATTATGGATGCTAAATAAAGTTATCCCCAAAAGATGGGGTCGAAATCATGCCTATCAGTTACAATTCTTGGTTTGGTTGTTTAAAAGTAAGAAGTTCGCGGTCATCATTATAGATCTTACTCCTTGATAGTCTATTTTACGAATAGGCCACCATTTTAGATTTGTGTATTTCTTCCTACTAAGTTTCACAAGACAATATATACCCAAAATATGACTTGTCAAGAGGAAACAAGTTTTACATTTTCATTAATATTTTTCTATTAAAAACCAAATTAAAGTGATGGTATGAAAATATTTTTAGTTAAAAACAATAATTTTAAATCACAAACCTCATTATGGGTGCTAAATGAAGTCATTCCCGCAAGGATTTTTTAGTTAAAACAATAATTTTAAATCACAAACCTTATTATGGGTGCTAAATAAAGTCATTCCTACAAGATGGGGTCGAACCCATGACTTCTGGCTTTTAAGTAAAGGTACGCACTCTATGTTATGGATCTTTCTGCTTGATAGTCTAGTTTATGAATAAACCACCGTTATGTATTTCTTCCTCCTAAGTTTCATAAGACTATATAACCAAAACATGACTGATGCAGAAGGAATTTATTTTCTAACAAGTTTTACATTTTTATTAAGATTTTCTATTAAAAACTGCTATGAAAATAATTTGTAGTTAAAACAATAATTTTAAATCTTATTCCTTATTGTGGATGCTAAATGAAATCATTTTCACAAGATAAGGTTGAAATCATGACTACATGTTATGATTCTTGGTTTGGTTGTTTCAAAATATATAAGAGATTCACACTCTATGTTACGGGTTGGGGTGTAAAACTCCTCAGAGGACCACCCCTGGACAAAAAATCCAGACGCATGAGTCTGGATAGCTCCCAACATGCTCGTGGCGCAGTCGGAAAACTACCCCACTAGAATGGCAACAACATCATCCGATGGGTAGCCGACCGCTTGGAAGAGGCACACCCACAACACAGAGTGCGGAGGAATCTCAAGCTAGCACTCGCACGCGGAGATGAAGCAGGTGACCTGGAGTATGTTGAGGGGGTGGAGGTTGTCTACCTTTATCCCATAGAAGTTCATGGCCCCGTAGAGGAAGGGATGCGCTAGAATGGAAAAGATGCACTGAACGTAGGCGACAAAGACCGCCGCTTCCCTGGTACGGGGACAGGGCAAGACACATTCCTAGTTGCATGCCTCTCGATGGCCGCTGGGATTGTGCCCTCGGTGGCCTAGATGCACAACCCTTCCTCGCCCAGACCCAACTTCACCCACATGGAGTGTGTGATCAGATGCTCCTCCTTCTCTAGATCTTCCACCCTCGGGGAAAAATCAACGGCGATGGCTATAGAAGGGGATGTCACACCATCTTCGCGAAAGAGGTCCCTCTCTTCGATATGGACCCGCATTTTGGGCTGTAGCAAGGGGATTCGGGTGGAAGATTAACATTCACAAGGATTATGACCGGACATGTATGAATTTGCGAAGTACATATACGCTGGCTCGCTCCACTTGCCAGCGTGGCAACACATGTGTCACATCCACAACGAATTTGGACAGAATTGTATGAATTTGCTGTTAGATCCTTTGGATCATCTAGCTCAAGATTAGAGCCACAAAAGATAGGATCAGGGTGTGTACCTTGATCTGGAGATCTAGCCATGGCCTCCTCTTGATGTGCTTCCACTCCTGCCCTTGATCTCTAGCAGTGACTGGTTCTTCCTGGTGCTTTCAGTCCTTGCTTGATCAGTGAGCAGGGAAGAGAGTGGGAGAGATAGAAACAGTCTTAGTCTTGTTCTCAAACCCTAGGGCCCCTTTATATAGGACCTGCACCAGGGGAACCATACACAAAGGATGGATGGTCAGGATGCCCCTGATCAGGACATCCAATGACTGTTATTAAACATCCCCTTAATCATCTTTAATTTGACTTAGATTGATCACAACAACCTATAGATCACTGCAGATCACTTATATATCCAACATTCTCCCCCTTGATTGTAAGATAAACTTATAAACCCATTTATCAACAAAACAACATATGAGACAACAGAATTACTATGGCCATAGAGTACCATAGAACCTAGTTACTACAATATACCGCTTTATTTCAAAACAAAGCTTCTTTAACTTAGGAGCTCCATGAACTTATATTTATTACAAACTTATGAGCTCAGATCTTTGTTGAAACTTATACAGAGACAATAAATTGCAATGGTCAGTTAAGTACCATTGAACTAATTGACTACAGTACATCATTCCATCGAAGAGAAGAACCCTTCTTAGCTTATGGGATGATGCTGTCATAACGGTCCCAATTCCAAGATCAAAAGCTTTCTGCCAATCCCATGTTAGCAACAGGATCTTTAAACACACTGGGTGGCAAGCCTTTCGTAAGTGGATCCACTAACATTGCTTTAGTCCTTATATGCTTAATACTTATTGTCTGATCATGGATTCTATCTTTCACAACAAGATACTTGATGTCAATGTGTTTGGCAGCACCACTTGACTTGTTGTTACTCGAATAGATCACCGTGGGTTGATTATCGCAGAAAAGAGTGAGTGGCTCAGATATACTGTCAATCACCCTTAAGCCCGAAATGAAATTCTTCATCCATACTGCCTGCCTGGTTGCCTCATAACATGCCACAAACTCTACCTGCATTGTTGACGATGCAGTAACACTTTGCTTGGTGCTTTTCCAAGAAATAGCACCTTCTACAAGGGTGAAAATATAACCCGATGTGGATTTCTTAGTATCAACACACCCCGCAAAATCAGCATCTGAATAACCCACCACCTCGAGGTTATCAGTTCTCTTATATGTGAGCATGAGGCCTTTAGTTCCTTGCAAATAACACAAACCTTTCTTAGCAGCCTTCCAGTGATCCAACCCTGGATTAGACTGATATCTGCCAAGCATCCCGGTTATAAATGGTAAGTCGGGGTGAGTACACACTTGTGCATACATCATACTTCCAATGGTTGAAGCATAAGGAACTGACTTCATCTGCGCAGATTCATAATCATTACTTGGGCACTGGAAAGTCCCAAACTTATCGCCCTTGACAATAGGAGCAGGCGAGGCTGAGCACTTATGCATATTAAACTTTTTGAGTACCTTCTCAATATACACTCTTTGTGATAGCCCCAAGATTCCTATGGATCTATCTCGATGAATTTGAATGCCTAAGACATAAGAGGCTTCACCAAGATCTTTCATGTCAAACTTTGAAGAGAGAAACCTTTTAGTTTCCAGCAGCATATTCTTATCGCTACTGGCTAAGAGTATGTCATCAACGTACAGTATCAGGAAGACAAAATTTCTCCCCCTGAACTTCACATAAATGCAATTGTCCACTTCATTATCCTTGAAACCAAAATTCTTTATTACTTGATCAAACTTGAAGTACCATTGCCTTGAGGCTTGCTTCAATCCATAAATGGACTTCTTAAGACGACATCCTAAATGTTATTTTCCTTCCATAACAAAACCTTCCGGTTGAGCCAAATAAACATCCTCATGTAAGTCACCATTCAGAAATGCCGTTTTGACATCCATCTGATGCAACTCTAGATCATAATGAGCCACAAGTGCCATAATAATTCTAAACGATTCCTTAGAAGAGACAGGTGAAAAAGTCTCATTATAATCAATACCTTCTCTTTGAGTGAAGCCCTTAGCCACAATCCTTGCTTTGAACCTTTCGATATCACCTTTGGAGTCACGTTTGGTCTTATAGACCCATCTACTGCCCACAGTTTTGGCTCCTTTAGGAAATTCTACTATGCCCCATACATCATTAATGCTCATGGACTTCATTTCATCTTTCATAGCATCAAGCCATTCTGATGAATGATTGTAACACTACGGTTCTGAAAAGACCGTAGCTTCTATGTGACATGCCAATCCCTGGATCGGTTCATTGGCCCACAATAGAATAAGATGAATAACATAGCAAAATATCCGTGTATCATAAATAACGAAGATCCAGAGTACCATTATTACAATAAAAGCTTAGCTCAAGGCTAGCTCAAATTATTCAGGTAGCAACATAAATAAAGCAAATCCTCCATTCTTCAAATTGCCCACAAGTGAACAAGTGCCGAGTGGAGTACCGTGACCTATATCGATTACTCAGAATCGGAATATCCTGCAACATGAAACGTAGCAGCCCCGAAGGGTCAATACATGGAATGTATGGCAAGTAGAGCTAGTAAAGGAGACAATAGTGCTAACATCTACATGCATATTTGGCCAGTGGAGCTATGGCTAGCTTGCATTTGCAAAAACCTTTGTCCTACTTTCATAAACAGTTTTTATTTTTCTTTGGAAATATCCCAATTAAGTTAACCCAACAACGTTAAAACAATTATGAAATTAGAATGAGCGAGAAACATGTCATTGAATCAATATCAAGCAACTCAGTCGTCCATAATCGGGGACACGGCTAATCGATTAGATTATACACCCTGCAGGGGTTAGTACACTTTACCTATGCGACTTGGCCAGCCCAGCTCGTACCATCACTCTTATTTTGGGTGATGATAGGGGGAAGTCCAAGAAGAGACCGTTCGGGAAGTAGCTCCGCAATCCCGGCGCGCACCGGTCCAACCTACCAAAATTCTACATCTCTGGATACGCGGGTTCGAGTTACCACAACCTACTAAGTCCAACCAACCGCCCATTCCATTATTGGCACATGGTTGTACATGTAAGCTACAAAATAAAGAAGCCAATCATTTTCTCTTGATACCTGGGTGCCTTTCCGCAATGATACCACCAAAATTTATCAATCCCATCACACCCAGGAGATTCATTGATTAAGTTGTTTTAGTTTTCACAAACCAACACATTTAGAAACAACTTTCAGTGATGTAACCCAGCCCTCGTTCATCATAGCATGGCTAAGCACATCTACCAACGGTGGTTCATCTACAAGGAGAGCCCTACCACATAATAGGACATAGTATAGCGATAGTATTATCCTACACATGCATCTACAAAATACACGACAATGCATTGAAAATAGTAGGACAATAACATGAATAAGGTAGCATCTACTTGCCTTTATTGTAGCGGTCGGAAAAATAATCCACACACGAGCAAGCGTTGCACTCGTCACAATCTACACGATACAATTGCAATCATAAACAAACCATCCACAAGCATATGCAAACAAAGATGATGCAAGATGCATGCATGACAAGTGGATTGATGCTACAATAGCATCACATAACCTTATTCAGTAAAGCTACTGAATGCATGCATGGAAAATATTTTTAGCGCAAGGAAAACTAGTAAGCAATTTATAATGCTCAATAATAGAGCTAGAAACTAAATAATTCACTACTGTTAACTTACTATTTGTAAAAACTTGGAAAAAATCTAATGTGTAGGCATTACTAAATAGGAACAGTACCAATTGGAATTTCTCAAAAAGGATTTATATAACTCCCTGAGCAATTAAAATACTGCAGATAGCCATTTAATAGTTTCTGCAAAAGTTTTTACTGTAAGCCTAACTTTTTAATTCACTTTGAGATTCCCCTTGTTCTACTAATTCTAGGGGCATATTATTTGCAATTTTTGGAGTTACAGATCTGTTTCTACGAATTGATTACTCTAAAAAGGCCATTAACTCATTTAATTAATCTGGACAAACTCTTGCTGTAAAAGTGTAAAACAATGGTACGACAAGATTCTACACGAGTTACTGAATCTACACATATTTTATTTGCAATTTTTGGCCCAGTAGATTATTTTCTACGGATTTTACAAGTTTTAACTAAATTCTGTCAAATATATTGATTTAAAAAATTAAACAGTCAACCCTGACAGTTGACTGTGCCTACGTGGCGATGACGTGGCGGTTGACCAGTCAGCGCCCGGGCTGACTAGTCCACGGCCGATCTGGGCTGTTCATTGTAGATCGAGCGGCAGGGAGGGGTGGCTGGCGGCGGGGCTCACCGGCGGTGTCGGTGGCGGGCGACGACAGCGGTTCCAGCGAGTCCTGGCGGCGGCGAGGTGGTGCACGGGGTCGGCGAGCTCGGGGCAGAGGTCGTCGGCATTGGGGAGGTCTCGGGCGAGCTCGCGAGCTTCGGCGATGTCCGGCCGAAGCGGCGGCGGCGAGGTCGGCCGCGGGCGACAGTGTTGGCGGTCCCTGCGGGGAAGAGAGGAAAGGGGGGGCGGTCAGCGGTGGCGGGCGAGCTCGCGGGGCGCGCGTGCGTGAGAGAGAGAGAGAGAGAGAGAGAGAGAGAGAGAGAGAGAGAGAGAGGCGGTGGCGCTGCGCTTACCGCAGGCGGCAGCGGCGGTGTCGACTCCGGAGAGAAATTGCCGGAGGTCGAGGGCGAGAGATAGGCGGCGGTTTAGGGGGTCGGGTAGAGGGCGGAGAGGGATTTAAGAGGAGGGTCGCAGGATCGCACGTGGAGTCGAGGGCGTGGCCGGGTCGGCCTCGGCGTCCGTGTCCTGGCCGGCTGGGCTGACAGGCGGGCCCCAGCTGGCAGCCTCTGGCCGCGGGCGAGCGGCGCGTAGTGTCTGCCGCGCGGGCGACGGCTGCGGCGTGCGCGCGGGCTAGCTGCTGCGCTGGCTGGGCCGACGCGGCCCAGCAGGCTGGCTGGCTGCGCGCTGTTCTTTATTTTTTTTTTGTTCTTTTTTTTTCTAAATTTCTGTTTTAGTAAAACCATCGTATCTTTTTCATACGAACTTCGAATTGAGCGATTTTTGTCTCTAAATTTTTGTAAAAACCAAAGGAACATCATAGGATCATGTGGTATTTATTTCCACTCGTTTCCAAAGGTGGAAAAATATAAGTCCTAGTGTACCATCTTGTAGGAGCATTTTAGTAAAACAAAATAGAGCTTTGAAAATAGTGTTTTGCCAGAATCTTTTTAACCGAAATTTTGCATGGATGAACATGATGCAGTGACATGAATGATATGTAGAACCAAATCTAAAATTTGGGATGTGACAAGACTAACCCCTTTAAGATGAATCTCGTCCCCGAGATTCGGCGCGGCTAGCAAATAGGTGCGGGTAGTCCTCTCGGATGTCATCCTCACGCTCCCAAGTGGCTTCCTCTTCGGTGTGGTGGCTCCATTGCACCTTGCAAAACCTGATCGTCTTGGTACGGGTAATCCTCTCCGCTGTTTCTAGTATCTTGACCGGCTTCTCCTCATAGGTCAAGTCATTCTCAAGCTGAACCTCCTCTAGTGGCACAGTGTCTCTCAATGGTGTATCCACCATCTCCGGATGGCACTTCTTCAGCTGGGACATGTGGAACACATTGTGGACAGTGGACAGAGCCTTTGGCAACTCCAACTGATAAGCAACTTCTCCTTTGCGCGCTAAGACCCGATATGGTCCAATAAACCGAGGTGCCAGCTTACCCTTGATTCCAAATCTCTTTATTCCACGAAGTGGCGACACTCTGAGATATGCTCTATCACCTACCTCGTACACCACTTCCTTGCGCTTGGCGTCAGCGTAGCTCTTTTGCCTTGATTGTGCTACCTTCAGCCTGTCCCTAATCAAGGCGACCTTCTCCTCAGCGTCCTTGATCAAATCAGGTCCAAACAACTGACGTTCTCCTACTCCATCCCATAGCAATGGTGTCCGGCACCGTTTCCCATATAGCACATCGAACGGTGACGTCTTGATGCTGGTTTGATAGCTGTTGTTATAGGAAAACTCAGCATACGACAAATTCTCATCCCAACTTGAACCATGAGCCAAAGCGCAAGCTCTCAGCATGTCTTCCAAAATCTGATTCACCCTCTCAGTCTGTCCATCAGTCTGGGGGTGGAACGCTGTGCTAAACTCCAACCTAGTCCCAAGTGACTCGTGCAGCTGGCGCCAAAAGTGTGAGGTAAATTGGGTGCCTCTATCTAATACAATACTCTTAGGAACTCCATGTAGGCACACAATTTTGTCCATGTAGATCTTGGCCAACTTTGCACTCGTATAGGTCGTCTTCACCGGTATAAAGTGGGCTACGTTGGTCAAATGGTTGACCACTACCCAAATGGAGTCATATCCTGACCTGGTCCTGGGTAATCCTGTGATAAAATCCATTCCCACTCTATCCCATTTCCATTCCGGCACAGGCAATGGCTGCAGTAGTCCTGCTGGCTTCTGGTGCTCCGCCTTCACTCGGCTACACACATCACATAGGGAAATATGCTTGGCGATGTCTCCCTTCATGTTATTCCACCAAAATCTGCTCTTCAAATCCATATACATCTTTGTATTGCCCGGATGTATGGAGTATGGCGAGTTATGAGCTTCCTGCAGAATCAACTTCCTTATCTCCGGGTCGCTGGGCACACACAAACGATCTCCATACCACAAGGTACCATGCTCATCCTCGCGAATATCCTTTTCTTGATTTTCCTTCATCTTTTCCTTTATCTCTTCTATTTCCTTGTCTCCTACCTGAGCCTTCCTGATTCTGTCCTGTAGCGTTGGTTGGACTTCCATTGCTGCCAAGTATCCTTCAGACACTACCTCCAGTCTAAGGTCCTTGAATTGCTTGCACAAATCCTCGGGAAATTCCCCCATTGTCAATCCATTGGCATAAACCTTCCGGCTCAGAGCATCTGCTACTACATTGGCCTTTCCTGGATGGTATTGCAGATTCATATCATAGTCCTTGATAAGTTCCAACCATCTCCTTTGCCTCATATTCAGTTCCTTCTGTGTAAATATGTATTTCAGTCTCTTGTGGTCGGTGTACACATCACAGTGTTTTCCCATTAAGTAGTGCCTCCATACCTTGAGTGCATGAACCACTGATGCTAGTTCCAAATCATGCGTGGGATAATTCCTCTCATGGTGTTTAAGTTGTCGTGAGGCATATGACACCACTCTCCCATCTTGCATCAGCACACTACCAAGTCCCTGTCGAGAGGCATTACAGTACACTTGGAAATCCTTCTGAAGATCTGGTAGACACAGAACAGGTGCGGTCACTAGTCGACGCTTCAGTTCCTGAAAGCTGGATTCACAAGCATCTGTCCATTCAAACTTTCTCTCCTTCTTCAGAAGTTCTATCATCGGCTTAGCAATCTTGGAGAAGTTTTCAATGAATCTCCTGTAGTATCCAGCAAGTCCCAAAAAGCTACGAATATCACCCACATTCTTGGGTGCTTCCCACTCAGTCACTGCAGTCACTTTGCTTGGATCAACAGCGACTCCTTCTCCTGACACCACGTGTCCAAGAAATCCAACAGTGTTAAGCCAGAATTCACACTTGCTGAACTTGGCATACAACTTGTGTTCCCTCAGCTTCTCCATGATCAGTCGCAGATGTTTCTCATGCTCAGCATCATCCTTGGAATATATCAGTATGTCATCAATGAACACAACCACGAACTTGTCCAAGTAGTCCATGAATACCTTGTTCATCATGGTCATGAAATATGCCGGGGCATTCGTTAGTCCAAAAGACATAACTGTATACTCATATAAACCATACCTAGTGGTGAAAGCGGTTTTTGGTATGTCCTCCTCCCGGATGTTCAATTGGAAGTAGCCCGATCGCAGATCAATTTTGCTAAACACCTTTGCTCCTTCAGTTGATCAAACAAATCATTTATGTTCCATAGAGGGTATTTGTTCTTGATGGTTACTTCATTCAGCGAGCGATAGTCCACCACTAATCTCTTGTTGCTGTCTTTCTTCTCCACAAACAGAATAGGTGCACCCCATGACGACGAACTAGGCTGAATGAATCCCTTGTCCAATTGATCTTTCAGCTTCTTCTTCAATTCCTTCAGCTCATCCACATCCATCTTATATGGTCTCTTTGCTATTGGTCCCGTTCCCGGCATCAGATCGATGAGAAACTCCACTTCCCTGTCAGGTGGCATCCCTGGCAGCTCTTCCGGAAACACGTCGGGGTAATCCTTAATCACAGGCACGGTATCCATGCTAACCCCCTTAAGAGAACTCAGCTTACACCTTCCCGGTCGCACAGCCGACTTGAACCTAATTCTCTTACCATCCGGGGTTTTGAGTGAAACAGCTCGCTGTGCACAATCTATGTGTCCCCCATGCATAGACATCCAATCCATACCCATAATAACATCTAACCCTTGTGATTCCAACACTACCAGATGTGCAATGAAATTGTGTGCTCCAATCCTCATAGTTAAGTCGCGGCATCCCGCGCTAGCTATCATATCCCCTCCAGGTGAACTCACTCTAATAGACTCTTTCATAGACTCCGTAGGTAACTTATACTTATCCACAAATGCCCTTGATATGAAAGAATGCGATGCACTAGTATCGAAAAGTATAAGTGCAGGGTGAGTGTTGACTGGAAACTTACCAATCACAAGGTCAGGCTCATCTGGGATCTCCTCCACATTCATGTGGTTCACTATGGCCTTCTGGTTGTTGGTTGGCTTCAGTACCTTCCTCTCCGGACAGTTTTCAGCATAATGCCCCTTCTGGCCACACTTGAAGCATGTCACCTCACTCAGATCCTTCTTCACAAAGCTGCGATCACGGTTGCGGTCATGTCCACTGTGTCCTCCAGAGTGGTGGGTGTGTCCTCCCTTGTGGTTGTGGCGGTTGCTCTTGTGGCTATCATGGCGATGTCCATCGCCTCCATGGTTGTGGCGATCGTGGCTTCCATGGTCACTCCCTCCATGCTTGGAGTATCCATCATAAGAAGTGCGAGACTTGTGGTGAGAACCAGAGTGGTGATTGCTGCTCTTTCTCTTTCGGTTTTCCACCTGCTTGTGCTTCCCTTCCAAGATCCTGGCCTTGTCCATAAGCTCCTGGAAAGTGGGGCAATAAACCACCAGTAGCTGCACTGAAAGCTCATCACTGAGGCCATCCAGGAACCTCTCCCTCCTTTTGGCATCAGTGTCAATATCCTCAGGTGCATAACGAGACAGGTTGTTGAACTCCTCAATATACTCAGCCACGGTGCGGTTGGTTTGGCGCAAGTTGCAAAACTCCTTCCTCTTCAGGCTCAGAACTCCCGAAGACACGTGGTTGGTCCTGAAACCTTCCTCAAACATTGCCCAAGTTACAGTGTCCAGCGGGTGGGTGATCTGAAAAGTGTCCCACCAAGAAGCGGTTGGTCCCTCCAGTAGGTGAGCGACAAACCTCACCTTCTCAGCATCAGTGCATCCAACAGTTACCAGATCCTTGTTGACTGAACGCAACCAGTCGAGAGCAACCATTGGTTTTGTTGTAGTAGAGAACTTAGATGGCCTTAGCCTCAGAAACCTGGTGAGAGCATCTCCCTGAGGCTGGTTGTTCCCGTTGTTGTTGTTGTTGTTGTTGTTGTTGTTGTTGTTGTTGTTCTGAGCTTCCATGAACTGAGTCATAACTTGGGTCAGCTGTGCCTGAGCTGCCATGAGCTGCTCCAACTCAGTGGGTTGACGGCGGGGAGGCATCTGCGGTTCAGCACAGATAATCTTAGAAAGAATCGACTACGAAAACAGGATTCTACCCATGCATTATGATCAAACAACAACAAACAATAGCAGACAATCTCAAGCAAGCAACACATCAACAAACAAGTGATCCAGCAACATCCCAGAGGTTATACTAGCAGTACATATCTACTGAAATAGTTTTTAGAAGAGTTGGCAATGGTTATCTACACAATAGAACAACAAAGCATTAAAAACAGCAATTTGCCAGAACAGTCCAGCAGTGATCACGAATTTTTATACCTGACTTAAACTCGTCAGGAATTTTTGCTGATTTTTTCGCGTACAGTACAGAGATTTTCGAACCATCCCTATTTTTTTAAGATTTTTCCCAGATACCAGTAAAATATGAAAAATCGTACAGTACTGCTGTGTCAGCAGAAAACTGCAACAGGAATAACACAGATATTAACCAAACTTGCCATAACTCTTTCATAAAATTCGCACAAATAATCCTGGGATATTGGAGTACACAAATAAGCAACTAAACACTCTTAAACTAACATTAATTAAGTTTTACATTGATCGAGACTAATCCTAACGATTTTTCCTAACGAGGTCTATTTGGTGGACTTCTATCTACTTCTTGAAGAGGTTGCGATAGGTCCTTGCACTCATGCGTTGGCGCTTCTGTCCACGATCCAACCATGGTGGCGGAGTATACTCCTCCACTGATTCATCACTTGAAATCTCAAACTCCACCTCTTCTGGATCCTCCTCCTCTTCTTCATCCTCTGCTGCAACTGCAGTAGCTTTATCTCCTCCACCATCATCATCATCGTCCTCGTCATCATCATCGTCCCCACTGTCATCATCATTGTTGCCATCGTCTCCATGGTCATTATCAGAGGGCGGATTCAGCTGTGCTTGGAGAGCGGCAATCTGGGCTGCCATATCTTCAATAGTTTGATCCCTTTCCTGGACGGTCCCTTACAACTGTTGTATGTTCTGGTTGTTTTCCTGCACAGTTCCATTAAGTTGAGCTATGGTTGCATCCCTGCCTATCAGGGCATTCTCTAGAACTCCCACAGCTTCATGCAAGGTCTCTATCTCCAGTCCTTGGACCACCATACCATTGCTGGCAAAATCTGCTATCTCTTATACCATCATCACTTTCTCAGCTAGAGCTCCATTCTCCCTTTCCATGTCCTCTATGTGCCTCCGACGGGGCGGCATGTTGTTCCTGTCGCCCGGGGTAACCACAATGTTCCCATCTTCATCACGCCTCCCATAGTCACGGTAGGGTGAGTCTGCTGGCAGTAGGTGTCGAACAAGATGGCACTGGCGAGACAAGGCTTCATGCATGGACAAGTTTATTCCAAGTCCCCAGTTGCAGCATGTCTTGGTGTAGATCAGATGCACGGGGTTCGGCAAGGCGGCATCCCTGAAGATGAAGGTGGTGATCTCCCACTCATCCTCGCCATATCCATAGGTGTACATCCTTCTTCCTTTGAACATGGGCAGTGGCAATCCCAATGACTGCGAGAGCTGTGCTAACTATCTTGCGAAGGGCCTTGGTGACTCCATGGTTGCATACTCAGTCCTGACTTCTCCCATCTATCAATTAAAAGAGGAAAGTGTGATAATAGCATATGGTAAGAATTTACGAGAGTGAAAGGCATAAGATGAAAGACAGAGTTAATATAAGCTTTAATAATTCTATGGCTTCCTAACCAAACCTAGGTCACGATCCTACAGTCGACACACGGGCTCTGATACCATCTTGTAACACTACGGTTCTGAAAAGACCGTAGCTTCTATGTGACATGCCAATCCCTGGATCGGTTCATTGGCCCACAATAGAATAAGATGAAGAACAGAGCAAAATAGCCGTGTATCATAAATAACGAAGATCCAGAGTACCATTATTACAATAAAAGCTTAGCTCAAGGCTAGCTCAAATTATTCAGGTAGCAACATAAATAAAGCAAATCCTCCATTCTTCAAATTGCCCACAAGTGAACGAGTGCCGAGTGGAGTACCGTGGCCTATATCGATTACTCAGAATCGGAATATCCTGCAACATGAAACGTAGCAGCCCTGAAGGGTCAATACATGGAATGTATGGCAAGTAGAGCTAGTAAAGGAGACAATAGTGCTAACATCTACACGCATATTTGGCCAGTGGAGCTGTGGCTAGCTTGCATTTGCAAAAACCTTTGTCCTACTTTCATAAACAGTTTTTGTTTTTCTTTGGAAAGATCCCAATTAAGTTAACCCAACAACGTTAAAACAATTATGAAATTAGAATGAGCGATAAACATGTCATGGAATCAATATCAAGCAACTCAGTCGTCCATAACTGGGGACATGGCTAATCGATTAGATTATACACCCTGCAGGGGTTAGTACACTTTACCCATGCGACTTGGCCAGCCCAGCTTGTACCATCACTCTCATTTTGGGTGATGATAGGGAGAAGTCCAAGAAGAGACCGTTCGGGAAGTAGCTCCCCAATCCCGACGCGCACCGGTTTAACCTACCAAAATTCTACATCTCTGGATACGCGGGTTCGAGTTACCACAACCTACTAAGTCCAACCAACCGCCCATTCCATTATTGGCACATGGTTGTACATGTAATCTACAAAATAAAGAAGCTAATCATTTTCTCTTGATACCTGGGTGCCTTTTCGCAATGATACCACCAAAATTTATCAATCCCATCACACCCAGGAGATTCATTGATTAAGTTGTTTTAGTTTTCACAAACCAACACATTTAGAAACAACTTTCAGTGATGTAACCCAGCCCTCGTTCATCATAGCATGGCTAAGCACATCTACCAACGGTGGTTCATCTACAAGGAAAGCCCTACCACATAATAGGACATAGTATAGCGATAGTATTATCCTACACATGCATCTACAAAATACACGACAATGCATTAAAAATAGTAGGACAATAACATGAACAAGGTAGCATCTACTTGCCTTGATTGTAGCGGTCGGAAAAACAATCCACACACGAGCAAGCGTTGCACTCGTCACAATCTACACGATACAATTGCAATCATAAACAAACCATCCACAAGCATATGCAAACAAAGATGATGCAAGATGCATGCATGACAAGTGGATTGATGCTACAGCAGCATCACATAACCTTATTCAGTAAAGCTACTGAATGCATGCATGGAAAATATTTTTAGCGCAAGGAAAACTAGTAAGCAATTTATAATGCTCAATAATAGAGCTAGGAACTAAATAATTCACTACTGTTAACTTACTGTTTTTAAAATCTTGGAAAATATCTAATGTGTAGGCATTACTAAATAGGAACAGTACCAATTGGAATTTCTCAAAAAGGATTTATATAACTCCCTGAGCAATTAAAATACTACAGATAGCCATTTAATAGTTTCTGCAAAAGTTTTTAGTGTAAGCCTAACTTTTTAATTCACTTTGAGATTCCCCTTGTTTTACTGATTCCAGGGGCATATTATTTGCAATTTTTGGAATTACAGATATTTTTCTACGAATTAATTACTCTAAAAAGGCCATTAACTCATTTAATTAATCTGGACAAAATCTTGCTGTAAAAGTGTAAAACAATGGTACAGAAAGATTCTACACGAGTTACTGAATCTACACATATTTTATTTGCAATTTTTGGCCCAGTAGATTATTTTCTACGGATTTTACAAGTTTTACCTAAAATCTGTCAAATATATTGATTTAAAAAATTAAATAGTCAACCCTGACAGTTGACTGTGCCTACGTGGCGCTGACGTGGCGGTTGACCAGTCAGCGCCCGGGCTGACTAGTCCACGGCCGATCTAGGCCGTTCATCGTAGATCGAGCGGCAGGGAGGGGTGGCTGGCGGCGGGGCTCACCGACGGTGTCGGTGGCGGGCGACGGCGGCGGTTCCGGCGAGTCCTGGCGGCGGCGAGGTGGTGCACGGGGTCGGCGAGCTCGGGGCAGAGGTCGTCGGTGTCGGGGCGGTCTCGGGCGAGCTCGGGAGCTTCGGCGGCGGCCGGCCGAAGCAGCGGCGGCGAGGTCGGCCGCGGGCGGCGGTGTTGGCGGTCCCTGCGGGGAAGAGAGGAAAGGGGGGCGGTCAGCGGTGGCGGGCGAGCTCGCGGGGCGCGGGGGAGAGAGAGAGAGGCGGTGGCGCTGCGCTTACCACGGGCGACGGCGGCGGCAGTGTCGACTCCGGCGAGAAATTGCCGGAGGTCGAGGGCGAGAGATAGGCGGTGGTTTACGGGGTCAGGTAGAGGGCGGCGATGGCTTTAAGAGGAGGGTCGCAGCGTCGCACGCGGAGTCGAGGGCGTGGCCGGGTCGGCCTCGGCGTCCGTGCCCTGGCCGGCTCGGCTGACAGGCGGGCCCCAGCTGGTGTTGGAGATATGCCCTAGAGGCAATAGTAAATGTAGTTGATATTATATCTTTGTGTTTATGATAAATGTTTACATTCATGCTATAATGGTATTAACAAGGAAACATTAATACTTGTGTGATTTGTAAACTTAATTTGAAGTCCCTAGTATAGCCTCTATACATCACTAGCTTGTTGGTTAATAAATGATTGTGGTTTCCCTATCATGAACATTGAGATGTTACTAACAACAAGATCATATCATTAGGAGAATGATATGGTGGACATACTCCTATAGATAAGCGTAGCATAAAGATCAAGTCATTTTAATAGTTCAAATTGCTATATGCTTTCTGATACATAGTAACCTAATTCCTTCGACCATGAGATCATGCATATCACCTTTACCGGATGGGTGCTTTGATGACATCAAACACCACACCGTAACTGGGTGGCTATAAAGGTGGCATTGAGTGTTCGGAAAGTATTGGTTGAGACACATGGATCAAGAGTGGGATTTGTCCATCCATATGACGGATAGATATACTCTGGGCCCTCTCGGTGAAATGTCATCCAATTAGCTTGCAAGCATGTGACTGGCTCACAAGGGATCACATATCACGGGAACGAGAAAAGAGTACTTATCAGTAACGAGGTTGAACTAGGTATGCAGAGATACCGACGATCATAACCTCGGATAAGTAACCTATCGTGAGACAAAGGGAAATTGGTATCGTATGTAAGTGGTTCATTCGATCGCAAAGTAATCGTAGAAATATGTGGGAGCCATATGAATTTCCAGATTCCTCTATTGGTTATTGATCGGAGAAGTGTCTCGATCATGTCCGCATAATTCACGAACCGTAGGGAGACACACTTAAGGATTCGACGTTGTTTGAGTAGTTATGGAATGATGAGAAAGAGACCGAATGTTGTTCGGAGTCTCGGATGGGATCCGGGATATCACGAGGAGATCCGGAATGGTCCGAAGAATAAGATTCATATAAGGAAAGTCCCGTTTTAGGAGTTGGGGAATGGTTTCGGTGTTTTCATCGGGAATGTTCTAGAAGGTTCCGAAATGTCCGGCACTCCGGAGGGGAAGGGTACATGAATGTGTTATATCAAGTTGATATGATTGCATCATGTACTCGGTGTCATCGCTGAACAAAATAGAGGGTTTATTCAAATCCTAGTTTGAAAAGTCAAACGCCAAGTTTGAAAGTCAAATGGCTGTTTTGGGAAGTGGAGGGGAAGGGGAATCCGAGTTGGGGAGGAGTCCCTCCTCCTCCACCGCCGGCCCACCATGGGTCCGAGTTGGGGAGGGACTCCCCTCCCCTGGCGCGCCTCCCTCCACCCATAAAAGGAGGGGCAGGGCTCCCCTCCTAGACACACAAGTTCCCAACCCCAAACCCTAGCAGCTGCTGCCCACCATAGCCGCCGTCCCCTAGGGTTTCTCCCCTAGCCGCCGACTTGGGCACCTCCAAGCCCTAGCCGCCGGCCCTAGCACCTCTTCCTCGGCGTGTCTAAACCCTAGATCGTTGAGGGCTCTCTCATAGTCCACCATACTCGCTCCGGCTTAAGGCGAAGCCCTGCGAGATCTCCCCTCTACTTCCGGTACCACGTCGTTGTGCTGCCGGAATCGCGAGGAGAGTGCTACAACCTCCGCTGCCTGCTAGAACAAGGGAGAGGAAGGTCTTCGTCGAGTACTGAACGTGTGATCGACTACGGGAGCGCTGCCGGAACGCAGCGTCGGAAGGATTGTCTACGCGATCTTGAGATCGGGAAGAGTACGACTACATCACCCACGAGAATCCGCTCTCGTTAAACGCTTTGGAATCTTCGAGGGTGAGTTATTCCATCGACTCGTTGCTACAATCTAGTAGATAGATCTTGGCTTGTTTTGTTTGTATGCGATAGAATTTTTTTGTTTTCCATGCTACGAAACCCTACAGTGGTATCAGAGCCAGGTCTATATGTAGATCTAGTGCACGAGTAGAACACAATGGTCATTGTGGGCATTGATGCTTTTATTGTCGATTACTTCTTGTGTACTTTGCATCTTGCGGGATGTTGGGATGAAGCGGCCCGGGCTAACCTTACATGACATCGTTCATGAGACTTGCTCCACGCTTGACATGCAACTTGTATTGCATAAGTGGCTATGCGGGTGCATGTTTCTCCTACATAGTTAAGATTTAATTTACAACAGGTGATTAACAATACTAGTATCAATGTTGTGGTTCATGTTCGTAAGTTAGAACGACACTTATTGAAAGCCCCAAACCACGTAAAACATGCAAAGAAAGTAGAGGCGTCTAACTTTGTTTTGCAGGGGTGTGCAGTGATGTGATATGGCCATGATTGTGATTATATTTGATGTATGCAATGATCCTTATTGTAAGTTGGCAACCGGCAGGAGCCATATGGTTGTCTTTAATTTATGTTAAGACCCGCGTGTCTATTCAAAGTAGTTGTAATAGTTGAAGTCGGTGGACGATAACCATGGAGAAGCGTCATTGACCTTGATGCAATGCCGGTGATGATGGAGATCATGTTCGTGCTTGAAGATGGAGATCGGAAGCACAAAGAAGAAAGGCCATATCATATCACATATTATGAATTGCATGTGATGTTAATCCTTTATGCATATTGTATTGCTTAGTAGACGACGGTAGCATTATAAGATGATCCCTCATGCACATGAATTTCAAATCATAAAGTGTTCACCCTTAGTTAGCACCGTTGCTAAAGCTTGTTGTTTCGAAGCACCACGTGATGATCGGGTGTGTTAGATTCCGCAAGTGTATTCAACGTGAGCAAGCCAGATTTGCTCATGCGGAAACTAAGGTTTGATCTTGACGAGCCTAGCATGTATAGAAATGGTCTCGGAACACGGATCACCGAAAGGTAAAGCATGAATCATATAGTAGATATGATGAACATGTCGATTGTTCGCCACTGAAAGTATATCAACTCTCGTGATGATCGGTGTTGATGTGGTGGATTTGGTTCGTGTGATCACTAAAACAATGTGAGGGATGTTGTTTTGAGTGGGAGTTCACCTAGATTAATTTTATTATTAATTTGAACTCAATTTGTCATAAACTTAGTCTAAACTATTGCAAATATGGTGTAGATCAATGGCAGCCCCTACCATCAATTTTAATGCGTTCCTAGAGAAAGAAAAGTTGAAAAACAATGGAAGCAACTTCGCGGATTGGTTCCGCAATTTGAGGATTGTCCTCACAGCTGGTAATTTGACCTATGTGCTGGATGCACCGCTGGGTGACCCGCCTGCAGCTACTGCTACCGATGAAGTAAAGAATGTTTACCTCACTCGGAAGACTCAGTACTCCACAGTTCAGTGTGCTATCTTGTATGGTTTAGAATTGGAGCTTCAGAAAAGGTTTGAGAATTCAGACCCACATGATATTGTCCGTGATCTCAAATTGATCTTTGAGACTCATGCGGCAATTGATAGCTATGAGGCTTCTGAAAAGTTCTTTAACTGCAAGATGGAAGAGGGCAGCTCCGTCAGTGAGCATGTGCTTAAGATGTCTGGGCACGCAAACAAACTTCAAAGCTTGGGTATAGTGATTCCTAATGCTTTGGGGATTTACCGTGTCCTCCAATCACTACCACGAAGTTACAAGAACTTTGTGATGAACTACAACATGCAGAACATGAACAAGACGTTGCCAGAACTCTTTGCCATGTTGAAATCTGCAGAAGTGGAGATCAAGAAAGAGCACCAAGTGTTGTTGGCCAATAAGACCACCAAATTCAAGAAAGGCAAGTCTAAGCAAAAGGGACACTTCAAGAAGGGTGGTAAGAAAGTTACCGCACCGACGAAGAAGACCAAGGCTGGACCTAAGCCTGATACTGAGTGCTTTTACTGCAAGGGAGAAGGTCACTGGAAGTGGAATTGCCCAAAGTACTTGGCGGATTTGAAGAACGGCAACATCAAGAAGAAAGGTATATCTGATATACATGTTATTGATGTGTATCTCACTAGTACTCGTAGTAGTGCCTGGGTATTTGATACTGGTTTGGTTGCTCATATTTGTAACTCGAAACAGGTGCTGCAGAATAAACGGAAGCTAGTGAAGAACGAGGTGACAATGTGCGTTGGAAACGGATCAAAGGTTGATGTGATCGCGGTCAGCACGCTACCCCTTCATCTACCATCGGGATTAGTTTTATACTTAAATAATTGTTATTTGGTGCCTGCGTTAAGCATGAACATTATATCGGGATCTTGTTTATTGCGAGACGGTTACTTGTTTAAATCCGAGAATAATGGTTGTTCGATTTATATGAGTAATATGTTTTATGCACATGCACCTTTGATAGATGGTCTATTCTTGTTGAATCTCGATAGTGGAAATACACATATTAATAACATTGAGGCTAAACGTTTGAAATCGAGCGATAACTCGACCTATATGTGGCACTGTCGTCTTGGTCACATTGGAGTGAAGCGTATGAAGAAACTCCATTCCGATGGACTTCTTGAATCACTTGATTTCGAATCACTTGAAAGATGCGAAGTATGTCTGATGGGTAAAATGACTAAGACTCCATTTTCTGGTATGATGGAGCGAGCTACGGACTTATTGGAAATCATACATACCGATGTGTGTGGTCCAATGAGTGTAGCATCGCGCGGTGGTTATCGTTATGTTCTTACCTTCACGGATGACTTGAGTAGATATGGGTATATCTATTTCATGAAACATAAGTCTGAAACTTTCGAGAAGTTTAAAGAATTTCAAAGTGAGGTAGAGAATCAACGTAACAAGAAGATTAAATTTCTACGTTCTGATCGTGGAGGTGAATATCTAAGTTACGAGTTTGGTGAGCATTTGAAGAAATGCGGAATACTTTCACAATTGACACCGCCGGGAACACCACAGCGTAATGGTGTGTCCGAACGTCGTAATCGAACTCTCTTAGATATGGTTCGTTCTATGATGTCACTTACAGATTTACCGCTATCATTTTGGGGTTATGCATTAGAAACAACCGCATTCACTTTAAATAGGGCACCATCTAAATCCGTGGAAACGACACCGTATGAATTATGGTTTGGGAAGAAACCTAAATTGTCGTTCCTTAAAGTTTGGGGATGCGAAGCCTATGTAAAAAGCTACAGCCGGACAAGCTTGAACCCAAAGCGGAAAAATGCGTCTTCATAGGATACCCGAAGGAAACTATTGGGTATACCTTCTATCATAGATCCGAAGGCAAAATCTTTGTTGCCAAGAATGGATCCTTTCTAGAGAAGGAATTTCTCTCGAAAGAAGTGCCTGGAAGGAAAGTAGAATTCGACGAGCTTGTTGAACCTTCTCTCGAACTTGCGAGTAGCGCAGCACCGGAAGTAGTTCCTGTGACGCCTACACCAGTAAGAGAGGAAGCTAATGATGATGATCATGAAACTTCGGTTGTAGTTGCTACAGAGCCTCGCAGGTCAACGAGAACTCATACCACTCCTGATTGGTATGATCCCGTTATGAATGTAATGTTGGTGGATAACACCGATGACCCTGAGACATATGAGGAAGCGATGATGAGCCCAGATTCCAATAAATGGCAAGAAGCCATGAAATCCGAGATTGGATCCATGTACGAAAACCAAGTATGGACTTTGGTGGACTTACCGGATGGCCGGAAGGCCGTCGAGAATAAATGGATTTTCAAGAAGAAAACAGATGCTGATGGTAATGTTACTGTCTATAAAGCTCGACTTGTCGCAAAAGGGTTTCGACAAATTCAAGGAGTTGACTACGATGAGACTTTCTCACCGGTAGCGAAGCTAAAGTCTGTGAGGATTATGTTAGCAATCGCTGCATATTATGATTATGAGATATGGCAGATGGATGTCAAAACAGCATTCCTCAATGGAGACATTGATGAAGAGTTGTATATGATGCAACCCAAAGGTTTTGTTGATCCTAAAGATGCTAACAAGGTATGCAAACTTCAACGGTCCATCTATGGATTGAAGCAAGCATCCCGAAGTTGGAATCAATGTTTTGATAAGGTAATCAAAAGTTTTGGTTTTATACAAACTTATGGAGAAGCTTGTATTTAAAAGAAAGTGAGTGGGAGCTCTGTAGCATTCTTAATACTATATGTAGATGACATATTGTTGATTGGGAATGATGTAGACCTTCTTAATAGTGTCAAGGAATATTTGAATAATAGTTTTTCAATGAAGGATCTTGGCGAAGCAGCTTACATATTAGGCATAAAGATTTATAGAGATAGATCGAGACGCCTAATATCATTGTCACAAAGTACATATTTGGACAAAGTTCTAAAGAGGTTTGGAATGGAAGATAGCAAGAAAGGGTTCTTGCCCATGTTGCCCAATACGACCTTGAGTAAAACTCAAAGTCCGACAACGGCAGAAGATAGAGAAAGGATGAGTAAGACCCCCTATGCCTCAGCCATAGGATCTCTAATGTATGCCATGCTATGTACTAGACCCGACATTGCATATGCTGTTAGTTTAACTAGCAGATATCAAAGTGATCCAGGAGTGGATCATTGGACAGCGGTCAAAAACATCCTTAAGTACTTGAGAAGAACTAAGGATATGGTTCTTTCTTATGGAGGTGATGAACAGATCGTTGTTAATGGTTACACCGATGCTAGTTCGAACACCGATCCGGATGATTCTAAATCACAATCTGGATACGTATTTATTTTGAATGGTGCAGCAGTTAGCTGGAGGAGTGCAAAGCAAAGCGTTGTGGCGAGATCTTCAACTGAATCGGAATACATGGCTGCTTCGGAGGCTTCACAAGAAGCGATATGGATGAAAGAGTTCATTACAGAGCTGGGTGTGGTTCCTAGTGCGCTGGACCCAATGTCTATCTACTGTGATAACATGGGTGCCATAGCCAATGCGCAAGAACCAAGGTCACACAAGAAGCTGAAGCATATCAAGCTACGTTTTCACGCTATTCGAGAGCATGTCCAAGATGGGGACATAAGGATTTGCAAAGTACACACATATCTGAATGTGGCGGATCCGTTGACTAAACCTCTCCCGAGGGAAAAACATGACCAACACCAAACTGCCATGGGTGTTCCGTATATTACCATGTAATCTAGATTAGATGACTCTAGTGCAAGTGGGAGACTGTTGGAGATATGCCCTAGAGGCAATAATAAATGTAGTTATTATTATATCTTTGTGTTTGTGATAAATGTTTACATTCATGCTATAATGGTATTAACAAGGAAACATTAATACTTGTGTGATTTGTAAACTTAATTTGAAGTCCCTAGTATAGCCTCTATACATCACTAGCTTGTTGGTTAATAAATGATTGTGGTTTCCGTATCATGAACATTGAGATGTTACTAACAACAAGATCATATCATTAGGAGAATGATATGGTGGACATACTCCTATAGATAAGCGTAGCATAAAGATCAAGTCATTTTAATAGTTCAAATTGCTATATGCTTTCTGATACATAGTAACCTAGTTCCTTCGACCATGAGATCATGCATATCACCTTTACCGGATGGGTGCTTTGATGACATCAAACACCACACCGTAACTGGGTGGCTATAAAGGTGGCATTGAGTGTTCGGAAAGTATTGGTTGAGACACATGGATCAAGAGTGGGATTTGTCCATCCATATGACGGATAGATATACTCTGGGCCCTCTCGGTGAAATGTCATCCAATTAGCTTGCAAGCATGTGACTGGCTCACAAGGGATCACATATCACGGGAACGAGAAAAGAGTACTTATCAGTAACGAGGTTGAACTAGGTATGCAGAGATACCGACGATCATAACCTCGGATAAGTAACCTATCGTGAGACAAAGGGAAATTGGTATCGTATGTAAGTGGTTCATTCGATCGCAAAGTAATCATAGAAATATGTGGGAGCCATATGAATTTCCAGATTCCTCTATTGGTTATTGATTGGAGAAGTGTCTCAATCATGTCCGCATAATTCACGAACCATAGGGAGACACACTTAAGGATTCGATGTTGTTTGAGTAGTTATGGAATGATGAGAAAGAGACCGAATGTTGTTCGGAGTCTCGGATGGGATCCGGGATATCACGAGGAGATCCGGAATGGTCCGGAGAATAAGATTCATATAAGGAAAGTCCCGTTTTCGGAGTTGGGGAATGGTTCCGGTGTTTTCATCGGGAATGTTCTAGAAGGTTCCGGAATGTCCGGCACTCCGGAGGGGAAGGGTACATGAATGTGTTATATCAAGTTGGGATGATTGCATCATGTACTCGGTGTCATCGCTGAACAAAATAGAGGGTTTATTCAAATCCTAGTTTGAAAAGTCAAACGCCAAGTTTGAAAGTCAAATGGCTGTTTTGGGAAGTGGAGGGGAAGGGGAATCCGAGTTGGGGAGGAGTCCCTCCTCCTCCACCGCCGGCCCACCATGGGTCCGAGTTGGGGAGGGACTCCCCTCCCCTGGCGCGCCTCCGTCCACCCATAAAAGGAGGAGCAGGGCTCCCCTCCTAGACACACAAGTTCCCAACCCCAAACCCTAGCAGCTGCTGCCCACCATAGCCGCCACCGCCCCCTAGGGTTTCTCCCCTAGCCACCGACTTGGGCACCTCCAAGCCCTAGACGCCGGCCCTAGCACCTCTTCCTCGGCGTGTCTAAACCCTAGATCATCTTGGGCTCTCTCATAGTCCACCATACTCACTCCGGCTTAAGGCGAAGCCCTGCGAGATCTCCCCTATACTTCCGGTACCACGTCGTTGTGCTGCCGGAATCGCGAGGAGAGTGCTACAACCTCTACTGCCTGCTGGAACAAGGGAGAGGAAGGTCTTCGTCGAGTACCGAACGTGTGACCGACTGCAGGAGTGCTGCCGGAACGCAGCGCCGGAAGGATCGTCTACGCGATCTTGAGATCGGGAAGAGTACGACTACATCACCCACGAGAATCTGCTCTCGTTAAACGCTTTGGAATCTTCGAGGGTGAGTTATTCCATTGACTCGTTGCTACAATCTAGTAGATAGATCTTGGCTTGTTTTGTTTGTATGCGATAGAAATTTTTTGTTTCCATGCTACGAAACCCTACAGTGGTATCAGAGCCAGGTCTATATGTAGATCTGTTGCACGAGTAGAACACAATGGTCATTGTGGGCGTTGATGCTTTTATTGTCGATTGCTTCTTGTGTACTTTGCATCTTGCGGGATGTTGGGATGAAGCGGCCCGGGCTAACCTTACATGACATCGTTCATGAGACTTGCTCCACGCTTGACATGCAACTTGTATTGCATAAGTGGCTATGCGGGTGCCTGTTTCTCCTAGCATAGTTAAGATTCAATTTACAACGGGTGATTAACAATACTAGTATCAATGTTGTGGTTCATGTTCATAAGTTAGAACGACACTTATTGAAAGCCCCAAACCACGTAAAACATGCAAAGAAAGTAGAGGCGTCTAACTTTGTTTTGCAGGGGTGTGTAGTGATGTGATATAGCCATGATTGTGATTATATTTGATGTATGCAATGATCCTTATTGTAAGTTGGCAACCGGCAGGAGCCATATGGTTGTCTTTAATTTATGTTAAGACCCACGTGTCTATTCAAAGTAGTTGTAATAGTTGAAGCCGGTGGACGACAACCATGGAGAAGCGTCATTGACCTTGATGCAATGCCGGTGATGATGGAGATCATGTTCGTGCTTGAAGATGGAGATCGGAAGCACAAAGAAGAAAGGCCATATCATATCACATATTATGAATTGCATGTGATGTTAATCCTTTATGCATCTTGTATTGCTTAGTAGACGACGGTAGCATTATAAGATGATCCCTCATGCACATGAATCCCTCATGTATTGCTTAGTAGACGACTACATCACCCACGAGAATCCGCTCTCGTTAAACGCTTTGGAATCTTCGAGGGTGAGTTATTCCATCGACTCGTTGCTACAATCTAGTAGATAGATCTTGGCTTGTTTTGTTTGTATGCGATAGAAATTTTTTGTTTTCCATGATACGAAACCCTACAGCTAGCAGCCTCTGGCCGCGGGCGAGCGGCGCGTAGTGTCTGCCGCGCGGGCGGCGGCGGCGGCTGTGGCGCGTGCACGGGCTAGCTGCTGCGCTGGCTGGGCCGACGCGTCCCAGTAGGCTGGCTGGCTGCACGCTGTTCTTGATATTTTTTTGTTCTTTTCTTTTCTAAATTTCTGTTTTTGTAAAACCATCGTATCCTTTTCATACGAACTCCGGATTGAGCGATTTTTGTCTCTAAATTTTTGTAAAAACCAAAGGAACATCATAGGATCATGTGGTATTTATTTCCACTAGTTTCCAAAGGTGGAAAAATATAAGTCCTAGTGTACCCTCTTGTAGGAGCATTTTAGTAAAACAAAATAGAGCTTTGAAAATAGTGTTTTGCCAGAATCTTTTCAACCGAAATTTTGCATGGATGAACATGATGCAGTGATATGAATGATATGCAGAACCAAATCTAAAATTTGGGATGTGAGAATGATCACTTTGTATGGCTTCCTTAAATGATGCAGGATCATCATCCAACATCGACTCATTTATATCCTCACTCATATAAGTCATATAATCATCAGGAATAGCAGACTTTCTAGCCCGCTTTGACCTTCTGAGAGGTGCATTATTTGGTACCTCAATCACAACTTCAGGCTGCTGAGGATCTTCCGTAGAAGTATCATTAGGTATAGACTCTAACGGACTCACATGTATCTTCGCAGGGGTAGGATTAGCAGTTCTTTCAACTGGAGGTGTAACCTCAACATGAACAATAAACACTGGTTCTTGTATCATAGGTATCGGCACATATTCCCGTTTCTTATCTAAGGTTATTTCCCTAGGAGTCATACTCCCCCTCAACATATCACTTTCCAAGAACATAGCGTGTCTTGTTTCAACAAACTTAGTGAATTTCTTTGGACAATAGAAACGATATGCCTTAGATTTGTCAGGATAACCAATGAAATGGTAGCTAACAGTCTTGGGGTCTAACTTTCCCATAATTGGATTGAAAACTCTTCCCTCAGCAGGGCAGCCCCACACATGCAAATAACTCAGGGTAGGTTTTCTCCCAGTCCATAATTCATACGGTGTTTTCGGCACCAATTTACTGGGGACCTTATTAAGAATATGTGCAGTTGTCTTTAGAGATTCTATCCATAAACCAAGCGGCAAAGTGGAGTGACTTAACATAGTCCTTACCATATCCATAAGAGTACGATTCCGCCTTTCAGTGACTCCATTTTGCTGAGGTTCGCTTAGTGCTGAATACTGAGCAACAATACAATTTTCCTGTAGGAACTTAACAAAAGGTCCAGGAATTTGGCCATAAGAAGTGTGTCTTCCGTAGTACTCACCGCCACGGTCAGACCTTACAACTTTGATCTTTTGACCAGCTTGATTCTCAACTTCAGCTTTAAATATCTTGAACTTTTCTAATGCCTCAGATCTTTCTTCGATAGGATAGATGTATCCAAAGCGGGAGAAGTCATCAGTGAATGATATGAAGGAATCAAAACCATCCACTGATTTCACATTAAATGGACCATGGATATTTGTGTGAACAATTTCTAAAACTCTCGTGCTTCGATTTACACCTTTCTTAATTCTCTTAGCATATTTCCCTTTGATGCAATCAATACAATGATCCAGATCCGCATCTGAGAAATTCAAAGGATGAAGAATTTTCTCCTTAATGAGACGCTCGATTCTCCCCCTCGAAATATGTCCTAGATGATAGTGCCATAGTTTCAAAGAAGTCTCATCATCATCACGCTTACGCTTGGTACTATTATTCACATTAGAGGAAGCATTAACTTCACTTATGGAATCACTTAAGGAAACAAGATAAAGTTTGTCTTGTCGGAAGGCAAGACCAACATCATTATTGTCAAACATAATTATACATCTCTTGTTCCCAAAGTCATAGTGAAAACCATCATCATCTAAGCATGAGACGGACACAAGGTTTCATCTCATAGAGGGTACATAGAGTACATTACGTAAACGAAGCATAAAGCCGCTATGGAGCATAAGTGAGAACTCTCCAATAGCCTCAGCCTCTGCATCAACACCATTAGCAACTCTAATGGTTCTTTCCCCTCTTCTTAGGGTCCTCTTTGTATCGAATCCCTATAAGGAGTTTGCAACATGAAATGTTGCACCTGAGTCAACCCACCATGTATTGGTGGCATAATCAACATAAAGGGATTCATCAACAAAGCTATAACATTAATACCTTTCTTATTGAGCCATTTCATGAACCTAATACTAAAGGGAATATGCCCTGAGAGGCAATAATAAAGTGGTTATTATGTATATTCCAAGTATATGATAGATGTTTATTTTGCATGCTATAATTGTATTAATACGGAAATGTTAATACATGTGTGTTTAATAAACAAACGGAAAGTTCCTAGTTATGCCTCTCTCATAAACTAGCTCGTTGATTAACATGATGATCAAGGTTTCTTGATCATGGACATTGGATGTTGTTAATAACGAGGTCACAACATTATAGGAATGGTGTGATGAACATTCATCCGAAGTATAGCATTATGATCAAAGTCATTGAGTTTATATTGCTATAACATCATACGAAGTGATCCTAATCCTTAGACCATGAGATCATGTCAATCACTAACACCGGAAGAGTATCTTGATAACATCAAATGTCACATCGTAACATGGTGATTATAAAGATGGGTTCAGTACTACTAAAGTGTTATGTTGAGGCCCATGGATCGAGAGTGGAATTTGTTCATCCTGATGACGGATAGATATGCTCTGGGCCCTCTCGGTGATATCACATTGATTAGCTTGCAAGCAAGTGATTTGATCACTAGAATGTTATATCACGGGAACAAGAAAAGAGTGCATGTCAGTAACGAGATCAAACTATGTATGGAGATACCGATGATCGAATCTCGGACATCTAATATATCGCGAAACAAAAGGATTAAGATACTAGCATAAAAGGTTCTCGCGATCACAAGAAAGTCATCGCTGAATGTGTGGGAGTCAGTATGGATCTCCAAGTCCCGCTTCTGATTATTGATCCGAGAGGGGTCTCGATCATGTCTGCATTATTCGCGAACCGTAGGGTGACACACTTAAGAGACACCGACATCCATTTGGAGCAAAAGTTTCATGCCAGAAAGAATAACAAGCCCAGGAATTTATTTCACTAGATACCGAAACGGTTTTCGGGTGAAATTACAGAAAGTGTTTTTGCATGTGAAATGAAATACTAGAAAGGGGTTATATGTGACTGTTTGTCATTAAAGTAATTGACAAAATTCTGAATAAATAAAAGTAGTTTTATTTAATGAGAGTTTGCATTAAATTTGGTGGAAATTTAATGGGAATTTGAGTGGGTTTTTGAGTGGAGGGAATTGAAAGGCATTTTGTGAGTGGAGTGTCCACCCACAAGAATGGAGGGAGGGCAAGGGGCAGCCCCATGCGCGGGCCACCCCCTTGGGGTTCCCCCCTCATCCTATAAAAGGAGCCCCCCTCCCCCTCTCTCTCTCACACCTCCTCGTGAAGGATCTCTCTCCCCCTCTAGTATTTATCCCCATGGTCTCGGACTAGCGAGATACATGTTCCCGATGGCTATTCGGCAAGAAAGAGTTTTGCTTCCACTGCATCTCTGGAGCGAGTAGGCGGAGGTTGCTCGGTGCCTTGGACGTGTGTGCGAGCACGAATGCGCCGCTGATTTGCGGTGCTAGGACTTCCTATCGATCTTGAGATCGGCAAGAGATCGTCTACATCAACCACGAGTTTGAACTCGTTAAGCTTTGTCAGTCTTCAAGGGTATGTTCTCTACGGATGTACATCCGCCCGTTGATTGTATCTAGTAGATAGATCTTGGTACATAGTTGTTCCCATCGCAGGAATTTTTTTGTTTTCTATGCTGCAAACCCTACAGTGGTATCAGAGCCGGATCTATGCGTAGATGCTTTGCACGAGTAGTACACATATGAGTATGTGGGCGATGATGATCATGTTATTGCTTCTTAGTTGTACTTTGGATATTGGTGGCATAGTGGGATGAAGCGGCCCGGACAAACTTTACATGTCCTCGCACATGAGACCTGTTCCATGCTTGACATGCAACTAGTTTTGCATTAGTGGCTAGCGGGTGTCTGTCTCTCCTACTATAGTCAATATCTAATTTGCAACGAGCAACAATTTGGTTATCCTTGTTGTAGTTCATATTCGTAGGTAAGAACGGTTCTATCTTCGAAATCCCTAAGACACGTAAAACTTGCAATGGATAAATTAGAGGCGTCTAGTTTAGATTGTTTCTGGGCTAGTGTCATGATATGGTGATGTTGTAAGTAGAAGTATAAGTTGATACTCTTACAACACACATAACGTGTAAGTTTCATAGACCTTGGCCTTACACATAGAGGTATGATAGTGATCATACCATGATGCACATGATGGAGATCAAGTGCAAGAACCATATCATTTCACTTATTAACATGTGATGTTTGATTTCATCTTATATTTCTTGTTTGGCATTTTATTAGCATAATAAGATGATCCCTCATTTAGATATCAAGATAAGAATGTGTTCTTTCTTAAGTATGCACCGATTCTGTTTTCTTCGCTCCAAGACATGACGTGATGATCGGGTGTTCTTGGATCCACGACAATATTTTGGGTGTAAGACAGTTACACACGCGCATACTAAGGTTCTTACGCGAGCCTAGCATGTACAGACATGGCCTCGGAACACGGACCGAAAGGTTAAGCATGAGTCATATGTAAGATATGATGCCCATTTGATGCTCGCCTTTGAAGCTACACCGACTCACGTGATGATCGGACTTGGTGTAGTGGATTTGGTTCATGCAATCACCAAAAAGGCACGAGGGATGTCGTTTTTGAGTGGGAGTTCATTCTTAATTTGGATTAGTTGAACTCAATCTGTCATAACTTAGTCTAAACTTTATAAATTCTATTGTAGATGGCACCACCTGCTTTTAATTTCAATGTGTTCATGGAGAACGAAAAACTTGCAATGAACGGTAGCAACTTTACCAAATGAGCCATGAATTTGAGGATTCTCCTCTCTGCTGCACAAAAACAATATGTGCTAGAAGAGCCGCTAGGCCCCCCACCGTTCGATGATGCCCCTGACAAGGAGAAGAATGTCTATCAGACTCGTTAGGAGGACCACAACTTAGTTCATTATGGCATATTGTATGGGCTAGAGCCAGAACTTCGAAAGCGTTTCAAAAACGGCAATGGATTTGATACAGTGGGTGAGTTGAAAATGATTTTCCACACTCATGCTGCTGTAGAGAGCTACAATGCTTCAGAAAAGTTCTTTAGCTGCATGATGGAAGAGAACGGCTCCGTTAGTGAGCATGTACTCAAGATGTCGGGTTACGCTGATAAGCTTGTGTCCTTGGGAATAACGATTCCCATTGACTTAGGCATCCATCGTGTTCTGCAGTCTCTGCCACCTAGCTATAAGAGCTTTGTGATGAACTATAATATGCAAGGCATGAAGAAGTCTCTCCCCGAGCTTATGTCAATGCTTAAAACTGCAAAAGTGGAGATCAAGAAGGAACATCAAGTGTTGATGATCAATAAGAACACTGGTTTCAAGAAAGACAAGAAGGGAAAATGGAAGGGAAGTAAGGGAGGCAAGCCAGTTGTCGTGCCTGAAAAGAAACCCCGAGTTGGCCCTGAGTCTGATACCGAGTGCTATTATTGTAAGGGGACTGGCCACTGGAAGCACAACTGCCCCAAATATTTGGCAGACAAAAAGGCCGGCAAGGCAAATAAAGGTATATATGATATACATGTTATTGATGTGTACTTGACTAGTACTCGTAGTAGCACCTGGGTATTTGATACCAGTTCAGTTGCTAATATTTGTAACTCGAATCAGGGGCTGCGGAACAAGCGATCGCTAGCAAGGGGTGAGGTCAAGATGCGTGTCGGCAATGGATCAAGTGTTGATGTGATCGCCGTTGGAAAGCTACCTCTCCACTTATCGTCGGTATTAGTAATAAACTTGAATAATTGTTATCTGGTGCCAGCACTGAGCATGAACATTGTATCTGGATCATGTTTGATGCGAAGTGGTTATTCATTTAAATCCGAGAACAATGGTTGTTCTATTTATATGAATAAAATCTTTTATGGTCATGCACCGATGATGAATGGTTTATTTCTGTTGGATCTCGATAATAATGTTACACATATTCATAATATTGATGCTAAAAGGATTAAACTTAATGATGATATATCCGCATATATGTGAAACTGTCGTCTAGGTCATATTGGCGTTAAACGCATGAAGAAGCTCCATTCGGATGGACTTTTGGAATCGCTTGATTTTGAATCATTTGATACATGTGAGCCATGCCTTATGGGCAAGATGACTAGAACGCCATTTTCCGGTTCAATGGAACGGGCAACAGATTTAATGGAAATCATACATTCTAATGTATGTGGTCCAATGAGTGTGTCGGCGCGAGGTGGATATCATTATTTTGTAACTTTCACGGATGATTTGAGTAGATACGGTTATATCTACTTGATGAAACACAAGTGAAACCTTTGAAAAGTTCAAGGAATTCCAGAGTGAAGTGGAAAAACATCGTAATAGAAAGATCAAATTTCTACGGTCCGACCATGGAGGAGAGTATCTAAGTTATGAGTTTAGTACTCATATGAAAGAGTGTGGAATTGTTTCACAACTCACACCTGCCGGAACACCATAGCAAAATGGTATGTCGGAACTTCGTAATCGTACTTTATTGGATATGGTTCGATCTATGATGTCGCTGACGGATTTGCCACTGTCATTTTGGGGTTATGCACTAGAAACTGCTGCATTCACTTTAAATCAGGCACCATCTAAATCCGTTTAAAAGACACCGTATGAATTGTGGTTTGGAAACAAACCTAAGCTGACATTTCTTAATGTTTGTGGATGCGATGTTTATGTGAAGAAACTTCAACCAGATAAACTCGAACCCAAAGCTGAAAAATGCGTCTTCATATGATAACCTAAGGAAACTATTAGGTATTCCTTCTATCACAGATCCGAGGGCAAGGTTTTTGTTGCCAAGAATGGATCCTTTCTAGAGAAAGAGTTTCCCGCGAAAGGCGTGAGTAGTCGGAAGGTAGAACTCGAAGAGGTTGTTGAACCTTCTCTTCATAGTATGGCGAGTAACGCAGCGCCGGAAGTCGTTTCGGAGTTGGCTTCACCAATTGAAGAGGGAACTAATGATAATGATCATGAAGCTCCGAAAGAGAATACTACCAAACCTCGCAGGTCTAGCAGGTCGCGTGCAGCTCCCGAGCTATACAGAAACCCTATTATGAATTTCATGGTCGATGAAATTGATGACCCTGCGATGTATGAAGAATCGATGATGACCCCGGATTCCATCAAATGGTTAGAAGCAATGAAATCCGAGATGGAATCCATGTATGAAAATAAAGTTTGGAACTAGGTGGACTTACGTCACGACCAAAGGGCCGTGAAGAATAAATGGATTTTAAAAGGAAAACTGATGCTGATGGTAATGTGACCGTCTATAAAGCTCGACTTGTCGCAAAGGGGTTTCGACAAATTCAAGGAGTTGACTACGATGAGACATTCTCTCCCGTAGCGATGCTAAAGTTAGTTAGGATTATGTTAGCAATTGCTGCATATTTCGACTATGAGATATGGCATATGGATGTCAAAACTGCGTTCCTCAATGGCAATATTGAAGAAGAGTTGTATATGATACAACCAAAGGGTTTTGTCGATCCTAAGGATGCTGACAAGGTATGCAAGCTTCAGCGATCCATCTATGGACTAAAGCAAGCATCACGGAGTTGGAATCTCTGCTTTGATGAGGTGATCAAAGAGTTTGGATTTGTCCAAACTTATGGAGAGGCTTGTATTTACAAGAAAGTGAGTGGGAGCAATGTGGATTCTGATATTATATGTGGATGACATATTATTGATCGAAAATGATATAGATCTTTTAAACAGTGTTAAAAGTTATCTAAACAGCAAATTTTCAATGAAGGACTTAGGTGAAGCGTCATACATATTAGGCATAAAGATCTATAGAGATAGATCTAGGCGCCTAATAGGGCTATCACAAAGTTTATACCTTGATAAGATTTTAAAGAAGTTTAAAATGGACGGAAGTAAGAAGGGGTTCTTACCTATGTTGAAATGCAAGACATTGAGTAAGACTCAAAGTCCGACTACGGCAGAAGAAAGAGAGATAATGGACAAAGTCCCCTATGCTTCAGCCATAGGCTCTATAATGTACGCCATGCTATGTACAAGACCGGATGTGGCATATGCTATTAGTTTGACTAGTAGGTACCAATCGGATCTAGGTTCGGAACACTGGATAGCGGTCAAGAATATCCTTAAGTACTTGCAAAGAACTAAGGATATGTTTCTTATGTACGGAGGTGAAGAAGAGCTCGTCGCTAAGTGTTATGTCGACGCAAGCTTTGCCACCGATCTGGATGACTCTAAGTCTCAATCCGGATACGTATTTCTCATGAATGGTGGAGCGGTTAGTTGAAGGAGTTTCAAACAACCCATGGTGGCGGGATCAACAACGGAGGCCGAATATGTTGCTGCTTCGGAAGTAGCCCAGGAAGCGGTTTGGATGAAGGAATTCATATCCGAACTAGGTGTCGTTGCGAGCGCGTTGGACCCAATGGTGATCTATTGTGACAACAATGGTGCCATTGCCAATGCCAAAGAACCAAGGTCTCACAAGAATTCCAAGCATATTAAGCGGCGGTTTCACTCCATCCGCGAGCATGTCAAGGATGGAGATATAAAGATTTGTAAAGTATACATGGATCTCAATGTAGCAGATCCAATGAATAAAACTCTCCCTAGAGCAAAACATGATCAACACCAGAACTCCATGGGTGTTAGATTTATCACTATGTAACTAGATTATTGTCTCTAGTGCAAGTGTGAGACTGAAGGGAATATGCCCTGAGAGGCAATAATAAAGTGGTTATTATGTATATTCCAAGTATATGATAGATGTTTATTTTGCATGCTATAATTGTATTAATACGGAAATGTTAATACATGTGTGTTTAATAAACAAACAGAAAGTTCCTAGTTATGCCTCTCTCATAAACTAGCTCGTTGATTAACAAGATGATCAAGGTTTCCTGATCATGGACATTGGATGTTCTTAATAACGAGGTCACAACATTATTGGAATGGTGTGATAAACATTCATCCAAAGTATATCATTATGATCAAAGTCATTGAATTTATATTGCTATAACATCATACGAAGTGATCCCAATCCTTAGACCATGAGACCATGTCAATCACTAACACCGGAAGAGTATCTTGATAACATCAAACGTCACACCATAACAGGGTGATTATAAAGATGTGTTCAATACTACTAAAGTGTTATGTTGAGACCCATGGATCTAGAGTGGAATTTGTTCATCCCGATGACGGATAGATATGCTCTGGGCCCTCTCGGTGATATCTCATTGATTAGCTTGCAAGCAAGTGATTTGATCACTAGAATGTTATATCACGGGGACAAGAAAAGAGTGCATGTCAATAACAAGATCAAACTAGGTATGGAGATACCGATGATCGAATCTCGGACATGTAATATATCGCGAAACAAAAGGATTAAGATACTAGCGTAAAAGGTTCTCGCGATCACAAGAAAGTCATCGCTGAATGTGTGGGAGTCAGTATGGATCTCCAGGTCCCGCTTCTGATTATTGATCCGAGAGGGGTCTCGATCATGTCCGCATTATTCGCAAACCGTAGGATGACACACTTAAGAGACACCGACATCTATTTGGAGCAAAAGTTTCATGCCGGAAAGAATAACAAGCGCAGGAATTTATTTCACTAGATACCGAAACGGGTTTTCGGGTGAAATTGGAGAAAGTGTTTTTGCATGTGAAATGAAATACTAGCAAGAGGTTATATGTGAATTTTTATCATTAAAGTAATTGACACAATTCTGAATAAATAAAAGGAGTTTAATTTAATGAGAGTTTGCATTAAATTTGGTGGAAATTTAATGGGAATTTGAGTGGGTTTTTGAGTGGAGGGAATTGAAAGGCATTTTGTGAATGGAGTGTCCACCCACATGAATGGAGGGAGGGCAACGGGCAGCCCCATGCGCCGGCCACCCCCTTGGGGTTCCCCCTCCTCCTATAAAAGGAGCCCCCTCCCTCTCTCTCACTCACACCTCCTCGTGAAGGATCTTTCTCCCCCTCTAGTATTTATCCCCATGGTCTCGGACTAGCGAGATACATATTCCCGGTGGCTATCCGGCAAGAAAGAGTTGTGCTTCTGCTACATCGCTGGAGCGAGGCGGCGGAGGTTGCTCGGTGCCTCGGATGTGTGTGCGAGCACGGATGCTCCGCTGATTTGTGGTGCTAGGACTTCCTCTCGATCTTGATATCGGTAAGAGATAGTCTACATCAACCACGAGTTTGAACTTGTTAATCTTTGTCAGTCTTCAAGGGTATGTTCTCTACGGATGTACATCCGCCCATTGATTGTATCTAGTAGATAGATCTTGGTACATAGTTGTTCCCATCGTAGGAAAATTTTTGTTTTCTATGCTGCGAACCCTACAAATACAATCCCTCTGGACGTGTCCGCTTTTTCCACAAAAGTGACATCCATTAGGATCTTTACCATCAACATTAGGGGGTGCATCTACGTTAGGAGCTCTGTTAGGGTTCTTTTGCTGAAAGAACTTAGAAGATGGCCCTTTATCTTTAAACCGAGCAGACTTAGGCTTTATAAACTTTTTATTCTTGTGAGAATGCTTGAACTGATTGACATGATCAACTCGTCCAACTTTAAGCCTTTCCTCCTCTTGTACACATCTAGCCATCATTTCATCCATGCCCCATTTAGAATCCATCGCATTATAATTGATGGTGAACGGAGAGAAACTCCGTGGGCAAGGATGACATAATAAATGGACAAGGAAACCTTCAGAGATTTCTATTTCCATTGTCTTAAGTTTAGTGGCCATGTTAATTTTCCTCATGATATGCTCTCTCAGACTCCCAGTTGGATCATACCTTTCATCAATAAGCCTTCTAATGAGGCTCGTTGCATAAATTTTGGATGATCCCTTAAAGTGGTCCTCAATCTTTCCAAGGTAACCCTTGGCAGTCTAGGAGTCTAGAACAGCCCCCCTCATACTTTGAGTAATGGACACCTTAATAATCATGAGGCACTTACGATTTGAATCCTCCCACTTAGTTTCCTCATCATCATAAGCCCTTTTCAAGGCATCATAATTCTCATCACCTTCAGCAGGTGCTATAGAGGATCCTTAAGGAGGGCATAATCTATATTCGGCAAAGCTAAAGTTATCTCAAGCTTCTCCTTCCAAGTACCAAAATTGCTACCAGTCAACTGTTCTATGCCATTAATAATACCGACAATTTGAGAGGCATTAGATGCTGCAAAATAAAACAAATGCTTTTAATAAGCATCACAACTTTATACTCCTTTCATCAATCTAGTCTACATCAACTTTGGACAGAAATAGACATGATCAATAAAATTTTGTGACCAAGATATCTGCCAATCAGCTTTGACCAGAATGACAGATATAAGCCCAACTTAATTAGATCCTCTAATCATATAAAATTCTTTTATCAATCTGGAACACATCAGCTTTGGGCAGAAGTGAACCAAAACAATAAAATTTCATGGTCAAAATGCCCATCAATCAGCTTTGTCCAGAATGATTAACATAAGCCATGCTTAATTTGAGGATTTACAAACTTTATTTTGCAGCAAAACATTATTATCACAATCTATTTGGATAAAACCACAAAATAAACAACTAAGTATAAAAGGACATTCAAGTATAACACATAAATGCATGGCAAAAGAATAAAAGATGTCATACAATTATGTTACATAATTGGCATAAAAGATATGCCAAAGCTTAGCCCCCAAAACTCATTCATATTAGACCTAACTTATAAACATTAATGCTTAAATTTATTCATTATCTGGGCCCATAAAGAAAATTTGGCCCATAAACCCTAAAACCCCTTTACTAATCTTAATTTTAATTTTAAAAGAAAAAACTTCTAGACTGGGCCAAAACTGCCCTAGCCCGTCTCCCCTTCACCCCCTTTTAGTGGCCCATCCGACCCGTTAAGCAGCCAACGCTGCTGGCCGTCGGATCCGATCCAACGGATGAGGATGCGCCGTCTCGGAACAAAACCGACCAGCGACGACACCTGCGTGAACCCTAGCCTCATTTCCCCTCCCCTTCCCTCTGCCTCCCCACCTGCGAGCAAGAGAGAGCGAGCGGCGGCGGCGAGCGCCAGGGAAGGAGGCGGAACAGCGGTGTCGTCCAGGTCCCCTCGCCGGAGCTGCGTGCGGCTTTGGCTAGCGCGCACCTCTGTCGAGCGGCTCTGGGAGGCGCCCTTTGCGAGGAGACGACATGTGCACACAGGCGTTCCTGCGTCGGCGTCGACTACCTCGCGTCCGGCACCATGGAAGCTCCCGACGACGACAAGTGCCAGCAGAAGCACCACCACGGTCCAGTGTGGTGGACGGCAAGGTCGCACATGCATGAGCCCGAGCGTACCAACCGGCTTAGGGAGGTGACTCCGGCGCCGCCGTGGCCGGCAACGACGACAGAGCCCATCAGGTACACTTCCACCACCCTTAGGTCATTAGATTGGAATTAGGATTCCTTAATTCGAGAATTTAGGGTTAGGGTTCCTCGAATTGGGGAATTAGGGTTAGGGTTCTTGACTAATTGGGAAATTAGGGTTAGGGTTCATCGATTCGATGAACTAGGGTTAGGGTTCTTCAGAAAATTGGGGATTTTTTTATTAGGGTTTGCACCAAAACCTCAATCCCCACATCAGATAAACATAATCAAAACCCTAGACCCACTAATTCAACCATTAGGGCTTAAACTTAGAAAAACTGGGGCTAAAAGATCAACCTTATTCAGTTCTAAGCAAGAACTTGATCAGGAACATAACTTCCAGCAACAAAAACATGATCCAAACAGGAAAGAACATGCTTGCAGGAACATGAATCCAAAACATAAGATGACTCAATCTTAGAGCTAGTTGCTCTGATACCACTGTTAGATCCTTTGGATCATCTAGCTCAAGATTAGAGCCACAAAAGATAGGATCAGGGTGTGCACCTTGATCTGGATGTCCAGTCATGGCCTCCTCTTGATGTGCTTCCACTCCTGCCCTTGATCTCTAGCAGTGATGAGTGGTTCTTCCTGGTGCTTTCAGTCCTTGCTTGATTAGTGAGCAGGGGAAAGAGTGAGAGAGATAGAAACTGTCTTAGTCTTCTTCTCGATCAAACCCTAGGGCCCCTTTATATAGGACCTGCACCAGGGGAACCACACACAAAGGATGAATGGTCAGGATGCCCCTGATCAGGGCATCCAATGGCTGTTATTAAACAGCCCCTTAATCATCTTTAATTTGACTTAGATTGATCACAGCAACCTATAAAGCACTGCAGATCACTTATACATCCAACATTTGCACCCCGCATGCTAAGTTTCTGTACCGAAGGAGCACACTTTGCAAGTTTTTGTATGAGACCTAATGGACAAGTATTTTTATGACGAGTGGAATTTACTCTATGAGAAACAAACCGGCATATAGCTAGTAAAAAAAATCTTACAAGTAGTATACTTGTTACCAACAGTTCATCAACTCGTGATCATTTACATTTGCAAAACCCTTGCTTTAGTTGGTAACACACGCTGCTAAACGACCCAGCTCCTCCGGGGACAAAAGAACACAGACATGGACGCACAGTTGCACATGCATCTGCTTAATCGTACTTATATAGAACAGCATGGACATCAGATGGACGGTCGCCCATGTACGCATGCGTAGGCAGAAGATCGATTAATGCCCTTTGGCAAAGGGAGAAGAGAACCTTAAATCTGGGGGCACCGGTTAATAAGGCTGCCCCAAATGGCTCCTGGCCTCTGCACATTTCCACGACGGTGGTGGTACACGCATGCACGTACGACAGATGGTTTCATGTTGCTTTCGATTCCCATAACAGAACAGTGCTGATTAAGCTGGATCAGTTGCGTTTTGGATTCTTGCGTACGTACGTACTGTACCTGTACGCCTCTGTGCTTTAAGAAAGCGCTGTAGTTCGTTCTGGGACGATGGTGTAACTGTAACTCTCCTCCCCTGCTTGCCTGCTATGGGGATCATGGAGGGGAAAGTAGTAGGTAGCTGTAGAGTTGAAATCTGAAACCAACCAGCTGGTGTATATTATTGTGTGGTTTCCGCTGCTCAGATGCAGTATGCGTTGCTTTGGTGTAGTAGGATCTATTTGGGAAGTGTGGCCAACCGATCGACAGTCGGACAATGGGACTGAGTTGAACTAGCAAGGTCCAGGCCCGACAAGTTGGTCCCACAAGGAAAAAAGTTGCACATTTATATACTCTCGTATGTGCGTGTGAGAGAGAGCGCGCGCGCTAGCTCAATTGCCCTGAGCAAACCAGACTAATCTGGTCCAACCTAGTTCAGCTAGATCTACGTACTGCTCCTCAGTGCGTGCGTGCGTGTTAGGTACGACGACTGTACAGCTCGACTTGGTCACTTCTCGCTCTCTTCCTCGTCTCTTCTCCGTCCGTTTAACTACTTACCATGCAGTAATATTTTCTTTTTTTTTGGGACCAAGACTCTTATTCCTCAACAGCAAACAGTTAATGGACATGCTACCCGGCCGTGACTCAAACAATGCATGAGAAATGACAAATTCCAAGCACAACGTTACAGTCTAACTCATATGCTTAAACAAAATCTAAAAATAGTCACCCAGTTACTAATTAAGCAACAAATGACTGGTTCTTAAGTGAATATTAGTCCAAAAAATATATAAAGTTTTTTTTTTGCGGGTAAAAAAATAATATAAAGTTAAGGTGATGATTTCTCATGAGAAACACTGTAATGCTATCTATGGTTAGCTGTTGTGTCAACCAAGCCGTCGCCATGTTTTTAATTGAAAAGGTGTGCTTCGGTGTTCCCTTCTAAATTTAAATTTGCATGGGCCCATTTTTTTTACCAATCGAAACTCAAAACTCATATCCAGGCTATGTATACCTCTGTATAGGTGTAATCAGCTCCACGTTCTCACCGGCTGATCTCGCCTCCCATTATCGCAATATATGGCTTTACATGCCACGTTTTGAAATTTTGTTGTTGCTGCTATGTACCTTCCAATTTCCACCTCTCACAAGCGCGTGGGTATACGTGTACCGTGAGTATATGTCTAAGAGGATAATACGGACTTCGGGTGGGTCCATTCGGTCTTTAAAACGAGTCAATATCAAGTTTTTGTTGTCAAAGTTCGAAAAGAAGGAAAGGCACCAAAGAATCCTTTAACAATTAGTCATCTAACTAGGACTCCACTAATCAATCAGAGCGCGCACGTGCAGTGCACGCCTACATGCACACACATACAGAGAAAAAGAGAGGGGGTTCAGATGGAGTACCTGTGTTGTGGTGCAGCTGACCTGATCTGGTCAACCATGGCCCATTATTATACAGCAATAAACAAAAATTTCTCATGCATTATCGTCTAATCTCAGATAGTTACATGATTTGATTGATTAAATTCTTCGGTCCAATGATTTAATTGCCTGCACGAGTTAGCCACCTACCAATCTTACAGCAAATCAGAATAGTTAAAGTTTATGTAATTACAGGATTTAGGACACCCATATACTTTAGCTGAAGAATTGCCCAAAATATCATGAGAATATGGCAAGTATTTTTCCTCATTTTGGAAAAAAGAAA
Source organism: Avena sativa (assembly GCA_916181665.1). Taxonomy (NCBI): domain Eukaryota; kingdom Viridiplantae; phylum Streptophyta; class Magnoliopsida; order Poales; family Poaceae; genus Avena; species Avena sativa. The sequence goes on from OV702296.1 coordinate 255,280,355, forward strand.
ATGGCATTTTGCTGGGCTTCAAGCACATGACGTACTATACATGATTTTACCTTGGGGGCGTTTGGTTAACACCTACTTGTACTTTAACCTTGACATAAGCAAAGTTGCAAGCATGCATCCTATTTACATAATTCTCCCAGACATATTTTATTTTCTGTTATTGGGGAATCCTAATCTTTCAAGCAGTTGGGGGACTTAATATTTCAATTATTTCCTAGATTGCTTGTTTAGGACGAACACGAAATCATGTGTGCTTTGGTGAGAGTTTCCGTTTCCTTGTCATTCCCCCCTCTTCAGGGGATTGGTTGCAAGTCCCTGTCAATGACTGAAAATCTCTCATCCCTTTTGTACATTATTAGTCTCGATGGGACAGTGTTTATTCTTTCTCATGCTCCTTGCTACATCATGCACACGTGTTTGTTCTTACTATTTTAATCTTCCAGCTGAGTCAACATACCGTTTAACAATCACAATTATACATGAAAAGTTAGTGTGTCTCCTAAATTTAGTTACCCACTTATTTCTTTTACTTTAAAGTGGACAAAATTCAGTTATTTATGGCACAAATTAGCATGGCCAGCTAAGATACAATTCCCTCTAGACGTGTGGAAACAGTAGTGCATCTTGTAAAGCTTTCTAGCTTTTTCCTTACTTCTTCAGTGATTAGCCCATGTCATCGACTTGGCTACTTGAGGACAAATGTGTAGAAACCTTGCTGAATAAACTAATGGGGTTAGTTCCACAAGGTGTATGTGACGCTGCACACCTAATTACAATTGTACTACATACATAGATGTAGGTTTCCAGTTATGCTCTTCGTTTAGCTCTTGTATCCATGATTTGTCAAAGTTCTGAACCTTTTGCCGGCCAAACACTTATGCAACACTGCATTGATCTTGTGGTAACTTGGCTGCCTTTTCCTTCAAATCCACAGCACCTGTTAATATCACAAAACCCTTTCCGGAAACGGAACCAATTCCAAAGCAACAAGCTAAAGCTACATCCTCGACACATGCCAAGTCAGACTGACAAACTAACATGGATTAACTTAATTCGGCGCTAACTAAATTATGATTCATATAAGACCAGCAGTTGCGAGTTCGTTATCAGTTGTGCTTTCTTGGAACTGAATTCGGGACCTGAAATCTTATTCAAGTCATTGTTAACATGGGCTGCTCGGTTTTCGACGTCGGTATCTCGCGGGTGAAACAACTTTGACTAGAAAAATTAGGGTGTATATATGTGATAGATAGATGACCATATGTCTATTATGGAACTAACGCAACTGGTGCACCCATGAACTATATAAAGCATGTGGCGCTGTCATACTTGTATACAAGCTAACCTATAACCAATAAAGCGATGGCATTTAGTTGGTGATTCAAACATGGAAACTTAAAGGTCTTAGTCATCTGCAAACCAGTTTGTAGGCGGTAAAGAAAATAAGATAGTACTAGATTCTTCAGATTTACAGCTAGGAATATGTATACATATCGGGCATGTTTTGGTTAGTAGTTGCATCAGATTTCCGCTGTTTTCTTTTCAGGTGTGGATTTTGTCCATTGTTGTTGGGGCCTACTTCGTTACCTAGTTGAGCTAAGCAGCTTCCTGTTTTATTTGCATAAATATGTGCATGCCTTTCTAAAACCAAACAAGAGCTATCAGGGCTACATGTTTCAGGCGGAATGGTTGATCAGTTTAAGTCACATTCTTTGAGAAAGCTAACTAGAGGCACCCTTATGCGGTTAATTAAACATTATTTTGTGAGTGTTAAATTCTGCTGTATGGCAACAACCATGTAAATTTTCTAAAAGTAGTAGCGGCGCAGCCCATTCAATGAGGTTTACAAAACAAACTCATGGATGGACACCATGTTGTAAGATGTTCACTCCTAAACAGTTGATGACCAAGCACTACAAGACGGAGGAAAATTAAATAGAAAATGTGAAATGACAAATTGTCACTTAGCGTGAGGTGGCGTGTTGGCGCGGCTGTCCCCATGGCATGTTGGGATCCAATTGGCCTTTGTAGGCAATGTTCTTCCTCTTCCGATGTCGGTGGGAGGAGTTGTGGCGGCACTGTAATGTGGCCTACTGGAGCAACATGTGGCATGTGGTGGATTTGGTTATGGCCTAGCACCACTCTTGGGACAGTGCGGTTCTGCCATAACATCCCTAACCTAGGATTTTGGCGGCCCCGGTGACTATACTCCCTCGTCAAACGGTCTACCTCCATGTCGTGTGTATGGCGGGTATCCATGGCTTTGTGGCATGCACGCTTGTGCATTTTTGGTTGTCACTTGCGTGTTGATGCTCACATCAACAACTTCTTTGATCAGAAACTAGACCTTGTCGGCTTTGTTGAAGCTAGGGCTAGGCAAGAGGAGGCGCAACAAATAATGAATTTGATTTGGTAGTGATGTTCAAATAATCGATCTCAAGCTCCAGAATGAAAACCCTAAGTTTGATCTTACTTGATTGTACATGGTGGTGGAAGTGTGATCGTACCGCACTGTTCCCTTCCTTAAGGAATTGCTTGGAGTTTCCCGAACCTAATATTCAGGATGAAAATGCATTATCTTTCTTTGATTGGTCAGACCTAGAAATGGTGATGCTTGTGTGATGCTCCCTTTATGGAGTCGTTTCTTATGGAGAACCATTCTCGCTTGCTATGTGTTGTCAAATGATGCTCAGTGTAGCTGAATCTTGTTAATCGCTTCGTCGTGATTTGTTTGGTGACATGCCTTTCGTTTTTCTCCTTTTCTTAATAACCTAGCTAGCTATGTGCATACTCGATGTCTTGACCGGTTCTCATCATTTTTCCTTTTGTAGAGGCCAAGTGTATTAATATCAGCTCGATAATAACATATTATCCTTTATAAAAAAGCAAGAGTCCAACATGGCATATCAAACAAACACCACAAAACAAAGTTTAACACAAAAGTATTAGAATACAAATGGAAGGTACAACATCAGTTCTTCAAATTCACAACATATAGAGATTACTGAAGACTATGCGTATGTATTGCTGCACTTGGCTCACAAGTATTCATAGCCTTGTTACATGTGTTTCTTGATAGACTCAAAAGAGTTCCCTCTCTTCATTAAAATATAAGAATATATTTTGTTACAACCACATGTGGAAAACACCTTACAAGTTTCAGAAGAACCTACACTCCCGGTAGAAGATTTATCGAAGTGCTTAGCCCCCACTAGTTACCTTAACTTGGCCTCCCCGTTTATCCTCTCCAAAATGATAGATATATGATAAGGCTGATGTTCCAAAATACTCTCTCTTTCCACTTGTTCCAACCAATTATAAGAAACCATGAAAGAGTCTTCCATTGATGACTTCTATTTGAACTTCCTCGAGCCAACAATTTTTGATTGTGTCTACTCCCCGATCGCAGGGTTCAAAATTTTGGAGATCTAGCCAATTTTGTATTTTTGCAACCCAGAGGTGAATTGAGAACGTATAGTAGAAAAGGAAATGACCCGTGATCTTTGAGGGCGCGCTTGCACTAAGGGATTGTTTCCTCTAGTAAAAAACCAATGAGCTACCTAGGACATGTATGCCGATAGTCATTAGGGTATATGATGAAAATATGTTTTTATTTCTATATGCCAAAAATCGCACACGTATGAACGACAACATATTATGGCATATCTAGATTAACACTCTTCCTTGGTATCCCCTTAAGGAATTTTTTTTGAAGCGTTACCGGGTTATGGGTGGGGTAGGGGTGGGTACCGGGTTTGAGTTGGACCCTATAGTGTGTGGACGTATCTGGCTATGTTTTTGGGACGGCCTGAGAAGCGTGTTGGGGAAAAGTACCTGCCGATCGTACGTGCTGGTTGGACCTTGCTACGTGTGTGTGTGCGCCTTCCAGCCCGTCTTCTACTATGTCGCCGCCTCTTTCATCACCTTCTTAGGGCATCTCCATCAGGCCTACGCACCCCGTCTGAGCGTGTCCGAATCGGTCCACGCGAACGCGTGGGACATACACGGCGTTCTAGCGGGACGACTCATTCGGAGAAATGCGTCTGGCTCGATCCGTCCAAGCATCTAATCTGGGCTCGGTTCCATCGGCTCGGACGTGCGCGGACAGCACGGGTGTCCTGCCCGTTGGTGATGCTGGCCCATCCGTCAGCTACCGTGGCGGTGATTCAGACGCGCGCAGCGGCACCGATTCAGACGTAATCATGGCAGCGATTCAGAGGGCTGCGCGGAAGGCTGACCGGCGGCAGCCTGCGCCATCAATAGCGACGAGATGACATCCGATGCAGTTTCTTTGGCCTCCACGCTGGCATCCGATGCCGGCCCTTTTTAACTGGCCGTCCACAGCCAGCTTCTCCCCACAGAACACCATCCTCTCCTTCTTCTCCTTTTCTTTCTCCACTACATGTAGCTAGCCATGGTCGGCGGCGCTGAATTGAGGGGAGGGCGCGGCGGCCATGGACATCGAGGGAGGCGTGGAGGACGCGGCCAAATCACCGCGCCACCACGCTCTCCCTCACCGTCGTTGTCGCCCGAAGATTTCGATTCAGGCACCTAGTTCGCCGTGGCCATCCACCTCGGCATGCCACACGACAGGCTGCTCCTCCCCTGCAGGTTCGTGACGTTGATCGGCGACGAGCTGCCGCCACTTGTCATGCTGCGGGCGAACGGCTTTAGGACCACCAGGTACCCGGTTGATCTGCAGTCCGACCACCTCGGCCAGATGTACCTCGGCAACGGCTGGGAGTGCTTCGCCCGCTCGCACCAGATCAAGGTGGGCAACATCCTCGTCTTCAAGTACGATGGCGAAGGAAAGTTCGGCGTCAGCATCTTCGACCACACCATGTGCCGCCGCTGCTACCACTCCAACTCCTCCTTCGACTCCGACGAGTAGGCTAGGTTGTGTGCGCACCATGTATGATGTATGAAAATAGGCATTGGCCATTTGCAATAAAAATCTTTACTCAAGCCCCGAAACATTTGTTACAAGCACACCACACAATCTAAAACTACGCACGGCCGTCGGCGCTGGGGCGGAGGCTGCGACGGGTCAGATACACCATTTTTCATTGAGAGAATTGATGATCGCTCGCTGCATCTGCGCCTCCTCTTCGGCTCGATCGAGGCGGGCACACACACAAGCATCGTCAGGACTGGCCCGCACCGCTTCCCGGAGGTCGACGCACACCAATGTGAGCTGGTCCCATCGCCGGTACTCCGGCAGAAAGACGTGTTCCCCAACCGCCATCGTGAAAGGCTCGTCGGTGGTCACGTGACGGTTGTAGAAAGTAAATCCGCGGGTGCCCCGGAATCGGAGAAGGAAGCATATCCGGTAACTCCGACAGGTTCGGCCACCACGGGGGCAGCGGCCGCTCGGGCACCTCTTATCTGCCACCGTTGGGGTTGCCTCAGATCTCGTCGGGTCGACGCCGGCGGCTTGGCATGGTGGTTTTTTGTGCTATCGGTGGTGTGGGTCTGGTCGTAGATAGCTCGGCGGCCTCCCCTATTTATGGCTGCGCCTGAACGCGGCGCGAAACGCCTAGAACTCGCGGGAAGCGGCAGGAAAGAAAGGCGGGAGACGGGGGAAGACACTATAAATACGCCGGCGCTGGTGATGGCTAGGCATGGACAAATGAGTCGCACCGCTGGACGTGGTCGGCCGGATAGGCCGGACTCCGGCCCCAAATCGACCGTGGTCCGACCCAAACAGAAAGACACGGACCATTTGGGTCATCCGGATGGGTCGGGCCGGTGGAGATGCCCTTAGAGCATCTCCATTCAGGTTTCTAGGACGCCAATCCTAGGATGATTTTTTGGTCCGGACACCGAAAATTGGTCCAGTCGCGTTCCCAGACCCTAGTTTTGTCTGGATTTGGACCAACTTTGGTCTGAGATTCCCAGATTGATCCTGGGGCGTCGGAAACATACTGGAAACACCGGACGAAGCGAGAACCGGCATGGGCCAACCCTATCGGCGAGAGAATCCCATTTCCCCACATCCACTCGCCTCCCCTGCGGCGAAGAGATCCCCCAGCTGCCCCTGTTGCCATGGCTTCGCCGGCGAAGCTCCACCATGCCGAGTCGTATCCACACCTCTAGAAAGGCTCGCAGTCGACGCCGCCCCTTTCCCTCGGCCTATGGATACGCAGGGGCAACACGTAGATGACGATCATGAACTGACCGAACTAGGCTGAAATATATGTTGTATTGTTGTTGTATGCCGAACTATGTTTCATTTTACGCCAAACTGTGTTTAAATTTATGCCGAACTAGGCCAAACATTGTCCTGTATACATATTATGCTGACTATGCCGAAAACTGGTCGAATTTGAGACGAATTTAGGCAGAAAAAATCCAACCTAAAAACTCGGACTAGAAACGCAAGTGAAAAACTCGATGTTTCTAGACCAAAAACTTGTTTCGTCTGATCAAATTTATGTCCGAATTTCTGCATAAGAATAAATGCTATTAATCGCCACCGCGATTTTCATAAACACAAGGCAAATGGTCAACTGCTCCCTTGACTACGGCTTGTCGCTTCGTTCAGCCAGGATTGAAGTCAGAAACATACGTTACGGTTCAGATGGGCAGAACGGGCCCAACTCCCCACCCGGTAGGAATCCAGAAATCGCTCGGGATCCGATAACGACTTAAAATTTTCCTAACGGGGGATACCGAAGCAAGGCTCCTAGATTAATCAGGTTTCCCTTTTCTTTGCTTTAATTGCTATATCTCTTCAGATATCCTAAAAAGCTAAAATCCATATACATTCCATGTAGGCAGGTCCCAATTAATCCAGGACACCCTTGGAAGAGCACATTCGGCTTATTAGTTACATGTGTACATCAAATGTATCAATTAATAGTACACAGAGTAACATCCCTGCCTGCAGGCCACATGCTGGCGATGGCATTTACAACGCAGAGTGCATATATGTCTGCATGTATGTCACATCAAAATATACTCCATACTACCCATACAGAACGAACAGTGGGCGGCATGGAATGGTTGAATGCATCCCGTTTCTGCAACACATCCCCATGCCGCAGAGGTTTTTCAGGTTCTGGGCTTTGTGGCCTGCAAGGTGCATGCACCCAACCACCTTCCTTGTGTGTGCTCTCGCTCTTTGGCCATTTACTACGGTTGCCGTTTCTGTGGATGGCTGTGGTGGCAGAGATAGAACGGTTTGCCCTCTTGGGGTTGCACTCAGATGTTGACCGTAACAACCTCTCGCAGTAAACAGTAATAACATACAGTACCTCCGATATTACTACTATAAAATATACTCCCTCCGTCCCGGTTTAAAGGACATAATTTTCAATTCTCTAGCCCTAGGTGTCCTCTAATTAGTCTATTTAATAGTATGGAGAAGAACATGCATGAGGAAAAAAAGAGTCATCAAGGCGTTCATATTTGTTTACACATGTGCATGCAAGCATTTTATTGTTTTCACACAGGAGTAACTACAGAGATTAAATGCTTTTGTGTCTAAATATTTTGAAATTGCGTGGTTTGCAAATTGTGTCCTTTAAACCGGGACAGAGGGAGTATGTGCAGTAAACAGTTCAATTGGGTAACATATACTATAAGAAAGTACTCCCTCCTATACATAATAAGTATTGATTTAGTATAATTTTGTACTAAATTATCAACACTTATTATCCTTGAAAGAGGCTTTCTCTCCGCTTTATTGATACTTACTATAGACCGGTGGAATACGTGTTTGAATTATTTCTCATGTGCAAAAGTTATCAACATATTGATACCCGGTCCGTTATACCAAACACTACAGGAATGGTGTTGTGTGCCGACGGCCGGCAGCTACGCCGACGGCCAAAGGTCGGGGCCGTCGGCGTAGCACCGGGCCAGGCCAGCCCAGCTTCCGAGCCTCGGCGTACCGCAGCCGTCGGCGTAGCGGCACGTACGCCGAGGGTGACCGTCGGCGTACGAGGTGGCCGCGTGGCACCAGTCTGGCCAGGCCGGGACAGGCCCTAACGGCGTCAGCATTACGCCGAGAGCCGCTGTCGGCATAGGCTACGCCGACGGTCACCCTCGGCGTACGTCCTGCCTACGCCGACGGTGACCCTCGGCGTAGCTATGCACTTTTTTTCCTTACCAAATTATTTGTATTTATTTATTAGTATCAATTATTTAGGTTCTATTTTATCAATTGGGTGGATTCGTAGCCTCCGAATAATAGTCTTCACGCCCACATAAAATGTCGAATCTTCTCACAAGTTGAGAAATTTGCATGTTTGTGTGTTATTATCACATGTGCATGAAATTTATATTTCACAAATTTTTGTGAAGTTGTTCAAAGATTCAATCACATGTGCGTGTCCCCCCTCGCATGCATGCGGAAGCGTAGGTTCCGGACCCGTATGAGGGTGGAATCTCCCCGTCGAGGTGAAACCGGGTAGGATAGTGCCCCAACTTGTGAGCCAACATGGTTTTACATCACCCTATGACCTAAACAAACACAAAACAAGAGAGAGCTACGCCGGGCTACCCCTGTTAGAGGAACGTCTAGGGGGGTAGACGATCCGAGTGTGCACAGAGATCAGGGTTTCGCCGGAGGAAGACCACGAGAACATTGGAATGAGATGAAAACTTGCATGTGCCCCTAGCATATGTGTGTGGGTGTGGTGAGAGGTTGGTATAGGTGCTTGCATGTGTCCCCCCTCGCATGCATGCGCTCTAACCTAGAGGCGAAGGTTCCGGACCCGTATGAGGGTGGAATCTCCCCGTCGAGGTGAAACCGGGTAGGATAGTGCCCCAACTTGTGAGCCAACATGGTTTTACATCACCCTATAACCTAAACAAACACAAAACAAGAGAGAGCTACGCCGGGCTACCCCTGTCAGAGGAACGTCTAGGGGGGTAGACGATCCGAGTGTGCACAGAGATCAGGGTTTTGCCGGAGGAAGACCACGAGAACATTGGAATGAGATGAAAACTTGCATGTGCCCCTAGCATATGTGTGTGAGTGTGGTGAGAGGTTGGTATAGGTGCTTGCATGTGTCCCCCCTCGCATGTATGCGCTCTAACCTAGAGGCAAAGGTTCCGGACCCGTATGAGGGTGGAATCTCCCCGTCGAGGTGAAACCGGGTAGGATAGTGCCCCAACTTGTGAGCCAACATGGTCTTACATCACCCTATGACCTAAACAAACACAAAACAAGAGAGAGCTACGCCGGGCTACCCCTGTCAGAGGAACGTCTAGGGGGGTAGACGATCCGAGTGTGCACAGAGATCAGGGTTTCGCCGGAGGAAGACCACGAGAACATTGGAATGAGATGAAAACTTGCATGTGCCCCTAGCATATGCGTGTGGGTGTGGTGAGAGGTTGGTATAGGTGCTTGCATGTGTCCCCCCTCGCATGCATGCGCTCTAACCTAGAGGCGAAGGTTCCGGACCCGTATGAGGGTGGAATCTCCCCGTCGAGGTGAAACCGGGTAGGATAGTGCCCCAACTTGTGAGCCAACATGGTTTTACATCACCCTATGACCTAAACAAACACAAAACAAGAGAGAGCTACGCCGGGCTACCCCTGTCAGAGGAACGTCTAGGGGGTAGACGATCCGAGTGTGCACGGAGATCAGGGTTTCGCCGGAGGAAGACCACGAGAACATTGGAATGAGATGAAAACTTGCATGTGCCCCTAGCATATGTGTGTGGGTGTGGTGAGAGGTTGTTATAGGTGCTTGCATGTGTCCCCCCTCGCATGCATGCGCTCTAACCTAGAGGCGAAGGTTCCGGACCCGTATGAGGGTGGAATCTCCCCGTCGAGGTGAAACCGGGTAGGATAGTGCCCCAACTTGTGAGCCAACATGGTTTTACATCACCCTATGACCTAAACAAACACAAAACAAGAGAGAGCTACGCCGGGCTACCCCTGTCAGAGGAACGTCTAGGGGGGTAGACGATCCGAGTGTGCACAGAGATCAGGGTTTCGCCGGAGGAAGACCACGAGAACATTGGAATGAGATGAAAACTTGCATGTGCCCCTAGCATATGTGTGTGGGTGTGGTGAGAGGTTGGTATAGGTGCTTGCATGTGTCCCCCCTCGCATGCATGCGCTCTAACCTAGAGGCGAAGGTTCCGGACCCGTATGAGGGTGGAATCTCCCCGTCGAGGTGAAACCGGGTAGGATAGTGCCCCAACTTGTGAGCCAACATGGTTTTACATCACCCTATGACCTAAACAAGCACAAAACAAGAGAGTGCTACGCCGGGCTACCCCTGTCAGAGGAACGTCTAGGGGGGTAGACGATCCGAGTGTGCACAGAGATCAGGGTTTCGCCGGAGGAAGACCACGAGAACATTGGAATGAGATGAAAACTTGCATGTGCCCCTAGAATATGTGTGTGGGTGTGGTGAGAGGTTGGTATAGGTGCGTGCATGTGTCCCCCCTCGCATGCATGCGCTCTAACCTAGAGGCGAAGGTTCCAGACCCGTATGAGGGTGGAATCTCCCCGTCGAGGTGAAACCGGGTAGGATAGTGCCCCAACTTGTGAGCCAACATGTTTTTACATCACCCTATGACCTAAACAAACACAAAACAAGAGATAGCTACGCCGGGCTACCCCTGTCAGAGGAACGTCTAGGGGGGTAGACGATCCGAGTGTGCACAGAGATCAGGGTTTCGCCGGAGGAAGACCACGAGAACATTGGAATGAGATGAAAACTTGCATGTGCCCCTAGCATATGTGTGTGGGTGTGGTGAGATGTTGGTATAGGTGCTTGCATGTGTCCCCCCTCGCATGCATGCACTCTAACCTAGAGGCGAAAGTTCCGGACCCGTATGAGGGTGGAATCTCCCCGTCGAGGTGAAACCGGGTAGGATAGTGCCCCAACTTGTGAGCCAACATGGTTTTACATCACCCTATGACCTAAACAAACACAAAACAAGAGAGAGCTACGCCGGGCTACCCCTGTCAGAGGAACGTCTAGGGGGGTAGACGATCCGAGTGTGCACAGAGATCAGGGTTTCGCCGAAGGAAGACCACGAGAACATTGGAATGAGATGAAAACTTGCATGTGCCCCTAGCATATGTGTGTGGGTGTGGTGAGAGGTTGGTATAGGTGCTTTCATGTGTCCCCCCTCGCATGCATGCGCTCTAACCTAGAGGCGAAGGTTCCGGACCCGTATGAGGGTGGAATCTCCCCGTCAAGGTGAAACCGGGTAGGATAGTGCCCCAACTTGTGAGCCAACATGGTTTTACATCACCCTATGACCTAAACAAACACAAAACAAGAGAGCTACGCCGGGCTACCCCTGTCAGAGGAACGTCTAGGGGGTAGACGATCCGAGTGTGCACAAAGATCAGGGTTTCGCCGGAGGAAGACCACGAGAACATTGGAATGAGATGAAAACTTGCATGTGCCCCTAGCATATGTGTGTGGGTGTGGTGAGAGGTTGGTATAGGTGCTTGCATGTGTCCCCCCTCGCATGCATGCGCTCTAACCTAGAGGCGAAGGTTCCGGACCCGTATGAGGGTGGAATCTCCCCGTCGAGGTGAAACCGGGTAGGATAGTGCCCCAACTTGTGAGCCAACATGGTTTTACATCACCCTATGACCTAAACAAACACAAAACAAGAGAGTGCTACGCCGGGCTACCCCTGTCAGAGGAACGTCTAGGGGGGTAGACGATCCGAGTGTGCACAGAGATCAGGGTCTTGTCGGAGGAAGACCACGAGAACATTGGAATGAGATGAAAACTTGCATGTGCCCCTAGAATATGTGTGTGGGTGTGGTGAGAGGTTGGTATAGGTGCGTGCATGTGTCCCCCCTCGCATGCATGCGCTATAACCTAGAGGCGAAGGTTCCAGACCCGTATGAGGGTGGAATCTCCCCGTCGAGGTGAAACCGGGTAGGATAGTGCCCCAACTTGTGAGCCAACATGTTTTTACATCACCCTATGACCTAAACAAACACAAAACAAGAGAGAGCTACGCCGGGCTACCCCTGTCAGAGGAACGTCTAGGGGGGTAGACGATCCGAGTGTGCACAGAGATCAGGGTTTCGCCGGAGGAAGACCACGAGAACACTGGAATGAGATGAAAACTTGAATGTGCCCCTAGCATATGTGTGTGGGTGTGGTGAGAGGTTGGTATAGGTGCTTGCATGTGTCCCCCTTCGCATGCATGCGCTCTAACCTAGAGGCGAAAGTTCCGGACCCGTATGAGGGTGGAATCTCCCCGTCGAGGTGAAACCGGGTAGGATAGTGCCCCAACTTGTGAGCCAACATGGTTTTACATCACCCTGTGACCTAAAAAAACACAAAACAAGAGAGAGCTACGCCGGGCTACCCCTGTCAGAGGAACGTCTAGGGGGGTAGACGATCCGAGTGTGCACAAAGATCAGGGTTTCGCCGGAGGAAGACCACGAGAACATTGGAATGAGATGAAAACTTGCGTGCCCCTAGCATATGTGTGTGGGTGTGGTGAGAGGTTGGTATAGGTGCTTGCATGTGTCCCCCTTGCATGCATGCGCTCTAACCTAGAGGCGAAGGTTCCGGACCCGTATGAGGGTGGAATCTCCCCGTCGAGGTGAAACCAGGTAGGATAGTGCCCCAACTTGTGAGCCAACATGGTTTTACATCACCCTATGACCTAAACAAACACAAAACAAGAGAGAGCTACGCCGGGCTACCCCTGTCAGAGGAACGTCTAGGGGGTAGACGATCCGAGTGTGCACAGAGATCAGGGTTTCGCCGGAGGAAGACCACGAGAACATTGGAATGAGATGAAAACTTGCATGTGCCCCTAGCATATGTGTGTGGGTGTGGTGAGAGGTTGGTATAGGTGCTTTCATGTGTCCCCCCTCGCATGCATGCGCTCTAACCTAGAGGCGAAGGTTCCGGACCCGTATGAGGGTGGAATCTCCCCGTCGAGGTGAAACCGGGTAGGATAGTGCCCCAACTTGTGAGCCAACATGGTTTTACATCACCCTATGACCTAAACAAACACAAAACAAGAGAGAGCTACGCCGTGCTACCCCCGTCAGAGGAACGTCTAGGGGGGTAGACGATCCGAGTGTGCACAGAGATCAGGGTTTCGCCGGAGGAAGACCACGAGAACATTGGAATGAGATGAAAACTTGCATGTGCCCCTAGCATATGTGTGTGGGTGTGGTGAGAGGTTGGTATTGGTGCTTGCATGTGTCCCCCCTCGCATGCATGCGCTCTAACCTAGAGGCGAAGGTTCCGGACCCGTATGAGGGTGGAATCTCCCCGTCGAGGTGAAACCGGGTAGGATAGTGCCCCAACTTGTGAGCCAACATGGTTTTACATCACCCTATGACCTAAACAAACACAAAACAAGAGAGAGCTACGCCGGGCTACCCCTGTCAGAGGAACGTCTAGGGGGGTAGACGATCCGAGTGTGCACAGAGATCAGGGTTTCGCCGGAGGAAGACCACGAGAACATTGGAATGAGATGAAAACTTGCATGTGCCCCTAGCATATGTGTGTGGGTGTGGTGAGAGGTTGGTATTGGTGCTTGCATGTGTCCCCCCTCGCATGCATGCGCTCTAACCTAGAGGCGAAGGTTCCGGACCCGTGTGAGGGTGGAATCTCCCCGTCGAGGTGAAACCGGGTAGGATAGTGCCCCAACTTGTGAGCCAACATGGTTTTACATCACCCTATGACCTAAACAAACACAAAACAAGAGAGAGCTACGCCGGGCTACCCCTGTCAGAGGAACGTCTAGGGGGTAGACGATCCGAGTGTGCACGGAGATCAGGGTTTCGCCGGAGGAAGACCACGAGAACATTGGAATGAGATGAAAACTTGCATGTGCCCCTAGCATATGTGTGTGGGTGTGGTGAGAGGTTGTTATAGGTGCTTGCATGTGTCCCCCCTCGCATGCATGCGCTCTAACCTAGAGGCGAAGGTTCCGGACCCGTATGAGGGTGGAATCTCCCCGTCGAGGTGAAACCGGGTAGGATAGTGCCCCAACTTGTGAGCCAACATGGTTTTACATCACCCTATGACCTAAACAAACACAAAACAAGAGAGAGCTACGCCGGGCTACCCCTGTTAGAGGAACGTCTAGGGGGGTAGACGATCCGAGTGTGCACAGAGATCAGGGTTTCGCCGGAGGAAGACCACGAGAACATTGGAATGAGATGAAAACTTGCATGTGCCCCTAGCATATGTGTGTGGGTGTGGTGAGAGGTTGGTATAGGTGCTTGCATGTGTCCCCCCTCGCATGCATGCGCTCTAACCTAGAGGCGAAGGTTCCGGACCCGTATGAGGGTGGAATCTCCCCGTCGAGGTGAAACCGGGTAGGATAGTGCCCCAACTTGTGAGCCAACATGGTTTTACATCACCCTATGACCTAAACAAACACAAAACAAGAGAGAGCTACGCCGGGCTACCCCTGTCAGAGGAACGTCTAGGGGGGTAGACGATCCGAGTGTGCACAGAGATCAGGGTTTCGCCGGAGGAAGACCACGAGAACATTGGAATGAGATGAAAACTTGCATGTGCCCCTAGCATATGTGTGTGGGTGTGGTGAGAGGTTGGTATTGGTGCTTGCATGTGTCCCCCCTCGCATGCATGCGCTCTAACCTAGAGGCGAAGGTTCCGAACCCGTGTGAGGGTGGAATCTCCCCGTCGAGGTGAAACCGGGTAGGATAGTGCCCCAACTTGTGAGCCAACATGGTTTTACATCACCCTATGACCTAAACAAACATAAAGCAAGAGAGAGCTACGCCGGGCTACCCCTGTCAGAGGAACGTCTAGGGGGTAGACGATCCGAGTGTGCACAGAGATCAGGGTTTCGCCGGAGGAAGACCACGAGAACATTGGAATGAGATGAAAACTTGCATGTGCCCCTAGAATATGTGTGTGGATGTGGTGAGAGGTTGGTATAGGTGCTTACATGTGTCCCCCTCGCATGCATGCGCTCTAACCTAGAGGCGAAAGTTCCGGACCCGTATGAGGGTGGAATCTCCCCGTCGAGGTGAAACCGGGTAGGATAGTGCCCCAATTTGTGAGCCAACATGGTTTTACATCACCCTATGACCTAAACAAACACAAAACAAGAGAGAGCTACGCCGGGCTACCCCTGTCAGAGGAACGTCTAGGGGGGTAGACGATCCGAGTGTGCACAGAGATCAGGGTTTCGCCGGAGGAAGACCACGAGAACATTGGAATGAGATGAAAACTTGCATGTGCCCCTATCATATGTGTGTGGGTGTGGTGAGAGGTTGGCATAGGTGCTTGCATGTTTCCCCCCTCGCATGCATGCGCTCTAACCTAGAGGCGAAGGTTCCGGACCCGTATGAGGGTGGAATCTCCCCGTCGAGGTGAAACCAGGTAGGATAGTGCCCCAACTTGTGAGCCAACATGGTTTTACATCACCCTATGACCTAAACAAACACAAAACAAGAGAGAGCTACGCCGGGCTACCCCTGTCAGAGGAACGTCTAGGGGGGTAGACGATCCGAGTGTGCACAGAGATCAGGGTTTCGCCGGAGGAAGACCACGAGAACATTGGAATGAGATGAAAACTTGCATGTGCCCCTAGCATATGTGTGTGAGTGTGGTGAGAGGTTGGTACAGGTGCTTGCATGTGTCCCCCCTCGCATGCATGCGCTCTAACCTAGAGGCGAAGGTTCCGGACCCGTATGAGGGTGGAATCTCCCCGTTTAGCCCACATCTAGGGTTTGCTTGGAAAACGAGCACAAGACGAAATAAAAAATTATATATTAATAATATATAGTTTCTTCTATAATAGTAGACACTAAATAAAGTATGTTGTCAAATTTGATATTAAACAAAAGACCCTTCTTTCAAAAAAAAAGTTCTAACCTGAAAAAAAACCCCTAGCTACGCCGACGGCTGCCCTCGGCGTATGCCTGGCCGTCGGCGTAGCCCTATCCTACTTTGGCTCCCACGCGCCCGCTCCCGACCCCTCCTCCTCTCACCAACCGCTCTCGCTCTGCCCGCGCCCGCTCCCGACCCCGACCCCGCCGCCAGCAGCCGCGCCTCCTCCCTCCCCCGAGCTCCACCGCCTCCTTCCTCCCTGACCCTGGCCCTCCCCCACCGCCGCCTCCCTCCCTCCTCCCCGCCGCCAGTCGCCTTCCTCCCTCCTCCCTCCTCCCTTCCTCCTCCCCGAGCCGGTCCCCGAGCTCCACCGCCTCCTCCCTTCCCCGACCCTGGCCCTCCCCCACCGCCACCTCCCTCCCTCCTTCCCGCCGCCAGCCGCCTTCCTCCCTCCTCCCTTCCTCCTCCCCGAGCTCGGGCCCCTCCTCCCTTCCTCCTCCCCGAGCTCGGCCCCCTCCTCCTCGAGCTCTCTCCCTCCTCCCTGACCTTGCCCCTCCTCCCCAAGCTCTCCCCCTCCTCCCTGGCCTTCCTCCCTCCTCCCTTCCTCCTCCCCGAGCTCGGCTCCCTCCTCCTCGACCTCGCCCCCTCCTCCCCGAGCTCGACCCCCTCCTCCCAAGCTCTCCCACTCCTCCTCGAGCTCGGCCCCCTCTGCAGGTACCTCCTCCACTCCCCTCTAGAAGCAAATATTTAATTTTGTTAGATTAAATCTTGTTGTTAATCTTGTTAGAATTTATTAGTTGCATCTATTAGTAGTTTATATCATTTGTTAAGTGATATGCATGCACGAGTTGCTAGGATTAGGCCGTTGGTTAGTGTCAAGCTAGCTTGGTCATATGGCCGTTGAAGAGAGAAGCCACACTGGGGCCGTGAGTGTGTTGCATGTTTACTAAGGTGTTCTCTTTATGTCAATGTACAGACTTTGTAGTGTTTCGGGAGTGACCATCCTTGGCGGACTGACTGTCGTTGTGGGAGATGGTGTAGGTGACACCTCGATCCCGTCTCCGAGTTCCGTCGCCGACCTCGACACTCGGTTGATCGACTACTTCCTCTACCACTGAGGGTGAGAATCTGTTCGCCTCTCTTGTACCTAGGTTTTATTTTTGTGTCTAGATCACCAAGTCTGTCGCGTCACCTAGGCGTCATCCCGACCGTAAGCGTTACGCGACTTAATATGCATTAGTGGTCTCGCATATTTTGGACCGTAACGCTTATGGCTTTTATCGGGCAGTCGGCGGATTCGTAGTTGGGTTTGGTTCTCCCTGGATCTACCTCGATTCGAGACAGGATTTCGGTGGCGCCTCCTCGTTGTTCTCCGGATGCACATCCTCTTGGCTTTTTGTCGAGACGTGTATCGGGAGAGCAGCGGGGAGGTGCTACCGAAATTCTGCTTGGATCGGGGTAGAACAAGGGAGAACTTACCCAATCTACGGATCCGGCGGCTGGTTAGGACCCTCTTTTCCTATTGGACATGTAGGTTGATGAATGCGTAAAAATATGAAGCATTTAATCTCCTATTTGATATAAAATGTTATATTTGTTGTTTGTCTCCCAACAAAGCAGAAGAGGATGGCTGATAATGGATGGATGTACAGTGGCCGTATTAGTGCGACTAATAAAACAGACGATTGGGTACGGAACACTCATTTGTTAGTGAATGAGTTAGCGCGTGGTTCAAAGGCAATGGTTCGGGCACTTTGTCCCTGCGCTCATTGCACTAAGCGTCATCGTCAGGGAAAGGATGACATGTACAAACACCTTCTGCAATATGGGTACATGTCTAACTATGTCACGCAAGTCGACTTTGCTCGGTACGAACGTGACAGAGGTGAGGTGATGCGTCAGCGGCTCAATGGCAATGAGCACGATGGGATTAGAAACATGCTAGATGATCTTATCGATGCCGACCAGCCGAATTCGCCACCTCCACGGGAGGAATCACCAGAACCGGAGGAACCGCTAGAACCGGAGGAACCGGAGCCAACCGCGAAGGCCTTCCTTGATATGATGGCCGCGGCTAAGAGGCCTCTGTACGAGGGTGCAAAGATTTCTCAGCTCGATGCCATCTCTCAGTGTCTAGCCGACAAGTCCCAGTACTCCGCCACCCGTTCTCACTTTGAAGCTAATCTGAGAACATGTGGTAACATGTTGCCCGAAGGGCATTGTCTACCTAAAACCTTTCACGAAACGAAGAAACTCATGAAGGAGCTCAACATGGATTATGAAAAGATAGATTGTTGTCCAAAAGGCTGCCTTTTGTTTTGGAAACAGTTTGAGGGTGACAAGTACTGCTCCATTTGTAAGGCCTCTAGATATGAAGAGATAAAGGGGAAGGATGGTCAGGTGAGGCAGTCGAAGGTCGCTAAGAAGATACTTCGGTATCTCCCATTCATAAAAAGAATCCAGCGGCTTTACTTGAGCGAGGAGACTGCCAAACAGATGACGTGGCACAAGAAGGGGAAAAGATACGAGGACGGGCACGGACGGAAGAAGATGGGACATCCATCTGATGGTAAGGCATGGAAGAACTTCGATGACAAATACCCCCGGTGGGCAGAAGAGGCTCGGAATGTTAGAATTGCGATAGCAACAGACGGCTTCAACCCATATGGTATGTCGACGGCCTCGTACAACTGCTGGCCGGTATATGTTATTCCGCCCAATCTCCCTCCCGGAGTATTAATGCAACGGAAGACCATGTTTTTGTCGCTGATAATTCCAGGACCTGAGTATCCGGGGAAGAACTTGAGTGTCTACATGACCGAGCATCAAAGAGAAACTTTTTGATGAAAGTTTGGTTACAATATACTATGCATGACATGCCCGGGTACGCCCTAACGTGCGGATGGTGTACAGCTGGTAAGTGGCCATGCCCAGTGTGCAGGCACCGACTTGAGTTCCTTTGGCTAAAGTCGGGTCGCAAATATGTTGCGTTTGACACGAATCGACAGTACCTTAAAAGAAATCATTCGTTCAGAGAAGATAGAAAAAAAAACTTTGTGTCCTGGTTTATGGAAAAAGTAATTTCTAACATGTCCCTCTTACCTTGCAATATGTGACTTGTCGCTCTTATTCCACGTAACTACTGAACGCAACAAATTCCTCTTGTACCTGTAGGGAGCTGATCCCAACGTTGAGATGTCAGATGAGCTGAAATGTGTTTCCCAAGGTTGTAACAGTATCGTCATGAAGTATGAGAAGTATGATATGAATGGGTTTCGCTTCCATACAGAGACGCACCAGAAAGGGCGACCGAATGCAAAAACGGTAAATACTGGGGTGTTCACCAAAGGAGCCGATTCCCTTGATTACTACGGAAGGTTAGAGAATGTATACAAGCTGACCTTCAATCGTACGAATGTCGAACTCAATCTTGTTGTGTTCAAGTGCCACTGGTTTGATCCAAGGGGTGGACTGAGAAGTACCCCTTCCATTGGGTTAGTTGAAGTCAGGCCTTCAACCACCTATAGCGGAGCCGACGTCTTTGTTGTTGCTCACCAAGCCAACCAAGTTTATTATTTTCCCTACCCATGCCAGAAAGCGGAACTCCAGGGCTGGGAAGTCGTGTTCCAGGTATCGCCACATGGTAACCTACCGATTCCCTCCGAGGACGATTACAACAACATTAACCCTGTAACGTACGAGGGAATTTTCTATCAAGAGCAAGAGGACTTCGGACACTTTGATTTAGAACCGGTTGATCTTGAGGACCTTGGGAATGATGTAGAAACTCGGGGTGAGTCAGTGGTGAATCTACATGACATAAGTATGCTCGAGAAGCTCCATACCGAGAATGACAACGATGATGAGCCTACACCCTTCGATGAGAATCCAGATTTCTACTCAAAAGATAGAGATAGTGAGAATGAGAATGAGAATGAGAATGAGAATGAAAATGAAAATGATAGTGAGTATTTATTTTTTAATGCATTTTATTTTGTCTTTGTGCTTAACTGTTTTCTTAATTGCATTATGCCTTTATTCTTTGTGTATACATTTTATTATGTCTTTGTACTTAACTATTTTCTCTTACTTAATGCAGGTGATTGAACAATATAAGTAGCGGCAAGGCAACCAGTTCGTCCTTGATTAATGCGCTGAAGCAGCGCAAGAAAAGAGCTACACGGAGTGGGAGACAGCCAAATCCCAATCCGCGTTACCCCGATCTTGCTCCTGCTGGCGGAGGATGGGGTCGAGGCCGAGGTCGAGGAGGACGAGGATGAGGTGCCACGGGAGGAGGCGTGGACTTTGACCCACCACCCTCTGCTTCTGGCGACGTGGCTCCTGAGTTGTTCCTGACAGAGCAGCCTTTCAGGGCCGAGAGGGAGGCAGAGTCCGAGAGGGAGGCAGAGTCTGAGAGGGAGGCGAGGACCGAGAGGGAGGCGGGGACCGATACGGAGGCGGACACTAGCCGCGAGTTGGTGGGGCCGAAGAAATTGCGGAATCGTGGGGAATCGGGAGTCCCTGACGAGAAGTTTGAGCCTAGGACTCAGGAGGCGAAAGCCCTTATTATTCCAGATGTTCTTGAGTAAGTGTACTAATTTGGCAATTTAAAACATTTTATTTCATGTTGGTCATAAATAATTATTGTGTACTAATGTTTATTTTTGTGCAGCAATTGGACATTTCCTCCGGGGACCAAGGCTCGCCTTCCTAACAGCCTCGTTGGAGCTCTGATTAGGAAGTTCTGGCCGGGCTATCACATTACCCCCGAGGGTGACAGGAAGATAGCTACTACTTGGGCGGACTACCAGACTACCCGTGTCCCGGGCTTTCCGACAGCTGCTGATGCTGTCATCACCAAGTTTTGGGTAAGGCATATTTCTCGAGTTATGTTCATACTTGATGACCCCACCGTGCTAACTCATGACTCTTATGCATGATTGAAGTGCTTTTACCGTGTGGCCGAGGAGGACTAGGAGAAGGCGCAGAGGACTTTGCTTGGAGCTTGTGTGAAGTTGACCCCCCAGGTGTGGTACAACCAGAAGGTCACGGCCGCTAGCCACTTCTAGGCTGACAGGGGCGTGAGGGTCAGGAAGGAAGACATTGTCGGTAGGAACCCTAATCCTGAGTACTCGATGACGCCAGAAGAGTACATGTCGGTGAGTAAAATGTCAATGAGATTCTACATTGCTTCTAAGTTGCCATTGCATTGTCTGGAGTTGAGTATTGCATTTTCAGGTTATCCCCGATTGGGCCGAGCCGCATCGACTCGCATGGGAGGAGCTGGTTAGGACGAGGTGGCTCAAAGAAGACGAGGAGTTTGCAGCCTTGTCGAGGCGGAACGCGGATAACCGAGGCGATGGTGGAACGCACTGCGCGGGAAACCGCAACTTTGACCGCTTCAAGGGGAAGGTGGTACGTATATACATGGAACGACCTGCGTGCATTTCTTCTTATGTTTGTACTTCATATGCATAATATTTTCTTTTCGCGATACAGGTGGCCGAGGCACAACCCGGGGAGGTGATTCATGACGTCGCCGTCTATGAGATGATGCGGCGAAAGAAGCCCAATTACTCGGAGCCTCAACCCTCGTTGCCCGTGTACTTCGGCACTGCCCAGAACGACTTGGGGAACTACAACACGATGGTGAAGGCTCGTCACCCCCATGTGGATGACCCCATTCACATGGAGATCGACGAGGAGTCGTTGGTCCTGTCGGGGCACGGATTGCAGCATGGACGCCTCAAGATTCTGAATAAGAAGGTCAAGCCTACCCTCAGCACGAGCTTCAGCCGTCTCAAGGATACCTACCCCGCCGACGGCCCCCCTATCCCGCCTCGTGGCCAGCCTCGTCGCTCCGTCGAGGATGTAAGTTTTTCTCGTTCTCATCATCTTTATGACTTTTGTTCCTGCATGGCTAACCACTGACGAGATTCCTTGTATTTGAAATTGTAGCCTGAGTTAGACGCGGCCTACGATACCGTTTATGAGGAATATCAGGTGGCCTTTCGGCAGCATCAAGAGGCGCTTGCGATCTACATGCAATACATAAATGTAAGTCCGAACCTTTATTTTTGCAAAAGATACAAGTCCCACTTTCCCCCGTTTGTTGTACTACGGCCTGACTTCTAAACTATCTTGCAGGACATGATGGTGAATATTCAAACTGGGCAGAATAGAGATTTGGGGGCCGTGCCTCCCATGCCAGGTCCGGCGCCATTTTTGCAATCGAAGGAAAGCTTCGCTAGGACCTACTACGCATCGACACCGGTAAGTTCTTTGCTAACCCACTGGTTATCGCTTTACTTTGCCTCGCAAGTTACTAACATGTAGGCAACATGTAGGGAACGGGAGCTTCTGGGAACCGGCACTTTGGCCACGCCTCGCCGGATGGGCGTCAGATCACACCGCTTCATGACCATGGTCCATCTCCTGGCCATTCTGCAGGTGGTTCTCCCGAGCTTCACACTTCTCCTACTCCCTCGCCAGGTGGCTCTTCTGCTGCTTCTACTGGACGCAACCCTCGGCAGAGGTCGCCACTTTTCACCAGGGGAGATCTCGGGTACACCCCGTCTCCTCCAGAGTTGTAGGGATGTGTGATGATGTCGATGATCTTGTATGACTAATGTATGGATGATCTTGTATGATTGATGTTGATACATGTGTGGCTGTATGGATGATGTATGACTAATGTGTGGAATATATATTGCATGGATGTATGGATGATGATGTATGGGTGTATGCATGGATGTATGCATGGATGATGTATGGCTGCTGTGAGTGCTGCTGAGAAAAATTCAAAAAAAAAACTGTGTATGTGATACGCCGACGGCAATGCCCTCGGCGTAGACCTCTGCCATGTGCCATATGGTCAGGGCTACGCCGACGGCAATGCCGTCGGCGTAGCACCTGCGCCTACGCCGAGGGCAGGCCGTCGGCCTAGCGCCAGCCTGGGAGGCTCAGGCGGTGGACACGCGTCCACATACGCCGAGGGCGAGGCCGTCGGTGTAGCCCCCTCCTGGGGAGGCCCAACGCGTGCCACGTGGCCACCATACGCCGAGGGTACGGCCGTCGGCGTATACGGTGCGCCGTTAGCGGCCGTTTAACGGCAGCGCCGCCGTTCGCCGACGGCCGTTACGCCGACGGGCCCGCCTCGGCCGTCGGCGTAGATCTACGCCGACGGTTTTCTTCTACGCCGACGGCCGTTTTTGCTCCGCCGAGGGAGACCTTCGCCGAGGGGACTACGCCGACGGCAGTCCTCGGCGTAGCGTATGCCGACGGAAAAGCTGGCTACGCCGAGGGCTTTTAGCCGTCGGCGTAGCCGTCGCGTGCTGTAGTGAAAGCTTCCTTTCTATAACAATGGAGTATATAATTTTATTCTTAGTAAACTTTAACTAATTAAGTATTAATGAAATGAAAAGGACATTGGATATTAGATATGTGGATGTCCGAAACACATACCTGAGGTAGTATTAAATGTGTATATCTGAACAAACAGCATAAATGAAATGAATCGTCAAGAACACGTACAACAGGGTGGAGAGTAGTTTAGATAAGATCGTTTGTTAAGAAAGTTGATGACGATGTCCTGCATTGCATTGCATCGCATATATATGGAGGAGAATATTGTTATGGAAGTTAGAGAGAGAGAAGTACACATGCATGCTTATGTTAGCTGGAAGAAGTAATCCAGCTAGCTGGGGATAGGTTTGCGTTGGATGGGAGCTGTGAGAGGAGTGGTCTCTGGCGAATAGCCAAACAGGGCAACCAAGTTGGTGAGATATAGAGATGACATGGACACGGTAGCTGGCCCTACAAGGAAGAGAGAGGGTACGTAAATGATGGACACATTAATAATTAGTTAATAACACAGGGGGGTGTAAGTGTAAGCATGCATGATTATGCATCATATCACAGCGGCAGCAGCAGCCGTGTCTCTTGTCGTGTAAAACTAAACTAAAGGGACCTCTCATCCAAACCCTAGCCCAACATGCGCGTCGTCATTACGTGTGTATATATATATGGGTAAAGTAAAGCTAGCACACCACGGCCTAGCCTTCTCTCTCACTCTACCACAGCCCCCTCTGACTTGTACCAAATGACTCGTTATAAGCCAAGAACGCATTAGCTTCCTCGAAGCAGTTCGGAGTTCTTCTCTCGCTAGCAAGCCAGGGCCAGGCAGGCTTCGATCTTTTCTCCGGCCAAGATTGATGGCGGTGGCGGCGTCGTCGTCCACCACCAACACGTCGGACGGCAGCGGGAGGCCGTCGTTGTGCCCGAGGGGTCACTGGCGGCCAGGGGAGGACGAGAAGCTGCGGAAGCTCGTGGAGAAGTACGGCCCCCAGAACTGGAACTCCATAGCCGAGAAGCTCGAGGGCAGATCAGGTGGGTCGAGTTGCTACTCTGGGTCTTCTCTTTCATCAGCGATCTGTTTCCCAGAAGTATTTATTTTCTTTTCCTTTCAGATGATGTTGATGCATACAAACTTGGGTTTCCTTGATGCGATTTGTTGTGTCCAAAACTAGTTGATCCATATGCATCTTGCTTCAGTTTACATGTTAATTTCTGTATGGATATGTATATTATTGTCCCGGTGACGCTTCTACAAAAAAGAATCCCTGATCTAGAGGGGAATAATGAAAACTAGACCTTGCACTTGATGGTAGCTTTACTTGTTTTTTCTTTCATAATTAGCGGGTATTTTGGAGATAGAAGATTCTTTGTAGAGCAGAGATGGAATAATTAAAATTTAATCTGTTTCGTTAGTGAGTTTTTTCCATACGTACTATTTCAAGAAAACAGAAGAAACATCAGCATGCCATATATATGTTCTTCTTCATCGTGAATTAATGTGTGCAACGAACTGTTGAATTTGTTCTCGGCACATGTATACTGCTTGTCTTGTACTTGAAAATGTAATTCATATCATTTGATGAAAAGATACACAGTTCTCCTACTTATTCTTGGCAATTGAAAAAGATCGGTGTTGTCTTTAAAAAACAATCTAGTTAGATGGACATAAAGGCCAACAGGTATGAAATTCATTAAGTACTCTATATCTTTATCTATAAGTTCTAGAAGTTTCAAGTTAGTTATTCCTTAAAAGCCTTTTCCATATTGAAGAGTGCATGATGAACGCAATTAATTTTCAGTATGTTTCTCTCTTAGTTTCAGTCAAATAAAAGCAAAGACTAGTTTTCCCAAAACGAAGTTGCATAATATATGATTTAAAGGGAAGCAATAAACAACACACAACTAAAATCTTGTACTACGATTTTTTTGGGGGGTTAATGAATCAAAAACAGTAGGAAGCTCTCCTACAAGCTACCTTTAAAAAACAACACAAAGAAAACTATCAAGCACGGTTTGTTTTATGTATATACATGTGAAACATCCATGTATTTATGGATGCATGTGTCAAGAGTTGATCACCTACACGGCTAAACCTACTGAAGATTTCTTCACTCGTCTCTCTCAGGCTTTGCATGCAGGTTGATGCAACTAGATCGATCTGTACGCAATCACCTTTGTGTGCCCTGACCTCTTTATAGTGTGTTAATTATGTAATTACTCATCAAACTTATGTGTCCGGCAATGCTAAAACATTACTAATTTGTGAAGTACACTGGGTTTATATATGTGAATTTTCAGTTCGTGACAAAATTACATTTAACTGTGAATTCTCCATTCCTTAATGAATTAAGCGGAATTATTATGATTTTTTATTCATAGTATATTTACATTGGATTTTCATGGCCTGATAAGTACTTGGTAATTTTTTAAACACAGATAACTAATTTGTGGTAATCAATTTCTTGTGCATGGTTGAGAAGGCAAGAGCTGCCGTCTCCGGTGGTTCAACCAGCTTGACCCGCGGATCAACAAGCGTCCCTTCACGGAGGAAGAGGAGGAGCGTCTGCTGGCGGCGCACCGCGTCCACGGAAACAAGTGGGCGCTCATCGCCCGCCACTTCCCCGGCCGCACCGACAACGCCGTCAAGAACCACTGGCACGTCGTCAGGGCCCGCCGCAGCCGCGAGCGATGCAGGCTCCTCGCCAAGGCTGCCTCCTCCACCTTCCCTGCTTGCTACTCTTACGGAAGCGGCGGCACCCAGCTCGACTTCGCCGGCGCGTCGGCCGGCTCTCTTTGCTTCGGATTCTCCAAGCCTGGTAGCGGAAGCTTCTTCAGCTCACCGGCGGCGGCGGCGCCGCCGCCTTCTTCTACTCCAGTACTGTTCAATGGCTACGGCGCTTCAGGCAGCAAGAGCTTGCTGTCCAGGTACAGCAGCTACGTCGTGGACGGCGGCAAGCAAGCGGCGCCGTCTTCGCTCTCCATCGCTTTCTCCTCCCCGTCTCCAAGAGAAGCGCTAGCTTTGGATAGCCGTGGCACCGGCCATCATGACCATCACCAGAGGAAGGATTACCATAATAATGTCGACGGCGCCGGCGAGCCGCCGAAGACGAAGGACGTGCCGCCGTTCATTGACTTCCTCGGCGTCGGCGTGTCATCCTGAACAGAGGCCAAGGACCGATCGATCGCAGGAAGCGGGCCGCGGCGGCCTCCGTCAATCCGTTGGTCGATCTGTGTTGTTTAGAGCATAGCATAGCATCGTCGTCGTTAATTGGTAAATTAACTGGGCTAGATAGGCGCGGGCATGCATGCGTTGTTTAATGGCAGCGATCAAAGGAGGCGGTTAATTAGAACTGTGATGATCAGGCAGCGATCCATCAAATAAAGTATGTAGCACATTGTTGGTTTCTTCTGGTTAATTTGAATTATTCTTGATGGCTAATAATCGCTTACACGCTCATTCAGTTGAGAGAGCTTGTGCTGTTATTACCTGTTTCTGAATGTGGCACTTAGAAGAAATGGCCATAAATAAAATAATTGTTTATTTGCCAGTGTTGTGGGATCCTCCTGTTTGTATGAAATAACCGTGCGTGACAGTAATAAATGGAAAATGATACGACTCCCCCGGGGGATCGCATCCCCCGCCTCCTGTCCGTGAGTCGTGACGCGCCTCTTGTGTGGGCCCACGACACGACCGTGCCTTATCTCTCAATCCATCTTCTACCTTGCCCTCGTCTTTTTTCCCCATTCACTCCATGGATCTCCTCGCCGCTAACCACTGCCCCCTTCCCCGTCGCCGCCGGTCCCCCGAGTCGCCGCCACCGTTGACGACTTCCCCCGGACTTCTCTCTCACCATCACCCCTGGATCCCCATCTCCGGCGCCATCCTCCCCCATCTCGCCATGTGCTGCCCACGCCGGTGGTGGTTCTGCCGCGTGGGTGGTGGTACCACCGCGAGTAGGTGTTGCTGGTGTCGGGGTGGTGCTGCCCGCGTAGGTGGTGGTGACGCCCAGCTCCGCCTCCACCACCGGTGCTCAGCGCCGCCACTCGCTGCTGGTTTTCCTAGGGCCAGAGATGCTACCAACAGTGGCAAGCTCTGCTACCTACGGAGCCGAGAATTGCTACTTACTACCTTGGGAGTTGCTATCTACGCCGGCGCGCTCTGCTACCTACCACGGTGGGCTCTGCTACATACGACGGCGGGCTCTGCTACCAGAGTTGCTCCAAGGAGTGGCAGACGCTACAAGGAACGGGCGGCGCATCTACAAGCGTTCAATTTGGGGCTTGCTACAAGTGGCAGCGGCGCTGCTACATGGGCAGCGGGCCTCTGCTACATGGAGGCGGCGCTCTGCTACACGGGCAGCGGGGATCTGCTACATGGAGGCGGGGCTCTGCTACACGGGAGGCGGGGATTTGCTACATGGGCGGTGCTACGGTGACAACATCGTTTCCGTGAGCCTGAGCCTGATTCGCATGCTGCAAGGGCAAGGCGGCACTGCTACCGACGACGGCAGGCGCTGCTTCCGGCGGAGGCGGGCTCTGCTACCGGCCGTGAGCTCTGCTACTGACACGGCGAGTTTTGCTACTGACAACGGCGAGTTTTGTTACCGGCGGAGGCGACCTCTGCTACCAGCGGTGACGAGTTTTTGAGTTCTGCTACCGGCGAAGGCGAGCTCTGCTACCGGCGGCCGTGAGCTCTGCTACCGGCAGAGGCGAGCTCTTCTACCGGCTGAGGCAAGCTCTGCTGCCGACGGTGACGAATTTTTGAGTTCTACTACCGGCGGCGGAGGCAAGCTCTGCTACCCATGGCCGTGAGCTCTGCTACCGGTGGCCGTGAGCTCTGCTACCGACAGAGGCGAGCTCTGCTACCGACGGCGACAAATTTTTGAGTTCTGCTACCGGCGGCGGAGGCAAGCTCTGCTACCCGTGGTCGTGAGCTCTGCTACCGACGGAGGCGAGCTCTGCTACCGCCAGCGGCGAGCTTTGCTACCGGCTGAGGCAAGCTCTGCTGCCGACGGCGAAGAATTTTTGAGTTCTGCTACTGGCGAAGGCGAGCTCTGCTACCAACGGCTGTGGGATTTTGGTACCAACAACGGCGGATACTGCTCCAACCGATCCTCATCGGAGCTAGATATTTTCCTTTTGCTACAATGTAGCACCCTAATCTATTTTGAGGTTTCCTGCTACCATGTAGCACAAACATATTTAGTACTCTGTGTTTTGGTACTTGCTACTTGCTACTCTGTGTTTTGCTACTTGCTACTCTGTGTTTTAATACTCATGTCAAACAGATTGGCCCAGAAAACGGTTTGTAGCAAAACAGAGGGACAACAATGGTGGAAACCTAATCTAGAGCTTACTGATGGTGCTGGAGGTTCTTCCTCGGGATTTTGATTGAAAAACACTGGAGGATTTGTGTGCTTGGCTAGATTAGGTTGCTGCGCTCGATTGGAGACATTGCCGTTGGCCGAATCGGAGCGCCGCCGGGTGAGAGGATTTGATCCCCCACTAGAAGCTACGATTGGCGGCGGGATAAGGTGGTGAGGCTGACCAGGAGGGGGGTAGAGTATGGTCCCTCGAATATGGCTCATCTCCGGCGGCCGGTGAAGGAGATCGACGGTGCAGACTCCTCCGTCGTCCTCGCGGGCGCCGCACGCGCGACTCCCAGCTGGTCAGCCTCTGTTTTGCTACTCTGAAACGGTTTTTGCTGCGACGTAGCAAAAGCGGGGGTGGAGGAGGTCGACCGGTTGATCAGACGGTTTTAAAGTTCCGGGGGATCGGGGGCAAATATCCCCCGGGAGACGCGTAGCGCGCGCCCAGAATAAATGGAATCAATTAACTACTCCCACCGTTTAGAAATATAAGGCATTTTTAGCTTTATGAAATGAATGTATCTAGACATGTCAAAAAAATGAATGTATCTAGACATTTTTTAGTGTATTGGTTTACTCTAAATTTCTATAAATTTATACACTAAGAGACGTCTAGATACATTCGATTTACAAAGCTAAAACGTCTTATCAACCGAGGGAGTATATTCCAGTTGTTCCAAAATACATGATGTTTCAGGCAGACACATGCAACTTTGAGTTTATTTTCTCATTGAGTTTGTTAGTACAGCAAAAAAAAGTTAGTCGGAAACACTTTGCATGCCAGTAGATCTAATTATACAATTTTTATTTGAGAAATCCCAAAACTATTTTTATATAGTAGTAATTGTCAAAGATGAAGGAGTTTACTTTATACTGCTACTAACTTACTCCTACTCCTGATAGGTTCTCAAAGTCATGGATGGAACTACATGAACAATCAAACAACCTGCAAGAAATAGACAAACAATCCAACCGCAAGCTCAACTTATATAGTAATTGCCTTTAATTCCGTTTGCTTCTAGCTACCTGTTGAAGTAAAGGTACAAGTGAGAAGTGACCAAGGTGCTGTGCAGCGAGTTCTAACCTGAAGCCCTCAATTCTTTGGTATTTTTATTGCTGGTTGTTGCAACCCCCTGCTATTTTGCAGTCTTGACAAGTATAGTATCTGCATGTTTTTGGCTATTGCAAGCAAATGGGAAAGGTTAGACAGAATGTTTAAAGATGTTTGGTCCAAACATTGGTCACGGATCACATGCATATGTTACTATATTACAATTTCTATATGCGCTTAACAGAATGCATGTAACCCAAGATAGTATATTTGGTGAAAGTTTGTTGGGACATTGTTGGTTTGGTGTTCAACTTTCTCGCTACTTGCTTCTCTAGGTAGTCACTCTAGTTGTCTTTCTTCCAAAAAGATAATCCATCATATATACTAATTTGTAGAAGAAAAAACTTCTTCAAAAAACATAATGGTTTATGGATGTGTGTACTTGCCTGAAGGTAAAGTATTAAGTGTATATATAAGTAGATTAATTAACCATAATGTAAAGTCATGTACTCCCTTGGTTCCATAGTTGTTGCTAGTTTAGTACAACTTTATACTATATCGGCGACAACTAATATGGAACGGCCGGGCAAACCACGCTTGCTAAACAATACCTACATATTATAACATTGTTTAGAGGAAAGGATGTCTTCAGCAGATGTCCTGACAAATAATCCGTTGAATATCATTTTTCGGACATCTCTTAATGGGACAAGTAGACACGTGACCTTTTAATCAAGAGTGTTATATTTGTGATGAGAAGGAAACAATCCAACACTTTTCTTTTCTAGCACTCTTGCCTGATTACAGCGAGTATTTTTCATCACTTATAATCTTCCACATGCAACTACTAGTATTGTGAATATGCTAGGGAGTTAGTAGCTTAAAGATCAATTTTTTGTGGGGATATGGGATTCATGTTGAGCTATTTGGACTTAGCGAAGTGATATTTTGATTTAAATCAATCGAGTTTCAAATTTCTTGCAGGAAATTCCACTCGATAGAACGATATATTGGACATGGTTGTAAACCCTCATTAGTGACGGAGATATGGCATGTCGCTATAACTTTTCACTCATGTGGTGGGCACAACATTAACAAAGACCAAATATTTGCAATAAGGTTGTTTGGCAGGTTGAGATTCAGTTTTCAGTACTCCATGTATCATCGTCGCTACCATTCATTGTTGCCTCTGGCCTCCGTCGTGCGTGGTTAAGCTTAGCTCTCTGCCACTACACCCCTAATCCTCTCTACTCTCAGTTCTGTCCTCTCTATGCCTAGGGTTTACTACTGCAGATGCTTGTCCTTGACCAGGATTAGGTAATTATCGGTTTGATTTAGTGGCTTTATTGTCTCTTAGTTCATCTGAGTGATGAACTCCATCATGTATTCATGCAATATTTAATGTGGTTATAAAATGCAAGTGTTAGCTGAATTTAGATTCAATTTTGTCCATTAATTGACAAACTGTTTAAGAAATTGATTAAGTAATGTGCCTAAGATGATTTTATTCATTTTGATGTTTTTGTGTCGATTAGAACATATTAGTATCTTGTGTTTGTAGTTCTAGATTAAGTTGTGAAATTTAGTTCTTATTGAATTGATGGAGATGAATTGGTTCATCCTTAGTATAGGAAAGAATCTATTTTGCTTTAACTATAATGTCTACTAAATTAAATTCAATAGAGTTTATCCCTAATGGGCAGTGTGGTTAAAGCATAATGATCTACCTTAATTCTTAGCTTTAATTACTTAGTTGTGAGATCCTAGCACATGGCTCAATAGGATTGGTAGTATATCCATACCAACAAGTTGCAACTTCTTTTCCGGAAGCTCATCCAAAATGAACTCTAAGGTTAAGCGTGCTTGGTCTAGAGCAATTTGAGGATGGGTGACCGTCCGGAAAGTGGGTACTGGGTGCGCACGAGTGAGGACAAAGTACGCAGAAAAGATTAGTGTTGGTCTGTGGGGTTAATCTTGAGATCTTATTGAGCTATCAGGAGTGACAGTCGCTGGTCCGGAGAGGCCAGGGTGTTATATTAGTGCAATTATTTCCCACTAGTAGGGAAACCCTTATGAGGGTCCTAGTACTAGTGGCGGGTCGTCCATGTTACCCGCCGCTGTTATTACTCGTGGCGTGCACAAAAGAAAAACCCCACTAGTAATGCTTTATTGGTGGCATTGCTAGTGGCACCACATGATACAGGTAAGTGAGCCCCATAGGAGGTATTGTCTCTAAATCACTAGTAGTGTGGCTCTACTTCTGCACTTCACTAGTATATTGATACTAGTGGTGTGGCATCATTGTCCACGCTACTAGTACCTCCGGCGGATGCTCTAAACCCAACTGATCGCTCTCTTTTCACTTATCTCTTTCTCCCCCTCTCCCACTGTGTGACGCTTCTCCTCTCCACCTACTTGAGGCGTCACCGCCCCTTCCTGGAGTTCTCTTGCCGCCGCCACTACATCCTTCTCCCTCAACTCCACTCTATGCTGGCACATCTGCCACCACCGATACGTCCATGTTGTCGATCTGCCGCCCCGCGGGGACTTGCAGCTGCCACAGGGATACGGAGCTGCCGTTGTCACCTAATTTACATCGCTAGTTGTGTGGCCTCTCATCTTCCTCTCTTTTTTAATAATGTTTTTAAAATTTATTTAGATAAAAATGTGTAGATGATTTAGATAATTTTGTGCAGTGGATGATTTTAGGTGGATTTGCTTATAGCTTTATTTGTTAGATGATTTTGTGTAGTAAGTAATTTTGTTTAATCGATGATTTTATGTACTAGATAATTTTATGTGGTTGATTTTAGTTGGTAGATGAATTTAGAATTTTAGGGTAGGGTAGTGGAAATTATTTAGTTGATACTAATGTTTAGAATGTTTATATTATATAGAAAATGCATCACTACCCCAATTTTGTCCCCGAAAGTTGCTATGATAAGAAGTTTATCATAGTGTTTCCCGAGAACTTTGAGACTATGGTGGTATGTTCATCGTAATTGTGATTTATAGCTTTGCATGCATTTTAATTGGAACTATGCTGTTATTAAAAGCTAACTGTTGTTTTCTTATAGTTCAGCTCAGATCATAGCTTTCTATGTAAGGAGGGACTTTCTGGACCATGTCAACAAATACATCAATCAAGAGGGACAAGTTGGTCCACGAGATGGTATCCACCGAGATCTATAAGGTTCGGATCATCAAAGAGGTGCATTGTACCTATTTTAGTGGCCCTTGTTGGACAAAAGTTGTATAAAAAGGTACGAGATGGTTGCCAAGATGAGGTTCAGGATCTACCTCGAATATTCTTATAGTGTCTTCTATTTTGCATACAATATTTCACACAACTTAGTGATACGTCGTAAATGTATCTATAATTTTTGATGCTCCATGCTTGTTTTATATCAACTATCTTATGTTTTGTCTATACTTTAAGGAATTTCTATACATTTTATGGAACTAACCTATTGACAAGATACCGCAGTGCGAGTTGCCTATTTTCTGCTGCTTTTGGTTTTAGAAAAGTTAGTAAAGAAATATTCTCGGAATTGGACGAAGCAAAATCCGAAGTCAATATTTTACTAGAGCAAAGACAGAGTCGAGAGGGGAGACAAAGTGGAGCCATGAGGTGGCCACACCTAGGGCTGGCGCGGCCACCCCCTAGGGCGTGCACCGACCTTGCCCCTTCCCCTATAAAAATATCCAGAGGCAGAAACCCTAAGTACCTGATACGTCGGAAACGGATCTATAATTTTTTATGCTCCATGCTTGTTTTGTATTATTTGTCTTATGTTTTGTCTACACTTTGAGGTGTTTTATATATTTTCTGGAACTAACCTATTAACAAGTTGCCATAGTGCCAGTTGCCTGTTTTCTTCTGTTTTGGTTCCAGAAAGGTAGAGAATCAATATTCTTGGAATTGGACGGGACAAAAGCCAAAGTTATTATTTTCCCGGAGCAACACGGAGCCACGAAGCAGAGCCGGAGGGGGGCCAGAGGGTGGTCGCACCCCCTAGGCGCGGGCAAGCCCTGGAGGCGCCCAAGGGGGGTGTGGGACCCCTGGACCCCCACCGACCTTGATTCCTGCGCCTATAAGAAGCCTCCGACCCAAAAACCCTAGGGCATCCAGAAGAAATCCACGAAAACCTCCACCGCGCCGCCGCCACCGAAGGGGAGATTCGGGGGACAAAAAGTCTCTGTTCCGGCACCCTGCCGGACGGGGAAGTGCCCCCGGAGCCATCTCCATCGATCTCCATCACCATCTCCATCACCGTTGCTGATTCCCATGATGAGGAGGGAGTAGTTCTCTCTCGAGGCAAAGGGCTATACCGGTAGCTATGTGTTCATCTCTCTCTCTCTCTATGCATGATCTTGTGGTCATGAGCTTTGTAATCAAGTAGATCTATCTGGCTACTCAGGTGCTTTAATAGATCTCTGCTCTCCCCATGTGTGTAAAAGTGACAGCGTGCACGCCATGGTGGCACTTAGGTTTGAGTCTACATAAATACTCTTTATGCTTTAATAGATCTATGCTTTTCCCCACGAGTGTGAAAGTGACAGCGTGCATACCGTGTGTGGCACTTTGGCTAGATTGAATATTTGTTATGAGTTATACTTGGAGTTGGATGTCTCTATGAAATTGTGGTGTTTGTTGGAACCATCTAGCGCTCAAGGTGACAGTGTGGGGTTATCTAGATTGGGGAAGGCCCTACCATGGATTAGAGTGTCCAACTGGAGAGTAGTTAAGAGTAGTATCATGAAGAGAGGATATTTATATGAGAGAGTGTTCACTAGTGAAAGTATGATCCCTCGGCCTTGTTTCTAAGCATTGAAACACTATTTTCTACTAGATCTGTTGCATGTTTTCTTGCTTTAGTCTTTACCTCACCGGCAAGCTCTTTTCTGGCACCATTACCACTTGTATTTCACTATCTCTTCGCCGAACTAGTGCACCTATACACCTGACAAGTGTATTGGGTGTGTTGGGGACACAAGAGACTTCTTGTATCTTGATTGCAGGATTTCTTGAGAGGGAATACCTTTGACCACTTCCTCCTTGAGTTTGATAAACCTTGGGTAATCCACTGAAGAGAAACTTGCTGCTATTCTACAAACGTCTGCACTTGGAGACCCAACAACTGTCTACAAGAATAGAAGTGCGTAGACATCAATACCTGATCAAAATTCCATGATACAGTCCGTAGCCGCCGCCACCATCGTCCCTAGATCAGGGGGGGGGGTCCGAAGCTCTTCCCAGCACCCTGCCGGAGCAGAGAGATCATCCCAAAGGCCTTCTTCATCACCATTCCTACCTCCGGAGTGATGCGTGACTAGTTCACCCTTGGACTATGGGTCCATAGCAGTAGTTATATGGTTGTTTCTCCTCATTTGTGATATCATGTTTAGATCTTGTGAGATCTATTCATGATCAAGATCATCTATTTGTAATCCTACATGTTGTGTTTGTTGGGATCCGATGGATATTGAGTACTATGTTCAAGATTGATTATTGATTCTATCATGTCTGTGTTATTTGTGATCTTGCATGCTCTCCGTTGTTAGTAGATGCTTTGGCCAAGTAGATGCTTGCAACTCCAAGAGGGAGTATTTATGCTTGATAGTAGGTTCATGCCTCTAGTAATCTGGGGAAGTGACAGAAATCTCTAAGGTTGTAGATGTGTTGTTGCTACTAGGGAGAAAACAACAATCCTTTGCCCAAGGGAAATTGTATTGTTTACTTTACACACTTTGCTTAATGCAATTATCTGTTACTTGCAACCTAATACTGGAAGGGGTTCGGATGATAACCTGAAGGTGGATTATTAGTCATAGATGCAGTTGGATTATGGTCTATGTATTATGTTGTAATGCAAAACGAATCTCATAGGAATCATTATGACTTATACATGCATATTTATGCATTTTCAATCTATCATTGCCCAACTGTAATTTGTTCACCCAACATGCTATTTATCTTATGGATAAACACCTCTAGTGAACTGTGGACCCGGTCCATTCCTTTACCATTGATATACCATCTACTTTTTAACTTTTATTGTTTACTTTCCGCAAGCAGTTACTATCTTCCACACTATACGTTTAATCCTTTGTTTTCAGCAAAACTAGTGAGATTGACAACCTCACTATAAGTTGGGGCAAAGTTCTTTAGTTGTGTTGTGCAGGTTCCAAGTTGCTAGCAGCACCTTGGAATTGTTTCCTTACTCCTACTGGTTCGATAACCTTGGTTGCATAACTGAGGGAAACTTGCTGCTGTGCTCATCATACCTTCCCCTTGGGGTTCCCAACGAGCTCTACATATCTGAGCCATCAAGCACTTTTCTGGCACCATTGCCAGGGAGATAAGGACAACTTCAATCTCTTCCTCCCCGTCAAATCACTTTTTTGGGAGAAAGATGATTCTTGCAAGGGGAGTCTCTCACAACCAATATCTTTACTTTGTTTTTGTTTTGTTTTGTTTCTTTAGTTTGTTTGGTTTGTTTCTTTTATCAAAAAACACAAAAAAAAATAGTTCCTACTTTAGTTTCTGTTTCTGTTGGTTTGATTTTTCTTATTAAAAACACACAAAAAAATATTAGTTCCTTCTTCAAGTTGCTTTTATGTCTAGTGTTGCTCCAATCACTATGTCACCTGTGGAAATGATTTTCACTTTCAAACAAGGAAGTGAAGAGAGTTTCTAAGAAGCTTGGTCTAGAATTTCTGATTCACATGAAAAAACTGAACCAAAAATGTCTCTAGGCTTGTTTCTTAGCAGTTTCTACTTTGGTCTTGCTCTTTGTTATAGATATGCTTTGGATGCTGTAGTAGGAGGAGATTTCCTCCAATGTGATGAGGATGAAGCCTCTAAAGCCATAAAAAAGTTGGTTGCAACATATAACTTTCCTAGCAAATTTGGTTCATCCTTTACAAACATTTATGCTAGATTAAACACTCTTGAGACCAATACAACTAGTTTAAAAGAATGTTATAACATGCTTAGAGAGCATCATGATTAAATTCTGAACCATCGAAATGGTTCCCTATAGTGAAACTTTCTATAAATAATGGAACTTTTCATGCTCGTTGTGATATTATGTCTGAGTTCTGTCTTATGCCTAAAGATATTTATGAATCTCTGAATCTTTGGGAACTTTCTGAGGGTGGAGAAGAAATATATCTTACCAATAATGCCACTATATTACCCACTAGAATAGCTGAAGGAGTATTTACAAAAATCCTAGGGAAAATGGTATCTACTGATTATCTTGTTATTGAATGTGTAGGAGAAGGACACATTACACTTGGAAGATCCCTGCTAAAACTCCTTGGTGGAACAATAGGTGTGGGAAAAGGCACCATGCATTTCACTTCTTCACCAAACAATCATATGTTCCCTAAAGGTAAGGTAGAGGCAAGAAATTTGATGTTGATGCTTCTTCATTCGAAAATACTTGATTCTTGCTTTCTATGTCTAGCTGAAAGGCCTTAAAGAAAAGCACTCTTGGGAGATAATACAATTTTATTTTCAGTAAGTTTTTATTTTGTTGAGTCTTGGAAGTTATTGCCTCTGTAATAACCTCTCCTTATCCTTTTTGTGTGGTTTTTGTGCCAAGAATAACCTCTAATGAGAGAAACTAAGATTTGGGGAAGTTGCTGTTCCGAAATAGATTTCTATGCTTCATTGTAAAAATCATGAAATAATCCCAATACGTTAGATTGAGCTATAATTTTTTGTGCTTATGCCCCGGGTTTTTATCTAACTTCTGTTAGTTTTGTACTTTTCGATTTGATAAACCGAAGATTTTAGAAAAAATCGTTATTTACTTGTTGGTCTATTTTGACAGATTTCTGCCATTATTTGCGTTTGCCTCCTATCGGTTTCCTTTTGAGTTCTCTTTGATCACTTTAGCTTTCAAAAGGAATTGCTACAGTAAACTGTGTTTTGATGGAAGTTTTACTTGAGTTTAAACTGAATCCAAAGACTTATTATCTTGAATGCACTAATGTTGCTAATGAAGATTGTGCAAAGTTTTGTATGAAGAAAATTTTCAAGTGTAGGGGAAGAATGATGTGATGAGATGAAGTATATACAAAAGCTCAAGCTTGGGTATGCCACCCGTGTAACACCAAGAAATATTCAAGAAGTACAAGCATCAAAGCTTGGGGATGCCCAAGGCATCCCCTTCTTCATCAATAAAATCTCATGTCTTCTTTCAAGATGCTTCATTTTTATTGCTTCATGCACTATTTGTTGTTCTTGAAGCGTCTTTGCATTTGACTTTAGTTCTATTTTGCTTTCTTTGCTGCAATAAATTGGTTGGACCCCAACACTCCTATTTTGGATAAGTCACACCTAGTTCTTCATTGTCTAGAACACTCTAGTTTTCACTTTTATTGTTTTGTGAGTGTTCTTTTTTGCTAGCACTGCGCTTAGCTTTAGTTTTCTTGTGCTTTTTGCTTAGAACTTTTTAGTTCTTATTTTTTGATTTGTGAGACAAGCTCACTGATATTTACTAGTTATTATCTTTGTGAGTTGTTTC
Organism: Avena sativa; assembly: GCA_916181665.1. NCBI lineage: Eukaryota > Viridiplantae > Streptophyta > Magnoliopsida > Poales > Poaceae > Avena > Avena sativa. The sequence continues at coordinate 255,318,443 of OV702296.1, forward strand.
AAATAAGTCGATTGGTGTTGGAAGAGAGTAGGAAGTTACATGCTTAAGTTGGTACAAAAAGAAGCTTGTTTTGACTGTGGCTTAGACTTTATCATATCATGGTAGGTATTGCTTTTACTATATGCTTAGTCATTATTGTTGTGGCATGACTTGTCTCAAACAATTGAGATTGCTTAATGTGCCTTGAAAGAATCATGCGTTGTTTTAGCATACAAAAGCATAATATTGTGGTATTCTCTTTTGATGCATTATTTGGGTTGACTTGGCACATGCTTACACCATGTTAAGACTATGAACCAGTCACATTAGCCTCTATAATCATTTAGTTTTTGACTTGTGATATCACTTTATGTTTTAATTAATATTGTTTTGTCGCTTTGCATGATTGATGACCCACAAGTATAGGGGGTGTATCGTAGTACTTTCGAGAAATAGGAGTGTCGATCCCAACGAGGAGCAGAAGGTGTTGACTAGTGGTATGGAGCAGGAAATCTCTGTAAATACTTAGAAAACGGATTTTTAGGTTTTTTTTGATAAAGCAAGGAAATAAAGTGCAAGTAAATAAAGACATCAAATAATTGCAGCAAGTGGCCCAATCCTTTCTTATCAAAGGACAAGCCGATGGAAATACTAATGAGGACCAAACATTCTCGAGGACACATGGGAATACTGCCAAGTGCTTTCGTTTCATATAGCTGATTAATATTATTTGGTTTTATAAGTGTTGTGTGGGTGAACCTGCGGTAATGTATCGACCTTACTTGGACTAATACATACTTGTGATTAAACCCCTTGAAAGCATCCACAACTACAAGAAAGCAATTAAGATATAAACCTAACCACAGCCTTAAACTCTGAGATCCTACACTCCCTTGTGCAATGGTTTCCTAACGGGGGTTCAGGTTTCTGTTACTCCGGCAACCCCACAATTAGTAGCCAAATACACAATGCATTCCCCTAGGCCCATAAATGGTGAAGTATCATGTAGTCGACGTTCACATGACACCACTAGAAGAATAAGACCACAACTTAAATATTAAACCATTGAATAATACCTCAACACAATTCCACTACTAACAACATGACTTCTCCCATGTCCTCAAGAACTAAACGAACTACTCATGAGACATCATATGGATCAAGATCAGAGATGATATAATGACAGATAACAATCTGAACATAAACAATAATTCAATGGTTCCACTCACAAGCATCAACTACAATAGTAATCAACATCGGGAAAGTTTCCCCTAATAACTATCTAAGATTCAACACAATTGTTACAACGGGATAGAGTAGTGATGATGGTGCTGGTGGAGATGATGGTGTGGATGATGATGATGATCCCGATGAAGTCTAGCTTGATGATGGTGTTGATGGCGACGATCTCCCCTCTCTGGGAAGGAATTTCCCCGGCAGAAATCTGTCTGCCGGAGAGCTCTTTCTCTCTTGGTGTTTTCCGCCCCACAGAGGCGGCAAAATATTTCTGTGGTTGCTCCGTGTGTATTAGGGTTTCGAGGAGAAGATATAGGTGAGAGGGCGGAGCCAGAGGTGGGCCAGGGTGGCCACACCCCCTGTAGGCGCGGCCTAGGGTGGCCCGCTCCTAGGAGGGGTGTGGGCCCCTATGTCCCAAGTCTGCCTCCCCTTCTGGCTTCCTTCGTCTTCTGGGAAAATATAATTTCCTATAGTTTTTCTGGTATTTTTCTGATCTTTGTGAAATTGCATCAAAACACCGCTTTTTTCCATCAGAATCCTTACTCCGGCAGTTCATCCTCCAAGAATCATCCAACATGCAAAAACAGATGAAAATACATAAGTAACACCTCTTAATATGAAATATATCAATGAATAGAGGCAATATGATATAGAATGGTGATGCAAATTGGACGTATCAACTCCCCCCAAGCTTAGACCTCGCTTGTCCCCAAGCGAAAACTGATCTCAGTAAACATGTCCACATGTTTATGGAGTGAAGTGTCGATAAAAATAATACGGACAAGAAACATCACACTTACCAATACACAACTCATAGAAGAAAGCAACTCACCATTATATAACTTAGCTTGCAACAAGTATGGGAGTCACAATAAATATGCATAAAGATAAATCATAATTGGGATTGGCAAACTTTGTCCTTGGTCAGAGAACAGTTGGCAAACAATTTTCAAGCAAAGCTTTTGTAAAGAGATTTACAACAGGAGTACTCTTTGCTCAAACATAAAATGGTTTTTCACAATGATGGCTTTAAAAGTAATACTCATTTATATAAGAGTGTTGTGCAAACAAGGGAGATAAAGAACATGATTGAATAAATCATCATAGGAATGCTTGAAACACAATAACTCAAATGCTTGCTGGAGGTAGAGAGGAGTAGGTTTACTGACTCAACTTAGAAGTAAAAGAAAGGCCCTTCATAGAGAGAAGCAGGGATTTCAAGTTCATAAAGATCTTTCAAAAGATTATGGTACTTACTAGCTTTGAGCTCTCATTGCCCCCATCATAAGCATCTTGAGGTGATTAAGGTTAAAGTGAACAAAGATGGAGTATATGCTTGACGAAATATAAGTTGGCAATATCATGTCCCTTGAGTGCGAGGGTCGCTCCTCATGCTACTCAACTTTAGTTATCGGTAAGTTCTTGTCATAGTAAGTACATGCATATCATAGAGAACCTCCAACGAGGTACCCCTTGCACATGATACAGGAGCTATCCCATAATAAAAATGACAAGGCAAGCAGACAATGAGCATCTCAGCAATCTCTTATTTACCATGGGAAAATGGTGCTTTTTTCTCTCTTTCCTCTTTTCAATATGTCTCTTTTTTTATATAAAGAGAAAGCTTTATAGATTGCTCATTATGGTGATGCTGCAAGTTTCCACCATGATTAGGCATGGCTTAGGCTAGCGGCCCAAGCGTTTCTCTAACACATATACATAACTCCATGGACTTACAAGCTCCCCTTTTATTTCACACCGATGACATCCGCAAACAAAAGAGCATGATATCAACTGGGTATGTATTTATAGGAGTTGAAAGCGTTCCCCATGACAACACGGTTCTGCTAATCCCAATGTATAGATGCAAGCATATACAACTTCGATGACACCATGGTTCAAGTTTATTAGGGGCAAGAAAAATAAGGTGTGCCATCAAGTTCGTGAGATCTTTACTAACTATTTTTCACATAACAAAATAATTTTTAATTTGAAAGATAGATGAAGCTTGAGAATTTACTTGGAATAGAAATAATGCTAATAGGTATATATGTTGGATACAAATGGAACGAGTTTTGGTTTAAAGGATTGGATGCATGAGAAGTATGCCCTCTCAACACAGGTTTTTGGCTAGCAAGGCTGGCTATCAAGCAAAAGAGTTGAAGGAAACAAGCAAACATACAAGTGATAAAGCCAAACATGCAATCTTCCTTGAAGACACAAAAGATCTTAAATAAAGAATACTAAGCTTACGAGCCAATCAAGAAATAAAATAGATGATACAAAATACCTGTAAGCTTTTTCTCTTTTCTTTTCAAACCTCAAAAGGTGTTGCTACTGACCAGAGCTCGGTTTGCCAAAACCAATTTAGATCTACTTGATGCTCCCAAAGTGATACCAATACTGATCAACAAGATCAATCATATAATAGAGATTGCAAACTAAAATAAGAAGTGCAAAAAGTAAAAGATGAAACTTCTCATTAATATTCCATAAAGGCACTCACACCAAGGGATACATAGATAACCAACTAAAGGAGAGATAATTCCACAATGCAAACCAACCTATAACATAACTTCTCTACCCAAGATATGAATCTACTAAGAAAGTAAAAAGATAAAAGATAATGATGTGATACCGCGACACTCCCCCAAGATTTGGACAAGCCAAGGGGATGCCAAACCTGATGACGAATTACTCCTTCGGTGGTGGTGGTGGTGTTCTCTCAATAAGCTTTTCAATCAGTTCCCTTAATCCTCAATCTCGAAGGTTAGAGTACGAATCAACTCTGAATTATGCTCAATGTGGTTCATGATCATGTCAGGCCGAGAATCCCAGTCCTTGTTATTCTTTCCCCACTCTTCCTTCTTAGAGTGTGATGTCTATGCACTTCTATTCTTGTAGACAGTTGTTTGGCATCCAAGTGCAGAGGTTTGTAGAACAGCAACAAGTTTCCCTTAAGTGGATTATCCAAGGTTTATCGAATTCAGGGAGGAAGTGGTCAAAGGTATCCCTCTTAAGCAACCCTGCAATCAAGATACAAGGAGTCTCTTGTGTCCCCAACACACCCAATACACTTGTCAGGTGTATAGGTGCACTAGTTTGGTGAAGAGATAGTGAAATACAAGTGGTAACGGTGCCAGAAAAGAGCTTCTAACTTGTTGTTGACGTGGGAGAAACTAAAGGCAAACTGAAATAAAGATGGAAGCAAGCAAACATGCAACGGATCTAGATGCAAACGGTGCTTCAATGTTTAGAAACAAGGCCTAGGGATCATACTTTCACTAGTGAACACTCTCAATAAATATATTCTCTTCATGATACTACCCTAAACTACTCTCCGGTTGGACACTCTAATCCATGGTAGGGCTATAACATCACTCCTCAAAGTCCGCCTTCCCCATCTAGATAACCCCGCACAGTCACCTTGAGTGCTAGATGGTTCCAACAAACACCATAATTTCATAAAGACAACCAACTCAAAATATACTCATGATAAATATTTATGAACTCTAGCCTAAGTGCCACCACGGCGTGCACGCTGTCACTTTCACACACGTGAGGAGAGCAGAGATCTATTGAAGCACTTGAGTATTTATGTAAACTCTAGCCTAAGTGCCACCACGGTATGCACACTGTCACTTTCATACACGTGGGGAGAGCCGGAGCTCTATTAAAGCACTTGAGTAGCAGGGTAGATCTACTTGATTACAAAGCTCATGACCACAATATGATCATGGATAGAAAGAGATATGAACACATAGCTACCAGTAGAGCTCTTAGCCTCGAGGAAGAACTACTCCCTCGTCATCATGGAAATCAGCAACGGTGATGGAGATGGTGGTGGAGATCGATGGAGATGGCTCCGGGGGCACTTCCCCGTCCTAGCAAGGTGCCAAAACAGAGACTTTCGGTCCCCCGAATCTCCCCTTCGGTGGCGGAGGCGCTACAGAGGTTTTCTTGGCTTTCTCCCAGATTCTTTAGAGTTTTTGGGTCGGAGGCTTGTTATAGGCGAAGGAGGCAAGGTCGGTGGAGGGCCAGGGGGCCACACCCCTGGTGGCGCGACTAGGTTGGGCCCGTGCCACCCTAGGGTGTGGCCACCCTGGTGCCCTACTTCGTCTCTGCTTCGATTTTCTGTATCATTCCGGGAAAAATATGAAGATTGGCTTTTGTCCTGTCTAATTCCGAGAATATTCATTTTTTTAGCTTTCCTGAAACCAAAAATAGCAGAAAATAGGTAACTGGCACTATGGCATCTTATCAATAGGTTAGTTCCATAAAGTGTATAAAAATACCTCAAAGTGTAGACAAAACATAAGACAAATGATATAAAACAAGCATGGAGCATCAAAAATTATAGATATGTTTACGACGTATCAAGCATCCCCAAGCTTAACTCATGCTCGTCCTCGAGTAGGTAAGTGATAAAAAGAATAATTTTTGAGGTGACATGCACCATCAAAATCAAGATCAAACCATTTGCAAGCATTGAAAGCTGGGATCAAAGAACTCTAAACATGAGCATGATATATGGAATCCTAACAATAAGACAAAGTAACTATGCATGCAACATGAAAGGTTACAAACAAAGATCATGAATAACATGCATTGAAAAACGTTTGTTTGTTTCACATATAGAAAACATGGCATAGTGGCATTCAGCTTGTCCCTCATGGAGTAGCAGAACATAAATGCATAGGACACCTTCAAAGTTCATAAGGGTGACTAGATACAAATAGTTCAAGAACAAGCAATATGAACAATATGAATCAATCAATAAGTTTTGGGACAATGCACATAGAACTAAGAATGGAAACTATGCTCTCTTAATTGGTGCCTAGGGATAGAAGGTGGAGACTCAATATAATGGTGGAAGAAAGGCCATTTATAAAAGGGAAGCAGGGATTTCAAGTCTTAAAAAGAGCTTCCAAAAATTATGGTACTTGTTAGCTTTCATCCCTCATTGCCCCTATCATAAGCATCTTGAAGTGATTAAGGTTAAAGCGAACAAACTATGGAGTATATGCTTGACATAGTATAAGTTGGCAATCTCATGTCCCTTGAGTACGAGGGCTGCTCCTCATGCTACTCAACTTTAGTTACCGGTAAGTTCTTGTCATAGTAAGTATATGTGTATCATAGAGAACCGCCAATGGGGTACCCCGTGCACATGATACAAGAGCTATCCCATAATCAAAACGACAAGACAAGCAGACAATGAGCATCTCAGCAATTTTCTTATTTACCACGGGAAAATGGTGCTTTTTTTCTCTCTTTCCTCTTTTTAATATGTCTCTTTTTTTATAAGAAGAAAGCTTCATAGATTTCTCACTATGGTGATGCTGCAAGTTTCCACCATGATTAGGCATTGCTTAGGCTAGTGGCCCAGGAGTTTCTCTAAAACACACACATAACTCCATGGACTTACAAGCTCCCCTTTTATTTCACACCGACAACATCCATAAACAAAAGAGCATGATATCAACTGTGTACAAAGTACAAGTGCAATGTTGAAAGCGTTCCCCGTGACAGCACGGTTCTGCTAATTCCAACGTATAAGTGCAAACATATACAAGATAGATGACACGATGGTTCAAGTTTATTAGGGGCAAGAAAAATAAAGTGTGTCATCAAGTTTGTGAGAGCTTTAATCACTAAGTTTTCACATAACAAAATATTTTTTAATTGGAAGATAGATGAAAACAAGAGTATACTTGGAATGGTGTAACACACCATGCATAGGAATTTATAGTGGACACTTTGTAATAACTTGGTTTCTTGGGAGTTGGATGCATGAGTACAGCTTACTCATACAAGTGGAGGCTAGCAAAAGACTGGGAGCGACCAACTAAGAGAGCAATAATGGCCATAATCATGTAGAGCGACAAAACATTACTAATCAAAGCATAAAGTGGTACTACAAGTCAAGGACTAAATGATCATAGAGTCTATGGTGACTTGTTCATAGTCATAACATGGTGTAAGCATGTGTCAAGTCAACCCAAACAAAGCATCAAAGGAGAATACCACAATACTATGCTTTTGTATGCTAAAACAACGCATGATTCCTTCAAGGCACATTAAGCAATCCTAATTGTTTGGAACAAGTCATGCTACATAAATAGTCACTAAGCATAAGGTAAAAACAACATCTAGCATGACATGATAAAGTCTAGGTCACAGTCAAAACAAGCTCCCTTTTGTACCACTTAAGCATGAAGCTTCCTACTCTTTTCCAACACCAATCGACTTATTTGAAACAACTCACAAAGATAAAAATCAACAAATATCAGTGAGCTTGTCTCACAAATCCAAAAATAAGAACTAAAAAGTTCTAAGAACAAAGCAGAAGAAAACTAAGGCTAAACACAGTGCTAGCAAAAGAGAACACTCACAAAACAATAAGAATGAAAACTGAAGTGTTCTAGGCAATGAAAACAGAGTGTGTCTCTCTCCAAAAGAAGTGTGTTGTGATCAAACCAACTTATTGCAGCAAACCAAGCAAAATAAAACTAAAAGCAAAAACAAAGATGATCCAAGAACTACACAACAGTGCATGAAACAATAAAAACGAAGTGTCTAGAAAGACCTAAGATTTTTATTGATGAAGAAGGGGATGCCTTGGGCATCCCAAAGCTTTAACGCTTGTAACTCTTGAATATTTCTTGGAGTGACACAGGGTGGCATCCCCAAGCTTGAGATTTTTTCCATTCTTCATCTCATTACATCATTCTTTTCTACACCTGAAAATTTTCCTTCATACAAAACTTCACACAATCTTCATTAGCAACATTACTGTATTCAAAAGATAATAGACCTTTGGGGTTTAGTTTTAAAACAGAAAAGCTTTCACTAAAGACACAATCTACTGTAGCAATTCCCTCAGTAAGCTCAATTTCCCAAAAAGAACCCAAAAAGGAATCAATAAGAAGCAAATGCAAATAATGGCAGAAATCTGTCAAAACAGACCAGCAGGTAGAAATCAATTTTTTCAAAGACCTTCTGTTGCTCAAATCAAAAAGTGTTGAACTGACGAAAGTTATCTAATATACTGGGGGATTTATTCGCAAAATATCAGCTCAATCCGACTTACAGATATTTTACACGAATGTTTATAGTGGAGCACAAAAATCTGTTTTTGGAACAACACTTCCCCAAATCTCACTTCCCTCTCGTTAGAGGTTATTCTTGGCACAAAAATCAAACAAAAAGGATAAGGAGAGGTTATTACAGAAGTAATAACTTCCAAGACTCAAGAAAACTATTGGGTTATCTCCTAAGAAGTACTTTTCTTTAACGCCTTTAAGTTAGGCTTGATAGTTTGAGAAGATGCTCACACAAGAAATATGAATTGAAGTAAAAGAGAGCATCAAGAAGCAAATTCAAAACACATTTAAGTCTAACCCACTTCCTATGCATAGGAATATTGTAAAGAAACAAGTCATGAAAGCACAAAGCAACAAGCACAGGAAAGCAAAAACAAGTGCAACTTCAAAATTTTCAACATAAAGAGGGGAAACTTAATATTATTGAGATGCAGACCATGTTTCCCTCTCTCATAATAACTTTCAGTAGCAACATGAATAAAATTAACAATATAACTATCACATAAAACATTCTTATCATGAGCCACATACAGAAAATGATTATTACTCTCCACATAAGCATAGTCATACTTATTAATTGTAGTGGGAGAAAATTCGACAAAATAGCTATCATTATTATTCTCATCACCATAATCATCAAATATAGGAGGCATATTGTAATCATAATTAATTTTCTCCTCAATAGTAGGTGGACTGAAAATATCATACTCATCATTGTAATCATCATATATTAGAGGTTTGGTATCATCATAAGCAATAGACTATCTTCCAAAGCTGGGGAACTAAAAATATCATTTTCATAAAAACTAGCTACCCCAAGCTTAGACTTTTCAATAGCATTAGCAATAATGGTGTTCAAAGAATTCATACTAATAACATTGCCATTAGCATGCAAATAAAGTTCCATAGGTTTTTAGTTTTCTCTTCAAACACTTCATGTCCTAACTCAAGATAAATATTATAAAGCTCTCGATTTTTTTTTGTTATTTTCCATTAAGCCTAACTAGTGAAAACAAGAAACAGAAAGACAAAATTGCAGAATCTAAAGGAAATAACTTTGAGCACTCACACCGGAGGATGTGAGTACCTTTTACCTTACCTCCCCGGCAACGACGCCAGAAAATAGCTTGATGTCTACGCACTTCTATTCTTATAGACAGTTGTTGGGCCTCCAAGTGCAAAGGTTTGTAGAACAGCAGCAAGTTTCCCTTAAGTGGATTACCCAAGGTTTATCGAACTTAGGGAGGAAGTGGTCAAAGGTATCCCTCTCAAGCAACCCTGCAATCAAGATACAAGAAGTCTCTTGTGTCTCCAACACACCCAATACACTTGTCAGGTTTATAGGTGCATGTTGGGGATATGCTAAATGGGTATCACTATAGCGTGTCTCTAATCCGGATAATCCGGGTGGCCCACAGTTGGTAGCAAGGCCCATGTTCTGCTGGGTAGCCCAGTTAGATGGATTGCAAGACACGTTAGACTAGTTGTGTACCGTGGTAGGACTCTGTAACCTGTCCGGCTAGGACTTTACCTGTAACCCTAGGATCTAGCGACTATATAAGCCAGACCAATGGGAGCCTTTAGGGCACGATAAAACTCATACCGCGCTTAGCGAACCAATCCCTGTAACTCGGCATATTGCCATTATAGTGATTTGTAGCAGGAGTAGGATCCCGCCACCATCGTGGGATCTGAACCTGGGTAAGCTGTGTTACCTCGTAACCGCCAACCTTCCGCCTTACCCCACGTCTCTAAACACGCTCTGTGAGGACCCCTCCATGGTGTACTCGTCGGCAATACCACGATAGTTGGCGCCCACCGTGGGGCAAGAGGCGCTTCAGGCTCTTCAACGGGCGAGGTCCAAGCTCTTTGCAGGAATCAACGAAACCGTAGCCATCGGCCGTGTTCTCTTTGCCGGCAGTGTTCCGATCATCCCTCCCGATGAGTTCTGGATCCCAGTGAAGACGAACCCCACCCGCTGCTCGATCATCCCAATCGGGGACATCCACCTCTTCATCGGCGAAACCGACTCGGGCACTAGTTCCCTGGAAGTCGGAGGATGATCAAGGCTCGCACGGACCGCCTACAGGCAGGACACGTTCGCGGAAGGATCAAAGTCGGATCCCTCTTTGGAGTTTGCCGACATAGATCGGAAAAATTCAAGGCCCACCCAAACCGCCCCTGTGCAGGATATAATGGTGGAAGATTGCTGCAAGTCCGCAGGCTTCGCCGTGCGTCTGGACAACAAAGATCCAAGTTCGTCGGCGTGGTAAGTATCTTCGATCTAGCGCGTTGCATTCAAAGAGAGGGTGAAAACCCCCGTGATTGCTGAGCCAGGTGGCTCCATATACGGGCCAATCTGGAGCATTACCCCAATGATGATGCCATGTATCACTTTGTGGAAGGACTGGACCGTGGTACACTTCTACGACATACTTTAAGGCGGATGCAGGCTTCAGGACGCCTCACTTTTGAAGGCATGGTGAACACGGTCAACAACTTTGGGGCCGCTGATGCAGAAGCTCAGGCAGCGCTCACGGTCATACCCGGCGCCACCATCGCCTCAGCCATCGCCATCGCCGCCTCTAGTCATCGTCGATGATGTCGCGCCACTACCACCCATCATCGAGGAGGCCCCAGCACCCTCTGACTCTGTCCTGGACGTGCTCTACATCGACATCAGCGCTTACTCGGAGGAGATAGACTTCAGCCTGGAGGAACTCGACTCTTCTATGTAGGAGATGGAGGAGGACATCATATGCAATGAGCAGGCCGACAAGGCCATCACATCCCGAGAGGTGTTCGTCACCATTGGGATCGTGATGGCGGAAGATCAACCCGTACAAGCTCCGCCTAAAGCGCTGGACAAGGGGAAGGGACCACCTGTTGCTGCCGACAATGATCATGCAAAGGCCATGCCCCCTCCGCCTAACCTAGTGCAGCAGCCGCACGAACTCAACATCGGTCCGAGTAACAACAATACTGCAAACCCGCCGCCTCCGGCATCTATGCCTGCAGCTGCCCAAATCACTCCAGCTGATAGAGTGATGTACGGAAATTTGCTCATCGAGCCCATGACTTTGGCTCATATACGGAACGTAGTCCAGCTTGACGATAAGCGCCAGCAGCTGCTGGAGGAAGCGCAGGACATCACGGAGCAAGGTGCAGAAATCAATAGAGAAAGCTAGAGCCATGGAGGCCGAGTACAAGACTCTGCTCAAGCAGCAGAAGGCTAAGAAAGCTCCGGCTCGTGTCATCAATGATCCTGGTGTCCGGCAAAACCTAGGATGGGCTCCACCAAAGCCGCCACAAGCCAAGCCATACATTGATAGCGAGGGAAGGCAGGTCATGCCTACTCCTATTCTCAACCTAGCCGTCGCCAAGACTCTTCTGGAGCAGGATAGATCACCCGCAACTATGGAACAGGTCTATGACCTCGTAGCAAAGGCAGTGAAATAGCAGGAAAAGGCCACCTCCCAGAGGCTTGAGTCTGACCCAGCATATTGCTAGTCTAGCAATCCTAAGCCGCCAAGGGACCGATCTCCTCAGGATGTCGGGTCTCAGACGGCTTCATCAGAACAAAGACGGAGGGATGCACGCAATAGGAAGGACGATATCCCCATATCGTCTGACCATGGAGGCAAAACTCATCCTCGTCGCCCATCTCCACCGCCCCGATATCCCCGACATTGCAAAGACCACAAAGCTCACCATCGTACAAACATGCCTCCGCCAAGGCAAAGCGGCATCGTCATTCGCGACAACACGGAGCAGCCCTGTCACGATGGATAGCGCAACCAAGGGCATAAGAGCAGGTCACGCCATGACCCTCCGCGTCCGACAAGCAACCGCAAAAAGTGTGAGGCGTCGCATGAGGGTAACAACAAGAAGGCTAACCCACCGCCACCTCCGCCTCCGTCGCCCCCTAGGAGCCACCATGGCGGAGGAGGCCTGCGTCATTCACGCAGCACATCCCCTAGCGGCAAGAACAAAAGAACAAGCCTGGAGCCATACGACGCACGTTCACGCCTGGACAAGATTCACGAGGCCCGGGAAGGACCATACCTGGGACCACGTTGCTTTGGACCTGTGATACGGACCACAACTTACCCCAGGGGTTTCCGGATTGACAAGACCATAAAGCCCTATGACGGCACCGCCAAACCAGCTACGTGGTTGCAGGATTACAGCAACACGGTGGAGATCGCCAGGTAACCCCAACGTTGTCGTCAAGTACCTCCCACCGATGTTGACGGGCATGGCCCGCCAATGGATTCATGACTTTCCGGAGAAGTCCATCTGCAACTGGTTGGACATGCAAGAAGCATTCACCAAGAACTTTGAGGGTATGTATAAGCGTCCCTACACTGTTGGCGATCTACAGCGGTGCGTGCAAGAGAAAGACGAGTCATATCGCGCCTACCTCTCCCACTGGCTGAATACGAAGAATTCCTGCACAGGAGTGCATGCTCAGACCGCCATGGCCTCCTTCATTTATGGGTTGGATAAAGGTATGTTGCTCCGACATAAGTTGAAGCGCATGCAGGATAATAACAGGCTCAATCTCAACTAGATGATCCAGCTGGCCAGTGAGTTCACGGCTGCCGATGACGATGCTCGCGGCTCCTTGCCGGCAACAGCTGTTCCAACTCAACCTAAGAGGAACAGCAACACTAAGCAGAAGAACCCGCCAGAAGAAAAGCAAACCTTCGACATGGTCGACATGAAATTTGCAGGACGAGGTGATGGCAGACAGCGTGGCCGAGGACAGGGGGGCTGGTCGTGGGGAGCAGCGAGGTAATGAAACTACCCCGGAAGCACTCCGCGTTCCCCAAACGTACGAGGAGTACCGTGATATGCCATGCCTTGTACACCTCGACGCCAATGGCAAGGCCACTCACACCAATCGCCATTGCAAGTTCGTCAACGGCCTGAAGGAGGACTCGGAGTCCGGTTATAAGCGAAGTCAGAAGAACAGACCATGAGGGAAGGGAAAAGGGAAGAAGAAGGAAGAGGAGCCCAAGGACTCAAGTAACATGGACGAGGATGTTGACCCTAAGCACGCCAACAAGAGCGATGGCAAGGGCAAGAACCCCTTCGAGAAGAAGGCTGCTGTCTACCACACTTTCCTTGGCACCCCTACTATTCGGCAACAGAAAACCTCCATGAGGATACTGATGACCACCCTACCCCCAGTTCCCCAGTACCTGCACTGGTCGAAGATTCCAATCACTTGGGACAGGAAGGATCACCCAGACCTCATCCCTACGGAGAACCAGTACTTCATGGTCATCAACCCCCTGATTGACGACAACGAGTTCACCAAATGCATGGTGGACAGTGGAAGCAGCATCAACATCATGTACCTGGATACGCTGCATAAGATGAACTTGACGGAGGCAAACCTAAGGCGGACCAGCTCTGTGTTCCATGGCATAGTTCTTGGCCGGGAGGCTTGATCCCTTGGGTGCATCACGCTTCAGGTCACTTTTGGCGATGTTAATAATTACCGCCAAGAATGCATGACCTTCGAGGTGTTCCCCTTCAAGAGCGTGTACCATGTCATCTTCGGACGCGACATCTTCCATGCCTTCATGGCCAAGCCATGCTTCGTCTATAACAAGCTCAAGATACCCGTACCAAAAGACATCATCACTGTATTTGGAAGCTTTACCAAGGCAAGGGACTGCGAGATTGGAGAAGCAGCCTTTGCAGAAGTTGTCCTCTATAGCGAAGAATTCAAGGAGATCCAGAGCAAGGTCGATGCCACGGAGATGCCGACATCGAAGAAACAGATTTCTGACTCCGATCCCGCCTTCAAGGCCGCCATCGAGACCAAGCCGATGGAACTTGTGGTAGGCGATGCCTCCAAGACCACCGCCATTGGGACGAACCTGGACCCTACATAGGAAAGCGCGCTTGTCGAGTTCCTCCGTGAGAATAGGGACATCTTTTCCTGGCAACCTGCCGACATGAAAGGTGTACCTAGGGAACTTGCCGAGCACAGCTTGAATATTGATCCAAAATGCAAACTGGTGAAACAACCTCTACGGCACTTCAGAGATGAGAAGAGACGCGCCATAGGCAAAGAGATAGGTAGGTTACTTAAGGCTAGTTTTATACGAGAAGTCCTTCACACCCAATGGGTGGCCAATCCTATACTTGTCCCCAAAAAGGGAACCAAAGAATTAAGAATGTGAGTTGATTACACCGGCTTGAACAAAGCGTGTCCCAAAGATCCGTTTGCTTTGCCTCGCATTGACCAAGTCATTGACTCGACGGCTGTCTCGGAACTTTTGTGTTTTCTCGATGCATACTCAAGATACCACCAGATAAAGATGAGTAAGTCGGACCAATTGGTCACTTCGTTCACCACACCTTACGACATGTTTTGCTATGTCACGATGCCCTTTGGGCTAAAAAACACAGGTGTTACATACCAGCGGACTATGCAGCGTTGCCTACACGATAAAATTGGTCGGAACGTTCATGCCTATGTGGACGATATAGCGGTGATGTCTAAAAAGCAAACGACTTAATCTCTGACTTAAAATAAACCTTTGATAATCTCCGGAAATACAACATGATGCTTAACCCTAAGAAGTGTGTCTTCGGGGTTCTAGCCAGCAAATTATTGGGCTTCATCGTTTCTCAGCATGGAATCGAGGTCAACCTGGAGAAGATCAAGGCCATCCTAAACATAAACCGTCTGACATGCCTGAAGGACATCCAATGGCTTACATGTTGCGTTGCAGCAGTTAGCCGGTTCGTTAGCCGACTTGGAGAGAAGGCACTGCCGATGTAAAGGTTGATGAAGAAGGTAGACAAATTTACATGGACGGACGAAGCAGATGCTGCACTCAAGAAGCTAAATGAGATACTTTCCTCAGCACCTATAGTCGCAGCACCCGAGCCTATGGAGCCTATGTTAATCTACATGGCGGCCACTAACCGAGTAATCAGCATCTTCGTCGTGGTAGATCGCAAAGAACTAGGGCATGAGTACGGAGTTCAATGACCATTTTACTATGTAAGCAAGGTCTTGACAGAGTCCAAGCAGCATTATCCGCACTACCAAAAGCTAGCTCATGGAGTGAACCTTGCTTCTCGAAAGCTAAGGCACTATTTCCAGGAGCACCCTATCACAGTTGTGAGCAAAGCTCCACTGTCCGACATTATCAACAACAGCGGCGCTATAGGAAGGGTTGTGCAGTGGGGCATTGATCTTGCGGCCTTCGAGATCACCTACAAGATACACGATGCTATCAAATCATAGGTCTTGGCGGATTTCATCGCATATTGGACGGAGATGCCGGATGCTACCCCTGTACCAGAGCCAGAATACTGGGTGATGCACTTTGACGGATCAAAGCTACTCAACGACTCGGGGGCTGGTGTACTACTACAGTCACGAACAGGGGAAAAGCCGCACTACATTCTGCTGATCCACTTTGAGGCTACAAATAACATGGCGGAATATGAAGCACTCATTCGCGGACTTCGCGTAGCTAAAGATATTGGCATCAAGCGCATAGTTTGCTGTGGAGATTCCGACTTGGTTGACCAGCAGATGGATGGCACCTGGAACGCGCGGAACCTTATGATGGCGGCATATCGAGACGAAGTGGATGAGATAGCCAAGAGCTTCTTGGGATATGAAGTCAAGTATGTACCTAGGGAGGAAAATGAGGCAACTGATCTATTGTTGAAGCTTGGATCAGGACGCAAACAAATTCCACCTGGCGTTTTTATGGAGCATCTACGGACACCATCCATGAAGGGAGGGGACCCCGAGAACCCGGATAGAGTTGACTCTTTCATTCACACAGTGACAAAGGTCCCTCCGGCTTGGACAAAACCGTTCATGGAGTATCTCGTACACGGAACTTTTCCCATCGACGAGGTCGAAATTCGGCAAATAGTATGTCGAGCAAAGGGCTATACCATAATCAATGGACAACTCTATAAAATAAGCACCACAGGTGTATACCTCAAGTGTGTTTCCCAGCGAGAGGGTATTGAAATCCTTTGTGAGATGCATCTCGGAGATTGCGGGCATCACGCCGCTCCTCGATCATTGGTCTCCAAAGCCTTACGGCATGGATTCTACTAGCGGACCGCGAAGGCGGACGCCGACAAGCTGGTTGAGACATGCATGGGATGCCAGTATTATTCCCGACAACCACATGTTCCAGCTGAAGAATTGCGAACAATACCAATAACTTGGCTGTTTGCAGTCTGGGGGCTAGACATGGTTGGTCCATTACAGATGGCACCATGTGGGTTTACACATCTGCTAGTATCGGTTGATAAATTCACCAAATGGATAGAAGCTAAACCCATTAGAAAGCTTGATGGGGCAACTGCCCTTAGGTTTGTTCGGGATCTAGTGGTGAGATTTGGTCTTCCACATAGCATTATCACCGACAATGGCAGCAACTTATCACTCGGAGAAGTGGAAGCTTATTGTTGGGAGAAGGGCATCCGACTTGACCTAGCATCTGTGGCACATCCACATTCCAATGGCCAAGTTGAGTGAGCCAATGGATCAATTCTACAGGGAATCAAGCCACGTCTCGAGGCGCCACTACATAGAGCAGCTAGAGGCTGGGCGGAAGAGCTGCCATCTATTCTGTGGAGTTTACGAACTACACCCAAAAGATCTACCGGATACACCCCTTATTTCATGGTATATGGAGCAGTAGCTATCCTGCCATCCGACATCCACGATTCACCAAGAGTTGCTACCTACGACGAAGATGATGCTGAAGAATCCATGCGCCTAGATGTGGACCTTCTCGAGGAAGAGCGCGTATTAGCATGCCAAATATCCGCTATCTACCAGCAGAAGCTACGCAACTACCATAGTCGCCGCGTTCGGCATCGCTCGTTTAAAGAGGGGGATTTGGTGCTCCGACTTAAGCAGAAGAAGTCGCACAAATTATCCCCGCCGTGGGAAGGACCGTTCATCATAAGCAAGGTGCTGCTCAATGGGTCTTACTACCTTGTTGACAATCGTGAACTCAAGGATAGACCCAACGAGGATCATAAGCGTAAGCGATGTGACCCGGATGATGACTACCTGGAGCTTGATCGGCCATGGAACATAGACAGCTACGTCCTTTTTACACTTAGCATATTTTTTTATCTACTGTGTACCTCTTATATGATCAATGAAATAATGCTCTTTGGTTCACTCATATGCTTGAGTCTTTTACCTCCTTTAGTGTTCATTTTTGGATCATATAAAACCTTTATGTGCAAGTTTTGCATTTGCACTTGTGAAAAATCCGCCTATGGGTGTTAGCTTAAGTATTCTGGTCTACACATTCTTTGTTGTTTATATGTGGATTCTGGAGTAGTGACTTTTGGCACTCGAAGTCGGCGATTTTGTGCTTAGGTTTTGACGGTGCCATTGGGCATCATCGCTTGAGCGCATGGTTCCGACTACGAGTCTTCCGAATCACAAAAAGTAAAGCATAAAAACCAAAGTAATGGATAAGCCAACACTTGCTTAAAAAATATATACATGCTGGAACTAGTACTTAAGTAGCAGGAAACATACAACTATTGTTTTCTGCCTTAAGATTAACACAGTAGTTTTTCCGCATACACAAATCCAGAGGAAACAAATATTACAAAGTGTTTTTTCGTTCCTCTGGCGCATGAGACTTTGAGGTAGCATCGTCGGCAGCAGGAGAGCCATCCTGATCATCTTCAAAGTCGGTGGTCTTGAGGGACTCGGAGGAGCTGGGTTGGTCGCCATCAATGTTCTCAAGAGGCACAAAGGAGTTTGTATCGACCAACTCAGCGACCCTGGTGTCGTAGCCGGCAAGCGATGCCCAGATAGCTTTGTGATCAATCTTGTGGCCATCATCTTCTATGTCAGGCAGACCCGAGGTCACCGTGTTGATGTCGGCATTCTCGTAGTGGGCCTTGACCATCGCCAGTGACATTCTAGCACCAGCCCGGGTACATGAAGCTTTTCAGCTTACGATACGCTCGGGGGGCTTGGCACAGAATCTCCGAGTACTTCATGATGGAATCCACCACCTTAATGTTGATGTTCAGGGGCTTGGCAATCTCTTTGGCTTGCTTGATGGCGATACTGATGAAGTTGCCGGCGAGGACCATGCATTCCTTTGGCAGAGGAGGCGTATTGGTTAAACCAATAGGAGCTGCATTTTCGGCCAAGCAATCGAGTACATGAATTCAACAACACAAAAAATTTTAGAGTACCTGGCTTACAAAAGTACAAGATGGAGATCGCTTACCAAAGATGCTCGCCTCGGCTTGTTGGAGTGTCTCTACCATGGAGTCCCGTTCTTGTCGGAGGACCTTGTAAGCCTCAAGGTTGCGCTGATTCTGCTCATCGACAGCTTTCTTCTGCTCCTTGAGGATTGCAATTTCCTCCTTCAGTCGGTTGATCTTCGTGTTGGCAGACTCCTGCAAGTCCTTCATGGACTCTTCATGCATCTCCAGAGTGTCAGCTCTCTCCTGCTTGAGGATCTTGTTCTCGCTATCCAACAGTTCTATGTGCTTGGATTGCTCGACAATGTCCTTCGCCTTGGCAATAGTTTCTGCAAGCTGGAGAAATGACAGCACACAATGAGTAGTCAGAGAGTGATGGCACAAGACCAAATTTGAGTGCGAAATTGAAAGGAAATACAGACTCTTGCTCTTGGTGATTTGATCCTTCAAGAAGGAGGTTTTACCCTTTTCAGCTTCCAATTCAGCACACATCTTGTGGAACTTCTCGTTGGCGATGCCTCTCCGAGCATTCTCATTCTGTGGGAAAAAGATCAAAGTTGCTTAGTCTACCTGGAGCATCTAGCCGGATAAATATCCACCTAGAGGCTTGGGCTCTATAGTGAGAGTTTTTAACTCGGCCATATGCTTAGTCTTTCTTTAAGCATCTAGTCGGAACTAATTTTGTTTCAACTAGAGGCTTGGGGGCTAAAGTATTGAAATTTACAAATACTGCGTATGCTACTCTAAAAGTATCTAGTCAGAATAATTCATTCAAACTAAATACTTGGGGGCTACAGTGTGAAGTTTTCTAGCTTAGTCACTCTTAGAGCATTCAGACACAAAGACCAATGGTTTTCCGTCTAAATCCTCAGGGGCTATAGTGGGATACTACATATGAAATGCAAAAGGCATGCAAAACTTACAAGTGCAATGATCTTGAGGTTGGTGGCGCTCTCGGCAAATATCTTGCTGAAGGAAAGGCTACTTCCACGCAGGATATCTGCCTGCTTGAGTAGCTTCTCAAGACCACATGTCGGAGAAGTTGGCGCCGCACCAGGAGCCTGAGTTGAGATACTCGGCGTAAGCATCGGGTAGACAATCTTCGGGAACTCTGTTGGCGTCTTGGGTGCAGTGGCGCCGCCTTCGGCAGAAGTTCCGCCTTCCACCATCGCCTTACCGCTACTAGTGGCATCCTTAGATGGAGCTTCAACCACTTTGGATGTGGTGCTTTCTTGTGTCGCCTGCTCACCGACAACAGCAAGATCCGCGGCAACACCTGGCTCCACTTCCATGGCGGAAGGGCCAGATGTTACCTTAGCTGGAGAGCTTGTCGATGCGGCAGCAGGCTGGACGCTGGGATTTGTAGGGGCGATGGCGGGAGATGCTTGGTGAAACATATCTTTAATGTTTTTAGAATCCCCTGATGTTTTGGAGGTATTCTTCAAACTCATACTGGACTTCTTCCTGAAACGTGCAAAAGTATAAGTACAGGAACAAGACGAGCAAGGGACAATGTCGGATGTTAAGAATCTTACACAACAGTTGGTGCTATGGTCAAAGGGATACCAATCATTCTTCTTTTCTCCGCCTCCAAGGAGGCGGTGGACTTTTTGGAGGCTCCACCCTTCGTCTTCTTCTTCTTGCCTCTGTCGACAACATTAGAGGTGGAGCTCTTCCGCTTACGCGCCAACGGGACATTGTCGTCGGATACGACGGTGACTTCCTTCAACTTGGGGTCGTAGATTTGGACAGCCATGCTATCCTCCTCTAGACTGTTTAGCTGTTAAGTGAAATCCCGAAGTGTTAGGTGAAATGGTAATGGCTAGACGGAAGAACTGGAGTATATGTCATAAACGAAAAATAAACATGTACCTCTGGGCACGTGCCGCCCTCGAACATGTCGTAGGTGATGGTGAAGCCACGCTTCCTGTCCTTCACCTTAACGATGTCTTTGAGGCGGAGCTTGATGGAGTCACTCGAGAAGTTGTCCTTAGAGATGCGGAGGCTATCCTTCGTATCCTTGGTATACAGGTGCATCGGCTTCACACGATGCTACAGAGGCTGGATTCGCCTGACGAACCAACACATGGCTAGGTCCAACCCGGTCAGACCCGTGTCTACGAACCACTCGATCCGCCTTACAGCGCGGGAGGCTTTGTCGTCGGAGGGAAGGATGGCTTGGGATCTCCATGTCGAGGCTTCAGCATCGGCTCCATCGACAAAGTCCGGGTATGATGCTTCTCGGCCAGCCAGAGGGATATATCGGCCGTAGAAGTACGTCCTCTGCCAATTTTTGCAGGACTCATGGCCTACAATGTCGGGGAACCGCCGGCTAGGCCGTATCTTGAAGCTAATGGTTCCACAATTTCTGAGATCATCCTTGCTTGCTCCGGCTTCCCTCTTGATGGTAAAGAAGTATATAAACAGATCTAACCTAGGCCTAATTCATAGGTAGCCCTCACAAAGCGTCGCGTAGTTGCTAAGCGCGAGGATGCTATTCGGAGATAGGTTCTGAGGTTGAACCCGGTAGTGGCTAAGGACCTCTAAGAAGTCAAAGATTGGGAGGGAGAAGCCGCGTACCAGTTGGGCTTTGAGGTACACCTATTCTCCGGCTTGGGGAGAAGGGATGACCTCGTCGGCCGGCACCGCCCGCCAGACCAGCCCCTCCGTCATGGCGAGGTACCCCTCGGCGAGCATATCCTTGAGATTGCTATCAGCGATATCGGAGCCACGCCACTCTCCCTTGTGAGAGTCGCCCTCCTCCTCCAGCGGTTCCAGACCCACTGGAATATGGTCAACGCCGGTGGTTTCCACCACCGTGATGCGTGGCAGCACCAGGCCCTCTAGGGGCACATGAATGGAGCCCGCCAGCTTGGCCGTTGCATCACTTGTTGCCGCCATGGATGGGGTTGCGCTGCTGCTCGCCATTGGTGTGGGGAGGAAGGTGATTGTGGGACTGGGGAAAGCTAGGGTTTTTCTCGATGCGCGCGGAGAGCTCGAGGAGACGTTCGCTGGAGGAAGAAGATGACGCGAGGAAGAATGCGGTGAAAGGATAAAATTTACCACGGTTATAATTTATAACACTCGGCGTCAAGATCCATGCGGAATGATCGAACGGTTGCTGCGTGGACAGCGCCTGCGCAGAAATTTCGCCACGTTCCCACCGCCGCCACCAACGTTTCACATCCTTCGCGCGGGAAAACGGCTATGATTATGTTCTCTGCATGTGTGAGTTACGAGGCGTCACTGACCTATGGTCTACGTTGCTCTAACTGACACAGGCAGGTGAACCATCCCATCTGAAGATTCCAGCATGGACGGATCCAGTTCGGCTACGAGAAGAGTGCGATGGAAGATTCAGTAGTTCTCCGACTTACATATTGAAGACGGAGGGCATTGCAGGGTTCTTGGGAGGACTACAACATATTGCTTGACGATTTGACAACATTCATTTAGACGGAGCATTCAAACTGAAGAGGCAATACGGCGCAAGATCTCGGAGTTCTCCAGGGGCTACTGTTGGGGATATGCTAAATGGGTATCACCATAGCGTGTCTCTAATCCGGATAACCCGGGTGGCCCACAGTTGGTAGCAAGGCCCATGGCCTGCTGGGCGGCCCAGTTAGATGGATCCAGAAGGGATGCCCATGCCGGATAAAGGAAGGCTACAGAGGAGTCACCAGCGTACCCGGAGCCTTGGAGTGCAAGACATGTTAGACTAGTTGTGTACCGTGTAGGACTCTGTAACCTGTCCGGATAGGACTTTGTCTGTAACCCTAGGATCTGGTGACTATATAAGCCGGACCTATGGGAGCCTTTAGGGAACGATACAACTCATACCCCGCTCAGCGAACCAATCCCTATAACTCGGCGTATTGCCGTTATAGTGATTTATAGCAGGAGTAGGATCCCGCCACCGTCGTGGGATCTGAACCTGGGTAAGCTGTGTTACCTCGTACCCGCCAACCTTCCGCCTTACCCCATGTCGCTAAACACGCTTTGTGAGGACCCCTCCATGGTGTACTCGTCGGCAATACCACGACAGTGCACTAGTTTGGCAAAGAGATAGTGAAATACAAGTGGTAATGGTGCCAGAAAAGAGCTTCTGACTTGTTGACGTGGGAGAAACTAAAGGCAAGCTGAAATAAAAATGGAAGCAAGCAAACATGCAACGGATCTAGATGCAAACGGTGTTTTAATGTTTAGAAACAAGGCCTAGGGATCATACTTTCACTAGTGAACACTCTCAATAAATATATTCTCTTCATGATACTACCCTGAACTACTCTCTGGTTGGACACTTGAATCCATGGTAGGGCTATAACAGCACTCCTCAAAGTCCGCCTTCCCCATCTAGATAACCCCACACTGTCACCTCGAGCGCTAGATGGTTCCAACAAACACCACAATTTCATAAAGACAACCAAATCAAAATACTCATGATAAATATTTATGAACTCTAGCCTAAGTGCCACCACGGCATGCACACTGTCACTTTCACACACGTGGGGAGAGCAGAGATCTATTGAAGCACTTGAGTATTTATGTAAACTCTAGCCTAAGTGCCACCACGGTATGCACGCTGTCACTTTCATACACGTGGTGAGAGCCGGAGATCTATTAAAGCACTTGAGTAGCAGAGTAGATCTACTTGATTACAAAGCTCATGACCACAATATGATCATGCATAGAGAGAGATATGAACACATAGCTATCGGTAGAGCCCTTAGGCTTGAGGAAGAACTACTCCCTCCTCGTCATGGAAATCAGCAACGGTGATGGAGATGGTGGAGATCGATGGAGATGGCTCCGGGGGCACTTCCCCGTCTCGGCAGGGTGCCGGAACAGAGACTTTCGATCCCCTGAATCTCCCTTTCGGTGGTGGCGGCGCTATGGAGGTTTTCTTGGCTTTCTCCTAGATTCTTTAGGGTTTTTGGGTTAGAGGCTTCTTATAGGCGAAGGAGGCAAGGTCGATGGAGGGACAGGAGGCCCACACCCCCTGGTGGCGCGCCTAGGGTGGGCCCGCGCCACCCTAGGGTGTTGCCACCCTGGTGCCCTACTCCGTCTCTGCTTCGATTTTCCGTATCATTCCGGGAAAAATATGAAGATTGGCTTTTGTCCCGTCCAATTCCGAGAATATTCATTTTTTAGTTTTTCTGAAACCAAAAACATTAGAAAACAGGCAACTGGCACTATGGCATCTTGTCAACAGGTTAGTTCTAGAAAGTGTATAAAAATACCTCAAAGTGTAGACAGAACATAAGACAAATGATATTAAACAAGCATGGAGCATCAAAAATTATAGATACATTTACGACGTATCAGAGTGTTCCTTCCCTGCATGGTTACAACGAGGCAGATCCCAAACAGAGGGCAACCTCCCCTTGGGCACCGTTTGGAATTGTTTCTCGTGTATAATATTATGGAAGGGGTTCTTGGTGCGTGAAGGAAGTGACCGTGGAGAGAGGATATGACGCGGATTTTTCCCTCCTGTAGACATCTGTGCTGTCCTCCTAAGCTTGGTAGGGTTCGCCACCACTCCAATGCTTGCAATGGTAGCACGGGTGTCTAGATGCTCGTCCTCCTTCACGTCTTCTTCATCCCCAACTAAGATCTCCTCCTCCTTGGGGTTTTGAGGATCATCTTCCACGGGCTTATTGCCCTTGTCGTTGGCGGAGACCATGGTGCTCTAAACTTGAGAATATTTCCTGACAGAAACAGATCGAAATGAAAACACGACGAGAACACGATATACGAACCTTGGGGGATCTAGGGGTTATATATTACGAAGTTTCATGACATAAGGAAGGTACTGTGCAAAAACGAGGCGGAGACGGACTCCAGGGGGCTCACACCCCTGGTGGCGCAGCCAGCTGGGGCCCGCACCACTGGAGGGTGTGGCCCACCTAGGCTCCATTTCCTCCTCTGTTTCATCTCGTAACTTTTTCGCAAACCTTCTGTTTGCAGCACTTTTACCTCTTCAAAGATGGACTCTGCAGATTCCTTCTCTCCATCTCCTGAAAATTCCTTTCGTACAAGGCCTTATACAAACCTTATTGGCAACATTAGTGTATGCAAAAACAATAAACCTTTAGGTTCAAACTTCAACTGAAATCTATCAAAACAAAAGCTACTATAGCAACTCCTTTCCAAAAGCCCAAAAAGAATCTTAAAGGGAATCAATATAAGACGCAAATGCAAATGATAGCAGAAATCTGCCAAAACAAACCAGCAGGTAAAGATTGATTTTTTCGAAAATCTTCTATTGCTCAAATCAAAAAGCGCAAAACTAATGGAAGTTGGATAACAACTTGGAGAATAAGCACAGAAAATTACAGCTCCATCCGAAGTACTGAGCTCCTTCACGAATTTTTACAATGCAGCACAAAACTCTATCCCAGGACAACCACTTTTCACAACTCTTCTACTTCTCAAAAGTAGTTGATCTTGACACAAAAACCAAACAAAAAGGATAAGGAGCGATTATTACTGAGGTAATAACTTCCAAGACTCAACAAAACTATTTGGTTATCTCCCAAGAAGTACTTTTCTTTAATGCCTTTAAGTTAGGCTTGATAATTTCAAAGAAGCTCACATAGGAGATATGGATTTGAAGTGAAAGAGAGCATCCAGAAGCAAATATCCAACACATTTAAGTCTAACCCACTTCCTATGCAAGGGAGTCTCATGAGAAAACAAATAGTTGAAACAAAAGGCCACTAGCATAGGAAGACAAAACAAATGCAACTTCAAATCTTTCAACATGAAACGGGGAAACTTATTATTTTTGAGATGCATAAAACCATGTTTACCTCTCTCATAATAACTTTCAGTAGCACTTAGAATAAAGTTGACAATATAACTTTCACAAGAAACAACTTTATCATCAGAATGAGCATACTTACAATCATCAAAAAGAGATCCAAGGTCATAAACTGGATCAATAGAAGCAAGTTATTCAACCCTGAAATCTTCATTAGGCAAACTATTTTCATAAGGAGCTTTACCAAATTTGGAAAATTTAAACTCATAAGAATCTCCATTAAACTTAGTTAAAACCTTCTCCTGCTTACAATCTATAATAGCTCCACAAGTGTTCAAGAAAGTTCTACCAAAAATGATAGGACAAGTTTTACTAGTTGATGAACTAAGCACTAGAAAATCAGCAGGATACTTAATCTTACCGCAAAGGACTTCCACATCTCTTACAATACCTGACTTTCTTCCTTTGACATTCTTGAATACGGTCTAGGAGATCCCATTTAGCTTCTTCCTTCATACGTGTGAATGATCCAGCACAAGAAGCATCTAATAAATCGTATTCATGAAGAGAAAGCCTTGCATAAAAGTTATTAATAATAATATTGTTAGGGAGTTCATGTATAGGACATTTAAGCATTAGTAACAACAATCTCCCCCAAGCTTGGGTTGTACTCTCTCCATCATGAGGCCAAAAGTTATATATTTTATTCCCATCCTTATGAATCTCACTGTGGGGATAGAATTTAGAATAAAAGAGAAGTAATATTTCCTCCCATTCCATAGATTATCCATTCTTCGGCAGCTTATACCATTCTTCAGCTCTTCCTTTCAATGATATAGAGAGTAACTTCTTATTCACATGTTCAGTTGTGATACCTGCACACTTAAACAATATGTTGGGGATATACTTTTCGGGTATACCCATAAGACTCGCTGGCCAGGGTGGCCCACCAACGAGTTAGAACTTTGCTTCACGGGCGGCCCAGTCAGAGAAAGAGGAGGAGCCAGTTCCGGCTATGACAAGGCCCGGAAGAGTTACCGACTTAGGCATGCAGTATTACTTGTAGTCCAAGATGTATCTAGTTACCAACTCTGTAACGTAGCCGGATAGGTCTCTCATGTAACCCTAGGCCCTAGTGACTATATAAACCGGCCCTATGGGAGCCTTTAGGGCAACCAATCAATCGTAACACCACAATCAACTTGCACAGGAGAACCTCTCTTGTAATCTGCTATAACATCCGGCTTACACCGATATATTACTGTGTTGCTAGCAGGAGTAGGATCCGATCACCGCATCAGATCTGAACCTGGGTAAATTTGTGCTCACCGCTCTTGGAACATCCGACGTCTCACACCCCATATTTCCAACGCCACTAGGACCCCCTATGGCGTACTTGTCAACAATCTGATGACAGTTGGCGCCAACCATGGGGCAGGTGACCTTTGGAGCATCATTCCGGGTAGAATCTGCGTGTGCAGGAATCATCAAAACTATCGCCATGGGTCGTGTGGTCTATGCCAGTGATGTCCCTCTCGTCCTTCTTGATGATACCTGGATTCCGGCTTTGAAACCCGTGATGACCTACATGATCATGTCCATCGGCGAGATCGATATCTATCTCGGTTTTGCTGAACCCACCCAACCCACCCTTGAGGTGATGACCATGGCGGAAGAAAAATCCGGATCTACTTTGTCCGCAGAGGCGGAAGAGTTCAAGGTCCTGGAGAAAATCAAACCCACCCAGCCCACTCCTGTAGTGGAAGAAGAGGTGGAAGAAGAATCTGGATCTGATCTCTCCAGCGAGATCGGATACACAGATGAGGAATACATCCGCTACGGATTCGGCTCTGCCGACGTTGAAGCGGAAACCAAGTTATAAAACTACCTCAAGAGCATGAACAAGAAGAAACATTGTTTCGTGTACCACATAAGCACTGGATCCGACTCTGTTGATGCTGGAGCTGGTAGCGATTCGGTCCAAGACGCAATCAAAGAAAATGATGACTTACCTGGCTTCCTGTAGGAGTCAATCATGTCGCAGGAACTTCGAGACTTTGACAAATATATGGAGGAGTATGAACAAGAGCACGTCTCCAAGCAAACGCAAGGTGAGCCGAAAAATTCTCCTAGTCCATATGATAGCATGGATGAAAGCTACACCTCGCAGGATGATATGGATACCAGAGATTCCTCCGAGGTCCACAAGCCAAACATGACGGAAAGTACCGACGGAAGTTTATCCCCCGGTACCGGATCGAAAGCTATCTTTGCCATTGGTACGCATGTTAAGGCTACTGGGTGGTCAAAGAAGAAGAAGAACAACAAAAATCTGACACCGGTAGAGCTGGATGTCGAGGAAACCAACAAAGAAAAAGTTGATGAAGAGATCGAGATGGAGAATTAGGACGGAGATCCGAATAATACCACCCTGATCGACCCTCCTATGGATGGACACGTCATCACCAAGGGTGCACATGAAATTTATGGAGATGCTCTCACGATTCCAATCCCAACGGCTTCGGATCTCACATCGGAGGCACTGGAGAAAAGGGCTGAGGACCTGGAAAATCACCGTCTGTTTCTGCTCGAAGAGGCCGCGCGCATCATCGAGATGAGACAACAGTTAGACAGTGATCCTGCCAAAAATATCAGTCAGATTTCAAGCGACACCCAAACAAGACAAGGGGAGATCCGTTTCTTGCTAACAAGAACCCGGATACCCACAAAGATCTATTCAATGGAAAATATGGAGAGAAGATCCGAGTCTACAGCATGCTATTGGAAAACGCTGCTGCAGCTCGAGCTATCCTCGCCAACAATCCGTCTCAGCAGCAGGTCCAGCAGTGCATCGCGTTGCTGGACAAAGGATTAAAGCAGCAGAAAACGTCCGCGTCATTTAGTGGCAAGCTGGCTTCAAAGTCCGAGTTTTGCCACACTGGCGCTGACCAAAGAGCTGACGTAAGGCTTCGCAGGGATACGGCTCAACACTATCGTCCCCGTGGAGAAGAAGAGAATTCAAGAACCGACTCAAACTGCCACTCCCGCCGGCCGGCACGTGACTGGGAAAGAGTTATTCCGGCTGCGTCCGAATACGCCATCAAGGCAATGGTTCCTCATCAGAACCATTGTTGGAAAAACAACCGCTATAGAGAAGACCCGGAAACACGCCGCCAGCGAGGGGAGCAAGATCGGCTAAGGATGCCACCACCGAGCCGTCCGGCTGGCAATGCCGGACGAAGAGATGATCCGGATCGCCCTGAATCAAGTAGGGACGGTGCCCGAAGAAACAGGCATCAGAGTCATCATAATGAGGCTCCACCGCCACCACCACGCAACCCAGCCGGAAACAATCCACCAGGGCCACCGTCACCTCCTAGCAGCGACCATCAAGGATCCAGACTCAGTCATGGAAGCCGCAAGGGTGGAGGCGGCAATGGTGAAAGGGGAAGCAGAAATCCGAGTCCGCCGCGTAGAAGCCATGAGCCTCCGAGGCGCAGATCTCTCTCGCCAAACAATGCTCGCCATCGCATTGAATCAAACATAGAAGCGCAACGATACGTGGAAGAAGACGTGTATGTGGGACACAAATGTTTTGGACCACGCATACGTCAGACCAAATTTCCGGTTGACTTTGGTATTGCCAAACACATTCAGCCCTATGACGTTGCAGCTCGGCCAGATACCTGGCTTGAGGATTTCTTTCAGGCCTGCTGCATCGCCAAAGGAGGAAACAGCCTGGTTGCAGTCCGATATCTCCCGCTCATGTTAAGGAAGACGACTCAATCATGGCTCAATGAACTGCTAGAGAATTCAATTCACAACTGGTATGATATGCAAAGTGTGTTCTTTTCAAACTTCGAGGGAACATACAGGAGGTCCTGCACAGTCGGAGACTTGTAGTCTTGCACACAAAGACCCGGAGAAACCTGCCGGGATTACCTCGGACGATGGATCGAAACGAAGAACTCCTGCTGTAGAGGTCCCAACCTTTAATAAGGTAGAGATCCCTGTGTTTACAATGCTAGTCCCTGGATCAATAGCTAGCATCCATAGTTAAGATGTAATATCAAGAAACAAAGGTCATAATACAACTTTATAACCAGGAGTAAAATAATTCATTACATCTTACATAGCTCATTTGTCTATCTCATTACAATGCAGCAGAATAACTATAGCCTGGAGTCCTTCATCTTCAAAATGCCACAGGCAATCATGTTGGTTGTAGACTTGTAATCCTAAACAACACACTTCACTAACATCAAACAAACCTGCAACATAACAAGTTACAGCCACAAGGGTCAATACATTTGAATTGTATTGGCAAGTGATACTATGGTAGTATAGTGGAGTCTATCATCTATATGCATTTGGCTAGGGGGATCTTAGGCTTGCTTTGCTCAAAATAGGTTTTCCTTATCATTTGAAAACACTAAGCTTTTGTTTGTCAAAATCACCCAAGGAACCACCAATATAAATTGGTGAACCTTAAACCCTTGTCCAACCACAAGTTTTTAACTTAGAAATTTAGATGAGGAGATTCTTGATAGCTCCCATGTCTTGATGCTCAAATTGTCCTTTGCCAAGGACATGGCTAAGTACTTAGATTTTACACTCTGCAGAGGTGGTGCACTTTCCCCACAAGACTTGGTTTCACCAAGACAAGATCTTTCAGAAGCCTTCCCTTAGACCAGAATGGACGCGTTCCAACCTATCAAACCCCTACCACCAACTGTCCATTTGGCTAAGTTATTGCAACCTATATGATCCAGGCAGAGCCCATAATGCCAAGTGGATGCACTTGAAGCTTCTCAACATTTGACATCTCAAATCTCTTTGTTCCTGGGTGGCATTTCACAAGTGAGATACACAAGGTAAACCATACAAATGGGCCTTGTGTAACCACTCAACACAAACCTTTCTTTCCATTCCACCCAGGCGATTCATTCACTTAGTTGTTTTATTAAACAAAACACAAGTCCTTGACTTAGAAATATTCCATAGCATGAATATAATCCACCCTTGTTTTCTACTGGCTAAGCTAAGCATGATGGTAGTAGGAATCTTAACTTAGGAAAATTCTACTAAGGTTTCATCAACTAGGATTTCCCATGGCATAGTTTATACTTAGCAAAAAATCCATGCAAGTCCTACTTAGGAATATCACTAATGCATAGTGAAAATAATGGGACAAAAGTATGAAGCATCACTTGCCTTTTTGGTAGATAATATAAGTTCACTCCTTGATCTTGCAATATTCACACCCTTCAAATTCCACTACAATTCAATCAAGCAAGCAAATATTCAATCTACCATTCAGGCAAAACATTACATAGAATAATAAAAACAATGCATGCAAGCATGCTGAAGATTGTTTTATTTGGAAAAGTGGTTTCTAATAGGTTATAAACATTCTAAAACACCTATTGGTCATTTTATATAAGTGGCAAAATCATTTGCAAAAGATTTTACTTATAAATCATTTTTAAACCAAATCAATATTTTATGTGGTTGAAAATGCCTTTAGTAAAGTAATAATTTTTATAGGGTTCACAAAATATATTTTTAAATCATAACTTGGGGTCATAAAGTTTAAATCAAATCATTTCCATAGGTTTTTTCCCAAGAAATCATTTTCAAACCATAATCAATATTTTTATTTGGCTAGAAATGTTTTAATTCAAAGATTTATTCTTTAGCTTCAGAAAATAAATTTTTAAATCCATAAGTTGATTTCTATGGTCAGTAGGTTTAAAACAATCAATTTGCCAAAGATTTTATCACAAAAATAATTTTAGAATGAATTTTATATTCAAAATATGCCTACACAAGTTTCTGCAAAAACAACCAATTTAATGGAAGCAATATACTAAACAAAGTGCATGGTTGGAAAGTACTTGTCTTTCTGATTCCATTGATATAAAATTTGCAAAGTTTGGACGTGTGGATCAAAAGTTATGAATTTTGCAAGTTTACATATCCAATAGATCAAATTCTATTTTTAAAACCAGAGTCTGGCCACGTGGCGCATTTCTATAGGCTGGTACCGGTTCGTGTGGATCACGCAGCTACGGCCGTTTGATCTAACTATCAACGCACGGACTAGATCAACAGATACCGTTTTGCTAGCTTTCTATCTAAGCCAATAGATCAACATCCAACGGTCCAGACGCAACGACCTTAGATGGGCGGCGCTGGCGCGGCGGCGAGCGGCGGAGGCGCTCTGTCTACAGCGTCGTGGCGACTACAGGAAGCGAGGGAAGAAGGGGAGGAGCTTACCAGAACCGCAAGAGCTTGCTGATGCTCAACGTGGTCGTCACTTGTCGAGGGGCGCACGGGGTTGACCGTAATTGCTCGCCGGAGAGGTTCCTGGCAACAGATGCTCACTGTCGAAGATGGTAGTGACGCTACGGTGCGAGCTAGGATACGAAAATGTTGGCGTTAGTTGCGGACGAGGTCACTAGTCATACCGTGTCATCAGAAGGAAGGGGGCGGTCAGAACGTTACTAGGGGTGTTGCCGGAGAGGAGACAGACGGCAGCGCTGCTCTGGGAACGTTGTTGTCGAGCTTACGGTGCTCGTGCAGTCCAGCTGGCGCTACGGAGAGGTTCACCGGGAGATGGGGAATGTCCTCGTGGAGGCCAGGATAGTGGGGCGGGCTGGCGTCGTCGGAATCGACTGAAAACGGTCGCTGGGGACAGTGCGGTGCTGACAGGAATTGGCGCAGCCTGTGGGCTCTCGAGGTGTGGTGTCTGGGGAAAATTGGAGAGGGTAGGGAGGCGTTTAGCAGGGTGTGATCACGGTGAGTAACGGTCTCTGCGTTAATGCGAATTGAAGCCGCGATGATCAAGCCAGAAACAGGAGGGAGAGAGGAAGAACTGGTCGCTGGGGGTGGAAATGACGACTGACGTGTGGGCCTGGTTAGTCAGTGAGAGGAAGAGAGGAGAGGTGGGGTCTGGTTGTCATAGACTCTGCGGGTTAATTCTCTGGTGCGAATCATTTTTCTCGTGGGAGAGAGGGAGTGGGCTGGACTGGGCTAGACGGGCTGGGTTAGCTGGGCTGGCCTTGTTCATTTTTTTGTTCTGCTTCCCTTTTTCTTTTTCCATTTCTAATATTCTGTTTTGATTTTGTTTAATCATTTCAAACACCTATTTGAATTCAAACTTCTTCCAAACTTTGTTTAAATTCAAATACTGATTATTAGTTCATTCTAAAGTCAAATTTAGAATAATTCTTTTATTCTTTTTAGGGTCTTTTATTTATTTTATAAATAGACATTTGTCTTTATTTCAAATAGGTTTTAATGTGTTTTAAAACTTTATTTGAAATCCATATTTTACCAAATCTATTTAGTAGGTTTTATTTATTTAATAAGGTGTCAAATAATTCACCTTGAATTATTTGGAATACTTTTAATACGATTTATTTAAATTGGGTATTTGTCTTTATTCAAATAGAAATAGAATTTGGTTAATGCCATATTTTATTTGGAAAATTCTTTATCCTTTTATTTTATTTGGATTTGGATTATATTCATTCCATTTGCTTATGGATTAGGCCAAGATTTAATTTGGTCTTTAAATATTCCTCATTTAATATTTCTTTTTTTATCTTATAAAATCCATATCTTTTTATTTATAGATCCAAACTTGGTGTTTCCAATTTGTATAATCTTATTTAATATTTGTTGATCCTTTTAAATGTCTTTAGGATTATTTTCTCACCATTTGGTGTGGATTTTTAGATAGGTGCTTTATTATTTGGAAATTCTATTTCCTTATCTTATTAAATTCTTAAGATTTTGTCTATGGCTCCAAATTAAGTGAAACCAAATCATATGATTTTATAATATTTCTATTTGTCATTCTTGATCATTTATAAATGTTTGTTGATAAAAATTTTATATGGATCAAATCTTTAGTCTTTGAGATAACTTGGAAATGTTTTTCTTCCATTAGAGTTTTAGGGTTTTGGTTTATTTTCCAAGTGTTTAAATTTCAAGATGCATTTATGAAGAATGCATTCGCTTGATTTGAATTTAGTTGGATTCAACCATTAACTAGAGTTTGTTCAAGATGGAATTTTAAGTTTCCATTTAGAAACAAAAAGTTTCTTTTTACCCTAAATTTCAACAATTATTTATTTTGTATTTATTTTTCACATTACAAATTTTTGGAAAATTTTGGGATGTGACACCTGCGAAGGAGTAAACGAGCAAACTGCGATAGAAGATTTTATTGCAGGACTTCTAGTCGGACTTTTACGTCACAGACTGAAGCATGACCACATCACAGATTTGGGAGAAATGATAGAAACGGCAAGTAAATATGCTGATGCCGATGATGAGTCAGAAGGGCTGCTAAATATTCTGGCCAATCCCAATGTGGCCAAATAGCCAAAACAAGCTCAGAAGTGCAAGAACATCTCGGACAAAAAGCCGGCTCCGGACAACGCAGTTGTTAATGCAACGTTCGGATTTGGAGGACGAGGAGGGCGCGGAGGCGGCCAAGGTAGAGTCCGTGGAACTTCCCAAATCCAGGGCAGAGGAGATCAGCAACCCGGAAGAACCTATACCTGGGCCGACATTGCCAACAATCCCTGTGTCCACCACTTGGATAGTAACGGAGGATATACCCATACAAATGCCGAGTGTCATTTCAATAACGACATCAAGAAAGACGAATACGCTGGTTATAGAGCCAAGCGACAAAAAGGAAAGAAAAATTTTGAGAAAGGAAAGGAGCCCAAGGAAGATTCTGACATGGAAGAAGCGGAAGCCGTTGCAGAGCCCAAGTCGGATGGAAAGAAAACTTTTCCAACTAAGAAAGACGCATACGTCTACTTCCTTGGATCCCAACCTGCTAAAGAAAAGAAGACGGTTCTTCGTGAGCTCAATGCCACGGTTCCGGCTGTTCCACAGTTTCTGGACTGGTAGAAGTTAACCATCATCTTTGATCACTCAGATCACCCGAGGAAAACACATCATCGGGGAAAGTACCCTCTGGTCGTAAATCCTCTTATTGATGGCTATGAGTTCTCTAAAACACTCATGGACAGTGGAAGCAGCATTAACATCCTCTACATCGAGACGCTCCACCGCATGAAGCTACACGAGAGCCAGTTGAGTTACAGCAGTGTAACTTTCCATGGCATTGTACCAGGGAGACAGACGGATTCTTTGGGTGAGATTACTCTAGACAGACATTCGGAACCCGAGACAATTACCGGACGAAGCCACTCTCTTTTGAGGTGGTACCGTTCAAAAGTGCTTACCACGCCATCTTCGGACGCCCGGCTTACTAGGCGTTCATGGCTCGTCCTTGCTACATCTACAACATGATCAAACTTCTAGGTCCAAAGGGCGTAATCACCGTATAGGGAAATCCGAGGAAGGCACGAGAGTGCGACGAAGGATCTGCTGCCTTCGCCAAAGCCGTGCTGCACGCCCAGGAGTCCCACGAGATCAAGAAGGCCATCAATCCGTCCGAGATGCCCGCTACAAAGAACAAGGTGCTGAAGCCAAGTTTAAAGTTCAAGTGTCGGAAGAGACGAAGAAAACATCGTTGAAGGAAGATGATCCCTCCAAGACGACGAACATAGGGGTAGGCTTAGGCCACGCATAGGAAAGCGCGCTCATCGAGTTCCTCAAAGCTAATAGTGATATCTTTGCATGGCAGCCTTCTGACATGACCGGAGTACCTAGGGAACTTGCCGAGCACTCTCTTAATGTGTACCCTGACGCTAAACCTGTCAAACAGTCCTTACGATAGTTTGGTGATGAAAAGCGCAAAGCAATAGCCAAGGAATTAGCCCGACTAGAATTAGCGTATTTTATAACAGAGGTCATCCATACAGATTGGGTGGAAAATCCTATACTCGTCCCTAAAAAGGACACCATTGATTTAAGGATGTGTGTTGATTATACCGCTTTGAACAAGGCATGCCCAAAAGATTCGTTTTCTTTGCCAAGAATCGATCAAGTCATCGACTCAATGGCAGGATCAGAACTACTTTTTTTTCTCGACACATAGTCCGGATATCACCAAATGCCGATGAAAAAGTTGGACCAAATTAAGACATCTTTCGTCACTCCTTTTGGAACCTTCTTCTACAAAACTATGCCTTTTGGCTTAAAGAACGCAGGAGCAACATATCAACGTATTATGCAACACTGTCTCAATGACCAAATCGGACGCAACGTCCATATATACGTAGACGACATAGCAGTTATGTCCAAAAAGAAGGAAACTTTAATTTCCGACTTGGATGAAACGTTTGTTAGTCTATGAAAATTCAATATGATGCTAAATTCGAAGAAGTGTTTCTTTGGAATTCCAGCCGGAAAATTGTTATGTTTCATCGTCTCTGAGCGAGGCATAGGTGAACCGGGACAAAATCAAAGCTATTCTAAACATTACCAGGCTGAATAGGTGTCGACCAGAGTCCCGTGTCGTCCCCGCTGGCGGCATCGGGGTGAACCCTAGCCGCCACCGCCCAGCCCCCTCCTCCCCTGCCTCCTCGTAGCCGCTGCCGCTGGCCTCCGCCGCGGTGGCGGCGGGCCCTACTCCCAAAGGGCAGCGGGGGGTTCTTTCCTCTGTCTGGTGGCGCTCCCGGATGGAGGGCGCGCGGATGCCGGGGCAGCGGCCCCGGGGGTCTTTGGCTGCGGCGGCGAGGGGCCTCAATGGTGCGGTCTCTGACGGGCGGAGGTGGCGGTGGGGATGGAAGCTTCGTCGGGTGCTTTGGCGGGCCTCTGCCGGCCGGACGCGATCCAATCTGGATCCATTCTGCCCGGCGGCTCGCCGACGCTGGGAGGCCGGGGCGGCGGCCCCGGGGACGTGTTAGCACTGGGAGGAGGACGGCCAGGGCGTACCTCGGCGTGGTGGTCGCGTGGAG
Organism: Avena sativa; assembly: GCA_916181665.1. NCBI lineage: Eukaryota > Viridiplantae > Streptophyta > Magnoliopsida > Poales > Poaceae > Avena > Avena sativa. The sequence continues at coordinate 255,354,670 of OV702296.1, forward strand.
GCCGGGGTCGTGGGCCCGTGCCCAGTCCCGTCGGAGTCCTGGTGGTTGTGGTGGGCCTGCGCGTGTGGCAGTCTGGCGGTGGCGCGATGGTCCCGTCCAACTTCTGCAGGTCCATGGTAGAGGTGTGCCATGGAGTTCGGATGGCGGCGCGGCGGCTTCGCTTTGGGTGGGCGAGGCGTCGGATCCGGCGTCTCGTGGACGGCGGCAGATCGGCTTGAGGTGCTGCTCTGTTGCGCGTGGAGGCCGGAGCGGCGGCTTTGGATCGAGTTGGTGGTGTTGCCCTGCCTTTGGCCGCGCGGGCGGCGGGGCATGGCTCCGTGGGCGGGGGCGTAGTCTCTCTCGCTGGTGGATCTTGCTTGTCAGGTGGCATGGACTGTCTGCGTGATAGTCCATTGATGGTGGTTGTTGGTATCTCCGGACGAAAGTCTAGCCCGACTTGGTCGGTGCCGATAGTGGCGGCGCTTGAGGGCGTCGTTTTCCCTCTTGGGGGCGTTGTCGTGGAGCCCCAACACCCCCCCCCCTCGTCCATCACTCCGGGGTGAAAACCCAAATCTGGATTGCTGGATTGGATGATGGCGGCATTTCTGAATGTCGTTACCTCCTTGGAGGTGTCTTTTTTCGGAGTGTGCGGAGCCATTCCTGGGATGTTACTGATGCCGGTTGAGTCAACGTCTTCGGGCCCTGTCGACGTGCGAGTACTGCTGCCGAGTTCCCTGCGGCCTGCCTCTCGCCATGAAGCCTGAGAGGCCTAGCTGTTTCCTTCGGCTCTGCCTTCCTCTCCGGGGACGTGGACCAGGCTTTTCGTAGAGCCCGCTGTTGCCGTTGTGCTGGTGCTGTTTGGCGGTGCTCCAGACCTAGTCGAGCTAGGTTGTGTGGCCTGTTGTGGTTTTGCCAGTTTTCCTGAAAACTGTACCGCTTGGGGTCTTTTTTGGTCCGGTTCCTCTTTTAACCGGACCCGTGTGTATATACGTTTTTTTTGGGTTTTGGCCGGTTTCCCTTCCAAACTGGCCAATTCTCTTCTTCTAATAGAAAAGGCAGTGCTCCTGCTGGTTGCTCCAAAAAAAACATTACCAGGCTCACTCGCCTGAAGGACATACAACGTCTCACTGGTTACATTGTAGCAGTGAGTTGGTTCGTCGCCGGCTCGGCGAAAGAGCCGCACCTTTGTACAAACTCTTGAAGAAAACCAAAAAAAATTCTGAACTCAGGAAGCCGAAACTGCCCTGCAAAGTTTGAAAGATCTACTTTCAAACCCACCAGTTCTCGCAGCGCCAGAACCTCAGGAACCTATGTTACTAATATATTGCAGCGACCAACAAGGTCATAAGTATGGTAACAGTAGTCGAGCGTGAGGAAGCAGGCCACGAGAATAAGGTGCAGCGACCAACTTATTATCTGAGTGAGGTCCTGACAGAAGGTATCCACACCATCAGAAGCTAGCCTATGGAGTGTTCTTTGCATCCAGAAAGCTATGCCACTATTTTCAAGAGCACAAGATCACAGTAGTGAGCACCGCTCCCCTGCGAGATATAATCAATAACCGCGACGCCACGGGACGTGTCGCAAAGTGGGGAATAGATCTTGTAACTTTCGACATTGAGTACAAACCACGTACAGCAATCAAGTCCCAAATACTTGTCGACTTTGTTGTTGATTGGACAGAGATGGCAGAAAACACAGGTCCTACAGACTTGGAATTTTGTACCCTTCACTTTGACGGATCAAAAGCACGAGGAGGATCGGGGGCTGGCGTGGTGCTCAAATCACCCCAAGGAGATAAGTTGTTCTATGTGTTGCAAATACACTTCACGGCAACCAACAATATTGCCGAGTATGAAGCACTGCTGCATGGAATATGCATGGCCAAAAATATTGGCATATCAAGACTCATGTGTTATGGAGACTCAGATTTAGTTTCTCAGCAACTATCCGATATCTACAATGAAAACAAGCACATGGCAGCATACAAAGCTGTCGTGGATGAACTATCTAAATCGTTTGGGGGTTTTGAGGTTCAACACATCCCTCGAGCAGAAAATGAGGAAGAAGATGCTCTATCAAGGATAGGCTCTGCACGGAAACAAGTCCCGGATGGCGCTTTTTTAGAGCATTTAAGGGTCCCCTCCATAGTCGGAGTTGATGAGGACTATCTGACAAAATCCGAATCACCTTTAATAGCAGTTCTGGCTAAAATTCCCAGCTAGACAAAACCCTATCTACATTTCCTGATAGACGAAAAACTAGCCGAAGACGAAGTCTTGAGCCGGCAGATTGTCCGACGAGCAAAAGCCTACACTATAATAAATGGTGAGCTCTATAAACGGAGTGTTTTTGGCGTGTTTCAGTGATGTATTTCTTCGGAAGGAGTGGAAATCTTAAGAGAAATCCACGAAGGCGAGTGTGGTCATCATGCTGTAGCCAGATCCTTAGTGGCAAAAGATTTTTGACACGGATTCTTTTGGCTTACAGCTAAGGAAGATGCCGATAAACTGGTCAAAACGTGTAGAGGCTGCCAAAAGTACGCTCATCAGGCGCATGTTCCGGCTGAAAACCTGCGAACAATCCATATTACATGGTCGTTCGCGGTCTGAGGGCTTGATATGGTAGGGCTGTTTCGCACAGCAAAATGTGGATTTACTCACCTATTAGTGATGGTGGATAAATTTACAAAGTGGATTGACGCTAAACCCGTAACAAGTTGCGATGGAGCCACAGCAAGAAATTTCGTCGAGGACGTAATCATCTGATTCGGATATCCGCACAGTATAATTACTAACAATGGGAGCAATTTTCCATGGGTGAACTTGCCGAATTCTGTGAAGAACAAGGGATTCGACTCGATATTGCATCAGTCACACATCCACAAGCTAATGGACAAGTCGAAATAACTAATGGCCTTATTTTACAAGGAATCTGACCTCGCCTAGAGGCACCACTTCATCGGGTTGCGGGGGCTTGGGAGGAAGAATTACCGTCTGTGATATGGAGCTTACGTACAACTCCTAACAGATCAACTGGCTATACTCCTTTCTTCTTGGTCTATGGTACAGAAGCAGTTCGTACAAGTGATCTAATTCATCAGTCTCCATGAGTCAAAGCGTATGTCGAAGAAGATGCAGAAGTTTCTCGACAAGATGATCTCGATATAATCGAAGAAGTACGCGTCATTGCTGAGCAGAGATCTACAGCCTATCAGCAGAAGTTGCGCAAGTATCATAGTCAGAGTGCAAAACCGTTATTTCAGAAAAGGCGATTTGGTTCTCCGACTTGTGCAAAAGAGAAAGCACAAACTTTCTCCAATATGGGAAGGACCTTTTATGGTTAGCAGAGTTCTGTATAATGGGTCGTATTATTTAACTGATATGAGACCAATGAAGGAAAGGCCTGATACTCAGATGAGAAAGAGAGCTGATGGCAGCACAGACCTAGATGAAATAGACCGTCCATGGAATATTGCACAACTACGTCCCTTCTATTCTTATTTATATTTTCTTGTAATCATATATGTACATGTTCAAAGTGAAATAAAGTATTGGTTTCCTCATATGTTATCTTTGAGAAGTTTTTGCCATCTTATTTTGAAAAGAGCATGTCATTTTTCCAGAAATCCCAGAATGCTTGAAAGTACTTTATGCTCATGTTCATTCTGGTTATGATTTTTGAATATTTAAAAGTGTTACTTTCGGGTACAAAATTTAATTTATTGTCTATACTTTGGTTTTTTATCTGATTGCTTAGACTCGGGTATTTTCCGAGTAATGAGATGTTGGTACTGGAAGCCGGCTTTGTTTCCGAGTTTAAACTGGTTTAGCAATTACACTCCATTTCTCGGCAAAGTTTCCATGTTAAAGGTTGGCCGACCCATGAAAGGGACGAGGCAGATAGCCAGATAAAACGACAAGTACGGGCATAAAACACAAAGTGCTTCAGAAATTTTCAAGCACATGCATAAAAAATATATAAGCATAAAGTGCTACGATAGTAAAAGCAATAGTTTTTACAAGACCAGCACAAAATAAAACATTGTTTCCATCATTACATTGCCATAAGTTTAGAATAATGCATAAAAATTGCTTATGCTACAGATTTAGGTGGTGGTGATGAAGCAGGTGGAGCGCTGGAGTCAACAGCATTGTCGCCCTCGATCTCAGACTCGGAAGCAATGCTGGCTTCTGGCTCTTGGGGCGAGGGAGGCGCGGCGATGGATTCAAAGAACGACATTATATAATTGGTCATCTCTGCCACACGACAAGCATAACCTGTAGAAGACTCTTGGATGGCCTTGATGTCCTGTGGGTTACCCTCATCATCATCCTCGGCAATACCCTTGGTGACATGCCAAATTTCCATCTCGCTGTGGTGGCTCATCACCATGGTAAGAGCAGTCTAAGCAGCAGTCCGAGCGTAGGAGATCTTCCGGTCTTCGATAAGCTTCAGAATCTCCTTGACCTTGTCCCTCACCTCGTGCACTGACATTGTGTGAAAGTCGGAAAGCTTGAAGGACTCGCCAGCCTCTTCAAGAGTTTGGCGGAAGTCGTACAAGACATCTCCGACGAGCTTGATGTGCTCGAGGAGAGGCTCGGAGGTAGGAGAGTCGGAAAGATTCAGGGGGGCTGGAAAAGAACCAAAAAGTCAAAATTCGACTGAAAAAGAAGTCGAAAATTCAACAAAAATAAAAAGTCGGAAATCTTACCTAGCACAGAGTGATTCCATTGAGCATGCTCCTTACGGAGGCTGTTCAGTTCACTGGCTGTGGACTGGGCAAGATCCCTCTGTATATTGAAGTCCTTGAGATCAGCTAGTTCTTTATCTCGGAGGGTTGTTAGCTTCTCGAGCCTCACGGTCTCATGGTTGCTTGACTCCAGGACAGCACCTATGGATTTCTCCGATTCTAAAGTTAGTTTCTCAAGCTTGTCCTGGAGCTCAACATTCTCCATTTCCAAGACCTTGAAGTTCTCAGATTTCTCCACCATCTTGCTGGATTGGCATAATAGTTCTGCAAAGGAAAAATATCAGTCAGACAAAACAAGTTTGACTTTGACAAAAAGCTAACTGAAAAAGAGGAAGCCGGAAAAGTTTACCTTCTGCTTGATCTTTCTCAATTTTCAACTTTGAATTCTCAAGGCTTAAAGCTTTGATTTCTTTGCGTTTATTGCAAATGTTCTTGAGCAATTCCTAGTTGGAAGATGCAATTTTCTGTAAGTTTAGAGACGGAATACCGTCAGACGGCTACTAAGACCCGAGATGCAAATTTAAATAAGTAAAATTACAGAGCCTTGGGGGCTCCACTACATCATTCTTTTGCAACCTAAAAGCATCAACTCAGATCCAACGATGTTTATACGTCTTTATGCTTGGGGGCTAGAGGATATGGTAATAAATGCAAATAAGAATCGGAAACTTACAATGTGTTCCAGGTGAAACTTTTCAAATCCGAGCTTGGTGCTGTGAAACACCTTCTCGGTAAGGGTGAGGGAAGGAACATCCGTCGCTGGGAGTTCGTCAGATTCGACTTTAGCATCCCGGACCAAAATTTGGTCTAGGAGGATGACCAGCTTGACGTCCTCCTCCTCCTAGCTCGCTGCCTCTAGCGTCAGGGTTTGCTTCTCAAGGCTGGATTGAGCCAGCCTGAGGCTTCAGGCCAGAGAAAGCGAAGCCAGCCACTTTATCCATCGTTCCTGTAGATATTACCATGGGATCATTACCCTTGACGTGCTCACCCTTGTTAGTTGCCTGATCATCAATTGTGACCAGGGCTTTCGAGACGTTGCCAGCAACAGGAGAGGCAAAAGCTTCCTATGCTGATGGACTACTGGATGGAGTTGGTGGCGGCACGGCAGGGGAAATAACAAGCTTTTGCTGACGCGTCTGCTTTCCCGGCTTGCTGTCCGGCTTGATCTTACTCTTCAAAGCTGATTTAGCTCTAGAACATGAAAATCCTAAATATCAGGTGTGCTCTAGAAAGAAATAAGGGTACAAAAGTACTAAGAATAAAAGATAGGGTGCTTACTTTTTAACTACTGGTAGCACTTGGCTACCAGCAGTAACAACAACTTCTTTCACCTTGTTCTTCTTGGAAGCGGGGGCGGCAACTTCTTGCACCTCATCATCCTCTGTCGCCTCCGGATCGTATGAATGATAGCCCTCTAGTGGAGCTAGCTCAGACTTGGAGAATTTGTCGAGCTAACAAATTCAAAAGGCATCGATTAAAATAGAGTCGGAGAAAGAACAGAAAAGAACGACGAAACACAAAAGCAGAGTCGAAATATTTACCGGAGTCAGAGGATGGTTGGTCGTATACATATTCATGGAGACTTATGGAACCTTTCGTTCCACTCTTTCCTTGATCAAATATTGCATAAGGGTCCTGTAGTCCTTCGCCAGAATCCGGCTCGAACTGGCCCGCATCTTGTCCTTCTTGTCGCTCGTGATCTGGTGCATGAGGCGATCTCCATCGTGCTGGAGAGGCTGAATCCGACGCTCCAACCAGCAGTGGATCAAGTCGGATCCACGGAGGCCCTCATTCTTCATCAGAAACTCAATCCGCCTTTTGGCGAGGATCAAGATATCCGACAGCTCTGGCGCCTCCGCGTCCCATGAATTCTGGTGGGGAGCGGCGCCGTCGGCAAACGCCGGAAGACCTTCTGCCTTTCCAGGAGCCAGAATATCCTTATGATAAAAGAAGGTTCCAGCCCAGTGTTTAGCGTATTCACTAGCGTTAATCCTAGGATAGACTCGGTTTCTCCTAAGGACTAAGCTAAGAGTGCCGGTGATATAAGGCACACCGGCGCTGATGGAGTTCTTCCGAGTACCATAGTAGTACCGGAAAAGGGTGAGACTTGGCCTAATGCCAAGAAACCCCTCGCACAAAGCTACATGAGTGCTAAGCTCGAGCAGAGAGTTGGGAGGAAGATTATGAAGTTGCACACCATAGTAGTTGAGGACCTCAACGAGGAAGTCTGATGATGGCAAGATGAGGCCATGGTCGACGTGCGTGCCGAACAACACCCTCTCGTCGTCGTGTGAGACGGGAACGGCGTTCCCTGAGGTGCTCCGCCACACACCAGCGATGATGAATCCTTCATCCTCCATGACTTGGAGTTCAACATTGTCCATGGCGCTGGGGATCCAGAGGCCCCTCATCTTCTTCTCTACCGTCACCGACGAACCCGCCGTCGCTCTGAGGTCGAGGCAGACGCCATGGATCTTGGAGGAAAAGGAATGGTGGGGGAGAGATATTTTCTCACGGTGTGCAGATGGGAACAGCTGCGGAGTGCTTGAGGAGTACGAGGACGCAATGAATGAATCGATGGAGAGATAAATCTGAGAGAAAGGGTTTTCTCTTCTCTTTTATTTGTCTCTGTGTCAAGATTAGTGCGTTAACACGCACGATTAGCACCACACGTATAGGAGAGGGGGAGTTAGCTTCCTCGCGACTCTTCCGCCCCTCGATTTTTGCGTAGGCATTAAAAGGGCGTTCTGTTCCATAAGGTGCGGACCCACCAACGGTCGTGTTTATAGGACTCCTGTCAGTGACATGACCTGGTCTAAAAAGTTGTCAGTCCGCATGCCGCTGAAAAATACAGCTTATGTTTCAAACTGAGCAAGGAGAAGACTAAATTCAGAACAAAACATATCTGACTCAATTGACTCGGAATCCTACATTACTAAATGAAGTTTTCAGGGACCCTTCAAGATTATCAATACGAAGAAACCATCAAGCTAGATGATTTATCCGACTGTGGATCTTGGAGACTTCCAGGGGCTACTGTTGGGGATATACTTTCCGGGTATACCCATAGGACTCGCTGACCAGGGTGGCCCACCAACGGGTTAGAGCTTTGCTTCACGGGCGGCCTAGTCAGAGAAAGAGGAGGATCTAGTTCCGGCTACGACAAGGCCCAGAAGAGTTACCGACTTAGGCCTGTAGTATTACTTGTAGTCCAAATTGTATCTAGTTACCGACTCTGTAACGTAGTCGGATAGGTCTCTCCTATAACCCTAGGCCCCGGTGACTATATAAACCGGACCTATGGGAGCCTTTAAGGCAACCAATCAATCGTAACACCACAATTGACTCGCACAGGCGAACCTCTCTTGTAATCCGCTGTAACATCCGGCTTATGCTGATATATTACTGGGTTGCTAGCAGGAGTAGGATCCGATCGCCGCAGTCGGATCTGAACCTGGGTAAACTTGTGCTCACCGCTCCTAGAACATTCGACGTCTCACACCCCATCTTTCCAATGCCACTAGGACCCCCTATGGCGTACTTGTCGACAATCCGATGACACAACCCAGATAATTCATGGATAAAAAGCAAATGATCACCAGGATGGAGAGTTCCATCCCCTAAATAATAATTATCCATAACACGATCAACAATACTTGTAGGTATCTTAAAAGGATCTATCTCAACAAGTGGTGATTCATCTACTACCCTAACAGTGGTAGTAGTTTTCCCAAACACAAAACCAGGTGGGTTATCCATATTGGAAACAAAGTAACAAACAGAAATAAAAAAGCAATACTCACAGTAGAAGTTTCCTTTACTGGTTCCACTCTTCAATAGCACTTCAATCCCCGGCAACGGCGCCAGAAAATAGTCTTGATGACCGACAAGTATAGGGGGTGTATCATAGTACTTTCGATAAATAGGAGTGTCGATCCCAACAAGGAGCAGAAGGTGTTAACTAGTGGTATGGAGCAGGAAATCTCTGTAAATACTTAGCAAACGGATTTTTAGGGGATTTGTGATAAAACAAGGAAATAAAGTGCAAGTAAATAAAGACAGCAAATAATTGCAGCAAGTGGCCCAATCCTTTCTTAGCAAAGGACAAGCCGGTGGAAATACTAATGAGGACCAAACATTCTCGAGGACACATGGGAATACTGTCAAGTGCTTTCGTTTCATATAGCTGATTAATCTTCTTTGGTTTTATAAGTGTTGTGTGGGTGAACCTGCGCTAATGTACCGACCTTACTTGGACTAATACATACTTGTGATTAAACCCCTTGCAAGCATCCACAACTACAAGAAAGCAATTAAGATATAAACCTAACCACACCCTTAAACTCTGAGATCCTACACTCCCTTGTGAAATGGTTTCCTAACGGGGGTTCAGGTTTATGTTACTCCGGCAACCCCACAATTAGTAGCCAAATACACAATGCATTCCCCTAGGCCCATAAATGGTGAAGTATCATGTAGTCGACGTTCACATGACACCAATAGAAGAATAATACCACAACTTAAATATTAAACCATTGAATAATACCTCAACACAATTCCACTACTAACAACATGACTTCTCCCATGTCCTCAAGAACTAAACGAACTACTCATGAGACATCATATGGATCAAGATCAAAGATGATATAATGAAGGATAACAATCTGAACATAAACAATAATTCAATGGTTCCACTCACAAGCATCAACTACAATAGTAATCAACATCGGAAAAGTTTCCCCTAATAACTATCCAAGATTCAACACAAGTGTTACAGCGGAATGGAGTAGTGATGATGGTGCTAGTGGAGATGATGGTGTGGATGATGATGATCCCAATGAAGTCTAGCTTGATGGTGGTTGATGGTGTGTTGTCAACGCCTCGTTGGGAGACCCCAAGAGCAAGGTGTGTTGAGCATAGCAGCAAGTTTTCCCTCAGTAAGAAACCGAGGTTATCGAACCAGTAGGAGGAAGGAAACGACTCAAAGGTGTTGCTAGCAACTTGGAGACCTGCACAACACAAACTCAAGACTTTTCCCCAATGAACAGCGAGGTTGTCAATCTCACTGGTTTGCTGTAACAAAGGATTAATTGTATGGTGTGGAAGGTAATGGTGGTTTGCAACAAGTAATAGTTGAAGATGTATCAATGGTAAAGATTGGACCTGGGTCCATAGTTCACTAGAGGTGTTCTCCTTAGATAAACAAACATGGCATGCTAGGTAAACAAATTACCAATGGTAAGGAAATCGGTAATCGTTAACTGCTCGGTTGGCTTGGGAGTAGCGACTAATCGGAATTCAGACGATTAACTGATTTAATCGGTCGGCTATTAATTTGGTGTAGCCTACAAAAATTAGCACCTAAAACACGTATGAATCCTATTGCAACTTAACCATCTACCCTATTAAAGGCAGCCTTAAGCTCCCCGATGAGATCCACAAGGCGCTCGAGCTCTTGTATCTGAGGTTTGATCGGCAACTACGAGGAACTGGCCAACAATGACAAGGAACTGGTTGGTGATGGCGAAAATCAAGCTCCTGGAGGCAGGGATCGTGCGGGAGCTTCGCAAAACCTATTTCATTGGGGCAGGCTAGCGGATGGATGGGCGATATGTGTTGATAATTTTGCACCCTTTTTGACCAAGTGTAGTGGTTAATCGGGAACATACCTAGTAATCGGAGTGTCAGACCTATTAATCGGGCTAAACGATTAATACAAATGATTAGTGGTAATCGACACAGTTAGGTCCCTAGTAGCGATTAATCGGCCTATTAATCGCTGATTCGGCCTATTTTTGTAATAATGCAAATTACAGCAGGACAATTGATAGGACTGAGCAAGGCATAACAATGCAATACTAGACATCAAGATCCTATGAGATTTGATTGGGCAATACAACAAGATACATAGACCGCCATCCAACTGCATCTATGACTAGAAATCCACCTTCGGGTTATCATCCGAACCCCCTCCAGTATTAAGTTGCAAGCAACAGATAACTTATTTAAGCAAAGTGTGTAAGGTAAACAATCCACTTGTTCCATGAACAAGAGACTGTTGTTTTCTCCCTAGTGGCAACAACACATCTACAACCTTAGAGATTTCTATCACTTCCCTTAGATTAAATAGAGGCATGAACCTACTATCGAGCATAAATACCCCCTCTTGGAGTCACTAGCAACTACTTGGCCAAGATAGCTACTAACAACGGGGAGCATGCAAGATCACAAACAACACAAACATGATAGAATCAATAAGACAAAACCATTAATCAATCTGACATAGTAATCTCAATATCCATTGGATCCCCAAAAACACAACATGCATGATTACAAATAGATGAGATCTTGATCATGAACGAAGCTCACAAGATCTAAACATGAAAGCACAAAGGAGGATATACAACCATCTAGATACTACATGGATCCGTAGTCCAAGGTGGAACTACTCACGCTTCATACTGGAGGCTGGCATGATGAAGAAGAAGGCCTCTGGGATGATCTCCCCTCCGGCAGGGTGCCAGGAAGAGCTTCATATCCCCCCCCCGATCTAGGGACGATGGTGGTGGCGGCGGCTATAGATGGTTTCGTGGAATATTGATTGGGTACTTAGGGTTTAGGCATCAGGGGTCTTTATAGGCGAAGAGGCGAGGCAGGGAGTCGCTAGGGCGGCTGCACACACCCCAGGCGCGAGGCAGGCCCACCCGCGCGGCCAGGGGGTGTGGCCCCCTGGTGACTCTCCTCCGTCTCGTATTTCGTCTTCGTGTTCCCCACGGTAAAATATTGACTTTGGCTTTTGTCCCGTCCAATTCCGAGGATATTGATTTTCTGCCTTTTTGGAACCAAAAACAGAAGAAAACGGGCAACTAGCACTATGGCATCTTGTTAATAGGTTAGTACCAGAAAACATATAAAAAACACCTTATAGTGTAGACAAAGCAAAGCAAAGTAGATACCAAACAAGCATGGAACATAAAAAATTATAGATACGTTTCCGGCATATCAAGCATCCCCAAGCTTAACTCCTGCTCGTCCTCAAGTAGGTAAGTGATAAAAAGAATAATTTTTTAGGTGACATGCACCATAAAAATCAAGATCAAACCATTTGCAAGCATTGAAAGTTGGGATCAAAGATCTCTAAACATGAGCACGAAAGATGGAGTTCTAACAGTAAAACAAAGTAACTATGCATGCAACATGAAAGGCTACAAACAAAGATCATGAATAACATGCATTGAAAAACGTTTGTTTGTTTCACATACAGAAAACATAGCATCGTGGCATTCAGCTTGTCCCTCATGGAGTAGCAAATAAATTTATAGGACACCTTCAAATTTCATAAGAGTGACTAGATACAAATAGCACAAGAACAAGTAATATCAACAATATGCATCAATCAATAAGTTTTGGGACAATGCACATAGAACTAAGAATGGCAACTATGCTCTCTTAACTAGTGCCTACAGGTAGAAGGTGGAGACTCAATATAATAATAGAAGAAAGGCCCTTCATAAAGGGAAGCAGGGATTTCAAGTCTCATAAAGAGCTTCCAAAAATTATGGTACGTGTTAGCTTTCAGCTCTCACTGCCCCTATCATAAGCATCTTGAAGTGACTAAGGTTAAAGTGAGCAGACTATGGAGTATATGCTTGACAAAGTATAAGTTGGCAATCTCATGTCCCTTGAATATGAGGGCCGCACCTCATGATACTCAACTTTAGTCACCTATAAGTTCTTTTCATAGCAAGTACATGTGTATCATAGAGAACCGCCAACGGGGTACCCCTCACACATGATACAGGAGCTATCCCATAATCAAAATGACAAGGCAAGCATACAATGAGCATCTCAGCAATCTTCTTATTTACCATGGGAATATGGTGCTTTTTCTCCCTTTCCTCTTTTCAATGTGTCTCTTTTTTTATAAGAAGAAAGCTTCATAGATATCATTATGGTGATGCTGCAAGTTTCCACCATGATTAGGCATGGCTTAGGCTAGCGGCCCAGGTGTTTCTCTAACACACATACATAACTCCATGGACTTACAAGCTCCCCTTTTATTTCACACCGGCGACATCCATAGACAAAAGAGCATGATATCAACTGTGTACAAAGTACAAGTGCAATGTTGAAAGCGTTCCCCATGACAGCACGGTTCTGCTAATTCCAACGTATAAGTGCAAGCATATACAACATAGATGAAACAATGGTTCAAGTTTATTAGGGGCAAGAAATATAAAGTGTGTCATCAAGTTTTTGCGAGCTTTAATCACTAAGTTTTCACATAACAAAATATTTTTAAATTGGAAGATAGATGAAAAAAAGAATATACTTGGAATGGTGTAACACACCATGCATAGGAATTTATAGTGGACACTTTGGAATAACTTGGTTTCTTGGGAGTTGGATGCATGAGTAGAGCTTACTCATACAAGTGGAGGCAAGAAAAAGACTGGGAGCGACCAACTAAGAGAGAAATAATGGCCATAATCATGCAGAGCGACAAAACATTACTAATCAAAGCATAAAGTGGTACTAAAAGTCTGTTGGAGATATGCCCTAGAGGCAATAATAAATATAGTTATTATTATATCTTTGTGTTTATGATAAATGTTTATATTCATGCTATAATAGTATTAACAAGGAAACATTAATACTTGTGTGAATTGTAAACTTAAATTGAAGTCCCTAGTATAGCCTCTATACTTCACTAGCTTGTTGGTTAATAGATGATTGTGGTTTCCCTATCATGAACATTGAGATGTTATTAACAACAAGATCATATCGTTAGGAGAATGATATGGTGGACATACTCCTATAGTTAAGCGTAGCATAAAGATCAAGTCATTTCAATAGTTCAATTGCTATATGCTTTCTGATACATAGTAACCTAATTCCTTCGACCATGAGATCATGCATATCACCTTTACCGGATGGATGCTTTGATGTCATCAAACACCACACCGTAACAGGGTGGCTATAAAGGTGGCATTGAGTGTTCGGAAAGTATTGGTTGAAACACATGGATCAAGAGTGGGATTTGTCCATCCATATGACGGATAGATATACTCTGGGCCCTCTCGGTGAAATGTCATCCAATTAGCTTGCAAGCATGTGACTGGGTCACAAGGGATCACATATCACGGGAACGAGAAAAGAGTACTTATCAGTAACGAGGTTGAACTAGGTATGCAGAGATACCGACGATCATAACCTCGGATAAGTAACATATCGTGAGACAAAGGGAAATTGGTATCATATGTAAGTGGTTCATTCGATCGCAAAGTAATCGTAGAAATATGTGGGAGCCATATGAATTTCCAGATTCCTCTATTGGTTATTGTTCGGAGAAGTGTCTCGATCATGTCCGCATAATTCACGAACCGTAGGGAGACACACTTAAGGATTCGACGTTGTTTGAGTAGTTATGGTATTATGAGAAAGAGACCGAATGTTGTTCGGAGTCTCGGATGGGATCCGGGATATCACGAGGTGATCCGGAATGGTCCGAAGAATAAGATTCATATAAGGAAAGTCCCATTTCGGAGTTGGGAATGGTTCCGGTGTTTTCATCGGGAACATTCTAGAAAGTCCCGGAATGTCCGGCACTCCGGAGGGGGAAGGGTACATGAATGTGTCATTATAAGTTGGAATGATTGCATCATGTACTAGGTGTCTTCGCTGCCCAAAATAAAGGATTTATTTAAATCCTAAATTGAAAAGTCAAACGGCCAGTTTGAAAGTCAAACGGCAATTTTGGGAAGTGGGAGGAGAGGAGGAAACCGAGTTGGGGAGGGAGTCCTCCTCCCCAAGCCGGCGCCCCACCAAGCCGAGTTGGGGAGGGACTCCCCTCCCTCCCCTTGGCCGGCCAGCCCCTCCCACCTATATAAGGAGGGGCAGGGCTCCCTCCTAGTACACACAAGTTCCTATCCTCTAAACTAAACCCTAGCCCTAAACCCCGGTTTAGAGCTATTTCGGTTTAGAGCCTTCTAATTGGTTTAGAGCCTTCTAATTGGTGTGTCTAATTACTAGACCACTAAATAGCCTCTCTCATAAGCTCCACCATACTCACTCCGGCTTAAGGCGAAGCCCTGCGAGATCTCCCCTCTACTTCCGGTACCACGCCGTTGTGCTGCCGGAATCACGAGGAGAGTGCTACAACCTCCGCTGCCTGCTGGAACAAGGGAGAGGAAGGTCTTCGTCGAGTACCGAACGTGTGACCGACTGCGGGAGCGCTGCGGGAACGCGGCGCTGGAAGGATCGTCTACGCGATCTTGAGATCGGAAAGAGTACGACTACATCACCCACGAGAATCTGCTCTCGTTAACCGCTTTGGAATCTTCGAGGGTGAGTTCCTCCATCGACTCGTTGCTACAATCTAGTAGATAGATCTTGGCTTGTTTGTTTGCATGCGGTAGAAAATTTTTGTTTTCCATGCTACGAACCCCTACAGTGGTATCAGAGCCGTGTCTATATGTAGATCTGTTGCACGAGTAGAACACAATGGTCATTGTGGGCGTTGATGCTTTTATTGTAGATTGCTTTGCGTGTACTTTGCATCTTGCGGTATGTTGGGATGAAGCGGCCCGGGCTAACCTTACATGACATCGTTCATGAGACTTGCTCCACGCTTGACATGCAACTCGTATTGCATAAGTGGCTTTGCGGGTGCCTGTTTCTCCTAGCATAGTAAAGATCCAATTTACAACGGGTAATCAACAATGCTAGTATCAATGTTGTGGTTCTTGTTCGTAGGTTAGAACGACACTTATGGAAAGCCCCAAACCACGTAAAATATGCAAAGAAAGTAGAAGCGTCTAACTTTGTTTTGCAGGGGTGTGCAGTGATGTGATATGGCCATGATTGTGATTATATTAGATGTATGCAATGTTCCTTATTGTAAGTTGGCAACCGGCAGGAGCCATATGGTTGTCTTTAATTTCTGTTAAGACCTGCGTGTCCATTCAAAATAGTTGTAATAGTTGAAGCCGGTGGACGACAACCATGGTGAAGCGTCATTGACCTTGATGCAATGCTGGTGATGATGGAGATCATGTTCGTGCTTGAAGATGGAGATCGGAAGCACAAAGAAGAAAGGCCATATCATATCACATATTATGAATTGCATGTGATGTTAATCCTTTATGCATCTTGTATTGCTTAGTAGACGACGGTAGCATTATAAGATGATCCCTCATGTACATAAATTTCAAGTTCTAAAGTGTTCACCCTTAGTATGCACCGTTGCCAAAGCTTGCTCCTTCGAAGCACCACGTGATGATCGGGTGTCTTTGATTCCGTGGGTGAATACAACGTAAGCAAGCCAGATTTGCTTATGCGGTAGCTAAGGTTTGATCTTGACGAGCCTAGCATGTACAGACATGGCCTCAGGAACACGGATTACCGAAAGGTAGAGCATGAGTCATATAGTAGATATGATGAACATGTTGATTGTTCGCCATTGAAGCCATATCAACTCTCGTGATGATCGGTTTTGATGTGGTGGATTTGGTTCGTGTGATCACTAAAACAATGTGAGGGATGTTGTTTTGAGTGGGAGTTCACCTAGATTAATTTAATTATTAATTAGAACTCAATTTATCATAAACTAAATCAAAGTGAATTTGCATAGTTGTTGTAGTCATTGGCATCCGTTTACCACCTTGCGCTTAGTTATAATTGAGATGATAGAACTATAGAATTCTGGTTAGTTACTTTACGAACTGGTATCGTATTGTTTTGAAGTGTTAATCTAAAGTTTAAAAGTCCTATTGCAAACTTTCAGTAAGTTCCGGTTACTCCATGAAGTTTAATAATTGGTATTAAATCAAGAGTAACAATTCCAAGTGTTAGTAAATAAAGTATCATGTTTGTCTCCATGATTCTTGATATTCAAAGGATTGTCTTAATATCAAGGTTATCTAGGATCTGAAAGAGTTGTTTCAGAAACCATGATATGTGGAAGATATTGTGATATCTGAAACAAAGTTTTGGTTACAACATGATAGAGTATAATATGGCAAAAGTCATGTTCTCATATTTGATGAAAATTTGCAAAAGGTTGGAGACGCTAGTTGTCCTAATCTTCCAAAAGGTTTTGGAGAGCAACATTATACTCGCGATTCACCGTTATAAGCTAAAAGTAGCTTGGTCATGGACATTCCATGATGAAGGTGAACATTTGATGTAGGTAAAATGTTTACTACACCAATAGATTACTAAAGAAAGGAATTTGAAAGAACACCAAACATTTGATGATGGTGATCTACTTCAAAGTGCAAATCCAAAGACATTGGTATTTAATTATACACGCTTTGGACTATGTGTCATATGTATGACTCCACTATTAATGTTGATAGATTCTTTCAAACAGAAAAGGAAATACTGAAAGAGAATCTCAGAAATATATGGCAGAAAAGAAAAGACTAGAATTGTTCAGTTTAAGTATATAGATGATATACATGTTATGGCTATATTCTTTGCTCATTAAACAATGTGGTTCTTAAGTATTTTATACTAAATTTGTTGGTATGAATCGTCATACGAAACAACACAATTCATGAACTACAATGGCCTAAGTAACTAGCAAAAGAATATGTGATGATGTTCATCGAGAACAAATAAAGGGTTATTGTGTTGCTCGTTAAAACATCAAAGCTTGCCTTCAAGATTTGTTTTATCAGGTATTATGAGAACAAAAGGGTTGTTCAAATAATTGCCGTAATCCATAAAAGATGGATGATTTACAAATCTCGTTGGAGAAATCACATCCATAAAATAAGTGCTAAAAATGTCGAAAGACAAATTGATTGAAAGATCACTTAGGAAGTGACATCGCCGTTTAAATTATATTGGAAAGAAAACATGAAGAAACTCCATGTGGATGGAATTTTGGAGTCTTTTGATTTTTGATCAAATGACGTTTGTGAAACTTTCCTAGAGAATAATTAAAACTTCGTTCATAGGCCAAAAGGGAACGAAAGACTAGCTTATTGGAACTTGTGCATATTGTTGTACGAACTCCATTATGTGTAGTCAAGAGCGATGGATTTCAACTTCATATGCTTTCTCCGAAAATTTGAGTGAATATATGAATATTTACTTAATAAGGATGAAGTATGAAATATTTGAAAAGTTCAAAGATTTCAAGATGAAGTGCAAAATCATTGTAACAAGAATATAAATAATTTATGATAAGATCATAAAGGAAGATATTTGAGTTACAAGTTTAGCATAATACCTAAGATTTAAGGAATTGTTCCGTGGATTTGCATTTCCCGAAACACCATAAGAGTATGGAGCGTTCGAGATATGTAATTAAAACCTTGTTTGACATGGTAAGATCAAAGGTGTAAAATATAGAACTGCCATTATATTTTAAAGATTAAAAGCTTTAGAGACTACCGCTTTTCCACTAAAAAGAGCTCCATCATAATCCGCTGAAATGACACCATATAAAGTTATGGTTTGGGATAAAACCCAAGTAGTCCTTTCTTAAAACATTGGTATGCTATGCATAAGAAAGATGTGTGCAACCAAAGTCGGATAAACCTGTCTTTGTATAAATATTAAGTATTCCTCCACAAACACCGGAGACAAAAGTGTTTGTCGCTTAGAACGTCAAGTTTCTTTGAGAAGGAATTTTTCGTGAAAAGTTAAAGTGGGAGGACAATAGAACTTTGATAAGGTTAAAAGAACCTTAGCTATATGTGCAGAGTTGCGCAGCACCGAAAAGTGTTCCGGAGGCAGCAATAATGCTCATGGCTCACGTGCCTCAAAGGTTGTGGTCACGGAGGTCTAAGTTTCTATTGAACCAAGTAGGTCGAGTAAACAATCAAATACCAAGATTTGAGGGTTGAATCATTATTTGAGAATAATGAACGGACTACATGCAAAGAAGCGATGATGGGCCCTGACTCCGTCAAATGGCTTGAAGCCATAAAATCCGTGATAATTCCATACACGAGAAATCAAGTTTTGAACTTGAAGGACCCTCGAGAAAGGTGTAAGACCTTACAGTTGTGTTTGGATCTATAAAGAAGTAGACATGGATGTTTCACATCTATGAAATAGTCGACATGTTGGGAAAGAGTTCACAACAATGTTCAAAGATTGACTATGACAAGATTTGATCTTTCATAGCGATATTTAGTCTAGACGGATTAATGTAGCAACCACTACATGTAATTTTGTTATGTGGTAGTAGAATAAACAAAACAAGTTCTTCTAATAGAATGGTTACCTAGGACGTGTGCATGACACGGTCCAAAGGGTTTTGTTAATTCAAAGGATGCTAAAAGCATATGCAAACTTCAATGGATGAAGTAAGCATAGCGGAGTTGGAATCTTCACTATGATGAAACTGTTAAAAGAGTTTAATTTCATCGGAGACAATGAAGATGCTTGCATTTGCAAGAAATTAAGTGGGAGCGCTAAGACATATTTCTAATACATTATGTGGAGGACATATTGTTGATTAGAAATGATGTATCTTTTATTAACACATGTTAAGAATTTCATCCTGATGAAAGACTTAGGCAAAACCCAAATATTTGGCATCAATAGATGCTAATATGGTTGTGCCAGAAGTACATAGACAAGATATTGAATGAGTTCAATATAGAAACTACAAGAAAGGTTCTTGTCGCACAGAAAGGATTGAAAGAGTTCAATGTTGATGATATATTCAAGTGTATTGACATTTGGTAAGTGAAACAAAGATTCAAGTATAGATTGATACTTGATGTATGAAATCACAAAGAGTGTTTATATCAATCATACTGTGGTATGTACAAATCCAGATATGTCCTATGCTCTAAAAAAGTTATGAGCATATACCAAAATGATTCATGAGATGATCATTGGACGATAGTAAGGATATTCTTATGATCTTTTGGAAGAACTAAGAGTATATTATTTGTAGAAGTGACAAATAGATGGTTAGTTCATTGTAAAAGTACTACATTGATACTAGTTTTGTCACAGAGTACAAATTAAATTTATCTCAATCTAAACTAAGGGTGGCACAATATAATGAAAAGTAAGTTCCATAATGGATTTGGATGAGTTCCAAAGTTAAGACATTGTGACAGATACTACAACAAAAGGCTAAGTATATGACTGCTATAATAGCAGCAAAAGAGGGCATTTGTGTCAAGTAGTTTGTTATCAAACTAGGTGTAGTTCACAGCGGGATAATACTATGAAGATATATTGTGCGACAATATTATCAACATGTTTTAACCCCAAAGAACTAAAGGTCACACCGAAAGACCAAATTATACAAAGCCATCTCATTAGAGAATGAGTGATGCGTAGAGACGCAAAGACATGCAATTACACACGGACCTGGAAGTGTCAGATCCGGAGATCAGTTGACCACTAGCAATCGTGTACATGCAACACCGGAAAGCCATAGGTGTTGAATACACAAAGGTTTGAAACTAGATTATTGACTCTAGTGCAAGTGGGAGACTGTTGGAGATATGCCCTAGAGGCAATAATAAATATAGTTATTATTATATCTTTGTGTTTATGATAAATGTTTATATTCATGCTATAATAGTATTAACAAGGAAACATTAATACTTGTGTGAATTGTAAACTTAAATTGAAGTCCCTAGTATAGCCTCTATACTTCACTAGCTTGTTGGTTAATAGATGATTGTGGTTTCCCTATCATGAACATTGAGATGTTATTAACAACAAGATCATATCGTTAGGAGAATGATATGGTGGACATACTCCTATAGTTAAGCGTAGCATAAAGATCAAGTCATTTCAATAGTTCAATTGCTATATGCTTTCTGATACATAGTAACCTAATTCCTTCGACCATGAGATCATGCATATCACCTTTACCGGATGGATGCTTTGATGTCATCAAACACCACACCGTAACAGGGTGGCTATAAAGGTGGCATTGAGTGTTCGGAAAGTATTGGTTGAAACACATGGATCAAGAGTGGGATTTGTCCATCCATATGACGGATAGATATACTCTGGGCCCTCTCGGTGAAATGTCATCCAATTAGCTTGCAAGCATGTGACTGGGTCACAAGGGATCACATATCACGGGAACGAGAAAAGAGTACTTATCAGTAACGAGGTTGAACTAGGTATGCAGAGATACCGACGATCATAACCTCGGATAAGTAACATATCGTGAGACAAAGGGAAATTGGTATCATATGTAAGTGGTTCATTCGATCGCAAAGTAATCGTAGAAATATGTGGGAGCCATATGAATTTCCAGATTCCTCTATTGGTTATTGTTCGGAGAAGTGTCTCGATCATGTCCGCATAATTCACGAACCGTAGGGAGACACACTTAAGGATTCGACGTTGTTTGAGTAGTTATGGTATTATGAGAAAGAGACCGAATGTTGTTCGGAGTCTCGGATGGGATCCGGGATATCACGAGGTGATCCGGAATGGTCCGAAGAATAAGATTCATATAAGGAAAGTCCCATTTCGGAGTTGGGAATGGTTCCGGTGTTTTCATCGGGAACATTCTAGAAAGTCCCGGAATGTCCGGCACTCCGGAGGGGGAAGGGTACATGAATGTGTCATTATAAGTTGGAATGATTGCATCATGTACTAGGTGTCTTCGCTGCCCAAAATAAAGGATTTATTTAAATCCTAAATTGAAAAGTCAAACGGCCAGTTTGAAAGTCAAACGGCAATTTTGGGAAGTGGGAGGAGAGGAGGAAACCGAGTTGGGGAGGGAGTCCTCCTCCCCAAGCCGGCGCCCCACCAAGCCGAGTTGGGGAGGGACTCCCCTCCCTCCCCTTGGCCGGCCAGCCCCTCCCACCTATATAAGGAGGGGCAGGGCTCCCTCCTAGTACACACAAGTTCCTATCCTCTAAACTAAACCCTAGCCCTAAACCCCGGTTTAGAGCTATTTCGGTTTAGAGCCTTCTAATTGGTTTAGAGCCTTCTAATTGGTGTGTCTAATTACTAGACCACTAAATAGCCTCTCTCATAAGCTCCACCATACTCACTCCGGCTTAAGGCGAAGCCCTGCGAGATCTCCCCTCTACTTCCGGTACCACGCCGTTGTGCTGCCGGAATCACGAGGAGAGTGCTACAACCTCCGCTGCCTGCTGGAACAAGGGAGAGGAAGGTCTTCGTCGAGTACCGAACGTGTGACCGACTGCGGGAGCGCTGCGGGAACGCGGCGCTGGAAGGATCGTCTACGCGATCTTGAGATCGGAAAGAGTACGACTACATCACCCACGAGAATCTGCTCTCGTTAACCGCTTTGGAATCTTCGAGGGTGAGTTCCTCCATCGACTCGTTGCTACAATCTAGTAGATAGATCTTGGCTTGTTTGTTTGCATGCGGTAGAAAATTTTTGTTTTCCATGCTACGAACCCCTACAAAGTCAAGGACTAAACGATCATAGAGGCTATGGTGACTTGTTCATAGTCATAACATGGTGTGAGCATGTGCCAAGTCAACCCAAACAAAGCATCAAAGGAGAATACCATAATACCATGCTTTTGTATGCTAAAACAACGCATGATTATTTCAAGGCACACTAAGCAATCCCAATTGTTTGGAACAAGTTATGATACAGCGATAATCACTAAGCATAAGGTCAAAACAACACCTAGCATGACATGCTAAAGTCTAAGTCACAGTCAAGGCAAGCTCCTCTTGTACTAATCAAGCAAGAACTTTCTACTCCTTTCCAACACCAATCAACTTATTTGAAACAACACAGCGAGAACGGGGGTCCAAACTACTTTATTAAAGCAAACTAAGCAAACCAGACAAAAATTAAGATGCTCCGAGAACAACACAACAGTGCATGAAATAATAAAAACGAAGTGTCTAGAAAGACCCGAGCTTTTTATTGATAAAGAGGGGGATGCCCTGGGCATCCCCAAGCTTTGACGCTTGTACCTCTTGGATATTTCTTGGGTTGACACCGGTGTGACATCCCAAAGCTTGAGCTTTTGTCCATTCTTCATCTCATTACATAATTCTCTCTCTACACCTGAATTCTTTTCCTTCATACAAAACTTCACACAATCTTCATTAGCAACATTAGCGTATTCAAAAGATAATAGACCTTTAGGTTTAGCTTTATAACAGAAAAAAATTTCACTAAAAACACAAGCTATTGTAGCAATTCCCTCAAAAAGCTCAATTTCCCAAAAAGAACCCAAAGAGGAATCAGTAAGAAGCAAATGCAAATAATGGCAGAAATCTGTCAAAACAGACCAGCAGGTAGAAACGATATTTTTCGAACATCTTTTGTTGCTCAAATAAAAAAGTGTTGAACTAACGAAAGTTATATAACATACTGGGGGATTTATTCGTAAAATATCAGCTCAATCCGACTTACAGATATTCCTCACGAATTTTTATGGTGGAGCACAAAAATCTGTTTCAGGACAGCAACTCTCCAAATCTTACTTGCCTCTCATTAGAGGTCATTCTTGGCACAAAAAAGCAAACAAAAAGGATAAGGAGAGGTCATTACTGAAGTAATAACTTCCAAGACTTAAGAAAACTCTTGGGTTATCTCCTAACAAGTACTTTTCTTTAACGCCTTTAAGTTAGGCACAAGAAGCAAGAATCAAGTATTTTCAAATGAAGAATTAAGATCAATACTTGCAATACTTCAACTAGGAAAGGTATCTCATCCAAATGAGTTTTGGAGGATCCCTTCTCATCTCTCCTTGGTTCACTACTTTCATCAAAAGGATTTTCAGGAACAATCCAATCAAAATTCTTTTCTAAGGCTTCATGCATTCCTACAAGTTTAAAAAGTATGAGTATCTTAATTTCCTCTCTAGGTTTAGTTTTATCTAGAGTACCCATAACATCTACACATGAGCCTAGCATATTAAAACGCTCAAATACCTTTTTGGCTTCCTTTTTTTGAGGGTAATAACAATAGGAAAGGTTCCTACTGCCTCATTTTCATTAATAATAAATCAGAGTCTGTAAGGTTACATATTTACATAAGGACAAAGGGGAGAAAAGATCTCCAAAAGACAGGTTGGAAAGGTCTAAGATCTCAAAATATTTACAAACTATGAATAATGCTCTTAATAAGTGGGTGTAAATCCTCCTTTGTCCTATGAATCAGCAGTGACAGATCAGCAACCAATCTTGACTTCCAAGCCTGAACTGAGGGTTGTATGTTATTAAACCAGAGGTTGTTTCTCTCTTTCCAGATGTTCCAGGATCCAAGCAGGGTAATTTCCATAAATATCTTTTTATTCCATTTTTTTTCCTTGCTCAATGATCTGAAGTATAGAGTTAGCCATAGACCAAGAGATGTTAATTGAATCCCAGCAAGCTTGACTGAAGGGGCAGTGAAAAAGCAAGTGTTCAATTGTTTCTTCAATATTATGACTACACATTAAACAGTCATATCCAGTCCCAAGTGCATAATGCCTTCTTCTGAGCATGTTTCTTGTATTCAGTCTGTCAGACAGAACCAGCCACCCAAAGAACTTCACTTTTGCAGTGCACTTTGATTTCCACAGCCATTTGAAGGATATGTGTGGGTTTAGGTTTCTGAAATTATACTAGTAATATTTGCTGGAAGTGAAATCTTTGTCCCCCCCAAACATAACTCCAAGTGTCATATGAATGCTCTCTTAGTTGTATCTCTCTGCAACTATTTTGAATTGCTCTCAATTCATCTAGTGCTTCAGGTGACAGAGGAAGATAGAAGATATGTGTCAAACTGTCAGCTGTTAGAAATTCTTGGGCAGAGATATCTTCATTCCTTACATAGGAGTAAATAATCGGGTGACTCTCTCCTAAGATAGTTTCAGACCACTGATCCTTCCAAAACAGTGTATTATCCCCATTAACAATAGAAATTTTAGCTATCCCTCTGAATAAATGTGAAAGTCTAGAGACATCTCTCCACCAGAAAGAGCCACAAGGCCCAGAAGCATGAGGAATAGTGTTGATGTAGTATGCATTCCAGACTAGGGAGACCCAGGGTGTGTCATCCTTATTATAAAACTGATGCAGGAATTTAAGCAGCATGCCTTCATTTTGAATTCTAAGGTTAAGGATGCCAACACCTCCTTTACTTTTTGTCCTGCAGATCATATCCCAAGCAACAAGAGAATTGCATTTTTCACCCTCTTTAGTTTTCTTGTTCCACAAACAATGTCTCTGAATTTTTTCTATGTGCCCCACAATCTTATCTGGTAATTTGATTGCACACATTGTGAAAGTTGCAACTAAAGCCAGTAAGGTTAATCACAGTAACTCTCCCACTATAAGACATCATCATTGATGGGGATATGCCTACCGGGGTATACCCAGCAGGACGTTTCCGACTGGCCCAGGAACTAGCGAGTGGACCTGCAAGACGGCGACTGGACCAAGCCCTGGCGTGGATCCAAGCGACTGGAAGCTGAAGGCCCAGGAGAGAAGATAGGCCCAGTCGGATTAGGTTAAACGAGTACCGAAGCCTTAACTGATTCGGTTAAGATATGTAAACCCTAGGGGGAGGTGACTCTATATAAACCTCCCTACAGGGCGTGTAGAGGCACGTTCCATCATACACCCAAGCGACTCGCCGCCTAACCGTCGAGCTCGCCCATTGTACCTCCACCATAATACAATCTAGCAGGAGTAGGTCTTTACCCTCCGGGAGGCCGAACCTGGGTAAAACCCTGTGTCTCCGCCCTCATCTCACACCGTAGATGGCTGGCCGCCCTTGCCCTTCGTTCTACTACTCGCTGCCGATTGCAGCATCTGCCGTGACCATTCCCACGACAGTGGCGCCCACCGTGGGGCCTGGCCGGTCTGGCCGGTGTTCTGCGGCGAGATCCAATCTACCCATCAACGAGTCGGTTGCCACCGGCCGCATGATAGCGATCGGCGAGATGCTCCAGATCCTGCCGAGCAGCTATGTCCCGGCGGCGTGACCCATCACACACAGCATGATCCTGCTGGTTGGCACGGTCAGCCTTTTCTTCGGCCTCACCGACGTCATCATCTCGGAGGACTCGGCTCGCATCCGCGAGTCGCCGCCACGCGACCGGCTCTCCGAGAGCCAGGTCCGCACGATCCATCGCCTCGCCTCCGAGTACAACTCGGCCCACAGCGACGTGGCCGAAAACTCCACGGCCGCGAAAGACGCGGCCCTCAACGACGACGCCGACTCGGCGACCCCGGCATCACTCGCCGGATCCATCACCGAGGCTTCACCCGCGGGCTCCATCACCTAGGTCTCCAACGTGGGAGACTTCGAGGATCCCTCCATCCTTGGGATCTTTGACTTCGACTCTGGGTTGGAAAACTCCGCCGATCTCCGCGACGGGACCGGTCGTCACACCGCGACCTACATGGCGACTGGCACCGATCCGCCGGAGGATCCTTTCTCCACCCCGATCCCTCCTAATGCCACGGCAACGGAGGTCGAGGAACTCCGCCTGAAGCTAGCGGAGGCAGTTCGCAAGGAGCAAGCCGAGCACGAAAATTTTTGCCTCGAGCAGGTGACAGCACAGGAGCTGTCGCGTTACCACGCGCAGCGAATCAGGACGCGCTTGAACCCTACCGTCCAGGGGTGCGCCCTGAACTTCGACGACGAGAACGACCCG
Source organism: Avena sativa (assembly GCA_916181665.1). Lineage (NCBI taxonomy): Eukaryota > Viridiplantae > Streptophyta > Magnoliopsida > Poales > Poaceae > Avena > Avena sativa. Next base: position 255,380,992 of record OV702296.1, read on the forward strand.
GCCCGTGTGGCCGAGCGCGCGATCTGCGAGAACGCACCACCAGGGGGAAGCGCCCGGCCCCCACCAGGGTCGACGGCGATGGGCGCCCCACCTCCACCCAACCGCACACCCCCTAGGGATCAACCGCGGATAGTAGTCTCCTCACGGGAGCGAGACGCGAACGGCCTACCACTGTTCTCCACCCCGATGGACAACCTCGTGGCAGGCCGAGCAGCGGCTGACAACATCACGGCCACCGGCGACGGTGCCCTACAGATCCAGTACGTCAGGGCCCTGCTCGCAAAGGCCGTCGAGCAGCAAAACGTAGGCGCCGACTCGCAGGGTCGAGTGTACTCGTGTTCTTCGGGAAGTAGAGCAGCCTCAAGCGGCCGCCCATTAGCGGCAAACACCCTCAACTGCCCGCCACCAGAGCCACTGCAGCTCCAACATCGACCCGCGAACGCGGCACTCTCCACCAACGACCCCAGGCCAGCGACCAACTTCGTCGCCGCCAACGGTCATCCCGTCGACGCCCGCACCCACATCATCAACAACCAAAGCTGGCGCGCACGCCAGCCCGACGACCTGCAACACACCCTAACCAATCGCCACGACGGCGAGCCGATGGGGTCGCTAAGTCGACTCGGGCCCAGGTGCTTCGGACCGATGATCCGAGGCGAAAAATACCCGGCGAACTTCAAAGCGCCGAAGGAAATAGAGAAGTACGACCCTTCGTACGACCCCTCCGTGTGGCTGTACACATACCTCATGGCGATGGGGATTGCTGGTCACACCGACCTACTAGCCGCCCGTTACCTCCCCTTGATGATGGAGGGGACGTGCAGGCAGTGGATCTACACCCTCCCCCAGGATAGCATCGACTCCTGGGCGGAGATGCGCGACGCCTTCATCAGGCACTTCGAGTGCTCCTACACCCGCGCCACCACCATCGAGGACCTAGAGCGATGCGTCCAGGGACCCCGCGAGTCGACCCGCAACTGGGTCCAACGGTGGCAAGAACTATTGTTGGGGAGGTAACCCCGGATAGGGTAAGGACGGGGAAAGATGAAAGGATTATTCCCCGTCCAGTTTCTGAGTTATATTCCAAGCTGGCCGAGTCTTGTAAAGGTCGGCCGAGATAGGAAAAGGCAGGACCTCAGTAGTAACGACAAGGCATTACCCGGCCGAGATATGGCGTAAGTCGGCCGGATTGGCCCGAATGATCTTAATGCAGGTGAAGGACAGGCCGAGTTACGAGGAAGGGCCGAATGATACGAAGCTTGCAGGAGAAGGAGAAGCCTAAAGTCAAACCCTAGTCACGGAATCTGAGCAGAGCCAAGAGCTAAAGACAAATGTGCAGAACGACAGAGGGGCAGAAGGAGGTCACGGAGGTGACAGTTCTGGAGCCCGAGGCACGCAGGAGGGGCCCTCTGGAACCTTACCGCAGTTAGAAGGGCGACAGGGAAAGAGGGGCGCCGAACTACTATATTGGGACAAGCATATTCCTCGAATATGCTTGCCACGTCAGCCCTAGAAGAACCCAGGGCTCTCCTTTATAAGGGGAGGCTTGGACCCTGATGAGGGGATCGACTCATTCTTAGTACCGTTAGGCTGGTAAAGTTCTCTCTTTCTCCTTGTATACAGCTCAAGGAGCACTTGTAGCCCAAGGAAGGAGAAATAAAGATCTTTGCGTTAGCTTTCTGTGTGTAGAATCAACTACATCTTCCCTCCCCAGATCCCACTAGCATCCATTGGCCCCAGACTTTAGCCTACCCATGGCATCTGTCGTGCCACCACCACGACAGTTGGCGCCCACCGTGGGGCCAGCAGCGGTGCTAGCTGGAGTTATGATCCGGACGGGAAACTTCATCAAGACGGGTGAGCGTGTTGTTTCTGGCTTGGTCCAGAGATTTGGTCTCTGTGACTATGTCAGCGACAATGCAGGGAGCTTCAGGGGGAAAACTCCCCCGCGTAATGGTGTCTTCATCAGCCTGGGCGGGCACAAGGTCTACGTCGGCGTCGACATCTCCAGCGTTTATCCTCACCAAGTTGTTGTTGCAGGTGAGCCACCTCTTAACGCTGCGAGCCGTCCGCCCAGAGCACATCCTGCAGGCAGCGTCGAGGTGATGGTCGCGGCCGGAGTGCAAACTGGAGCAGCAGCTGCCGGGTCAAGCAGAGAACCCGCCACCGCTGTACAGGGCACACCCAGGCAGACCGCACCATTACCCACCGAGGTAATCCCGCCAGCGACCAACCCGACCGAGGTGCAGGACACCACCCCAAAGGCACCAAGAGTAAGAGGGCCACCTCTGGAGAGGCCAGAGAACATTCTTCAGGCGACCATAGAAAACTTGACTACGCCTGTAGCACCAATACTTGATCCGGCGAATGCTCAGGCAGAGTTGGAGGAAACCAGGCAAAAGGTGCTGGTAGAGGCCAAAAAGGTGTCGGCCTTGCGGGAGTCCTTAAAAAGGACCCTGCGAGAATATGCCAAAGCTAATAAGCTTGATGTCGCACCCGAACGGGTGGACGAATTAAGATTGAGAGGGAAAAACCTCATGGATGATATCAACAAAGAGCATGATGCTCATAAAGCAGAATCAGTGGATTTGGGTTTGCCGAGGTACAGTACCCCGGCAAAAAACCTAAGAGCGGCAAATGCCGCAGCATTAGAGTTAGAGGGGTTGACCGGCGAGGCCCGGCAGAAACAGCAAGAAAGAGTGAACGAGCTGGTGCACATCGCGAACCAGCAAAACAAGGAAATGCTCAGAGCAAACTCGGCGAGGCCAGGGGCCTCGCGAATGGTTCACTCGGTAGGGGCAGCACCTGCCTTGTCCGTGGCAGCGGCATCTTCACCCGGAAATAATGCACGAAGGGACAAAGCAGTAACCTCAGGAAAGAGGAACAAGCAAATTGTTCCATATGATCCGGCAATGGCCGGAAAGGCAAATGAGAACAGAGGCAATGCAAGCCGAGGTAACAGTGGGGAGAGGAACCACGGCCGTGTGGAAAAAGACGGCGGAAGCCGAGGCAATGGAGATCTCGGCAGAAGAGAACCAGCAAGAGGCAATCATGAGAACAATACCCTGGTCGAAGTAAGGAGAGAACTGCCACTCAACCCGCAACCGAGGCATGAACCCCGGCAGGAAAGAGAAACGAGGCCAGCTCGCCACAATCAAATTAATGAGAGATACAATGATTGTTACTCCGAGATGGAGTATGCGATCCATGGCGGAAACAACCACTATGGAATACAAGATAGGGTTCTATATAGAGATTTGCCATCAAATGATGCAAGAGTGAAGCTGGATCGGCTATACCGGTACGAGTTGTTGGAGGAACAGGGTCCACCAGGACCGCCATGCTTTGGACCACGGATCATGGGCGAACCGCCTGTGCCAAATTTTCAGCTAGCAAGGGGCACGAAAACGTATAATGGGAGCACCAAACCGCAGGACTGGTTAATTGACTATGCCACTGCTGTGAAAATAGCGGGTGGAAACTTACGATGGGCAGTACGGTACGTCCCACAAATGCTGGAAGGACCAGCTAGGGTGTGGCTGAATAATCTACCAGCGGGCAGTATCAACTGTTGGCTGGATTTTGAGGAAATGTTTGTCAGCAACTTTACCAGCACGTACAAGAGGCCAAATAGGCCACAACAGTTAGCCATGTGCAAGCAGAGGCCGAATGAAACAGATAGAGAATTTTTAACTCGGTGGTGCAACCTGAGAAACTCATGTGAAGGAGTTATAGAATCGCAAGCAATAGCTTGGTTCGCACAAGGATGCCGTTATGGCAGCGTATTGTGGCAACGTCTGCAAAGATATATGCCGACCACACTGGCAGAAACTATCAGAATAGCGGACTCCTATGCGTTAGGAGACCCGACGCAACCAGAATTAATGTCGGTGGATCATCACGAGCAACAGGACCATTATGAAGAGATTTGGCTGGGTCATCCAGGCGCGGTGATTTCAGAGGGAGAAGAAGAGAGGAAAGGCCGGATTATAGATATAATTCGGCCCAAGTGGCGGCAGTAGCGCAAGATCAGCCGAGTCACGGAGCAACTCAACGGCAGAAGAATGGTCCTCGGCAGTGGACACCAAGGAATGAAGGAAAAAGGCAGTGGACCCCCGAACAAAAGAAACAGTGGCAGGAGAGGCCGAAGTACACGTTCGAATCCATGTTAGATCAGCCGTGCAAATTTCACACGTCAAACCCATCCAGGCCAGCCAACCATATGACCCGCCAATGTGCATGGATGAAAAATGCAATGGGGAACCCCGCAGGAGTTCAGGCACCCCATCAAGTACATCAGCAGCATCAACCACAGTTGACTGGAGCAAATGCACAGCAACTGATGTTACCGCCCCCTCCCCCGAGGTACGATAACTCGGATCGGAGAGACGCGGTACATCAAGTGATGAACCAAGTCCAGGATGGAAGAACAAATCCGGCGAATACCGGACGCAATGATTACAGAGAAAATCATCAGTCCTATTGCGTGTTCACAACGGAACAACAAGACAAGCAAAGTGTGCAGCGCCGGCATATGGAAGTAAATGCAGTTATGCCGGCAGTACCAAGATATGTGCCTTGGTCGGATCAGGAGATAACTTGGAGCATAAAGGATCATCCCAAGATAATGCCGAATCCCGGATCATATGCACTCGTGTTGGATCCGACATTTGTTGGACCGAGCATCAATGTAAAATTCTCAAAGGTACTCATAGACAATGGAAGCAGTATCAATATCATGTACAAAGATACCATGCATAAACTCGGAATATCGCAGAACATGTTGCAATCCACGAGGACCACTTTCCATGGGATAGTGCCAGGGCTTTCATGTGAACCCATTGGTAAGGTCCGAGTGGATGTGTTATTCGGCACAAGAGACAACTGCAGAGCAGAAAATTTAGAGTTTGAAGTGGTGGATCTAGAGAGCTGTTATCATGCTCTACTCGGACGACCGGCGTTGGCCAAATTCATGGGCAGCTGTCATATAAGTTATCTGAAAATGAAGCTACCCGGACCACAAGGAGTGATAACTATAATAGGGGATTACAAGAAATCAATGGAGTGTGCATCAGCCGGGTCAAATTTGGCCGAATCATTGGTTATAGCAAGGGAAAAAAGAAGGATTCAGGAGGTAGCAGCCCTCGCTCAGTCGGCACAGCTGAACATGCCGGCACTGGCCAACCCGCATGGTAGTGTCTCTTTTCAGCCGACCAAAGAAACAAAGAAGTTTCAGATAGATGAGCAATTCCCGGAGCGTACTGTTACTATTGGTGCAGGCCTGGACGCTAAATAGGAAAGCGAGCTCACCAACTTCCTCCGTGAGAATCGGGACATATTTGCATGGTCAACTCAGGATCTGCAAGGTGTTCCGAGGGAGTTGGCTGAGCACTCTTTGAATGTAAGGCCAGGAGCAAGGCCGGTGAAGCAACCTCTCCACCGCTTTGCCGAAGATAGGAGAAAGATAATAGGGGATGAAATAGCTCGGCTCCTCGCAGCCGGGTTCATCATGGAGGTGTTGTATCTGGATTGGTTGTCGAATCCGGTGCTAGTAGAAAAGAAGAAAGATGATCCCAATGTAGCCATTGTATGGCGAATGTGCATCGATTACACGAACCTGAACAAGGCATGTCCAAAAGATCCTTTTCCATTACCTAGAATAGACCAAGTCATTGATTCGACCGCTGGTTATGAGTTATTGTCATTTGTAGACGCGTATTCTGGTTTCCACCAGATACCATTAAATCCGGCCGATCAAATAAAGACTGCGTTTATTACCCCGTACGGGGCTTATTGCTATCGCACAATGCCATTCGGCCTGCGAAACGCAGGAGCAACATATCAGAGATGCATGCAAAAATGTCTACATGATCAGATAGGAAAAAATGTACAAGTATATGTAGATGATGTGGTCATCAAAACCAAGGAAAGCAAAACGTTACTGGAAGATATACGGCAGACTTTCGTGAACTTGAGAAGGTTCCGAATGAAACTTAATCCGGAAAAGTGCACGTTTGGCGTGCCGGCAGGAAAATTACTCGGTTTTCTTGTATCTAGCCAAGGTATAGAGGCCAACCCAACAAAGATAAAAGCAGTAGAAAGAATGGAATTGCCGAGATGCTTAAATGATGTACAAAAATTCACAGGTTGTCTAGCCTCGCTCAGCCGGTTTGTATGTCGGCTGGGAGAAAAGGCGCTACCACTATATCAACTGATGAAGAAATCAGATAAATTCATTTGGACCCCACAAGCGGACAGCGCATTTCATGAGTTGAAAAAAATGTTAGTCACAGCACCCGTTTTGGCTTCTCCATTATCAAAAGAGCCTATGTTACTCTATATAGCGGCTACCAACAGAGTAGTGAGTGTTGTAGTCGTAGTAGAACGACTTGAAGATGATAAGTCCGTACAAAGGCCGGTATATTATTTAAGCGAGGTATTATCCACTTCAAAGCAGAATTACCCACATTATCAGAAGATGGCTTATGGAGTGTATATGTCGGCAAAAAAGCTTAAACATTACTTCGAAGAGCATCCCATCAAAGTGATCTGTGAAGCGCCCATAGCCGACATATTGAGCAACAAAGATGCAAGTGGCCGAATAGCAAAATGGGCAATCGAGTTGTCACCATACACTCCACAATTTGATAGGAGAGATGCAATCAAATCTCAAGCAGTCGCCGACTTCTTCGTAGACTGGGCCGAAGTACAGTATGAGCCACCATTACCAGATCCAAATTATTGGACAATGCATTTCGATGGTTCCAAACTAAGAAATGGTTTGGGGGCAGGAATAGTGTTAACCTCGCCTAAAAGAGATCAGCTGAGATATGTGCTACAAATACATTTTGCCGCATCCAACAACGTAGCCGAGTATGAAGCACTGGTCCATGGATTGAAAGTAGCAAAAGAGATTGGCATACGCCGAATCTTATGCTATGGGGACTCGGATCTAGTAGTACAGCAAGTCTCAGGAAATTGGGATGCATTAGATGCTAATATGGCTTTATACAGATTTCATGTGCAAAAGATCAGTGGATACTTTGAAGGATGTGAATTTCACCACATACCTCGGGCAGAAAATGATGCTGCAGACACGTTGTCAAAACTCGGATCAACCCGGCAGTCAATTCCCCCGGGTATTGCCCTGGAACACCTCAGAAAACCATCAATAGTCCCGTCACTAGAATCCGAATCTATCTTTATTCCGGCAAAATCAGCAGAAGATAATGTGCCGATGGAAGTAGACCAGCAATATGACTCAGAACCCCCCAATAAGAGGACAGCAGAAGTAAGCACAATTATGAAGAAGGCCGAGGTAGATATGTCGGCAGAAAACATGGAAATAGACAGTGAGACCACACCAGAAAAAGTCACACCGCTATGGGCGCAACCCATATTCTCTTACCTAAAAGACGCGATGTTGCCGAGCAATGAAGTATTAGCAAGACAAACTGTAAGGAGAGCAAAAGCTTATACGATCATAAACAATGAGTTATATAAAAGAAGCGTTACAAGCGTATTGCAGAAGTGTGTGAGTTCGGCAGAAGGCCAGGAGATCCTCCTAGATATACATCAAGGGGAATGTGGACACCATGCCTCATCTCGTGCCTTGGTAGCCAAAGCATTCAGGCATGGATTTTATTGGCCGACGGCGTTGAAAGAAGCCAAAGAGTTGGTTGAAAGATGCAATGGTTGTCAGAGATATGCAACCAAAATACATATGCCATCGGCCGAGTTAAAAACAATACCCATCACTTGGCCATTTTCTGTGTGGGGTTTAGATATGGTGGGACCATTTAAGCCGGCCCGAGGGGGAATGACCCACATATTGGTTATGGTGGACAAGTTCACAAAATGGATTAAAGTGAAACCAATAAAAAAATGCGATGGGCCCACAGCAGTGAAATTCCTCAAAGATATTATTTTAAGATATGGCTATCCACACAGTGTTATTACAGATAACGGCACAAACTTTGCAGAAGGAGCCTTCGCTAGGTTTTGTAGAGAAAAACACATAAGGTTAGATGTTGCCTCTGTGGCTCACCCAGCATCTAATGGGCAAGTGGAAAGGTCTAATGGACTAGTATTGTCAGGAATAAAACCACGACTTGTTGAACCACTGCAAAGGTCGGCAGGATGTTGGATTGAGGAACTCCCAGCCGTATTATGGAGCCTCAGGACTACTCCGAATAGGTCAACAGGGTATACACCATTCTTTCTGGTATACGGGGCAGAGGCCGTGCTTCCAGCCGACATAATACATGACTCGCCAAGAGTTACTTAGTATACAACCTTAGAGGTAAACGAAATAGCTCGGCAAGATACGGTCGACTTGCTAGAAGAAGCCAGAGAGCTGGCGCTGTCAAGATCAGCTATCTATCAGCAGAACTTGCGACGTTATCATAGCAAAAAAGTGAATCCAAGAGTGTTCAAAGAAGGGGATTTATTTCTCCGACTGGTTCAACGCACGGCCGGCATGCACAAGCTGTCACCTCCATGGGAAGGACCATTCGTCGTGAGCAGGGCATTGCACAATGATGCCTATTATCTAATGGATGCCCAACCCCCTGAAAAGCACAGGGCAGACAAAGCCGGCGAGGAAACGAAGAGGCCATGGAACGTAGCTTTACTTCGTCCATTTTATTCTTAGTGGTCATTTGGTCACACATTGCAAAGTAGTATCTTGCGATCAAGCACCAACTATGTATTAAAAACTTCGGCATCCAGAGCAGTGACTCGGGGACTGCTATATGTTATTTCAATTTCATCTTATGTACTAAACCTCGGCATCCAGAGCAGTGACTCGGGGACTGCTATATGTTATTTCAATTTCATCTTATGTACTAAACCTCGGCATCCAGAGCAGTGACTCGGGAACTGCTATATGTTATTTCAATTTCATCTTATGTACTAAACCTCGGCATCCAGAGCGGTGACTCGGGGACTGCTATATGTTATTGAAATTTCATCTTATGTACTAAACCTCGGCATTCAAAGCAGCGACTAAAGGACTACCATATACCGCCCCAGTGTTATGTTGAGCACCAAAACTCGACACCCTGAGCAGCGCCTCGGCAGCGGTCTTATATTGTTCCTGAAATTTGGTCTACACACTAGACTCCGGCGGAACAGGCAGTCACTCGGGGACTGTCATATATTGTTCCAAAGTGGCAGTCAATCTTTGATACAAAAAAGGTGTCACACTTCGACACTCAGAATAAGAGCAGATCAATCCCATATGATGTTCGAAGCTCACACCCAGATTACTCGACTAAAACACGAGAAAACAAAGACAAAGATACATCCTAACAACAAAAAATTGCAGGCTACCAAAGCAAGAATTCGGATGGAAACCCACTTAAACAAAGTTATAACGACTACAAACTTATATGTCGCAGCAATGTACGGCAAAAGGAGATTCAGGTCATACAGGAAATAAACAAGTGTTCCACGGACATCGTACGCCCGGCATACCAGGGACAGTTAATAACTTAAAGATTTTCCGTTGGAGAGGCAATAGTTGGGTTAGGAGTCGAATGCTCCAAGATAGGCGGAACCTCGGCCGAGGTTGCCTCGCCTTCCACAGACTCAGGTACGACTTCGGCTGAAGCTGGAGGCTACTGAGGGGCATCAGTTTGTGCAGTTGAATGCCCAGTACCTTTGGAGGAGGATCGCGCGTCACCGTTGCCATCCGAGCTCGAACTGGAGTCACCAGAGGAAGCCGAATCATCTTCACCTTCACCTTGTTCAGCCGAGTTATTGTCTGATGCATCTTCTACTACAACCTCATCGTCCGAGTTCGGGAGAAAGCTCGGACCTTCATTCTAGGTATGCACGTCGGCATACTCAACGAGCTGGAAGGCGCGAGCTTGCCGAAGAGCAACAAAAGCGGGGTCCTCAACCCAACGGGAACCTGTGCGCAAATTCCTCAGGATATCAAGAGAAATGTCTTCGTACCATGACATGATAACGGTGAGGGCCATATCAGCGCCAGCTCGCCCAGCTGATTCCCTCCAGAGACTTAGTTGCTTTTCAGAGGCCATCAATCTTTTCACCAGCAATTCGACCTTGCTGATATTTGGAGTCCCAGAGGTATTCGGCCAGAGAACATGGTAGGCTCGGATAGCTGCCTGCACCAAGTCCCTGCCCATAATTTTCATCGGACCAACTGCAGCACGGACAGCAACAAGGAAATCTTCCATTGAATACTCCGAGTCAATGTCAACAGGGACACCTCGGCGCGCACGAGCTGCAAGTACCGCTTTCGAGCTCACAGGCTTCGCTTCTGGGAAATGACCTGCGCAAAACACGAATGCGTCAGGAGGCAGCAGGGACAGAGAAAAACATAATCCGGCTGTGATAAGAAACTTACAATGAATATAACTCAACATTATCTGGAGGTCTTTAGCCCAGATGATCTTGCTCTTCTCAAAAGAAGCAATTTCCTCGCTCATTTCACGAGTTTTCAGTTCGGCAACCTCGAGGAGTTCTTTATTCTTCTACAGCTCCAGAGATAGCCGATTCTTCTCCTCAGAGAATTCCTGATCGACCTTTTCTAGTTCGGACCTCTGAGAGAGCTTAAGGGCCTCCACTTCGGCGCTCAGGCGAGCTATTTCATCATCCTTTTCTTTTAGCTGTGCCGAATGAGTAGCGCTTTGTTCTAAAAAATGCAGCATTACATCAGGCATGGGCGTACAATCTTGATGAGATGCTGCAAAGGTTTGTATCTCGGCTTTACCAAAGCCAAACAAAGTAAAAGAAACTTAGCGCACGTCTTAAAAAGGGAAAAGTAGAGGTAAATGGAAAACTAACCTTCCAAGTTCTTGACTTTCTTCTCAAGACGAATGTTGAGATTATTGATATTACCTGTTAACCCAAAAAGTAAGCCAGCATCCCGCATACAAAACAATGACAGTATCAGAAATGACAAGGAAAATGGTTGACTTACCTGCTTTTTTCACCACAGGAAGAACTTTTTCATATTTTTCTTCCAATTTCCTGTGCGAGAAAAGCAGTCTTTGAAATTCGGCAGTCCACCGGTCATGTGCAACCTGAGCAATAGAACAAACGATGAGTGGATATTCAAACCCAAAGCAGATCCGAATCAAGCAAAACTTGACCCGGATCTAGGTGGCTGGATATTCAAAGCCAAAGCATATCCGAATCAAGCAAAACTTGACCCAGATCTAGGCGGCTGGATATTCAAAGCCAAAGCAGATCTGAGTCAAGCAAAGCTTGACCCGGATCTAGGCGGTTGGATATTCAAAGCCAAAGCAGATCCGAGTCAAGCAAAGCTTGACCCGGATCTAGGTGGCTGGATATTCAAAGCCAAAGCAGATCCGAATCAAGCAAAACTTGACCCGGATCTAGGTGGCTGGATATTCAAAGCCAAAGCAGATCCGAGTCAAGCAAAGCTTGACCTAGATCTAGGTGGCTGGATATTCAAAGCCAAAGCAGATCCGAGTCAAGCAAAGCTTGACCCAGATCTAGGCGGCTGGATATTCAAAGCCAAAGCAGATCAGAGTCAAGCAAAGCTTAACCCGGATCTAGGTGGCTGGATAATCGAAGCACAAACAGATCGGAGTCAAGTAAGACTAAAACCAAATCTAGGTGACTGGATATTTCAAGATCAACTAAACGAAGGACAAGCCAAGACAGATCTAGTAGGGTATAAATTCGAGCTCTAGAAGTAGAATTAGATTAAGTAAAGCAGTATTAAACTTCCAAGCATATAACACATTATTTCCTTGCAAGTTTCGGGGACTAGAGCGTATAGTAACATCTGGAGAACTAATCTAAGCTCCGCAAAACAGCGATTACCTCATTCATCTTGTTAGTGTCGAGGATAAACTTGGCAGCTTGATCGAAACGGCCGCTAATGTCGGAAAGCTGAAAAGGCTGATGATTGGATTACCCTCAAGCTGATCGGCAGCATTCCAGTTATGAGCATATTCCACCAGTGAGCCGAGGCTGTTTCCACTAGCCGTCCGAGTAAGTACTTTACCCCGGACGTGTTGTGTAGCCACCAAGGCCGCAGGGCTCTTATGAAGAGCAAGCTGGGTACCGGCGGCCGGAGTAACGGAGGCTTTAGTAGGAGCAATCCCTTTACGCAGCACGTCGGCAATATTCGGCTGAGAAGAGCCGGCAAGACCTTTTTGGGAAGTAGAAGCTTTGGTAGCAACAGCTTTTCTTACTGTAGAAGAGGCATCAGCAGAGGCCGATACCTCGGCAATGGGAATAGTGCCTTTGGGAGGAGGGATCACAGGCGCAGAGGACGCCGAGATATTGACGACCACGGCTGGGGCTGGGGTTACTATAGGAATTACCGAGGTAGAAATAGGCTCGGTGGATATGCTCGGATTCAAAGGAGGGGCAACTGGTTCGGTAGAAATCTCGGAGACACGAGTATCAGGCGCATCGTGGCGAGGGGGTGACAGATGCGGAGCTGGAGGAGACGCAGCATGAGCAGGACTGGGGATCCTGGTATCTTCAACGGGCGGAGGAGATGGCTGCCGAGTCACAGGGCCAGTCATGCTAGGACCGCCGGGCTTAACAGAAAGAGGAGCGCTGCAAAAATAAGAAAGAAAAAAGAGGGTCAGCTTGAAAAGCAAAAAGAGAGAAACAAGAAATACGAGGAAGTGGAGATTACCCAGCGACTCCTGGCATGGTCTTGCGCCTGGGAGGATTCGGAGCGGATCTCTTCACTCGCTTCTTGGGGACCGCCTCCGAGGTACCAACGGGAGCCCCACATTTCCCCGAGGAAACTGGGGGCCAGGAAGCAATAGGCTCGGCGTCGTGAACCTGACCGGCCGGATTAGCTGGGAAAGTAGAAGCCGGAAATGCATAAGAAATAGGCATTGCGGCAACTACCTCAAGAACTTGGACCTCGTCTGAATCACCTTCCTCCTCATGGACTGAAGTCTTGCCACGAGCGCGGGCCAGAGTGAGATCCGACTTAGGGACGAATTCTTCGGAGTCCGGCTCCCCAACGTCCGGGGTATTCCGGTCCGCAGTCCACGGAAGCGACAAAACCTCGGCATCCTCGTCCTTTTGCTCTGTGAACCTCTGTGAGGCGAAAAGAAGGAAAGTTAGCGAAAACAGCTATGCAAACAATAGAAAATCAAAGCATTAATGGTTAAACTTACTGCGGGAGGAGGATGCTCGCGGGTAAACGGTTTCAATCCCCAAGCCCAATCTTCAGGCATCTCCTTAAATATAGCTCGGACACGCTTGAAGACAAGATAGTTGTCCAGCTCCACGGTCGAGACTCGGTTGGGATCAAGTGGACCACTCATGTAGCAAAGTTTGTGCGTCCTTTTCTGGAATGGGCAAATTCGGCTACTGATGAAGGTAGCCATCAAGTCCTTGCCGCGTAACCCGGCCCGGATCAGCTCCTTAAGCCGAGTCTCGAAAAGCTCGGCCAAGACGTGACTCCTCCTCAGATTGTAAGTCCAATTCACCTTGGAAGGCGGACCAATGGAGAAGGCAGGAAGCCGAATCTTGTCCTCCATCCCTCTGCTCTTGACATAAAAGAAGGATTTGTGCCACTTCTTGCACGACTCTAACCCGGTGACACGAGGGAATACGGACTTCCTCCGAGGTGTAATGGATGCTGCCCCGCATTGAGTAAGCAGTTTCTCGGAAGGGTGCAGAGACTTGTCAGGAACTACATTAGAACGAATCTGGAAGAACTTCGACCAGACGTGCACAGACGGCCATAGGCCGAAGTATCCTTCCGAGGTGGAGATAAAAGCAGAAAGAGAAGCGATGGCATTTGTAGGAAGATGATGCGGCTGAAGGCCGAAGTAGTCGAGAAACTCTCTTGCGAAGTCGCTAAGAGGGAGACCAAAGCCGCGTGAGAAATGTGACATAAAAACTACATACTCGCCCTCCCTAATATCCGAAGAAGACTCGCTGCCGGGTAAGCGACAGGAGACCTCGGCGGGAATCCTTCGAGTTCGGATAAGCCATTCGATCTCGCGGCGGGTAACGGAGGAACCTTGCCACGAGCCTCGCTCAGGCCCAGAGCCAGCATCGTCATCCTCTACCAGGGCACCACTAAAAGAGCTAGACATGGGTTCGCCGGAAAAATCGACGGAGGAAGAACTGGCGGCGGAGGAAAGTTTAGAGCCACGAGGCCCCGTCGCAATTTTGCACAAGAACGACGGAGGAGGAGCAGAGAAACCGCCGCACGAATACGAAATCAAGACAGAGAAATCTAGGATAGGGCCTAGGCAACGCAGCCGGAGAGAACTCACCGGCGACAACGCCAAAGCTAGCGAACACGGAGGAGGCGGACGGAGCGACGCGGCGGAGTCCTCGCCGTCAGAAGTTCTGATGAACGCACGGCGGCGGAGCTGCGAGCGGGCGCGGAGCGAGAGGAAGAAGAAGGGCGCAGGCGAACGAGAAGGGGAAAGTGAATCCCCAGCGCCGCGCCCCCACTTTATAACCTAGCCGCAAGCAAGGTAGTGGGATCGTGGGTGTGGCAGTTGGCAGCGTGGATCGTGTGCGCAGCACAACCACGCGTCGCTGAGCGGAACCGCACCGAGGGCCACACGATTGACCAAGGAGCTCACGGTCCCCAACGAGAACGGCGCACGAGGCGTCGCAGCGACGGCGCGACAGCGCGGCAGTAACTGTAGCTTGTCAGTAAATACTGTAGAGGAACAAAAAACTAGAGAAACAATGATGAGGAGGACACGTAGGACGAGGCGTGCACTAGTAAATACGGTGTTACCATGAGCGGGCAGAAGATAACTCGGAAAGAATGCATAATGTGTATCATGAAACTGATACGACCCGGCCGAGGTTATCGGCGGGACCATATCAGCTTCGGGGACTAATGTTGGGGAGGTAACCCCGGATAGGGTAAGGACGGGGAAAGACGAAAGGATTATTCCCCGTCCAGTTTCCGAGTTATATTCCAAGCTGGCCGAGTCTTGTAAAGGTCGGCCGAGATAGGAAAAGGCAGGACCTCAGTAGTAATGACAAGGCATTACCCGGCCGAGATATGGCGTAAGTCGGCCGGGTTGGCCCGAATGATCTTAATGCAGGTGAAGGACAGGCCGAGTTACGCGAGGAAGGGCCGAATGATACGAAGCTTGCAGGAGAAGGAGAAGCCTAAAGTCAAACCCTAGTCGCGGAATATGAGCAGAGCCAAGAGCTAAAGACAAATGTGCAGAACGACAGAGGGGTAGAAGGAGGTCACGGAGGTGACAGTTCTGGAGCCCGAGGCACGCAGGAGGGGCCCTCTGGAACCTTACCGCAGTTAGAAGGGCGATAGGGAAAGAGGGGCGCCGAACTACTATATTGGGACAAGCATATTCCTCGAATATGCTTGCCACGTCAGCCCTAGAAGAACCCAGGGCTCTCCTTTATAAGGGGAGGCTTGGACCCTGATGAGGGGATCGACTCATTCTTAGTACCGTTAGGCTGGTAAAGTTCTCTCTTTCTCCTTGTATACAGCTCAAGGAGCACTTGTAGCCCAAGGAAGGAGAAATAAAGATCTTTGCGTTAGCTTTCTGTGTGTAGAATCAACTACATCTTCCCTCCCCAGATCCCACTAGCATCCATTGGCCCCAGACTTTAGCCTACCCATGGCATCTGCCGTGCCACCACCACGACAACTATGGTACAACGCGGTCGGCATCCACCCGGACACCGCAATCCATTGCTTCAAGACCTCGTGCTGCTACGAGCCCTTGGTCGCCAAGCTCAAGAGACACTCTCGCACGCTCGACAACATACCGGACCTCCTCGAGATCGCCAAACAGTACACGGAGGAAGATCCAAACCAGGAAACCGACGACGAGTCGGGAGGCCAACGCCGCACGAGCGGCAACGACAACGGACGACGGTCCGACCTACGCTACAGCAACACTCGCCTCACTGGCAAGCGCCGCAGTGATGGGCGAGTCGACTTCGTCGCCAACGCCGGGCACGCGCAGCGCGAGCCCAAGAGCTTCCGCCACGACGGAGGACAACGCCGCGACGGCGGCAACTACAAGGCAAAACCAAGGTTCGACCCCGCAGCCCTCCTTAACCAACCTTGTGCGTTTCATAGCAGGGAAGGGAAGCCCGCCACGCACACGACCGCCGACTGCCACACTCTCAGGGAGATTGAGAAGGCGCGGCGAGCGCGGGAGGACCCCGACAACAACCCGCCAAACGGCGGAAAATTCGGCAATGTGGCCGGCTCGCTCCATACCTTCACAGGCTTCAACACGAAGCGCGAGAAGAAGGTCATCGCCCGCGCCGTCACCGTCAACGCGGTGGATCAGGTGGACGCACCCCAGTTCCTCAACTGGTCGGAGCAGCCCATCACCTAGAGCCGCCAGGACCACTCGCCACGCATTGAGTACCCAGGCCGAGTCGCCCTGGTGGTCAAGCCTAAGGTGGGCGACTACTAGCTCCCCAAGACATTGATGGACGGCGGCAGCTCCATCAACATCCTATACCTGGACACTTTCAGGCGACTGCGGCTCCCGCAGTCGATGGTCGAGATGACCTACACCATGTTCCACGGCATCGTCCCCGGTCGGAAGGCGTACCCGATCGGCAAGGTCACGCTGCCAGTCACCTTCGGCACACCAGCAAACTTCCGCACCGAGCGGATCGTCTTCGAGCTGGTACCCTTCGACAGCCCCTACCACTGCGTCCTGGGGCGCCAGGCGTTCCCCAAGTTCATGGCAGTGCCCCACTACGTGTACAACGCGATGAAGCTCCCCGGGCCGTGCGGCGTCATCACCATCAACGGCGACCCCGACATGGCCGCCGAGTGCGAGGCCAAAGGAGTCGAACTCGCCGATGCCGTCATCGCGGAAGAGGCCAACCACGCCGACGAGCTCGCCAAGTACGCGAGAAGGGTCAACAATAACGACCCCACCATACTCAAGAAGCCCAATTCGAAGGGCGCCAACACCTCAGCCTTCGAGGCGACGACGCACACCCGCACCGTCAAGCTGGTCCCAGGCGACTCCAGCCAGACGGTGACGATCGGGACGGGCATGAGCCCAGCCTAGGAAGGCACGCTCATCGAGTTCCTCCGTGAGAACAGGGACATCTTCGCATGGAAGCCCTCTGACATGCCTGGTGTCCCTAGGGAACTTGCTGAGCACAAACTAAACGCCGACCCCAAAGTGCGACGTTAAGCAGTCGCTCCGGCCCTTCAATGAAGAGCGCCGCCGAGCTATCGCCGAGGAGGTGCAGCGTCTACTCGCTGCAGGCTTTATCTGGCCAATCAAGTACTCCAAGTGGCTGGCAAACCCAGTCCTGGTCGAGAAGAAGAACGGGACCTGGAGGATGTGTATCGACTACACAAACTTAAACAGCGCCTGCCCGAAGGAGCAGCTCGTCCTCCCGCGGATCGACCAAATAATCGACTCCACCGCGGGCTCGGAGTCGCTGTGTTTCCTCGACGCCTACTCTGGGTACAACCAGATCAAAATGGCTGTTGAGGACGAGGAGAAGACGGCGTTCATCACGCCATTCGAAGCCTTCTGCTACACCGCCATGACCTTCGGCCTCAAGAACGCCGGGGTGACCTACCAGCGGTGCATGCAGGAGTGCCTCGCGAGCCAAATTGGCCGCAATATCCACGTCTACATTGACGACGTGGTCGTGAAGTCCGCTCGCCAGGGAAATCTATTCGCCGACCTGGCGGAAACATTCGCCAACCTGCGGAAATACAAGATAAAGCTCAACCCAGGCAAATGCACCTTCGGTGTACCAGCAGGGCAACTACTGGGCTACGTCGTCTCCAAGCGCGGGATCGAGGCGAACCCCACCAAAATCGACACGATCGCCCGACTCGGCAAACCTGAGTGTCTACGCGACATCCAGAAGCTGGTCGGGCGAGTCGCGGCTCTCAGCCGCTTCATCCCCCGACTGGGCGAAAAGGCGATGCCCCTATACCTCCTGATGCGAAAGAACCCCACCTTCCAGTGGGACAAGGAGGCGGATGACGCACTCCGCGACCTCAAGAAGGTGCTACTCGCAGCACCACTACTCGCCGCCCCCGTCGACAAAGAACCCATGCTGGTCTACGTCGTGGCTTCCGAGCACGTCGTCAGCGCCGTCATGGTCGTCAAGCGGCCGGAGGAAGGAAAGGATCGCCCGGTACAGCGACCGGTGTACTACATGATGGGTTTCGCGGCATAGTAAATCAAAATTTTCTACGGATGCGAACAGAGGGAAAGCCAAGATCTAATCTAGGAGATGCAAACAACGAGAGAGATTGGATTAGATCTTCATACCCTTGAAGATTCGCACAGCGGAACGTTCGTCGGAACATGGGTGATGTAGTCGTACTCGCTTCTCCTCCTCGCGATCCGATCCGATCTAGCACCACAAGTGGCGGTGCCTCCGTGAGATGCACACGTGCAGCACCTCGACGTCTCCTCCTTCCTCGGACCAGCAAGTATGGTGGAGAGCTGGATTGGATCTACAACACGACGGCGTGGTGTATATGGTGGAGAATTTCTGCAGCAGGGCTTCGCCTACAAACAGTCGGGAGGGAGAGAGGAAGGGCAGCAGGGCGGCTAGGGTTGGAGGGGAAGGTGTGTGGGGAGGGGGAGCCCCAGCCCTCTTTATATAGAGGGGGGCGGCCAGCCCTTGCCCCTCCTCCAAGCCTTGGGCCGGCGGCCAAGGGAGGGAGGAGTGGGGGGCAAGGACTCTCCCCCTTCTAGAAGCCCTAATTAGGGTTTCCCCTTGGATGGCCGGCTGGGCCCTATGGGGCCTTGTGCCCCTGGCCCAATGCGGCCAGGGCACTCCCTCATAGGCCCATGCACCCTCCCGACAGGTGGGACCACGTTGGTCCCCCTCCGGAAGGTTCTAGAAGCTTCCGGTACAATACAGATTAACCCGGAACAATTCCGAACTCCAAAAACTGCACTGCCTTATATGAATCTTATTCTCTGGACCATTCCGGAACTTCTCGTGATATCCCGGATCCCATCTGAGACTCCGAACAAAAACTCATAAAACAATTATCCAATCTATCCTAGCGTCGAGACACGTTAAGTGTGTGACCCTACGGGTTCGAGAATATGCAGACATGATCTTCTATCAATAATCAACAGCGGGGCCTGGAAACCCATATTGACTCCCACACATTCATCGATGATCATATCGGATGAACCACGATGCTAGGATTCAATCAATCCCATATATATTCCCTTCGTCTCGCGATATTTTACTTGCCCGAGATTCGATCGCCGGTACCGTCATACCTAGTTCAATCTCGTTCACAGCAAGTACTTTACTCGTTCCGTAATCCAATATCACTTTGTGATTAACTCCTTAACCACATGATTGCAAGCGGTGTTGATATCGATTACCGAGTGGGCCCGAAGTATATCTCTCCGACTTGGGAGGGACAAATTCCATCTCAATACATACAACCCAACAGATACTTTCCGATCACCTGAGAGACACCTTTATGATCACCCTCTCATAGGATGACGTTTGATGACCTCAAAGCTTTCTTCCGATACCAGGGAGTTGTATTATCTCATGGTCTAAGGAATACAATATTTGACATAAGAAAAGCTTCGCAAAGACGAACACGATGACACGATCTAATTGCTTCGCTTAGTTTGGGTCTGTCCACCATATCATTCTCCCAATGATATGATCTCATTATCAATTGACAACTCATGTCTATGGTTAGGAAACCTTAACCATCATTGATCAATGAGCTAGTCCATAGAGGCGTACTAGGGACACGGTGTTGTTCACAAACCACACAAGTATTAAAGTTTCCGCTTAATACAATTCTAGCATGGAATATAAACATTATCATGAACAAGAATTATAATAATAACATCTTTATTATTGCCTCTAGGGCATAATTCCAACACTACATCAGTGAGGTCCTCACCGAGTCGCGCCAGCGATACCCGCAATACCAGAAACTGGTATACACGGTCTTCAGAGCACAGCGGTGCCTGCCGCACTACTTCCAGGAGCACCCGATCACGGTCGTCTCCTCCGCACAGTTGCAGGACATCATCCGCAACCGTGAGGCGACCGGGCGAGTCGCCAAGTGGGCCGTCAAAATCGGCGTCCACAACATTAAGTATGAGCCACGAAAAGCGATCAAGTCGCAGGCCCTCGCGGACTTCATCGCCGAATGGGAAGAGGCCCAATAGCCAGAAAATATGCCATACCTCCACTACTGGAGCCTGCACTTCGACGGCTCCAAGAACGCATACGGCGCAGGAGCAGGGATCGTGCTGACTTCCCCGAAGGGCGACAAGCTACGCTACGTCCTCTGCCTCGACTTCACCCCCTACACCAATAACATGGCCGAGTACGAGGCACTACTCCACGGCATGTGAGCTGCCAAGGAGATGAACGTCAACCGCCTACGTTGCTACGGAGACTCCGACCTCGTCGCTGGGCAAGTCGCTGGTACTTGCGACGCCGTCTCCCCCACCATGGAGGCTTACCGTCAAGCAGTAGACAAGCTGGGAGGACACTTCGCAGGCTACTCCGTCGAGTGGATCGACAGGCGGAAGAACGAGGAGGCCGACACACTCTCTCGCATCGGGTCGGCTCGACTCGCACCACCCGCCGGCGTCTTCCTCGACACGATCACCAAGCCATCAGTCCTCCCCCAAGGGAGATCGACATCGGAGTTCCGCTGCAACCAGAGGCAGCCCTGGTCGCACTCATCGCCGAGCCAGACGACTGGACCAAGCCGTACATCGCCTACCTGGAGGCTGGCACTTTGCCGGCAGACGAGACCGACGCCAGGATGGTTGCACGTCGGTGCAAATCCTTCACCCTCATCGACGGCGAACTCCACAAGCGCAGCGTGACCGGCTTGTTCCAACGCTGCGTCCAACCTGCCGAAGGACGCAAGATCCTCCACGGCATCCACTCCGGCGATTGCGGCCACCACGTCGGAGCCCGCTCTCTGGTCGCAAAGGCCATGCGGCACGGCTTCTACTGGCCCACCGCACACGCCGACGCCGTCGACATCGTCCAGCGGTGCGCCGGCTGCCAGAAGTACGCCAACCAGACACATGTGCCAAGCTCAGCGCTCAAGACAATCCCCATCACCTGTCCATTCGCCGTGTGGGGTATGGACATGGTAGGCCCCTTCAAAAAGGCCCCCTCCGGCTTCACCCACCTCCTGGTCGCGGTCGACAAATTCACAAAATGGGTGGAGGCCAAGCCAGTCCGGAAATACAACGGGAACACCGCCACCAAATAGCATCATCACGGACAATGGCACCAACTTCGCCAAAGGAGCCATGGCCGAGTTCTGCGAGGAACACCACATCCGGCTCGACCTCGCGTCAGTCGCCCACCCAGAATCCAACGGCCAGGCGGAACGGGCCAACCAGAGCATCCTCCACGGCCTGAAGCCGCAGCTACAAGTACCACTCGAGCGCATCGTCGGGTGCTGGGTCGAGGAGCTACCCTCCGTCATCTGGGGCATCCGCACCTCGGTCAACAGGTCGACAGGGTTCACCCCCTTCTTCATGGTGTACGGCGTTGAGGCAGTCATGCCCACCGACCTTGAGCACGACTCGCCAAGGGTCGTCCACTACACGGAGGCTGCGAACAAACTCACACGACAGGATGGAGTCGACCAACTCGACGAGGCACGCGACCTAGCTCGCTCACGCACCGCCATCTACCAGCAAGGACTCCGCCGCTACCACAGCCGGCGGGTGAAAACTCGCACCTTCCAAGAAGGCGACCTGGTGCTACGCCTCATCCAGGACAAGAAGGGCATGCACAAGCTTCCCCCCCCATGGGAGGGACCATTCGCCATCGGGCGAGTACTCGGCAACGACGCCTACTACCTCACCGACGTCCGCGGGGACGGCAAGCTCGACGTCAAGCGACCATGGAATGTAAACCTCCTACGGAAGTTCTACTCCTAGAACCCCACATATGTATCCTCCAGTCGCTATGAAATAAAAAGAATTGGTTACCACAAATTGCGTCTACTCTCTGTGTCTTGTGCCACTCGCACTCGTAGTAACAGCATCAAGCTAACTACAGAAGTCAACCTCTGGTACAGCGATCGGCACGGCCAAGTAGTGCGCTACAAGGGCACTGGGTCACCCCACGTCTTGTAACGTCCACAAAAAACGCCTACCCAGAGCCCCATTGGAGTCGCCTAGCTCGACTGGCTCGACGAGCCAAGACAACTGCTTTCGCTTCTCACAGCGACCATGATCCTCCGCATCCTCGACATAGCGACTCGAACGGCCAAGTACCACGCTCGGGGACTGATGACCAGTTCAGCGTGAGCGGCTAGGGAAAACGCCAAGTACGAGAGCATGCCCAGGACTCGCCATGCGACTGACCCAACGGGCCAGGCAGGAGTGATGCGCTTATCCTAACGCGCCAAGTCCTCACCCACCCTAGAGTTGCGCCTAGAACAACCAAGTACCACGCTCGGGGACTCGGCTACCCGACCTCGTTCGCGCAAGGGAAAACGGTGAAGTACAGAGCACTCATGGGAGTCGCCTTGCGACTGGCTTTCCGAGTCCGGGCGAGTCGACGTCAATAACAAAACATTCAAAACCACAAACACATACTAAACGAGGTGAACCCCATAAAAAAGGGCGGACGCGCTCGGGGACTCGTTCAACCCTCAATCACAAACACACAACAATTCACAAAATACCATGATATCACATTATAGCAGATCACAATTGTCACAAAATACGAAATATGCCCAACGGCAGAACTGCTACTAACGCCCCAGGGCACAAAGTTTTACTCCGCAGGCTTCGATGTCGACTCGCCGCCACACCTGCGGTTGCGAATGAAGGGAGTATACGGATTTGACGGGTACGTCGTTAGCTCACCCACCATTGCTGCACGGAAGGGATGCTCGACCTTGAAGTCCCGGTGTTGCGGCTCGGGGTCGTTGGGCGCGACGATCGTCTTCTGATAAGGAAGGAGATCGCCCATCGCCCGGACGTGCTCGGAGTACTTCGCGGCACGGTCCGTCAGCTTCAGCACCTCGGCGATCTCCACCGAGCCCGTCGACGACGGATAGCCGCTCGTCACGTCATCCAGGTCGAAGTCCTCTGGGAAGTGGGCGAGTCCAAGGCTAAGCGTCGTTGCCGCCCCACGCCGGAATGCCAACCGCGTCATGAACTCGACGACCGACGGCGCCTTCTCCAAGTATTGCCACACCTCGACGAGGTCGCTGGGAATCACTTCTGTGGGCGACATCTCCTGAAGATACGCCCGTATACATGTCGCCAACAACGTGGCCGAGTCGACCAGCGTGGTTACACATTGCCGTGCGTCGAACGAGTTCGCCTCTTCCGCGCTATCGATGATCCGACCTGCGGACAGAAGGTGACAGTGAATACACCAAAGATTACACAATACATATGTTACAGGCAGAGGCAGGCACACTCACCAATCAAGGGTCGGGAGAGATCCGTGATGAAGCTCTGAAGAGAGGTGTAGTCATCTTGAAGCCCAGCAACAAGGGCGTCAGAAACCTTACGCTCCTCAGCGGAGGCTGTAACAGCAGCCTTGGCTCGCCCATCCGCCGAACTCGCCTCTTCCTTCGCCTCCTTCAGCTAGCGCTCAAGATTGGCGATCCGCTTTTCAGCCGAGCTCAACGCCGATTGAGCTTCCATCAGTTCACTCGCTGGGACAAGGCCCTGGCGGACCTCCTCTGCCTTCGCAGCAATCGCCTGGAGTCCCTTGTTCGCCTCTTGGACGGTGGCCAGCTCCTTCTCCGCGAGACGTTTTGCAGCAAGCTGGTCGGTTGACTCAAGCTGCAAACCCTATACACAAGTCATACAGTTAACAATAGCGAAAATCCTAAGTGCCCACCCGCTGAAATTCAGCGAGTACACACTCGGGGACTGGCAATCGAAAATCCTAATTGCCCACCCGCTGAAATTCAGCGAGTGCGCACTCGGGGACTGGCAATCAAAAATCCTAAGTGCCCACCCACTGAAATTCAGCGAGTGCGCACTCGGGGACTGGATGCGAGAAATAAAAACAAGATACTAAAAGAATCCGACCGCTGCAATTCAGCGGCCCGATCCTCGGGGACTGGACATACCTGGATGGCTGCGCCAAGCATACCATGAACCTGTATCACGTCCACGGATGCGAGAAGAGCCGACGTGTGTCCACGACGCTGCTCGACCTCCGTATCGGCGACCCCAGGTGCGCGGCTCGAGGGCGAGGTACCACTCGCTGTAGCCGCCCTGGCCATGAAGCGCGGGAAGGTTGCGATGGATGCGCCGGCACCAAAAGAGGCTGGCTCGGCTTCCCTGAACGTGGGAGCACCCTCCTTGATCGTCAAGGCCGCCTCCGCCACAGGGTCACTCGGAGCAACCGTCGTGTCGTCAGACACCGTGACGATATCGTTGCCCTTGGCCTTCTCGGCACTATCCGTGGGGGCAACGACCTCGTCAGCCTTCCTCTTCCGAGAGGGGTCTTCCTCGGCGACGACTGGCGGCACCTTGGCTACGGACGGGTGGCCTATCTTCTTAGTTCCAGTCCTGCAGATTGATCACATGAGTAAAGTGGTTTGAGTACAATGAAAAACAAAGACAGGTGAATAGAACTCACTTAGCGACTGGTAGAAATCGCAGCCCCGTGCGGATGCTGGCCGGCTTCTCCAGTTCAGGGCCCAGTTTACGACTGAGACCCATCTCCAGGACATCGTGCGCCCAAGACACAGACGGCTTCTTCGTTGTCGAGGCCGCGACAGGAGCCTCCGAAACATCTTCGGTGGGAGCCTCCCTGGGAGGTGATGCCGCCGCGACCGGAGCAACCCCCGACCCAGAGACTGGGGTGAATAGGGAAGGCATCGAGGCCAGAGGCGCCTCACTCAGGACAGCGACATCTGCCGCTGCCATCGTCTGTGGCGCCTCATCCTTGGCCAGGCTAGTGGCGTCGGAGCTGCTCGCCGAGCGAGGCGGAGATACCTATCTCGCTGGCTTTGTCTTCCTCTTCACAGGGGCCTTCATCTCCTTCTTCTTCTTCTTCTTCGACGGAGTGGCTTGGCGACGTGAGGTGGTTTCAGGAAGTTCGTCGTCGTCATCATCATGACGCTCGAGGCTTCTGCTCGCCTTGAGCTCGCGCTGACGCTGCCCGCGAGTTTTGCGAACCAGCGGGGCGACCTCTTCCTCGGACTCGTCGTCGTCGTCGCTCCTGTCGCTCTCGATGCCGCCTTTGGCGGGAGGCGACTCGCCCCCGTCCCGGACGGACGAGCTCGAGTTCTCGTCGTCTGCAGGCGGAAGCCACCCTTCCACCACTTGAAATAGCTGCAATGAGCATGAGACAGTATTAGAATGACCACGACTGCATTAACTGCGACTGCGAATGATGTAA
This sequence comes from Avena sativa, assembly GCA_916181665.1. Classification (NCBI taxonomy): domain Eukaryota; kingdom Viridiplantae; phylum Streptophyta; class Magnoliopsida; order Poales; family Poaceae; genus Avena; species Avena sativa. The sequence goes on from OV702296.1 coordinate 255,406,336, forward strand.
ATTGACTTACTGTCGGGGCTGGATGCTTCACGGTGTAGGGGGCGACCCCGGCCTTCGCGTCCAGGTACACCGCCTGGGTGATCTTCTTCAGCGCCGGAATATAATCCTCGAGCTTCCACTCGGCGAGGCAGGATTTCGTCGAGTCCTCCCGGCCCGTGTACTCGTACATGTAGTGGTCACGTCGGGCCAGGGAAACGAGTCGCCGCTCGAGCCAGCAGTTGTATAAGTTGATGGTCTGCAGACCCTTCTTCTTTAGGCCGCGGATGGTTTGGAGCATCTCATCCACGACCATCCGCTGGTCCGTTGGGAGCTTGCCGACTTGGAGTCGACGCGGTTCAGGCCGGTCGGCTGAGTATCTTGGGATCGCCACCTCGCCCTCCGGAGTCGCCTCGGTGACGTAAAACCAAGACTTCTTCCACTCGCTTGCCGCCTTGGCCGGCAGCATCAAATCAAAAAATGAAGCCTTCGACTTCAGTTGAAACGTCAGGCTGCCCGCGACAAGCATTGGGCCGCCCGCTTCTTCACGACTGATCCTCCCGTGGAACAGATCTTGCCACAGGGGGAAGTAAGGCCTGCAGCCCAGGTAGCACTCGCAGAACGCCACGAAGATGGCGAGATGCTCGATGTTGTATGGGCCCAGGTCCGACGGCTGGATCCCGTAGAAGGCGCAGAACCGCCGGAAGAAATGGGATGTGGGGAATCCCAGCCCCCGTTCCAGGTGGCTGGTGAAGCAGACGAACTCTCCCTCGCGCGGGTCCGGAGTCACCTCTCCGGCCGTGGGGATGCGCCATCTACCGGCGCGCAGGATCCCGGGCTTCCTCGAAGGACGCCAGGAGTGCTCTTGTACACTTGGACCTGCCCCATGGTTCGGTGGAGGGGGGCCATTGGCGAAAAGGTTTGAGGAGGTCGGAGGATTTGGGATCGGCTGGATCGCGATGCGGAGGAGAACAGAGATGCGCGCAATTGGAGGAAATGACGAGGGGGTGGTTTTCTGATCGCCTACCATTCCCTTTATATAGCGGTTGTTACCCGCCAAAACAGGAAGCCGTTACTATGCGGTGATTACGCCAAAAGTTACCGTTGGATTACCCCAACAGCTAGTTTTGACTGCGTTTGACGGTCCAACTTCAGCCACTCGGCTCGCTGACCCGATCACTACAACAGTGATTGAATATTTCGCCCACTCGACTCGCCAAAGCTGCGACCAGAATGACTAGTTTCCTCCTTTATTCAGGAGCCCGCCGCCGATTCGACTGGATGTCTTCTTTGAAGTCGTATGCTCCGACTGCCAGCAACCACCTACGCCCAATCAACGACGGCCTCGGGGACTACTAATGGGGATATGCCTATCGGGGTATACCCAGCAGGACGTTTCCGACTGGCCCAGGAACTGGCGGGTGGGCCTGCAAGACGGCGACTGGACCAAGCCCTGGCGTGGATCCAAGCGACTGGAAGCTGAAGGCCCAGGAGAGTAGATAGGCCCAGTCAGATTAGGTTAAACGAGTACTGAAGCCTTAACTGATTCGGTTAAGATATGTAAACCCTAGGGGGAGGTGACTCTATATAAACCTCCCTACAGGGCGTGTAGAGGCACGTTCCATCATACACCCAAGCGACTCGCCGCCTAGCCGTCGAGCTCGCCCATTGTACCTCCACCATAATACAATCTAGCAGGAGTAGGTCGTTACCCTCCGGGGGGCCGAACCTGGGTAAAACCCTGTGTCTCCGCCCTCATCTCGCACCGCAGATGGCTGGCCACCCTTGCCCTTCGTTCTACTACTCGCTGCCGATTGCAGCATCTGTCGTGACCATTCCCACGACAATCATGAATGAAGCAGACACCTTTCTCCCAACTCTGTCAATCAGTGGCATAAGATCATACACTGTGGGTTTAGTGGTGCCAAGAGGGAGCCCCAAATAAGTGAAAGGCATTTTGTCAATTGCACATCCCAACATATCTGCAATTTCCTTAGAGATGTTGTCAGCCAGATTTATTGGTATTAGGTGAGACTTATGAAAATTGATCTGTAGACCAGTAGAGACAGCATAATTGTGAAGAATCCCTTTCATTATTTGAATTTGATCTTTGTATGCTTGCATTATAATCAAAGTGTCATATGCATATTGAACAACTGGAAAATCCTGCCCAAAATCAGGGGAGAAAGGGGCCCTGAGGATGTTTTCTCTGAATGCATTATTGATTGCAGATTGTAGTAAATCAGCAGCAAGAACAAAAATTAGGGGGGACAAAGGGTCTCCTTGTCTAACACCTCTTTTGCAGTGAAATTGTCTCCCAGGTACTCCATTAAGCAAAACAGTAGACTTTCCAGTGCCAAAAATAATTTCAATCCATTTTAGCCATTTATCATCAAAACCCATCTGTTTCATAATTTTCATCATAGCCATATGATCAATGGTATCAAAGGCTTTGGCCAAATCCAACTTAAGTAAAATGATGTCTTTCATAGAAGCTTCACATTGATAAATAAATTCAAAGGCCCAAGCAAGGCAATCCTGAATGTTTCTGCCTTTTAAGAAACCATATTGATTTTTATGAATAATTTTCAGTATTACCTTCTGGAGTCTGTTAGCCAAAATTTTGGTGATCAGCTTCAAAACACAATTTAGTAGAGTGATTGGTCTGAAATCATTGACAGATTCAGGTGAACCTATCTTTGGAATGAGTGTAATATGACCCATATTTAAACTTTCTAGATTCAGATCTCCTTCATAAAATTGAAAGCATAAGGAATAGATGTCTTCCTTGATGATGTGCCAACAACTTTTTAGGAAGAAACCATTAAAACCATCTGGGCCTGGGGCTTTATCACTTGGCATTTCTTTCACCACCTTGTCAATTTCCTCCCTGGTAAATGGTATGGATAAAACTTCAAGGCCCTCAGTTGGAGTAATCAGATGTTGAAGATCAAATAGCATCTCAGGCTGAGTAGAAGTGCCCAATCTTTCTTTATAGACTTGATAAATAGCTTGCTCTTTGTTAGCATGCTCAGTGACAAAAGAACCATCTGAAAGTTTGAGGGAGGCAATATTGTTCTTTCTATATCTTTCAGTAGCAAAATTATGAAAGAAATTTGTGTTCTCATCTCCAAACTTTGTCCATCTAACTGTGCATTTTTTCTTCCAATAAGCATTTTGGTACTGTAATAGTCTTGCTATATGAGCTTTTAGAATTCTCCTGAAATTTGCTTCTTGACAGAACAAAGGTCTTCTATCCTCCAGATTATCAAGTTCAGAGAGAACTCTATTGGTATTTCCAATACAAGTGGACAACTTTGAAATTGATTTGCTCCAAAATTTCAAATCATATCTCAACTTTTTAAGCTTTGTATTAAGATTTGCAGCACTATTGGATTTATGAGTTGGTTTACTCCAACTTTCTGCTACAACTTCCAGAAATCCAGGATGAGCTACCCAAAAGTTTTCAAATCTAAAAATCCTACTGCCAGGGATCTTAGTCTAAATAGAGACCACACAGGGAGTGTGATCAGAGGTTGGTTTGCCTTGTGTTGAAACAACTGTGTTGGGAAAACTAGTTGTCTAGTGGATGGAAGTAAAAAACCAATCAAGCTGCTCCAACAGAGGATCTTGTTGCATGTTACTCCAGGTGTATTTTCTTCCTTTAATTGGCAATTCAGTGAGATGTTGCTCTCTAATGAAGTCATTGAAGATAAGCATGTCATTAACATTCCCCCCAAGCTTATTCCTATTTCTAGGGGACCTAATAAAATTAAAGTCACCCATTAAGATCCAGTCTTCATCATCAGGAATATTCACCTCAAACATCCATTCAATAAATTTCTCCCTCAATTCACCATTACAAGGGCCATAGATGTTAATTAAAGTCCAAGAATGTCCAGAATGGTTTGAAGTGAAATGAACAGAGAGAGCAAATTGTTCACAATGCATGACCATTCCAGGAAAAAATGAACTATTCCATATAATAATGAGGCCACCAGAAGCCCCACAGAAGGCACAAAGACAAACTCATCAAATCTTGCTGGACAGCAAGCTTTAATAAACTTCAGATCAAAAGCTTCCTTTTCTTATTTCTTGAAGGCAAATAACTGAACATCCACTTACATTAATAGCATTCATTAAGGCTAATTGTTTCTCTATAGCATTAATCCCTCTGATGTTTCAGCACAAAATAACCCATTGTTTAAGTAGTGACATTATTACAACTCAAAGGTAAAGAAATCAAAATAGAAATAGACAGGCACTAGGCACTGTCAACATTCTCCTTCTCCTGCCATCCTTCCATGAGCTTCAAAGGAGTAAGATCTTCCTGAGGAACACCACAAAGAGAAATTTCAATAGACTGGAGCACTGGGATTGGGGTTGCAAGAAGAGTCCTGTCAGAAATCATGTTAACATGGACAGAAGTTATCTGAGTCATATCAGTCTCCTCTATGACTTCAACAGCCTGTACTTCTAGAATCTTCCTTGGTTTCACTTTAGATTTAGTGTGCTTGGAGTCACAAATGATTTTAGGCTTAAAGCCCCTGTATCTAGTAGTCCTTGAGCTTCTTCTGACTTGGTTAGTAGAGATAGGTGTCCCAAAGGAAACCACTTCTGAATCATCAAGCACCGGAATCTTCCTTTTGGTGCCAGCTTGAGTAAAAGGTAACATACCAGAAGACACCAAATTTTTATCAAAGTTCATCACCTGCCCCTTCCTTGAATGAAGCAGTAGCTCCCATTCATCAACCAATTCAAACTGCATAAACTTTGGCAGAGAAAAAGAGATAGGAAGGAGCTTGGAATTATCCAGAGCAAAGTAGGGGAAAAAACTCCTTAAAGGCAGATTGAGCAAAGTTCCTTGCCATCCAAATTTTAGAACTGACATTCATTAGGTTGTCATTAACCAGAGCATAGTTAATGGATAAGGTGGTGTCAACTTGCATCAAATCTAAACCAGAAGAATTTCCATCAGATACATCAGATATACTATCATGCCAAGCATGCATAGGACTGTCCTGAACATTGGTGATTGGGGGTGGCACACCATCCTGAAAAGAAACCCCTTGTGCAGCTAGGATTTGCTGAAAGTTGATCAGAGGAGGGTTTGGAACTACTACAACATCATATTCCATTGGTGCAACAATATTCTCATCTTGTGCAGCATTATTATCAAAAAGTGCAGCAATCACCTGAGCAGGGACAAATTGTCCATGTTGATGAAACAGAGCAGCATTGTTCATACCTCCAATGTGCCCACCTTGAGCATTTCCACCTCCAGGCATCTGGTTCTGTTGATTCCAATTGTCAAGTTGTTGTTGGTAGAGTTGTTCAGCAGATAAACCTTCACCATGCATGGGATGGGGATTACCATCATCAGGTTCAGGATCTTCAGGAGGAGGCAGGATTTCAGGCAAATGGGCATTCCAGTTTGCACATCTGAGTAAAATAACAGGAACGGTCCAGGAGTGTCTGGCCCCACCAAGCTGATGAATAACCAAACTTTTGGGCATAAACTTAGGATGAACAATCCACACCTTGACCAACACAGACTTATCATCCCCTCTAGGATTATGCCACATAGACAACAGACCAAAATCCTGAACAGCACTATGAATATATTGGCTAGTCCGATAATCAAGGGGAAAAGCTAAGAATTATATCCAGGTTTCCCTGCCAAAAGCAGTAAGACGCATATTTCTGGCTTCATTGTGTTTCACAAAGGTGACAGTGGTAATTTCATCAATCTCAAAGGTTGTTCCTACTGTAGCATCCGCAATCAGGGTTTCAGTCATAGTAAAAATGCCAAGTCCTAAAGGATGATCATCAAAACGACTGACGAAAAGCTGAGACTCATTGAGATGATTCATCACCTGAACCCTATAGTCTTCTCTAAGCTGAATCGGAATAAATCTGTTGGTCTCAGCAATTACCTTTCGGTCATGCTGCAGGGGAGCTTCGGCTGGTACCACCATATGAGACCTCACCAAGCGATCCACTGGCCCCGGATCAATAGTCAAGCCATTGGGGAGAAAAGCTAAGGGATTCACACGGAAGTTGGCCATTGTTGTGGTGGAGAGAGAAACTTCGTCAGTCGGCGGAGAAGGAGATGAAGCGGCAGGAGAAGGGGGGTGAAACTCCAGGTGAAAAAACCAGCTGCTTCTTAACTACCCAGATATTCCGACCAGGAATATCGGCCTGATTGTTTAATGTTGATTTCTTTTTTTGCAAACCCTTCGTATCCTCTTTGGGCAATTCCTGGCCTAGTGGCCCAATAGATGACAATTCCAACAATGCCATCCCAAGATGCACTTACTCGCCAGGTGACCAGATATTAAGCATTTAACACACCATGGGATGTGCAGATTAGAACAATTCAAGCATTTATGGCCCAGAGCAATAATACACTCGCAACTTTCCTGGCAAGAATCCACAAGATGATCACGATCTCCACAATTTGAGTAACGTCCCAGAATTTCAAAAACCAGGGCTTTGTTAGGGACAAATTTCAAGTCCAAAGCATGCATGATGTCTTGGTCAGAGTAAAGAGCATGTCTCATATCTTCTATCTTCTCTAACGTGACAGGAGGCAGTTGCATGCAAAAATTACGTACAAACTTTGAACCAGTAAAAACTTCCTTATGATCACGTTCATGATCCATCAAAATAGGATCAGAGAAACTTCTAAAGAGCAGAGGCCTAGCCTGATCAGATCCAAACGAAGATATCACGGGAGGGCCTTGTTGATGAAAACCAAATTTAGCCAATTCATGTGATGAATCCGAATGATAATCTTGTGCAACACTTTTCTTGAGGAAGTCCAAATTTGGCTTAAACCGGACTGGATTAGTGGGAGAGATCCTCACATTATCATCAAAGGGCAAACCAGAAAACGAGTGATCATGTGTGAATCCAGAGATTTGAGGATGAGAACCCCGAAACAAACTGAAGTAACACACAAAATCAGGCCAGACTCTATCTCTCAAACCATAGATGAAGTGCCCCACTTTGTTTGAAGCAGCAGAGAACTGAAATCTTCGATCACTTAATTGAAAAACATTGAATCTAGCAGCAATTCCACCAATGCAACATTGAAGAGCAAGACCCACAGATTCAACATTCAGAGGAAAAGAGGCCGAGGAGAAGGAAACCACCAAGAAGAACTCATTGGCAGTCGAGGAAGGGAGGAAGTGAACCGTAGATCCAAAGCATCGACACACCTGATTAGCCAAAGCCTGGCCAGAAGAGAAATCCCAGTGGAGTAGGGTTTCCATTGCAGTGGAGAGGGAGAAAAAACCTAGATCGCCAAGGAATCGCCATTGGTGGGTGGGTGGGTGGGAGAGTCGCCATTGCAGTCATTTTTTTTGATCGCCAAGGATAAAATCAATCTTTTCTTTTTTGGCTTCCTTAGAAACATCATTGAATTCTTTTAGTAAAGTTTCAAGGATAAATTCTCTCTTTTCAGCATCCTTCTCTTATTTTAGTTTGAGAAACAAAATTTTCATCATGGGGTTAAGGTTAGCAAACCTAGCCTCTAACATATGAACTAAAGAAGCTGCAGCAATTTCATAATTAGGAGCAAGTTCTGCTATAGATCTATCCTCAATATCCTCATGTTTGCTAACATGATTAAAGAATTCTTCAATATTTTATTTCCCAATTATGGAGCCACTTCCTAATGAAAGGTCTTTCAGGGTGAACTTGGGGATCAACATGGTGAGCTAGAGCAAGGTGAAAACTAGAGTGGGAACTAATTCTTTTGTGTTTTTTATAAGGGAAAGCAAATCAAACTAAACTAATTTTTTGGAGTTTTTGATAAAAAGAGGCAAACAAAACCAAGCAAAAGAAACTAAGCAAAACAAAAACAAAGTAAAGAGAATGTTGAGGAGGACTCCCCTTGAGAAGAAGTACTTAGCCTAGGTACACCGGAGACTCCGGTCCCAGTCCGGAGACTCCGGACCGGGCGATTCCTGGGCCTAACGGTTGGATTTCTAGGGACCTATTTAAGGGGCCCTTCTTCCCCAATGGTTCCCTAGATCTCTTGCAAGTTTTCCCCCACCATTGTTAACCTTTTAAAGCTTGCTACCCCCCTTCAATCCCTCCCTTGATTCTTACATATACTTTAGGGATTTGAAAGAGGAGATCTAGATCTACAATCCTACCAATCCATCTCTCCTCTAAGTGAGGGGAACATCTTGGGATCTAGATCTTGGAGTCTTTTGTGGATTTCCTCCTTTGTTCTTCCTCTCTTATGACCCCACAAGCTTTTGTAGCTTTGGTGGAATTTGGGAGAGAAGTATTTGAGCACTACTTGTGTTCTTGCCATTGCATTTGGTGCATCGGTTTGAGTTCTCCCCGGAGGATTTGGTGAGTGAAAGTTGAGAAGCTTTTTACTCTTGGGTTCTTGGAATCCTAGACGGTTTGTTGGTGTTCCAGGTTGTGGCTTGGTGGCGTTTGTTGGGAGCCTCCAATTAAGTTGTGGAGAAGTGCCCCAACCTTGTGAGAGGTTCCAGTTTGCCACCGACAAGTGCACCGATAGTGGAAGTGTGGATCGATCCCATTAGGGTGAGATTCACCAGAGAATAAGGGAGGCCTTTTGTGGCGTTGGTGGTTTGATACCAATCCCTCTCCAAACGAGATGTACTCCATGTTGGGAGGAACTCGGTAAAATATCATTGTTCCCGCGTGCCTCGGTTATCTCTATACCCGAGCTCTTTACTTATGCACTTTACATTGTGATAGACTTCGTGCTTGAAGTAATATATATCTTGCTATCACTTTGTTGCTTGTATTGCTTAGCATAAGTTGTTGGTGCACATAGGTAAACCTTAGTTATTCTAGGTTGTGCTTTACAAATTAAACACTAGTTTTATTCCGCCTTTGTTGAGCCACTCTAGGAAAAGTTTTAATCGCCTATTCACCCCCCCTCTAGGCGACATCTGTATCCTTTCACAGTGGAAGATGTATCAATGGTAAAGATTGGACCGGGGTCCATAGTTCACTAGAGGTGTTCTCCTTAAATAAACAAACATGGCATGCTGGGTAAACAAATTACAGTAGGGCAATTGACAGAACTGAGCAAGGCATAACAATGCAATACTAGACATCAAGATCCTATGAGATTCGATTGGGCAATACAACAAGATACATAGACCGCCATCCAACTGCATCTATGACTTGAAATCCACCTTTGGGTTATCATACGAACCCCCTCCAGTATTAAGTTGCAAGCAACAGATCACTTCTTTAAGCAAAGTGTGTAAGGCAAACAATCCACTTGTTCCATGAACAAGAGACCGTTGTTTTCTTCCAAGTGGAAACAGCACATCTACAACCTTAGAGATTTCTGTCACTTCCCTTAGATTAAATAGAGGCATGAACCCACTATCGAGCATAAATACCCCCTCTTGGAGTCACTAGCAACTACTTGGCCAAGATAGCTACTAACAACGGAGAGCATGCAAGATCACAAACAACACAGACATGATAGAATCAATAAGACAAAACCATTAATCAATCTGACATAGTTATCTCAATATCCATCGGATCCCCGCAAACACAACATGCATGATTACAAATAGATGAGATCTTGATCATGAACGGAGCTCACAAGATCTAAACATGAAAGCACAAAGGAGGAGATACAACCATATAGCTACTACATGGACCCGTAGTCCAAGGTAGAACTACTCACGCTTCATACCGAAGGCTGGCATGATGAAGAAGAAGGCCTCCGGGATGATCTCCCCTCCGGCAGGGTGCTGGGAAGAGCTTCAGATCCCCCGATCTAGGGACGATGGTGGCGGCGGCTACAGACGGTTTCGTGGAATATTGATCGGGTACTTAGGGTTTAGGCATCGGGGGGTCTTTATAGGCGAAGAGGCGGGGCAGAGGGTTGCCAGGGCGGTTGCACCCCCCCTCCCCCCCCCCCCCGCCCAGGCGCGGGGTGGGCCCACCCATGCGGACAGGGGGTGTGGCCCCTAGTGACTCCCCTCCACCTCGTATTCCGGCTTCGTGTTCCCCACGGTAAAATATTGACTTTGGCTTTTGTCCCATCCAATTCCGAGAATATTGATTTTATGCCTTTCTGGAACCAAAAACAGAAGAAAACAGGCAACTGGCACTATGGCATCTTGTTAATAAGTTAGTACCAAAAAACATATAAAAACACCTCAAAGTGTAGACAAAGCAAAGAAAAGTAGATACTAAACAAGCATGGACCACCAAAAATTATAGATACGTTTCCGACATATTAATGGTGTTGATGGCGACGATCTCCCCTCTCCGGAAAGGAATTTCCTCGGCAGAAATCTGTCTGCTAGAGAGCTCTTTCTCTCTCGGTGTTTTCCGCCCCGCAGAGGCGGCGGAATCTTTCTGTGGTTGCTCCCTATGTATTAGGGTTTCGAGGAGAAGATATAGGCGAGAGGGCGGAGCCAGAGGTGGGCCAGGGTGGCCACACCCCTGTAGGCGTGGCCTAGGCTGGCCCGACTCTAGGGGGTGTGGGCCCCCTGTGGCCCAACTCCGTCTCCCCTTCTGGCTTCCTTAGTCTTCTAGGAAATATAATTTCCTATAGTTTTCTGGTATTTTTCTGATCTTTGCGAAATTGCATCAAAACACCAATTTTTCCATCAGAATCCTGACTCCAGTAGTTCATCCTCCAAGAATCATCCAACATGCAAAAACAGATGAAAATACATAAGTAACACCACTTAATATGAAATATATCAATGAATAGAGGCAAACTATGATATAGAATGGTGATGCAAATTGGACGTATCAATGATTATGGCCATTATTGCTCTCTTAGTTGGTCGTTCCCAGTCTTTTGCTAGCCTCCACTTGTACTGAGTATGAGCTCTACTCGTGCATCCAATTCCCAAGAAACCAAGTTATTCCAAAGAGTCCACTATAAACTCCTATGCATGGTGTGTTACACTATTCCAAGTATATTCATGTGTTTATTTATCTTACAAATTAAACTTTTGTTATGTGAAAATTAGTGATTAAAGTTCTCATGAACTTGATAGCACACTTTACTTTCTTGCACTTAATAAACTTGAACCATGGTGTCATCTATGTTGCTTATATGCTTGCAAATTATAAGTTGAGGGTTAGCAGAACCATGTTGTCATGGGGAACACTTTCAACACTTATAAATATATATCCAGTTGATATCATGATCTTTTGTTTATGGATGTTGGTGGTGTGAAATAAAAGGGGAGCTTGTAAGTCCATGGAGTATTATATATGTGTTAGAGAAACGCCTGGGCGGCTAGCCTAAGCCATGCCTAATCATGGTGGAAATTTGCAGCATAACCATAGTGAGCAATCTATGAAGCATATTTAGAAAAAAAAATAGAAAATAAGAGAATAAAAAATAAAAAAAGCACCATACTCATGGTATATAAAAAGATCGTTGAGATGCTGATTGTCTGTTGCCTTGTCATTTTGATATGGGATATCTCCTGTGTCATGGGGCAAGGGGTACCCCGTTGGCAGTTCTCTATGATACACATATACTTACAATGACAAGAACTTGCTTGTTACTAAATTTGAGTAGCATGAGGAACGGCCCTCATACTCAAGGGACATGAGATTTCCAACTTATGATCTGTCAAGCATTTACCTCATATTTGTTTCACTTTAACCTTAATCACTTCAAGATGCTTATGATAGGGGCAATGAGATCTCAAAGCTAATAAGTACCATAATTTTTGGAAGCTCTTTATGAAACTTGAAATTCCTACTTCCCTCTGTGAAGGGCCTTTCTTTTTACTTTTATGTTGAGTCTCCATCTTCTACCTTTATGCACCAATTAGGAGAGCATAGTTGTCATTCTTAGTTTAATCTGCATTGTCCCAAAACTTGTTGATTAATTCATAACTTTGATATTGCTTGTTCTTAAATTATTTGTATCTAGTCACCATTATGAACTTTGAAGGTGTCCTATGCATTTATGTGTTGCTATACCATGAAGGACAAGCTGAATACCACTTTTGCTATGTTTTATATATGTGAAACAAACAAATGTCTTTCAATGCATTGTTATTCATGATCTTTTGCTTGTATTACCTTTCATGTTACAACATAGTTACTATGTCTTATTTTTAGAAATATATCTTTCATGCTCATGTTTAGAGTACTTTGATCCCAGCTATCAATGCTTTATAAATACCTTGATCAAGATTGTGATGGTGCATATCACCTCAAAAATTATTGTTTTTATCACTTGCCTACTGGAGGACGAGTAGGAGTTAAGCTTGGGGATGCTTCATACGTCATAAACGTATCTATAATTTTTTATGATCCATGCTTGTTTTATACCAACTATCTTATGTTTTGTCTACACTTTGAGGTATTTTTATACATTTTATGGAACTAACCTATTGACAAGATGTCGGAGTGCCAGTCGCCTGTTTTTTCTTGTTTTTGGTTTCAGAAAATTTAGTAAAGAAATATTCTCGGAATTGGACAAAACAAAAGCCAAAGTCAATATTTTACCAGAGCGAAGATGGAGTCTAGAGGGGAGACGAAGTGGGGCCACGAGGTGGCCACACCTAGGGCGGGCGCGGCCACCCCCTAGGGCGCGCCGCCCTATGGTGTGGCCCCCTCGGGCATCCACCGACCTTGCCACTTTGCCTATAAAAACATCTGGAGGCAGAAACCCTAAGCACCCGATCAAAATTCCACGAAACAGCCTGTAGCCGCTGCCACCATCATCCCTAGATCGAGGGGTCTGAAGCTCTTCCCGGTACCCTGCCGGAGCAGAGAGATCATCCCAGAGGCCTTATTCATCGCCATGCCTGCCTCCGGAGTGATGCGTGAGTAGTTCACCCTTGGACTATGGGTCCATAGCAGTAGCTAGATGGTTGTTTCTCCTCCTTTGTGCTATCATGTTTAGATCTTGTGAGCTCTGTTCATGATCAAGATCATCTATTTGTAATCCTACATGTTTGTGTTTGTTGGGATCCGATGGATATTGAGTATTATGTTCAAGATTGATTATTGATTCTATCATGTTTGTGTTATTTGTGATATTGCATGCTCTCCGTTGTTAGTAGATGCTTTGGCCAAGTAGATGCTTGCAAATCCAAGAGGGGGTATTTATGCTCGATAGTAGGTTCATGCCTCTAGTAATCTGGGGAAGTGACAGAAATCTCTAAGGTTGTGGTGTGTTGTTGCTACTAGGGAGAAAACAACAATCCTTTGCCCAAGGGCAATTGTATTGTTTACTTTACACACTTTACTTAATGAAATTGTCGGTTGCTTACAACTTAATACTTGAAGGGGTTCGGATGATAACCTAAAGGTGTATTATTAGTCATAGATGCAGTTGGATTACGGTCTATGTATTATGTTGTAACGCCCAAAAGAATCTCATAGAAATCATCATGACTTGTACATGCATATTTATGCATTTTCAATCTATCATTTCCCAACTGTAATTTGTTCACCCAACATGCTATTTATCTTATAGAGAAACACCTCTAGTGAACTGTGGACCCCGGTCCATTCCTTTACCATTGATATACCATCTATTGTTTACCTTTTACTGTTTACTTTCTGCAAGCAATTACTATCTTCCACAATATATGTTTAATCATTTATTTTTAGCAAAACCAGTGAGATTGACAACCTCACTGTAAGTTGAGGCAAAGTTCTTTGGTTGTGTTGTGCAGGTTCCAAGTTGCTAGCAACACCTTGGAGTTGTTTCCTTACAACTACTGGTTCGATAACCTTGGTTTCATAACTGAGAGAAACTTGCTGCTGTGCTCATCATACCTTCCTCTTGGGGTTCCCAACGAGCTCTACATATCTGAGCCATCACTTAGACTCTTCTGACTTTGAAGACTATCTCATTAATTAGAGATGGTAAAACTAGCTTCAATAATGCTTTAGAACATACGAATGTCTTAGCTAGCTATTGCATGTTACTGGTATGACCAATGTTGTATCCTGATGTTTTGTTATTTGATATTGCTTCTATATTCAATAATTGTTGATGATTTTTTTAATTTTCAAATTATGATAGTAGTGTTTTATCCCGGATAAACGCCACCATTATATCTTTTACTAGTGGCATGGCGACGCATGCCATTAATGAGTGAGTTACTGGTAGTGTGTGGTATCCCATGCCACCAGTAAATTTTACTAGTGGCGAGCTATAGGTGGCGTGCTGACTCAACACCACCAGTAGTGTTTTCCACATGCCACCAATAGCCATTTTCCTTTTGTAGCTTGTTAGCTATAGTGTAAGATTAATCCTTGGTTGATTTTAGTTACTGGGCTAAAATGTGTCTATGTGATCCTTGCTAGCATAATGTTCATGCCATGGTGCCTCAACTGAGTGTGCACGCGTGTGTTAACATGCTTAGCATATTTGTAAGTGCATATTGTATAGTGATCTAATCATGTGAAAACATGATCTAGTGGTCCTAGTGAAACTTTGAAAGAACATTAATTAGTTTTGGTGTTCGTTAACAACTCGAGGATCGTTTTAAAGTGTGCTCGTGTTTCCAGGTTAATATACTGAAAAGATAAAAGTCCATGGCTTAATAGAAAAACCCTGGCAGAAACAAAAGTTTCCTAGAGATTCCAAACCGGAGTCTCCGGTGTGTAGACGCGGAGTCTCTGGTGTGGGCTAGAGTTCCGCCTCAAATCTCCGGAGTGGATTCCATAAGATGCACAGGGACAGTCAGAGAGGGGTTCCGGAGATGGTCTGGAGACATACCGGAGTCTCCGTTGTATATGGCAGACCGGAATCTCCGGTGGGCAAAATCCAGAGTTTCCGGTGTGCCCCGGTACGGAGTTTTGGCAAAATCCCCAGAGAGAGTATCAAGACCAGGCCCAGGACATTCTGTATGGGGGTTCGGAGTTGGACCGGAGATGGACCAGAGTCTCCGTCCTGAGACCAATGCAGAGTAGAATTTTGAATCTCTAGACCACAATCTCCGGTGTGGAAAATCTCCAACGGGCGGAAAACGGTCTAAAGTTGTGAGGGCTATAAATAGAGGACCTCATCTCCTACCTCCAACTGATCATTTCAGAAAAGAAAAACCCTAACCCTAGAGCCACCAAATCAACAAGATCTCCCCCTCCAACCATCCAAAGTCCTTGATCTTTGGAGAATCGAAGGAGGAGGCCTTGATCTACAGCTTCACCAAGAGAGATCTTCATTTCCCCCTCATTCACTTGAGGGCACCTTTCTCTAGTGTTTCATTGGAAACCCTAGTTCTTGATTTGGTTCTTACAAGCTTATCTTTGATTGTTTTGACAGCTTGCTTGCATTCGGGAGCCTCCAATTCAGTTGTGGATGTGTGCCTCGAACTTGTTGTAAAGGTGTCGGCTTCCACCTCAAAGGTTTCCGATATAGTGGAAGAGTGAATCGATCCCCTTGGGGTGGGGTTCACCGGAGAACAAGGGAGGCCTTTCGTGGTGTTGGTGGTTTGAAACCACCCCCACTCCAAACGCGGACGTACTTCCCCTTAAAAGGAAGAAACTGCAGGAAATCATCATTGTGTCTCCGTGTTCTCCACTTTGGTTACTTCTATCCTTTACCGCACTTTACTTATATCGTGGTATTACTTAGTGGTTTGTGCTAGGGTGACATATAGGGAAATTCATCTTAGTTGCATATCTAGAGAATTTACCTTTTGTGTCAAAACCTAAATTGAAAAAGAGTAAAATCTTAAGTAGCACATATTCACCCCCACCCCCACCCTCTAGGTGCCCATACAATCCTTTCAAACTTCATCTGATTGAGTTGATCCGTTTGATCAATCTCTTGCTTCAAATCATTTTCCTTTTATCTTGGAGTAGATCATGTGATCACTCTGATGCATCTTAGTATGAACAACTACTATATAAAATCTAGCAGTCAACCTGTTGTTGATGAGTAGCTTGTTCTTCTGGATGATGAACAACCTTCTTCTTGTGGTCAGCCTGCTCCTCGTAGCTGCTTCACATGATTCCTTGTGTTTTTTAATATAATTGATGCTTCCTAGTTTATGAGGAGTCTTGTTCTCTCTGGTGATGGATCACTGAGCTTGTGAGTTGTGATATTTTCCCATGGTTGATTTCTCCTTATATAGTACTTCTGAATCAATCCTATGTTGACACATAGATAACTTACATGTCCTTGTATGCTGCTTGGAAATTTGGGAATTGACTGTAATGTTTGGCATCATGTCATGGTCCATAGTTTTTGTTCGCATGTTGGTTTGGAGATATTTATCTACCTTGGCAAGTCAGTTGGTGATGTTTATCTAGTCATGTGGCTTATTTTGTTTCTGTTAAGTGGATTCTGCGAATATTTTCTTGTCTTTCAGCTAGAGATTTTATAAGTGAGGTGGATTCAATTAATTTTTGTTGGCTATTAATCCTATTGACCAATTATGTCAATGTGTATTACTTTGATTTATTACTTTTATTTTCTTTTTAAGAATTCGATTTAGATTTGAGGGTTAGTTGCCTAATGTTAAAGTTTGTGATAAAATCTTACACCTAGCCTCCATTTAAATTGTTGCCTTTGTGTTGCATATTGTTTCATGTTGTTTCCCACTGTTTCCTACTATTGCTTTCAAGATTCTGATCAAAGCAATCTTTCCATGTTGCATTATTGCCCCTATTACTTGACCATATCTTTATGATCCCAATGTTGCCCTTTTGAAACATGCCCTATGATCTTGTTAGGGATTTCAAGAGTTCTTCCTATAATTTTTTCATTCAATTCTGACAATGATTGCTTCAGGAGCAAACGTTTTAACATGACCCACATGTTCTTTTTTCTTCGCCTTTTTTCAGGCATCAAGAAGAAGAAGATAAGGAGAATAGAAGTGTAGTTGTAGAATTTTGTAGCTTTGTATAGGTTTTTTATCTTCTTATAATTTTATGATTCATTTTATCCTTGTAATAAATCTTATAAAATTCTATTATTAATAAGAGTATTCATGTGATCCTTTGAGTATTTTTCTTGTATCTTCTTGTATTTATTTATGATAATTTTGAAGATTTGTATTTAATTTCAAATGTAATATTCAAACTCCATTCTAAATTAAAATTCTTATATTTGAAACTAATGTGATTGATGTATATTGTTAATTTCATCTTGCTAGAAATGAGTCCAAAACTAATAATTAAATGTTCATTTTAGTTCAAATTATTGCCAAGTTTTTTAAATGCATAAAAATCATCTTGAAATCCATAATACTCTTGTGATGATCTAACTCTAAGTCATCAAGTAAAATGAAATCTCAATCACCTCACCTTTTGAATTTAGAAGTTCAAAAATTTCCCACTTTTTCATATGTATGCTATTCAAATGCATGATTCCTGACTCCACCCTTTTGTGTTCCTAATTCTTTGGGATGTTGCATAAGCCATAAGAACTATCTTGTTGGGAAGGTGTGAGAGTGAGTCCATAGCGAGCCGCCTCCACAACATCTCTAGATCGAGGAGAGTGTGAGAGAGTGTGTTTTAGGGTTTTTCTGAGGGTTATTGGGCAACATATAATGACATGCTCACATCGGTAATGATTGATCTTGTATCCCCATTTTCTTAGTCCCACGGCACAAGCAAGACATCTAAATGCGCGTAGCCCATGTGGCATGCCAACATCGTCCCACATTATTGACTGCTACTGATGTGGTGTGCATCGTAGTTGCTCACTTCTGGTGTGCCTGGTCGCTCGTGCAACTTTGTATTGATTATGTGAAATGTGAGACTGATGTCCCATGGGGGTGTCCTTAGGATACTTTGGATATGTATGAGGTTCTTAATGCAGTGGTCAATCGGTATGGATGACAGTCTAGCGATAGGATTCGTAATGCATAAGTGTTATATGTAGACTCTTTTGCAGTTAGCATAGCTATTTAAGACTTTATGATCTTTGTAACAGACGGTTGATGCGGGTTATCCCTCCTTTTCGAAAATGTCCAGTGACATAAAATTAATTTTTATTTGGCGCCATGTCCTTACCTTCCCAAACAACAATGCCTAAGGACGACCACCGCATATTTGTAGTAAGATAGTTCATCATGGCGGAAAACATAGATTTTTCAAGCTTGAAAATAAACTTCCTTTGGATTAAACTCGGTATATATGCATCCTAAGGGGAGAGAATAAATGTATCAATCTCATCTCATATCGCAACTCATACTATTTTTTATACAAATCTTGAGTCTGGATGCCGCGCGCACAATTACCAGCTGTATACATTCGAATGCATATATATATGCTCCCTCGTTTTTTATGTAGTACTAGTTTTGTCCTAAGTCAAACTATTTAAGTTTGATCAAGTCTTTAGAAAAATGTGTCAACATATAGAACATGAATTTTGTTTTATTACAGTTAATCATAAATTTGGGTACTCCCTCCGACCCATATTAGTTGACTCCAATTTAGACGTATCTTGACCAGTTTTAGTGATAGATACATCCGTATTTGAGTCAAGTAATATGAGTCGGAGGGAGTACTATATAGATTTAACGATGTGAATATTTTAAAAAATTTATATAAATTTGGTCGAACTTGAAGCAGTTTGACTTAGGACAAATCCGAAAGACAAAGACGCGATATGTCTTCGCTCTTCGTGGATAGAGAAACTCTATACTTATCTATTCTAAGGCTACCGCTACTCATCCCCAATTGCATGGAAGTACAGTCAAGTTCTATGTATCGTTGCCGGAGACCATAGCTCTTAGATTCGTAATGGTTTCCTGCAGTAATTTCAGTTGGTTTCCACGATTATGTGGAAGGTTCAGAGTATCAAAGCTTAGGTGATGCAGCTTCAGCCAGTAACGTGACAGATACCATCCTGCACGCTGCCGCACGATTTAGTATAACCCATTGCCTGAAATTTGCGTATCCTTCTGTCTGAACTTCCTTTTTTTTGCGATGTCAATTGTCTGAAGTTGTGTAATCGGTTTTGGAAATTGACTTACCAATTCCAAGAATGCTTCAACCCCTTATCAGTTATGTCTCTATCGCAAAGATGATTCTATCTTCATGTGCAAAAGATGAACTTACAGAAATAGCAAAGCTGGCAGTTTAGTGTTTAAGAAAACATGGGACAGGCCATGAACACCTCGATGCATTTCAACCAGACACAAGCCAACCCACATACATACCTGTGCTTAATAATAATTTGCACAGTGTGAAACACCAGCAGCTAGCCAACAATAATAATAGTTAACCATCAGAGGCAAAAGTAGCAAGCAAGAGCAGACACGGTACAACCACTGCTACCACCAGCAGCCACAGCTAGTTTGAACCAAGTGACCTGGCATCCCCCGTCTCACTGAAGCACGAGGCAGCCTTCCGGTATGTGTGAAGAGGCTACTCGGACTGAAGATGGCGGCGCATGAGGAGACTCCTCAGTGGCTTCCTCCTCTTCATCAGATTCAGTGAGGCCAGCGGCCTGAAAGATGCAGGCCTTCACCTCCTCAAATCGCTCCTCTGACAGGGACACCTCCGCAAGAAGCCTCCAAGCTGAAACTTCCGATGCCTCCTCAAAGTCCGTCCTCCGTTTCAGAACAATGTGCCCACTGATCTCCCATACCGCCGGGTTCACCTGAGTGTCCAGCAGATCCTGGCTCACTTCACCCAGAGCCTGCTTCTCAGCATAGCACTGCATTTGCAACAGGAAAAAGGTTAGGAAACATCAGGGCGCCGGAAACACACCATACATTGCGAGGCAACATCCAACAGCATTACTCAATTAATATGGCAGTGGTCTAATTTAATGAAGAACACTAGGTATATGGTGTTTCATAAAAAAATAAACTACAAAAAGTGTTATCATGTTTGCAGAAAAATCTACCTTGAGAATGCATTTCTTGCTAGATAAATTATGGAGTTATGCATGCCGATATCAGGAAATGTTCATAGCCAAGAGTGAAAGTGTGTGATTTTGCTGTGGCAATTACCTGAGGGAAGAGGAAGATCCTTCTGCCGGAATCAGAGATGAGGACATTGAAAGGAACATTGTTGTCCTGGAGCCAAATGCAAGCGTTGGAAACCACATCAGCCAAATCCTTCAGTGTGTTACCTCTCTCAAGCACCAGCCCTCTCACAGGAAAATTCATCAGTTTTGACACCTTCACTCCACTCTTCAGCACAGACTTGGCAAGGGGGATCTTCTTGGTAGGAGCCTTCTCAACAGGAAAAGGCACCGATAAATAGTATGCCTGTGGAGAAAAAAATAGATAGATCTTTGGGTTATCACCAGAACTATTAACTATGTTTACAGACAGCAGCTATGGAAGGACCAAACTCTTGGTTACACATTCAGAACAAAACACATATTTAGTTTCTCAAACGACGAAAAGTACCTGGAAGTGGAGGTGATTGATAGTGGCAAAGGCACCCAAGCTATTGTAACCAAGCCTAAAGTACGGGCTTGCAGCCTCAGCTGCCATGTGCAGTGCAAGCAGGAAGCTTTCAGGATCAATTTGCTGAGGCAGGCGGTCAAGAACACGGGGAATCAGAAGCACGTGACCATACTCAATAGGGCTCACCTGCAACCCATTAAAGTACTAGTGTTAGCATCGAGATACACAACCTGGAATAAAAGTAAATACTGGCTGAGAGATGTGTACATTGATTGCGACAACACTGGGAGCATGGTCACTCTCAGTGCTTGGGGCATCTGCAAGGAAATAACTGCTGTCGCCACCGCCATTCTCAAATCGGAACAGAACCTCCTCCTGGCCAACCTTGGTGAAGTTGAACTTGGCAGAATCGAATGGCTGGAGAACACAGTCAACGCGGAACTCAGTCGGGCGCTTCTTGAGGTGGCGGCCTTCATTGAGCTGTGCAACAAACCCAAGGTCGCCAGGAATCACCTTGGTCTCACAGGCTGTGACGTCATAACGGAATAGGCCTCGGGCCACCCTGTCCTCCCACTGATAAGAACAAAGTCAAAACACAAAAGTTCAACAACAAAACAACAACTACATAACAGAGAACCTAAAGAAAAGAATACTCGTTATGAGATGTTTAACTGGCCCATTTAATACAAATTTTCTAGATTTTTGTCCAGGTCAATACTGTATTTGTTATCTTTTGAGCAACAGAGCAAACACAAGAACTATATTCCAAACTCATTCCTAAAACCTTTTTTGCAATAACCAACTACTCTCTCCGATCTATAATAAGTGTCGCTCATCTAGTATAAAGTTTGTACTAGCTTAGTACAAAATGAGGGACACTTATTATGGATCGGAGGGAGTACTATTGATAAGAATGAATACTTAGAAGCAACCATACTAGATAAGAAGTTATATCAAAGATGAAGACAGTGCACTACATATCAAAAAGGCACAAGATCGTGTCACTAAATTGGTGATTTTTTCTCTATTTACCCACAAGATCAAGTACTCATTGTGTTTTTGGTTTGAGGAACCACCTCGACCTAGCATTGGTAGGTTCATCATGGGATCATCTCATAATTTTGGTGGGTAAGAACATTTTGGTACTTTCCCACTAACCTAATGCTTAAGAGGAATGAGGTGGCCATGGACCTACTGATTCTGTTCCTCAAACAAAACATAGTATAAATTTTATATTCTAAATCCATTGTAAAGAAAAGCAATCATTACAAGCTTTTATTCTGTCTGTAACAATGGCATAGGTTTTGACTTAAGCAGAATGTATAGCACATTCAAATACACCAAATTTAGCAATTTAATCACCTATGTCCAATTAGAAAGCAAAGCAAGACAGCTACAGAATTAGAATTTTAACTGCCAAAGGATATCTTAGCATGTTCACGAAAATCTTGCATGAGAATACAGAACAAAATGTGTATCGTATTTTTGTCCTAACATTACAGCAGTAAACCAAAGTTATGACAAACTTCCCTGACCTTCCTAGGAAACAAAAGGTACCAAAACACTACCACTACTGCTTTTAACAGAATAACTGTCAAGTGTCCGGCAGTTTCTTATAACAAATGAATACGCAAAGTTTGCTAGTGTTTTCCTTACCTGGGCGAGGAGCAGAGAATTGAGGAAGAACTCGGTAGGGAGTCCATCCTCCTGCGCAGGCTTCTTCGGGTTGGCCTTAAAAGCATAGAGGGGAAGCTTGGACGCTGCAAGTGGTAAACATAATGCTTAATTAATCAAAGATTCTTAAACCTGCAACTTCGTGGCAATAGAAAAGAACTTTGTTTTGGTTGTCTAGTTTAGAAAACACTTTGTTGGATCCCTGGGACAACGACAAAATACTTATTTTATTTTTTTGACAGAGACAAAATACTTATTTATATCTCAGTGTAGCAGAAGAAGCTCATATTATCGTTCCTATATTCAGTATATCTTAATCGTAAAGAAAATAAAAAATTGCAGCAGAGGAAACAAACTAAAGCAGATCCTAGAGCAATTCAATATTTTACACACAAAATTCTCAGCTATACTAACAAATTTGAGAAGGACAAGATCTGAGTTGCAAAACTAGATGTAAAAAAGTTCCCCATGAGAGGTGAGGCCATAATACGCACCAGGTAAGCAGCAGTCCCCGAGGCAGTTCCTGCCGCAGCCCCCGGCACCTTCCTCCTGGTAGTTGGACAGCACCGTCGGCACCCTCTTAATCGTGAGCTTCACCTCCATCTTCCTCCAAAATTGCTCTGCTGCTCGAACCCCCTCTGCTGTTTCTAGTGTGTATGTATGGGATGTTGTTAGCGATAACCTAGCGTGAGGTTAGCGGTCACCGCTGGGGCGCGGCGCAGTCAGAGGAGGAGGAGGCGACCGCCGCCGGCGAGGAAAAGGAGGTCGGAGGGGCTGCCCCCGGCCGAGGGGAGTGCGCCGCGTCCGCCGTGCGGCTCCACCTGCGCAGCGGGGGCGCCGCGCGCGGGTTCTGCCGCGGCAGCCGTGATGCCCGCCCGGAGAGACAACCCGGAGGGCGGGGGGTGGGGGCCGAGCGTCCCGGAAGGTACCGGAGGGCACCGAGGGAGGGGAGGGGAGGGGAAGGGAAGGGGGAACTTCCCTGCCCGGCTGCCCGCCTTCCTTCCTGGACGACGGCGGACGGAGGGGACGGCGGGGTGGGTATGTGGCTGGGCTGCGTCGGCGTGGCAGAGGAAGGCGGGGGTGGGTGCGGCCTTAAATAGAGGAAGGTGGGAGCAGAGCAGCGGGAAGGGAAGGTTTGTGCGGTGGACGCCGCGGCTGTGTGGCGCTGCTTTCGCCGCTCGCGATCGCGCGGCTGGTTTGGCTACTAGGACGTCCGATTCGCCCTCCGCCACAACACGACCACCGGTGCTGACTAGGATATAGTATGAAAAATAGGAGTAACAATTTTGTTCGTACTGTAGTAGTTTTCGGTCGATTTTGCAAGAAAAAAAACTAGATCTAGCAACATATATTGTACTTAGCAATGTAAACGGATCGGATCTGATCGAATCGGATGTTGTTATTATCATATCTTTTACCATATTTCTTTGGTGAATTCGGATCGGAGCGGATAATAGCCAGATACGAATTCGAATGCGGATTAGATTAAATTATGGATATAGAGCGGATTCGAAGCGGACTCAGAGCGGAAGAGGATAATTGAACAAATAAACATAGAAAAATAAAAATTTATTTAGTTTATCCAAAAAAAATGAAAAAAAAGCATGCAACACTAGATAGAAGTACTCCCTCCGTTTTAAAATATAAGATGTTTTAGGTTTATAAAGAAGATGAATCTAGACTTCTTTTAGTATGTAGATTCATCCCAAAATTGAGTGAACCTATATACTAAAACAAGTCTAGATTTATTTTCTTCACAAATCTAAAACATCTTATATTTTGAAACGGAGGGAGTAGCATAAAATTGCAAGATTGATAATAACATAGTATAACATGCATATGTAGTATGCATAGCTAGCCGATCCATTTACTACATTGTCTAGATATTGTGGTTGTGCTAAATTTATCGGATTATCCTATTTAAGTACCTCGGATAATCCGCATAGAACGTCGGATTATCCTTATCCGTCGGATATCATCAATACCATATCCGTCATCATATATTTCTAGACAGAGGGGTACATAACTTTAGCATAATTAAATCATAGAGGCCACCGGCTAGTGGGCCGGTCTACATAGAAAACTAATTTCTTGGAGCTTAATTTAAACCAAACGTGAGCATGCGGATACATCGGTCTGCAAAATCAATCACTAGGAGAGCAAGATAAAGTTAGGCCCATAGAAATACCATGACTGCAATTCAATCGGCTTTAGTTATATATATCATGAGCTTTTGACGCTAAACAATCAATACATATTGATGAGCTTATGGATATGATTAGAAAAAAATGCATTGTGTACCTGATGTCAGGGGGACTTTTTCCAGATCGATATCAAGGCGCATCTGGCAGGCTTTGTCGCCTTGCCGATACGCATAGGCATCGGTAGCGGTCCTGTTTATAGTGCTCGAGTTCACAGAGCTGGTGCACAGCGTCGTCGAGATTGCGATCCTACTTGACGTTGTAGCCGTTCCTGTTGAACTCAATAAACAAAAGCAAGTAGAACGCTGCTTGCTTTGCGTCGCTAATAGAAACGTGGCGTTTTGTTGATCCAGAAAAAGGGCTTTAACACTGGTTTTTCTACGAACCGGTGTTAAAGGAGGCCGTACCAGCGTGGCCCCTGGGGCAAAAAGGAGCCCCCTTTAACACCGGTTCGTGCCACGAACCGGTGTTAAAGGACCCTGCAACAGTGGTCCGCGCAGCCCCCCTCCCCCCCTCTTTAACACCGGTTCGTGGCATGAACCGGTGTTAAAGGGGGGGGCTATATAAGACACCACCGCAGCCCACACACCCCACTTTTCCATTTTTTCACTATCTCATTTTGGAGCCTAGCAAGAGGGTGTGAAGAGTGCTAGTTTATTTTTTTTCATATGCACAAGAGGTGTTCGGTGAAATGCCCGAAAGCTCAAAATAAGTTTTCTCGTTGCTCTTTCCGTCTCGGTCGAGGTCGGCAACTATCCTTTCATGTGTCATTGATGTACTATATATATAAATGGTCATCTCCCTATTAATTTTTGATATATACTACATATTAATGCAGATGAACCGGCAATGGATGTACGGTGACCGCCGCACTTCCGAGTACATTACGGGCCTCCAAAATTTCATCGTTGTGGCTAATGTAAACCGTGGTCACAATGATTTTATGTGTTGTCCGTGTGTTCACTGTCAGAACAAGAAAGACTACTCAAATACCAGAACCATTCACGCCCACCTGCTTCGATCCGGTTTCATGCCCAGCTATAATTGTTGGACCAAGCACGGAGAAAAAAGGGTTGTGATGAAAGACAACGAAGAAGAAGAGGATGATGACAACTATCATAATATGTATCCTGAATATGATGATACTGCAACAGGGGTAGATAATGAAGATCAAGAGGGAGCAGATGGGCCCGCTGATGACGATCTTGGTCAGGCCATTACTGATGCAAAGGAAGAATGTGAAACTGAAAAGGAGAAGGAGAAGCTGGAGCAGATGTTAAAGGATCATAAAACATTGTTGTATCCAACTTGCGAAGATGGCCACAAAAAGCTAGGTACCACACTGGATTTGCTGCAATGGAAGGCAGAGAACGGTGTGACTAACAGCGCATTTTCAAAGTTGTTGGTAAAAATAAAGAATCTTCTTCCAAGAAATAATGAGTTGCCCGACAGTACATACCAAGCAAAGAAGGTTGTCTGCCCTCTAGGATTAGACATGCAGAAGATACATGCATGCATTAATGACTGCATTCTCTACCGCAGTGAGAAGTACGAGAATTTGGATGCATGCCCGGTATGCACTGCACTGCGGTATAAGATCAGACAAGACGATCCTGACGATGTTGAGGGCGAGGCCCCTAGGAAGAAGGTTCCCGCCAAGGTTATGTGGTATGCTCCTATAATACCACGGTTAAAACATCTCTTCAGAAATAAAGAGCATGCCAAGTTGTTGCGATGGCACATGGAAGACCGTAAGAAAGACGCGATGTTGAGACACCCCGCTGATGGGTCACGGTGGAGAAAAGTAGAGCGAGAGTACCCGGACTTCGCACGTGACGCAAGAAACTTAAGATTTGGTCTAAGTACAGACGGCATGAATCCTTTTGGTGAGCAGAGCTGCAGTCACAGCACCTGGCCTGTGACTCTATGTATCTATAACCTTCCTCCTTGGTTGTGTATGAAGAGGAAGTTCATTATGATGCCAGTGTTCATCCAAGGCCCGAGGCAACCCGACAACGACATTGATGTGTACCTAAGGCCATTAGTTGAAGAACTTTTACAGTTGTGGGCTAAACCAGGTGTACGTATGTGGGATGAGCATAAAGGGGAGCCATTTGACCTACGAGCATTGCTTTTCGTAACCATCAATGATTGGCCTGCTCTTAGTAACATTTCAGGGCAGACAAACAAGGGATACAATGCATGCACACACTGTTTAGATGAGACTGAAAGTGTATATTTGGATAAATGTAAGAAGGTTGTGTACCTAGGGTATCACCGATTTCTTCCGAACCTGCATCCAGTAAGAAAGAAAGGCAAGCATTTCAAACGTCTGGCAGAACCCCGGAGGAAGCCTGTCCTCCGTACCGGTGAGGAGGTATTTGGTATGGTCAAGGACCTAGAATAATCTTTGGAAAAGGTCCTGGCAGTCTATCTGTTCCGAATGACGATGCTGGACACGCGCCCATGTGGAAGAAGCAATCTATATTTTGGGACCTACCCTATTGGAAAGTCTTAGAGGTCCGCTAGGCTTTCTAGGAGTGTATGGGAAGACAAAAGATACACCGGAAGCACGGCAGGACCAGCAACGTCTGAAAGCCCCTGAAGAGCCTATGCATCCTGAGAACGAGAAGGATAAACGATGCCACTTAACTCCTGCCAGCTACGCTCTTACCAAAGCAGAGAAGGAAATCGTTTTTGAATGTCTGAGCAGTATCAAGGTCCCGTCTGGCTTCTCGTCGAATATAAAGGGAATAATAAATATGGCAGAGAAAAATTCCAAAACCTGAAGTCTCATGACTGCCACGTGATTATGACACAATTGCTTCCGACTGCATTGAGGGGGCTTCTACCTAAAAATGTTCGAGTACCCATTGTGAAGCTATGTGCATTCCTCAATGCAATATCTCAGAAGGTAATCGATCTAGAAAGCCTACCAGGGTTACAAACAGATGTGGCCCAATGTCTTTTCAGCTTTGAGTTGGTGTTCCCACCATCCTTCTTCAATATTATGACGCATCTCCTGGTTCACCTAGTAGAAGAGATTGCCATTCTTGGTCCTGTATTTCTACACAATATGTTCCCCTTTGAGAGGTACATGGGAGTCTTAAAGAAATATGTTCATAATCGTGCTAGGCCAGAAGGAAGCATCTCCAAGGGCTATGTAACAGAGGAGGTCATTGAGTTCTGTGTTGATTTTATTCCTGACCTTAAAGCGATTGGTGTTCCAGAATCACGACATGAGGGGAGACTGCATGGAAAAGGCACCCTAGGATGTAAATCGATGATATGTAGGGACGGGCATTCTCTCAATCAAGCACACTACACGGTTTTACAAAGATCTATCTTGGTTGCCTCGTATATCAATGAACACAAGAATTTAATACGCCTCAAACACCCGGGGCAGTCTGATGAATGGATTATAAGTGAACACATGGCGAGTTTTGGCGGCTGGCTGCAAAGACTTCTCACGAATAACACCACTGTTGGGGATCAGCTGTACCTGTTGGCCAGGACACCATCTTCGACTGTATGTACTTTCCAAGAGTACGAGATAAATGGGAATACATTTTACACAATAGGCCAAGATAAAAAGAGCACCAACCAAAATAGTGGTGTCCGCTTCGATGCAGCAGAAGACAATGGGCAGAAGACCACGTATTATGGGTTCATAGATGAGATATGGGAACTTGACTATGGACCTAATTTTAAGGTCCCCTTGTTTCGATGCAAATGGGTCAAGCTAACTCTAGTTCATAAGGAAGGACATATGCCAAGAAGTTCATGCTCATATTATGTAACTCTAGTTCATGTTTTTAATATTAATACATGTCTTGAGTGTTAGTATTGTTTTGTGGATGGACCGGGACTATGAGAAGAAGTTGTTCCGATTCATACTTACCATTAAGATCTGATCTCCAAACGCGCGCGGTCACATATTAGGGAGTGCCTCTATGACCAGTTTCTTGGAGATGCCGGAGGACTGGGCTCCGTCGGCATCTCCCTGAAACTGGCCGTAGTGGTGTCCCTGCTCTCGAAAACCATCTTGCAGCTTTGTAACTTCTCTAACTAGATCAATACACCTGGGAGCTAACTAATTTCACATATTAGGGAGTGCCTCTATGACCAGTTTCTCGGAGATGCCGGAGGACTGGGCTCCGTCGGCATCTCCCTGAAACTGGCCGTAGTGGTGTCCCTGCTCTCGAAAACCATCTTGGAGATGCCTCAAACTGGCTGGAGGACTGGACTCACAAGGATGCCTATTTATAGTACAAGCAGCTCGACATAGTGTCGACACTTACAAAATAATGTCGACACTCACCCCTATTATTAGTGTTGACTCGTGTTTTGTCCCGGTTGGTGTCTCCAACCGGGACTAAAGGTTCATCTTTAGTCCCGGTTGGTGACACCATCCGGGACAAGGTACACGTCGCACGACATAATGTCGACACTCACCCCTATTATTAGTGCTGACTCGTGTTTTGTCCCGGTTGGTGTCTCCAACCGGGACTAAAGGTTCATCTTTAGTCCCGGTTGGTGACACCATCCGGGACAAGGTACACGTCGCACAACATAATGTCGACACTCACCCCTATTATTAGTGCTGACTCGTGTTTTGTCCCGGTTGGTGTCTCCAACCGGGACTAAAGGTTCATCTTTAGTCCCGGTTGGTGACACCATCCGGGACAAGGTACACGCCGCACAAGGTACACGTCGCACAACATAATGTCGACACTCACCCCTATTATTAGTGCTGACTCGTGTTTTGTCCCGGTTGGTGTCTCCAACCGGGACTAAAGGTTCATCTTTAGTCCCGGTTGGTGACACCATCCGGGACAAGGTACACGCCGCACGACATAATGTCGACACTCACCCCTATTATTAGTGCTGACTCGTGTTTTGTCCTGGTTGGTGTCTCCAACCGGGACTAAAGGTTCATCCCGCCATTTTTTCCCGCCATTTTTTTCCCGCCATTTTTCTTTCCGCCATTTTTCTTCCCTCCAGTTCTTCCCGCCAGTTCACTATATATATATATATGTAGGGTTGGCCTCCATTGTCATTGCACA
Source organism: Avena sativa (assembly GCA_916181665.1). NCBI lineage: Eukaryota > Viridiplantae > Streptophyta > Magnoliopsida > Poales > Poaceae > Avena > Avena sativa. The sequence goes on from OV702296.1 coordinate 255,435,586, forward strand.
TCTCTAGACTCATATCTGCAACCTCATCACTCTTTCCCATGGCTTCCACCGTAGCACTAACCCCCAGGGAGGCGGAGGCGCTTTGCGCCTCGAACTACCCCTGCCCGCCGGGCTACTGTGTCCCTGTCGGCTGGATGCTGAGCGTCGGAGGCGTGCCGGTTCCTCCTGTCCCTCTAGGTGTGGCGCGCCGGATGGCCATCACGAACCACTACTACTTTGAGCTCACGCCGGAGCAGCGGAGGAATCCCAGATGGCATCCCGACTATTTCCCTACTTGGGAAGCCTTCTTCGTGGATCGGCGTGAGAGGGCGCTCGCCAGGCACGAGGAGGACGGCCCACCTCCTCCTAACTTCAACGAGGCTGGTCGTCGGCTATGGTGGCGCGGTCGGACTCTCCAGAGCGTCATGGCCTATGACACTGCCGCTGACTCTAACCCCCGTCTGCGCTACCCTCAAGTCCAGCCCACGCGCTACCCTCAAGTCCATCCCACGCGTACTCTCTAGAGGTTCAATTACGGCGACCCCGACGACGACAGTGATGACGGCGGCGGCGAGTACGACGACTATAGTGGCAAGTATTACAGGTGTAGGCAGGAGCATGACTAAATCACTCCAACATTTCGAAACAAGTTCGGCCGATTGTTACTTAATTTGGCCATGTATCTTAATTTTCAGTTCTTTTATGTATCTTAATTTTCAGTTCCAGTTCGGCTTTATGTAACTTACTATTAGTTGCATTCTCATTCGAGGTTTCTTGGCTTTCGGGTCAAATGACCAATGTTATGGCTAGAATCAAGGCATAGTTTGTGATAATATGGCCATATTATGCATACATGTGCATCATGGCATGGCAAACAATATTGCAAGAGGAAGTTTTCCTTTTTATCGCACCAAAAAGGCATTTTCCATTTTCCGAGCATAAAAAACGGACGGTTTTGTGAAGTAACCACCAAATGGCTAATTCAAAAAACCACCAACAAATTTTACAAAAATACTAGACCACCTTATATGGACAATGTACCAACAGGGGGATCTGAAACCTTTCCGTCCACCTCTGGTGAAAAAGACAAATTCCTGCCAAATCGGTAGGAAGTGGGTCAGATATGAACTACAGGTACATGATACGATGCTCATGATTTTTTACAAAAATCATTTTTAGGTTCACAATATGCTATTTTATCAAAAAAAACAATACAAGTTGAGCGAGGCTTGGCCCTGAGCTAAGAATCATCATGCCCGTTATTCGACAAAGTTTGTCGATAGTTTAAAACAGGGATAAAAAATAAAAAAAGATCGAAACAGTGCGAAACCTTCGCGTGGTGTTATATTATGTGACATAGTTAGAAGGAAAAATCTCAAACTTGGTATATTGATTATGTCTCAAAAAAACCTTCACAAAATGACCTATCTCATTCGAGGTTTCTTAACTTTCGGGTCAAATGACCAATGTTATGGCTAGAATCAAGGCATAGTTTATGATAATATGGCCATATTGTGCATACATGTGCATCATGGCATGGCAAACAATGTTGCAAGAGGAAGTTTTCCTTTTTATCGCACCAAAAAGGCATTTTCCATTTTCCGAGCATAAAAAACGGACGGTTTTGTGAAGCAACCACCAAATGGCTAATTTAAAAAACCATCAACATATTTTACAAAAATACTAGACCACCTTATATGGACAATGTACCAACAGGGGGATCTGAAACCTTTCCGTCCACCTCTGGTGAAAAAGACAAATTCCTGCCGAATCGGTAGGAAGTGGGTCAGATATGAACTATAGGTACATGATACGATGCTCATGATTTTTTACAAAAATCATTTTTAGGTTCACAATATGCTATTTTATCAAAAAAACAATGCAAGTTGAGCGAGGCTTGGCCCCAAGCTAAGAATCATCATGCCCGTTGTTCGACAAAGTTTGTCGATAGTTTAAAACAGGGATAAAAAATAAAAAAAGATCGAAACAGTGCGAAACCTTCGCGTGGTGTTATATTATGTGACATAGTTAGAAGGAAAAATCTCAAACTTGGTATATTGATTATGTCTCAAAAAAACCTTCACAAAATGACCTATCTCATTCGAGGTTTCTTGACTTTCGGGTCAAATGACCAATGTTATGGCTAGAATCAAGGCATAGTTTATGATAATATGGCCATATTGTGCATACATGTGCATCATGGCATGGCAAACAATGTTGCAAGAGGAAGTTTTCCTTTTTATCGCACCAAAAAGGCATTTTCCATTTTCCGAGCATAAAAAACGAACGGTTTTGTGAAGCAACCACCAAATGGCTAATTCAAAAAACCATCAACATATTTTACAAAAATACTAGACCACCTTATATGGACAATGTACCAACAGGGGAATCTGAAACCTTTCCGTCCACCTCTGGTGAAAAAGACAAATTCCTGCCGAATCGGTAGGAAGTGGGTCAGATATGAACTACAGGTACATGATACGATGCTCATGATTTTTTACAAAAATCATTTTTAGGTTCACAATATGCTATTTTATCAAAAAAAAAACAATGCAATTTGAGCGAGGCTTGGTCAGATTCAAGTGTATACAAAAGATGCGGCATTTAAATATCCAATCAATTCAAAAATGTTAATACAAAATACGCGGCATTAAAATATGATTTGCTCTAATAAAATAGGGTTAGATTCCTTTTTAGATGCTTAATATTTCTTATGTTCAAAGTTTTAGATTTAACAATTTATTTTTGTTTGAATTGAATAATCAAAATTTATATGTAAGTGTTTTAATCATTTTGAAAATTTTCATGTAAAGTAAATATAAAATGTTTTTACATGAATGGATAGATATTATTTTTCTGAAAATTATGATATATTATTCATATTTTTCTGAGTTGAAATGAAAAAGATATGAATTTTCTAAATTCATATCCTATTTTTTGAATTAAAAATGCCCCTTTAATGCATGAAATAAATGCCCCCCTTCAACACCGGTTCCAGACACGAACCGATGTTAAAGGGGGGGCGCATTTATTTCGTTTCGCGTGCGCACCCCCCCTCCCTTTAACACCGGTTCGTGTCTGGAACCGGTGTTAAAGGGGGGGTGTTAATAAATGCACGCGCGAAACGAATTCTCCCCCCCCCCTTAACACCGGTTCCAGCCCCGAACCGGTGTTAAAGGGGGGTATTAAATGCGCCTTCCCCTTCCTTTCTTCCCCCCAGAGCCAGATCGAACCGCCCCCCGCGCAGAGAGCAGAGAGCAGAGAGCAAGCAGCCGCGCCGCGTCCAGCCCTCGCCGTCGGAGCCGCCGCCCTCGCCCTCGCCGTCGGAGCCGTCGCCGCCCTCGCGCGCGCCAAGACCGCCACCGCCACCGCGCGCACACCGCACGCAGAGAGCAGAGAGCAGCCGCGCCGGCGCCGCGTCCAGCCCTCGCCGTCGGAGCCGCCGCCCTCGCCCTCGCCGTCGGAGCCGCCGTCGCCCTCGTGCGCGCAGAGAGCAGACGCGCCGGCGCCGCGTCCAGCCCTCGCCGTACGTCGGAGCCGCCGCCCTCGCCCTTGCCGTCGGAGCCGTCGTCGCCCTCGCGCGCGCCAAGACCGCCACCGCCACCGCCACCGCGCCACCGAAGCCGTCGTGCTAGTGGTGAAACTTTGTTACTTATTTGTAGTGAAACTTTGTTACTTTTTTTACATGTCTTTATTACTTATTTGTAGTGAAACTTTGTAGAAAGAAATGAATAGACTTTGAATCAATCCGATTAGAAATAGAGAAATAAACCATGGGCATATATTTATCTCAAATACTACATTTGTACTCCATTCGTCCCCAAATATTGACCATCATTTGGTGAACAATGTGGGGAATATGTGTGATGTATAAAAGATATAGTCATGTATTCATATTTGAGTAAAGTTTCTGATGTTGTAACATCGATAATATTGTTTACTTATTGTTGGTGGTGAACTTGATGGTCAAAATCGGGAAACTCGAAACTAAGATGGCATGTAATTATGGAGGGAGTAGTAGTATAGATAGGGTGTCAAGCGGGGCGGGTTCGCGGGCAACATAGTTTCACCGGCTAATATAAATTGTACTACATGCATAGATTAAAACTTGTATACAAATTGGACTGTGTGTAGGTGTAGCTGTCTGAGACTAAATAATTGTCCGCAAACCCGCCCCACTTGTATACAAACTTGCATCCTGCCAACGTTACCCTCTTGGGGGTGTCGTTGTGGAGCTCTGACTCATCCTGATTAGGGTTTGGACCCCTCGGAACTCGTTTAAAATGATCAAGCATCCTTAGGGTTTTAATTTCATTTGTGTATTCATTTGTGTATTTTTGTATGAATAATATGTATATTTGTGTATGAGTCCAAGTCCACTTGAATGTTTACACTCTTACTCTAGATAATATTATTGTTTTATAAACTATGGATCCACTTAGTAGAAACCTTGAAGAAGAAGAAATAATGGAGAACATTATTGATGAGGACACCTCACAATATCTGAACTTGGAGGGACATGATGACAGCTCAAGTAGTCATGGAGAAGATGAAGACTCCGGTGAACGCAATTTAGTGATTACAAAGTCCGGCGAGGTATATGCATTGATTAAGCCTCTGCTGACTTTTACCAACAATCTTCTTCTACATGTATTAATTAATGCTTCTTTCTTCTTTTAGCCCTCTGGATCGACCAGCCAGCAACCATCTTCTTCTACGAAAAAGAGCAAGCAAGGCGCGAGCCATCGGTTGAAAGATCGTGCAAAGTTCATGATCAAAGCAGTCCGTGTTGATGGCAGGCCGATGGAGCCCAAGAAGGCCGCAGACAAATTTGTACGTCAGGCTAGAGTTCTTGTTAGGGACCAAATCCCAATCATAATTGAAAATTGGAATAAGCCAAAGAAGGGCGACGGTACCTTTGTCGATGAAAGATCCAAAGAAACGCTTTGGAATTCGTTGTTGGTAAATTTCACCCTTCCGCCAGAGGAGGATGAAAACAACCCGGTTATAAAGGAAAAGGTCAAAGAGTGGACTCTAAAGAAGATGGCTGACGCTTTCCGCAACTGGAAGACAAAATTGAACAAATTTGTCAAAGCTCGCGAGACTCCAGATTTCGAAGACGCATATTATGCGAAGATAAGACCTCACTGGCCCGAATTTGTGACATATAAAAAAAGTGCTATAGCTAAAAAGAGGTCATAAACCAATACGCTTAATGCCAAGAAGAAGGAATATCACCAGAGGACGGGGTCAGGTGGCTACATATCTTAGAGGCCTAAGTGGGAGGAAGTTGAGAAGGCCCTGCGCGCTAGAGGGATCACACCCCAGACAGATGGGTGGGACCTACGTGCAAAGACTTGGTTCTACAGAATCGGGGCAAGGTTGGACCCAGAAACAGGATTGTGTATCTTCCCAACCCTCCTTGCCAAACCCGTCACTGAACTCATCACGGCATACGAGGAAACATCCGCCAGGACCTTCCATCCCGACAGAGAGAATGACCATCTCACACGCGCCATCGGTAAAAAAGAACACCCTGGACATGCACGAGGCACAGGGGGTATGACGTGGAAGGATGGGTTTGCCGAGTGGAGCGACTCTTACAGATGGCGCGGCAGAAAAGAAAAAGAGCGTACAGAGCGGATGACACAGATAGAACATGCACTTGCGGCGCTGCAGGCGCAAGTGAATGCACAACAGAGCCATCAAGCTACCGGCCCATCTCAGCGGCACGAAGAGCCTGCATTGGAAGCTGCCGGCGGCCCAGACTCTGCGTGGAAAAGCAGCGTGGCTTCCACGGAGAACGTGCAGCCCACGCTTAAAATGGCGGGTCCTCGATACCCCGTGGATGAGATCACGGAGAGCGAACACGCTGAGCTACATGTGAGATTAATGGGCTTATCCATTAAGGTGGCTGTCGGCTATGCCTTACCTCCTGTAGCTGGTGGAACTTACCACTGCCGACCGATTCCAAATGGCTATGCTATTGTCGGGGTGGATGAGGTTGTGAAGGAATATGAGGAAGCACAACTTGACCATGCTACAGGTGAAGGGGAAACTCAACTCAAATTTGCAGTGAAAACAACCATTCTTTGGAAGAAGGAACACATCGTGCTTCCAAATTGGAGGCCACTGGAACCCCCGCCGTCTCCGCAGCGTCAGCAGTCTGAGTCGCTTCAGCTATCTCCTGCGCGGCAGCCATCTCCTGCGTGGCAGCCATCTCCGGCGTTTCAGCCATCTCCGGCACGCCAGCTATCTCCGGCCCGTCAGCCATCTCCGGTGCTTCAGCCATCTCCTCAGCGTAAGCGGAAGAGCACTGCCACAAAGAGCATCACTAGCACTGCCACAAAGAAACCCGCAGGAAACCGTACGCCAAAGAGTTCAAAAAACTACGTCCCGCAGCCTTCCGCCAAGCCATTGCCGGTTTTACCGTGGAATCGCAGCGACGAGGAGACCAATAGGATCTCAGAAGAAGAGGTCAAGAAATTCTTTGTACCTAGATGGGCCGAGCCAAAGAAGAAAATAGATCCGGCGGTGGTGGAGAAGTTTTACAAAAATCTTTTGAAACCTGAAACCCCACTTGTGCCGGACTACGAGCGCCAGATTTTGAAGGCGGATGCAAGGCGCCGTAGGGAGACTGAAAGTAGCAGTCGTGAGACACCCCAGAAAACAGTTCCCATGCTCGGAGAGCAGGAAAACCAATCATGCGCCCCGCTCCAAATGTTCGACACACGGGACGCTCCTCCCGTAAATGATTACGAGGCAGAGCTACAAAGAAAGGCCAATAAGATAGGGATGAGTTACATTGCATACTTGAACATCATGGGAGACAACTTGCCCAAATGCGATGCCAACCCCATACAGCCATGGAAGTATGGGAAGAATCTCGTCAAGAAAGAGGAGCTCAAGAATCTACCAACAAAGATGCAAAAATTGCACAAGTGGTACCTTGATTTCTGCAAGACGAGAAAGGAAGAATGGATCATGGCGCATATAAGAGATGAGATTTTCTTGTGCGAAGACGACGGGATTGACTTCAACATTCAAGACTTGCATTTTCTATTCAATCAGAAGGAACTCGACAAAACTGCCATCAGCCTTTATTGTGTGTAAGTACTATTTCTGTAATTTATATCTCATCTCATTCACTTCATTAATTGCATGTATATATATATGCTCACCTATATACTATTATGCAGGAAAAAGGTTATGGAATGCAGGAAAGGGGGCCCTTTTGACATTGGGTTCGTTGACCCAAATAGAGTTCATGAAGAAGTGGTAAGAACCAAACCCGGGCAAACAGAAGATTACTTGCTAAGGTCTTTATTGAGACAACAAACCAAAAGAGAAATACTATTGCCTTACAACTTCTCGTGAGTACTGTTACCCTCTCTCTTGTACACATTCTATTTCGGCTTACTCGATGTTAAGTGTAACTGATGATGAGTTATGCGTGCGTAGGTTCCATTTTATTCTGCTAGTCATTCAACACGACTCAGGAAAAATCCTTGTCATGGACTCGTTACGAAAAGAAAAAGAGATATGGGCAGACTTTAGAGAGATGCTCCAGAGGTAATTTCAATCATATTATCGCACTAGATCGGTAACTTTCGTGACAACAAGTAATTAATTACTCCTTTATCCATTTTCTTTGCCGGACAGGGTTTGGAAAAGGTTCACGGGCAGGGCCGTGGGTGAATGGTCAGAAGAACTAAAATTTGTAGACCAAAATGTAAGTAATACTAGCTAGCTAGGTCTGCGTATCTCTTTGATTCTGCTTCCAATTCCATTATATCATGCTTTATTGATTATTATTTTGATTGAACTCTCTATTCTCGTAAAGTGCGCGCATCAGGGACACAGCAATAACTTATGTGGGTACTATGTTTGCGAGTTCATTCGCAACACGATATGTGCGACGGGCCAAGCCGCACTAGAACAACTTAGAGTAAGTAAACAAAGTCCACAACATTATTTTATTACCATCAATTGTGTTGAGTTTTATTCTTATATATATATTGACGGCTCATTCTTCATATATATTCAGATCGAACGGATGCGGGGCCAACTCCTACCATTTGAATGCATACGAGTCATTCAAGAGGAATTGGCGGGGTTCATACTTGATGAGGTCGTCACGCCTGGCGGAGAACTCTTTAGATATCCACCAAAATGAACGATGACGATGTATGTGCCGATGATGATGTATGTGCCGATGACGATGTTTGTGTATAATAATAGTTGCTTAATTATTCATGTACTTGTATGCACCGATGACGATGTATGTGTATACTGCTCCCGATCGATTCCCCCTCCCCCCCTCCCGCAGAAATACGCCCAGAACGGGGCAGAGGCAGAACTCTGCCTTGGCAGAGATTTATGCCGTTTTCCTGCTGCGGCAGGAAAACGGCCTAAATCTCTGCCGCGGCAGAAGAACCTTTAACACCGGTTCGGGGGGCCTGAGGCCTGCGGCAGCCCCATGTGCGCCACCCTTTAACACCGGTTCGTATAAGAACCGGTGTTAAAGGGGCCCCCCCTCTAACACCGAACCCTCAACAGCGGTTGTAGAACCGCTGTTAGAGGGGCCTCCCAACCGGAGTTAAAGGAGGGGGGTCTGCACTAGTGCGTGTAGTATATATGATAGATCAGCTGAGATGCAAAGAATAATACTCCGTCGCGATGGACGAGATCTGAAGTTAATTAGTGAGCAGCTGGCATGTATGACAATCATAGGCAGCGGCAATCAATTTTTGATCAGGAACCCAGATCTAGAGTCTATCAGGGTGCAGGTGGGAGTGGGCTGCCCGCGGAGCTCACTACTCAAGCCCACATAAATGCGGGACATCCACGGGTAAACAAGAAAAAATGGTGGGTTTCCGTGGGAAGCCCACGATCGAGCGCAAACATTAAAAAAACTATTTCGATCCAAATTAATATGTTTATATTTGTCTAGATTCGAATATATCTAGTCATATAGTGCTAGATACATCCGAATCTAGCCAAATATGAGTATATTAATTTGGATCGGAAGGAGTAGGAATTTCTCAATCAAGCAAATATTATGTCTAGTAGAAAGAATGGCAAGTCACTTAAAAAGTGAAAAAAATAATTAATACATTGAAGTGCTAAATGTTGATTGTATTATATACTAAAATATTTTTATAAACATTATACAAGCAACAATTACAATAACGTATTTGCGGGTATATGTGGGTATACGCGGGATAGTGGGCGTCCGCATAAGTTTCGCGGCCTCCCGTGGGATACCCACTTAAATTGTGTGGACTATGTGGGCTTCCCGCGGGCAGTCCCACCTGCACCCTGAAGAGTCTACATCATCATACAGTAGAGACTATAGTCCAACTCAATAACTCTTACTACCTCCATCTCAAGGGTTAAGGCCTATATTTTTTAAAAAAAGTCAAACTATGTCAAGTTTGACCAAATTTTTATCAAAAAATATTAATATACAAAATACATAATTAATATCGTTAGATAGATAATAAAATAAATTTTCATATGATGTCTACAAAATATCATGTTTATTAATAGATTTTTTTAAAGTTTGGTCAAAGTTCAGTTGATTTGACTTTTTAAAAAAATATAGGCCTTAAGTCTTGAGATGGAGGGAGTATGAAAAAGGCTATCCATGAATGACGATGCAAACCTAGCCATCCGATCAAAATATCGACTGTAACACCCTCGTATATCGCAGATTGCGAAAGCGGATCGAGTATCACGCACGGGCACCCCATCAGTTTGAAGTACTCGTGATTCCAAATAAGTACTTGCAGATCGTCAACAGCAGCGACGACTGGCTACCGGTGCCAATTAGATTGATCAAGAAATTGAGGTCTCTACCATCCCTCTCACACAAGCTTCTGTATATTTATTAGGTCGACCGATAGTGTCTTGAACGAAGCCCAGCTGCCGAGGAAACAGAAGCAAATCGGATCAGATAAAAGCCCAGCTACAGAGGAAATAGAACCAAATCGGATGGGATAAAAAAAGGCCTCCATTGTAAGTGCGCGATGGCAGGACTCTGGAGCGACGGACGAACCGAACAAAAACCACCATAAGACAAATTATATACTATAGTGGAGATGGGTATGCGCGCTTCGCCGCGCCTTTAAAATGTTTAGGCACTGTGTGGTCAGCATGGAAGATTAGCATGTGTGTTTGGATGCATGGCTCTCGGGCATAACGCCCATAAAATGGGCTATCTGCACTTTGCCATCCTCGTACTACCAAGGGTTGATTTATGCTTCCAAGCTAAAAAAAACTTTGTGTTCAGACAACTTATCCAAAATAGTTCTTCTAAAAGCTTAAGCGAATAAAGATTCTCTAATACCATGTAGATAGCTACCACTTTATATTATAAATGGTAGGCCTTTTTGCTGAAGTTGCAAACTGATGCAATGCATAAAACGATAGAATAGCACAAGCTGGACATTGCCTTCCCTAACAAATGATGCTAGCTATATGTGGCGAGGGCAACGAGGCAAGGAGACATGCTAGCTATAAATGTCCATCCTACCTTGGCCTTCTTTCTCCGCTCCCTTATCATCGAGCCAGTGTTAATATTATGGCGCTTGTCAAAGCCCACACCAGCACCCATTTCTAGGCCCCGGTCGACAATGGCATGTCGAGCAGCAGGAAAGTTGCAGTGAGCACGGGCTCAGCCTCCTACATCCTATCTTGCAAGCACGTACTAACATACATGGGAGTCACGACATACGAAAAAAGGGAGAGTCGATTGTGGAGGAGAAACCGAGATGTAGAGCGCTAGAGGCAGCGTAACTAAGCTGAAGCACGCGCCCACCACGATTATAGTGGTGGCAAACCACATGGCATCAAAGCGGCAGTGAGCAAGGCAAGATTGGTAACCTTAGATGGGGGTGAGCCACGACAGTCATATCTGCAAGAGGCACGCTGTTCCTCGGAGGTCTATCCGGTGCCTAGAAATCAAGAGTTGTTGTGCTTTAGGTTGGCGAACCAGAACCGAAGGGTGGCTCGTCCTCCATCCGTCGAACAAGTGGCCGAGGTGGAGCTGGACGGAGGAGAGCTACAACATCAAGGCAAGGAAGAACCAACAATGGATAGTGACCTCGGTGAACAGGTAAACTCCGTGGAGTGGAAAGTCGACGGTGAGGTTGAGGTCGACGTGTGATGACCCACAAGTATAGGGGATCGCGACAGTCTTTGAGGGTAGATAAAGCCTAAATTATTGATTCGACATAAGGGGAGCCAAAGAATACTTATAAGCCTTAAAAACTGAGTTGTCAATTTAGCTGCACCTGAAAATAGTCTTGCTCACAGCAGTTTATCAGTAGTAACAGTTTTATAGTAGCAATAGCAAAGTAACAGCAGCAGTAAAACAAAGGCAGTAGTAACAATAGTAGCAAACAGTAGAATATGAGTGCGGTAGGCACAAGGATGGATGGACGGGCATTGCATGGATGAGACTATTCATATAACTTCAAGATCTGGGGCATTTGTAGATAAATAAGATAAAGCATCCAAGTACTAAACAATCATAGGCATGTGTTCCATATATAGTCATGCGTGGTCGCAATGAGAACCTGCACAACATCTTTTGTCCTGTCAGCCCGTTGCAGCGGGCCTTAAGGGAATCTACTGGCAATTAAGGTACTCCTTTTAATAGAGTACCGGATCAAAGCATTAACACTCCATGAACACACGTGATCCTCATATCACATCCATCCCCTCTGGTTGTCCCAATTTCTGTCACTTCGGTGCCTTTGGTTCCGGATAATGATATGTGTACACAACTTGCAGATAAGATCACAAATAATACTATCATCATGAATCAATAACATATTCAGATCTGAGATCATGGCACTCGGGCCCTAGTGACAAGCATTAAGCACAACAAGTTACAACAAAGTCAAATAGCACTAATAAAGATATTAGGCACCATGCCCTAACAATCTTATTCGATTACATGATAGATCTCATCCAATCCCTACCATCCTCATAGCCTACAGCGGGGGATTACTTACTCATGGATGGGGGGAACATGGATGGTTGATCGAGAGGTGTCGGTGATGATGATGGCGATGATCCTCTCCAAATCCCCCGTCCCAGCAGAGTGCCAGAACGGAGTTTCTAGTTTCGAATCGCAGTTTCTGTTGGTGGCGGCGCAGCGAAACTCTTTCTGGAAAAACATTGAACCGCACGGAGTTTTTAGGTCAGGAGGCTTTAAGTAGGCGAAAAGGGAGGCCGAGGGGGTGCCCAAGGTGGCCACACGCCCTCCAGGCGCGGCCAGGCCCAGCCCGCGCGGCCAGGGGGTGTGGGCCCCTCGTGGCCCACCTCTGCCTCATCTTGGCTCCGTGAGTCTTCTTGTAAAATAGGAATTTTTGGCATCTTTTTCAAAAAAAATCTTAAAAGTTGATTTTATGTACAAAAACTAGACACCAAAGCAATTCTGCTGAAAACAGCGTCAGTCTGTGTTAGTTGTATCCAAATCACACAAGTTTAGAAGAGAAACAATAGCAAAAGGGTTCGGAAAAGTAGATACGTTTTGGACGTATCAACATGGACGATTAGAACAACTTTATCAGGCACAGAGTTGGAGATAGAGGTCATCGTCGGGGCCAAGATTATGACGTCCATGAAGATTTGGCTAGCATTTGGTCCTCGAGGGCGAGCGAGTGGGATCCAGACATGAAGGGAGGCGATGGAAACCCTAGGACAGGAGCGCGACGGGAGGAGTTATGCCAGAGAGAGTTGTTGCGAGAGGAAACCGTTCTTGTGCTTTTATGCCTTCGGGTCCACACCTCAGTTACACGTCTATGGCAGATGCACTCGAGCTTGGCAAGGCCCACATGACAGCGTCAAAGTGATAGTTTAGATAATCCACAACACGGCGCTTAAAAGGCAACGCTAGGATTAAAATCTTGTTATCTCGGCAGTTGAAGCCTTGAATCTTAGGCGCCCGTCCCAAATATTTTTGTTCGACGCTACTATTTTTTCTCGTGTGTTGTGAAGAGCGGAGGCCTCTTGAAGCTATAAAAACTAAGCGCCCAGCTTTACGTAGCTTACCATTTCCACTTGCTTTTTTTTAATTTATCTTTGGTTTATAAGCATCTAGGTAAGCGTTGATCTATTAAGGGTGCTCTGATGGACTGAGAAGGCTCACAACTCTACAAGATTAAGCTATAGAATAATGTAGGGCTGGACATAAAAATCGACGAGTTTAATGAGCACTCGTTTGCTCGGCTCGTTTGGAATCGACTCGTTTCCTTAACGAACTGAGTTGAGCTGTAGTTTTTGCTCGTTATCTTTAAAGAGCTAAACAATCAAGTTGACGATATTCGTGAGCTACTCGGTAACCACCAATGGTTGGCCCACTTATGTTACTGCATGTCCAATCTCGCAGCCCATCTAAGGTGAATGAGGCAAACAGATGGCCCATTACGGAAGACCAATCGATCGAGGAGCGACTGACCAAAGGACCTTACTTTAGACTCTCCATGTACCGATCGATCCAGAATCTTTCAGTCGTTCTCGTCTCCCGGTCTCTCCACCGTATTTTTTTTCGAAATGGAGAACATAGCCCCGGCATCTGCATCAAGTGATATATACAGCCTTATTTATTGCAAGATTATTATTCAGAGTCTTACATCACGGAGCACATAAGGTTGAGACATGTATCAACCAGCGGAAAATTAAAAGTATCAAGAAACTATCCATTTTGTAGTCTATTAATGTGTCGTCATCCAGTAGCCTCGAACTAAAAGTCCTGAGCGACTGTCAAAAGCCGGTTGCATCCAAAATCCATGGACTCCCGCTGATCCGTCAGAAGGAGGATAGACCATTGTAGTATCCAATGCGCAGATAGACGAGTAACCTGCAAAAAATTGGTACCATTTTTCTTGTAAAAAATAAGACTATTTCTACAAGTCCAAATAGACCAACATAAGGATGATACATCCATATGTTCCCTGTCCTTTTTAGCCATTCCGTTCAACCAATTACCAAACATATTGGTAATATTAGTTGGTGGTGGTATATTATATGTGATGTAAACTATCTGTCAAATAATATGTGCAAAAGGACATGAGAGAAAAAGGTGTTCCACCGACTCCATTGAGTCATAGAATCAACATTTAGTACATCCTTTCAATTTACGCTTGGCGAGAGTATCCTTAGTTAGCAAGACCTTATGTTTAAGAAACCACATAAAAAATTATCTTGAGTGGAATTTTCAGTCTCCAGAGATACTTGTGAAGAAATCAAGTATGACCATTCATAAGATCTAGATACATCGATTTGACAGTAAAAACACCGGTGGATGTAAGGTCTCCCCACCGCATATGGGCATACCCCATCTCGTGAAGTGTTAGCGAGTTAGTAAGTGTTGGTTAAGTGTGTGGCACTGTTATTAATAATTATCTATCGTTTTTAAGTACTGGTATATATGTGATCATGACTGTAGTTTTTAATTATTTGTCGTTTTCTAAGTACTATATCTCTATCTGAATTTGACTGTCACTTTTTGCTCGTTATTCTTAATGAGTTTAATGATCCGAGGCTTAACAAGTGTGAGCCTTAATGAATCGAGTTTCTCAATAGTCCGTCCCTAATTGTACGGAGTAATATATTATTCACTATATTTTTGCAAGGGAAGACACTAAATAGTACTCCCTCTGTTTCTAGATAAAAAAATGTTTTGATAACACAGTCTGAACTATGGCCGAGCGCCGCCGTCCCGCATTCTATGGCCGAGGGTTGCCGCCCCGTGTCCCTGACCATTGGAGTTTTCCCATGCCTCCAAGAATGCTGACGGAGCTCCAATCTCTAATCCCATGGTCAGTGGATTTGGAGAAGACGACACCCACCAGTAGATGGGTTGGGGATTCACCCAATCTCGCTCCAACGGATCTCCGGCGTGGTGGATTCGTGTCCGGTGAGCTCGATCGGCCATGACGGTGACTCATGAATGTGGGTTAAGGTCAATTTTGAGAAATTTTGCCAATGTTACATATATGATTGCGATTTGCTACATGGATGTATCGTTTTTGTTGTGTAAGTATAGGCAAAGTGCTACAATGATTTTTCTGTGTATGCTACAGAAAGATTGATCCAATGTTACATATGCGTCTCTTCAATGTTGGATTAGTTAGGAAAAATTGTTGGATGCGTTAGATTTTTTTTGTAGCGAACTGCGACACGGTTCTTATATTTTGCTACATATATATTTCGTTGCTACATGGGCATGCTAGAAATCTTGCAAAAAAATCACGGTTTTACATATTTACAAGAACAATTTAAATCCCAAGTTTGACATTGTGTGTTGCATAAAAGGAGAAATATTCTTTCAGTGGAGATACGATGTTTTCATCGATAGCGAGGCGTCCGTGGTGACTTCGTCAATCTCAAGACCCGATTTGGCGGTTCGGTCTCTCGTAGGTGCTTATAGGAATAGGATGTGCATATGTGCGTCCATAGGGATGGATGCATGTATGTATTGTGAGCGCCTTTGATTGTACTGTGTTCTAAAAACAAGTATTCGTTACCTATGGTATTTGTTTTTTGCTACATGGGCATGCTCAAAATGCAGCAAAAGTTTTCACGGCTTTGCAGATTTGCAAGAACAAATGGAGCTTTGCTATTCACGTTATTGATTTTTGCTCCATAGGCATGCTCAAATTGTTGCAGAAAAAACTGGTACATGTCACAAGTTTTTACAGCCTCGGTGCAAAACGATATCGCACACAGAGAAAAAATGTTATGTTTGGGTTTTTTTTTACAGCAGTGACAAGATTTTTGATGCAGTGACACACAGACCACACATGTAGCATGGCTGTCAAACCGGCTGACGCCCATCATGCACCCAAAAAAAGGTCCTTTTCCAAAGCAAATCTAAGCGCAAGGACGTGGTGCCTCCTTCTATCTCTATCAGAATTCAGAAGGCATATTCGCCCTGTATGAGAACATCAAAGCTCCTTTCGGGAATCTCGGATCGTCAAATCAGTACCCCGTGAAAACCTCCAAAACGTTGTGTTCAGAAGCACCAGTCGGCACTGCAACCCTGCCACATCCTACAGCACGCACCAGTATAACGAAAGATGACAAGACAGCAGACGTGGCCGTTTCTCCAGCCATCTCTTCGAATGCACCCCTGTGTGGCTGCAACGGCTTTGCTGCTCACTGCGTCTGCCAGGTTTCATGGGTTTGATCGTCACATCCGATGGGGCTGTCGCCGCTCGTTTGCTTGCGAACTGCACGCAGCTGACCAGGGTCACATGCTGGTGTGGCCGCTGCTCACTCTAGCTTGGTCGCACGTCCTTCTCAAGGAAAAACACACATGATTTGGCTCTCAACACAAGTTCTCCAAATACAAACCACAGACGCATTTTACTCGAAACGGCCACATAATGAACTACGAAATGTAATTCCAGCAGAGCAATGTCAGTATGCCACCAAAGACTAGAAGATTTTAAGACACACGGTTCCTACCACTAGGCATATGCTAACATCCACCTAGGGGCAACTTCTGACGCCAACACCAACAGGAGTACCACCGCTCAATAAAACAGAAGACCGGGAAAAAAAGGGACAAACAACAAGCTCCTATTGTATGGGCCCTGTACAGTAATGGTAATATACAACGCACACATCATCATCGTCTACTTCGATGCTACTGGGATGTCACAGGGCGAGACAACAACGACAACAAACACAGCCCTCGCTGCTGCCCCAGGTGAGACTCCCCCAGCTTCCATGTCTATAATTTACACTTCGCTTCATGTATGGATCCCATCCTCTCCTAGATCCTTGCCCAATCAAATGTCTGTACAGCAATGCAGCCTGGGTTTCCAAATTCTGACACGCTTAGCAGCTTCACCAGTAGCAAACCTCCTAGTTAAAGCTCTAACTACCTAACTGCCGATGACTATACACTTACTCAACCTGGTGTTCAATTCCACGGGAGACTCCCAGCATGCGAGATGCAAAACACAGCCCCCGTTACCCTGGTTATTCCGCTCATACCAATCCTGGTGGGCATAGCACGCTAGATCAGCCCCCAAAACTGGTCTGTTTGTTCCAAGGATTTGCTTGATTGACACACAAGCAAATTGGTTTCTGAATGAGTATCAGTGCTCCTGGCGTATACATCATAAAATCCCGTTCAGCACTCTCTGGTAGTAGTCATACTGCCGAGTGCGCCAGGCATCCATGCTGCTACTGATCAATGAGAGCACCAGAGACACGCATTGCTGCAACCATCATAAGATCATAGTAAGAACCCGCTGGAAATGATGGAAAAGAAAAACAATTTACCAACCTCTTCAGTGAGACTCAAGTGGAACCTCTTTCTCAAGTTCAGTATAGTGCGAGTACCACCTTTAAAGCATGGGAAGCCAGAGTCCTGATCAAAGGAATACACACAGTAAGATGATTTTTGACATAATGGCTTCCCTCAATTGCTTTGCTAACCAAAAAGTGTTACATTTACATAATTTAGATAAATACCAGCACCAGATTACTGAAGTAACAAGATCAACGAAATACTAATTTTATACCATCCCAGATAACTATTTCTCGTTGGTATAAGACAGCTGTAAGTTTTCATGCAACAGAAAGCACAGCATGCTACAAGGGCACAATGCTCTACAAGGAACCAGAAAGAGAGTTCAGAAACAAATAAGTGAACTTCATAAGTTGATGGAGACTGAGATAAGGTGTGTAACTTTGGATAATATATGAAATGCATGTGAAAAAGGATATGCTCCATTAAGTCGTAAAATTGACGAGACATGTACTCATAAACCTGACTCTTCAGATGATTGAATGCAATCTTAGATAGATGTGAAAACTGAAAACATCTGTAAGTTTTAGATAGGTGTTACCTGCAACATTTCCACAAGAAGTATAACACGCTCTGCATGCTTCCGACAAGTAAGAAACCCTTGAATGCATAGCACCTGATGAATTAAAATTAGTCTACCTAAATAAGCCAAGAAACTGGAGAATCCACATAGCCATGGGAGAATAACATATTATCAGTCAAATACCTTGAAATAGTCAAAGAATTCGCTGGGAGTTCCCTCAGCATCAGAATCCATCACCTAGCATTGTCACCAGAACAAATTTAGACTATCAAATACAATTCAAGACCTACATCTAAGATATATGTAAGTTATAATAGGTAATAAGCTTCTATCATACTTCAAGGAGCTCCCTCGTCAGCTTAAATGGTGCACTCTCAAAATTGACCCCTCCAGGTGAGTTGGAAAGCATGAATCCAAAATCAATATGAATAATATGCCCTTCTTCATCTATCAAGAGATTTCCATTATGACGATCCTTGACCTGAAATTCAGAAGTCTCAGTGGTTACTACTCCACATTGTGTCAAAATAAGAGAAGTAGAGGGTTCTTCATCTGAGATTAATCCCACGTAATGAAGGAAAAGCAGTCGTGTGTGGAAAAACAAAAACAGCAACAAAGTGTCTTTCATTTCAGAGATCTTAAAAGGCAGATATCCAGTTACTTTCCAAGTATCAGATTCTTCTTCAATACTTCAGCTGAAACATTACATTAGTTATATGGAGATGATTTGCATTGCGGCATCCCCTATGAATTAACACAACAGCCATCCAACCGATCAGATTTCCAACTGTTACCTCTCACTTAAAAGCTTGAGAGGATAGTATATCAGTTGGCAGGCACTGTCACCTTTTATATTCTGTAGGCCCGATGAGACATTACAGAAAGAAGGGAGATAACATGTCAAAATAATGGATTTAATCTAGCAGGGCAACTATCCTTAGGTACCTAACTGAACAGCACAATACAAGAGGACAGTGCTCAGGCTACACCGCTGACTGTATCAGCCAGGATCAGGTGGAAATTGATATCAAGGAAAACTTAAACAGGCCTTAACATGATGACATAAACTTTACCTTAACAGCATGAATGAGAAAAAATCCATAATCTAAGCAATCTTAAGGACTAACAAGTACAAATTTGGATCTACTTCATTGACTACTGTTGCACTAGTGGCATATGATAACACTAGATATTCAAATCAACAGAACATGCCAAGTAGCATTTCTAATTTAAAATACACCCAGATTACTAATAAGTACTTGATTTTAATACCTGAAGCAGGTAGCTCAGAATTGAATATCCTGCCATGCTTTCCACGAAATTCCTCTGTGATTAACAGAAAATTGAAAAGCAAGTTCAATTAAACTGACAGTAGTATAAAGTATGAGCTCTTTAATCTTGACAGCACAATTAAACTCTGCAAGTTCTTATTGGGAATTTTTAAGT
This sequence comes from Avena sativa, assembly GCA_916181665.1. Classification (NCBI taxonomy): domain Eukaryota; kingdom Viridiplantae; phylum Streptophyta; class Magnoliopsida; order Poales; family Poaceae; genus Avena; species Avena sativa. Next base: position 255,454,872 of record OV702296.1, read on the forward strand.
ATGTATAGGATAGGCTTATGAATCCACTATTGTTACATATGTAGACTTATCATCATCAGATAGCACTGAGATCTGCAATGTCCAGGACGGAACATCTCACTTCGATAATGCAACATTTCAGATAAAACAAATCTCATGGAGTGGACTGTGGATACAAGTTGAGAAGGGTCCATCACCCATTTTCAAACAAGAAGCTATATGGATTTGCACTAATCAAACTGTTCGAATAAAAAAAAGTTGCGACTGCAAAACGACAAATAAATTGTGAAATATTAACTAGCATTGTAGGCAGAGGATGGCAAACTGAAATGAAAGATCAACTTGCTGCGCTGAATGGTAGTCCAACAAAGTAGCATTTCACCTGTGCAAGTTTGAAATTTGGAGAATTTTCTTCATACTTGGCTACGTAATAGTCACGGAGACTTAAGATATTGGGAAACCTACTCTTGATGGAATGGATTGATGCCTGCAATCACAGAAACAATGGTAGAGCTAAGACCTTTCAGTGCTAAGAGACATCAGAGAACTACCTTGGTAGCAAAGATAATTACCGTATCAGGAATAGTCTCAATTAGTGCTGTATATGCAGATGTAACGATTACTTCATAAGGCCGTAACCAAAGTGGTAAGCCAGCTTCTTGATATATATCTGTCGATAGAAAGATTTTTTTTAGAACACAAGTGAATTAAACAAATCCTAATGGAAATAACACATTATTTAGGAAAATTGATCAGCATAATTCCTTTGGAATCCAGAACAGAAGAAATGCAATAGACAGTACACGAGAAAAGTAAATTGCCCATCCCAGTAAAACCTTAACACTGCTGACACACCCACATGATGTTAACATTACTCCAAAATACAAAAACATTGATGATAATACTTTGGAGCATCAATCATTTGCAAGCCATAGTGCTAATTTTATGTGCAAAAAGCATTTGCATACGTATCTGAGTATTACCAAAATTCATTTGTGTTATGTTTTTGGTATATACTACCTCCCACTGGACATTATATCATGATTAAGGATGTTGAACTAGCATATATATACTTCAGCAAATAGCACAATTACATGCTGCATGTCTGACATGTGCATGCTTCAGGTCTAACATATACGGTAGTAGAATTGACAAAATGAAACGGAATATAAGCATAAAAATCACAACAATCAATTCAGCAAAAAATCTTGAACAAAAAAGGGACACCGTCACAGTCAGGAAAAGAACTGATTAGTGATTACTATCATGGTAACATTTAAGTTGTTTTACATTTTTACCATAAAAGTGTGCAACAAGCTGTACAGCTAAGTGCTCCTGTCGGCAATCATCCCCACTCTTGACAATAATCTGCAATTGGTGGAAATATTTCAGAAGCATGGCAATAACTCAGGACATTTCATAGTAAGATGTACGCACAAGCAGTCAAATCTCAAGCATGACAACAATCATCAGCAGGCTTGAAACAATACTCATAACTACCTATGGTTCTACCGTTAGTTGCTTTAGTTTAGTGAATAAACATTAGACCAGCCGATATAACAAACATATCAGTTTATCCGACTTTATACTTATTCAATGATAGAAGTTAGTTGAGGCCTAAATTAGTTGTATCTTCAACTGTAAATGTCAATCCCAGAGATAAGCAGAAGAGCTCATACCACACAAAGTTTTCTGTAAACCTTGGTATGAAAAATAAATGATAGATCAAACAAATACCAGTTACTTTTTGAACTTTTATGTTCCTCAAAAATGTTCTGAACATTCGATTAAACCATACATAATCATAAACGTATTAATACAGATTCTTTGCTAATCCTGGTTTGGACTCGTGAAGCTTATAAAATAACAGAAAGTCATACTGAAAAATAGAAGTGCAGAGTGTCCATGCTCAACCAGAGGGGTAAGGCTTGTATTCAAAAATAAAATAATCTTCAGAAAAATGTCATTAAGGAGACTAAATTTAATTAGTCTAGAAAATAAATGCTCTAGGGCTAGTATTCAATAATATTCAATAATATTGTAACGTGGAAGTAATCCAACAGCAGAACCCTTGTGGAAGGTGTGGCTTACAGAACGCAAATCCCAGCCAGGTAATTTTCCGTGAACAGAAGAGCGGCGTATTCTCTCTTTCTTGACAGTCCAAAGTTCACCAGCCAAAGCATCAGTCGGTTTAGGATCTCCACCATCAGCCGCCTATTGGAAAATTGAGTTACTAACCTAAGGAAGATGTCCAAAATAAGATATAGTAGAGAGAAAAATATAGTGAATCACCTTAGGATCTAAATTTTGAGTGCTTTGACCAACTCCTTTCAGTGGAAGACCATGTGGGGCTTCCCCTTTTAATGCTGCAGCCTAGTCAAGGAAACCAATTCAACAAACAGTCCACTAAAACCACTTTGTATTGTGCATTGAGTTTAGTAGTTCCTACTCTGAATTATCTAAACGACTAGTCTCAGAATTAATCGTTCAGATAAGAATATTTAGAAGACTGCAAACCTTCAGAAAAAAACAGTGAAGTGGAAATGGAATACAAGAGATATTTAGCAATCACGCTAGAGCTAAAAACAATTTCATGTGTGAGTCGCACCTTGACTTCCTCCATGGCAATAGTACTTGGAACACGGCGATGGTCCTTCTTACGTATTGGTTCATTATCATCTACATCTTCCATGTTAACTCCTGGAACTGCAGACAGAGTAACCTTTATCCACTCAATAGGCTGATCAACAACAGCCTGGGAATCTCCCGATATATCACATGACTCTGCCGTAGCTTGCCGTATCCTATGCCCCGACTCAGACATTGCAATGCTTCTTGAGCGGCCAATTTTCTCGATAGAGAAACTAACATTTACGAACTTCACTTTAGCCTCCCGTAGTTGAGACATGGCTTGGTCAATAACCTGAGAGGTAGAGTTCAGCATTCTGTCTGTTTCATAATTTTGTGGTTCATGTCTACTCCACAAAGGATATGCCCATGGCGGCGGCTTTGGCAATTGAGCATCTCCATTAGCCAACGGTATCCCACCTTTTGAAAGCTTATTCACATCTGAGGACCCTTTGGAGTGACTAGAATAGCAGAACAAAAGATGCTATCAGAATGATATCTAAACTGAAGCTCCAATAACAAATAAAGTGACAAATATCGTTAATTTCACTATTAAACATTCTTTCGTCACAATCTCAAATGTGCAATACGATCATTTTGTACTACTATATAGACCCTGAGTACGATTTAAGCTAAAATGTAACCAAATCCACATACCTTGGTGTTTCTGCTTTCAAAACTTCAACACATATAAGATAAGGAGCTTTCTCCCTAGAGTTTAAAAGAACTGATTCATCTTCAGGTATATGAACCACTCGATATACACCCTTCCCCATTGGAAAACATACTCCTGTGAATAGAAAGAACGAAGGAGAAAAGAGCCTCAGCACACTCTGGCTTCTGCTTTGCAATATCAATGGAGCCTTAATTAACAAAATAGCTTCATTTTCCCTTGGGTTAAAATTACACCGATATTGTGATAAAGAAGAACCACGGAAAAGGCAGATTCAAATCACAAGTCATAACATGACATACTTTTCACTACATGGGGCATTGCTTGATGTATTATTTTGCTGCCTATACTTCAATTGTCTGTTTTAAGAGGTTCGACAGATTTAGCATACAAACAACAGTATTACACATAAAATATAAAATGGTGATGGTTATTCATGAACCAAAATTGCGAGAAAAAGTCAACTCAATAGAATGTGCTGATGATATATTAACATATTTTATCATTGATTGCCCTTTCAAAACTACTAACATTGGATGACACAGCTACCAAAACACAAGCACATAACTGCAGCAAATATTTATGTACAAATAAAGGAGATCATAACTAAAACTGTAGTCAGAAAATAATTGAAAAGTAAGGCACAGTCCATATGTGATATCTCATGTGGCTTCCAACTGAAGATTAAAATGTAATCTTAAAAGGGGTGAAGCACCAAAATTTTGATGTTGAAAAGGTTATGATAGATTTATTTATGAAAAATACTGTATGTAACCTACAAGACAAATATCTCAAAAAAGATAGCAGAAATCACCTCCATTATTCTCACTGGAAGTAATATGTGAGTTGATCTCTGTAAGAGACTGGCACAAAAAAATAAACAGGGGATAAATTAGAATGCAAACGAAAGAAATTGTAACGGTTGCAACATGAAGAATAAAAAAGATAGCTGAAAGGGCGTTAAGCAAATAATCAATACTGTGCCAGCCTAATGTACTTGATTTACCTCTCGCAAAGCAAGCTTACGATCTTCCACAGGAAATATGTCGACAAGACCATAAGATGTATCACATAGTGATTGAACAAGCTCCAACGAAGCATAGTAAGAGCCTTTTCGAAGCTCTGCTATCACATTGTTTGGTAAAGGTGGTTTTCCACTTTGTCTCGCGCTGTTTCCTATTGAATCAGGGTGTTTCTGAAACACATACACTGCAGTTAGGAAGGCAATACTTGCAAAAAGAAGCTAATAATAAAATTTCAAAATATGTACAAACACCATAATCAGAGTTCTAGGACACAGCAAACAAAGGACCTCAAAACAACCTTATTTCTCACAGCAACTATGGATGGAGAAGTTCTAAGAAATGTAAGAAATCCACAACCAAGCTCCAATATACTGAACATAAGAGAGTTGCAAATCAAACTACTAATGACAGATGGATAATATTTATCGCAACTACCAATACAATGCAACATTACAGCAAAGAGTAATGAACATATCTTTGTGCAGTCAGAAGCAGTAATTACTCAATACGACGAGGCAGAATATGAAACACTGCAGCTTTCAAACCAAATGAAAGAATGGTTAAGAGTAGTTGTCTTGCCTCTTTCAACAGTTTTGAGCCAAGAATCTCAGAGTCTTCTTTATCACGGAACAAACGCTTAAAAAAGCTCTCTGATCCTGGGCTACCCTCAGAAATGCCGTTAGGCTGACTACCTTCTATGTGCCCACTCTTAGCATCCTCTGGGTGCACTCGAAACAACCTGCGGAATGACAAAAACTCTGAATTTTCCTCCTCCTCGATACCACTAGTACCCTTACCATCATCAACATTTTTATCAAGCCCTTCGATTTTCTTGTCCTCATGTTTGTCCTTAAATAGTTTTCGGAAGAAATTTTCCTTATCACCTTCCTCACACTTATCATCCTCGTTCCTGTCATGAGCAACTCCCTTCTTTTCTTCATTCTTATCCTTGAAAATTCTGCGGAAGAAATTATCGTCCTCTGTGCTCTTATTGCCTTTGTCATCATTCTCTTTCTTGCTAGGAGTGGTGCCTTCCTTTTTCTCATCATTTTTATCCTTAAAAAGTTGCCGGAAAAAACCATCCTTCCTATCTTCTTCGGTGTTTACACCAACCTTTTCTTGATCATCATTTTGCTTATGATTGCTGCCATCTTTCCTCTCTTCATTCTTATCTTTGAAAATCTTGCGGAAGAACCCTTCTTTATCATCATCCTCCAAACTCTTACCCGGTCTTTCCTCATCCCCATGCTTCCCATGCATGCTTTCTCTCCTCTCATCATTCTTATCCTTGAATATCTTGCGAAAGAAGCCTTCCTTCTCGTCATCGTCGCCTGGTTTGTCCTCCTTGTCACGGAAGAATCGCTTCAACAAACCATCCGAGCTAGGTGTGAGCTCCATGTCCTCATCCTTGCTGTCCCTGAGCAACCTACGGAAGAAACCATCTTTATCCCCATCTTCCTCCTCATTCTCTTTCTCCTTGCTATCCTTAAGCAACCTTTTAAAGAATCCTTCCTTGTCTCCATCATCATCATCCTTGTCTTTGCTGTCTCTAAGCAACCTCTTAAAGAAGCCATCCTTATCTTGCTCCTCGTCCTTCTCCACGGACCGCCTAAAGAAGAGTGCATCACGCACCTTGGGCCCAATGCTCAGCCTCCTGAGCAGCTTGTTGTCCTCCGATGACGGTGTGACTGGCTGCTTCCCTTGGCCAAACCCAGCATCCTCGGTGGCAGCCGCATTGATCCCACTGGCAGGAGGGCTCAAGCCAAGAGAGGGTGACGAGGCAAGGGACATGAGTCGCTGCTTTGAGGAGCGTATCCTGCTGAGCATGGGATTGCCACGCGGGCTGGCAACAGGGGACAGCGGCGCAGGTCGGACTAGCGGCGGCCACTCGCCCTGCACTGTCGCTGCGGCCTGGCATTGCTCCTGCACCTTATCGATCCCATCCAGATCCTCGGTTTCCTCCAGCTCAAGCTCAGCGGCAAGGATCCAGTGCACCTTGAGCGCGATGCGCATGGACTTGGAGCAGGTATCGATGACGAAGCGGTCGAGGGAGGGGCTGGGCTTGTGCACGAGCATGTAGCAGACCTGGAAGAGGTAGGCCTCGAGGCCCGAGAGCGGGAGCGTGTACATGCGGTTGCAGAGGTAGTCCCGCACCCCGGCGTGGTCGTGCTTGTAGAGGTAGCTGACGGCGATCCACTCGCAGAAGAAAGCGGAGTCGAAGAAGCGGACGAGCCAGCCGCTGCTCCCCACGGGCGGCGTCGCGTCTCCGCCGGAGGCAGTGATCTCCCGCGGCGACTCCTCGGGCCCGAAGCTGAGGCCCCGCAGCCCGAGAAGCCGCACCATGGCTGCGGGCTGGGAGTTCCCCCCTCGGAGACCAACCGTTACTGGCGTCCTCCTCCACTCACCAACATCGCAGCTCGATCCAGAACCTCAACGGCCTCCCAAATCTCAATCCAGAGCACTCTCAGGGCTGTACCCCAATCTCAATCCAAACCCTAGCCTCCGAGCGATCGCGCAGCTCGGTCCGAAGACCTGCAAACCCTAGCTCCGGGATCGAAGCCGGGCGCGAGGAGATCTTCGAATTGGGTGGGTCAAATGGGAGCGGGGAAGCGTGCCGACGGATCTTCGAATTGGCGAGGACTCGGGGGGCCTGGGGGGTAGGGGGTTGGGTTGATTCGATTTGAAATGTCGCAGCGTTTTCGTCGCTGTTTCTGGGGACTCTGGTTTGAATTTTCTTTTTTTCTTTCTTTCGGCTTTCGTCTCCGGCGTGGAGTCCGTGCCTCGGTGGTGGCGAGGTTGTGGAACGGGGGAAGCGGAGAGCCCGGAGCAGGTGGGGGCGGCGATGGCCGCGTGCCAATCCTCTGCGCTGCTGCCACTCTGTTGCTCATTCTATGCCGTTCTCTTAGCAAGTGCCACAACTCTTCTTTTTTCGAAACTCAAAGCTGCGTTTATAGATATGTACTGATATACTCCCTCCGTTTCAAATTACTTCGCACGCACGCTTATCTAGATTGGCTAGTATACTTTTATTTTTCGTTCAAAAAATTTCTGAGATTTTTGAAATACTTAGTATACATTTCATACTATCTAGTTTAAAAATCTTAGAATTTTTTTGGATAAAAAATAAGAAAGTACTAACCTACCTAGATAAGAGTGTGTGCGGAGTAATTTGAAACAGAGGGAGTACAACTCAACATACTAGATCTAATCGTCCAGGATTAGAGTGTGCAGACTCGTAGTCCCAGTAACGGTTCAACATTGCGCCTCATATCGAATCGAGTCTAGACCGTCCGAACTCGGTGAGATGTTGTTGAAGACGACACCATTTTGATGCTTACAAATTCACCCAAGTCGTCAGCATGACCAGCAAAACGATGTGGTGCAAAGCTCGAGATTGATTGGCACACTTTCAACCACCAATCGACAAAGTCTACCTCATTCTTTGGAGGAGCGGCCATGGATCAAATCCAGGACAGTATCCCGTGCCACACCGATCTCGAGAACGGGAAGCCAACAAGTAGGTGTATCATGGTATCGATCATTGGTCACACAGGGGCAGCGCGGGGGTATGGGATCCCCCGTCGAGGCAGCCTCCCAGCCGTCCAGCACGGTCCTGGCAAGCAAGTTAGACAAAAATACTATAACGCAGACGGCGGGTCCTAGCGCTTATAAACGCCAAGGCACATGCCTAATTACCATGCCCGCATTAGGGCGGCAAAACAAGCGGTCAGGAATAAGAATAACTGTGTGGAAACAAGTGGATAGGCGACGATCGTTGTTCGTCGAGTTAGCGCTAACAGAAAGTGAACCGTATGCGCCTCGGTACAAAAATACACGGATGATACCTTACTATAGTCAAATAGGCGCACTATTTTGCCATGTTTTGTACACTTTTTAGTGGCACAAATGTTAATTACAAATAGTATAAATGAAATTATTTGAACATGTTGATTCAAATCATATATTAGATTATATTAAGATATGGAATTCTATTGATAAAAACAATATTACATTAATTAAAATACATCATATTTTTTTAATGCTACTTAAGATAAAAAATCCTAACGTTGTGTTTGGATGTTGGAAAAACAGCTCGGAATTGAATTGGGATAGAAATTCCAAATTCGGGATGGAAAGAAAATGGCTACTATTTCCAATTCTGATGTTTGGATGTGTATGAAATTTGTTGTTGGAATCAAAGGGTAGCACTCAAATCCAAATCATGTTTGGATGTACAAACCTTGGAACTGAATGATTTGTTGATTTTTGACAATATAAACTTTTCTACATGTATGCAATATAGTATAATATAGTACTATGGTGGAATATAAACTTGGCAATATAAACTTAAAAAAAACAATGGACAAAGCTGTTGGAATAGGAGGAAGAGAAGGGGAAGATGATGCTGGAATAGGAGGGACATAAGGGGAAGATGAGGGACTGGGAGAGGCCAGCATGGGGAGGGCCAGGGAGCCGCCGTCCTTCACCCCCGCCTCCATTCCCCCTGTCGCCACCGGCCCCCGCCGTTCCCCATCCTGCCCAAAAGCTCTATGGTTTGGAGGGCATGGAGGGGACCAAGAGGGAATGGAACGGGAGAGGACAGCATGGGGAGGGCCAGGGAGCCGCCGTCGTTCACCCTCCCGCCTCTGTCCCCCTGCCGCCACCGGCCACTGTCGTTCCCCATCCCGCCCAGAAGCTCTAGGGTTTTGGGGGACATGGAGGGGACCGAGAGGGAATGGAACGGGAGAGGGAGAGGAGGGCGGGGAATGGGAAGGGAAGAGGGAGAGGGAACTGGAAGGGGAGAGAGGGAAGGGAAAGGACTCGTCGGACCGCCGCCGCCACTGGTAGCTCCTGGTCGAGGGTCAAGATCAGTGGACGCAGGTGCGTGAGCTTCTGTTTCTTTTCGTCGCTCGCGAAACGGTACGCTGGGTGCGGGAGCCGGGAGCTCGTTTCTGAGGCTCTCAGCTTAGAAAATCGGGAGGTCGGGTTTACACACGGGCAAGCTTAGCTCGGAATTGGGACGAGTTTCCACGGCTCAATTCCATCGTCGTCCAAACAACAGATTTCGGCTCAGCAAATTCCATAGGGATGATTCCGAGCCATTTTTCCAACATCCAAACATAGCATAAATCTAATTGACATGGATATACCCTACGGTTGCACAACGTTGGCATACCCGGTCCAGCCCAAGGAAGGCCCACATAAATACACACAGCCCATGAAGATTTCGGGTGGCCCAAGCCCATGGCGGTTTCGACTCCTTGGAGGACAAGTCTAGATTAGATAGAATTTCAAAGGGTATCAACCCTAATTTGTAACCGACTCGACCTATCCCGAGACTTGGCCTATCTATATAAAGGCCAGGAGGGTACGGCGAGAAGGATCCTCAACTCACCTCACACACACCTCCACGCCAGATTGCATCTGCGCACCCCTATAACCTTCGGTTCCGCCGTATTCAAGAACAGACAAGCATGAGTAGGGTTTTCCCTCCGGGGCCTAAACCTGGGTAAACCTCGTGTCCCTGCGTTGCTTGCCGGTTAACCGTCTCGCGACTTTCAGGATCCCCATCTTCTCCAAAACCATAGTCCATAACAATGGGCATTGACGAGTCAAACCCAAGTCAATTGGCACCGTCTATGGGAAGCGGGGACGCTGATCGTGCGGTCGTGACGGTTCCATCCAGAGTGATCTGTGACTCATCGGCAACGGAGAGCCACCTCCTCTTCGGCGCCTTCGACTTCACCGCCCACTCACCGGCCACCCTGAAGGATTTCGAGTCTGTTGGCGACGGCCTCGAGATGCTGTTCGGGAGCTTCTGCTTCTAAGTGGGGCAGACCAGCACCCTCCGCCTCCCAGAGCGGGCGCCACTTCCATCCATCAGACCCGCTTCATGGGTCCCACCCATTGACGCCCTGTGCACATCGACAATGACGGGCGATTCAGATGACAGCAGCTGCTGCAACTCCGATCTGTGTGGTCCTCCTTCGGATGAAGAAACCTACGATTTCGGATCTGAGAGCTGCGGCAGCAGCAACCCACCTCGTGAGCGCTACCTATGCGCCACCATCCATGATGGCAACGTCAACAACGGACCGGATCCACCGCTGGGTTCAGGTGACATACCTCCCAATCCCCCTCCCAACCCGCAGGTTGAGAACGAGGGAAACAGGGGAAACCCGGCCAACAGAGCCACTGAGGGCAGCAATCGCGCTTATGACCAGATCAACCTCAACGAGGAAGGCTGGCGCCAAGCACGCGAAGCCGTGCAAGGCAACAAAATCCTACCTGTGGATGCCTCCCGGGACCTGTTGATGGCCCACCTCCTCCTGATCGATGAGCACAATCGGCAGGTAAAGTTAATGGAGGAGCTTGAAAAGCGTAAGCAGGCAGTTGCGGAGTCCAGCACGCGGCGAGCTGCGCTCTCTGCCGCTGGCGGCTCCACTTCACATGGCAACAACGCCAATAAGTACCGCTCCCGCATGGAGCGCATGGACCCCGCCGCGCGATGCGAGGTCACCAGGTCCCTCGACACGTCCTTCATGACGATGGACTCGCACGGCAACGTCATGCCGAAAATGCCGCAGGCTGCGATCATGGCGGCCACCACCTATCTCGCGTCCAATCCGCCTCCGGCGGGTGACCCGAAGAACGCAATGCACAAGTCTGCGCTAGCAGGCCTCGGACTCGTCGGAGCTGCGCTCCACGATGAAACTCCTACGGAGCCGAAGAAAAAAGCTGCGGTCAAGTTTACTCGAAGCTGCACGCCCTCATCTGACAAGGAGGAGCATGACCTGCCCCGGTGCCGCCGGAGCCCACGACGTCGTAGCAGCAACTACGATGCTCGTAGTGAGCTCACCCAGCGCAAGATCGACAAATCACGTGTTAAACGCGCGTGTTCAACTAAGTCCGGAGAGGAGGACTACTGAGAGTTGTGCGGAGCTAGGTGCTTTAGCAGATCCATTCGGCAACCGCGGATGTTGAAAAATTTCAATCTCCCATCGGACAATCTGAAGTTCAACGACATGCAGGAACAAAGGCCTGGCTCGACGATCACCTGTCATCGGTCAAGCTCCACGGCGGAAACAAGAACACCATCTTACAGTGCCTTCAGCTGCAACAGATAGGCGCGGCCAGAGTCTAGCTTAGCAGTCTATCCTCCGACTCGATCCGAAGCTGGGAGGAGCTGGCGTATAGCTTCATCCGCAACTTCAAGGGCATCGGCAATAGGCCAGCCTCAATCGAAGAGCTGCGGGCATGCACCCAGCGGACCAACGAGTCCATCCGCTCGTACATACTACGCTGGTGCCACATCAAGAATTCCGTCGCACACATCTCCGAAGAAAGAGCAATCGACGTCTTCAAGGATGGTGCCAGGCGCCCAGATTTCAAGGAGGAGCTCGGGTGCGTCAAGCCCAAAACACTTGACCACCTCATGGACATCGCCAACCGCTGGGCAGATGGCGAGGATTCCGTCAACCGAACGCATTTGGATTACGAAGACAACTTTTGCCGCACGCGCGAACGCCGCAGCAAGAGAAGATCGCGCGTCTACGATGATCGCGACGGAGTCGACAAGGTTGCGGCTGGATACTCCGATCGACGCGTGATAAGTTGGAAACGTATCTATAATTTTTTATGCTCCATGCTTGTTTTGTATCTACTTTGCTTTACTTGTCCACACTTTGAGGTGCTTTTTACATGTTTTTTTGGTGCTAACCTATTAACAAGTTGCAACAGTGCCACATGCCTGTTTTCTGCTGTTTTTGGTTTCAGAAAAGTTAGTAAAGAAATATTCTTGGAATTGGACGGGACGAAGGACAAAGTCAATAACTTTCTGTGGGGAACAAGAAGTCCAGAGGAGAGCCGGAGGGGCTGGCCAGGGGGCCAGACCCACCCTAGGCGCGGGGTCAGGTGGACCCGCGCCTGGCTAGGGTTTGGCGGCCCTGGTCGCCTTCGGACTCGCCCCTTCGCCTATAAGAAGCCCCCGATGCAGAAACTCTCGATACCCGATCAGAAATCCACAAAACCATCTGTAGCCGCCGCCGCCACCATCGTCCCTAGATCAGGGGGGGTCTAAAGTTCTTCCCGGCACCCTGACGGAGGGGAGATCATCCCGGAGGCCTTCTCTCCGGTATGATTTTTGAGTAGTTCCACCTTAGACTATGGGTCCATGTAGTAGATAGATGGTTGTATCTCCTCCTTTGTGCTTTCATGTATAGATCATGTGAGCTTCATTCATGATAAAGATCTAATCTATTTGTAATCATGCATGTTGTGTTTGCGGGGATCCGATGGATATTGAGATTAATATGTTGGTTTGATTAATGGTTCTATCTTTATGATTCTATCATGTATGTGTTGTTTGTGATCTTGCATGCTCTCTGTTGCTAGTGGTTATCTTGGCCAAGTAGTTGCTAGTGACTCCAAGAGGGAGTATTTATGCTCGATAGTGGGTTCATGCCTCTAGTTTCCAAGGGAAGTGACAGAAATCTCTTCGGTTGTAGATGTGATGTTGCTACTAGGGAGAAAACAACGGTCTCTTGTTCATGGAACATGTGGACTGTTTACCCTACACACTTTGCTTAAAGCAGTTGTCCGTTGCTTGCAACTTAATACTAGAGGGGGTTCGGATGATAACCTAAAGGTGGACTTCTAGTCATAGATGTAGTCGGATTACGGTCTATGTATATTGTTGTATTGCCCAATCAACTTCATAGGATCTTTCTGGATAGTAATTGCATTGTTATGCCTTGCTCAGTTCCTGTCAATTGCCCCGCTGTAATTTGTTTACCCTTCATGCCATGTTGTTTATCTAAGGAGAGAACCTCTAGTGAACTATGGACCCCGGTCCAATCTTTACCATTGATATATCTTCCATTGTTACTTGTTTACTTACTGCAAACCATTATCGTCCACACCATACGTTTAATCCTTTGTTACAGCAAACCGGTGAGCTTGACAACCTCACTGATTCGTTGGGGGCAAAGTCTTGAGTTTGTGTTGTGCAGGTCTCCACGTTGCCAGCAATACCTGTGTGACGTTTCCTTCCTCCTACTGGTTCGATAACCTCGGTTTCTTACTGAGGGAAACTTGCTGTTGTGCTGCTTCATACCTTGCTCTTGGGGTTTCCAACGAACCGTTCCACGACAAGTATTGGGCGCCATCAACGTGATGACGGCAACCGCAACAGCGGATACCGCAGCAGCAACTACCGTGATGGCGGACGACCCACGCAAACGTGGCAACATCACGACCGCGACGACGACACAAACTGTCTGGCCCCTGCACCATCCACTTCTACATCGACAAACAAGATGGTAAGAAGAAGGTCAGCCATATGCTCAAGGACTGTCGGGAGTTCCAGAAGCTCATCGAGGGACTCACCCAAATGCGGCGCCAGATGGTGAACCCTGGATTCGCACCTGTTCCAGTGCCGTCGCCCACGGACCCCATCCACCACCACCTGGCGGACCGTCGCAGCCGCCGGTCACACCAGCACCAAATAATGGTGTAGATGGGTACCGCCACCGAAAGGGGCCCTGATGATCCAAAAGGGGCGCCCAACCAACAGGGTGCAGAAGAAGATCACTCGCCAAGTCAGCCTGGTCGTGACCTCTCCACCAGCCATACCTGAGTACCTCAGCGGCTCGGAGTCCTGTATCACATTCGACCGTTTGGATCACCCACGCCAGATCCCTCGCCCAGTTCACTCTGCCCTGGTGCTCGAGGCCCATATCGGGGGATTCGAGATGAGTCGCGTCTTCATGGACAGTGGCAGCGACATCAATCTGATGTTCGCCAGCACACTCGCAGCGATGCGGATCCCGCTGTGCAGCCTGGAGCAATCGGACACGACGTTCCACGACATAGTCCTAGGGAAGGGAATATACCCCCTAGGAAAGATATGGCTCGACGTCATCTTCGACAAGCATGATAACTTCAGGCATGAGCAACTAGAGTTCGAAGTGGTGGACTGGCCATCATAATACCACACCATCCTCGGGCGCATGGCATTCACAAGATTCTTGGCAGTACCGCACTATGTGTACCCGCTATTGAAGATGCCAGGATCTAGGGCTGTCATCACCGTCCCAAGAAGCTTCACAAGGTCCGATAGATGCGACAGAGACTTCAACAGAATCTCTCAGTTGTTCGGCATGCAGGAGGAGCTCACGAGACTCGGAGAGGTGACAGACAACGGGGCACCCCCAGTCACCAGGCAAAACGCACCTGACATGTCGTTCGACTCCACAATCAACACAAAAGAAGGTGCAGGTCCACCCGAAGGACGCCTCCAAGACGACGTTGATCGCCAACGACCTGAGTCTCGCATAGGAAAGCGCGCTCGTCTAATTCCTCCGTGAGCACTGGGAAATTTTCGCATGGTGTCCTGCGGACATGCCAGGAGTTCCTAGGGAATTCGCCGAGCATGCACTCAATGTGTTTCTAGATGCGAAGCCAGTCAAGCAGTCGATGTGTTGGTTGTTCGAGCTAAGAGCTGCAGTCGTTGGAATCAAAGTCAATAGACTACTCGATGCCAACTTCATCAGGGAAATCAAAGAAAGCGAGTGGCTGGCCAACACCGTGCTGGTCCTAAAAAAGGACACGGACATCCTGAGGATGTGCGTGGACTTCACATCGCTCAACAAGCACTGTCCCAAGGACCACTTCCCTCTACCAAGGATCAATCAAATCATCGACTCCACCGCAGGTTGCGAGAAGCTCTCCTTCCTCGACGCCTACTCAGGCTACAACCAAATACGACTAAAGGTCGAAGACCAGGAGAAAATGGCATTCATCACGCCGTTCAGGGTATTTTGCTACAACACTATGCCCTTCGGGTTGAAGAACGCAAGTGCCACATACCAGAGGTGCATGCAAGCATGTCTGAAGGACCAGATCGGCCGCAACATCCAGGTCTATGTCGACGACATAGTAATCAAGACCAGGGAGGCCAGGACTCTATTCGACGATCTCCGCAAGATGTTCGATAACCTTGATCGCTATAAGATCAAGCTGGACCAAGACGAGTGCGCTTTCGGCGTCCCGTCTGGTCAGTTACTCGGGTACATCTCCCAGCGGGGAATCGAGACGAATCCGAAGAAAATCAGGGCCATACTAGCCATGGAGAAGCCAAAGAACCTCAAGGGCGTCCAGTGATACGTCCAATTTGCATCACCATTCTATATCATAATTTGCCTCTATTCATTGATATATTTCTTATTAAGAGGTGGATACTTATGCCTTTTCATCTGTTTTTGCATGTTGGATGATTCTTGGAGGATGAACTGCCGGAGTCAGGATTCTGATGGAAAAGAGGTGTTTTGATGCAATTTCGCGAAGATCAGAAAAATACCAGAAAAACTATGGAAAATCCTATTTTCTCAAAAGACGAAGAATGCCAAAAGGGGATGCGAAGATGGGCCAGAGGGGGCCCACACCCCCTAGGCGCGGGCCACCCTAGGCAGCGCCTATAGGGGGTGTGGCCCACCTCTGGCTCCGCCCTTTCGCCTATATCTTCTCCTCAAAACCATAATACACGGGGGGGAGGCGACCACATAAAGATTTCACCGCCTCTGCGGGGCGGAAAACACCGAGAGAGAAAGAGCTCTCCGGTAGACAGATTTCTGCCGGGGAAATTCCTTCCCGGAGAGGGGAGATCATCGCCATCAACACCATCATCAAGCTAGACTTCATCGGGATCATCATCCACACCATCATCTCTACCAGCACCATCATCACCACTCCATCCCGTTTTAACAATCGTGTTGAATACTTGCATAGTTCTTAGGGAAAACTTTCCCGGTGTTGATTACTATTGCAGTTGATGCTTGTGAGTGAGACCATTGGATTATTGTTTATGTTTAGATTGTTATTCATCACCATATCATCTTTGATCTTGATCCATATGATGTCTCGTGAGTAGTTCGTTTAGTTCTTGAGGACATGGGAGAAGTCATGTTGTTAGTAGGGATTTGTGTTGAGGTATTATTCAATGATTTAGTATTTAAGTTGTGGTGATATTCTTCTAGTGGTATCATGTGAACGTCGACTACATGATACTTCACCATTTATGGGCCTAAGGGAATGCGTTGTGTATTTGGATACTAATTGTGGGGTTGCCGGAGTGACAGAAACCTGAACCCCCGTTAGGAAACCATTGCACAAGGGAGTGTAGAATCTCAGAGTTTAAGGCTGTGGTTAGGTTTTTACCTTAATTTCTTTCTTGTAGTTGCGGATGATTGCAAGGGGTTTAATCACAAGTATGTATTAGTCCAAGTGGTCCCAAGGACCACTTCCCTCTACCAAGGATCAATCAAATCATCGACTCCACCGTAGGTTGCGAGAAGCTCTCCTTCCTCGATGCCTACTCAGGCTACAACCAAATATGGCTGAAGGTCGAAGTCAAGGAGAAAACGACATTCATCACGCCGTTTGGGGTATTCTGCTACATGTCAACACCCGGATTTTTAATCCCAGATGCCTGTTATGCCATACATCGCAATTCCAGGATTACCATTTTTGCGAGACATAACAGAATTGGATACCACAATACATCATCCATTACAAACCGTACATAAGCTCTTACACAAATAGGGATCTCATGATCCAGTTCTTAATACAACTTCAAGAAGCGGAATACGTAATAATAACGGTAGCGTAGGCGAGGCTCCATCTTCGGGGTCACAGGCAATGCTGACGATGGGAGATGATCCTAGTTGTAGTAACCTTCTTGGGGTCCCTCCTCCAGGTACTCCTCTTCATAGTCTGGCCACGGGAATAGCCAGGGACAAAGCCATGAGTACTCTTTAAGTACTCGCAAACTAATACTAACAAGTGAAAGGGGTTTTTTGGTAATAGGGCACTAGGCTCTAGGGTTATTTTGCAAAAGCCAGATTTATCTCTACTAAGTTTAGAAGCAACGAATGCTAGTTGAAGTTTTATAACACCTAAGTGGGAACTTGTATCTCAGGCCACAACCCTGTTGTGGTCAAGTCAAAGTCTCATTTCATTTCACAAGTCATTTTGAAAAGTCTGACGGGGGAACAGTATGGCCACTCCAACTGTCCATAACCGCGGACGCGGCTATTCAAATAGTTTGACACTCTGCAGAGATTGTACACTTTCACCACAACATTCGATACATCCGTCAGGAACAAATCCAGAATTCACCATACTCAGTATGCGGATAATCAATCCTAACATTTCAATTACATGCCCTAGTTTAAGCACCTCTCGTGTGAGTTTGGCCTCCCAACCATGACCAACTGTCATCTTGGGTACTGCATAGGTGGACAATCTTCACAAGGTAGCCTCAGCTCAGACCTTGGCTGTGAGGGAACTAATACTAAGGTATATAAGTTTCCAGTCAAGCCCTACCCAATCTTCGGGTATTGTGGTTGTACGATAAAATTGGAATGGTATCGCATCCAGACAACCATCAGTTTTATAAAGGGCTAAGGCTCATGCCTCAATATTTTCATCACCAAAATCATCAAGTGTTCGGAAACACATGTCCAAAACATTTCAATAGAATGATCCATCATTCCAAGGTTTTCATAACCATTTTTCCACCAAGTATTCCCATCTAAAGTTGATCAAATTTTTATGCTTAGCACTAGCATCTACAAGTGGGGGTAAGCACTAATGAGGTGTGGTAAAAAAGTGGAGTTTAACTAAGTTCAATCTCATGCCTTAGAATGACATCAAAATTATCTAGCTTAGGCCAAATTTTATGCTCTTTATGCAACCTTCAATTATCTTTCTAATATCTATAATTTAATTAAGTAAGCTCTAAGTACTAGCTTTGATAAAGAAATAAAGTATAAAGCTTGCAAGTAAAACTAGGATTGGTTTATCAAGTGGATATGATCACATAGGCTTAAGGCATATAGTGGTCAGGGTAACAAGCAAGTATTAACTTGCATAAGTATCAGTATAAGCTTGCATTAGTAGGGTATCTTGCAAGTGTCAGCTTGCACATTCAACTGGTAGTATTAGGCTTGCCTTGTGCAGAGCAGTGGTTGAAGTTCTCCTCGGCTTCTTCTTCGTAGTATCCTCCTTCCTCCTCGTATCCTTGGTCGATACTAGCGTCTATAAATAAATACGATGTACACAATCGCCAAACAATACTTAACTACTTGCAATCATCACACAAAAGGGTCCTATAGATGATCTAGCCTCATCACTAACATTACAAGATTAAAGCTTGGTTTAATTCCTTTTATTTTTATCAAAGTAATTTCTACTCATTGAAAAACTACTTAAGATTTAATATTCTCCAAACCAAACATGGAATCATGTTGACACATGTCATCACCACATATTTTAGTCCATGAGAATATGATTTAAAGTGGTGTCACAATTTAATAAGGTTTTACCCTTTTATTTTAATTACATAAAATGACTAGAAATGCCTATGGGGCATTCTTTTATTACTTGAACATGATTTCTATAAGTAAACCTATATATTTTTATATATTCTTAAAGGTATGGTTAAATGTGATTTTTGAGAGTTGGAATCAACTCAAAAGCTATTATGGTTTAAATTTGAAAAATGTTTGAATGCAGAAAAGCTTCTTCCTTGTTATTTTTACTATGGATGATCTATAGATCCAAATGACTTGAATCCAACAGGCTTGGATTCAGCACTTCCAGACCTTTCTAATAAAATTGGTTTCATTCAATTTGGTGCACTGAATTGACCTAGGTTGATTTTTGAAACTGGGTACAGAAGTGTGTTTGAAATAAAATGGAAAAGGTTAAATTCAAAATAGTTGGGCTGCACGGGAAACGATACTGGGTTGGCCTGCTAAGCGCAGCACTTCCGCGGGCTGTTTAAGTGGATGTCCCCACGTGTCAGTGAGACAGGGGGTGCGAAGCGGTACGGGGTAACCTGGTGCGTTCGATCTGGTTCTAATCCAACGGCTGAGAGTCATCGTCGACGTTGGGCAACGCCGGCGAGATAGAAACCTAGCGCGGCCAGTGGGGGTCGTTGGGGGCTCACCGGGGCTCAGGCGAGGGTCGGCGAGGCGGGCGAACGACGAAGTCGACGACGGCGAACTCAAGGGTGGTCGCGGCAGCTCCTGGGGTGGACGAAATCGACCGCGCCCTTCTCCTCCAGAGGCGGCCTGCTCCGGTGCAATTCTGGTGATGCGCTGCTCGCCTTGCTCCGGGACTGAGGTGGGATGGTTCTAGGTGAGAGAGGAGTGGAATGGTGTGAAGAATTCGAGCGGGGAAGGCCTCTATTTATAGTCGCGATGGTGAGACCGAACGGCATGGGAAGGCGACGGTGGCGACACGGCTACGGGCTGCTAGAGGCATGGCCGGTGGTGGCGATCGCTTGGTGGTCTCCTGGCGATGCTCTATGGCTTTAATGCGCTTGTAGGGGCGGTGCGGTTTGGTCTGGAACACGCGAAGCTCTGCGTGGCAGAGGCGGCGTCTTCGACGGCGAGCGGTGGCTGTGAGGCATGGGTCGGCGAACAGGGATGTCGGGCGGTCTCCTGGGTCGGTGGTGATCGTGTATGCACGCGGCGAGGGCGGCGCGCAGTCTGTGGGCTTCGGTCGAGGGTGGCGCTTTGGCGCATGCTCGGCATGGTTGATAGAGGCACGGGCGCGGCGGTCCTGGGTGCTCTGGTCGGTGTCTTCGAGGCAGGGCTGGTCGAGAGGGGGCGGTGAGGCATGGGTGATCTCCCAGACAAGGTTGGCACGACTAGTTTCTTGCCTAGCTTGCTGTCTACACTGGGGTGGCATGGGTGCACTCGGCTGTTCACCATTGATGACAATGCCAAGCTCACAGTGGTGCTAGTGATTAGTTAAGATTGTTAGGTGATCTACTAAGGCTAGTGGTGCCCAGAGAG
Source organism: Avena sativa (assembly GCA_916181665.1). Classification (NCBI taxonomy): domain Eukaryota; kingdom Viridiplantae; phylum Streptophyta; class Magnoliopsida; order Poales; family Poaceae; genus Avena; species Avena sativa. The sequence goes on from OV702296.1 coordinate 255,475,040, forward strand.
GGAACAAGTTAGTCTCAATTCACTGCTCAAAACAGTGTTTGGATTTTGTTTGATTTGTGTCTACAATGTGTTTGATGAAATGGCCGCAAGAATTGAAGTTTTGAATTTTGAAAAGATTTTTGGTGGGTGTGCTAGGTTGGTGCTGGTGAGTTTGCAGATGCTTGGGTTTTGAAAGTTGAGCTTGTTTGAGTGGTTTTTGAAAAAGTGGGATCTTCTCATATGATAAAGATTCAATTTTGAATTGCCATTTAAACTATGCATTTGAAAGTTTCTGGATGATCACAAAGTGGGCCTTAATACTTTGTTATGAGTACAATCAAGGGGTGCAAAGATCCAGAAAAGTTTCTGTTAGGTTCTGAAAGTTTGAGACAGCCAAAGTAGGCATGAGAGTTAAATTGGTCAAAATGACCATTCACTCATTTAGCTTTGTTTTGATTTATTTGTCTTTGGGAAAAGTTTGGGAAATGTTTAGATGATGTTTATTTCACCTAATAAACATTTTACAAGCAAAGAAACACACAAACAAGGTGGTCTAAAAGAATTCAAAATGAAATGCATACTCACATGCATGCTTCCATAATTTTATTTAGAAAAGTTTTTGTTAACCCTAATTTTGATGATTAGAGTTTGATGATTCAAATTTAGTATTTTTGGGATGTTACAAACCTTCCCACCTTAAACAAAATCTCGTCCCGAGATTTGAAAAAGGACAAAAAATATTACCTAGGATTTGAAGAGATCGGGAAACTCCGTCCTGATGTGATCTTCGCGCTCCCAGGTAGCTTCCTCTTCTGTGTGGTTGCTCCACTGAATTTTGAGAAACTTGATGCTTCGGGTTCGGGTAGTTCGAAAAGCTTCTTCCAAAATACGAATGGGTACTTCGGGATAGGTTAGGTCATCGTTGATCTCTATGGTCCGGTGATCGATATTTTTGAACACTTCGGTATTCTCGGGGACTTCGAGACACTTACGAAGTAACGAGATATGGAACACATTGTGCACGGCTGACATCTCTTCGGGCAATTCCAATTGATACGACACTTCTCCTCGACGGTTCAAAATCTTGAAAGGTCCAATATATCTGGGGGCTAACTTTCCTTTGAGTTGGAAACGCTGCATTCCCTTCAATGGCGACACTTTCAGATAAACAAAATCTCCTATATTGAAGGCAAGGTCTCTACGTCTCTTGTCGGCATAACTCTTCTGTCTGGACTGGGCGGTCTTGAGGTGCTCACGAATCTTGTGAACCTTCTCTTCTGCTTCTCGTAGGATATCGGGTCCAAAAATCTAACTCTCTCCTACTTCCGACCAGTTCAAAGGGGTGCAACACTTCCTTCCGTACATGAATTCAAATGGTTCCATTTGCAAACTGGCTTGATAACTGTTGTTGTATGAAAATTCTGCAAACGGCAAACAGTCTTCCCACTTGGATCCATATTCTAACACACATGCTCTCAGCATATCTTCGAGTATTTGATTTACTCGCTCCGTTTGTCCATCGGTCTGAGGGTGATACGCGGTGCTAAAATCTAGGCGAGTTCCTAAACCTTCTTGGACTTTCTTCCAGAATCTCGAGGTAAGCTGAGTTCCTCGATCCGATAAAATGTTCTTGGGGACTCCGTGCAAACTAACTATTCTAGCGATGTACAACTCCGCTAGCTTCGAACTCTGATATGTGGTCTTGACGGACAAGAAATGGGCGACTTTGGACAATCTGTCCACTATGACCCAGATAGAGTCATTTCCCCTACCAGAGGTAGGCAGTCCAGTGATAAAGTCCATTCCAACCCATTTCCATTCCAGAATTTGTAAGGGTTGCAACAATCCAGCGGGTCTTTGATGTCCGGCCTTGACTCGCTGACATATATCACACTTGGCGATATAGCTTCCGATTTCTCTCTTCATCTTATGCCACCAAAATTGCTCCTTCAAATCTTGATACATCTTAGTTCCTCCGGGATGGATAGAATAAAGAGTATCATGAGCCTCCTTCAGAATAACTTCTTTCAACTCAGAATCTGTTGGTACACAAAGGCGTCCTTTGTACCACAGAACTCCTTCTTCGTCTTCGGTGAATCCAGGTACTTTGCCTGTACCGATACGACGCTTGATTCCGTCGATACTAGCATTTCCCTTCTGCGCCTCTTTAATCTGACTGACCAAAGTGGGCTGAAGTTCTATGCTAGCCAAAAATCCTTCACTCACTAATTCTATTCGAAAATCTTCCATCTCTTTGTGCAGGCTTGGTTGATCCTTCAAAATCATGGAGTTCAAGCGGCACGGCAATCTGCTAAGGGCATCCGCTACCACATTGGCTTTACCAGGGTGATAGTGAATGTCCAGATCGTAATCCTTGATTAGTTCAATCCACCTTCTCTGTCTCATATTCAGCTCCTTCTGAGTGAATATATACTTCAGACTCTTGTGATCCGTATAAATCTCACAACGGTTTCCCATCAGATAATGTAACACCCTCAGAATCGGCCCTATGCAAGTTTTAGCGAAACCCGCCAAACCCGCATAGAAACGATTCAAAGGTGCCCACCAGGCACTTTCGTGCGGGTGGAAAACGAAGTAATAACATTACACAACAGTCCTCGATGGGACCCACAGAACAGATATATATATAACAGCGACTCAATGAGTCAAGAATTCAGATATACAGTACAAAGATCCAAATCACCTTGAAAACGATAGAGCGTCCAGCTACGGACAAGATGCAAATGGGGCTAAGAGCCCTGAAGAATAACCAATGGCGTCCATAACCCTGCCCAGGCCAAGCCGGAAGGGTAACCCTGCTAACGACGTCGATCTCAAAACCTACTTAAACAAAAGGGGTGCCAACAAAGGCAAAGGAAAAAGAGGAGCGTCAGTACTGAGGCCAGTACACGGCGAGGCTAGAATTCGGCGGTCCTCGCCTACATAGGTATGGTGGACTGCAGCGGCAGCGCAGCATGCACTAAACAACCTATAGAGACTCGATATAACTGTCGGCTATCAGAGAGGGATAAGAAAGATCTATTCGGATCCAACCTGAATCTATCACCAAACAAACCCATCCTGGTATTTCCCCCTCGAGACCAAACGAGGAAGTCAACCGAGGAACTCACACAGTTGGCAGTTTTATTTATTCAGTTATCATTGCAGCAATTACTAGTCAAGTATAGATAATCATTCTGATAAAATAAACAGTGGGCCGTTTTAGTTAACCATTCCGTTGTAGTTGCAACACTTACTAGTCAGATACAATTAGCATGAGATATCCCAAAACCCAGCAGCTGTTGGTACTTTTATTTAGCCATTCCGTTGTGGTGAAGCTGATTACTAGTCATTTCGGATACAAGTCAATTTATAACAGTAAACTTTAGTTATAGTTGTCTATGATCGAGAACTGTGCTCCAAGTCGTCCATAACCGCGGACACGGCTTTTCGAAAAGATTTAACCCTGCAGGGGTGCACCAAAGTATCCACACGCGATTAGCATGAGATATCCACACGCACTTCGACCCTTTTTGCCAGATCAATTAACATACACCCATCGGTATGTCGGCGGGGCCTAAGTCATGACGTTTCCTAGACCCAAAGCAAGCACGGGGGGCCACCCCACTAAGTACACCCGCAACAAAGTCGGCCGGGCTCCGAGACGGACTCAGGGTTTGTGGAGCCGGCTGTAAACGACTGGGAACCCGAAACTCTCGGGCTTGTCGATACAGCGAAAACGGGTCACGATCCTAAACAGTACAGTGTGATATCCATCGCACAATTTAAATAAAGAAGTAAAACATGGCATAAGTACAAGATAGTATTAAAACCTCAAACTAGTTGTGGCCCCCAGTACAGTACTTTGAAATCAGGTACTAAATCGATGGGGTGCCCATACATCCCACATGTGGTTAGCGCGCTCGATCTCGGAACAGGTGTCAAGAACTCGGGGTCCTACGGGACACAAGTGGACGGGCAACAACCAAATAACATCTATTGCCCACCTGTGCCTCTGCTTACCTACTTCAGTTTTAGTTATTAAACAGTAATTGAATTAAACGATAATTAAAGCCATGATCATCTCCAACCTTAAACATGCGGCAATACTCCAACAACTGTGGTACTTGACGACACGCAACAGCAACAGAGCAAGCGACTACGACGCGCAAGTCCAACTATCTACCAAACAACAGGTAATAGGATGTGTCCAAGGCAATATAAGGCTGCAAGGGATATCACGGATACGGAAACTAGAGCATCGCAACACGGATAGCAATAGATCAACAGGAGGGAATAAATACTATAAAAGTAAGATAGGTAGAAAGGGGGAGATGCTCGCCTGAAAACATTGCCGAAGGTTCAACCGAAGATCGGGGTGAAGCTCACATCAACTCATCGATCTTATCTGCGAAGAAGCAAAGCACTAGAAGAAACACCGGATGCACTATTTAATACTACGGCAAAAGATCGGGCATGATGCATGTATGATGTATGACATGGCAAAGCTGCGATGCAATTAGGTCATATTAAGCGAAACCGGGGTCCCGAAAATTAAATATATGGTTCAAGTTATTTAGATACCCCGCAATTTAAATGTTGCATTATTAAGGCAAAAGATAGCACCGGTTCGCTACACAAATTTAAATGGAGCCAATATAAGACCAGATTTGCCCGCATATGGGCCCCATATTTAATTATAAGGTGAATCGGCATAATGCCCCCAAACCCACAACATGTATGCAAGTATGACAATAATATGCAACATGTTTTATATAAAGCATTTATTAAAATAGGGCTCGGGAAAAGGTTCACACATTAGGGTTCGGCGAACTTGGGCTCCGAGGGGTTCAGGGTCGGTTCTCAGGGTCCGGATCTGGGGTCCGGTCTCTGGGTTCAGGGTTCGACGGGATCGTTCTCGGACTCCGGGATTTAGGGTCTTCGGATCGGGGAAGTAGATCTTGTCGCACGAGCGTCAATGCTTCCGGGAAGGAGAACTTGTCGTCCAGGGTCTCGGTGTCCGGGGTGAAGTACTCGGCGTCCTCGAGGGAGTACTTGTCGTATCCGTGAAGGAGATCATGTCGGTCCACGGGGTCGGGCTTCGAAGCCAGGAAGGAGCACTCGTCGTTCCGAGGAGAAGACCTTGGCGTCATATGTTGAGGTTGTCGGGTGTCGGTGCCGGACTCGGGTGTGGCGTCGATGGTCTTACGTGGCCCGATGGTCCCAAGTAGGAGATTCCCGGGTACCGCGGCGGAATTCTCGGGGTTTCGATGAAGATCTTGGCGGGGGGTTTGTCGGTCTTCGGGTTGGTCTTGTCCGTGAGGAGATCTTGGCGACGGGATCGAGGAACTTGTTACGGTTCGATCTTGAATTCCTTCTAGGAACGATGACAGATCTCCTGATTAGGCTTAAGCAGTTTCAACACACACGGTAGGGACGAACAGCTCAACCGTGGCTCTCGAACAGAGCGCGACAACAGCAAGTACCCACTGCATGTCGGCTCCCTCCTTGCAGCAACCGAACTGAAATCCCCCGCAAACCCACAGCAGGACGTGCGACAAGCACACGCGGGGACGTGCTCGAGACGAGGTAGACGACCGGAGGACAGGGACGGCGCTGCAGGGGAAGCTCAGCGGCGGGGCCGGCTGGGTCGGTGGGACCGGTTGGCAGAGAGAGAGGGTTGGGGAGTGGGCATGAGGCGTGCGTGTGTGTGTGCGGTTCAGCGAGGGGAGAGAGAGGTGGGGGCAAGGTGGGGCCTGGGGAAGGTGGGGTGGTGGCTGGTGGATTGGTGAGGTGGCTGAGCTGAGGGTGAGGTGTAGGGAACGGTGAGGTGGCGGGCACTGGTTGGTGGGAGTGAGGTGGAGGGGGCTGGGTAGGTTAGGACTAGGTGGAATTAGGACTAGATATTTTAGACTAGGGTTTTCTTTTGGCCGGGTAGTAGGTGGTCTGGCCAGTTGGGCGGCCTCCCCGACAAAATAGTTTTTATTATTTATTTTATTTGTAAAACATTTTTGTAAATACTTTGTAGACAAATAAAAGATCTGAACAGACCGATGTTTTAATTTAAGATAAAGACGGGGGTTATTTAGAAAACAAAACTAGGCATTTCGAAAATAGTTTCAGACAAACAATGCATGATGATGACGATGCAATGCACAAAAACAACGTGATTTTCTAGTAGTGGTTTTTGCGGGGCGCCACAATTCGACACCACTAACAATGGATCTCGCCCTCGAGATCTGCCTCATGGTACCGGAAGGAAGGTCGGCGATCTGCGTCTTCTCGCTTCGTGTAGATCCTCGCGACACCACTAACAAGAGGTCGTTGTCCGCGATCGTCAAGAGAACACTCCGGGAACGAAGGGCGAAGGTAGAGGTATCCACAAATAAAGCCACCTCTAACTTCGATAGAAGGAGAGAAAAGATGCGGCCTATCCCACTTCAATGTACAAGAGCGAATAGAAAGGGTAGTCGGCATGGGGGCCAATCCATCACGCACCCAAACTATTACTCCGCACCATCAGTAGAAAAGCGTGCAACCATTCTCGGAATCAGACTGAAGATCTCGACAAGCGAGGTTCGGAAACAAAGGAGTGATGCAGACTCTGCATCGGATCTGGCGTAGATGATGTCGTCGCATCGGAAAACACCGGAAGGCACGAGAAGGAACAAAGAGAAGTCCACCAGACGAAGGATTCCTCGGATAGCATGAAGACCAGATGTAGACACACTGTTACCAAAGGAGGAAGCGAAAACCTGAAGGTACGATGGAACCCAACCACGAGAAATCCTGGACTCGAAGAGAGAGAAGAGAGCGGATTCAAAACACGCAGAGGTGAGAGGAGAGCAGCAGAGGGGTAAGGAGTAAAATTAGACCTAATCAGAACTATCCAACCGATTTTTCAAAAATAGTTTTGACACTCTACTTCGGCCGTTAGCTAGGTTATCCTACAGGCTGGACTCGTGGGGTATCGCAACTGCTGAGCTCTGATACCACTCTGTAACACCCTCAGAATCGGCCCTATGCAAGTTTTAGCGAAACCCGCCAAACCCGCATAGAAATGATTCAAAGGTGCCCACCAGGCACTTTCGTGCGGGTGGAAAACGAAGTAATAACATTACACAACAGTCCTCGATGGGACCCACAGAACAGATATATATAACAGCGACTCAATGAGTCAAGAATTCAGATATACAGTACAAAGATCCAAATCACCTTGAAAACGATAGAGCGTCCAGCTACGGACAAGATGCAAATGGGGCTAAGAGCCCTGAAGAATAACCAATGGCGTCCATAACCCTGCCCATGCCAAGCCGGAAGGGTAACCCTGCTAACGACGTCGATCTCAAAACCTGCTTAAACAAAAGGGGTGCCAACAAAGGCAAAGGAAAAAGAGGAGCGTCAGTACTGAGGCCAGTACACGGCGAGGCTAGAATTCGGCGGTCCTCGCCTACATAGGTATGGTGGACTGCAGCGGCAGCGCAGCATGCACTAAACAACCTATAGAGACTCGATATAACTGTCGGCTATCAAAGAGGGATAAGAAAGATCTATTCGGATCCAACCTGAATCTATCACCAAACAAACCCATCCTGGTATTTCCCCCTCGAGACCAAACGAGGAAGTCAACCGAGGAACTCACACAGTTGGCAGTTTTATTTATTCAGTTATCATTGCAGCAATTACTAGTCAAGTATAGATAATCATTCTGATAAAATAAACAGTGGGCCGTTTTAGTTAACCATTCCATTGTAGTTGCAACACTTACTAGTCAGATACAATTAGCATGAGATATCCCAAAACCCAGCAGCTGTTGGTACTTTTATTTAGCCATTCCGTTGTGGTGAAGCTGATTACTAGTCATTTCGGATACAAGTCAATTTATAACAGTAAACTTTAGTTATAGTTGTCTATGATCGAGAACTGTGCTCCAAGTCGCACATAACCGCGGACACGGCTTTTCGAAAAGATTTAACCCTGCAGGGGTGCACCAAAGTATCCACACGCGATTAGCATGAGATATCCACACGCACTTCGACCCTTTTTGCCAGATCAATTAACATACACCCATCGGTATGTCGGCGGGGCCTAAGTCATGACGTTTCCCAGACCCAAAGCAAGCACGGGGGCCACCCCACTAAGTACACCCGCAACAAATTCGGCCGGGCTCCGAGACAGACTCAGGGTTTGTGGAGCCGGCTGTAAACGACTGGGAACCCGAAACTCTCGGGCTTGTCGATACAGCGAAAACGGGTCACGATCCTAAACAGTACAGTGTGCTATCCATCGCACAATTTAAATAAAGTAGTAAAACATGGCATAAGTACAGGATAGTATTAAAACCTCAAACTAGTTGTGGCCCCCAGTACAGTACTTTGAAATCAGGTACTAAATCGATGGGGTGCCCATACATCCCACATGTGGTTAGCGCGCTCGATCTCGGAATAGGTGTCAAGAACTCGGGGTCCTACGGGACACAAGTGGACGGGCAACAACCAAATAACATCTATTGCCCACCTGTGCCTCTGCTTACCTACTTCAGTTTTAGTTATTAAACAGTAATTGAATTAAACGATAATTAAAGCCATGATCATCTCCAACCTTAAACATGCGGCAATACTCCAACAACTGTGGTACTTGACGACACGCAACAGCAACAGAGCAAGCGACTACGACGCGCAAGTCCAACTATCTACCAAACAACAGGTAATAGGATGTGTCCAAGGCAATATAAGGCTGCAAGGGATATCACGGATACGGAAACTAGAGCATCGCAACACGGATAGCAATAGATCAACAGGAGGGAATAAATACTATAAAAGTAAGATAGGTAGAAAGGGGGAGATGCTCGCCTGAAAACATTGCCGAAGGTTCAACCGAAGATCGGGGTGAAGCTCACATCAACTCATCGATCTTATCCACGAAGAAGCAAAGCACTAGAAGAAACACCGGATGCACTATTTAATACTACGGCAAAAGATCGGGCATGATGCATGTATGATGTATGACATGGCAAAGCTGCGATGCAATTAGGTCATATTAAGCGGAACCGGGGTCCCGACAATTAAATATATGGTTCAAGTTATTTAGATACCCCGCAATTTAAATGTTGCATTATTAAGGCAAAAGATAGCACCGGTTCGCTACACAAATTTAAATGGAGCCAATATAAGACTAGATTTGCCCGCATATGGGCCCCATATTTAATTATAAGGTGAATCGGCATAATGCCCCCAAACCCACAACATGTATGCAAGTATGACAATAATATGCAACAAGTTTTATATAAAGCATTTATTAAAATAGGGCTCGGGAAAAGGTTCACACATTAGGGTTCGGCGAACTTGGGCTCCGAGGGGTTCAGGGTCGGTTCTCAGGGTCCGGATCTGGGGTCCGGTCTCAGGGTTCAGGGTTCGACGGGATCGTTCTCGGACTCCGGGATTTAGGGTCTTCGGATCGGGGAAGTAGATCTTGTCGCACGAGCGTCAATGCTTCCGGGAAGGAGAACTTGTCGTCCAGGGTCTCGGTGTCCGAGGTGAAGTACTCGGCGTCCTCGAGGGAGTACTTGTCGTATCCGTGAAGGAGATCATGTCGGTCCACGGGGTCGGGCTTCGAAGCCAGGAAGGAGCACTCGTCGTTCCGAGGAGAAGACCTTGGCGTCATATGTTGAGGTTGTCGGGTGTCGGTGCCAGACTCGGGTGTGGCGTCGATGGTCTTACGTGGCCCGATGGTCCCAAGTAGGAGATTCCCGGGTACCGCGGCGGAATTCTCGGGGTTTCGATGAAGATCTTGGCGGGGGTTTTGTCGGTCTTTGGGTTGGTCTTGTCCGTGAGGAGATCTTGGCGACGGGATCAAGGAACTTGTTACGGTTCGGTCTTGAATTCCTTCTAGGAACGATGACAGATCTCCTGATTAGGCTTAAGCAGTTTCAACACACACGGTAGGGACGAACAGCTCAACCGTGGCTCTCGAACAGAGCGCGACAACAGCAAGTACCCACTGCATGTCGGCTCCCTCCTTGCAGCAACCGAACTGAAATCCCCCGCAAACCCACAGCAGGACGTGCGACAAGCACACGCGGGGACGTGCTCGAGACGGGGTAGACGACCGGAGGACAGGGACGGCGCTGCAGGGGAAGCTCAGCGGCGGGGCCGGCTGGGTCGGTGGGACCGGTTGGCAGAGAGAGAGGGTTGGGGAGTGGGCATGAGGCGTGCGTGTGTGTGTGCGGTTCAGCGAGGGGAGAGAGAGGTGGGGGCAAGGTGGGGCCTGGGGAAGGTGGGGTGGTGGCTGGTGGATTGGTGAGGTGGCTGAGCTGAGGGTGAGGTGTAGGGAACGGTGAGGTGGCGGGCACTGGTTGGTGGGAGTGAGGTGGAGGGGGCTGGGTAGGTTAGGACAGGGTGGAATTAGGACTAGATATTTTAGACTAGGGTTTTCTTTTGGCCAGGTAGTAGGTGGTCTGGCCGGTTGGGCGGCCTCCCCGACAAAATAGTTTTTATTATTTATTTTATTTGTAAAACATTTTTGTAAATACTTTGTAGACAAATAAAAGATCTGAACAGACCGATGTTTTAATTTAAGATAAAGACGGGGGTTATTTAGAAAACAAAACTAGGCGTTTCGAAAATAGTTTCAGACAAACAATGCATGATGATGACGATGCAATGCACAAAAACAACGTGATTTTCTAGTAGTGGTTTTTGCGGGGCGCCACAGATAATGCCTCCATGTCTTCAGGGCTAGAACTACGGCTGCGAGTTCGAGGTCATGGGTTGGGTAATTTTGCTCATGTTGCTTCAGTTGTCGAGATAGATAAGATATAACTTTGACTTCTTACATTAGCACACATCCGAGACCGATCTTGGATGCATCACAATACACATCGAAGGGCTTTGTGATATCTGGCATGATCAAGATTGGGGCTGAAATCAATCTCCTTTTGAGTTCTTGAAAACTCGCTTCACATTTGTCGGTCCATTCAAACTTCTTGTCTTTCTTCAGCAATTGGGTCATGGGTCTGGCAATACTCGATAATCCTTCTAAGAATTTGCGGTAATATCCCGCCAATCCGAGAAATGCACGAACTTGGGTTTGAGTGGTTGGGGCTTGCCAATTTTCTACATCTTTCACTTTGGCAGGATCAACGGCAATTCCTCCGGCTGATACAATGTGACCGAGGAATCCTACCTCCTGTAACCAGAATTCACATTTGCTAAACTTTGCATACAGCTGATGCTCTCTAAGGATTCCAAGAATGGTCCTTAGGTGTAGCTCATGTTCTTCTTCTGATTTGGAATAAATTAGAATGTCATCGATGAAAACAACGACAAACTTATCCAAGAAGTCCATAAAAATCTTATTCATGCGATTCATGAAATAAGCGGGGGCATTGGCTAATCCAAAAGACATGACGGTATACTCGTATAATCCATATCTGGTGGTAAAGGAAGTCTTTGGAATATCCTCTGCATGAATCTTGAGTTGATGATAGCCAGTCCTAAGATCAATCTTAGAAAACACTTTGGCACCGGTCAACTGATCAAACAAATCTCCGATCTTGGGTAAGGGGTATTTGTTCTTGATGGTGACATCATTCAATTTCCGATAATCCGTACACAAACGGTTACCTCCATCCTTCTTGTCCACAAACAAGACAGGTGACCTCCAAGGTGACACACTTGGTTGAATCAATCCAATTTCCAGCATGGCATCCAGTTGCTTCTTCAGTTCTGCTAGCTCAGACGGGTTCATACTATAAGGTCTCTGGGCTATGGGTCCTGTTCCGGGGATTAGTTCAATGATAAACTCGATATCCCGATCTGGGGGCATACCGGGCAAAACATCTGGAAATACATCGGGGTATTCACAGACTATCCGGACTTGGTCAATGGTAGGTTAGGCTATACTCTTGTTACACTTGAATTGGCGAGGTAAGGTTTCAGATATATGCTTGACTGATATTCCGGCTATACTGGTCATGGTTATGGCTTTCTTGGCACAGTCAATTAATCCTTTATGTTTGGACATCCAATCCATCCCTAGTACTACTTCCAAACCTTTAGTTCCGAGTACTATCAGATTTGCATAAAAATCTATGCCATGGATTCGGATAGGGACGGCTTTGCAAATTTGCCTAGCCTTGGTGGTCGATCCGGGAATTTGAACGATCATGACATGCTTCAGTTTGGTTGGTTGAATTTTACTAATGCATGCAAATTCTTCGGTGACAAATGAATGCGATACACCAGAATCAAACAACACTCTTGCAAGTACGGAATTAACAGAAAACATACCTAGCACGACGTCTGGCGCTTCCTGAGCTTCTTCAGCATGCATGAGAAAAAGACGACCATTGCGGTTGAGTGAATTCCCTGGGGCAAACCTTCTTCCTGGCTAAACACGACGTTGTTGCTGAGCTGGGGCGTTGGCATTGGGTGCTGCGACATTCTTCTTGTTGGGGCACTCGTTGGAATAGTGGCCTTTATTTCCACAGTCATAACAAGTCACTTGTGACTTGTCCTTTGCTGCTACAGGCACAGCATTGCTTCCAGTTCTCGGGGCAGTGTTGGTGTTGGTGGTAGCATTGTTGTTGTTGAACTTGGGTGGGGCACGGTTGAAATTGCTAGAGTTACCGGGGTTGTTGTGATTTCCTCCGGGCCTAGGGTTTCCACGGTTGGGATAGGTCGGACGGTTCATCGGGGGTCTGTTGGTTCTTGGGGCAAATCCGGGAGATGGGTTAGGGCGATACTTTGGGGTCTGATGGGTTCCTGGCTGATGCATCATGCGACGCTTGCGGTTCTCATTGGCTTGGTTGATCTTTCCTTCCATTTGGATGGCCGAGTCGACAAGGGCTTCAATATCAGCAAAGGGGATATTGACTAATACCGTCTGCATCTCATCATGCAGACCATTTAGGAATCTGTCTTTCTTCTTGGCTTCGGTGTCGATCTCATCCGGGGCATACCTAGCTAATGACAAGAATTTTTCACGGTATTCCACTACAGTCATCCGTCCTTGCTTCAGTTCTCTGAACTCGTCTCTCATCCTCTTGATCAAACCTGGTGGCACATGAGTTCTACTAAACTTGACCTTGAATTCCTCCCAGGTCATCATCTGGCCTCCGGTCATTGCGCGAACACTGTTCCACCATGCCCTGGCATCTCCGGCTAGATAGTGGGTGGCGAACAAAACTTTCTCGTTGGCTTCCACTCCGGCGACTTCTAGGTTACTTTCCATGGTTTGCAACCAATCATCAGCGTCTAGGGGTTCTTCTGACTTAGTGAAAACAGGTGGGTTGGTATTCTGGAAATTCTTGAGCTTAGATCCATGGTTGTCCTGATTTCCGTGGCCTTGGTTGTTGTGGGCAAGCTGGGCTATCTGTTGCAGGGTGGCTAGGTTGGCTTGACGTTCCGCTCTTTCAGCTTCACGGTCATAAGTCAACATTTGCAGGATCTGCAACATCGGGTCCGAGGATGAACCACTTCCTCCACGTGGCATCTGAAGATTGAGATAGATCATGAGAAAAGAGGGAAATTTCTAAGGTTTTGGGTCTTTGAAAAGTTTTTAAAGTTTGACTCAGATTTTTTTCTAGCAACTTGCTTTTTCATTCATTCATAGCACACAGTACAACACACACCACAACAAAGAAAACATATGGTTTTAAGAACCATTCTGGAAACTACGATACAGTGGGACCAAATACTACTCACTACATTTGGGCACTAACGTAGTTGTGAGTTTTGCTAAAAGTGATCTAGGGTGCAAAATTTGATGTAAGCTTTGAAATAATTTTGGAGTAGCGTGAATTTTTATGAAAGAGTCCAAGAGGTAAGAATGAGAATAAGTTTTTGTAAATATTTGTTTTCTTTGGTTTTGAAACTAAGTTTTTGATTCAGACGTCCAGTCTAACTAGGGTCTCCTATGGTTAACCTGGCTCTGATACCAACTTGTCAACACCCGGATTTTTAATCCCAGATGCCTGTTATGCCATACATCGCAATCCCAGGATTACCATTTTTGCGAGACATAACAGAATTGGATACCACAGTACATCATCCATTACAAACCGTACATAAGTTCTTACACAAATAGGGATCTCATGATCCAGTTCTTAATACAACTTCAAGCAGCGGAATACGTAATAATAACGGTAGCATAGGCGAAGCTCCATCTTCGGGGTCACAGGCAATGCTGACGATGGGAGATGATCCTAGTTGTCGTAACCTTCTTGGGGTCCCTCCTCCAGGTACTCCTCTTCATAGTCTGGCCACGGGAATAGCCAGGGACAAATCCATGGGTACTCTTTAAGTACTCGCAAACTAATACTAACAAGTGAAAGGTTTTTTTGGTAATAGGGCACTAGGCTCTAGGGTTATTTTGCAAAAGCCAGATTTATCTCTACTAAGTTTAGAAGCAACGAATGCTAGTTGAAGTTTTATAACACCTAAGTGGGAACTTGTATCTCATGCCACAACCCTGTTGTGGTCAAGTCAAAGTCTCATTTCATTTCACAAGTCATTTTGAAAAGTCTGACGGGGGAACAGTATGGCCACTCCAACTGTCCATAACCGCGGACGCGGCTATTCGAATAGTTTGACACTCTGCAGAGATTGTACACTTTCACCACAACATTCGATACATCCGTCAGGAACAAATCCTGAATTCACCATACTCAGTATGCGGATAATCAATCCTAACCTTTCAATTACATGCCCTAGTTTAAGCACCTCTCATGTGAGTTTGGCCTCTCAACCATGACCAACTGTCATCTTGGGTACTGCATAGGTGGACAATCTTCACAAGGTAGCCTCAGCTCAGACCTTGGCCGTGAGGGAACTAATACTAAGGTATATAAGTTTCCAGTCAAGCCCTACCCAATCTTCGGGTATTGTGATTGTACGATAAAATTGGAATGGTATCGCATCCAGACAACCATCAGTTTTATAAAGGGCTAAGGCTCATGCCTCAATATTTTCATCACCAAAATCATCAAGTGTTCGGAAACACATGTCCAAAACATTTCAATAGAATGATCCATCATTCCAAGGTTTTCATAACCATTTTTCCACCAAGTATTCCCATCTAAAGTTGATCAAATTTTTATGCTTAGCACTAGCATCTACAAGTGGGGGTAAGCACTAATGAGGTGTGGTAAAAAAGTGGAGTTTAACTAAGTTCAATCTCATGCCTTAGAATGACATCAAGATTATCTAGCTTAGTCCAAATTTTATGCTATTTATGCAACCTTCAATTATCTTTCTAATATCTATAATTTACTTAAGTAAGCTCTAAGTACTAGCTTTGATAAAGAAATAAAGTATAAAGCTTGCAAGTAAAACTAGGATTGGTTTATCAAGTGGATATGATCACATAGGCTTAAGGCATATAGTGGTCAGGGTAACAAGCAAGTATTAACTTGCATAAGTATCAGTATAAGCTTGCATTAGTAGGATATCTTGCAAGTGTCAGCTTGCACATTCAACTGGTAGTATTAGGCTTGCCTTGTGCAGAGCAGTGGTTGAAGTTCTCCTTGGCTTCTTCTTCGTAGTATCCTCCTTCCTCCTCGTATCCTTGGTCGGTACTAGCGTCTATAAATAAATACGATGTACACAATCACCAAACAATACTTAACTACTTGCAATCATCGCACAAAAGGGTCCTATAGATGATCTAGCCTCATCACTAACATTACAAGATTAAAGCTTGGTTTAATTCCTTTTATTTTTAGCAAAGTAATTTCTACTCATTGAAAAACTACTTAAGATTTAATATTCTCCAAACCAAACATGGGATCATGTTGACACATGTCATCACCACATATTTTAGTCCATGGGAATATGATTTAAAGTGGTGTCACAATTTAATAAGGTTTTACCCTTTTATTTTAATTACATAAAGTGACTAGAAATGCCTATGGGGCATTCTTTTATTACTTGAACATGATTTCTGTAAGTAAACCTATATATTTTTATATATTCTGAATGGTATGGTTAAATGTGATTTTTGAGAGTTGGAATCAACTCAAAAGCTATTATGGTTTAAATTTGAAAAATGTTTGAATGCAAAAAAGCTTCTGCCTTGTTATTTTTACTATGGGAGATCTATAGATCCAAATGACTTGAATCCAACGGGCTTGGATTCATCACTTCCAGACCTTTCTAACAAAATTGGTTTCATTTAATTTGGTGCACTGAATCGACCTGGGTAGATTTTTGAAACTGGGTACAGAAGTGTGTTTGAAATAAAATGGAAAAGGTTAAATTCAAATAGCTCGGCTGTGCGGGAAAAGATACTGGGCCGGCCTGCTAAGCGCAGCGCTTCCGTAGGCTGTTTAAGTGGCTGTCCCCACGTGTCAGTGAGACAGGGGGGGTGCAAAGCGGTACGGGGCAACGTGGTGCGTTCGATCTGGTTCTAATCCAACGGCTGAGAGTCATCGTCGATGTTGGGCAACGCCGGCGAGACAGAAACCTAGCGCGGCCAGTGGGGGTCGTTGGGCGCTCACCGGGGCTCAGGCGAGGGTCGGCGAGGCGGGCGAACGACGAAGTCGACGACGGCGAACTCAGGGGTGGTCGCGGTAGCTCCTGGGGTGGACGAAATCGACGACGCCCTTCTCCTCCAGAGGCGGCCTGCTCCGGCGCAATTCCGGCGATGCGCTGCTCGCCTTGCTCCGGGACTGAGGTGGGATGGTTCTGGGTGAGAGAGGAGTGGAATGGTGTGAAGAATTCGAGCGGGGAAGGCCTCTATTTATAGTCGCGACGGTGAGACCGAACGGCATGGGCAGGCGACGGTGGCGACACGGCTACGGGCTGCTAGAGGCATGGCCGGTGGTGGCGATCGCTTGGTGGTCTCCTGGCGATGCTCTATGGCTTTAATGCGCTTGTAGGGGCGGTGCGGTTTGGTCTGGAACACGCGACGCTCTGCGCGGCAGAGACGGCGTCTTCGACGGCGAGCGGTGGCTGTGAGGCATGGGGCGGCGAACGGGGATGTCTGGCGGTCTCCTGGGTCGGTGGTGATCGTGTATGCACGCGGCGAGGGCGACGCGCAGTCTGTGGGCTTCGGTCGAGGGTGGCGCTCTGGCGCATGCTCGGCATAGTTGACAGAGGCACGGGCGCGACGTTCCTGGGTGCTCTGGTCGGTGTCTTCGAGGCAGGGCTGGTCGAGAGGGGGCGGTGAGGCATGGGTGATCTCCCAGACAAGGTTGGCATGGCTAGTTTCTTGCCTAGCTTGCTATCTACACTGAGGTGGCATGGGTGCACTCGGCTGTTCACCATTGATGACAATGCCAAGCTCACAGTGGTGCTAGTGATTAGTTAAGATTGTTAGATGATCTACTAAGGCTAGTGGTGCCCAGAGAGGGAACAAGTTAGGCTCAATTCACTGCTCAAAACAGTGTTTGGATTTTGTTTGATTTGTGTCTGCAATGTGTTTGATGAAATGGCCACAAGAATTCAAGTTTTGAATTTTGAAAAGATTTTTGGTGGGTGTGCTAGGTTGGTGCTGGTGAGTTTGCAGATGCTTGGGTTTTCAAAGTTGAGCTTGTTTGAGTGGTTTTTGAAAAAGTGGGATCTTCTCATATGATAAAGATTCAATTTTGAATTGCCATTTAAACTATGCATTTGAAAGTTTCTGGATGATCACAAAGTGGGCCTTGATACTTTTTTATGAGTACAATCAAGGGATGCAAAGATCCAGAGAAGTTTCTGTTAGGTTCTGAAAGTTTGAGATAGCCAAAGTAGGCATGGGAGTTAAATTGGTCAAAATGACCATTCACTCATTTAGCTTTGTTTTGATTTATTTGTCTTTGGGAAAAGTTTGGGAAATGTTTAGATGATGTTTATTTCACCTAAGAAACATTTTACAAGCAAAGAAACACAAACAAGGTAGTCCAAAAGAATTCAAAATGAAATGCATACTCACATGCATGCTTCCATAATTTTATTTAGAAAAGTTTTTGTTAACCCTAATTTTGATGATTAGAGTTTGATGATTCAAGTTTAGTATTTTTGGGATGTTACACTACAACACCATGCCCTTTGGGCTGAAGAACGCAGGTGCTACATACCAGAGGTGCATGCAAGCATGTCTGAAGGACCAGATCGGCCGCAACATCCAGGTCTATGTCGACGACATAGTAATCAAGACCAGGGAGGCCAGGACTCTAATCGACGATCTCCGTGAGATGTTCGATAACCTTGATCACTATAAGATCAAGCTAAACCCAGACGAGTGCATTTTCGGCGTCCCGTCTGGTCAGTTACTCAGGTACTTCATCTCCCAGCGGGGCATCGAGGCAAACCCGAAGAAAATCGGCGCCATACTAGCCATGGAGAAGCCAAAGAACCTCAAGGGCGTCCAGTGATACGTCCAATTCGCATCACCATTCTATATCATAATTTGCCTCTATTCATTGATATATTTCTTATTAAGAGGTGGATAATTATGCCTTTTCATCTGTTTTTGCATGTTGGATGATTCTTGGAGGATGAACTGCCGGAGTCAGGATTCTGATGGAAAAAGAGGTGTTTTGATGCAATTTCGCGAAGATCAAAAAAATACCAGAAAAACTATGGAAAATCCTATTTTCTCAGAAGACGAAGAATGCCAAAAGGGGAGGTGGAGATGGGCCACAGGGGGCCCACACCCCCTGGGCGCGGGCCACCCTAGGCTGCGCCTACAAGGGGTGTGGCCCACCTATAGCTCCGCCCTCTCGCCTATATCTTCTCCTCAAAACCCTAATACACGGGGGGGGGGACCACAGAAAGATTTCGACGCCTCTACGGGGCGGAAAACACCAAGAGAGAAAGAGCTCTCCGGCAGATAGATTTCTACCGGGGAAATTCCTTCCCGGAGAGGGGAGATCGTCGCCATCAACACCATCATCAAGCTAGACTTCATCGGGATCATCATCATCGTCCACACCATCATCTCCACCAGCACCATCATCAACACTCCATCCCGCTATAACAATCGTGTTGAATACTTGCATAGTTCTCAGGGGAAACTTTCCCGGTGTTGATTACTATTGCAGTTGATGCTTGTGAGTGGAACCATTGGATTATTGTTTATGTTTAGATTGTTATTCATCACCATATCATCTTTGATTTTGATCCATATGATGTCTCGTGAGTAGTTCGTTTAGTTCTTGAGGACATGGGAGAAGTCATGTTGTTAGTAGTGGATTTGTGTTGAGGTATTATTCAATGGTTTAGTATTTAAGTTGGTGGTGCTATTCTTCTAGTGGTGTCATGTGAACGTCGACTACATGATACTTCACCATTTATGGGCCTAGGGGAATGCATAGTGTATTTGGCTACTAATTGTGGGGTTGCCGGAGTGGCAGAAACCTGAACCCCCGTTAGGAAACCATTGCACAAGGGAGTGTAGGATCTCAGAGTTTAAGGCTATGGTAAGGTTTTTACCTTAATTGCTTTTGTTGTAGTTGCGGATGCTTGCAAGGGGTTTAATCACAAGTATGTATTAGTCCAGGTAAGGTCGGTACATTAGCACAGGTTCACCCACACAACACTTATAAAACTAAAGAAGACTACTTAGCTAAATGAAGCGAAAGCACTTGATAGTATTCCCATGTGTCCTCGAGAACGTTTGGTCGTCATTAGTATTTCCACCGTCTTGTCCTTTGCTAAGAAAGGATTGGGCCACTTGCTGCAATTGTTCGATGTCTTTACTACTTGCACTTTATTTCCTTGCTTTATCAGAAAACCCCTAAAAATCCGTTTGCTAAGTATTTACAGAGATTTACTGCTCCATACCACTAGTCAATACCTTCTGCTCCTTGTTGGGATCGACACTCCTATTTATCGAAAGTACTACGATACACCCCCTATACTTGTGGGTCATCAAGACTATTTTCTGGCACCGTTGCCGGGGAGTGAAGCGCTATTGAAGAGTGGAACTGGTAAAGGAAACTTCTACTGTGAGTATTGCTTTTTATTTCTGTTTGTTACTTTGTTTCCAATGGATAACCCACTTGGTTTTCTGTTTGGGAAAACTACTACCGCTGTTAGGGTAGTAGATGAACCACCTCCTATTGAGATAAATCCTTTTAAGGTACCTACAAGTATTGTTGATCGGGTTATGGATAATTATTATTTAGGGGATGGAACTGTCCACCCTAGTGATCACTTACTTTTTATCCATGAATTATGCGGGTTGTTTAAGTGTGCAGGTATCACAACTGAACAGGTGAATAAGAAGTTACTCTCTATATCATTGAAAGGAAGAGCTGAAGAATGGTATAAGCTGCTGAAGAATGGACAATCCATGGAATGGAAGGAAATAGTACCTCTCTTTTACTCTAAATTCTATCCTCCCAATGAGATTCATAAGGATAGGAATCTGATATATAACTTTTGTCCTCGTGATGTAGAGAGTACAACTCAAGCTTGGAGGAGATTGAAGTTATTAATGCTTAAATTTCCTATTCATGAACTCCCTAACAATATTATTATCAATAACTTTTATGCAAGGCTTTCTCTTTATGATAAAGATTTACTAGGTGCTTCTTGTGCTGGATCATTCACACGTATGAAGGAAGAAGCTAAATGGGATATCCTAGACCGTATTCAAGAGAACACTGAAGCATGGGAGAATGACAAAGGAAGAAAGTCAGGTATAAACTATGATTATGAATGCATTAAATCTTTTATGGGAAATGATGACTTCCGTGATATTAGTACTGAGTATGGTCTTGATTCTCAAAGTATTGCCAATTTTTTTAAGGCATTTGCCTCCTATATTGAAATTCCCAAAAAGGAGTGGAACAAGTACCACACTCCTTATAAAGATATTGTTTCTCATGTTCCTGCTAGCATTGAAGTTTGTACTGTTGATCCTATCTTGCCTGAACCTTATGTTGAGAAAATACCTTTTCCTGCTAAGGTAAAGGAACATTCTATCATAGCTAATGTGGTTAGCAAAAGTGCAAAGAAAACTGTAGAACCTGATGAGCAAATAAACATTGAACCTGTGGTAGCTATTGTGAAAGATCTTGTTACTAAGAATATAGAGGATGAGCACATTGTCTTCTATGAAGATGCTTCTAATATAGTTTCTCATCCTAGAAAAGCTAGTGTCCCTGTGCTTTATATTAAAATTGGCGATCATTTCTATTATGGTTTATGTGATATTGGTGCTAGTTCTAGTGCTATTCCTTATGAGCTTTACAGGGAAATTATGCATGAAATTGGTCCTTCTGAGCTTGAGGACATTGCCGTGGTTATTCACCTTGCTAATAAGGAAACCATGTGCCCTATTGGAATTGTAAGAGATGTGGAGGTTCTTTGTGGTAAGATTAAATATCCTACAGATTTTCTAGTGCTTTGTTCTGCCGCTAGTAAAACTTGCCCTATCATTTTTGGTAGACCCTTTCTGAACACTTGTGGAGCTATTATAGATTGTAAAAAGGAAAAAGTTTTAACTAAGTTTGATGGAGATTCTTATGAGTTTAACTTTTCCAAATTTTCTAAAGCCTCTTATGAAAATGAATTGCCTAATAAAGATTTCAGGATGGAACAACTTGCTTCTATTGATCCAGTTTATGACCTTGGACCTCTTTTTGATGATTGTAAGTATGCTCATTCTGATAATAAAGTTGTTTCTTGTGACAGTTATATTGTCAACTTTATTCAAAGTGCTACTGAAAGTTATTCTGAGAGAGGGAAACATGGTTTTATGCATCTCAATAATATTAAGTTTCCCCGTTTTATGTTGAAGGCTTTGAAGTTACACTTGTTTGTCTTTCTATGCTAGTTGGATTTTGTTTCAATAATTTGTTTTCTCATGAGACCCTTTGCATAGGAAGTGGGTTAGACTCAAATGTGATGGATATTTGCTTCTTGATGCTCTCTTTCACTTCAAATTCATACCTTCTATGTGAGCATCTTTGAAATTATCAAGCCTAACTTAAAGGCATTAAAGAAAAGTACTTCTTGGGAGATTACCCAATAGTTTTGTTGAGTCTTGGAAGTTATTACCTCAGTAATAACCACTCCTTATCCTTTTTATTTTGGTTTTTGTGTCAAGATCAACTACTTTTGAGAAGTAGAGGAGTTGTGAAAACTGGCTGTCCTAGGATAGATTTTTGTGCTACATTGTAAAAATTCGTGAGGGAGCTCAGTATTACGGATGGAGCTGTATTTTCCTGTGCTTGTTATCCAAGTTGTTATTCAACTTTAATTAGTTTTGCACTTTTTAATTTGAGCAACAGAAGTTTTTCGAAAAATCAATCTTTACCTGCTGGTGTTTTGACAGATTTCTGCCTTCATTTGCATTTGCTTCTTATGTTATTTCCCTTTCAGATTCCTTTTGGAATTTTGGAAAGGAGTTGCTACAGTAACTTTTGTTTTGATGAATTTCAATTGAAGTTTGAACCTAAAGGTTTATTGTTTTTGCATACACTAATGTTGCCAATGAGGTTTGTGTAAAGGCCTTGTATGAAAGGAATTTCCAGGACAAGGAGAAAAGGAACCTACAGAGTCCGTCTTTTGATAGGTAAAAAGTGGTGAAAATAGAAGGTTCGTGAAAGCCTAATATTTCTATATTTTTGATGTTTTTATTACATACGGAAGGTTACGAGACGAAATAGAGGAGGAAACAGGGGCCAAAGGGGCCACACCCACCCTAGGCGCGGGCCCCGGCTGGCCGCGCCTAGAGGGGGTGTGAGCCCCCTGGAGTCCGTCTCTGCTTCATTTTCGCACAATACTTTCCTTATGCATTGAAACTTCGTAATATATAACCCCCCAGGATCCCCCGCGCCTAGGATGTAGGATCTTAGAGTTTAAGGCTGTTGTTAGGTTTTTACCTTAATTGCTTTCTTGTAGTTGTGGATGCTTGCAAGGGGTTTAATCACAAGTATGTATTAGTCTAAGTAAGGTCGGTACATTAGCACAGGTTCACACACACAACACTTATAAAACCAAATAAGACTACTTAGCTATATGAAGCAAAAGCACTTGACAGTATTCCCATGTGTCCTCGAGAACGTTTGGTCCTCATTAGTATTTCCACCGGCTTGTCCTTTGCTAAGAAAGGATTGGGCCACTTGCTGCAATTGTTCGTTGTCTTTACTACTTGCACTTTATTTCCTTGCTTTATCAGAAAACCCCTAAAAATCCGTTTGCTAAGTATTTACAGAGATTTCCTGCTCCATACCACTAGTCAACACCTTATGTTCCTCGTTGGGATCGACACTCCTATTTATCGAAAGTACTACGATACACCCTCTATACTTGTGGGTCATCATCGAGCAGCTAGCCGGGCGAATCGCGGTGCTGAGCAGATTCATCAGCCGAATGGGTGAGAAGGCCCTCTCCTTTTATCAGCTGCTGCGCAAGACGGACAAATTCGATTGGACACCCAAAGCAGACGATGCGTTTGAAGACCTCAAGCGGCCGCTCTCCATATCACATGTCCTGGTCACGCCGAAGGAACAAGAACCTTTGCTTCTATACATCGCAACCATCCATCAGGTGGTCAGCACCGTACTCCTAGTCGAGCGACCCAAAGATGGCAAGATCCACGGGGTCCAACACCCAATCTATTACCTAAGCGAGGTACTGACGCTGACAAAACAGAGGTACCCTCACTGCTAGAAACTCGCCTACGGCGTATTCATGTCAGCATGTCGGCTGAGCCACTACTTCCAGGAGCACCAGATCATGGTCGTCAACAACGTTCCACTGTCGAATATCCTGAACAATCCCGAAGCCACGGGGCGCGTGGCCCTGTGGGGCATCGATTTGTCTCCTCGGGACATCATCTACGAGCGGCGCACCGCCATCAAATCCCAAATTCTCCCTGACTTCATCGTCCACTGGATGGAGCTCTAGCTGCCGGACATGTCACAGTCCTAGACGATGCACTTCGACGGCTCCAAGCGCGAGGCTAGAGCAGGGGTCGGCGTCATACTGACGTCCCCTCAATACGACAAGATGAAGTATGTCCTTCGGATGAAATTTCGTGCCTCCAACAACGAGGCCGAATACGAGGCCCTCATCCATGGCATGAGGATGGCTAAGGTATGAGGCGCAACATGCCTTGTCATCTATGGCAATTCGAACCTCGTCGTCTAGCAGACGATGAACGAGTGCGATGCTCACAGCGCCAACATGATCGCGTACCGCACACTCTACAACTCACTCGAAGGGGACTTCGACGGCTGCGAGCTTCGACATGTCGGCAGAGAAAGCAATGAGGAGGCCGACAAGCTCGCCAACATTGGCTCCACCTGTGCTCGGGTGCCACCAGGAGTGTACCTCGAACAAATCTGCGTACCCTCTATCAAGAGAAAATTCCCAAAAGGCTCTGCCGAGGAAGCAGAGCAATCGGGGGTTGCGCTATTCGAAGGACAATAAGGACCCGAAAAGCTCGGAGGTCAAATTGGCCATCCTGTTGCAGGTCATGGCAGTTGAAGAAACATGGACGCAACCGTACCTTCGGTACCTGCTAAATAATCAACTGCCTGATGAACCGACAGATGCCTGACGTATATCTCGTCAGTCAAAGGCTTTCACCATCATCAATGGCGAGCTGTACAAGCGTAGCATTTCGGTGTGCTCCAGTGATGCGTCACCATCGGTGACGACAAAAAAATCCTCAAAGACATCCATGAGGGTATCTGCGCCCATCACGTAGGTAGCCGCACCCTAGTCGCCAAAGCTCTACGAGCTGGATTCTACTGGCCAACCGCAACGAACGACGCCAAGGACATAGTCCAGAGGTGCAATGCCTGTCAGAGGTACGCGGACAAGCCACACATGCCAGGATCCAAACTTAGGCCTATACCAGTGGCCTGGCCATTCGCCCAATGGGGCCTCGACATGATCGGCAAACTGCCAAAGTCCTCGCCAGGAGTCCACATCTTCCTCCTAGTCATAGTCGACAAATTCATCAAGTGGATCGAGGCAATGCCCGTCGCCAACCAAAGCGGCAAAACTGCCATCAAATTTTTCGAGTCCATTGTCTACAGGTTCGGCGTGCCCCATAGCATCATAACAGACAACGGCTCGAACTTCATCTCGAAGGAATTCCAAGACTTTTGCGGTAACCTCGGCATCAACATATCATACGCCTCCGTAGTGCACCTAGCAGACCAATAGACATGTCGAAAAGGCCAAGGGCCTCATTGGCAACAACATAAAAAAGCGTCTGCTATGCCCACTCGAAAGGCTTGCGGGATCTTGGGCAGACATGCTACCCTTTGTCCTCTAGAGCCTTCGCACAACGCTAAACAACTCAACTGGCTATACGCTCTTGTTCATGGTGCACGGAGCCGAAGCCGTGCTACCCGCTGAGGTACGCCACAAGTCCCCACGGGTCGTCGCTTACAGCGAGGCCGAATCATCGGCCGCACTCGAAGACACCGTAGACACACTCGACGAGGCACGTGACATCGCTGCGGCCCGCTCAACGGTGTACCAGTAGAGCCTCCACAACTACCACAGCCGTCGGCTGCGCCCAAGGTCCTTTGTCGAAGGAGACCTCGTCCTACAACTCAAGCAGGAAGGCCACAAGAATCTCGAGTCACCCTGGGAAGGACCCTACATCGTCACTGAAGTCAGTCCCAGGTGGCGCCTACTGCCTCAAGGATGTCAAATAAGGAGTCGAAGACTCCAACCCTTGGAATGTCGCACGATTGCGACGCTTCTACCCCTAGTTACCCTTTTACTTTTAGTAAGGCTATTCAGCCAAGGCTACTCAGCCGAACTGTGTACCTTCCCATTAGCAATAAATAAATCTAAGTTCCTTGGCCCGAAAATCTTTTCCTTTACATTACTTATCGCTAAAACATGCTTGGGGGCTGCGCCTCACCTTACGACTACGTCGACTGATAATAACGCATACAACCTGAGTAGCTGACCACATTAGGCTAACAAAAAGGATATGCACATTACATAATCATGTAATGCACTACGTGCCAATACATACAAACTTTACAAAGGGCATTACAATCCCACTCGAATAAACACAAATTTTACATTATCTCATTTTATTTACAAGACCTAATTGTCCTGGAGCATGACATTCGTCCGCTCCTCAAACAAATCTACAATCTCTTCGGCATACATCACCATAGCTGCGTAATGCGGACGCATATCCCATACATTTCCACCTGGAGGAGGAGGCGGTCCAGCCGCTATCTCTGCAAGATTGACATCGCGACGATGCAGTCGAACAAGAGATAGAACTGCCTTTACCCGTGCAATCAGCTGATGGTGCACCAACTCCTTGACATGGCCTACATCCTGAAACTTCCATAGAAGACCCAAAAAGCTAGAAGGTGCAGCGTCTATGGGAACACATGGTGGCCCAAACGGTCGCTAGTGATGACCTCGCCTGCTTTAGCACCCGAAGAACTTGGTGTACGCGATCTTGCACCATCGCAAGGATGATCGCTCGATCATGATCCATCCAAAATAAGCCACCGACCTCCAGCTCTTGCTGCGTCAGGCAATTCATCCGAATTGCGACGCGATCCTTCTCTTCCCTCGGAATGAGATCCACAAATGCACAAGCATGGGGTGAGCCAGCATAAAAATAAGGCGCACTCGAAATAGCATCGGTTCACGAGGACTCACATTGGAGTTGCTCACCCATCTGCCGAAATTCTCCAAGCAAGAACTCTTTCCTGGCAACGGCTCACTCATCCTTCGACTTCCACACATCCGCATGACCACGGATGTGAGGATTTATTTCTCCAAACTTCGGGCGCGATCATGTAGGAAGGGAAACTGCGACGCCTCTGATACGTCAGAAACGTATCTATAATTTTTGATGCTCCATGCTTGTTTAGTATCTACTTTGCTTTGCTTTGTATACACTTTGAGGTATTTTTATATCTTTACTGGAACTAACCTATCAACAAGTTGCCACAGTGTCAGTTGCTTGTTTTATTCTGTTTTTGGTTCTAGAAAGGCAGAAAATCAATATTCTCGAAATTAGACGGGACAAAAGCCAAAGTCAATATTTTACCATGGGTGATACGAAGTCCAGAGGGGAGACAGAGAGGCGAACCAGGGCCGCCACCCTTCCCCTAGGCGCGGGTGGCCCACCCCGCGTCTGGGTAGGGTGTGGGCCCCCTGGCCACCTCTCAGCCTCGCCTCTTCGCCTATAAGAAGTTATTTCCGCACCCTGCCGGAGGGGAGATTATTCCGGAGGCCTTCTTCTCCGGTATGAAGCGCGAGTAGTTACACCTTGGACTACGGGTCCATGTAGTAGCTAGATGGTTGTATCTCCTCCATGTGCTTTCATGTATAGATCTTGTGAGCTCCGTTCATGATCAAGATCTAATATATTTGTAATCATGCATGTTGTGTTTGTGGGGATCCGATGGATGTTGAGATTACTATGTCAAATTGATTAATGGTTTTGTATATTTGATACTATCATGTCTGTGTTGTTTGTGATCTTGCATGCTCTTCGTTGTTAGTAGCTATCTTATCCAAGTAGTTACTAGTGACTCCAAGAGGGGGTACTTATGCTCGATAGTGTGTTCATGCCTCTAGTTTCCAAGGGAAGTGACAAAAATCTCTCCAGTTGTAGATGTGTTGTTGCCACTAGGGAGAAAACAACGGTCTCTTGTTCATAGAACAAGTGGATTGTTTACCTTACACACTTTGCTTAAAGTAGTTGTCTGTTGCTTGCAACTTAATACTAGAGGGGGTTCGGATGATAACCTGAAGGTGGATTTCTAGTCATAGATGCAGTTGGATGGCGGTCTATGTATATTTTTGTATTTCCCAATCGAATCTCATAGGATCTTTTTGTGTGGTATTGCATTGTTATGCCTTGCTCAGTTCCTGTCAATTGCCCTACTGTAATTTGTTTATCCTTCATGCCATGTTGTTTATATAAGGAGAGCACCTCTAGTGAACTATGGACCCCGGTCCAATCTTTACCATTGATACATCCTCCACTGTTACCTGTTTACTTACTACAAACCATTATCTTCCACACCATACGTTTAATCCTTTGTTACAGCAAACTGGTGATCTTGACAACCTCACTAATTCGTTGGGGCAAAGTCTTGAGTTTGTGTTGTGCAGGTTTCCACGTTGCTTGCAACACCTTTGGGACGTTTACTTCCTCCTACTGGTTCGATAACCTCGGTTTCTTATTGAGGGAAAACTTGTTGTTGTGCTCATCACACCTTCTTCTTGGGGTTTCCAACGAAGCGTCCCACGACAAGTGCTGGGTGCCATCAAGCTCTTTCTGGTGCGGTTGCCGGGGAGGCTAAGGACGTCTTCACAAGGAGAGTCCTCCTCAACCGTTATCTTTACTTTGTTTTTAGTTTGCTTAGTTTCTTTTGCTTGGTTTTGTTTGCCTCTTTTCAAAAACTCCAAAAAAAATAGTTTAGTTTGATTTGCCTTTTCTTATCAAAAACACAAAAAAATAGTTTCCACTCTAGCTGCCACCTTTCCCTAGCTCACCATGTTGCTCCCCAAGTTCACCCTGAAAGACCTTTCTATAGGTAGTGGCTCCATAATTGGGAAAGATAATATTGAAGAATTCTTCAATCATGTTAGCAAGCATGAGGATATTGAGAATAAATCTATAGCAAAGTTTGCTCCTAATAATGAAATTGCTGCAGCTTCTTTAGTTCATATGCTGGAGGCTAGGTTTGTTAGCCTTAACCCCATGATGCAAATTTTGTTCCTAAAACTAAAAGAATGCTGAAAAGAGAGAATTTATTCTTGAAACTTTACTCAAAGAGTTCCATGATGTTGCTAAGGAATCCAAAAAAGTCTTTGAGTGTTTCAATATGCTAGGCTCAGGTGTATATGTTGTGGGTACTCCTGATAAACCAAGCCTAGAGAGGAATTTAAGATACCCATACCCTTTAAGCTTGTTGGAATGCATGAGGCCTTTGAAAAGAATTTTGATTGGATTGTTCCTGAAAATCCTTTTGATGAAAGTAGTAAACCAAGGAGAAATGAGAAGGGATCCTCCAAAACTCATTTGGATGAGATACCTCTCATAGTTGAAGACTTTGCAAGTATTTATCTAAATTCCTCATTTGAAAATACTTGATTTCTTGCTTCTTGTGCCTAACTTAAAGGCGTTAAAGAAAATTACTTGTTGGGAGATAACCCAAGAGTTTCCTTGAGTCTTGGAAGTTATTACTTCAGTAATGACCTCTCCTTATCCTTTTTGTGCCAAAAATGACCTTTAATGAGAGGGAAGTAAGATTTGGGGAGTTGCTGTCCCGAAACAGATTTTTGTCCTCCACCATAAAAATTCGTGAGGAGTCTCTGTAAGTCAAATTGAGCTGAAAATTTATGAATAAATCCCCCAGTATGTTAACTAACATTCGTTAGTTTAACACTTTTTGATTTCAGCAACAAAAGATTTCAAAAAAATCGATTTCTACCTGTTGGTCTGTTTTGACAGATTTCCGCCATTATTTGCATTTGCTTCTTATTGATTCCTTTTTGAGTTCTCTTTAAGGGAATTGAGCTTTTTGAAGGATTTGATACAGTAGCTTGTGTGTTTAGTGAAAAGTTTTGTTGATCCAAAGCTAGGCCCAAAGGTCTATTATCTTTTGAATACACTAATGTTGTTAATGAAGATTGTGTGAAGTTTTGTATGAAGGAAAAATTTCAGGTGTAGAGAAAGAATGATGTAATGAGATGAAGAATGGACAAAAGCTCAAGCTTGGGGATGCCACCCCGGTGTCACCCCAATAAATATCCAAGAGGTACAAGCGTCAAAGCTTGGGGATGCCCAAGGCATCCCCTTCTTCATCAATAAAAAGCTCAAGTCTATCTAGACACTTCATTTTTATTGTTTCATGCACTATTGTGTTGTTCTTGGTGCGTATTAGTTCTCGTTTGGTTTACTTAGTTGTTTAGTTTGCTTGAATAAAGTAGTTTGGACCCCCATTCTCACTGTGTTGTTGCAAATAAGTTGCTTGGTGTTGGAAAGGAGTAGGAAGTTCTTGCTTGAAAGAGGAGCTTGCATTGATTGTGACTTAGACTTTAGCATGACATACTAGGTGTTGTTTTGACCTTATGATTAGTGATTATTGTTGTAGCATGTCTTGTTCCAAACAATTGGGATTGCTTAGTGTGCCTTGAAGAAATTATGCGTTGTTTTAGCATACAAAAGCATAGTATTGTGGCATTCTCCTTTGATGCTTTGTTTGGGTTGACTTGGCACATGCTCACACCATGTTATGACTCTAACAAGTCACCATAGACTCTTTGATCATCTAGTCCTTGACTTGTAGTACCACTCTATGCTTTGATTAGTAATGTTTTGTTGCTCTGCATGATTATGGCCATTATTGCTCTCTCAGTTGGTTGCTCCCAGTCTTTTGCTAGCCTCCACTTGTATGAGTAAGTTCTACGCATGCTTCCAACTTACAAGAAACCAAGTTATTCCAAAATGTCCACTATAAACTCCTATGTATGGTGTGTTACACCATTCCAAGTACATTCTTGTTTTCAGCTATCTTTCAATTAAAAAGTATTTTGTTATGTGAAAACTTAGTGATTAAAGCTCTCACGAACTTGATGGCACACTTTATATTCTTTGCCCCTACTAAACTTGAACCATTGTGTCATCTATATTGTATATTCTTGCACTTATACGTTGGAATTAGCAGAACCGTGTTGTCATGGGGAACGTTTCAACATTGCACTTGTACTTTGTACACAGTTGATATCATGCTCTTTTGTCTATGGATGTCACCGGTGTGAAATAAAGAGGAAGCTTGTAAGTCCATTGAGTTATGTATTTTGTGTTAGAGAAACGCCTGGGCCGCTAGCCAAAGCCATGCCTAATCATGGTGGAAACTTGCAGCATCACCATAATATGCTATCTGTGAAGCATCCTCAATAAAGAGCCATGCACATAGTAAATAAAAAGATCGCTGAGATGCTCATTGTCTGCTTGCCTTGTCATTTTGGTTATGGGATATCTCCTATACCATGTGCAAGGGGTATCCCGTTAGCGGTTCTCTATGATACGCATGTACTTACTATGACAAGAACTTACAGGTGACTAAAGTTGAGTAGAATGAGGTGTGGCCCTCGTATTCAAGGGACTTGAGATTGCCAACTTATACTTCGTCAAGCATATACTCCATAGTTTGTTCACTTTAACCTTAATCACTTCAAGATGCTTATGATAGGGGCAATGTGGGCTGAAAGCTAACAAGTACCATAATTTTTTGGAAGCTCTTTTTGAGACTTGAAATCCCTGCTTCCCTTTGTGAAGGGCCTTTCTTCCACCATTATTTGAGTCTCCACCTTCTACCTTTAGGCACCATTAAGAGAGCATAGTTGCCATTCTATGTGCAGTGTCCCAAAACTTATTGATTGATGCATATTGTGATATTACTTGTTCTTGTGCTATTTGTATCTAGTCACTCTTATGAACTTTGAAGGTGTTCTATGCATATATTTTCTACTCTATGAGGGACAAGCTGAATGCCACTATGCCATGTTTTCTGTATGTGAAACAAACAAACGTTTTTCAATGCATGTTATTCATGATCTTTGTTTGTATCCTTTCATGTTGCATGCATAGTTACTTTGTCTTATTGTTAGAACTCCATCTTTCATGCACATATTTAGAGTTCTTTGATTCCAGCTTTCAATGCTTGCAAATGGTTTGATCTTGGTTTTGATGGTGCATGTCACCTCAAAATTATTCTTTTTATCAGTTACCTACTCGAGGACGAGCAGGAGTTAAGCTTGGGGATGCTTGATACGTCGAAAACGTATCTATAATTTTTTATGCTCCATGCTTGTTTAGTATCTACTTTGCTTTGCTTTGTCTACACTTTGAGGTGTTTTTATATCTTTTCTGGAACTAACCTATTAACAAGTTGCCATAGTGCCAGTTTCCTATTTTATTCTGTTTTTGGTTCCAGAAAGGCAGAAAATCAATATTCTCGGAATTGGACGGGACAAAAGCCAAAGTCAATATTTTACTGTGGGCGACACGAAGTCTAGAGGGGATATGGAGAGGCGAACCAGGGCCGCCACACCCCCTAGGTGCAGGTGGGCCCATCCCACGCCTGGGTAGGGTGTGGGCCCCCTGGCCGCCTCCCAGCCTCGCCTCTTCGCCTATAAGAAGCCCCCGATGCAGAAACCCTAGGCACCCGATCAAAACTCCATGAAACCTTCTGTAGCCACCGCCACCATCGTCCCTAGATCGGGGGGATCTGAAGTTCTTCCTGGCACCCTGCCGGAGGGAAGATCATCCTAGAGGCCTTCTTCTCCGGTATGAAGCGTGAGTAGTTCCACCTTGGACTACGGGTCCATGTAGTAGCTAGATGGTTGTATCTCCTCCTTGTGCTTTCATGTATAGATCTTATGAGCTCCGTTCATGATCAAGATCTAATCTATTTGTAATCATGCATGTTGTGTTTGTGGGGATCCGATGGATGTTGAGATTACTATGTCAGATTGGTTAATGGTTTTGTCTATTTGATACTATCATGTCTGTGTTGTTTGCGATCTTGCATGCTCTCTGTTGTTAGTAGCTATCTTGGCTAAGTAGTTGCTAGTGACTCCAAGAGGGGGTACTTATGCTTGATAGTGGGTTCATGCCTCTAGTTTCCAAGGGAAGTGACAGAATTCTCTTCGGTTGTAGATGTGATGTTGCCACTAGGGAGAAAACAACGGTCTCTTGTTCATAGAACAAGTCGATTGTTTACCTTACACACTTTGCTTAAAGCAGTTGTCTGTTGCTTGCAACTTAATACTGGAGGGGGTTCGGATGATAATCTGAAGGTGGACTTATAGTCATAGATGCAGTTGGATGGCGGTCTATGTATATTGTTGTATTGCCCAATCGAATCTCATAGGATCTTTTTGTCTGGTATTGCATTGTTATGCCTTGCTCAGTTCCTATCAATTGCCCTGCTGTAATTTGTTTACCCTTCATGCCATGTTGTTTATCTAAGAAGAGCACCTCTAGTGAACTATGGACCCCAGTCCAATCTTTACCATTGATACATCCTCCACTGTTACCTGTTTACTTGCTGAAAACCATTATCTTCCACACCATACGTTTAATCCTTTGTTACAGCAAACCGGTGAGCTTGACAACCTCACTGATTCGTTGGGGCAAAGTCTTCAGTTTGTGTTGTGCAGGTTTCCACGTTGCTTGCAACACCTTTGAGACATTTCTTTCCTCCTACTAGTTCATCCATATACAAACACTTTCGACAACCGTTGAAATACATGTTCATACATATACATAAATAAGGCCATTTCATGGCAAATTGATACTTGTTCATCCAAAAGGTGTTACAAGCAAAAGGAAGAATGCTAGACTACATACAAGACAAAAAGGCCTAAGAGCCAGCACCCGGAGTAGCCTCAGAGCCAGAGTGCCTACTCTTGGTCGCTCGTTGCTGCTCTGCCGCATAGACGGCCAGGAGGTCGATGAGCTTAGGCCCGAAATGCTTGAATCGGGAGGCAAAGGTTGCAAAAGCTACCCCAGAGCCATCCGTCGCTGATGGCGCCTGGAAGCGCTTCGTCGGGAAACCCCAAGAGCAAGGTGTGATGTAGCACAGCAGCAAGTCTTCCCTCAGTAAGAAACCGACGTTATCAAACTAGTAGGAGGAAGGAAACATCTCAAAGGTGTTGCAAGCAACTCGAAAACCTGCATAACACAAACTCAAGACTTTGCCCCAACGAACAATGAGGTTGTTAATCTCACCGATTGCTGTAACAAAGGATTAATTGTATGGTGTGGAAGGTTATAGTGGTTTGTAGCAAGTAAACAGGAACAGTGGAAGATGTATCAATTGTAAAGATTGGACCAGGGTCCATAGTTCACTAGAGGTGTTCTTCTTAGATAAACAAACTTGGCATGCAGGGTAAACAAATTACAGCAGGGCAATTGACAGGACTGAGCAAGGCATAACAATGCAATACTAGACATTCATGATCCTATGAGATTCTATTGGGCAATACAATAAGATACATTGACCGCCATCCAACTGCATCTATGAATAGAAATCCACCTTCAGGTTATCATCCGAACCCCTTCTAGTATTAAGTTGCGAGCAACAGATAATTTCTTTAAGCAAAGTGTGTAAGGTAAACAATCCACTTGTTCCATGAACAAGAGACCATTGTTTTCTCCCTAGTGGCAACATCACATCTACACCTTAGAGATTTCTGTCACTTCCCTTAGATTAAATAGAGGCATGAACCCACTATAGAGCATAAATACCCCCTCTTGGAGTCACTAGCATCTACTTGGCCAAGATAGTTACTAGAAACGAAGAGCATGCAAGATCTCAAACAACACAGACATGATAGAATCAATAAGACAAAACCATTAATCCATATGACATAGCAATCTCAATATCCATCGGATCCCCGCAAACACAACATGCATGATTACAAATATATATGATCTTGATCATGAACGGAGCTCACAAGATCTAAACATGGTAGCACAAAGGAGGAGATACAACCATCTAGCTACTACATGGACCCGTAGTCCAAGGTGAAACTACTCACGCTTCATACCGCAAGCTGGCATAATAAAGAAGGCCTCCGGAATGATCTTCCCTCCGGCAGGGTGTTGGGAAGAGCTTCAGATCCCCCCGATCTAGGGACGATGGTGGCGGTAGCTATAGACGGTTTCGTAGAATATTGATCGGGTACTTAGGGTTTAGGCATCGGGGGGTCTTTATAGGCGAAGAGGCGAGGCAGGGGGTTGCCAGGGCGGCCGCACCCCCTAGGCGTGGGCCCACCTTGGTCGCGTGGCCAGTGGGTGTGCCCCCTGGTGGCTCTCCTCCATCTCGTATTTACGCTTCGTGTTCCCCATGGTTAAATATTGACTTTGGCTTTTGTCCCGTCCAATTCCGAAAATATTGATTTTCTACCTTTCCGGAACCAAAACAGAAGAAAACATGCAACTGGCACTATGGCATCTTGTTAATAGGTTAGTACCAGAAAACATATAAAAACACCTCAAAGTGTAGACAAAGCAAAGCAAAGCAAAGCAAAGTAGATACTAAACAAGCATGGAACATAAAAAAATATAGATACGTTTCCGACGTAGCAACTGTCGTCGGCATCCGGGATGTGACCTAGGCCAGGTCCAGCTCGGCTCTGAATGCCATCGCCATGTACAACCCCATGGAGGCACCAATGCCCTTCTGCTTGCGTTTGTACTCCACCAGAGCGTCGTCCGATAGAGCATCCGCCAGCGAGTAGATTTCCTCGAGGGCAACGCCCTTGGGGTTGACCTCCTTGTAGAAGTGTGCAAGCACCTTCTTGGCCTTGTCCAGGGAGCTCACGGCAGAAGAGCGGCGATCCTCGATCGCTGTGGCAGCATCTGCAGGAAATCTCCATGCTCCAGCATGCCGCGATCAAATGCGACGCCAGAAGCATCTGGCATAAATAGCAGCAGCAGATATTCGAGTGAGGAAAGGTAAAAGAACCCCAAGATACGGAAGACACAAAAAGGAGATAAGTGCAGCTTATCGGAGATAGCCTTGGCAGCAGCCATGAGCTTGTCAGCCATGGCCTTCTCCCGAGCAGCTGCAACGGCCACGAGCTGCTGCTCACGGTCTTCGGCCTCCTTTTGCTGGCGTTGGAGGGCCTCGGTAGCATCTGTTGCCTTCTTCTCCACCTGGCCGCGACTCTTTTGAGAGCGTTCAGCCTACGGAGAGCAACATTGTTCTCATCTGCAGCATGGAGAAACACTGTATGAATACAACAACAACAACTTGATGCACTCTAAAAATAGTAAAGAATAAAACAACGCACCTCAGAGCTGCTTAAGCTCATCCTCCAATGCCAGATGCTGCTGGATAAGAAGATTGACGCTATGGACAAAAGGCTGCAAGGAATCAAGAAAAACCTGATGAATAAAGGGCTCGGGGGCTCCCCCCAGGCATGGAAAAAACATCACTTACGTGTTCTGGAATGGACTCCGAAGGTTTGCATATTGTCTTCCAAGTCACGAGTGCACGAGCCTCTCGCCTCACGGAGCTCGAGTCATCATCCTCGGAGTTGGCCACCACCTTGGGAAACGAAGCCGTCGGCTTCGATTCTGTGATCACTTCTTTGGTGTCCCTATCAAGAGACCCCTCCGAAGGATTACTGCTAGCACTTATTAGATCAATAACAAGCTAATACTTAGCACATGAATAAGGTAACAAAGCTCAAGCAGAATGACTTGCGACTGGATATCTGATAAGTTGAAGATAGGAGGCTCCTTCTCCTTCTTCTTCTTCTTGGCCGGTGGCTGGAGGGCAACTGCCCGAATGGGCACGACAGGAAAAGATGCACCCGACGCACCCTCATCCTTGCCGTGCTGCTCGAGAAAGGACGGACCCCTTGGTGTTGGTGGTGTCGGCCCATCCGAAGATTCACTCTGGGAGCATTTTCGGGTCTGTCCTTTGCTCGGCTCGGGGGCTTCCGCGGTAGGAGACTGCGCTGGGGAAGCTCGGAATCGGACTCCGCCGCTTCATTATCCGGTACATCCGTGAATTTCTCAGGTAGATGGGGCATCATCCCTGCTACCTTTAGATCCTGCAAATCAAAGACAAGAAGGTGAACAAATTGTCAGTAATATCAAAAGGCTAGCACTCGAAATAGCGCTACGCGCAACTACAAGTTTCTGCACCTATGGAACTACTTTCTTGGCACTAAACGGGGAGGTCAAGGATTTCCCCGGGAGGTCCTCGTCGGCCTTGAACTTCAGCAAAGGCAGAAGAGCTCTATCAAGGTAGCCCGAAGATAAATCCTCAGGCGAAACCCTTGTTGGATCACCACGACTAGCATACATAAACATCGGGTGCACCCTCGCTTGGATCGGCTACACCTGACGCTTGAGGAAGTTAGGGATGATGTCGACACCATTGACCTCCTTGCCGACGACCAGCTGGAGAGCCTCCACCCGCTGGTAGAGCTTATCCACCTCTGTAGATTCACCCTTCAAGACGTCATTTCCCCACGACCTCTTTCAGATGATCTCTTCGTTGGAGTCGAAGGGAGCAAGACCATAATGCTGACCATCCAGTTTGACATCGTGGATGTAAAACCACTTCCTGTGCCAGTACTGTACGGACTCGCAAATGGATAAGGAGAAGAATTGAACGGTGGAATGGATAGAGATGATGCAGCCGCCAAGCGAATAAACACCGCCGGTGCCAAATTGCCTTTTCACGGAGTAGAGTCTCCGGAAAAGGCCAAAGTACGGCTCGATACCGAGCTAACACTCGCACAGAGTGATGAAACAAGCAATATGAAGAAGAGAGTTGGGAGACAGATGATGCAACTGAATCCCGTAGAGAAAAAAGGAGTCCACGAAGGAATTCATGGACGGGCAAAGAAAGGACTCGGATAACAAAGGCATAAAACATCACCCGAAACCCTTCGGATGGGCGAGGAATTACCTCTTGGCTTGGGAGGATGGCGTCCTCCTTCTCCTTGGAGATCAACCCAGCATCGTGCAATTTGCGCAAATCTGAGTCGTGCATCTCCGTGCGCCGCCAACCGCCATCGGTGGTGCGGGCTGGAGCAGCGGCCTTCTTGTCAGCGCCGGTGGCGCTGGTCCCAGCTGCAGCAGCTGACGTCTTCTTCGGCTTGGACATTCTGGTGCGGCGAGTGCGACGATGCGACCGGAGGAAATAGGAAGGAAAGGTGCGGAGAACGTCCAGTGCGCAGCACAAAGCAAAGAGCTCACCAAAATTGTGGCAATGGAGATGAGGCAGGAGCAAATGGCGGAGAGTAAAATCACTGTTTTTCCCCACGGTATAAAAGGACGAAGATGACGCACTAGAGCCGTCGATCGATAAACCCTAGTGTGCACCTCAGATCTCACCATACATGTGTCAGCATCAAACTGAACCGTCGCTAGCACGCCGTCCACTACGCGCGGAAACCGAGGAGACACCATAAATTCCGCCACGCCTACGCGTGACTATTCAACATCAAGTCAGATAGTGGGACCCACGATCATCCCGTCGCATCGTCTCTGCTGCCGCAGACGGTTGAGCTCATAAATCGTCAGCAATGACGTCATCAAAGCAAAGGCTAGCAACGGCTCGCAGATTTCGACTGATCATAACAAGTACTTACTCGAGTTTACGACTCAACCAACTACTCGGAGGCTACTCCTATCAGGAGCACTGGCCGCGCACCTAAGAAATTGCAAAGGTAACGTCACCTCGAAATTATCTTCGAGTCCAACGTCGATTCTACGACTCCACTACGGACTCGGGGGCTACTCCCATAGGGCGCACTGATCGTGCATCTGAAAAAATGTGTCCTTCGGACTAATAAAGCATAAATAGCTGAATTAAAGTCTATTCGAGTCTACGACTCGAATAGACACTCGGGGGCTACTCCCATAGGGAGCGATGGTCGTGCTGTTGGGCCACGCAGAGATAAACAAAACTTTTTCCTCTAACGTGGTGATCCCAAGATCTAGCTGAGGTAGAAGGCCACGAGGTTTACCACTAGACGCGCAGTTGCGGATTACTGATGAAGCGCGCCAGTTGATGCAATGCAGTCCTCACGATCCGATCGTCCTGGTGCTGATCGCACAGCACCTCTGCTGGTATCCACACATACAAGGAGGAGCGCCGGCGGCGAACTGCTAGGTTCGTAACGACGACTGGACTGCTGTGGAGATAGGGTTTCCAACACATGGAAGGACCTAACCGAACAACGATTAACCTTTTTGGGTTAAGGTGCTCCACTATATATAGCGAGTGAACGTGGGCTCTGCTCGCGCGACCCACTCACTAAATCCCATATAACACTAGTCACCATGAGTCCAACTCACTAACTCATTCCTAATCAGGTTTAGGTCCAACCCAACCAGATTACATGTTCAGATCCAATCCGAACTTGCTCCCGCTCTTAAGTGTGTGACCCCGCAGGCTCATGGCTACTTGGACACGATTGGAGTACGACTCACAATTGATCAGTCGGTAGCGGATCCTAGCAGAACGTGCCGACTCCCAAGTACCAAAGAGTCATGACGACTTGACTTTCCAGTGCGACTTACGTCCAAGTCTCTTTTGCCTCACGATATACCTTGTCAGACTATAGGCGAATATGTCATCCCTTAAATAGTCCGACTCTCTTCTCGATCCGAGATAAGTGATTCACCCGACTAACTCGTAGTCGATCGCCTCGGTTAACACTTAACCGAGTCGTGCATGGCCATGCTTTCCGAATCATATCTCACGAGAGGGCCCAGAGAATATCTCTCCGAGTGGAGGGGCAAAATCCCATCTTGGTTTTTCACATCACGCAGCTTGATTCTCAGTCGACCCGAACCCTGCCTTTATAACTGACCAGTTACGGATCAGCGTTTGACAGAACCTAAGTCGGTGATCCTCAACTCGGACTATGCAACAACCTCAGGTTTAAGGATTACATTGATTGAGATATACAAATGACAGCTAGTTCGCTGTACCTCAATATGGGTCAATCCGACTCGCTAAACTCTTTAGTCGAGTCTGTGTAAGTTGGAATAGCATCTCCATGCCCATGACAAGTGGAACCGAGTCATCAAGCCAACTTTCACATTGGTCTAAGTTGTGTGTCCAGCACAACCTCAATGACCAAGGATATTTAGTACAAACAACATGAGTGCATAGTTCCACAACCGAATCACATATTCAATGATACACATCAGATGTTTATACAAGGACTAATAACTTTATGAATACAATGGGAAATATCATCATACATGATTGCCTCTACGGCATATTCCCAACAGTCTCCCACTTGCACTAGAGTCAATCTTCCGATATCACATGTCTAAGCATCTAATGCCCATGGCTCTCAGGTGCGCCTCATGCTTCGGCTGTGGTAACGGCTTTGTCAACGGATCCGCAATATTTGCATCCGTGTACCGTGCATAACTTGATATCACCCTGATCCACGAACTATCGAATCAGGTGGTACCGCATGAGTATGTGCTTGTTCTTCTGGTATTGTCTAGGTTCCTTGGCTAGTGCAATAGCACCATTGTTTTCACAATACACGTCCAACAGATTGGACGAGCCCTGAACCACACCAAGATCCATGAGGAAATTCCTCATCCAAACAGCTTCCTTTGCTGCCTCCGAGGCGGCAATATACCCAGCCTCTGTTGTAGACGCAGACATAGTCTCTTGCTTGGAACTCTTCCAGCTCACAGCACCTCCGTTTATAATAAACACGTATCCGGATTGTGAACGAGAATCATCAGAGTCGGTAAGATAACTCGCATCCGTGTAACCCTTTACACTGAGTTCATCTTCACCACCATAAACCAAGAACATATCCTTAGTCCTTCTCAAGTACTTCAGGATATTTTTAGCCGCTGTCCAGTGGATCTCTCCAGGATCAGCCTGGTATCTGCTCACAATACTTAGAGCATAGGAAACATCCGGCCTAGTACAAATCATGGCATACATGATGGATCCGACTGCAGAAGCATATGGAATCGCACTCATTCGACTTCGCTCATCAGTTGTCGAAGGACACTGAGTCTTGCTAAGTTTTACACCATGGGACATCGGTAAGAACCCCTTCTTAGACGATTCCATGTTGAACTTCTTCAACACTTTGTCCAAATAAGTACTCTGACTCAATCCAATGAGCCTCCTTGATCTATCTCTATAGATCCGGATTCCGAGGATGTATGTTGCCTCACCCAAGTCTTTCATTGAGAAACTCCTTTCCAATGATTCCTTGGTTTCTTGCAACATCTGGACATCATTTCTAATTAGTAATATGTCATCCACATATAAGATTAGAAAATTTACTTTGTTCCCACTAAACTTCTTGTACAAACAAGAATCATGATCACTCTTGATGAAGCCAAACGATTTGACTACCTCATCAAAGCGAATATTCCAACTCCGAGATGCTTGCTTCAACCCATAAATGGATTTCTGAAGTTTGCACACCTTGTCAGCATTAGCCGGATCGACAAAACCCTCGGGCTGTATCATATACACGTCCTCGGTTAAATTTCTGTTAAGGAAAGCTGTTTTGACATCCATCTGCCATATCTCATAGTCGAAATAGGCCGCTATAGCTAACATGATCCGAACTGATTTAAGCATCGCTACGGGCGAGAAAGTCTCGTCGTAATCAACTCCTTGAACTTGTCGGAACCCCTTCGCGACAAGGCGTGCTTTATAGATTGAAACATTTCCATCCATATCAGTTTTCTTCTTGATGACCCATTTGCACTCGACGGGTCTTGCACCGTCTGGCAGATCAACCAAGTTCCAAACTTGATTTTCATCCATGGACTTTAACTCGGATCTCATGGCTCCAAGCCATGACTCGGAATCAGATCCCACCATCGCTTCCGAATAATTTGCCGGCTCATCACTGTCTAACAGTAACACATCATGAACACTTCGTAATCTTGCCGATCTTCGTAGTACAGGTGCTGCTGCCAGCTCAGCTGCCACGACCGGCTCAACCTCCAAGGTTTTTGCCGACTCGCTACTAGCCGATTCCTCTCGAATTTCTTCGAGCTGCACCATGCTCCCACTTACTCCCCGACTGAGAAACTCTTTCTCAAGGAAGACACCGTTCCGAGTGACAAACACTTTACCCTCTTCTCGGTTGTAGTAGTAACCCAAGGTTTCCCTCGGATACCCCACGAAAATACACTTATCTGACTTGGCTGTAAGCTTGTCC
The DNA here is from genome assembly GCA_916181665.1 of Avena sativa. NCBI lineage: Eukaryota > Viridiplantae > Streptophyta > Magnoliopsida > Poales > Poaceae > Avena > Avena sativa. The sequence goes on from OV702296.1 coordinate 255,516,676, forward strand.
GATTGGAGTCGCTTGACAAAAGCTTCACAACCCCAAATCTTAAGAAAAGACAAACTTGGCTTTTTGCCTGTCCACATCTCATGCGGTGTCTTATCTACCGATTTTGATGGTACTCTGTTTAGTGTGAACGCCGCTGTTTCTAGACAATAACCCCAAAATGATAAAGGTAGATCTATCCGACTCATCATTGATCGTACCATGTCCAACAAGGTCCGATTCCGCCTTTCCGAAACACCATTCCTTTGTGGCGTTCCTGGCGGAGTAAGTTAAGGAAATATTCCACAACTTTTCAGATGGTCATCAAACTCATGGCTCATGTACTCACCTCCTCGGTCCGACCAAAGAAACTTTATTTTCTTGTTGAGTTGATTCTGTGCTTCATTCTGGAATTCTTTGAACTTTTCAAAGGCTTCCGACTTATGTTTCATCAAGTAGATATATCCATACCTACTCAAATCATCAGTGAAGGTAATGAAGTACTCATAACCACCTCTGGTTGTCGTGCTCATTGGTCCACATACATAACTATGTACTAGTCCCAAAAAGTCGGACGCCCTTTCGCAACTCTTTGCAAAAGGTGTCTTGGTCATTTTGCCGAGTAGGCAAGATTCACATGTCTCGAACGACTCCAAGTCAAACGAAGTTAGGAGTCCATCATCATGGAGCTTCTTCATGCATTTCCAACTTATATGACCAAGCTGACAGTGCCAAAAGTAAGTCATATTCAGATCATTTGGTTTCAACCTTTTAACATTTATGTTATAAACCGACTCACCATCAAGATTCAAAATAAATAACCCGTCCTGGACGGGTGCAAAGCCGTGAAACATATCATTCAAATACAAAGAACAACCATTATTCTTGATATTCGACTCATAGCCTTGCCTCATCAAACATGAAGCAGAAATAATGTTTCAACTGAGTACTGGAACATAATAACAATTATTCAGTTCCATAATGAATCCAGAAGGTAAATGAAGTTGCATCGTCCCGACTTCCAACGCAGCAACTCTTGCTTTGTTGCCGACTCGAATATCAACCTCGCCTCTTGCTATGCTCCTAGTTCTTACCAGTCCCTGCAACGAGTTGCAGATGTGAATAACTGATCCGGTATCATATACCCAAGAACTATTAGGTGCATCAGCAAGATATATGTCTATAACATTGCAAACAAGTGTACCTGAGTCGGAAGTCATACATCCACTCTTGGCTTTGTCGGCCAAGTACTTGCTGCAGTTCCTCTTCCAGTGGCCATTCGCCTTGCAGTAGAAGCAAGTGGATCCGGCTGAAGGTGATGGTTTAGTCCCTGAGGAAGCGCTTGGGACCGGGTCTTGAGCCTGCTTTCCTCCTGACTTAGCCTTCTTCTTAGTCCAAGAACTCTTCTTGAACTTATCCTTATTCTGCACCATCAACACTTGACTGGTGCCCTTCTTGAGATCCGCCTCTGCCTGCTTGAGCATCCCATGCAATTCAGTGAGCTTCTTATCCATACCATGCATGTGGTAGTTCGAAATGAACTGCCCATATGCACTAGGAAGAGAGTTCAGAATTATATCCGTAGCGAACTCTTCGCTAATGGGGTATCCAAGCCTCTCCAAAGACTGCACGTAACCAACCATTTTGATCACATGCGGACTCAGTGGATCACCATCTTTAAGCTTGCAACTCAGCAAAGCCTGAGAGACTTGATACCTCTCAGTCTTTGCCTGAGCCTGGAACATATTTTTGAGGCTTTCGATCATATCGTAGGCCTCAACATGCTCGAACTGCTTTTGCAAGTCTGGTTCCATGTGAGCAAGCATAAGACAACTAATATACGTGGACTCATCCTTAGCCCGACGGTAGGCATTGGTGGCTGCGACAGTCGCATTCTCATTCGGCTCATCTGGAAGTGGGTTGTCTAGGACATGGTCCTTCTTTTCTTGTTTGAGAACAATTCTCAGATTTCGATACCAGTTGGTAAAATTAGTGTCGTTCAGTTTATCTTTCTCAAGAATGGTTCTCAATGCAAAACCGGATATCTGAGAGTGACTGCTACTTGGTGCCATGATCTACAATAGAAAATATGCAAAACACTTAAGACATGTATTCATAAAAGAGCAAGCATATTAAACATTTTAATATTTCATGCTCCCACTAGAACCAACACCCCTCCGATGGTTGCTTAGTGATTCAGGATCCTAAATAAGCAAGTCGACTAGTGAGCTTTAGCATCACCGCTAGCCGCCAAGTGATATAGGTAGACAACTCCTTGTCAATCGCATCTCATGCGACTCCTGTTGGACGGGTGGCATCACATGACCCGACTCCCATCCGACTTTTCCCCGAGTCCCACAACCGTTGTGATAGACCCGTCTAGCTTACCGAGTGTTTCTGCAGTAAGAGTCCGACTCGAACCCACCTAGTCGGAAAGAATTGGCAGCACCTCAATTTTATGAGCCCACTACCAAAAATGTCCGACTTGTGATGGTGCAAACACTGGCGGGAAAACCGACTAGACCTTCTTTGAGGGATTAAATTTTACCGACTATCTAATATAGGTAAAACCGAGACATAACAATACCACAAAATAGAGCAATTATAATGTGAAATGGTATGGCTCTCTTCATGGCGATCTCCATCTCCACAAAGCCTGTAATCCGACCCGTGCCAACTCTTGTCACTTGCCGTCTTACTCCATGTCGCCGACATGTACAACGCCTTGCATGCCTTTCGGGTTCTCCAAACAGCTACACTAGCTTAGTAAAGTAAATTACATAGAGAATTCGACACGCAGGTCGTTATACAATAAAATGACAGCACCTAGGCTCCAGCCGGCTGACAAAAACCCGTGATTCGCAGATCACGTATGGATTACACACATACATCACATGCACATGAACCATACCATTCACAACTTCCTGCAAAACAAGTTATGCATAGATACAATATCTACCGGCGTTGTGAAACTCGCAACGATATCTAAGGCGCTACGACAGGGCGAAGCCGGCGGATCTCATCTACGATCCGAACATGGATTCTGACCATCATTCCGATTCGATCAAACTCTTTGATCTTCGATCACCGCTTCTAGATTTACGTGTCATAGTCTACCCCGATGGCGGAAGCCGACCGGTAGGGGTATGTCGTTCCACGACCTCAGCAGTATGATCACGGAAATTATATCTACCATTCACCGAGTACAGTTGATCCAATCAACCTCGTACAAAACCGATCTATCTCATAGATCGACCACCAAACAGCACATAGATCTCATCTACATCCTACCGCATATCACATATGCGAGATCTCGAGCCTAAACCAGAAGCTATCGCTCTGATACCACCGTTGGGCCACATAGAGATAAAACAAAACTTTTTCCTCTAACGTGGTGATCCCAAGATCTAGCTGAGGTAGAAGGCCACGAGGTTTACCACTAGACGCGCGGTTGCGGATTACTGATGAAGCGCGTCAGTTGATGCAGTGCAGTCCTCACGATCCGATCGTCCTGGTGCTGATCGCACAACACCTCTGCTGGTATCCACACGTACAAGGAGGAGCGCCGGCGGCGAACTGCTAGGTTCGTAACGATGGCTGGACTACTGTGGAGCTAGGGTTTCCAACACATGGAATGACCTAACCGAACAACGATTAACCTTTTTGGGTTAAGGTGCTCCACTATATATAGGGAGTGAACGTGGGATTTGCTCGCGCGACCCATTCTCTAAAGCCTATATAACACTAGTCACCATGAGTCCAACTCACTAACTCATTCCTAATCAGGTTTAGGTCCAACCCAACCAGATTACATGTTCAGATCCAATCCGAACTTGCTCCCGCTCTTAAGTGTGTGACCCCGCAGGCTCATGGCTACTTGGACACGATTGGAGTACGACTCACAATTGATCAGTCGGTAGCGGATCCTAGCAGAACGTGCCGACTCCCAAGTACCAAAGAGTCATGACGACTTGACTTTCCAGTGCGACTTACGTCCAAGTCTCTTTTGCCTCACGATATACCTTGTCAGACTATAGGCGAATATATGTCATCCCTTAAATAGTCCGACTCTCTTCTCGATCCGAGATAAGTGATTCACCCGACTAACTCGTAGTCGATCGCCTCGGTTAACACTTAACCGAGTCGTGCATGGCCATGCTTTCCGAATCATATCTCACGAGAGGGCCCAGAGAATATCTCTCCGAGTGGAGGGGCAAAATCCCATCTTGGTTATTCACATCACGCAGCTTGATTCTCAGTCGACCCGAACTCTGCCTTTATAACTGACCAGTTACGGATCAGCGTTTGACAGAACCTAAGTCGGTGATTCTCAACTCGGACTATGCAACAACCTCAGGTCTAAGGATTACATTGTTTGAGATATACAAATGATAGCTAGTTCGTTGTACCTCAATATTGGTCAATCCGACTTGCTAAACTCTTTAGTCGAATCTATGTAAGTTGGAATAGCATCTCCATGCCCATGACAAGTGGAACCGAGTCATCAAGCCAACTTTCACATTGGTCTAAGTTGTGTGTCCAGCACAACCTCAATGACCAAGGATATTTAGTACAAACAACATGAATGCATAGTTCCACAACCGAATCACATATTCAATGATACACATCAGATGTTTATATAAGGACTAATATCTTTATGAATACAATGGGAAATATCATCATACATGATTGCCTCTACGGCATATTCCCAACACGTGCACCCTATGAATTATTCGACTGAGGTCCTTCGGATCAAATATGACAAAAATCTTTCAGAAAATTTGCCCAAATTAACGCTAAGTAAGAAGCAGTCTTCTTGGCCACCCGAAACACCTCCTCGGTGATAAAACTTCGAATACTATGTCTACGATGCAAAGATAAGTCCTACAGATACCATCTGATGGCCTAATAACGCACCCGACTGCGCTCTACCAGTAGAATCTCATGTTAACAGACACGATGAAAATCCAGATGGACGCGTTGGGTACACCATTCGAAAATCACTGGGATTCGACTCTTGTAAGAACACAACGGCCCGAGTCGAATCACACTAGCAATCATTCTGAATTCGAGTCCGGGGACTCGAGTTTGATGAAGATCGTGTTGTTTTGTCCTATGATATTTAACTGGCTCTGATCTGTCTGGTGAGCCAGGCACACACATCAACAATACCTAGGAACAAAACATTTTTCCTAAAAAACATGTTCGATTAGAAAAGCACCCGAAATATTGTGGAGTCTTTAGCCGAATCTACAATTCGACTGAACACTCGGGGGCTACTGACATGGATATACCCTACGGGTGCACAACGTTGGCATACCCGGTCCAACCCAAGAAAGGCCCACATAAAGACACACAGCCTATGAAGATTTCGGGTGGCCCAAGCCCATGGCGGTTTCGACTCCTTGAATGACAAGTCTAGATTAGATAGAATTTCAAAGGGTATCAACCCTAATTTGTAACCGACTCGACCTATCCCGGGACCTGGCCTATCTATATAAAGGCCAAGAGGGTACGTCAAGAAGGATCCTTAACTCACCTCACACATACCTCCACGCCAGATTGTATCTGCGCACCCTTGTAACCTTCGGTTCGACCATAATCAAGAACAGACAAGCAGGAGTAGGCCTCCGGGGGCCTGAACCTAGGTAAACCTCGTATCCCCGTGTTGCTTGCCTGTTAACCATCTCGTGACTTCCAACATCCTCATCTTCTCTAAAACCCTAGTCCATAACAATGGACATTAACCAGTCGACCCCTCGTCACTAATTATGATATTTTATGATCTCTTATCCTACAAATATAATCCCCACAGCCCTTATTTTGGGATGGATGGAGGGTCATACAACAGCTAAGTTGTGATGGCCTCCTTGACAACCTGCTCGTGCGCTTCTGTGACGCGGTTCAGACCGTCATTATCCTTGTGCCTTTATGGGTTTTGAGTTCATACTTTGCCACCGCTAAGTTCACTATTCCATATAGCCGAGAGCGGTCGAATTCTAAATCTGATTAAGTATGTGCCTCCGTACTTACCACTCACTTTTTTGTCTCCCTTTTTGTGAACAACCGTTGGCCCAAATTTGACAGGTATGAGATCGACGATGTTAGCAATATTACCCTTTAGGATTAATCTAGCAAGGGTTATGGATGTCATTTTGTTATCTTTAGAACTCTTAGTTCCATTTGTATTCTTGTCCATACTCAGAATACTATTTGGCTTTAATCGTGATTTATATTTTTGTATTATATTATTTTATTATTGGCTCGTTGGAGTCGTTGTTGTGTATATATATATTTCTTGTGGGTTTCTTATGAACTGTGGTGATGTAACTACTTGTATGCCGCGACATGCACGCGATGCTTCGTAGACGTCTTTGAATCGTTTCTATGCGGATTTTGACGATATTGCTAATATATGCATAATCTCAGAGGCGTTACAACACTAATATATATATATATATAGGATGTTGACACCTATATATATTATTTTTACGTCACGTAAATTTTATATTACTTCATAAGTCGAGAAGAACATAATAAAATTTAGAAATGACATAATTATTATTTTTACCTGCCGTAAAAAAATTGGACATAAAATACATATTTTTGGTGTTTTTTACACTATAATGACTCATAAACATTTTTTTATCAATTTTTTTTGCTTGTGGTGAATATATGAATATAATTATCGTATATAAAAATATAATTTTTTCAATCTAACAACGTAAAAATATGTTGGATGCAAAATAACTACTATGCACCCTGGTATGCGATATCTAGATACGTGTAAGTTAGGTACATATACCTTCAGGTATGTCTAGATCAAAGTAAATGTATACGTATCACGCTTGGTGCACCAAGGTGCACCAATTATCAAGTGCATGTAGAGAAACTAACTAGGCGGCATGTGGAGCAGGTAATCATGGTTAGGGCATGATACAAGCCAACTATCATTGAAGGGTTCCGTGGTAGAAAACACAAAAAAATACTACGGTATAATACCTTCATGCCTAAGATCTATCTAGAAGAAAAGCTATAACGGAGAGGTTTACGATTACATACCCTTATAGATCGTAACGCGGTTAACGTCTAGCGGGTAACATGGTTGAAGTAGATGCGCGTTGCCGACCTCAAGATCGTGATGCTCCTCCAAGTTATCTCAGGTCCTTAAATGACAACCCAACGCCAATAATGGTAGCCCCTCCGATATTTCGCACACATACAATGTACAATGATGACTTCCGTTTCCTGATCCCTACCGGTAGCAGAAGCATATCTCCAGCTTGGAATCTCGCAGCGTTCTGTCGTGCTGCAGCAAAGTCCCTCTTGCGCGCACAGCCCTAACTTCTGGGCCGTAGTTCCAAGAGAGAAAGATAGAGAAAGGAAGAAAATCCGCAAGGAAAATTCCTTGGAGAAAATGTCAAATTATTGATGTGTTTATTATTCCCATCCATGGGCACCCTTTATATAGGCGAATGGTGTTGTACCCTTTCCGAAGAGCTTCCTATGTGGGACTAAAGGCAAAAGAAAAAGGGGAGAAGGGGCAACCGCCGGTTGGGACCCATGCACCGGCCGGGTGGGCCATTGCGCCGGCCTAGCTCGGTAGCAGTAGAAGGAGAAGCCCAGGCCCCTACTAAGTCGGCACCCTACACGCGCCCGTGAGGCCCAGCAGGCCGCTGAATAGAGGCTGGGTGGGCCAGCTGGCGGCCCAGCGCCGCACCGTGCCACCACGCGTCGTCACCTGATTAGGCCGACTCGCAGGGCCTGCTGAGCGGTGCAAAGCTGCCGCCCGCCTGCTGTGTGGGAAGGCAGAGGCCCACCAGCGGCTATGGCTGCTTTGGGGTGACTTCTCTTCTGGGCCGTTTCCCTCCGAGGATTCGACCCTGTAGAGGAAGTTGCCCCATAATAAATCATTTAAAATATTGTATCAATATATTAATTCATAATTAGTATATAAATGCATATTATAAATCCTTATTAACCTGAAAACATCTTTTCGACCTTTCCTTTCTTCTGAACCATTTTGGATCCTCTTCGAAACTTTTTCGGTATTCTCTTTTCAGAACAATTCTGAAGTTCTCTCTTTCATAATTTGTTGATTCATCCTACCAAAGGATCTACAAATATCGTCGCACCTTAAGCGTGTTACCCTATGGTTTGGGAACATCACAGATATGATTGAGTTTTCTCTCGAACAATGATCATTAGCGGGACCGGGATGCCAATAATAACCCTTGTGCATTCCACGAGACTGTTTTCATTTTAACCTGAACGTTGTGTCCAATTCCCTTTGTTTCTTTGATACATGATTTGGCCAAGATTTGATCATCGATATCTAATACATTGTTCAATCTCGTTATCGACAAATCTCATTGAGTGGACCTGGTGTATCTTTGTGTCACTCAGGTGAACAAATCCTAATCTTGATGCATAAGTCGCAACTATTTCTATGGAATACTTAACATACACCTTTATAGTCACCAAGTTACGAACATGACGTTTGATGCAGTCAAAACAACCTCGGAAGATAGTGATTAATATAATCTCACGATCTAAGGATAATAATACTATGCTTCTAATATTGCAACGATGAACATGTGAGTTGATCGTGGAACAATATGTTTATTTGGGGTAATATGCACCACATCATTCTCTAATGATGTTGTAGGGTTCGCAACATGGAAAACAAAAAAATTCTATTACGGGAACACCCAAAACCAAGATCTAATCTACGAGATCGGTGCAACAAGATTGTAGAGAACTAACCCTCGAAGATCCAAAACGTTCACCAAAAAATCTCAAATTCCTACCAGAGCACCAGAACAATAATTTTTAACACATGTTACAATAATTTTAGTTCACATATATATGCACATGCATGTTAATTAACTAACAGTAATTTTCTAATTGAGGATAAACATTAGTACTTTGTTGATTGAGGCTAAAATTACTCACTACAATATTTTTAAAGTTTGGCTGGTTCATGATGATGTTAAATGACTCTCACTCCTGTTTGAACGTTCACAGTTCTGCATTGGCTGGGTGTAGACATGACAGATTTCCATCACTACGTATCGTACCTTTGCTTCTATGCATTGAAAGAAGAAAAAGTTCGAAGAACAAATAGAGAACGGACTATAAAAAACCTCTATGAAGAAAAAGTTTGAAGAACAAATAGAGAACGAACTATAAAAAACCTCTATGTACACTAGACGAAGTGGGAAAATGCAGAGGAAGAAAATCTCACCATCGATCTGAGGAAGCACACTCTAATTCTACGTATGATTAAAGTAAAACCATAGAAATAAGAGTAGAGGAAGAAAAACCTGTTGCGGAGTTCCGTACGCACTACCGCTGAAACTGCCCTTAGATGTGTCTTCTAATAATGACTATCTCTTCTTTCTTATTCTTAGAGGCGGTGGTTTTTAGTGCCCGTCTAAGGTCCTAGGCTAAGACCGTTTCTTATTTCTTATTCTTAGAGTCGTCTCCTGTAGGGTTATTTTTGGAGCCCGTTATAGTTTTGAATCGGCTATGAGGTTCTTAGAGGCGACTGGTAAATAAAAACCGATTGAGGGTGATGAATAGATGCGTTTTTTTTTAACTTGCCATAAACCATCCGAGGACACCATCTCTAAATACCGAGTTTGTACTAGTGTTATCATGGGCTTCTTTCATACAGGGCCTTCTCTTGACTTCCTATTTTTATCTTTTCTTCTCCTTTGAGTTGTTGACCATGGAAAATGTCATGGACTTGAGTGGACCTTGACATTTTGATTGTAGGTGTTTTGGGACCCCAATATTAAAATTGCAGAACATATTTCAGCCACTGTGCAATTTACAAAGCAACATTCAGAGGTGGATGTTCTTGAAACTGCCTAGAAATTCGTGGAAACCAATTCCCCACAAAAAAAAAGATTTGGTGCACCAACTACGACAACAACTATATTCCAAACATAGCCGCAATCCTAATCCGAAAATCAAATGATGAGTAGTTTCATCCAAAGGAAAAAACCTACAAGTGTAATCTCCAATCTACTTTCTCCTTTTCATGTTACCTTTTGTTGCTATAATGCTATTGCATCATATGAGATCAAACAAAGCCAGACTTTAAGTTTCAAAGGGATTTTTCAATATCATATTTGTTTAAAGGACCTATCAGGGCCATGCTCTTAAGTGTAAAACTACCTTTCTTAGTCCATATTTTACTTAATTATGTAATTCACTTCTTCTATACTTCTTTTCTTTTCAACTAATAGTCGCTCCTAGGCTTCCGATCTCATTTAATTGGGAGTTTGGACCAATAATACTTCCAGCATCCTGAGTCTCTGTCTGTCAATATTTCAGTCTCGGGTTTCAAACTCCACACCAACCCCAAAGCTAACCAAACACGGTTCTTTGACTCAAAACCGTATGCATCAGACACAAATATATTGTAGAAATTTGTCTGTCCTTGATGATCTTCGCCGTCTCCATCGTGATGGAAGCAGTCTCAAATTTAAGAGGAAAATAAATGAGATCACAGGAAGTCTTGTTGTATCTCATCATGACAGCGAAAGGCATGGACCTGATAACGTCATATCTCTTATCATCTTCTGGAGAATAAGCCACAAATTCGTGAGACGGCCGGCAGGGGTGAGCTAAATATGATTTTTATTCCCCTTTTGCGTTCCTTGTGTAAAAGACTCATGGAGTCCTTAAACCCCAAAACTCAACCGTAGTCTGTACTATCTACTTAGCTAATTACCACTATCATCAAAAGTTCAAAAGAGAATAACTTGATGCTGATCAGACTCGAAAAAGTACAATGTCAGGGTCGATTCCTTGGGGAATAACTTGACGCTGATCAGACGTGTTGTCCGGCAGCGACAGCGCGACCTTGGTGGCGAACTCCAGGTACCTGTCGAACTTGTCGCTGACGTCCGTCCGGGGCCGGGCTTGGTCATCGTCCTCCCCCGAGACCTCCGTGGCGCAGGTGTCAAGATCATGCAGAAGCTCCCCCATCATGAGGTGGTGCTTGATCTCCCGCCGCCGGAAGGTCCAGTTGCCGGTGGCCCAATCGAAGTTGTAGAGCGGCAGGAAGCGGTGGCCGTGCGCCGCGACGAAGTCGATGGCGGCGAGGATGTACTGGAACTCCTCCCGCGGGAGGTAGTAGGCGAAGCTCACCCTCGTCCACCCCGGCTTCACGCCGTGGTAGCCCTGGTGGAGCAAAACAGATTCAAATTGTTAACTCGCGCGTAAAAACTTACAAACTATCTACAGAATCTGTGTGTTCCAAATGACTGAATGGCACGTGACTGTCGGTCATGTTTTCTTGCTTACCTTAAGAATGGCGGAGCGAATCCGAAGGGAGAGCTCGTCGCCGACGCCGAGGAGGGCGTGGCCGTACGGCCCGGCGCAGCCGCAGCCGCCCCTGGCCTGGATGCCGAAGAGATCGTTCATCAGCCTCGCCACGAACCGCCCGTGGAGGGGCAGCCGGCGCCTGCCTGTGGGCGTCGCGCCGGGGTAGACGAGGAACGAGAATATGGGCAGGCGAGGCGCCGCGACGCCGCCGAGCACCTCGACGGCGGGGTTGGACAGGAGCCAGCGCATGGCGGCGTCGGCGTGGACGGCCTCCCGGAGCGCGATGGCGCGGAGGCCGACGTGCTCCTTGACCCAGAAGGCGAGCGACGCGCGCACCTTCCCCGCGATGGGCGGGGTGCCGGCGTCCTCCCGCTCCTCCACGCCGTCCACGTACACCGTGTGGTCCTCGCTGATGCCGTTCACGTAGGCGACGGTGCCGCCGCCGCACGTGGTGGGCGGCGAGGAGGCGAGGCGGTAGAGGGAGCGGTGCATGAGCAGGATGCCCGGCGTGCCGGGCCCGCCGGGGAACTTGTGCGGGCTGAGGAACACCGCGTCGTAGCCGTCCATCGACCCCGACCGCATGTCGATCTCCACGTACGGCGCGCTGCACATGCACGTAACACACGAGCGTCATGTCATGTCAGTGCCAGTGCCACGCACGACTCGGGAATAATTTTCAGAAATTCAGGCATGTACGTACGGCACAATTAAACCACTTTGCTGGTACGCCCGGCCTAGTCGCTGTGATAATTCCAAACAGTGTACACCCTTTCTTGATAGTGCAAACAAATTCGAACTGAGGTGTCGTCCTTTTGTTCCGATAACAACATGAAGCGTACACAAACACTGAACACATGCCAATTTCAAAAAACACACTGAACACAGACCACCATACCAACACATACATCCACGTCGTAAATCCGTACTAAATCTTGACGAGTGGATTCATGACTTGGGGTGTTAATTATTGTATACTTTCAATATTAACTCCTCGTAGTATGTCTACCCGCAAAAAAAAAAAACTCGTCATAGTATGTCATACTACATTTTTAAATTTGTACAAACTTAAAATAGATCTGGGATATATGCATCATCTACTCGATGCAGAAGAAGCAGGAGGTAATAATGAAAACTTCTATTCTGGAAGAAATTAGGATTCTAAGCAGGTGTCTCTCCCATGCAAGGTTCTAAAACCTAAATATTGGACGATACAACCAAAATTATGATTTACACACATTATCAGATATTGACCGGTATGTCTCGGGCAATATGACCGACATTTGTTTCGTTATTTTGACTGATGTGGACCAATATGGAGGTAAAACATACTGCATTATGTGGGTTCAACATGTATAATGTACATCTTATATATGTTCAAATCAAGAACTTCGTGAGTGTTCTTTTATATGTTTTCTTAATGAACCAACCAAAAAACTTTGAATACTTTGAGTGGCTATTTCCTAAACAAAGACATCAAATAAACAAGATTAACTAAGAAATACGGTACATTCCCCCCAACACGGCTACATGGCAAAATATATGAGCCAATATTCAATATCGTCCTAGGTATCGACCTAGTATCCCGCAAATGGCCCCCGTAGTAGATTTAATTTGTGGCCATTAATTAAAGAAAGAGTCTTTGTTCACTTGGATAGAACTAAAATATACAACATGTTTTTTTTGCCAATCGCCTACGTACTTCCTACATTAATACAAAAGACTCCTTAGGGCTCGTTTCGTTCAAAGTACTTGCAAAACATAGGAATAGAATAAAGTGCAGGAGTAGAATGTCATAGCACTTGGAAAGCTACATGAATGAAAAATGTAGAAATCAGTAAAATAAACTGTTTGATTGCACCCTAGAAAAAACGCGGAAAATTTCTTTAGGGTTTCGGTACTTGTCATAGTTATCACAGACACATGAGAATTTTTCCAAGAGGTTTCATCTCTTGCTAGAAATCATATAGAATTATAATAGTATAAGAAAACAATGCGCTAGAATTTTATAGGATTCATTCTTTTGAAACAAATAGACTCTATAGAAAAAATTCCTACGGATTAATTTTTTTATAAAATTTTCTTTGAAAATCCTTTGAATCAAACATGCGCTTAGAATTTTATTTGGGACAACAGAACCACCGAAGTCCTGCAAACAGCCATACGAAATTTCTTGGGAAGTTGAGATGGATGGCTTGGGATACGACCTTTCCAGGTCAATGCCTTTCGCTGTCAAGAGATGAGGTACGACTAACCAGATTTCCTGTGATAGTCCATTAATATTCCTTCTTCTAATTAATTAAAACTATAATACTTCCATTCCATCACGAAAGGGACTGGGACATTTCTGCTACTCAGTTTATTAGTGTTCAGGGTACGTTCCCTGGTCAATGTTTGCCTGTACTAGCCTACACCGTTTTGGCGTGCCATTGCTTGACAACTAGTAACAGCGCGCATCAATCAGCCAAGTCAAATTGGCGATCGATCGTGTATCATGAGGCAGGCTGCTATATTGATTGGCGCAGCGCTGGCCGGCATGGCGGCAGCGTGCAGGTGGAGTGTCGCAATGAACAAATTTCTTCGGTTTGAGATGTCAATGCATGACTCAACGCGCTGCGGTGGGAAATCTGACCGAGACTAAACGCGCATGTGTCATGGTAGGTTTTCTGTTGGAATTTGTAGTGCCGTCTGTATTAAACTAACTAATCTTCAGTTCTGACCAAGACTGACCGACAACAACCATCAACCATGTATTTTACTGAAACGTAATAAGTCAAGGTGAGCAATGGATAGCAAATACTAGGTAGCAGTAAGATCAATTTCCACGAAAACGGGACTTCTTTGCACTTGCAGCTTTTCAAATGCTCCAAGTGCATTTTTTTTTGTTATTGCCACATTTGTGGCTTGTGATTATTATTTTTTGTGTGTGGAAACTTGTGCATTTTGATCATTTGTTGTATTTATATTTGCATTGCATCTAAATAAACAACCTCAAAAGCCTTTGCTTTATCCTAAAATCTCTCAAAGCCACCAATTCAAGTTTCATTCTCTTGTGTTGTAGAAGAAATGCGATTATGGCTTATCTGGATTCAACATATAATTTCATTGAGACGCTTCTACGAAGCAAAAAAAAACCATGCAATCAGAAAAATGAATTGGAAAGAGAAGGGAAAGAACTGGTCGGCGCTCGATAGGTTAGCCGGCCACACTGTGGAGGCAAGCATCACATCCTTCCTTCTCTAGTGGAAAGAGATATTCATTAGGGTACGTGCAATGGAGAGTGACATGAGCCTTTCTCTTGTGGCGTGCATGATTTTGATCAAAACGATTGATATGAGATATTTTTTTATGTTGTACTAGATACAACCTCTTAATCACATATTTTATATGCAAGTATTGATTGTTTTGTATAAAACAAATAGATGATTGGTACCATTGTGTAACATGTCTTTTATTGTCTTTAGATATTTTGGAGGGCGAAGAAAATGCCAACTTTTCAACTACTGTACATTACCTAATACTTGACTCTAGCGCCATGTTAGGAAAAACCAAAAACCGTTGTTGAATTTTGTACCGCCAAAACTAGGATGCCGCATCAGCTAACATGTATAGGTTTGGTGTTTCTTTGGAGTTAAGAGATTTATTTGTACGGGCGGCTTCGTTGAGTGGTTTACTTAATGGTGGACATGTTCCTTCAAAGTCTGTGATATCACAACATGGAATGCAAATAATATATATTTTGGGACATTTTGTTTCCGAGTTGACCAAAATTCCTTTTCCTAAGCCAACAATCACAAACTCTAATGCTTCATCCAACTATGATTTGATAATGTGTAGTTAATTAGTCTATAATCCATGCTTGTTTTTAGAAGTAGAAATGTGTCACCTCTCTTCTCATCTAATGTCAGAGAGAGCTGCTTTTTAGTTACCTCAAGAAGAAATGGACCCTTAAATTGAGTGCAACTATAGCACACTCAACATATATATATTTTCCTTAGGCAAAGTTGAAATGAAAAAATGTTCCCAAACGACATAGAAAAGTAAATTAGACAACTTGTTTGCACAAGGCGCCTGTGTAGTGACTTGTTTTTTCTCTTTACTAGTCAGAACTCAAAAACCCTAACCTAATAATCAAGATTATCTCCAACAGATGATGATAACCTAACGCAATAACTAGAAAACATGCATGTTTAAAGAACATATAAGAAGTTCGGTCGATCATGGCGTTGCTGCTCAATAATCATGACCAACTATAGCATTGGCTAGCTAGGTCGACGTACGTACGTACTTCGCGGCGAAGTCAAAGCAGGCGAATGCGCCGTGCTGGTGCAGGACGCGCGCGACCGCCCGAGTGTCGGTGATGACGCCGGTGACGTTGCTGCACGCCGAGAAGGAACCCAGCATGGGCCGGTTCGCGTGCTCGGGCGCGCTCAGCGCGCGCCGGAGCGCGGGGAGGTCGACGAGCCCGTCGTCGCCGGCGCCGACCTCGACGACGTCGGCCAGGCTCTGCCGCCACGACAGCAGGTTGGAGTGGTGCTCGTACGGCCCCACGAAGACCACCCAACGCTGCTCCGCGCGCATCTGCGCGAGCAGCTGCGCCCGCAGAAGCGGCGGCGACGCCACCCCCATGGCCTCCTGCAGCCGCTTCACGGCCGCCGTGGCGCCCGACCCGCAGAAGAGCAGCGCGTCGTCGGCGCCGGCGCCCATGCACCGCTTGATGTAGCTCGCCGCCGTCCTCACCGTCCTCGTCGTCCTGCTCCCGACGTGGCTGTCCTCCGTGTGCGTGTTCCCTGCAGTATCACGTACACGTATACGTCGATCGATCCATCGTACGTGTCAGTCTCGATTCTCGCATGCTCTATCTTGCATGCTCAATCCGCCATGCAAACTGTACTGTGCTGATCGAGCTGACCGTAGAAGGGGAGGACTTGGGTGAGGATGTAGTCCTCGATGTAGCGGAGGCTGCGGCCGGAGGCGGTGTGGTCGGCGTAGACGAGGGCGCGGCGGCCAAACGGCGTGTCGAACTCGGCGTCCCGGCCGATGACCTGCGACCGCACCCACTCCACCTTGGCCTCCGCCTCGGCGCTCCGCTCCGACTTGGCGCACAGCAGGCTCAGCAGGGTCGCCGCTGCCGCTGCCGACGTCGACTTCTCCTTCTCGTTGCCGATGGCCTCGCCGCGGCCGGCGTCGCCCGCCATGGCCGCTCGAAGCGACGGCATGCTAAACAATTGAGCTGCTTGCTTTCAAATGCGTACGAATCGCGTGTGATCTCGAAGGCGCGTAATATACTGTATGTATACTACACTTTTCTTTGTCTTGCGAGCTTATCTAACCTTGCATGGGCATGAGCTAGCGCATGACTGGCTGGCTCTCCGTGCATTTATGTAGTTCTAGTAGCTTGCAGCTTTTTGCCACTACATGCCTACGTGTCCAATCTCACGTTCACATACAGAAATTCAAAACCATGCCAACTTACAATTTAAAATCGAACATTGGCGAACAGCTGATGAGATCATGCGAGAGACGACTCGATCCGTACATATCGCATACGACTTATTTGGTCAAATGTCGTTGTGTGCAAATTGCGGTAGCAATTCCTGTGCTGAGGCGGTGAGTTGTCTACGTGATCGATGCAGGTATACCTAGGTGTTTTCCATGCTTCCGGCCATTTGGTTGGATTTCAGTGCAATTGCATCACAGGGATTCCATCGCGGTTTATTGACCGCCGGCTACGTGTACATACATAAACTGTGTCGACTGATGGACACATGTCGTCGTTCAACAATTCTTGTAGGCTTTAATTTACGTTTTATCGGCTGACTTACACAGCAAGGTGATATATGCATCCAGAGAAGGCCGACAGGTACGACTTCTCCGCATGACGCACATGGTTCATGCGTGGGTTTACTAAACCATATACACTGCTCAAGTAAAGAAAATATTCCACAACATAAAAATAAATAAATGAAAATAGCTAGGACGAGTGGAGAGAATTCAACGACAAAACACTTTAATCAATACCACCTACACTCAGACTTTTTATTGGTTATAAAACTTATCTAACTAAACTAATCTCCTCCAGGGTACTTGCCAGTAAACATGCATTATGGAAATAAATATTTAGGTATTTATAGATACCTAAACAGAAACAAATATTTCCGACCGCACTATAAAATATGTATGTGTAGAAATATTTTTTAGATATATATGATACATACATCACATTCTCAAGGTTTCTTTGGATATATGTATAATACAATTAAGTGCAATAGCATAAGCTAAAATTTGTGAAAACAACACAATTTCCATACAAATGGAGTTTTATACGTTACAATTGTTGTATTTCTGATGATACACATTTGAGTTGTCTAGCAATAAAGTGTTATCGCTAACATTACCAACACATTTATGTGGATAGTGATGAGAGATAGTATGTTTTTATTTATCGTTTTATTGCAAACATTGTATAAAGATAAACTAGTTAAGATGTAATGCTAATGAGATTTAAAAGGGTACAAATGTTTAGTATAAATATACGTTGTACAAAGGCTAATCTATAACATCGATCATGTTTAGTGTACATATTGGTGTTATATAATGTTTAGAGACAATAATCATCATCAGTGGGAGAGGACCTATTATGGCGATCTATGACATTTGCCATACCTTAATCATGGCTCACTTATCTCTACTACTATAATGTAGCAGTTTTGAATTTGGATTTACCAACCTTTTCATAGTTTCTCACCAAAACATATGTGAAGCTATTGCAACCGTTGATTTCCAAGTACAGAGTTATCACATGCGTCTATCAAGTCCCGACAAGAATAATCCAACGGCTATGCTATGCTGGTTTCACCTCTTCGTGGTTTGCACTGACACCAAATCAGTCCAGCTTTATGAAACTCCTATCCTCATAGGTGCTAGCCGAATGTTCTAGAGAACTGTTCATGCAAACTTGCAGCATGTGAGCTCTGCCGTGTGTATGCATTTTTTTTATTCAAGCTCAAGCGAAACTTAGGAGTCACCGTACATGCACATGATTCATCTTTATGGGAAACCTGCCACGGCTCAGCAACTAACATTCAGTTACCCAGTCCTGATTTATTTTTGTATGATGTAATTGCTTTGGAGTATTGATGATCTCAATTAAAAAAATACCCCCTTCGTCCTAAAATAAATGTCTCAAATTAGTTAAAATTTGGATAAATCTAGACGCTATTTAGTATATATAGATTCATTTAAAATTTGAAAAACCTAAGACATTTATTCTGGGACGGAGGGAGTAAAAGATATGTTTCACACGATTGTTCAGTTCTGTGATGAAGGTTTCTTTAGATTTTTTTAATGGAACTTACAGAAATATAAGTATTAATAGGGGCGTACCCAAGGAGAAATTCACCTGGTGTCCACTTCGTTAACGACACAAAATTCTCACTTAGGGAGAGGTTATCACACACTATGTCGTAGACGAAAAATAGAGTGGCAAGAAAATACACTTGCACCCGGTGTTCTTGGCACGCCGGAAGCTCAACTAGGTACAACCTTGGCTGCTAAACACTATAAACGGTAACCTTAATAAACGGACGTATGTTTCAATCCTTATATTTTTCTGAATTTTTTGACTGATCACTTATCTCCTATTTATATCTCACTCTTAAAGCAAGAAATAAAGTTCAATAAAAAGTTAGTACACGTAAAAATAGACCCCTAATATTTTTCAACATCTCAGTTTATACTTCATGTCAAACTGACTGTAGTGGTCTAAAAACAAAATGTAATGATCCATGTTTATCATCTTTCAGAGCACCATATGTCTTTATTCATTAACTTTTTAAAGAAAAGTTGTACGCTTCTATATTTTTATTTGCGACACTCAGTACAGACGCAAACGCTCATAATACATGTATATACTCACCCCTATGAACGCACACACGCACATATATCCCTATGAGTACCTCCGAGAGATTGAGTCCAACAAAGTAATCCGATGAGTTTTGAGATTGATGAAGTCCGCTGAAGAATATTCCAGTTTTTTAAAGACATTAAAGTGTCAAATCCAGGATTTAAACTTTAGTGGGGTGGGATATCACTATCCTTCTAACCATCCAACCACAAGTTGATTCTCCTGTGCGCTTCTATTTAGATACCTTAAACGTGCAAGGCACGTGTTACTTGCTAGTTATAACTCAATAGAGCATACTGCTTATTACTCAAAATTTTGCATCTCTTTAGTCCATGGTGCATGACTTCGCCGTACAATCTGTGCTCCACCACTGATCATAAGGAAACTATAACATGCCTAGTTGACTAGTTCTTTGTGATGTGCGGTGAGGCTCAACATTTTTAGCTTGTAATGAATTTCTTGTTGAACAAAATCAATAACCCGCAATGCTGCACAACTTAATAGAAATATTTTGGTCTTCCACCATGCATCAAGCAATCTAGCATATAGTTTTAAAAAAGGCAAGGTAATGAAGGAGTTGTGATGATTATTTGGTGTTGTTGCTATAAACTGAAATATGTTGGGTCCCTTGTTTTCATTTGTGATACATTTGTAATGGTGCATATGAATACTATGCCATTTGGCGAAGAGAGTGCATTTTTGAATAAAATTGGTAACTATAAAGATTAGAGTAACTAACTCTGTCTATGTGTAAACCCCGGCCGACATGTTCTAAATCACGAGCCAGTATAACCCAATTGTGAATAGGAAGTATGCTACATGAATACGGCAATTTGCCGTGGGCTTGGAGGCCACGGCAAAGGACTAAAACTCACGGTCAAATCGTTTGCGATGGCAAGCTCACGTCAAACCGTCTCGGCAAATTCGGACCCAGAGTTGTTAAATCGCTTGATTTGCTAAGTGCATATAATCAGGCACACAACAAACTGTTTGCAGTGAGTTTTCTGGCCACTCTGCAAACTACCGTGAGCCGATGGCTAGAAGCGCCATGAGTTGAAATGATAGAGATGCATCTGTTCAAACCATCTACTTCTATTAGGTGCGAGGCTTCTTTTTTCTTGTCTCGCTGGTCTCCATTTCCCCTTTCGCGTCAGATGGGAATTGGCGTTGTAATCCGAAACGACAATGGTGATTGCTCTATTGCTTGCAATGAGCTAGTCAAGGAGGTTACAATGCCTGGGATTGCTGAAGCGCTGGCACTTCGCCGTGCGCTGTCCCTGGCCTGAGCGGAAGGTTTCAACAAGGTGACCGTGGCATCCGATTGCCTATCTTTGGTTCAACGTGTCAATGGGTCTCTTAATTTACACGTTTATTTTAGAGAATAACGGCAATCAAAAATTGTGGCATTAGGATAGCTATCCTAAGGCGGGTTAGGACAAGGAGCCCCATGTTTTTGAGAGGATACGACAGTTTATTGCATCCAGCAGAATTTGTAATGGTTTATGCTAATCAATAAAGTGATGTATTCTCTAAAAAAATGTCTAATGGGGGTCTACGGATGGCAATGGATACCCGCTACCCGCTTATCCTGCGGGTTTTACCCATTAGGGTAAGCATATGGTAGTAAAGTTATACCACGAGCAAGTAATTGGTCAAAAATCTCTACCCGTTAGGTACTGCCGGTGTGGGTATGGTAATGGAAAATCCGCACCCGCATATCAACATATCCGACAACTTAGTAGATGACACGTGGGGCATTAGTATTATAGTATTTTTCTAAAAAAATTGTGAACTTCTGGAGTTGACGATTGTTGCTATGTGGCTAATTGTGGTATGCCGTGTGACTGTTTGTAATTCTTTTGAGATTTTAAAATTTAAACTATATATTTCTTATGCAACTAATGTTTATACGTAACTTGTTTTCTTCATAATATCATGTGTTTGGCAATGTATTTTCATCATTTAATATATATTTGCTTGCTTGCTAAAACCGTGAATGAATGAAAATATATGCTGTTATTTTTTATATGTTATGTTATTACAATGACTTGTTAAGTTGATTGGACTGATGGGTGAGTATTATGCAAGAATTTTTTTATCCTCGACAGGTGCGGGCATGGAACAAAATCTGTACCATGTGCAGGTGCGAGTACGGATTGCGAGAAATATATAAGATTACGGGTACGGGTTTGGTTAAGCTCCACCCACACCCAACAGCCGCAGGTGTCATCCGGGTCCGACGCGGATTTGCATGAGTTTTCTTTTGGCATGCTGCAATCCCATAGCCAATTTGCCGTGTGCATTTTTGAGCTAGCGGCAGACCTCGAAGCCCGAATTGTCATGAGCCCATAAGCACAATTTGGGGCCTTCGGCAAACTCTCAAGTGGTCCCACGCAGAAGATTTGTCGTGACCTTTCCGAGGTGATTTGCGTAGGATGACCGAGCTAACTTGCTCATGTTTGAACAAACGAAAATGATTTTTTTTCTTTCTTTTGCGGTAAAGTTTTCTGCCATGCATTCGAAGTTTTGACAAGTACTAGTAGTTTTTTCTTTGAGAGGAACGACTGAAGCTTTATTGATTATTTAAAATGTTTACAACAACTTCCAATTCACTAGGAGGGTCAGAAAACCACACATGCACTAGTGAAAAAATGGCCATTCGTTCGCGCCCCCTCAGAGCATTAGTCCCGGTTGCGCCACCAACCGGGACTAATGCTGGCACGCGTCCCGGTTCGAGCAGGCACGGGGCCAGGAGGCATGCGTCCCGGTTGGTAAGGGGGCATACGTCCCGGTTGGAGCCAGCAACCGGGACTAAAGGTGTGTGCCACCCTCTCTGCCTTCACTCTGTTTTTTCTCTTGGTGGAAGGTGTGAGGGGTGTGCTAGTTTTTTCTCTTCTATGTATGCATTGAAGGTGTTTGATGAAATGTTTGAGTGAATAATCCCGTTCAATTTCTCATAGAACAAAAATATAGAAGGTGTCCGAGACGCACTTGAGCTTTCTCCTCTTTATTTCCCTCGATCGAGGTTAGCAATCTTATCTTTTCTCTGTCATTTATACAATTCATGTGTCGATGTGAATTGGTTATTTCACTATTTATGATGTCCTGTTTTTTGATAAACTTACTTATATGATGCAGATGAACGGTCGGGAATGGATGTACGGTGACCGGCGCGTAGCCGGATATATGAAAGGCGTGGATAAATTTATCGATGTGGCTACGGCAAACAAAGAGAATGGTTTTATATGTTGTCCATGTGTTTAATGTCGGAACAACAAGGAGTACTCTTCCTCGAAAATCATTCGCGGCCACCTGATTATGAAAGGTTTCATGCCCAACTATAATTGCTGGACCAAGCACGGGGAAAGAGGGGTTATGATGGAAGATGGTGAAGAAGAAGATGATGATAACAACTATCATCATATGTTTCCTGAATACAGTGATACTGCAATGGAAGACAATGGAGAGGAAAGAGGTGAAGAACGGGCATCAGATGAGCCGGCTGATGAAATTGGTAGGGTCATTTCTGATGCAAAGCGAGACTGTGAAACAGAAAATGAGAAGTTGAAGTTAGAGGGCATGTTAGAAGATCACAGGAAATTGTTGTATCCAAATTGTGAAGATGGCAGCACAAAGCTCGGTACCACACTGGAATTGTTGCGATGGAAGGCAGAGTGTGGTCTAACTGACTCCTCATTTGAAAAGATGCTGAAAATAATGAAGCCGAAGTTTCCAAAACATAACGAACTTCCCGAGAGTACCTATGAAGCAAAGAAGCTCTCTGTCCTCTGGGATTAGATGTGCAAAAGATACATGCATGCATTAATGACTGCATCCTCTACCGCGGTAAGGAGTATGAGAATTTAGATAAATGCCCGGTATGCAATGCGTTGCGGTATAAGATCAGACGAGATGACCTTGGTGATGTTGAGGGAGAGCCCCTCCGGAAGAGGGTTCTTGCTAAGGTTATGTGGTATGATCCTATAATACCAAGGTTGAAACGCATGTTCAGAAACAAAGAGCATGCCAGGTTGTTGCGATGGCACAAAGAAGACCGTAAGAAAGACGGGAAGTTGAGACACCCTGCTGATGGGTCACAGTGGAGAAAAATCAAGAGAGACTTCCCAGACTTTGCAGGTGACGCAAGGAACTTATGGTTTGGTCTAAGTACGGATGGCATGAATCCTTTTGGGGAGCAGAGCTACAGTCACAGCACCTGGCCCGTGACTCTATGTATCTACAACCTGCCTCCTTGGTTGTGCATGAAGCGTAAGTTCATTATGATGCCAGTGGTCATCCAAGGCCCGAAGCAACCGGGCAACGACATTGATGTGTACCTTAGGCCATTAGTTGAAGAACTCTTACAGTTGTGGGGCAAACCAGGTGTACGTGCGTGGGATGAGAACAAACAGGAGCCATTTGATCTACGAGGGTTGTTATTCGTAACCATCAATGATTGGCCTGCTCTTAGTAACCTTTCAGGACAGACAAACAAGGAATATAAGGCATGCACCCACTGTTTAGATAAGACTGAAGGTACATATTTGCATAAATGCAAGAAGGTTGTGTACCTGGCGAATCGACGATTTCTTCCGACCAATCATCCCGTAAGAAAGAAAGGCAAGCATTTCAAAGGTGAGGCAGATCACCGGAAGAAGCCTGAACTCCCTGCTGGTGATGATGTATTTGGTATGGTCAAGGACATAGAAGTAATCTTTGGAAAGGGTCCCGACGGTCAATCAGTTCCGAACGACGTCGCTACAGGACACACACCCATGTGGAAGAAGAAATCTATATTTTGGGAGCTGCCATATTGGAAAGTCCTGCGTGTCCGCTCTTCAATCGACGTGATGCACGTGACAAAGAATCTTTGCGTGAACCTGCTAGGATTCCTAGGCGTGTATGGGAAGACAAAAGATACACCTGAAGCACGGGAGGACCAACAAATTATGGAAGACCCAAAGAACATGCATACACATAACAAGACGGATAAAGGGCGTCACTTAAGTCGTGCCAGCTATGCTCTTACCAAAGCAGAGAAGGAAATCTTTTTTGAAGTCCTTTACAGTATCAAGGTGCCGTCGGGCTTCTCATCTAATATAAAGGGGATAATAAATATGGCAGAGAAAAAGTTCCAAAACCTGAAGTCTCATGACTGTCACGTGATTATGACGCAGTTGTTTCTGATTGCAGTGAGGGGGCTTCTACCGGAAAATGTTCGAGTACCCATTGTGAAGCTGTGTGCATTCCTCAATGCAATATCTCAGAAGGTAATCAATCCAGATATCCTGCCAAGGTTACAGAAGGATGTGGTAAAATGTCTTGTTAGTTTTTAATTGGTGTTCCCACCATCCTTCTTCAATATTATGACGCATCTCCTGGTTCATCTAGTGGAAGAGATTGCCATTCTCGGTCCGGTATTTCTGCACAATATGTTCCCCTTTGAGAGGTTCATGAGTCTTAAAGAAATATGTTCATAACCGTGCTAGACCAGAAGGAAGCATCTCCAAGGGATATGGAACAGAGGAGGTCATTGAGTTTTGTGTTAACTTTATTCCTGACCTTAAGCCGATTGGTGTTTCTGACTCGCGGCATGAGGGAAGACTAAGTGGAAAAGGCACGTTGGGAAAGAAAGCAATGATATGTAGGGACGGGGATTCTTTCACTAAAGCACACTACACAGTTTTACATAATTCCACCTTGGCAGCTCCGTATATCGAGGAACACAAGAATATTGTACGCTCCAAAAACCCGGGGAAGCCTGAATCATGGATTACAGATGAACACATGAAGTCTTTCGGTGGTTGGATGCGGACACATCTCTTGAATGACACCACTGTTGGAGATCAGCTATACTTGTTGGCCGCGTCACCATCTTCTACTGTATTGAATTTCTAAGGGTACGAAATAAATGGGAATACATTCTACACGATCGCCCAAGATAAAAAGAGCACCAACCAAAATAGTGGTGTCCGCTTTGATGCAATAGACGAGAATGGACAAAAGGACACATATTATGGTTACATAGAGGAGATATGGGAACTAGACTATGGAGTCTCTTTTAAGGTCCCTTTGTTTCGCTGCAAATGGGTCAACCTGAATGGGGAAGGGGTAAAGATAGACCAGTTGTACGGAATGACAACAGTGGATCTCAACAATCTTGGTTATAGAGATGAACCATTCGTCCTAGCCAATGATGTGTCTCAGGTTTTCTATGTGAAGGACATGTCCTCCAGACCGAAAAAAGAAAAAATATGCAAACGAATACATCATATGATGAGCCAAAGCGTCACATAGTTCTTTCAGGGAAAAGAAACATCGTGGGAATCGAGGACAAGACAGACATGTCAGAAGATTATAATAAGTTTGATGAAATTCCGCCCTTCATAGTGAAAACTGACCCAAGCATTCCGTTAAGTAAAGAAGATGCTCCATGGTTACGTCTGAAGCGATCATAAGGAAGGACATATGCCAAGAAGTTCATGCTCATATTATGTAACTCTAGTTCATGTCTTTCGCGGTTTGTGGCTTGACCGAAGGATATCTTTCGCGGTTTGTGGCCTTTAGTCCCGGTTTTGTAGTCTCAGTTTTAAATATTAATAAATGTCTTGAGTGTTAGTCCCGTTTTGTGGCTGGACCAGGACTATAAAGAAGTTGTCCCGATTCGTACTTACCATTAAGATCTGATCTCCAAACGCGCGCAGTCACATATTAGGGAGTGCCTATATGACCAGTTTCTTGGAGATGCCGGAGGACTGGGATCCGGCGGCCATCTCCCTGAAACTGGTCGTAGTGGTGTCCCTGCTCTCGAAAACCATCTTGCAGCTTGTAACTTCTCTAACTAGATCAATACGCCTCGGAGCTAACTAATTTCACATATTAGGGAGTGCCTCTATGACCAGTTTCTCGGAGATGCCGGAGGACTGGGCTCCGTCGGCACCTCCCTGAAACTGGCCGCAGTGGTGTCCCTGCTCTCGAAAACCATCTTGCAGCTTGTAACTTCTCTAACTAGATCAATACGCCTCGGAGCTAACTAATTTCACATATTAGGGAGTGCCTCTACGACCAGTTTCTCGGAGATGTCGGAGGACTGGGCTCCGTCGGCATCTCCCTGAAACTGGCCGCAGTGGTGTCCCTGCTCTCGAAAACCATCTTGGAGATGCCTCAAACTGGCTGGAGGACTGGACTCGCAAGGATGCCTATTTATAGTACAAGCAGCTCGGCATAGTGTCGACACTTACGAAATAATGTCGACACTCACCCCTATCATTAGTGCTGACTCTTGTTTTGTCCCGGTTGGTGTCTCCAACCGGGACTATAGGTTGATCTTTAGTCCCGGTTGGTGACACCATCCGGGACAAGGTACACGCCGCACGACATAATGTCGACATAATGTTGTGTCCATATTATGCATGTGTGTGGACATTGGTATGGAGAACAATGTTGCAGGAGGAAGTTTTCCTTTTTGTCGCACGGAAAAGCCCTTTTCCATTTTCCGAGCGCAAAAAATGGGTCGTTTTGTGAAGTAACCACCAAAATGCCGTTTCAGAATGCTACCGTCCCATTTTCCTAAAATACTAGACCACCTTACATGGACTATCTCCCAACCGGGATATCTCAAACCTTTTCGTCCATCCCGGGTAAAAAGGACAAATGTCTGCCGAATCGGTAGGAAGTGGGTCCGGTTTGTACTACAGGTACATGATCTATCGCCCGTGATTTTTTGAAAAAATCATTTTTAGACTCAAAATATGTGGTTTCTTCAGAGATCCAATGCAAGTTCTAACGATGCTCGTCCCCTATCTTCATGCACACCGGTTCGACCATAGTTAGAAATTCAGATAATTCAAAACGGGCATAATAAATTCAAAAAAAATCCGAACAATGAAAATCCTTCGCTTGGTGTCATAATATGTTACATAGTAGAAAGGAAAAATACCAGACTTGGTATATTGATCATGTTTCAAAAAAACCTTCACAAAATGACCTATCATGTTCGAGGTTTCATGGCTTTCGGTCCAAATGACCGATGTTATGTGCTGAATCACGGCATAGTTTGTGATGTTGTGCCCATATTATGCATGTGTGTGGACATTGGTATGGAGAACAATGCTGCAGGAGGAAGTTTTCCTTTTTGTCGCACGGAAAAGCCCTTTTCCATTTTCCGAGCGCAAAAAACGGGTCGTTTTGTGAAGTAACCACCAAAATGCCGTTTCAGAATGCTACCGTCCCATTTTCCTAAAATACTAGACCACCTTACATGTACTATCTCCCAACTGGGACATCTCAAACCTTTTCGTCCATCCCGGGTAAAAAGGACAAATGTCTGCCGAATCGGTAGGAAGTGGGTCCGGTTTGTACTACAGGTACATGGTCTATCGCCCGTGATTTTTTGAAAAAATAATTTTTAGACTCGCAATATGTGGTTTCTTCAGAGATCCAATGCAAGTTCTAACGATGCTCGTCCCCTATCTTCATGCACACCGGTTCGACCATAGTTAGAAATTCAGATAATTCAAAACGGGCATAATAAATTCAAAAAAATCCGAACAATAAAAATCCTTCGCGTGGTGTCATATTATGTTACATAGTTGAAATGAAAAATACTAGACTTGGTATATTGATCATGTTTCGAAAAAACCTTCACAAAATGACCTATCATGTTCGAGGTTTCATGGCTTTCGGTCCAAATAACCGATGTTATGTGCTGAATCACGGCATAGTTTGTGATGTTGTGCCCATATTATGCATGTGTGTGGACATTGGTATGGAGAACAATGTTGTAGGAGGAAGTTTTCCTTTTTGTCGCACGGAAATGCCCTTTTCCATTTTCCTAGCGCAAAAAACGGGTCGTTTTGTGAAGTAACCACCAAAATGCCGTTTCAGAATGCTACCGTCCCATATTCCTACAATACTAGACCACCTTACATGGACTATCTCCCAACCGGGACATCTCAAACCTTTTCGTCCATCCCGGGTAAAAAGGACAAATGTCTGCCGAATCGGCAGGAAGTGGGTCCGGTTTGTACTACAGGTACATGATCTATCGCCCGTGATTTTTTGAAAAAATCATTTTTAGACTTGCAATATATGGTTTCTTCAGAGATCCAATGCACGTTCAAACGATGCTCGTCCCCTATCTTCATGCACACCGGTTCGACCATAGTTAGAAATTCAGATAATTCAAAACGGGCATAATAAATTCAAAAAAAATCCGAACAATGAAAATCCTTCGCGTGGTGTCATATTATGTTACATAGTTGAAAGGAAAAATACCAGACTTGGTATATTGATCATGTTTCGAAAAAACCTTCACAAAATGACCTATCACGTTCGAGGTTTCATGGCTTTCGGTCCAAATGACCGATGTTATATGCTGAATCACGGCATAGTTTGTGATGGTGTGCCCATATTATGCATGTGTGTGGAAATTGGTATGTAGAACAATGATGCAGGAGGAAGTTTTCATTTTTGTCGCACGGAAAAGCCCTTTTCTATTTTCCGAGCGCAAAAAACGGGTCGTTTTATGAAGTAAACACCAAAATGGCGTTTCAGAATGCTACCGTCCCATTTTCCTAAAATACTAGACCACCTTATATGGACTATCTCCTAACCGAGACATCTCAAACCTTTTCGTCCATCCCGGGTAAAAAGGACAAATGTCTGCCGAATCGGTAGGAAGTGGGTCCGGTTTGTACTACAGGTACATGATCTATCGCCCGTGATTTTTTGAAAAAATCATTTTTAGACTCGCAATATGTGGTTTCTTCAGAGATCCAATGCAAGTTCTAACGATGCTCGTCCCCTATCTTCATGCACACCGGTTCGACCATAGTTAGAAATTCAGATAATTCAAAACGGGCATAATAAATTCAAAAAAAATCCGAACAATTAAAATCCTTCGCGTGGTGTCATATTATGTTACATAGTTGAAAGGAAAAATACCAGACTTGGTATATTGATCATGTTTCGAAAAAACCTTCACAAAATGACCTATCATGTTCGAGGTTTCATGGCTTTCGGTCCAAATGACCGATGTTATGTGCTGAATCACGACATAGTTTGTGATGGTGTGCCCATATTATGCATGTGTGTGGACATTGGTATGTAGAACAATGATGCAGGAGGAAGTTTTCCTTTTTGTCGCACGGAAAAGCCCTTTTCCATTTTCCGAGCGCAAAAAACGGGTCGTTTTGTGAAGTAACCACCAAAATGCCGTTTCAGAATGCTACCATCCCATTTTCCTAAAATACTAGACCACCTTACATGGACTATCTCCCAACCGGGACATCTCAAACCTTTTCGTCCATCCCGGGTAAAAAGGACAAATGTTTGCCGAATCAGTAGGAAGTGGGTCCGGTTTGTACTACAGGTACATGATCTATCGTCCGTGATTTTTTGAAAAAATCATTTTTAGACTCGCAATATGTGGTTTCTTCAGAGTTCCAATGCAAGTTCTAACGATGCTCGTACCCTATCTTCATGCACACCGGTTTGACCATAGTTAGAAATTCAGATAATTCAAAACGGGCGTAATAAATTCAAAAAAAATCCGAACAATGAAAATCCTTCGCATGGTGTCATATTATGTTACATAGTTGAAAGGAAAAATACCAAACTTGGTATATTGATCATGTTTCGAAAAAACCTTCACAAAATGACCTATCATGTTCGAGGTTTCATGGCTTTCGGTCCAAATAACCGATGTTATGTGCTGAATCACGGCATAGTTTGTGATGTTGTGCCCATATTATGCATGTGTGTGGACATTGGTATGTAGAACAATGATGCAGGAGGAAGTTTTCCTTTTTGTCGCACGAAAAAGCCCTTTTCCATTTTTCAAGCGCAAAAAACGGGTCGTTTTGTGAAGTAACCACCAAAATGGCGTTTCAGAATGCTACCGTCCCATTTTCCTAAAATACTAGACCACCTTACATGGACTATCTCCCAACCGAGACATCTCAAACCTTTTCGTCCATCCCGGGTAAAAAGGACAAACGTCTGCCGAATCGGCAGGAAGTGGGTCCGGTTTGTACTACAGGTACATGATCTATCGTCCGTGATTTTTTGAAAAAATCATTTTTAGACTCGCAATATGTGGTTTCTTCAGAGATCCAATGCAAATTCTAACGATGCTCGTCCCCTATATTCATGCACACCGGTTCGACCATAGTTAGAAATTCAGATAATTCAAAACGGGCATAATAAATTCAAAAAAAATCCGAACAATGAAAATCCTTCGCGTGGTGTCATATTATGTTACATAGTTGAAAGGAAAAATACCAGACTTGGTATATTGATCATGTTTCGAAAAAACCTTGACAAAATGATCTATCATGTTCGAGGTTTCATGGTTTTCGGTCCAAATGGCCGATGTTATGTGCTGAATCACGGCATAGTTTGTGATGTTGTGCCCATATTATGCATGTGTGTGGACATTGGTATGGAGAACAATGCTGCAGGAGGAAGTTTTCCTTTTTGTCGCACGGAAAAGCCCTTTTCTATTTTCCGAGCGCAAAAAACGGGTCGTTTTGTGAAGTAACCACCAAAATGCCGTTTCAGAATGCTACCGTCCATTTTCCTAAAATACTAGACCACCTTACATGAACTAGCTCCCAACTGGGACATCTCAAACCTTTTCGTCCATCCCGGGTAAAAAGGACAAATGTCTGCCAAATCGGGAGGAAGTGGGTCCGGTTTGTACTACAGGTACATGATCTATCGCCCGTGATTTTTTGAAAAAATCATTTTTAGACTCGCAATATGTGGTTTCTTCAGAGATCCAATACAATTTCTAACGATGCTCGTCCCCTATCTTCATGCACACCGGTTTGACCATAGTTAGAAATTCAGATAATTCAAAACGGGCATAATAAATTCAAAAAAAATCCGAACAATGAAAATCCTTCGCGTGGTGTCATATTATGTTACATAGTTGAAAGGAAAAATACCAGACTTGGTATATTGATCATGTTTCGAAAAAACCTTCACAAAATGACCTATCATGTTCGAGGTTTCATGGCTTTCGTTCGAAATGACCGATGTTATGTGCTGAATCATGGCATAGTTTGTGATGTTGTGCCCATATTATGCATGTGTGTGGACATTGGTATGGAGAACAATGTTGCAGGAGGAAGTTTTCCTTTTTGTCGCACGGAAAATCCCTTTTTCATTTTCCGACACTCACCCCTATTATTAGTGCTGACTCGTGTTTTGTCCCGGTTGGTGTCTCCAACCGGGACTAATGGTTCATCTTTAGTCCTGGTTGGTGACACCATCCGGGACAAGGTACACGCCGCACAACATAATGTCGACACGCCATTTTTCCCGCCATTTTTCCTACCATTTTTCTTACCGCCATTTTTTCCCGCCAGTTCTTCCCTCCGGTTCTTCCCGCCAGTTCTTCACTATATATATATGTAGGGTTGGCCTCCATTGTCATTGCACATCTCTAGACTCATATCTGCAACCTCATCACTCTTTCCCATGGCTTCCACCGTAGCACTAACTCCCAGGGAGGCGGAGGCGCTTTGCGCCTCAAACTACCCCTGCCCGCAGGGCTACTGTGCCCCGTCGGCTGGATGCTGAGCCCCGGAGGCGTGCCGGTTCCTCCTGTCCCTCTAGGTGTGGCGTGTCGGATGGCCATCACGAACCACTACTACTTCGAGCTCATGCCGGAGCAGCGGAGGAATCCCAGATGGCACCCCGACTATTTCCCGACTTGGTAAGCCTTCTTCGTGGATCGGCGTGAGAGGGCACTCGCCAGGCACGAGGAGGAGGGCCCACCTCCTCCGAACTTCAACGAGGCCGGCCGTCGGCTGTGGTGGCGCGACCGGACTCTCCAGAGCGTCATGGCCTACGACACGGCCGCGACTCTAGCCCCCGCCTGCGCTACTCTCAAGTCCAGCCCACTCGTACTCAACCTTCAATATTCAACTACGGCGACCCCAACGACGATAGCGACGACGGCCGCGGCGAGTACGACGACTACAGTGGCGAGTATTACAGGTGTAGGTAGGAGCACGACTGAATTATTCCAACATTGCAAAACAAGTTCGGCCGATTGTGGCTTAATCTGGCCATGTATCTTAATTTTCAGTTCTTCTATGTAACTTTGTGTTAGTTGCGTTATGTACTTTAATTCCAGTTCTATCCTAATCAAATTTTCTTTCCGCCCATTATTTTTCGTCCTTTTTTTTCCGCCCATTAAAAACAGAAAATGGTTTTGAATTACTTATTCAAATCCAAACACTTTTTATGTTTAAAGTTTTTCTAAATTCCAAATTGATATTAAAAAATATAAGTTAATTCATTTTTAATTGTAAATGGTTCATATTTTAAATGGTTACATTAATAATTTTTTAAAACAGAAAATGGTTTTGAATTATTTATTCAAATCCAAACACTTTTTATGTTTAAAGTTTTTCTAAATTCCAAATTAATATTCAAAAAATATAAGTTAATTCATTTTTAATTTAGATGGTTACATTAATTATTTTGAAAAAATAGAAAATGATTTTGGATTATTTATTCAAATCCATACACTTTTTATGTTTAAAGTTTTTCTAAATTCCAAATTGATATTAAAAAATATAAGTTAATTCATTTTTAATTTTAAATGGTTACATTAATTATTTTTTAAAAATAGAAAATGGTTTTGGATTATTTATTCAAATCCATACACTTTTTATGTTTAAAGTTTTTCTAAATTCCAAATTGATATTAAAAAAATATAAGTTAATTCATTTTTAATTGTAAATGGTTCATATTTTAAATGGTTACATTAATTATTTTTTAAAACAAAAAATGGTTTTGAATTATTTATTCAAATCCAAACACTTTTTATGTTTAAAGTTTTTCTAAATTCCAAATTAATTATCATTTAAAAAACATTACAAATTTAAACCCCAAAATAAAAAATAAGGCGGGAACAGAGAGAAAATACCTGAAAAAATTTGAAAACAGGGGAATATGTTCCGGTTGGAGCCACCAACCGGGACTAAAGACCCCCTGCGCGCGCGCCCCTTCATCTGCTGAAAATTGGAGTATACGTCCCGGTTGGTGGCTCCAACCGGGACGTCCCGGTTGGAGCCACCAACCGTGACGTATACTCCGTCCCCTTTATAACTTCTCTTCTTCTTCTTCTTCTTCTTCTTCTTCTTCTTCTTCTTCTTTCCCATCTCACTTCTCTGCTTCTTCTCTGTTTCATCGACGACGCCGCCAGGCTGCCCGCCCCCTCCCTCTCCCCCTTCCTCTGCTGCCGACGGGCATCGGCGGGCTTTCTCTCATGGCGTGGTGCGGCGGGTGCGGGGGAAATTTCTTCAGTGTCGGTGGCGGCGTAGTTTGCTTCTAGGAACAACAACACTCTGCGGCCGGAGACGACGGACGATGGTGGAGCTTCGTCACGACTCCGGCGAGAAATCACGAGCTCTGCGGCGATCTACAAAGGGTAAAAATGTCAGAAAGAATATGTGCTTCGAGGGGAAGAGGGGGCAGGAGATCGAAACCGAGACGGGCAGGGGAATCGATCGGCAGTTCGTCCCTCAGCGCCACGTCGGCGTGGTCAAACGATCACGTTTGACTATTTACTTTAATTCGATTTATTTTGGCAGATTTTAGATGGAACTTGTAAAATTCATAAAAAATAATCTACTTAAGTAGTATATGTATATTATCATATTTTTTTATATATTATCATATTTTGTATGTGTATATATATATATGTATATGTATATTATCATATTTTGTACATACTATTTTTCGGCCCCGCTGTCGGCCTCCACGCGCTGCCCCGCCGTCGGACTCCACGCGCTGCCCCGCTGTCGCGCCTCCACGTGCTCCTCACCGACGCTCCAAGCCTCGCCGACTCCGGCCACCGCCTCCACTGCTGATTCCGGCCACCCCGAACCCCGAACTTATTATTTATAAGTCAGAAAAATATGTATAATATACCAAAATGTTCAGAAAAATGAAACCTACCTATTTAAGCTATAATCATGCATTGTTAAGCAACTTAAATAATATACCAAGTTTGATTAGAAGAACATAGTAACCCCTCACAGGTGATTCCGGAGTTTCCCCGAGTTAGGGTTTGCGCCCCTTGGAACCCCGTTTAATTTGTTGAGCGTGCTTTAGGGTTACTTTTCAATACAATTTAACTTGTCATATCATCATACTTGCTTGATCATTGCATCGATGCTTTAGGGTTTCCCTTTATTTTTGGTGTTTGGATTATTAGGTTTATTATTAG
This sequence comes from Avena sativa, assembly GCA_916181665.1. Lineage (NCBI taxonomy): Eukaryota > Viridiplantae > Streptophyta > Magnoliopsida > Poales > Poaceae > Avena > Avena sativa. The sequence continues at coordinate 255,551,145 of OV702296.1, forward strand.
TTAGGTATTATTAGGTTTATTAATTAGTTTGGTATTATTAGTCTTCTGCCCTATCTTAAAAACCCTATCTTAGATAAGGAATCATTAATACCCCTTAGGTGCATGTGGGTTCGACGATGTGCCTTCGCCAGGGCATTCCAAACCCTCTTAAATCGATTCCAATATGGTATTTTGTTAGTATCTAGTGTTACCTATCTGCTGGATAGTTTCCCTTTTGTAGCCTTATACTCATGGTCCCCTATTATATGCATCTGAGGTTTCTCCGAACTAGGTTTTACACCCCTCAGAACTCCGGAATATTGATTTTAGTTGATTTTAGCTAGAGTTACCTATCTACTACACGGTTTCATTTTTGTAGCTAGGTTTAGGGTTTAGGGTTTCTCTTCATTTTTATTATTGTGCATGTATATATTAGGGTTTCTCTGAATTAGGGTTTATATCTCTCAACACCGTACCTAACTTTCTCCTTTAGCCGCTTTGACTTATTCGTTTTTCCACCTATGCAGAAAATATGGACCCACACGTCAGAGACGAAGAAAAGGAAGAGTTGATCCAAGGTGTGATCCGTGGGGAAGAAAATTTAGACGTATCAACGTTTCTGAACAACTCCGGTGAGGGTGATCCTCTTTTTACCGGAATAGACGACTTGTTTGAAGTTGAAGGTGTTGCCTTCCGCGAGGGAGAAGGCGATGCCTTGTGTAATCGAGAAGACGACCGCTCCGGCGAGGTGCATGTAATATAATCAATTCATTAATTAATCATCTGCTATCTATATAGAAATAGTAACGACGATATTTCTTCTTTTAGCCCTCCGGATCAAAGGAATCTACTGAAAAGAGCAGACGAGGCCCAACCAAAAAGTTGCAAGACCATGAGAGGTTCAGGATCGAAGATGTCGCTGAAGACGGCAAACCGACGGCTCCCGAAGTTGTCGCAAACAAATTTGTGTCACAATGCGGAGTAATCGTTAGGGACTTAATCCCGATCACCATTAGAAATTGGAATAGTCCTGCTAATGCGGATGAAGAGGGAACATGTTTATTTGTCCCTAACCACGCCAAAGATTTACTGTGGAAGAGGCTCATGGTTAATTTCAAACTACCGAAGATAGAGATGGATCCAAATGCGGAGGATCCAGTTGAGGACGCCTTACAACATGGGAGAGCCATGGAGGCTAAGGTCAGGGAGTGGGCTTTGAAGAAGATGGCCCAGTGTTTCACCAACTGGAAGAAAAGATTGCACCTTGACTATGTCGTGAAAGAGAAGACTCCCGATTTCAAGAATATTTAGTTTGAGAAGATAAAACCATTCTGGGCTGAGTTTGTGGAATACAAGACATCAGAAAAAGCTAAAAAAATGTCTGCAACGAATAAGCTGAATGCTGCTAACAAGAAGTATCACCATACTATGGGGCAAGGTGGCTACAGGGCTGGCATTCCTAAGTTGGAGAAACTTGAGAATGAACTGCGTGCTAAAAATATCACCCTAGAGACAGACAATTGGGTAGAACGTGCAAGGAATTGGTTTTACGGGCATGGGGGCACGTTGGACTCGGAAGGGAGATGTATATATAACATACGACATAAAGAAGACCCCTTGCCAATCGAGAGGATGAGAAAAGCAGTAAAGGTTGTTAAAGATGGGGACTTCATTCCCGATAGAGAGAATGATGAGCTCACACTCGCCCTTGGAAATAAGGAACATGATGGACGAACACGAGGCACAAGAGGCTCCCAACCATGGAGGACTGGGTTTCCCGAAGAGATGAAGAAATATCCTGATAGAAGCCGTCAGAGGAGAAAGGACAGGGCGGAAGTTGAAGGAGATAGTCAGAAAGAGCGAATGCGTTTAATTGAAGAACGATTAAAGCAACAACAAGATGAAATTAACGCACTTAAAGAGCAAAGTACTACCGGCCCATCTCAGCAGCACACTGCATTCGATGCTACCGGCCTATCGAATAATCGAAAAAGCAGTGTGGCTTCCACCGAGGTCCCGGGTGATGACAATGGCGATGACGATGGTGCACCGACGATGGCTCCTGTTGGCTACCAGTGGATGATATCACAGAGATGACACACTGCGAGCTACATGTCAAAGTTGTGAACATATCAATGAAGGTGGCGGTCGGCTATGCCTTACCAATTGGACCCACACCAACTTACCACTGTCGTCCGGTTCCAGAGGGCTACGCTGTTGTCGGGGTGGATGAAATCATGCCCGCCTTTGAAGTTTTGGATCTTCACTACCCTGCAGGTGAAGGGGATGTGACTGTACTGGGAGACGCAAAAAACGTTACCATTCTATGGCCGAAGGAATGTATCGTGCTTCGAAATCACATGCCAAGGCCATCTTCGCCGCAGCCTCACCCGTCTCTAGCGAGGTCATCGCCGCCGCGGCAGCCGTCTTCGTCACCTCACCTGGCTCTGTCGCCTCACCAATCTCCGGCGCAGCCATCGCCGGCGCCTCAGGATAAAAAGCGTAAGCGTACCGCTACTGTGCATCGTGGTAAGCGATCGCCGAAACGTAAACAAGAGCCTCTTCCAAAAGTACGAAAGGTTCCTCCCAAGAGAGCTTATGACTGTACTGAAGAGGAGACTGCGGCGATCGTTGATGCGGAAACGACAACGTTTTTCGCTAAGCTGAGGCATCTGAAAGAGCCAGAGTTCCCCAGCACCAAAGAAGAAAAAGCCAAAGTGTCGAAAATGCTAAAGACTCTTCATCAACCCGAGCCAAAGCTGTCATCAGACTATGAGCGTTCTATTCTCAAGTCACATGCGGCACAAAAAGCCTCGAAGAGCAGTACTGATGCAAGCGAGAAATCTGTTGCCCAGCTCGGAGAACAAGCAAAACAGTCTTGCGCCCCTCTCAAGGTGATTTCCAAAACCAATGTGGGTTCGAGCAAATATGGGGCCGAAGAGCAGTATGATCCAGAGGTAGTTGCACAATACGTAGAAGCTGCCGCTGCTCAAGGTATGAGTATTGCCCAGTACTTATCCCAGTTAGAGTTCTTCCCCGTGAGTGAAGTAGCATACAAATACCAGTACGGCAAACCACTCGTCAAACCTGAGGAGGTAAACAATCTTCCAACAAAAATGCGAAGATTGCATAACTGGTACATGCATGCCACAAAGGCCGGGGCTAACTGGATAGTGCTGAGGGTTAAAAAAAGCATCATGGGAAAGAAAAGGATGACATGATATCCAATGAATTTGATAAACTATTTCAATTATTCAATCAAGACGCCTTGGACAAATCGATCATCAGTGCCTATTGTCTGTAAGTACTAATTCTGTAATTAATTTAGTCTCCAACTATCTCACCTTGTTTATTGCATGTATATAATCATACTGTAATATGCAGAATGAAGATTCTCGAATACAGCAGAGGACAAATCTATGACATTGGCTTCATTGACCCATATTAGGTTCATGAAGCTAATCTCAAAACAAGCCCCTAGGATACGGAGGATAATATAGTACACGCGTTAAGGTTTCAAGAAACCAGAAGGGAAATACTTTTTCCTTACAACTTCGAGTGAGTGTTATTGTCTTGTATACACTTTCTATTTCGCTTACTCGATGTTAAGTATATAATTGATTAGTTATGCATTCGCAGCTTTCACTATATTTTGTTAATCATTCAACTTGACAAAGGGCGTGTACTAGTCATGGACTCGAAACATAAACCCCTTGAGACGTGGAAGGACATGCAAATGCTTCTCCAGCGGTAATTCTAATCATTACGACACTATATCGGCAACGTTCGTGAATTTTATGATATCAAGTAATTAATAACTTCTTTTATTCGTTTTCTTTGCCGGGCAGCGCTTGTAAACGGTTCACCAACAAGGCTAGGGGTGTTTGGAAAGAGGAGCTTACATTTCAACCACTAAATGTAAGCACCACTAGCTATATCCGCGCATCTCTTTGATTCTAGTTTTTATACAGTTATTATCATGCTTGATTATTATTTTGATTGAACTTTGTTCTCGTAAAGTGCCTGACGCAGGGACCAGGTAACAATCTATGTGGATACTATGTTTGCGAGTTCATCCGGCAGGCGTGCGATAAGAAGGGCAGAAATTTAGAGCAACTCCACGTACATAAACAATTTCTATAGTTTTTAATTACAATCAAATTGTGTTTAGTTTCATTCATATAGACTGACTCCTTTTTTAAATCAGATCAAACGTCTACGGGACGGTCTTCTGCCAAAGGATCGCGTACGAGCAATTCAGGAGGAATTGGCGGGATCTTGGATGCAGAAGTCCTAAACCCAAAAGGGGAATACTATTCGGCTGTGTATAGACAATAGGGATTGTAAAAATAGCAACTTTGAAGGAATTGGCCGGTAGCATCGAATAGCAACTTTTGTATGTAGTGCATGAACTCGATCCGTGTATTGAATGTAATATTGTCATGATGATCTTGTGTAATATAAGGTTCCTTCATTGATAAGTGCAAAGCACTAAATAAACAATAAAACAACCTAAATGAATTCTTTGCCGCGGCACAAAAAGTGGCGAAAATGCTGCCGCGGCAACAAAATGTGCCAAAATGAATTCTCTGCCGCGACAGAGAAATGGGCCAAATCTCTGCCGCGGCAGAAGGTTATTAGTCCCGGTTCGAACCGGGACTAATGCTCCACCCCCCTCGCCCTCTACCGCTGCCACATGTGCACCCATTTGTCCCGGTTGGTGGGGCAACCGGGACTAAAGGTTAGGGCTTTAGTCCCGATTGCCCCGTCCCGGTTGGGCAACCGGGACTAAAGCCCCTTACCAACCGGGACTAATAGGACTGTTTCCACCAGTGATGCTTGCCAGTGTCTAGAGTAGTCGCCGATCTCGTCAGGTGATGAGCATCCCCATTTGCTTCACGCCGTTCATGGCTAAATTTAACCTCCAGGAACTGATCCTTCTTCAGCAAGATTTGTTTGACGATCATGCATTGTTGGCCATTACTGCCTCCTTCATTGATCCCTTTAATAACATGCAAGCAATCAGACGCCACCCAAGGCTTGGCTATGTGCATATCCTCCGCAAGCGCTAGGGCCTCGGAGCAAGCAATTGTTTCCAGAACTTCAGGATTTATTAGTCCATCAAACACCATAGCTGAAGTCCCCAAAAAAGCTCATGTGCTATCCCGTCAAACACAAGCCACTTCACCTCGTTGGTTATGCTTGGACACTGCACCGTCGATGTTTATTTTAAAAAGCCCATCTGGGGGTGTTACCCATCTAACGTGAGCCCGTGTTCCACCATGCATGTGAGTCACCATGTTTGGACTATGCACAATCTTTACCTCATCAAGATATCTGTTGAAAAACAAGTGCATTGACAGCGGTGGTTGCTGCTCTCCTTCATGTATGTACTTGCGCCTTGCCCACCATATTGCCCACAATGTCACCAAAGCCTCAACAAACTGTTGCTGACTAAGGATTCTGCTAAGAGAGAATAGCCATTGACGGGGGTTATCCGTTTCGTCCGTTAGGAGTGGCATCACCAGATTGTCATCTTGCATAGCCCAAACACTAGCTGACATATTGCATACAAGAAGGGCATGTCTCCAATTATCCTCAGTTGCATTACAGATTGGACAGATCGGAGAGTCAGACATATGTCGACGAACTCGCTCTGACCCTGTGGGGAGGGATGACCTGGCCAGTCGCCACGCAAAAATACGTAGCTTAGAGGGTACTCGTACCTTCCATAATTTCTTCCATGACACCTCATCCTGAGCTGCATTCGAAGTTGCAGCCCGACCTTCAAAATAATCCTCCCTTCTCCTATTTATTTCGATTATCATTTTATAAGCCGATGTAACCGAAAAGACACCAGTTCGGTCATAATGCCATGCCCAGAAATCAGCTTGTCTCACATAGCTTATAGGTATCTGTTTTATTGCTTCTACATCCATCGGAAGGAGATGTGCCTCGAGTGCAGGGATGTTCCAAGATCTTGTGGCGGTATGAATAAAATCTTCTACAAGGTGCGGAGGGTCATCAGATGTACATCAAAAGGGTCGCATAGAATAATCACGTGGTATCCAATTCTGAAGCCACGGATAAGTTGTGGATCCATCTCCAATGCACTTTATTAGCCCATGTTTAAGCATGTCTCTTCCTTCATAGAGAGACCTCCAAATTTGCGATGGATTTGGACCCAATTCTGCCTCAAGAATATTATCAACTGGAAAATAGACCGCTTTCAAAATCCTTGCACTCAGCGATTCCGGTTCCTTGAGAATTCTCCAAACCTGTCTTGCCAAGAGAGCAAGGTTAAATATCTCCATATCCCGAAAGCCGAGGCCCCCCATATATTTTGGCATGGTCATGCTATCCCAAGAAACCCATGTCGCTTTCCTCTCACCATTTTTACTACCCCACCAGAATTTCCTTACCATCGAGATTATATGGTCACATAAGCCTCGTGGTAATTTAAAAAGAGCCATCGAGTATGTGGGGATAGCTTGTATTACTGACTTGATCAAGATCTCTTTACCCCCTCCTGACAGTGCCTTCTCCATCCACCCTTGCACTATTTTCCATATACGGTCCTTCAAGTATCCGAACGCACCGTTTTTTGGATCGTCCAACATTAGTTGGAAGACCCAAATATTTATCATTAAGAGATTCATTTGGGATCTCTCGAATCAGGCTCGCGCCCCGCTTTATAAATAAAGCACAATCCCAAGTACAAAGTCAGACAAAGGACACACACCGCTGGGGCCACAACACATCACAACCCAAGGAAAAAGAAAACAAAAGGAAGGTACACGGCGGTCTCTCAGGACGACGCGTGCGGCGACGACGGGGGAGGGGGGCGTAGTCGGTGCCGAGAAGGGGGACGCCGCCGACCTCAGAGCCTGGAGGGAGGACTCGAAAGCCGGTCGGTCACGTTGCCTCACCAAGGGGGACCACTGCTGCAAGAAAGCAAGCAAAGCGAAAATAGAGTCAGTTGCCCGGGTGGGGAACACACGTTCAATCACCATCTTATTGCGGATATTCCAAAGTGTCCAAGACAGAGCCGCAAAGAGGAGCCAAAAGAGATGACGGCCACCGCTCGTCCGGGTAGCCTGAGCCTGCAGGAACTCCCCCAGTTCCTGCGCCTGCCACGCCGGACCCAGAGCTTCGCGCACAAAGCTCCACAAAAACTGCGCAGCAGAGCAAGAGAACATAATGTGGGCGCACGTCTCCGGGGTCCCACATAGGGGACACCGGCCAGTACCAGGGCCATTACGTTTGGCTACCTCCGTACCCGAGGGGAGGAGGTCACAAAGGAGCTGCCAAACAAAGATCCGAATACTAAGAGGAAGGGGGCCTTCCAAAGGGGAGCCACCCACCTACGCTCAGGGCCCTGGAAGAGGGCCCTATAAGCCGAGCCCACTGAGAACTCCCCGGAGGGTAATAGCTGCCAGGAGACCATGTCCTGCGCCTCGGAGAGAGATGCCGGAAGGGTCTCCAGCAGGTCTTGGTATTCCCCCGCCTCCACCTCATTAAAGGTGCGGCGGAAGATCAAGTCCCACTGGTCGCCCCGGAAATTCTTAGCCACGAGCGAAGCAGGGGACGTGGCGATGGCGAACAAGGCGGGGAACCGCACACCCAGGGGGACGGGGGACAACCAGGCATCGAGCCAGAAGCGGGAGCCCCTGCCATTGCCTGCCACGAAAGAAATGCCCCGGCCAATGTAATGCTTAATGTCCTGGATCGACCTCCAGAACTGCGACCCCTCCCGACGCTCGCACGCCAAGAGGGGGCGGCCCTGGAGGTATTTGGCTTTGATAAGCTATAGCCAGAGACCCCCGTCCTCCCTCAGAATACGCCAGACCCATTTCAACATCAGGTCCACGTTGAAGCGGCGCGAGTCAAGGATACCTATGCCCCCAAACTCTTTGGGGGCGCACACGTCCGCCCACTTCACCATGTGGTATTTTTGGTGGCCATCCCTTGCCGCCCAAAAGAATCTAGACAACTCCTTGGCGAAGTCGGCATGGACTCCTTCAGGTAGCAGGTATAACCCCATCTGATACATGGGAAGGCTCGAGAGACAGGAGTTGATCAGTACCATTTTGCTCCCCTTCGTCGTGAGTCTCGCACGCCAAGGTTCGGCCCGAGTGCGCACTCTCGTGACTAGGGGTGCAAGGTCCCTGATCAACACTCTCGTTTCCCGAATGGGCATCCCCAGATAAGTAATGGGGAACTCCGCCAGCTTGCAGTTGAGGTTATCGGCGATACGCAGCCGATCGGCCTCGTCGAAACCGAGCACCATGACTTCACTCTTGTCGAAGTTGATCTTGAGCCCAGACATCTCCTCGAAGCACAGAAGGAGGAATTTCAGATTACTAATGTCGGCCTCCGAGCCCTGCACCATGATCATGGTATCATCTGCGTACTGGAGATGGGTGACTCCCCCTCCCGGAATGAGATGCCCTACCACACCAGAGATGTGGCCAGCGAATTTGGCTCTATCTAGAATCTCAGCAAGGGAATCCACCGCGGCATTGAAAAGGAGGGGGAGATCGGGTCGCCTTGCCTAACCCCACAAGATGGGGAGAAGTAGGGGCCAATCACCCCATTGATGTTGATCGCCGTCCTACCACTCATCATGAACTGCATGATCCAGCAGATCACGCGGTCGTCGAAGCCCCTTCTTTCCAGAACTAGCCTCAAGAAAGCCCAGTCCAGACGGTCATAGGCTTTCTGAAAGTCCAGTTTAAGGAATACCCCTTTCTGATGACGTGACTTGACCTCATGAATAATCTCATGAAGGGAAAGGACATCATCATGAATGAGGCGACCCTTAAGGAAAGCAAACTGGAGGGGGTGCGTGAGTCGCTCCAGGACCGGGGCCAAACGGAGAGCACAGACCTTCGCAAAGAGCCGCTGGACCACATTAATAACTGTGATGGGACGGAACTGGCGGATATCAGTGGCCCCAACTACTTTGGGGATCAGAGTTATCACACCAAAGTTCAGACGGGCCATCACCAGGGTCCCAGTGTAGAATTCCTGGAACATCAGCAGGATCACCGGACTCAACTGCTCCCAGAAGGACTGCAGGAAAATCACTGGCAGGCCGTCAGGACCCGGGGCCGACCCCGGCTTCATGGACTTCAAGGCCGCAGAAATCTCCTCTGTGAGAAACGGGCGAGTGAGGTCCGCGTTCTCAGCAGGGGTGACCCGCCCCCCTGACGGCCAGAAGTCCGAGGCGAGGGAGATGCCCGAGGGCTCCGCGACCGAGAAGAGGGACTTGTAGAAGCTATAAATGTGGGCAGAGAGAGCCTGAGGGGATTCCAGCAGGGACTCACCCTCCCAGAGGCAGGGAATCGAACACTTCCTCCTTCGACCATTTGCAATGGCATGGAAGTAGGCCGTGTTCGACTCCCCCTGAACCGTCCAGTTCTGGCGGCTCCGCTGACGCCAGAATGCCTCCTCGCCCCTAAAAATATCCATAAGGGAGGACTCAAGGGAATATCTATGAGACCAGGCATCCTCCGGGAGGCCATTAGTGTCAGCCTCTCGATCTAACGCCTGAATCTCCTGCAGGATTGACCCCTTCCGGGCCCGGAGTTCCGCCCCCAGGTTGGCGCCCCAACCTCGCATAAACTGACGGGAGACCTTGGCACAGTGGTGCCAAATATCAACTGTCGAGAATATACGGGGGAGGGATGTGGCGGCCTCGATCCACCTAGACCGAACCGCCTCCACGAATCCTCGACTCTGCAGCTAGAAGGATTCAAAATGGAATCGGTTCAGTCTAGGCGGAGGCCCCCCACCTGAGGAGAGGATAAGCGGAGTGGTCCGAGCCAATCCGGGTGACCGCCCGCAGAGAACAAAGGGGGAACATCACTTCCCAGTCAACCAAAACGAAAGCCCGATCGAGGACGCTGCGGATCGGGGCCAGCTGCTTATTGGTCCAAGTAAATCTAGCCCCCACACGTGCAACCTCCTGAAGCGCCAGGTCCGCAATGCAGTCATTAAACAAACACATCCTAGGGAGGTCCACGCTTGCCGAGCTCTTGTCCTCAGCCGAGCGGATCAGGTTAAAGTCCCCGGCCACCACCACCGGGATCTCCGACCATTCCACTTTCAGCTTAAGCTCGAGCAGGAACTCGGGGGACCTCCTATGGTCCGCGGGGCCATAGAAATAATAATCTCCCATTTGAAGCGCGATTGTCTATGGATGAGTGCCATGCTCACGAAGAACTCCCCGCGGTCCATATCGGCCACCTCAAAGGTGTCCTCATTTGGGATCTCCATCACTTGTTTCACTTCTTCCCTAGTATTCTCAGGACAACCTTTCCCAAAGAAAACTGAAAATTTGTCATTGTTTATCCTCTGTCCAGAAGCATCACAATATGCGTTAAGAACATTTTTCATTTGGGCTGCATCCACCCCGGTAGCTTTGCAAAATAATATGCAATCGTCTGCAAAAAGTAAATGATTAACCTTTGGTGCTAAGGCTGCGATTTGTATCCCGGATAGCGATCCCGTACTCATATCATGTTTAAGTAAACAACATAGACCCTCTCCAGCCAATAGAAACAAGTAAGGAGAGATAGGATCTCCTTGTCGTAACCCCCTTGATGGTTTGAACACCTCCATTCTTGCGCCATTGAAGAGAACAAAAAGGAAACCGACCGGACCCCTCTCATAATTGTATCAACAAAACGAGGTGCAAAACCTAGCTTCTTCATGATGGCCTCCAAATAATTCCACTCTAGGCGGTCATACGCCTTCTTCATATCCAACTTAAGTGCACAATGAGAATTCTTTTTGCTTCTATTTGTCTTTATAAAATGCAAACAGTCATACACAGTGATCACATTGTCAGTTATCAAGCGTCCAGGAACAAACGTGGACTGCTCTTCAGACACTATCTCAGAGAGAATCTTCTTCAGACGGTTAGCTAGTACCTTAGATGCAATTTTGAACACCACATTGCACAAACTAATAGGTCTGAATTGAGAGAGGGGTGTAGGGTTTTTTACCTTGAGAATAATTACGATAAACGTCTCGTTTATATCCTCAGGTGAATCATCTTCATTGAGAAGCCAAATTACAATACGGGTAATATCCTCACCACATAATATCCCCAGTACTAGTAGTTAGTTTTGCCATTCAAGCTAATGGCCCAGATGCTGCAGTGCATTTGGCTAGGCTTTGCGTTGTCACTAGCGTAGTGCAGCTGATCCAGGAATGGGCCTGGCCGCGGCCTACTGGGGCAGTGAAATGTCCCTGCTATCGTGAATTATAATGGCCGGCCCAATGTTAACGTCTCGCACAAAATCCAGCACTAAAAACATGGGGCTCTCTGTAAATAAAGGGATAGCTGTACCTACTCACTAAAAAACCATTCCAGGAAGCGCATATTTTGTCTTTGAACTTATTTTTACCCAACTATTTTACACTAAACTTCTAGCGCCTGACGGAGTTTGTCCTTTGCATGGTTGTGTCTGCAGTACCGCTATAACAAGTTTATATGAATTTTAAATTTTATCTTGGCTATGAGAATATTTCTTTTCTTGCTTCAGTATACTCTTATAGAACCTGAATTTCCTATGAAATTTATAATGTGTTTTCTTTATCTTTTAATTTTTACAAGGTTTAAGATTTAAATAAGAAAACTTTTATTTTCCTTTCAAGTCCCAAAGCCCATATCCCCTTGCCTTCCTCTTTCCTTTTCTTTTTTAGGTTCCTATCAGATTGGGCTTTGCCACAATTGGCATCTCAACCAGCCCAAACTGCTCCTAACATAAAATCGGACTGCGCATTTCAGTCCAACAGTCCATATCGCGTATCACTCCAATTTTTGAACAATCAAGAGAGAGAAAACTATTGATGGTACTTTTAGCCTTTGTACTCATGTCCAATGGTCAATAGATCGATATATCATATTAGGCTATCCACCTCACGTGGGTTGTGTGTAAATGGTCATTTGAAATCTTTTGGGTAGACCAGATAGATGCAAAAGCGCATTATTCATTAGGGTTATGACCCAAGGCATACATGAAGGAAAGAGAATGTCAAGCCTTCCATCCAACCTCCATTAGGTGCAGGGACGGAAAGTCTAGGTTAGCCTTTATTGAAGAAAAAACCTATAGAGAAGAAAATAAGCCAGTAAGCTTGAGATCAAGCACCGAGTGTTCCCCACCAGGTTATGAAGTTCGCATCCACTACTTTTCTAACTTGTGATTCACCATCATCCTTTATGTAATTGTTTCAATCATTAACTGTTTTACCCTCAAATCTTATTGTGACATCAAGAATTATTTTATATTAATATATGAGATCCTCTAACTATCTCTAGGGAAACACTTATAAGTGACGGTGAAACATAAAAAAAATCCACTCCATGGTCCTCTATTCCGCAGACAAAAAAACTCGCTCTGCATATTCGCGCTAAAGCCCGGATCACTCTAGAAGAAGACATGTGAGCTGACACGTTTAGGGCAGCTCTTCATGCTCCGATAGAGGAGCTAGGAGCCGGAGTGTTCCTGAGCGAGCCTAAAGCTATGTTTGATTAATACTCTCCTCAAGAGGATTGGAGTGGAATGAGGTGGATTAGGGGGATTTTGACTTGCTTGGGATTTATTTCATCCTAATACCTTTCACTCCTCTTCCAACCCTGTTAATATAAATCGAAGAAGCCCTAAAAGGGTAATCGGTGCCGGTTTCCTCCAATAAATCAGACAATAGATAATGCCAATTGTAGAAAGGAATTAGCAGGGAGGAGCTTTACTATGCTAGACCGAGCTCACGTCTATCTACCTCTATACAAAGTCGACAAGAGAGAAAATTAGATGTGACACCGGACACCATTCGGGAGCACGACTAGCGGAAGCGCGCCCTTCAGGAAGCACGTTTTGGCCGTAACGTACGTTTTCGGCCGCTCGGCAGTGTGCGTGTTTCTGGCCGTAAATTAGTCAGACACGTGGCGTGTAGAAGTTTATCCGCGCTGGCTAGCTGCTCATGCAGTGCATGTGAGAAACTCTGTTTAGCTTGCTAGATAGTGTAAGATATCTGCTCTCTAGCTGCTCGCTCACGTGTTTTTTTTTGGATTTTTTTTCACGTAAAACACGAGTTGAAAATACAATACCAAAAAAAGAAAAAATGCACCTAAAAAGAAACAGTCAACCGCGAGGCAGTGCAACACAGTATCAACAAGGCAGTGCATGGATCGTGCACTACCAGAAGACCGCGCAGTGCACTATAACCAAAGGCAGTGCAACGCGGTACAACAAGGCAGTGCATGGACTGTATACCGCCAAGACACCATGCAGTGCACTGCGACCTTAGCAGTGCAAAGAAGTATAACGAGTCAGTACACCGCGTGCACTGCGAGAACAACGCGCAGAGCACTGCGAACTAAGACAGTACAACACAGTACAACAAAGCAGTACACCGCCTGCACCGCCAGGACACCGTGTAGTGCACTTAAGGCAGTGCAACGCAGTACAACAAGGCAGTACACCGCCTACACGGACAGTACACTGGCAGGACACCGTGCAGTGCACTGCAACTAAGACAGTGCAAAGCAAAACAACGAGGCAGTACATCGCCTGCAGGGACAGTGCACTGCCAGGACATCGCGCAGTGCAACACAGTACAACAAGGCAGTGCACGGGCGGTGCACTGCAAGGACAATGTGTCGTGCATTGCAAACTGAAGGCACCGTGCACTGCTAGGACATCGCGCAGTGCACTGCGATTTAGGCAGTACAACACAGTATAACAAGACAGTGTATGAGTGGTGCACTGTCAGGACAATGTGCCGTGCATTGCAAACCGAAGGCACCGTGCACTTGGCCAAAAGTCAGTGCAACCTACACATCAAAGGCCGTACGAGAAAAAAATTCATTGAAACATATAAACAATGGATCTAGTTTTAAAGATCTAAATGTGAGTAGCAAGACTATGAAAACGAATATCGATTTGAACGCTCTGTTTGAAAGATATCGCATTTTGTGTTCAAATCTAAAAAAAGAAGGGAAAAAGGACCATCGACCCTCTTGGATCTACCACGTGTCGCATGGGAAAATGCCCGGACAGCGCGTGAGGCATTTCGCGCCCGCCATGTGCAAGCAACAGCAGCAACGCAACACGATCTCCCAGAAATACGTCCTTTTTCTAGCCTTTTCGTGTACTTTGACGTGTTTCATTCACTCGTTCTCAAATTCACTCGGTCTCAAGTAAAAAACTGTAACAACTAATTTAGGAGTTTTTTTTGAAACAAGGCAAAAGACTTGCCATTTTCATTGATTAAGGAGAGGAGTTTTAAAGAGTGCTTACAAACCATATCTTGGCAAAAAGCCAAGACCAACAACAAAACAATTACTCGCAAAAGATTAAACTGCTAAGAGATTTTGCCCCTGCAAAGCACCAAAGACGAGCTTCATTCTTGATTTTTGTTACCATCATATCCACGGTGACGGAGTGGCCTCGGAAAACTCTTGCATTCCTTTCCTTCCATAATTCCCAGGAGACCAACATTGTGAGCGAGGCCAATGCCTTCCTATGTGGTCCTTTCTTGTGGATTGCCTTCTTCCACCACTCTTTGACGGAGTGGAATTGTTGCCAAAGGGCCGTGTCGATTTGATGAAGGCCGAGCCAAAGCTTTAGTTTGTTCCAAATCCTAATGGAGAAGCGACACTTGAATAAGAGGTGTGCGGCCGATTCTAGCCTTTGGTTGCATAGCTTACATAGCCCACAATTTGGCCACCCTCTTCGGGCAAGCCTATCCGCCGTCCACACTCTATTTTGTAGGACCAACCAAGCAAAGAACTTGCATTTAGGAGTTGCCCAAGGCTTCCAGACAAGCGGAGGAATCAAAGAGGTTGTTAAGCCCAGGAATTGCATATTGTACGCGGATTTAGACGAGTAGAGTTCATCATTTGTGAGCTTCCAGGAGATAGCGTCCGGTCTTTGCGGGTGCAGAGATACATTAACGAGTTTCTCCCATAACTTGTAGAATTGTTCAAGGTGCTCCAAAGATAGACCATTTTGGGTGTTGATCTGGGATACCCAAAAGTCATTGTGCAAAGCACAAAGCACCTAACATTTCTTCTTCCTTGATATCTCAAAAATTAGAGGGGCGACGTCCTTGGGTCTCATTCCATCAAGCCAACTTGCCTCCCAAAAAAGGGCATTTTTCCCATCTCCAACAATGACCGTTGTCGCCGCCGCGAAAAGGTCATGGTCCTTTGTAGTACAGGGGCTTCCAAGGCCGACCCAAGGCTTATCCTCAATTTTCCATTCTTGCCACAGCCACCTTAATCTTAGAGCCGCCGCAAACTTTTTAAGGTTGAGAATTCCAAGGCCTCCTTTATCCTTCGGCTTGCAAACAAGGTCCCAATTTACTTTGCATTTGCCACCGGTAACTTTATCGCAAGCCGCCCAAAGATAGGCTCTTCTCAAACTATCAATCTTTGCAAGCACCTCCATAGGGACATCAACGACGGTGATGAAGTAAGTGACCACACTTGTAAGCACGGATTTCACAAGACAAGATCGCCCAGCCATAGTAACATGCTTCCCAACCCATGGCACAAGCTTTGCTGCCACCTTATCTTCCAGCGGTTGGAAATGGATCCTTTTGAGGCGAGACACCGACAGGGGCAGCCCAAGATACTTCATAGGGAAGGAGGTACGCACGACCGGAAAGGCTTGAAGGATTTCCTCGAGATCGACGTTCTCACAACGGATGGGCGCCACTTGACTTTTTGTGCAGTTTGTGACAAGACCAGTGACCTCGCCAAAGAGGTCAAGCGAGGAAGCCAAGAAGGTGATATCATTTTTGATGGGCTTCACGAAGATGGCGGCATCATCGGCATAAAGAGAAGTCCTAATCGTGGGGACGCGGCCACGAAGTTTATGAAGGTGTCCTTGCTCGGTGGCTTTGCAAAGAATATGATGAAGAGGGTCAATTGCCAGCACAAAAAGGAGCGGTGAGAGGGGATCTCCTTGCCTAAGGCCCCTCCCATGTTTTATTGGGGCACCGGCCACACCGTTGAGAAGGACTCTTGAGGTTGAGGTGGATAGGAGCGCCGAGATCCACTCCCGGAATCTACTTGGGAAGCCAAGGTGTTGAAGCATGTCCATCAAATAGTCCCATCTAACCAAATCAAAGGCTTTCTTGATATCAAGCTTGAAGAGAAGGGTCGGGCATTTTGCCTTGTGTAGTTTTCTTGCAAGGTTCCTCACATAGATGAAGTTGTCGTGAATGCTCCTCTTTTTAATGAAGGTGCTTTGGGCATTGGAAACAAGGCTATGCATGTGAGGAGCCAGGCGTGCCGCCATCATCTTGGAGATGAGCTTCGAGATAGCATGAATGAGGCTAATGGGTCTAAAATCAGCCACATCTTCGGCACCATCCTTCTTAGGGATGAGGGCAATATTTGCGGAGTTGAGCCAATGAAGGTTAGTTGAGTGTAGATTTGAAAATTGGTTGATAACCGCCATAATATCCTCTTTAATGGTGGCCCAACAAGCTTTGAAGAAGGCTCCCGTGAAGCCGTCCGGTCCAGGGGCTTTGTCACAGGCGGTCTCATGCACCGCGGCTTTAACTTCCTCCTCCAAAAAAGGGGCATCAAGCTCGGAAAGATCACACTGGGGTTGTGGGATAACATTCCAATTGAAATTCTTTGTACGCGGGGGCCCTCTTTTAATGATCTGGTGGAAGTGGTTTTGTATAATTTCCTTCTTTTGGTTATGCTCCGTGATCCAACCATTGTTGTGTTTGAGCCGGTGAATGTGGTTCTTCCTTCTTCTAGCATTGATGCGAAGGTGAAAATATGTAGTGTTTGCGTCTCCCTCTTTCAAGTTCGTCACTCTTGAGCTTTGCCTTTTTCTAGCCTTGTCAAGCACCGCAAGGCCAATGACTCTCCTCTTAAGTCTAGACCGAAGATCCCTCTCCGCAACACTAAGGCTCCGGTTTTCTTGCGCAACGTCGAGTCGAAGAATTATCTCCAAGGCCATATGAAGCTCAACCTTAGCATGGCAGAAGAGGGTTTTGCTCCACTTGCGCAGCCGCTGTCCGGTTCTCTTTAGCTTATGAAAAAGGCGTTGGCAAGGCTCGGTATGCGGGGTATCTTCGGTCCAAGCATTGTTTACCACTCCCAAAAAGTTTGGCATCTTAAGCCAAAAATTCTCAAAGCGGAAGGATTTGGGCTTTTTCGGACCGACACCATTTGCAAGTAGGAGGGGGCAGTGGTCAGACAAAGAAGAGGAAAGTGCATGGAGAAGGTGATATCCCAATCTTCATTGCAAAAGAAGCCATCGAGCTTGCTAAGGATGGGCTCTTGTTGCTCATTGCTCCAAGTGAACTTGCGATTTTGTAGATGGATTCCTTTGAGGTCGCAAGAATTGAGCGTGTTGTGGAATCTGACAATTCTTCTATGGTTGACATTGCCTCGGTTCTTGTCTTCGGCCCTATGAATTTGATTGAAATCACCGGACACGAGCCAGCTTGTTCCAGGGGGAGGCTTTGCGGCGATTAGCTCCTCATAAAAGGCATTCTTCAGGTTGCTGCGAGTTGGCCCGTACACCGTTGTTAACTTGAAGGAAATATCAGAGCCTATTATTTGGACAGTAGCCGAAATGGAAAACGATCCAATGGAGATGTTTGAAACTTGTACATTTTTATCGTCCCAAAGCAAAAGGATACCACCTCGAGTTCCGACTGCTGGTCTTTGGGCAAAATGTCGCAGCCTCTGACGAGGTTTAATCTCGCCAATGCCCATTGTTATGGACTTGGGTTTTGGAGAAGATGGGAATGCTGGAGATCGTGGCACGGTTAACAGACAAGCAACCAGGGGACACGAGATTTACCCAGGTTCAGGCCTCCGGAGGGAAAACCCTACTCCTGCTTGTCTGCTCTTTGATTATGGCGGAATCGAAGGTTACAGGGTGCGCAGATTTGATCTGGCGTGGATGCGTGTGCGAAAGTATGAGTCGAGTTGTTCTTCTAGGACGTGCCCCCCTCATTGGACCCTCCTAGCCTTTATATATGGGGAGGCTAGGTCTCGGGTACCAATACGAGTAGGTTACAAGTTGTATTCAAACTCTAGTCTTGCTCTCCAAGGATCCAAAGTCGTCATGGGCCTTGGCCACCCTGAAATCTTCATGGGCCAGCGTATGTCTGCCGTGGGCCTTCCTTGGGCTGGACTAGGTATGCTGAAGTTACGTACCCGTAGGGTATAACCATGTCAGTAGCCCCCGAGTGATCAGTCGAATCGTAGATTCGGCTGAGGACTCTTCCATCCTTTGGGAGCAGCTATGTGTTAATAGTATATGTGTGTAGGGATTGTTGATGCGTGTGCCTGACTCACCCGACGGATCAGGGTCAGTTAACTGTCTTAGGACGAAACAACACGATCTTCTTCAGGTTCGGGTCCCTCAACCCGGACCTGGAACATATGCTGGCGTAATTCGACTCAGGCCACGGAGGACTTACAGGAGTGGAATTCCAGTGATTTTAATTGGTGTACCCAACGCGTCCGTCGGGATTTTTTCATCATACCTGCTGGTACGGATTCATACTAGCAAAGCGCAGTCAGGTGCGTTGCCAGGCCATCAGATGATATCTGTAGGTCTTATCTTTGCGTCGCAGACGCAGCATCCGAATGTTTATCACCGCGGAGGTGTTTCGGGTGGCCAAGGAGGATGTTACTCACTTAGCATTAATGGGGGCAGAGTTGCCGAAAAGTTTTGCGTGCTGATCCGAAAGATCGCAGTCGAAGATTTCATAGGGTGCGCGACCAGCGCTCCCTATGGGAGTAGCCCCCAAGTGTCTGTTCGAGTCGTAGACTCGAACGGAGACTTTTAGTTTAAGCATTGTTTCAATCATTAGGTCCGTAGGACTCGAAAATTTTTGGATGCTTAAATCCATCCTCCCTATGGGAGTAGCCCCCGAGTCCGTAGTGGAGTTGTAGACTCGACGTCGGACTCGAAGAATTGTTCCATGGCGTAGTTCATTGGCGTGCCACTCGAAGATCTTTTGTGTGCGCGACCAGCGCTCCAGTTTGGAGTAGCCCCCGAGTTTCTGGCGGAGTCGTAGACTCGGGCAGAGACTCGAGTCTTGTATTGTGTAGTTATAGTCGACAATCTCGTGAGCGTACCGTTGACCCGGAAGTACATCGGTTCAGCGTCGCGTCTGTGTAGCATCAAGTGATCCAACCATCCGAGGAGGTTTTCGACTCGGGCCTTGAGTTTATGGCGTAGCCAACTGTTTTGTCGACTCCTGTTGGAGGATCCGATATAATAACTCGACGTAGGACTCAGAGAAATAATTTTGTCCTCATTTGTCTGTCGGGTGCGCGGCCAGCGCTCCTGATAGGAGTAGCCCCCAAGTATTTAGTCGAATCGTAGATTCGAGTGAGTACTTTTAGCTGTGGAGCCGAAGTGGTGCTAGTATATCTTTTGATGATGTCAGTGCTTACGATCGATGACCTCAAGCGTCTGCTACGCCAGAGATGACTTGACTGGACGAAGCGTGGGTCCCCCTTGCTGACTTTGAATTGACCGGTCACGCGCGGCATGGGGATGATTACGGTGTCTCCTCGATTTCCGCACGTAGTGGACGGCGTGGTAACGACGGTTCGTTTTGGTGCTGACACCTGGACGGCCAGATCTACCGTTGGCGTTAGGTCTTCTCGATGGACGGCCAGCGTGCGTCGTCTTCGCTGTTATAATCCTTGGTGAAATCGTGGTTTATTTTTCACCGCAGCAGTTCTTGTGTTTCACTGCCTCCTTGCGCTCGAGCGATTCTTGCTTTGCGCTGAGAGTTTCCTCCATATTTCCTTTGTCATTCTTCGTTGGCAACGCCGCCACCGCCGTAGCGCCATGGGGAAACCAAAGAAGTCCTCATCTGCAGTTGGGACCAGCGCCGGCGGAGGCAAGAAGGGCACCGCCACTGCTCGCGTCACCGACGGTGGCTGGCGGCGATCAGAAACGCGGGAGAGCGATCTCCGCAAACTGCGCGAGCGGAGCCTGATCCCGCAAGACACGACGGCCGTGATACTCCCTGGCAATGAGGTAATCCCCCGTCCCCCATCTGGGTATCGGGTTATGTTTGTTGCCTTCATGATTCGCGGGTTTTCTTTTCCGGTCCATGACTTCCTTCGTGGACTGCTCTTTTTCTATGGGGTTCAACTCCATCATCTGTCTCCCAACTCCCTTCTTCATATTGCGTGTTTTATTACGCTTTGCGAGTGTTGGCTTGGCATTGAGCCGCACTTTGGCCTCTTCCGGAAGCTTTATTCCGTGAAGAGGCAGTCTGGTTCGGATGGTGTGTATCCCATTGGGGGTTTCATCATCTCCCTCAGTCCCAATGTGCAATTATTTTCCTTTTCCATGTCCGAATCTGTCCAGTACTGGCGGAGGAAATGGTTTTACATCCGTGACTCCGTACTGCCTGGGCAAGATTTTGGTCTCGTTCCTTTTGACCCCTCCCAATTGATTGAGAAGAAAAGATCCTGGAAAAATCAAATCTTAGACGGTGAGGTGGCGGAGGTAGAGGCCCTGTACCGTCGTGTGGAGGAGCTCCAACTGATTCCTGAGAAGGAGGTGAACGGTGTCGACATCATCCGGACGTTTCTTGAGCGTCGGGTGCAGCCTCTCCAAGCGAGGGCGCATCCGATGTTCCTTTACTCTGGGCGCCATGATCCGACGAGGGTTTCGAGTGAGAAAATCTCCGAGGTGGAACTTGACAAGGATCTTCGCGCGCTGTTGAAGTTCAAGGTTGACGAAAAAATCCCGGGGAAGTCGCTGACTCCTCCCTTTTCTTCGACGTTGGTCGTGCCGAAGGTGTAGATTTGCGCACGTAGTGCTTCCCTTTTGTTTTTGTTGGGTGTTTATTTGTGTCCTTTGTTTGCTAACAAAGTTTCTTCTCTTCTTGTAGAGCTTCAAAGTGCCGGGCATGGCACCACCATTGCCCGAAAGGTATCCGAATGCCCCGGATAATGGAGTGGTGGATTCCGTGTCCGAGCTACCGTCAGCGCGATCCCTAGCGGAGGATGCCGATGAATCGAGTGAGGACCATTCGCGCAAGCGATCACGGAGCTCGAGCGAGTCTTCAGATGCTTCAACTCCTCCGACTCCCAGAAATCCTCTGGGCCTTGAGCGTCATGATGATGTTCATGGGGGTTCTTCCTCTCCCTTTCCTGCCATTCCTATGCGGGCTGTTGCTCCGCACCCGCCAGCAAAGCGGAAGAAGGAAGAGAAGAAGGAGGAGAAGAAGGAAGAAAAGAAGGAGGAGAAGAGGGCCCGAAGGGCTTCTCCTATCTTCGACCTGAGCGCGTTGGGCTCGTAAGTTTTCTTGTTGCTACTGTTGTCCTTTGTTTTTATGATGTTTGCACCTGTGCTGATTGGCTTCGTATGCAGGCAATCCTCCGACGGCTCCAGTGATGGTGCGGGGGAGATGATGGGGGAGTCGAACATTGCGTCGCCTCCTCCTCAGACGGTGGCGACTTCGGGTGGCGCTGCGCCAGTTCCTCCTGTGCAGGAGAGGCTGGTGGTTGCGCCTCAGAATTTCGCAGGCGGGCCTGCGGGTTCGCCTTCGGAGCACGTAAGTTTTTCTGCTTGATGTTACGGGGGGAGCCCCCGAGTGTCTTCGTATGCTGATGTTGTTTATGCTTCTTTGTGTTGGGCGTAGCCCCCAAGTCCTGCTCTTACTACTATTGCCTGTTGCTGCAGCCTTTTGTCCAAGAGGCCAAGCGGCTGGTGGAGGAACGCCTGACACTGGAGGCGAAACTGCGGCAGCTTCAAGGTATTCGTCTGCCTTGTAGTACTTCTCTTGCTTATCCTGGTACTGTTCTTTGACACTTGCTTGTTGTAAATGCAGAGGAGCATAACGACTCTCTCCGTGAGGTCGATGCTCTGAAGAAGAGCCTTGGCCAATCGGAGCAGAAGGCCGAAGCTGCCGCTGGTGCGAGAGAGCGCCTTGAGCTGGAGCTGACGAAGGCAGCCGAAGCGAAAGAGCGTCTGCAGCAGGAGGCCACAGATCGTGAGGAGCAGCTGGCCACCGTTGCGGCTGCTCGTGAAAAAGGGGTGGCAGAGAAGCTCATGGCTACTGCCAAGGCTATTTCGGGTGAGCGCTAGCTTTTGTACTTGCTTCTTTTCTGCGGATCTTCTTCTATGTTGCCTTTCTTCATGTTTTCTTCTTTTTTGTCTCAGATGCCGCAGGCATCGAGTTTGACCGCGGTGCTCTGGAGCACGGGAGTGCTCTAGATGATGCCACTGTAGCGGTCGAGGACCGCTGCAGCACCGTCGTCAACTCCCTTGCCAAGGCGAAAGAGATCCTTGGTCGCTTCTACCAGGAGCTCTTCCCGAAGGGCGCATCCCTTGAAGACGTGGGTGCCCTGGCAGAGGCTCTGTCAGCCGAAGCGCCTGCAGCGTACAAGCGCAAGCAGAAGGGCATCGGCGCGTCCGTCGGGCTGGCGATGGCCATGGCGGCTGGTGCAGAGCTGGACCTGCCCCAGATTACTTCACGGATGCCGACGGCTGCAGATGGATCCGAGGTAGCCTTCGCCGCCTACTCCGCTCGCTGCAGACGATATGGGCCCAAGCTCATTGACTTGCTGTCTGAGTACGCATTACGGCAGCAGGGCGAGGCCAAAGCTAGGCAGTCTAGTTCTGAGGCGACTCAGTGTCCTCCGCCTTAGACATAGTAGACGTAGGGTAGCCTGTAGTCTATTTTTGTTGTAAATATCTTTTGTAGTATCATCCTTGTGCCACGTAGTGACCTTATATACTTTAATGAATTCCTCCGAGTTGTGCTCTATTCTTGGCTGAATGTCTGTGTGCCTTCTTTTTTCTGCTGCTATAGGTTCCTTCGGGTGCTGACCCGGTTGACACTTCATCCGAAAGGCCCTTGCGAGCATCATTGGATGTTTCCTCGCAGCTCGCGTTTCTTCGAGATCGCGCGCGCAACTTGGAGAGAGATTTGCTTGGGTTACGCGGTCGCGCTGACGTTTGGAAGTCCAAAGCAGACCGTGGTGCAGCCAGAGAGGAGTATCTGATGGCGGAGCTGGGTCGGCTGTCCGAGCAGCTGCAATGTGAGTTGATCCTTCTTTCGGGCTGTAGCTCAGTTCTTCGGGTGAGCCTGCTGGCCTTACTCTTGGTTTGTGCGGTTGTCGCAGGTGCCAATCTTGCTCCGAGGGAAGAAAAGGAGCGTATTGCTGTTCGAGTCAACTGCTTGACTCAACAGGACATGGAGGCCGGCGGCTTCTTCTGGATGGATCGTGATCGTGCCATAGTTCTGGTGACGGTGCAGGATTGTGTCTACCAGGTTTCGCGGGTGCTCCGCCAGGTGCAGACATCGCTTTCCTCGGTGCTTCACGTCATGTTTCCGTTGGATGCCGTGCCAACGACCCTTGCAGGTCTTCTGACGAAGTTTCGGAGTGCCAGCAATGTCAAGGAGCTGGTGCGGCAGCAGCTCGTCGCAGGGGTGAAGGCTGCCTTGTCTCTTGTGAGGGTGCACCGCCCTGATGTAGATTTGGCTGCTGTGGCGACTGGGCCACCTCCTCCACCAGATGGTGGCGAGTGGAATATGCGTCCGCATTACCCGGCTGTAAGGCAGTATGCCGAACAGATTGTAGATTTGTTTGAGCAGCGTGCTCAAGTTATTCTTCAGAATAGGTAGGACCTGAAAATAAATAGATAGATGTAAAATTTGTATATTGCGGCTGGGCGTGTATGTGCCCTTTGTTGTAAAGGTTTGCCTGTTGGCGAGCACGCAGTGCTTTGATTTAGTACGTGCCCTTTTCGTTTGCCTGACATGGTCAGCTACTCAGGTGTACACGTTTTGTCCTCAGTCGATGAAATCGTGAGGTGGGGGAGCCCCCGAGTGCGTTTGTAGCATGTAATAAAGTTGCAGAGAAATAGTCAACCGAAGGTTGGGGGCGAGACACTTAGCTTTATTTGTATCGTAATGGAGGAGGTACATGGTTCGGCTGAGTAGCCTCGGCTGTAAGCCTTGTCGAAAGTGAAAAAGGGTGTACATTGCTATGGGTAGAATCATCGCAGGTGCGAGATGTTCCATGGGTTGGAGTATGCGACTCTAGACTCCACGTGCTTGAGGCGATAGGCGCCACCTGGGATGACCTCTGTGATGGCATAGGGTCCTTCCCATGGTGACTCGAGTTTATTCGGTCGCTTTTGCTTAAGTCGCAAGACGAGGTCTCCTTCGACGAAGGACCTTGGGCGCAGCCGGCGGCTGTGGTAGTTGCGGAGACTTTGCTGGTACACCGCTGATCTAGCTGCTGCTATATCCCGTGCTTCGTCGAGTGTGTCGACGGCATCTTCGAGTGCAGCCGTGGATTCGGCTTCGCTGTAAGCGACGACTCGTGGAGCCTAGTGGCGTACTTCGGCTGGTAGCATGGCCTCAGCTCCGTGCACCATGAAGAACGGTGTGTAGCCGGTGGAGCTGTTTGGCGTAGTACGTAAGCTCCACAGGACAAACGGTAGCTCTTTCGTCCAGTTTCCAGCTGTGTGCTCGAGTGAGCTCATGAGGCGCTTCTTGATGCCAGCGCCGATTAGGCCATTGGCCTTTTCCACTTGCCCGTTTGTTTGCGGGTGTGCCACTGAGGCATACGTGATGTTGATCCCGAGGCCTTCGCAGAAGTCCTGGAATTCTTCGGAGATGAAGTTCGATCCGTTGTCGGTGATGATGCTGTGTGGTACGCCGAACCTGTAGACAATGGATTCGAAGAATTTGACGGCAGTTTTGCCCTTCTGGTTGGTGACTGGCATTGCCTCGATCCACTTGGTGAATTTGTCGACTGCGACCAGGAGGAAGACGTGTCCTCCCTTCGAGGATTTTGGCAGTTTGCCGATCATATCGAGGCCCCATTGGGAAAAAGGCCAGGCTATGGGTA
Source organism: Avena sativa (assembly GCA_916181665.1). NCBI lineage: Eukaryota > Viridiplantae > Streptophyta > Magnoliopsida > Poales > Poaceae > Avena > Avena sativa. The sequence continues at coordinate 255,576,019 of OV702296.1, forward strand.
TGGGTCGAAGTTCGGACCCAGGTGCGTGTGGTTTGTCGGCGAACCGTTGGCACCCGTTGCATATTCGGACGATGTCCTTCGCGTCGCTCATGGCTGTTGGCCAGTAGAATCCTGCTCGCAGAGCTTTGGCGACGAGGGAGCGGCTACCTGCATGGTGGCCGCAGATGCCCTCGTGGATATCTTGGAGTATGGCCTTGCCGTCATTGATGGTGACGCACCGGTGTAGTACGCCCGTAATGCTGCGTTTGTACAGCTCGCCATTGATGACGGTGAAGGCTTTTGACCGAGGAGATATGCGCCGGGCATCTGTCGGGCTGTCTGGTAATTCTTCGTTTATCAGGAACTGGAGGTATGGACGTGTCCAAGTTTCGTCGACTGTCATGACCTGCATCAGGTTGACCATGGCAACTTCGGTATCCAACTTTTCGGGTCCTTCTTGACCTTCGGGTAGCGTAGCCCCCGAGTATTCTGCTTCTTCGGGTGATCCCTTGGGGAATTTCCGCTTGATGGATGGCACGCAGATCTGTTCGAGGAACACACCTGGTGGTACCTTTGCACAAGTGGAGCCGATATTGGCGAGTCTATCGGCCTCCTCGTTGCTCTCTCTTCCAACGTGCCGAAGTTCGCAGCCGTCGAATTCTCCTTCGAGTGTGTTGTATAGCGCGCGGTACGCGATCATGTTTTCGGCGTGTGCGTCGCACTCATTCATCGTCTGTTGTACGACAAGGTTGGAGTCACCGTAGATGACCAGACGCGTTGCGCCACATATTTTTGCCATCTTCATGCCATGGATGAGGGCTTCGTATTCGGCCTCGTTGTTGGAGGCTCTGAATTTCATCCGAAGGACGTACTTCATCTTGTCACCTTGCGGGGAGGTCAGTATGACTCCTGCCCCTGCTCCGGCTTCGCGTTTGGAGCCGTCAAAATGCATTGTCCAGGACTGCGACATGTCTAGGGTGTCAGGCAGCTGCAGCTCCATCCAGTGCACCAGGAAGTCCGGAAGGACTTGAGATTTGATTGCGTGTCGCTTCTCGTAGATGATGTCCAAGGGTGATAGTTCAATGCCCCACAGGGCCACGCGCCCTGTGGCCTCTGGGTTATTCAGGATGCTGTTTAGGGGTGCCTCGTTGACGACCATCACCTGATGCTCCTGGAAGTAGTGGCTCAGTCGTCGAGCCGTCATGAACATGCCGTAGGCCAGCTTCTGGTAGTGCGGGTACCGCTGTTTTATTGGAGTGAGAACCTCGCTGAGGTAGTAAATTGGGCGTTGTACCCCGTGGGTCTTGCCTTCTTCGGGTCGTTCGACTACGAGTACTGTGCTGACCACCTGGTGTGTGGCTGCTATGTACAGCAACAGGGGCTCGCGCTCTTTTGGCGTGACCAAAACTGGCGAGGTGGAGAGGAGCCGTTTGAGGCTTTCGAATGCGTCGTTGGCTTCTGGTGTCCACTCGAACTTGTCTGCCTTGCGCAGGAGCTGGTAAAATGGTAGGGCCTTCTCGCCCATGCGGCTGATGAACCTGCTTAGTGCCGCTACTCGCCCTGCGAGCTGCTGAACGCCCTTGAGGTTTTTCGGCTTCTCCATTGTCATGATAGCTTTGATTTTCTTCGGGTTCGCTTCAATCCCTCATTGAGAGATGAAGTATCCGAGCAGCTGACCCGAGGGGACGCCGAAGGCGCACTTTTCTGGATTGAGCTTGATCCTGTAGTGATCAAGGTTGTCGAACGTCTCGCGGAGATCGTCGATAAGTGTTCTTGCCTTCTTGGTTTTTATGACTATGTCGTCGACATAGACTTGGACGTTGCGACCGATCTGGTCCTTGAGGCAGGCCTGCATGCATCGCTGGTACGTGGCACCCGCGTTCTTTAGCCCGAAGGGCATTGTGTTGTAGCAGTATACTCCGAACGGTGTGATGAACGCCGTTTTCTCTTGATCTTCGACCTTGAGTCGAATCTGGTTATAGCCTGAGTAGGCGTCGAGGAAGGAGAGTTTCTCACAACCTGCAGTCGAATCAATGATCTGGTCGATCCGAGGAAGAGGGAAGTGGTCCTTAGGGCAATTTTTATTTAGTGACGTGAAGTCTACGCACATCCGCAGGATGTCCGTGTCCTTCTTCGGGACCATCACCGTGTTTGCCAGCCACTCGCTTTCCTTGATTTCCCGGATGAAGTCTGCTGCGAGTAATCTGTTGATCTCCTTGCCGATAGCTTCGGCTCGTGGCTCCGACAATCTTCGGATGGACTGCTTGACTGGCTTGGTGTCTGGGAAGACATTGAGTGCGTGCTCGGCGAATTCCCTGGGAACTCCTGGCATGTCCGCAGGACACCAGGCGAAGATTTCCCAGTGCTTACGGAGGAATTGGACGAGCGCGCCTTCCTATGCAGTGCTGAGGTCGTTGGCGATCAGCGCCGTCTTGGAGGCATCCGTTGGATGGACTTGCACTTTCTTGGTGTTGATGGTGGAGTCGAAAGACATGTCAGGTGCGTTCTGCTTGGTGAATGGGGGTAGCCCATTGTCCGTCACCTCGCGGAGCCTTACAAGCTCTTCTTGCATGCCGAAAGACTGGGAGATTTTGTTGAAATCCCTGTCGCATTGGTCCGATCGGGTGAAGCTCCCGTGGACTGTGATGACGCCCCTTGGTCCGGGCATCTTGAGTAGTAGGTATGCGTAGTGTGGGACGGCCAGGAACCTTGCGAATGCTACACGTCCCAGGATGGCATGGTATTGCGACGGCCAGTCCACCACTTCGAATTCTAGGCGCTCCTTCCGAAAGTTGTCCGGCTTCCCGAAGATGACGTAGAGCCCTATTTTTCCCAGGGGGGAGATGCCCTTCCCTGGGACAATGCCGTGGAACGTTGTGTCTGATTGTTCCAGGCTGCATTGCGGGATCCGCATAGCTGCTAGAGTGCTTGCGAATATTAGGTTGATGCCGCTGCCGCCGTCCATGAAGACGCGACTCATCTCGAAGCCTCCGATCTGCGCCTCCAGCACCAGGGCAGCATGACCTGGGCAAGGGATCTGGTAAGGGTGATCCGCGCGAGTGAATGTGATGCAGGACTCCGATCCGCTGAGGTACTCAGGGATTGCAGGCGGAGTTGCCACGGCCAAGTTGATTTGTCGGGTGATTTTCTTCTGCACCCTGTTGGTGGGGCGTCCCTTCTGGATCATATTTAGCGCTCCCTTTGGTGGGAGGTATGCGACCCCGGCGTTGTTGTGCGCAGGTGCGACTGGTTGGTTTGGGCCTCCAATAGGCGGCGGTGGAGGAGCTCCGTGTGCTATTTCACCTGGCGCAGGTGCGTTTCCGAACGCAGGAATTGGAGCTTGTTGCCTCATCTGCATCATGCCTTCGTTGAGTTTCTGGAACTCGCGGCAGTCCTTGAGCATGTGGCTAGCTTTCTTTTTGCCATCTTGTTTGTCGATGTAGAAGTGGATGGTGCATGGACCCAAAAGTTTGTCGAATGCTGAGGGTCCGTTGTCGCGGTCGCGGCGTTGCCACGACTGTGTTGGTCGTCCATTGTCGCGGAAGTTTCCGCTGCGGTATCCTCCGCTGTTGCGGCTGTTGTCGTTACGGCGGTCGGCGTAGCCGGCTGCGACCATGTCGAGTCCGTCGCGGTCCTTGTAGACGTGCGATCTCCTCTTGCTGCGGCATTCGCGTCTTCGGTCGTAGTCGTCCTCTTCATCTGATTGCGCCCGCTGGATGCAATCTTCGCCGTCTGCCCAGCTGTTGGCGATTTCCATGAGGTGGTCGAGTGTCTTGGGCTTTACACGCCCAAGTTCCTCTTTGAAGTCTGGGCGCTTGACGCCGTCCCTGAAGGCGTCGATGGCCCTTTCTTCGGAGATGTGTGCTGCGGAGTTCTTGGTTGTAGACCAGCGTAGTATGTATGAGCGAATAGATTCACCCGTTCTCTGAGTGCAGGCTCGCAACTCTTCGATTGAGGCGGGCCTCTTGCTGGTGCCTTTGAAATTTCGGATGAAGCTATAAGCGAGCTCCTCCCAGCTTCGGATGGATCCTGATGATAGGCTGCTAAGCCAGACCCGCGCCGCGCCTGTCAGCTGCAGCTGAAGGCATTGCATGGCGGTTTCTTTGTTGCCTCCGTGAAGCTTGACGGATGACAGATGGTCACTGAGCCAGGACTTTGGATCTTGCGTGCCGTTGAACTTCGGAGTATCCGAAGGAAGCTTAAAGTTGCATGGCATCTGTGTTCGTCGGACGGATCTGCTGAAGCATCGAGCCCCGCAGAGTTCTCCTTCGTCTTCATCCATCTCAGATTTAGACGAGCATGCGCGTTTGGCGCGTGCTTTGTCGATCTTACGCTGTGTAAGCTTGTCTCTGGCGTCGTAGTCGCGTTTATGGCGGTGCGAGCTGTTCTTCCTTCGAGGAAGATCGTGTTCCTCTTCATCTTCGGATGAGGGAGTGGGGCTCCGGTCGCGTCTGGCCGGAGCTTTCTTCTTCGGCTCCGTAGGAGCGTCTTCGTGGAGCGCAGCTCCGATTAGTCCTAGTCTGGTGAGTGCGGACCTATGCATGGCCCTTTTCGGGTCCCCCTCCGGAGGTGGGTGAGCCGCGAGATACGCAGTGGCTGCCATGATCGCAGCTTGTGGCATCTTCGGGGTGATGTTGTCGTCGGCGTCCATATCCGTGAACGATGTATGGAGAGTTCGGGTCACGTCACGCCGCTCCTTCGGGTCCATGTTTTCCACCCGAGAGTGGTGCTTGTTTCCCTGGTTTCCGTGTGTGCTAGAGCCGGGTCCTTTGGCGGAGAGCGCAGCTCGTCGCGCACTGGACTCGGAGGCTGCTTTCTTGCGTTTGTCGAGCGTCTCCTGCATCTTGACTTGCTTCTTGTGCTCCTCGATGAGGAGGTAGTGGTATGCCATCAGTAGGTCACGTGAGGAGTCCAGAGGTAGGACTATTTCGCCTGCGACGGCGCGGCGTGCTTCGACCCATCCTTCTTTGCTAAGTTGGATGAGGTGGCCCCTGTTTTCCCCGTTTTCGCTGTTTCCACTGTTTTCGCCGTTTTTGTCCTGCGGGTTGGGGTTGGGCGGCGGGTTAGGCATTTCCTCGTCGGTTTGGATGACTGCGGCGCACAGATAGCGCCTGCAGATTGGTTGGCTGCTGCCGCAGCTTTCGGATCCGGAACCGTAGGTCCCTTCATCCGAAGGTGGATCGCACAGATCGGAGTTGCAGCAGCTGCTGCTGTAGAACTCATCTGTTGATGGTGACGTGCGTAGCACGGGGTGTGGAGCCCACGAAGCGGGCCTGATTGACGGCACGGGCACCCGCTCAGGGAGGCGGAGGGTGCCAGTTTGTCCCACCTGAAAGCAGAAGCTCCCGAACAGAATTTCGAGTCCGTCGCCTACGGGCTCGAAATCCTTCATGGTATTCGGCGAGTGGGCGGTGAAGTCGAAAGCGCCGAAGAGGAGGTGATTCTCCGTCGCCGCGGAGTTGTAGATCGATCGGGTCGGAACCGTCACGACCGCACAATCAGCAGCCCCAATTCCCACAGACGGCGCCAATTGACGAGGTTTAATCTCGTCAATGCCCATTGTTATGGACTTGGGTTTTGGAGAAGATGGGGATGCTGGAGATCGTGGCACGGTTAATAGACAAGCAACCAGGGGACACGAGATTTACCCAGGTTCAGGCCCCCGGAGGGAAAACCCTACTCCTGCTTGTCTGCTCTTTGATTACGGCGGAACCGAAGGTTACAGGGTGCGCAGATTTGATCTGGCGTGGATGCGTGTGCGAAAGTATGAGTCGAGTTGTTCTTCTAGGACGTGCCCCCCTCGTTGGACCCTCCTAGCCTTTATATATGGGGAGGCTAGGTCTCGGGTACCAATACGAGTAGGTTACAAGTTGTATTCAAACTCTAGTCTTGCTCTCCAAGGATCCGAAGTCGCCATGGGCCTTGGCCACCCTGAAATCTTCATGGGCCAGCGTATGTCTGCCGTGGGCCTTCCTTGGGCTGGACTAGGTATGCTGAAGTTACGTACCCGTAGAGTATAACCATGTCAGCCTCTGTCCTCCAAGGTGGGAAGCGATGAAAGGATCAACGTGTTGGAGTTTGGTCTCTTGTAGGCACACAATATGACAAGAAGTGGAGGACACCAGATCACTAACGACGTCGCGGCGCTTTGGGCAATTGAGGCCCCGAGGATTCCAGCACAGCACATTAATATCAAAGTCTAACATTGATCACCAGGATTACAGCAGAATTCAGCACTGGCTACAACATGCCTGTAGACTGGCGCACACAAACAAAGGAAGAGCAGACTGGGGCCTTGCCAGGGCAAACAACAGCAGCCGATCTTGACTGCAAACAGGCAAACAACAACAGAGCTACAAGACGCAGGGGTAGGAACAGATAGCATCATGAGGGTCTCATCTATCATCAGGAACATGACTACGACCAGGCAGAGCAGAGTAGCAATCAGGCACTGTTAGCCTGATCAGCCGCCTGCTCCAGCGCAGCTGCCCCACCATGTTCCAGCAAAGCATCCTCAACTGCGGTCGCAAAGTCGCAATCAAGCCTGAAGAGCGCCCTCAAAGCCGCAATCGCAATATCGGGGAGCCTTCCGTCAAACATATGGATGAACTTTGCAATGGCAGCTTCAGTTACGGAGTCACCTTCATTGACAATGCCGAGCCTCTGACACAACAGCTTCTCTGCGAGCTGAGCAATAGGCAAGCTCGTCTTCTTGGCCTTCAGTCTTGGGCTTGAGCGAACCGGAAACCCAGCAAACGCTGAGGCGCCCGCCAGCGTCTTCCTTCTCGCCGTAGGTGGGCGTGGAGGCGGTGAAGCCGGTGCGGGCAGAATTGGGACCTGAGCAGGGATAAAAAGTGGCGTCAACATCATGGCGGAGGCCACCGCGGGAGAAGCCGAGGCCGGACCAGAGACAAACGGGGTCACCTCTAGCTGAGCATCATTCACCGGGGTGCAGGGACTGGCCGCAGGGGGTGGCGAAGCTGGGCGGTGGACTGGCGTGACAGGCGGGGTGGCGAAGCTGGGTGGCACCCCACCATCGGATGCCAGGAGTGTGTCCATTCTTGCCATGTTCATCACAGGGGAAGACTCCAAAACAGGGGAGGCAGCCGAGACCTGAGTCTGAACGAACCTCTCCGGGCGCGGCCCGTGGCGGGGAAGAGGGGGCGGAGGTGGCAACTGTGTCTCGGAGGTGGGAGCTGGAAGTGGCTGAGCGGCAGGCTGTACCCAGGGGAAGTCCTCCAGCGCCATCGCATTGACCGGCGCGCCAAAACTAATTTAGGAGTGAGGAAGTAGTAAATACTATGCAATAATAAGGCTCTTTTTGCAAGTCGCATGCAAATCAATCGTATCATGTAGCCCTCCTTTTCTCAAGCTCTCGCGTGACAAGAATGGGGCCGTCGCTTTACAAGCTACAGCTACGCTAATCAAACGGACCGAGATACGCCGTGACACGATCGACAGCCGCCCGTCGACACGGCCACGGCCACACAGCGCCGTGTCGCTGTTCGCGAGATCGGTCGATCGCAACGCCGACCGGCCGGCCAGCCTCGCTAATTAACAGCCGCATTTTCTGATGCAGCGCGCGGCTATCTTCTGCCTCGCTAGTTTATGCGAGTACTGCTAACGACTCTATTAATCCATGCGTGCCCAATTAATCCCGGGGACATATATAGGTGCACGCCCACTCGAGCTTACAATGCGTGTACGTGTGTCTATAATTCTAGTTTGTACAACTGATGGAAGTACGAGCTACTCCCCCATTTCAAAATATAAGATGTTTTAGCTTTATGAAACAAATATATCTAGATTTATTTTAATATATAGTTTTACTCGGGTTTGCAGTGAATCTACACACTAAAAAAAAGTCTAGATATTTTTTTTACAAACCTAAATTATCTTATATTTTTTTATATTTTAAAACGTAGGGAGTAGAATACTTTCTCTATGGCCCGCTAATAATAAATCTAAGGCTCAAAGTTTACTCAGACATTAAGAAGTCATCTCCTGATTGCTGAATTGTGACCCGGAGGCACTTTGACGGTCATGGTGTCCTTCGTCCTCGCAGTGGGGGATAAAGCGCATCCCTCAACATGGGTAGGTAAGCGTTGGGGCTGAGCAAAAGCTCAAGCTGACAATGACTGTGCCGGTCTCGGCGACGCCTGTGGGCGACGGTTACCCTGTTGGGGGTGATGTTGTGGCTCCACCTCACCTCCCCTCGCCGATGCTCCGGGTAAAAACTTTGATCTGCTGGTCCGGGCTATGGAGGCGCTACTGTGTACATAGATTATAGACCTCTTCTTCCACAAATAAGTGTACATCTAACCTTTGTCCTAAGTCAAACTTAACAAAATTTAACCAACTCTAAATAAAACCGTAGCAACATTTATGGCATTTAATTAGTATCATTATATCCGCTTCGAAATGAAGATTTATAATCTAATTGTTTGATTGTGTGATTGTTGCCAAATTTGTCTATAAAACCGGTTATAAATATTAAAAAGTTTGACTCAATGCAAAACCTAGAAGTACACTTATTTTTGCGGACGAGGGAGTAGACACATGAACATTGATCTTTTGCATTTTCTAGTGTCCAAGAGGGCAGATAGTAGTAGTAGTAGTACTCTACTTTGTTTGGTAACTCACACGACCAAAATAAATCGTCCGATAGAATAAAGTTGTTACGGGACCATCATTTATCTTCTTTTATGGACCTATCTTGTGAACCAAATCTACTTGGAGAGGGAAATTCTTTTTGAAGTAACCTAACATTCCACGGCATTCCCGGCGTGCATAGCATGCAATTGAACTAAAAATTTATTCCGACTCATAGATAGCCGCCTGAGTAGGTTCCTTAGCCTACAAATTCTCGTGCATTTATAAAGCTGCATACTAGTACTACCTTCTGCTGCTGTTAAGCAGAAGAAGTTTCAGGCACCAGATCCTGGAAACTGATTGTGAGATATAGCTAGGACAGGTTGACAAACTAAGCGTACGTGTAGTCAGGTACTCCACCTCCGTATACAATTCCCTCTTTGTTTCTCACATCAGTTATTTATTTTCCTTGCGCTTCTGTAAAAGAGAAAAACGATTTGCAGGGACAACCCCATCATCAATGCTGTACTACAAGTAGTACTCACTAGCTCTAATTTCCGGTTGCAAGCTAAGCAAGATAAGTTCTTGTCCCCAATAATAAGCAGCCCACCCAACTCTGCCCTGCCAACTGCCCAAACAGGACATGGAAACAAAAGCTTTTACTCAATGATGAGCTTCATCATGCCATTTGCATCCTCCGGCCGGCTGACACATTCGATCGGCACTCGCAGCTTTGAGTGCACATGAGTATATACAGAAGTTTTACTTCTTCAGGTAGACGAGCAGGAGCTCTCCCTAGTTGTTAGGATGGATGAAAGGCATTTACTGAAGTCTTCCTTGTAGTTCCATACTTATGTTATGCTCCTCGTGGAAGTAGAGATTCTCAGACAAGTGAAGAACGCAGTTTCGATTAGACTTAGCTTGTTTAAACGAAAACATAAGCATAATTAGTTGTCGATTATATTTTGCTTTATGCTAGAAGGTGTTTTTCCCCGCAAAAACAAGAGACTGATTATTGTTGATACAGTTGACAGTTCTTTGCAATTTCAGATGGCGCACATAATGGTGTCACTTCCACTTAATTCCACATATATATGGTCTTGTATAGCATACATACAAATTTAAAAAATATCTTATACCCCTACGAATACAATTACTTTCTCCGAGAACCTCTGCAAAAGTGTAGAAAACTGCACAAAACCTAAAACCATTTTGCAACCCCTGTTGGACCGTACTAACACCTTTTGGCGCATCACATGAACACACTAACTTCCCCCTCTCTCCTTTTTGCCAAGCAGTAACATGTACACAATAAATAGAAGAAGATGTGCGACGCGACGAGACCGACCACGCGATGCATGCATCATGTGCACGGGCAGCTAGCTTGCCAACCAGCAGCGCAATGAATGGAACCCACGGAGATGGATAGATCTTGCATGATCAGATCAGATCAGATCAGTTGAACTTGCCGCAGAGCTTCCTGACCTCGCCGTTGCTGCCGGTGACGACGCCGATGCTGCCCATCTTGACCATGGACTCGGCGAAGTCCTGGCGGAAGTAGGGCCCGAAGATGGTGCTGAGGAGGCCCGAGTAGGAGTCGACGACGTCGACGGTGGAGGTGTCGTTGTAGAGGGCCGCGTCGGAGGCGATGACGGCGTATCCGTTGCGGATGTTGCGGAGGATGGAGGTGTCGAAGAGGCGCTCGCTGCCGCGGTCCAGCGGCACCCGCGTGTTGAAGTCCCCCGGCGCGCACCGGGACTTGAGCTCCGACAGGAAGCCCGCCGGGATGGACGGGTCCGACCCGATCCCGCCGCCCGGGAGCGGGTACTTGTAGAGCCGGTCCTGCATGAAGAAGCACGCCGTCGTGCCCACCGTGTGCGCCGCTGCGATTCACAAGTGCATGTGTTAGATAGATCAGGGCTCTCGGCTAGGCGGGGCCACCCTGGTGGTAGAGGTTTGGTTGGCGGCTTACAGCTGAGGAGGACGAGGTCCTTGTCGTCGAGGCCGCTGGCGGCGAACTTGGAGCGGAGGACCTGCGCGGAGTCGTGCACGTCCGGCAGCACGTCGCCGTCGCGCATGTTGGATACCTTGCCGTCGCGCCGGCCCGTCGGCACGTCGAACGACGGCCCGCCCGTCTGCAACACGAAATCGATCAGTTTCCGAGGACCCTCTGCTCTAAGCGTGCATGCATGTATAAGTATCCTTACGAAGGCGACGGCGTCTCGCGCGGCGAGGACGACGATGTCGGCGCAGGAGACGACGCCGGGGCACTGCGACTCGAGCTGCGCCTTGGCGCTGTCGATGACGTCCAGCCCGCGCAGGCCCTGGTGCTTGGCGTTGTCCACCTCCGCGTTGTTGTTCCCGCCCTTGATCAGCACCGACGCGTCGCAGCCCTGAAATTAGAGAGAGAGAGAACCATCCAAGCTCAACGCATGAAGGGGCCGGTACAATTCAAGGAGAGAACTGCAGAGAGGCGCGCGCGCGTACCCTGACGAAGCAGTCGTGGAACTGGAGGCGGAGGAGCGCGGGGAGGATGGCGGAGTCGGAGTCGGAGAATCCCCGGACGACGGAGGCGACGGTGGACTCGGCGCTGGGGCAGGACTTGGAGTAGAACCCCACCTGCAGCTGCCCACTGGCTCCCAGCGCCAGCAGCAGCAGCAGCAGGGTCGTCACGGCCACGCACCAGCTGGTACTAACACTGCCCATCTCGGAAAAAGAATCTAGAGACAGAGAGTGAGGCCTGTGAGAGCTAGTAGTAGCTAGGAGCAAGGTCCTGTGAGCTGCCTTGATGGGGTTTTATAAGCTCTCGTGTGTGCGTCCGGTGGAGAGATGAGCTAGCTAGCTAGCTGCAGGCAAAACCTTCCAAATGCTCCAACACATGGCTGATCTGACCGCACCGCAAAGAGTTGGTGTCAGGCATTTAGTGGTACGAAACCGCATAATGCGGCTGCGTGTAGAAGAAGCAGATATACATCTGTCGTCAGCTGCTTGGGGAAAGCTGCAGTGAAAGATGAACCTTATTATCTTACCAAGATGAAATTTTGTCATATATAGTTTCGTTCGTGTAATTCTTCCAACTGAAAAGTGTTGCATAGATTCGTTAACCGTACTTTCGCTATAACCTGGAAAGAAATGCCGACTGCGGTCAGTGAAGCTGAATCTACCAGTAGCAGCTAGTCCCGTCCAGGATAATCTGCCAATTCAATCTTTCCGAGTACGCCGCCATGAATGCTTTACACAGTTCCGTGGATAGCCGGAGAAAAATTTCTCCTGGACCATCGGTGGTTAGGCCGGCCCCGGCCGGCCACCCGTCCGTCCATGTGCGCAGGTCACCGGCCGGAATTTATGCGCGCGACTCCAGCGAGCCCCGCGAGTTATGGCCCCCAGTTGTCACGGCAAAAGGGGCGCGCGGCAACTTGCTTGCCAGCCAGCTGCGAGACGGCCGGAATTGCGTCCGCGGCATGGCATGGCATGGCATGGGAGCACGCACGAGATGCCGGAATTGCCTCAACCGCGAAAGTGCACGATCTCTCCCCCTGGTTCGGGGTTTCTGGACTTTATGACACTATTACTCCCGCAGAAGCTCCAAGCGATTTCGCGGCTGGGGAAAGCTTGCACGGAATTGTAAATCAATCATGTCTTTCTGGCATGGAGAGGGTGGTGAGAACTGGGTTTTTTCCTCCCGGTAGGGCCTCTTTGATTCAAGGGCCATCTTAGGTGCAGATCAGTTATGAAACACTCTACTCCTTAGTTTTTCAATTCCTAGAGGATTCCATAATGATTTTCTGCTTGAAGAAATCTTACGAAACATAATGATTTTCATTGGACTCTTGGAAGAATGTAAACCTTATGGTTTTATCCTACGCAGGCCATTAGGTTTGTCGGATTGCATCTTATAGGATTTTTTCTCGAAGTTTTTGTTGCTATACATTTCACAATTTTTTTTATTTTGCATCTACTCAACCTTTTGGAAAAAAAATAGGAACGTACTAGGCGTCCTGCTTCTCATGCTGCCACGTGTCCAAGAAAAGACCCCAAATCCCGTATTTACTGCAAAACATCCCGCTTTTGCTACATATGTCTCCGCTTTTGCTTTCAAAGAAAAAAAAATCGTTTTAGAAATAGAACGTCTCGCCGGAGACTTCGCCGGAGACCATGCAGCAAAAAAATTGTGCTAATGTAGCAAAACCGACTTCGCTAGAGACATCGTCGGAAAAACTCGATGGTGATTCTCGTCGGAGACCTTGTAGCAAATACTTGACACTGTTGTAGCAAAACCACAAGACGGTTGTAGCAACAAAGTTCTTCTAATATAGCAAAAAACCTACTTCGCCGGAGAATTTAGCCGAAAGACCTCGCCGGAGAACTTGTAGCAATTTTTTTATAGAATTGTAGCAAAACAAAAAAACAGAGATAGCAAAAAAATGTATCAATGTAGCAAAATCGAAGGCCAAGTTTTGTAGGCGGCCTTGAGGACTTGCAGGAGTGGCGGCCATGGTGTTTAAGCTTGCAGCAGATGTGTCCGTCTCATGTAGCAGTGTCGGCCTCCCTCTGTAGCGAAGGAAGGCACCCGTTTGTAGTAGCAGCAGCGACAACGAGGGCTTGCAGCAGCGGGGCGAACATGTCGTGGTGGTGCGGGCCGGTTTAGGAAGAAGTCGCGGAGCTTGGCTAGGCGAGGAGGCTGGTGCGCAAGGACGTGGAGGCTCGACGATGTGGCGGAGCTTGGCTGGGCAAGGAGGCGGCGGGGCAGCCGCGCAGCGGTGGCCTGGTGGAGGAGGCTTGCGGCGGAGGAGGAGGCGTGCGGCCACAGAGAAGGCTCGCGGTGGAGGAGGGGAAGCCGTGCGGCGGAGGAGGAGGCGTGCAGTGGCAGAGAAGGCTCGCAGCGGAGGAGGGGCATCCGCGCAGCGACAGAGGAGGAGCCGTGCGGCGACAGAGAAGGCTCGTGGCGAAGGAGGCGTGCGTGCGGCGTTGTCGTTGGAAAAGAGCAACCGCTCGGCGTGGACTACGTGCGCGGTGGATCCGGACGATGATCGTCCAGATGATCCCATCATTTTCCAAAAAAATATTAACTATAGACTTAAGTCTGGTGAGAATGAAGCATTCTCAGACTATGTAGCGTACGTGTGTATGGCTTGCGGACCCAAAAAAAATCAAATATGGGCCAGCTCAAAGAAAATGAGAAGAAAATGAGGAATATGTCAAGGACTATCGGAAAAAACTAACGAACATAGTTAGAGCATATCTAATAGACGCAAAAAAATTTCGTCGGTCCAAAAAAACAACATTATTAAGCGCGGCGGGGCAAAATTATGCACCAGCGTACATCCAAAAATAGGTTGCATATAAAATAATTTATGGCACACACACAAAAAAGTCTAATCCTGCGTTGCAAATTTGGTGTGCCGACCAGCGCTGCCCAACCGTCAAACTGAAACTTCCGCACGTGACCTCCTACATCCCGCCTCGAGCGCCGCCGACGAAATATCAGGCATGGCATGGACGGCTATTCCGCCACTCCCCCAACCCCCCTTCTCCTCCACCCCCACGTCCCCCGAAGGAGAAGTTTCATCGCAGCTCGCAACACCCCGACCCCGCCACCGCACCCAACCCTAACGCCAACATCGTTTGCGATTAGATGTTTGCGCCACCACGGTCGGTGAATGCGCATGCCGTCGTCCGCCGCCCGCCTTGAAGCCAAGGAATGTCGTGTCCAAGCGGCCGACATCTGTGGTGATGCCTGGCCAGAAGAAGGGCAAGATCGGCGTGGGTCCGCACAATAAACCTTCGACGGGGCATGCGACCTGCCAATTCTAGCCACCGCAACCTCCATGCAGCCACCCCAGCCGCTCGCGACTGCGGAGGAGGTAGCGTCGTCTGTGCGCCCAACGTGTTCTACCCAATGACGCGAAGGAAAATAATTGCTTTTTTGTTGTTTTGAATTATGTAGATGAATATAAATGATGAAATCTAATGTAGTTTGATGTGTGTTAACTTCCATGCATTGTAGTATGGATGAAGAAACGTTTATGTCAACTATGAATGTTGGGTCATCACATTCACATGAGTATTGGTCTCAAGAATATGAAACTAAAGAACAAGGTGATGAAGTTGACATGGAGAATTAGGGTGAGGGTGAAGGTTTTGTTGATGCACCGAAAGAGGCAGACGGGCAACTACACCATGGAGTAAGACATTTTACTATGCAACACATGGTGTAATGTGGGCATGGATTCAGCCGTGAGCATGGAGAAAACAAGAGACATCTATTGGGTTAGGATGAAGGAGTACTTCGGTACATACAACCAAAGTGGAATTGGGTGGACGGATATATCTCTTCGGTCCCGTTGGTCTGCAATTTCATCGAGTTGCCAAAGGTCGGCAACGACATTGGCAAATGTTGAACGAATGAACCCAAGTGGCACAAATAACAGAGATAGGGTACTTTGTATTCTTTTGTGATATTTGTTTATCTTTTGTGTGGCTACTTTGTTCAATTTATTATTGTCCACGACTAATTTTCTCTCTCTTTTGGTTCATGTAGCTAAACATTTCCCAAACTTTATTAAAGGGATATCCAAAGAGGACCAAGAAGGCAAGATGGTTCAAGGAAGACCACTTATATTGGCACATTACTATAAACAGCTAGAGAATCGAGAGAAAATAACATGATTTCTTGGAAGTGCCAAAGAGAGCCAAGAAGCAAACTATGGAGGTAACAATCATTGATGACGATGAAGCATCAAACAAGGATGGAAAGAGAAACCCCAATCCAAACTCGGTTGCAAAAAAAACAAGAAGACCCACCGGAAGGAAAAAAAAGCCAAAGAAAAGGGGAAGAAGACCAGAGATGATGACATAAAGAAGTCATTGAACGCTATTGTAAGTGCCAGAAAGGAAGCTTTGGAGGAGAGGAAGTTTTCGAGGAACAAAGAAATGTAGGAGAGGTTGGCGGGCGAGGAGAGAGGGGATGCATCCGAGAAGAGGGCCGCCGTAGAGGAGAATAAAATTGCTATCAGAGAAACTATCTGTCTCATGGAGCGTGAGAAAAATCTCTTCTTCATGTACACAACCAACCTTGATGAAAGGCAAAAGGAATAGATCAACCTTTTTCGTGATCAAGTCTTGGCTCAAAAAAGAATCATGGGAGGTCCTAACATGGGAGGATACATGGGTGGCATAGGATCACCTAAGGGAGGCATGGGTGGAATGAGTGCATCTATAGGAGGCATCGTCAGTGGAATGAGTGCACCAATAGGAGGCATTGGAGGCATGGGATCACCTACGGGTTTGTGAGACCCTGGCACATGGCTCAATAGGATTGTTAGGAAACCCATACCAACAAGTTGCAACTTCTTTTCCGGAAGCTCATTCGAAAAGAACTCTAAGGTTAAGCGTGATTGGCCTAGAGCAATTCTAGGATGGGTGACCGACCGGGAAGTGGGTACCGGGTGTGCATGAGTGAGGACAAAGTGCACAGAAAGACTAGTGTTGGTATGTGGGGTTAGTCTAGAGATCCTATTGAGCTGCCAGAAGTGACAACCGTCGGTCCGGAGTGGCCGGGGATGGGTTGAGGCATGGGTGACATGGGTGCACCTATTTGGGAGGCATCGGTGACATGGGTGCACATATGGGAGGCATTGGTGGCATGGGTGTACCCATGGAAGCTATAATGGGTGACATTAGCGGCATAGGAGCACCTCTGGATGGCAATTGAGGCATGGGATCTACAATGGTTGGCATGTGAGCTACAACGGGTGGATTCATGGATACCATGGTATCTCCCATGCCTCCCATGAGTGGTTGTTTTGGAGCCTTCATGGGTGATGGCACGTCCTCCTATTGACAACACCGTCAGGCGTCTAGCCATGCGGGAGGTAGGAGAGAAGGTCTCACATTTGTTTATGACACATATATTCCATCCAGCGATGTCAGAAATTAAAGGTCGGTTAGTGTGCCACAACAGTCAAGCTGCGTGACAACGCCATGCAGACGGCGCGGCAAAGCGCGTGTGTCCGTCTAGTATACTTTTTTCTCCCATGGTGTACTCACTAGCGAATTTTGGCGCAAACACAATCTCGTAGGATTCAAGTTGCCATAACATCGTCATCATACCTTTTAATTTTTATATGTGTATTCACAATCTTCCAAATCAAATGAGCCTTTGAAGTTGTATGATTGGAACCGCGAGTCCCTATTAACAATTGTTAGATTTTTAATTATTATTATGTGTTTGTTTTATGAATATTGTTGGATTTTATGGTCCAAGGCTCATCTAATCTATCAAACACCGACAATCTCTATTATGGCAAGTTTGTCCGGTTATGGTGATGAAGGAGCGATGACGGAAACATGCTTTTATGTACTTACCGTGGTCCAAGGATCTATTTGTATTTTTATTACTTTAGGGATCTTTGTTCTACTATTAGTGGTTATTAATAGATGGGGGAACATTTCGCGAAATAATAACCTGACAATCTCAAATGGCCGTTCATGCTCGTCGAGACTAAGTTTAGTCTCCTCCTCGAAACAGGCTTGTGCCCAGCTATATTAATGTAGCAACCACAACTGAGACCGCTGCTGTGCCAGATAGAACAATGCCCAAAAGAACCGCAACCGTTGTGCCCTTCGGAGACCACCCCGCTCCTAGTCATTCCGAAGCATCACGTATCAAGCAGCACCTCCAAGAAGGAAAACGACGACAACGATGTTGCTGCCCGGATGGGTCCTAGGTTTTCCCTCGATACGCTATGGGATGTGGGGAAGAGATACACCTGGGGCCCTTCGGGAAAGATGTCGAGACCCGCTGACATGGGTATGACTTATCGGGTCTCTATGATTGGTTACCATAGACGCATAAAATCTTATGGCCCACAAAGTTCCAACGGAATCCAAGAAGCACCTGATGAATAAAGACTTGTCTTACTGATTACGAAGTCATGAACTGATATAGAGTTCACATTGTACTCATAAACTTGTAGTCCCTCCGGATACGGCTCCAGGACCCAATATCTCATATAAAGGTTGGGAGGACCTGATGGAAGAGACTCCTTAGCTTTTCTGCAATCCACCGTGAGCTAGATCGCAACTAGCGAATCACTGACTTTGGAACTGAGCTTTATTTATAATCAGACTACATCGACTTTCTTGTTTGTCTGATCAGCAGACAAAATCTCCAACGCTCTCTTTTCCACGAAACCTTAAGCCCATAATAATGGGCATTGCCGAGGTTACCTCTCGTCACCCGCAGGCATCACCATGTCGGTGTCTAGACGACAAGGATTTCTCCCGGCCACTAAAAAACACTCCTGGATGCTTCGAATTGTTCCACCAAGCTCGCCGCCCACCAACACACGTCACCATGATCTTGTAGTCACCACCGTCGTCTCACCATGAGCCATAAAGCGAGGCCGGTATGACCGAAAAGGAGAAACTTCAGCAAGGGTCCGCGGCATAGTAGCACGCGGGAAGGAACTACCTCCACCACCGGAGGGCGATTGTCGACCAGATGTAGTACCAGGTGAAAACCAGGCCCTCTCTGGCTGGCTAAGCCCAAATGGACTCGTGAAGCCCCGCCGCCACACTGCAACAAAGGTGTCACCGTCGCCGCCAACCCTAGTGCTAGTCCCTACTCCTCATCCACCAGTGGATCCGTTGTTACCACAAATCCCCGCCGCCAAGTAGCAGCTCCCTCGCCATCGTGCTCATCCGGGATTTCTGAACCATCGCCGGTCTAAGGATCACCACCTGGGCCCGCAAAAGGCGAGGATGGACGATCGTGGCGAACACAGAACCTGTATGCCGCCCACGTGCCACCCCGAGGAGGATTTGTCGGGCGAACACCCGACCTAGGCCCGCCCGGCCAAGATCTAGTGTCTTGGACGCGTCTCAGCCAGGGGGCGCCTGCCACCCTACGCCTCGCTGGTGACCGAGGGCCCTAGACGGAGCCCGCAAGGCCCATATGGGGCCCAACATGGCCTAGAACGGGCCCTGCAAGAGCGTCTCGCCAGGAGGACCCGCAACCTCGCCCGCCGCCCTACTTGCCGAGCTGCCCGCCGTCCTACCGCCCTTGGAGATGCCAGGCTTGTCGTCGCTCTATCTCTCAACACCCCTGCCTTACCCGCCATGGCGTGCTGCCGCCAGCAAGGAAATGATACGTCCATAACGTATCTATATTTTTTGATGGTTTTATGCTATTATTATGCTTTTGACACTTCTTTTTATATAAAGTTCATGAGTTATTTGGACTAACCTACTAATAGTTGCAAAAGTGCACAATATTCTTGTTTTACACTTTGATGTGTAGGAATTATCAAGAATACAAGTGGAACCCTTGTTGGAGTCAAATTAGGATTTTCCAGAAATCTGTCTCAGAACTCTTTTTGAAGATGGTCACGTTTCAGGTTGAATACAGCGTCAAACGGAAAACTCTTCAACTACAAAGTTGTAGGAAATTTCACGACAATCGTTCTGGACATAAAATTTAGCTGATTTCGAGTCCGGACAGGCCTGCTAGGCCCCATTTACTGCAGCCCAAGATGGGGTGACGGGAATCCGAGAAGCTATATAAAGGGAGAAAATCTAATTCGTGGGAGACACCTCCACCCACGAATTTGCAGCCACCAAAGCCACATTTTTTCCTCCCCATGGATCTCATCTCCATGGGGAAGGGCTCCTAAGAAGCCATGAAGGAAGGGGGCTAAGGGGCAGTGCTCTCCCATGATACCGGCAGCGGGGAAGGAGTCCCCCATACCGCCGCCGCCCTTTTCACCAGCTTCACCGCCATCTCCATCACCCAATTCTCCTAGTATGCAGTGGTTCATCCTCCCACACACCTCTGTACCGTCCTATGTAAAAATGGTGTTTGATGCTATAAGTTATAATCCTATGATCTATGTCATGTTTGTGTAGTTTCTTTATTCTTAGATTGAATGGTTGAACGACTTTGGCTCATTAGAGTTGTATGTTGATATGGTACATTCCTTTGGTGTCCATTATATTTGTGCACGCATGGATTAAACATTATTGGGTTTGTAGTATGTGTAAGAGGAAGGAGAAGTTCTGCCGGAGTGATAGAAATCTAAGGATGCGAGCCGGAACGTTGCACGTATTAAGAGGACCATTAACTTAGGGCTATGGTTGGGGAAACCTTAATTCCTTGTTAGTAGTTACAGATGTTTCCTAACAATCCAATCATATGGTACATGTAATTCCAAGTATCAAAGCGCATGTATATTTAGCCTCTCCCATATAGAAAACTACTTCGAAGACAATGAACCCAATTTATTCGCTAATTAAACTTGGACAAAGCCACCACAATTACCATCACTATTCCACACTCATGGTTATGTTAGTTTAGTACTTTTTATTGCTGCAGCAACTAGATTTACTTTCTTGTTGTTTATTATCTTGCAAAGTTTTCTTTAGTACTGTTGCTCTAGTTTTATTTCCTAGATAATGCAAACGTTTAGTATGCGTAGAGTTGTATCAGTGGTTGATAGAACTTCAGAGAATATTTATCCTACCTTTAGCTCCTCGTTGGTTTCGACACTCTTACTTATCGAAAAGGCTACACACGAGCCCCTATACTTGTGGGATATCAAGACCTTTTCTGGCGCCGTTGCCGGGGAGCAATAGCATGTGGGTGAATATTCTTGTGTGCACTTGTTTGCTTTATCTCTAAGTAGTTTTTACTTTCAGTTTTAAGTTGGTATCTATCTTAGTATGGATAGGGATTGCGAATTACAAAAAAAATTAGTTGTACTTGTTACCTAAAAACGTTTTCAGAAAGGAAAGTGATTGGAAATATGAGTAATGGTTAAGTGGGGGTTGACCTTGAACACTTGCGTTCATGCCTATGAAACCAAAACAAATCTTCCCATGAAAGCTTTTCAACTGAAGGAAGGCACCATTAAATATTAATTCCCATTCAAGAAAGGTATAAAATACCTTTTGCCTCTCCTATTAAAACAAAAGTTGCTCTTAATGCTTCTTTATTTGAAAATACTTGAATCTTGCTTCTTGTGCCTAACTTAAAGCGTTAAAAAAGTACTTCTTGGGAGATAACCCAATAGTTTTATTGAGTCTTATAAGTTATTACTTCTGTAATAACCTTTCCTTATCCTTTTATTTGATTTTTTGTGCCAAGAATAACCTCTAATGAGAGGGAATAAGATTTGGGGAGTTGCTCTCCCGAAACAGATTTTTGTACTCCACTATAAAATTTCTTAAAAAATCTCTATAAGTCTGATTTATTTGTAATTTTTTAAATAAATCCCCTAGATTGTTATCTAAATTTCATTAGTTCAACACTTTTTGATTTGAGCAACAGAAGGTCTTCGAAAAAATAGGTTTCTACCTGCTAGTCTGTTTTGCTAGATTTCTTCTATTATTTGCATTTGCTTCTTATTGATTTATTTTTGGGTTCTTTTTGGGAAATTGAGCTTTTTGAGGGAATTGATACAGTAGCTTGTGTCTTTAGTGAAAGTTTTTCTATTTTAAAACTAAACCCAAAGGTCCTTTTGAATGCACTAATGTTGCTAATGAAGATTGTGTGAAGTTTTGTATGAAGGAAAAAAATTTAGGTGTAAGGAAAGAATGATGTAATAAGATGAAGAATGGACAAAAGCTCAAGCTTGGGTATGCCACCCCATGTCACCCCAAGAAATATTTAAGAGTTACAAGCGTCAAAGCTTGGGGATGTCCAAGACATTCCCTTCTTCATCAATAAAAATCTCAGGTCTTTCTAGACACTTCGTTTTTATTATTTTATGCACTGTTGTGTTGTTCTTGGAGCGTCTTAGTTTTCGTTTTTGGTTTTTGTTTGCTTAGTTTGCTTGAATAAAGTGGTTGGACCCCCGTTTTTGCTATGTTGTTTCAAATAAGGTGATTTAGTTGGAAAAGAGTAGAAAGCTTCATGCTTATAAGTGGTACAAAAGGAGTTTGTTTTGACTGTGGCCTAGACCTTATCATGTCATGTTTGATATTGTTTTGACCCTATGCTTAGTGGTTATTGCTGTAGCATGACTTGTTCTAAATAATTGGGATTGCTTAATGTGTCTTGAATGAATCATCTGTTGTTTTAGCATATAAAAATCATAGTATCGTGGTATTCTCCTTTGTTGCTTTGTTTGGACTGACTTGGCACATGATCACACCATGTTATGACTATGAACAAGTCACCTTAGCCTCTATGGTCATTTAGTTTTTGACTTGTGGTACCACTTTATGCTTTGATTACTAATGTTTTGTCGCTCTGCATGATTATGGCCATTATTGCTCTCTTAGTTGGTCGCTTCCAGTCTTTTGCTAGCCTCCACTTGAATTGAGTAAGCTCTACTCATGCATCCAACTCCCAATAAACCAAGTTATTCCAAAGTGTCCACTATAAATTCCTATGCATGCATAGTATATTCTTGTTTTATCTACCTTCCAATTAAAAAGTCACTTTGTTATGTGAAAAAATAGTGATTAAAGCTCTCAAAAACTTGATGGCACACTTTATTTTCTTGCCCCTAATAAACTTGAACCATTGTGTTATCTATGTTGTATATGTTTGCACTTATATGTTGGAATTAGCAGAACCATGCTGTCATGGGGAACGCTTTCAACATTGTACCTGTAACATTGTACCCAGTTGATATGATGCTCTTTTGTTTATGGATGTCGTCGGTGTGAAATAAAAGGGGAGCTTGTAAGTCCATAGAGTTATGTATGTGTGTTAGAGAAACGCCTGGGCCGCTAGCCTAAGCCATGATTAATTATGGTGGAAACTTGCAGCATTACCATACTGAGCAATCTATGAAGCTTTCTTCATATAAAAAAAGAGATATATTGAAAAGAGGAAAGAGAGAAAAAACATCATTTTTCCATGGTAAATAAGAAGATTACTGAGATGCTCATTGTCTGCTCGTCTTGTCATTTTGATATGGAATAGCTCCTGTATCATGTGCAAGGGCTATCCCGTTGGCGGTTCTCTATGATACGCATGTACTTAGTATGACAAGAACTTACCGGTGACTAAAGTTGAGTTGCATGAGGAGCGGCCCTCGTACTCAAGGGACATGCGATTTCCAACTTAGCCTTTGTCAAGCATATACTCCATCTTTGTTCACTTTAACCTTATTCACTTCAGGATACTTATGATAGGGGCAATGAGAGCTGAAAGCTAACAAGTACCATAATTTTTAGAAGCTCTTTATGAAACTTGAAATCCCTGCTTTCCTTTGAAGGGCCTTTCTTTCACTATTATATTTAGTCTACACCTTCTATCCTTAGGCACCAATTAAGAGAGCATAGTTGTCATTCTTAGTTCTATGTGCATTGTCCCAAAACTTGTTGATTGATTCATAGGGTTGATATTGCTTGTTCTAGAACTATTTGTATCTAGTCACCCTTATGAACTTTGAAGGTGTCCTATGCATTTATGATTTGCTATACCATGAGGGACAAGCTAAATACCACTTTTATTATGTTTTCTTTATGTGAAATAAACAAACGTTTTTCAATACATTGTTATTCATGATCTTTGTTTGTAACCTTTTCATGTTGCAACTTGGTTGCTATGTCTTATTGTTAGAACTACATCTTTCATGCTCATGTTTAGAGTACTTTGAACCAGCTTTTTATGCTTTGCAAATGGTTTGATAAAGATTATGGTGGTGCATGTCACCTAAAAAATTATATTGTTTTTAACGTTTATCTACTCGAGGACAAGAAGGAACTAAGCTTGGTGATGTTGATGAAGGGTTTCGCGGCATAGTAAATCAAAATTTTCTACGGATGCGAACAGAGGAAAGCCAAGATCTAATCTAGGAGATGCAAACAACGAGAGGGATTAGATGAGATCTTCATACCCTTGAAGATTCGCACAGCGGAACGTTCGTCGGAACGTGGGTGATGTAGTCGTACTCGCTTCTCCTCCTCGCGATCTGATCCGATCTAACACCGCAAGTGGCGATGCCTCCGAGAGATGCACACGTGCGGCACCTCGACGTCTCCTCCTTCCTCGGTCCAGCAAGTATGGTGGAGAGACGGATTGGATCTACAACACGACGGCGCGGTGCAAGTGGTGGAGAGTTTCTGCAGTAGGGCTTCGCCTACACGCAGTCGGGAGGGAGAGAGAGAGGTGGGCAGCAGGGCGGTTAGGGTTGAGGAGGAGGTGTAGGGGGGTGGTGCGCCCCATCCCTCTATATATAGAGGGGTGGGCGCCTGCCCTAACCCCTCCCCCAAGCCCTAGGCCGATGGCCAAGGAGGGAGGAGTGGGGGGCAAGTAATCCCCTCCCTTCTAGAAGCTCCAAACTAGGGTTTCCCCTTGTTTGGCCAGCTGGGCCCTATGGGGCCTTGTGCCCCTGGCCCAATGCGGCCAGGGCACTCCCTCATAGGCCCATGCCCCATCCCTACAGGTGGGACCACGTTGGTCCCCCTCCGGAAGGTTCTAGAAGCTTCCGGTACAATACTGATTAACCCGGAACAATTCCGAACTCCAAAAACTGCACTGCCTTATATGAATCTTATTCTCCGGACCATTCCGGAACCTCTCGTGATGTCCCCGATCCCATCCGAGACTCCGAACAAAAACTCATAAACCAATTATCCAATCTATCCTAGCGTCGAGACACGTTAAGTGTGTGACCCTTCGGGTTCGAGAACATGCAGACATGATCTTATATCAATAATCAACAGCGGGGTCTGGAAACCCATATTTACTCCCACACATTCATCGATGATCATATCGGATGAACCACGATGCCAGGATTCAATCAATCCCATATTTATATTCCCTTCGTCTCACGATATTTTACTTGCCCGAGATTTGATCGTCGGTACCGTCATACCTAGTTCAATCTCGTTCACAGCAAGTACTTTACTCGTTCCGTAATCCGATATCACTTTGTGATTAACTCCTTAACCACATGCTTGTAAGCGGTGTTGATATCGATTACCGAGTGGGCCCGAAGTATATCTCTCCGACTTGGGAGGGATAAATCCCATCTCGATACATACAACCCAACAGGTACTTTCCGATCACCTGAGAGACACCTTTATGATCACCCTCTCATAGGATGATGTTTGATGACGTCAAAGCTCTCTTCCGATACCAGGGAGTTGTATTATATCATGGTCTAAGGAATACAATATTTGACATAAGAAAAGCTTCGCAAAGATGAACACGATGACATGATCTAATTGCTTCGCTTAATTTGGGTATGTCCATCATATCATTCTCCCAATGATATGATCTCATTATTAATTGACAACTCATGTCTATGGTTAGGAAACCTTAACCATCATTAATCAATGAGCTAGTCCATAGAGGCATACTAGGGACACGGTGTTGTTCACAAACCACACAAGTATTAAAGTTTCCGCTTAATACAATTCTAGCATGGAATATAAACTTTATCATGAACAAGAATTATAATAATAACATCTTTATTATTGCCTCTAGGGCATAATTCCAACAGTCTCCCACTTGCACTAGAGTCAATAGTCTAGTTTACATTTGGCAACAATCTCACACCCATGGCACTAAGGTGCTGATCATGTTTTGCACGTGGAAGAGGTTTAGTCAATGGATCTACGACATTCAGATCTGTATGTACTTTGCTAATCTTCAGATCTCCATCTGCTATATAATCTCGGATTATATGAAACTTGCGGTTGATATGCTTGGTCTTTGGATGATATCTTGGTTCCTTAGCGAGTGCTATGGCGCCAGTGTTGTCACACAATATCTCCAGTGGGTCCAATGCACTTGGAACCACGCCAAGCTCAGTGATGAAGTTCCTGATCCAAACTCCTTCACTTGACGCTTCTGCAGCAGCCATGTATTCCGCTTCTACTGTAGATTCCGCGATCACGCTTTGCTTGCAGCTTCTCTAGCTCACAACTCCTCCATTCAAAATATAAACGTATCCTGTCTGAGATTTAGAATCATCCTTGTCGGTATCAAAACTAGCATCGACGTAACCCTTTACGACGAGCTATTCATCACCTCCATAGACTAAGAACATTTATTTAGTCCTATTTAGGTACTTTAGGATGTTCTTCACGGCTGTCCAGTGTTCCACTCCTGGATCACTTTGGTACCTGCTCGTCAAACTAAGAGCATTGGACACATCCGGTCTAGTACACAGCATGGCATACATGATAGAACCTATGGCCGAGGCATAAGGCACTTTTCTCATAGCTTCTCTATCATTTACCATAGCTGGACACTGAGCCTTGCTCAATATCTTACCTGACAACATAGGCACTGAACCTTTCTTTGCCTTATCCATTCTGAACCTTTTCAGAACTTTGTCTAGGTATGTACTCTGGCTTAAAGCTATCAGGCGTCTTTGTCTATCTCTATAGATTTTGATGCCCAATATATAAGCAGCTTCACCTAGGTATTTCATTGAAAAACACTTGTTCAAATAACTCTTCACATCGTTAAGCATGTTAATGTCATTTCCAATAATCAATATGTCATCCACATATAGTACCAGAAATTTCACCGAGCTCCCACTCACTTTCTTGTAGATACAAGCTTCGTAGCAATTTGGAACAAATCCAAAGCTCTGGATCACTTGATCAAAACGAAGGTTCCAACTACGAGATGCTTGCTTCAGTCCATAAATGGAACGCTCAAGCTTGCATACTTTATCAGCATCCTTAGGATCGACAAAACCTTCGGGTTGCATCATATACGACTCTTCATCAATGTTGCCATTGAGGAACGCAGTCTTGACATCCATCTGCCATATTTCATAATCATGAAACGCAGCAATTGCTAATAAAATCCGAATGGACTTAAACATCGCTACGGGAGAGAAAGTCTCATCATAGTCAACACCTTGAACTTGTCGAAAACCTTTCGCGACAAGCTGTGCTTTATATACGGTAACATTACCATCTACATCCGTTTTCTTCTTGAAAATCCATTTGCCTTCAACGGCCTTTCGGTCGCTAGGAGGGTCCACCAAAGTCCATACTTGGTTTTCGCTCATGGATCCCAATTCGGATTTCATGGCCTCTAAACATTTCTCAGAGTCTGGGCTCATCATCGCTTCCTCATAGTTCGCAGGCTCACTGTCATATACTAACAAGACAGTTAAGACACGGTTGCGGTACCACTCAGGAGGGGCACGCGACCTTGTCGACCTGCGACGTTCAGTAGCAGCATCGTTCGAAGCTTCATGATCCTTATCATTAGCTTCCTCTATTATTGGTGCAGGCGGCACTGAAACAATTTTAGGTGCTGCACTACTCTCAAATTCAAGAGAAGGTTCAACAACCTCGTCTAGCTCTACTTTCCTCCCACTCACTTCTTTCGAGAGAAACTCCTTCTCAAGAAAGGAACCGTTCTTTGCGACAAACACTTTGCCTTCGGTTCTGTGATAGAAGGTATACCCAATAGTTTTCTTAGGGTATCCTATGAAGACACATTTCTCCGCTTTGGGTTCGAGCTTGTCCGACATCAACTTCTTGACGTAAGCTTCGCATCCCTAAACTTTAAGAAACGACAACTTAGGTTTAGCGCCAAACCACAGTTCATACGGTGTTGTCTCAACGGATTTAGATGGTGCCCTATTTAAAGTGAATGCAGCGGTTTCTAATGCATAACCCCAAAATGATAACGGCAAATCAGTAAGAGACATCATCGATCGGACCATATCTAATAGGGTTCGATTCCGACGTTCAGACACACCATTGCGCTGTGGTGTTCCGGGTGGCGTGAGTTGCGAAACGATTCCGCTTGCTTTAAGATGCATGAGAAAATTATAACTCAAACATTCACCTCCACGATCGGATCATAGAAACTTAATTTTTCTATTACGATGGTTTTGCACTTCATTCTGAAATTCCTTGAACTTTTCAAATGTTTCAGATTTATGCTTCATCAAATAGATATACCCATATCTACTTAAGTCATCAGTAAAAGTGAGAAAATAGCGATATCCACCGCGCGTCGAAACACTCATCGGTCCGCATACATCGGTATGTATGATTTCCAACAAGTCCGTTGCTCGCTCCATCATACCGGAGAACGGGGTTTTGATCATCTTGCCCATGAGGCATGGTTCGCATGTGTCAAATGATTCAAAATCAAGAGACTCCAAAAGTCCATCAGAATGGAGTTTCTTCATGCGCTTTACACCAATATGACCTAGACGACAGTGCCACAAATAAGTAGTATTATCACTATCTACTTTGCATCTCTTAGCCTCAATGTTATGGATGTGTGTTTCATCCCTTTCGAGATTTAGAAGAAATAAACCATTCATAGCAGGTGCATGACCATAAAAGATGTTACTCATATAAATAGAACAACCATTATTCTCCGATTTAAATGAATAACCGTCTTGCAATAAACACGATCCAGAAATAATGTTCATGCTCAACGCAGGCACATAATAACATTTATTAAGGTTTAAAACTAATCCCGAAGGTAAAACTAAGGAGAGCGTGCCGACGGCCATCACATAAACTCTTGATCCGTTGCCAACGCGCATCGTCACCTCATCCCTCGCAAGCCGCCGTCTATTCTGTAGCTCCTGTTTCGAGTTACAAATATTAGCAACTGAACCAGTATCAAATACCCAGGCACTACAACGAGGGCTAGTAAGGAAAACATCAATAACATGTATATCAAATATACCTTTGATGGTGCCAGCCTTCTTGCCCGCTAAGTACTTCGGACAATTGCGCTTCCAGTGACCCTTGTCCTTGCAATAGAAGCACTCAGCGTCCGGCTTGGGTCCAGACTTGAGATTCTTCTCAGCAGGGGCAACGCGCTTGCCGCCGCCTTTCTTG
Organism: Avena sativa; assembly: GCA_916181665.1. Taxonomy (NCBI): domain Eukaryota; kingdom Viridiplantae; phylum Streptophyta; class Magnoliopsida; order Poales; family Poaceae; genus Avena; species Avena sativa. Next base: position 255,604,387 of record OV702296.1, read on the forward strand.
AAGGGCTTCTTTGCACCCTTACCTTTCTTGAAGGTGGGCTTGTTGACCATCAACACATGATTATCCTTTTTGATGTCCACCTCCGCAGCCTTCAGCTTTGCGAAGAGCTCGGTGATCGTATCAGTGGAACCAATCTGATTATGAGTCACTACAAAACTTTTGTAGCTGGGAGGGAGTGATTGCAGAACCCTGTCAATCTTGAGCTCCTCTGGAATCTTGCAGTCCAGTTGCTCAAGGCGTTGAGTGTAGCCCGACATCTTTATGGCGTGCTCACTAACGGAACTCCCTTCCTCCATCTTGCAGTTAAAGAACTTCTCAGAGATCTCATATCTCTCAGAACGGGCCTGAGTCTGAAACATGATTTTCAGCTCCTCAAGAATCTCAAAGGGCCCGGGATAGTCTTCAAAACGATTTTGAAGGTCCGATTCCATAGCAAACAACATGGTGCTCTTAATCATACCATAATCATCTTTGCGCGACTGATAAACAACTTTCTCATCAGCCGGCGCATTTACAGCAGGGGCGTCACCTAGCGCACTTTCAAGGACATAGTCCTTTTGACTGCCAGAGAGAATGATTCTCAGATTGCGGAACCAATTGGTGAAGTTAGACCCATTGTTTCTAAGCTTTTCCTTCTCAGCAAAAACGTTGAAGTTGGACTTAGCCATTTGATCTACAATATTTGCAAGTACAAATTATACTATGTTCATGATAACTAGTTCAACTTTTAATCAAATTACTAGATGAACTCCCACTAAATTCAACATCCCTCAAGCTGTTTAGTGAACATGATCCAAATTCACCACACCTAATCCGATCTTCACAAGAAGAGATGTGGTTTCAATGGTGGACAACGAAGTGTCGATCATATCATTCATATGACTCATGCTTAACCTTTCGGTTCTTGTGTTCCGAGGCCATGTCTGTACATGCTAGGCTCGTCAAGTAAAACCTAAGTATTTCCGCGTGTGCAAAACTGGCTTGCACCCGTTGTATGTGAACGTAGAGTCTATAGCACCCGATCATCACGTGATGCTTGGACACGACGAATTTTCGCAACGGTGCATACATGGGGAGAACACAGTTTTATCTTGATCTTTAAGTGAGGAATCATCTTATAATGCTACCGTCGCGATCTAAGCATAATAAGATACATAAAAGGATAAACATCACATGCATATAACTTTATGTGACATGATATAGCCAATCTTCGCACAATGATCTCCATCTTGTGCACGCCGACATGATCTCCATCACTCCACCATGATTGCCTCCACCACGAATAGCAACTACAACTATTGCTAACTACTTAGCGATAAAGTGAAACTATTACATGGCGTATAAGAAGTTGACACACAGGTCATACACAATTATAAAGACAACCATATGGCTCCTGCCGGTTGTGTACTCATCGACATGCAAGTCATGAAACATTACAAAACATGATCATTGCATACAACATACACATCACATCTTGGACCATACCATATCACAGAAAACACTCCCTCCAAAAACAAGTTAGACGCCTCTACTTTGTTGTTGCATGTTTTACGTGGCTTATGGGAGTAGCAATCTAAGAATGATTCTTACCTACGGAAAGCCACAACGGTGATATTATTGTTGCCAAACTCCGGTGTAAATTCCATGACAACTATAGTGAGAGAAACTGGCATCCACCAGCCGCATGTGTGGAACAAGCCACACGTCAAGCGCGGAGCCGGTCTCGCGAACGACGTCGCGTAAGGTTGGCCTGGACCGCTTCAATCTCACTATCCCGCGTCATAAGAAGAACACAAACAAGAGGCTTGCAACAGAAAACATCAACGCCCGCAACAACCATGTTGCGTTCTACTCGTGAAACACATCTACGCATAGATCTAGCTCTGATACCACTAAAGGGTTTCGCGGCATAGTAAATCAAAATTTTCTACGGATGCGAACAGAGGAAAGCCAAGATCTAATCTAGGAGATGCAAAGAACGAGAGGGATTAGATGAGATCTTCATACCCTTGAAGATTCGCACAGCGGAACGTTCGTCGAAATGTGGGTGATGTAGTCATACTCGCTTCTCCTCCTCGCGATCCGATCCGATCTAACACCGCAAGTGGCGATGCCTCCGAGAGATGCACACGTGCGGCACCTTGACGTCTCCTCATTCCTCGGTCCAGCAAGTATGGTGGAGAGACGGATTGGATCTACAACGCGACGGCGCGGTGCAAGTGGTGGAGAGTTTCTGCAGCAGGGCTTCGCCTACACGCAGTCGGGAGGGAGAGAGAGAGGTGGGCAGCAGGGCAGCTAGGGTTGAGGAGGAGGTGTAGGGGGTGGTGCGCCCCAGCCCTCTATATATAGAGGAGTGGGCGCCTGCCCTAACCCCTCCCCCAAGCCCTAGGCCGGCGGCCAAGGAGGGAGGAGTGGGGGGCAAGTAATCCCCCCCCCTTCTAGAAGCTCCAAACTAGGGTTTCCCCTTGTTTGGCCGGCTGGGCCCTATGGGGCCTTGTGCTCCTGGCCCAATGCGGCCAGGGCACTCCCTAATAGGCCCATGCCCCCTCCCGACAGGTGGGACCACGTTGGTCCCCCTCCGGAAGGTTCTAGAAGCTTCCGGTACAATACCGATTAACCCGGAACAAATCCGAACTCCAAAAACTGCACTTCCTTATATGAATCTTATTCTCCGGACCATTCCGGAACCTCTCGTGATGTCCCGGATCCCATCCGAGACTCCGAACAAAAACTCATAAACAAATTATCCAATCTATCCTAGCGTCGAGACACGTTAAGTGTGTGACCCTTCGGGTTCGAGAACATGCAGACATGATCCTATATCAATAATCAACAGCGGGGTCTGGAAACCCATATTGACTCCCACACATTCATCGATGATCATATCGGATGAACCACGATGCCAGGATTCAATCAATCCCATATTTATATTCCCTTCGTCTCGCGATATTTTACTTGCCCGAGATTTGATCGTCGGTACCGTCATACCTAGTTCAATCTCGTTCACAGCAAGTACTTTACTCATTCCGTAATCCGATATCACTTTGTGATTAACTCCTTAACCACATGCTTGCAAGCGGTGTTGATATCGATTACCGAGTGGGCCCGAAGTATATCTCTCCGACTTGGGAGGGACAAATCCCATCTCGATACATACAACCCAATAGGTACTTTCCGATCACCTGAGAGACACCTTTATGATAATCCTCTCATAGGATGACGTTTGATGACCTCAAAGCTCTCTTCCGATACCAGGGAGTTGTATTATCTCATGGTCTAAGGAATACAATATTTGACATAAGAAAAGCTTCACAAAGATGAACACGATAACACGATCTAATTGCTTCGCTTAATTTGGGTCTGTCCATCATATCATTCTCCCAATGATATGATCTCATTATTAATTGACAACTCATGTCTATGGTTAGGAAACCTTAACCATCATTAATCAATGAGCTAGTCCATAGAGGCATACTAGGGACACGGTGTTGTTCACAAACCACACAAGTATTAAAGTTTCCGCTTAATACAATTCTAGCATGGAATATAAACTTTACCATGAACAAAAATTATAATAATAACATCTTTATTATTGCCACTAGGGCATAATTCCAACAGTTGATATGTCCATAACGTATCTATACTTTTTGATGGTTTTAAGCTATTATTATTCTTTTGACACTTCTTTTTATATAAAGTTTATGAGTTATTTGGACTAACCTATTAATAGTTGCAAAAGTGCACAATGTTCTTGTTTTACACTTTGATGTGTAGGAATTATCAAAAATACAAGTGGAACCCTTTTTGGATTCAAATTGGGGTTTTCCAGAAATCTGTCTCAAAACTCTTTTTGAATATGGTCACGTTCTGGGTCGAAGACGGTGTCAAACGAAAAATTCTTCAACTACAAAGTTATAGGAAATTTCACGGCAATCGTTCTAGACATTAAATTTAGCTGATTCCGAGTTCGAACAGGCCTGCTAGGCCCGATTTACTGCAGCCCAAGATGGGGTGACGGGAATCCGAGAAGCTATATAAAGGGAGAAAACCTAATTCGTGGGAGACACCTCCACCCACGAATTTGCAGCCACCAAATCCATGTTTTTGCCTCCCCATGGATCTCATCTCCATGGGGAAGGGCTCCCAAGAAGCCATGAAGGAAGGGGGCTAAGGGGCAGTGCTCCCCCATGATACCGGCAGTAGGGAAGGAGTCCCCCGTGCCGCCGCCGCCCTTTTCACCAGCTTCACCGCCATCTCCATCACCCAATTCTCCTAGTATGCAGTGGTTCATCCTCCCACACACCTCTGTACCGTCCTATGTAAAAATGGTGTTTGATGCTATAAGTTATAATCCTATGATCTATGTCATGTTTGTGCAGTTTCTTTATTCTTAGATTGAATGGTTAAACATCTTTGGTTCATTAGAGTTGTATGTTGATATGTTACATTCCTTTGGTGTCCATTTTATTTATGCGCGCATGGATTAAACATTATTGGGTTTGTAGTATGTGTAAGAGGAAGGAGAAGTTCTGCCGGAGTGACAGAAATCTAAGAATGGGAGCCGGAACGTTGCATGTATTAAGAGGACCATTAAATTAAGGCTATGGTTGGGGAAACCTTAATGGTTTGTTAGTAGTTACGGATGTTTGCTAATAATCTAATCATATAGTACATGTAATTTCAATTAGTGGAGCGCATGTATATTTAGCCTCTCCCACATAGAAAACTGCTTCGAAGACAATGAACCCGATTTATTCGCTAATTAAACTTGGACAAAGTCACCACAATTACCACCACTATTCCACACTCATGGTTCTATTAGTTTAATGTATTTTAATTCTATTGCAACTAGCTTTACTTTCTTGTTGTTTATTGTCTTGCAAAGTTTTCTCTAGTACTCGTTTTGTTGCTCTAGTTTTATTTCCTAGATAATGCAAAGGTGCTCGCTCTATTGCGACACGGCTACATCCTATTCACCACCACTATGACAATGTTTTGATGACGACCTTTCCAATTAACATGTGTATGCTACTCTTCTCTCTTTTTGCACTACTATTTGATCTATATGAAAATCTGCTAAATTTTCTTACTTAAGATTATATCTGCTAGTGCATCAAGTGATAATTTTTTTTAGAAAAATAAGAAACACAATAAATAAACAAGTGAATTTTACCCGTGAAAAAAACAAAGGGAAATAATTTAGATCCCCCGGAGATCATTGTCCGGGTCGTGACTGAGCGTGGACGTGAGCACCCCACAGTTGTCGCGTGGGCCTACCTTCTTCCCTTGGTTTCCTTTTTCTGCATAATCCGTATCGCATCTACACGTTTTTCCGCCGACGCTCCGCATCCACACCGCCCATGTTCCTGAGGCCACCGATATCGGCCGTCCCACGACGGCGTCCCCTCTCTCCCTTCCCAACTATCCACGCCGCCGCGTGAGCCCGCATCGCTGGCGGGAGTACCTCCTCCACAAATATGCGAACCCTCGCGTTCGGCCTGGCTCCTCTGTCGTGGGCCCCCGAACCGGACTTTGTGTCGCCGGCGGGGGTACCTCTCTCTCCCAACTTCGGTGGGACCGACGATTCGAGGTGGCGCATCCTGAAGTACCGATTTGCTACAGATGCCCGGTGTTGTTGCTACCAATGGCGAGACAATCAGCTATCGACGGTCACCCTCTTTGCTGCAAGGGTATGACGCCGCTACTACCGATGGCTGTCATCTCTGCTACATATGGTCGCCGTCTTTGCTGCAAGGGTATGACGTCGTTGCTACCGATGGCTGATGTCGTTGCTACCAACAGCCAGGATGGAGAGCAGATCCCCGGTGAGGTCTCCAACGAGGTGCCTCAAAAAGTCTCCGGTGAGGTTTCTGGCGAATTAGGTTTTTTGCTACATTAGAAAAAAATCTACTACCACCATTTATTGGGTTTGCTACAATAGGTTAAATTCTTTGCTACGTCGTCTCTGGCGAGGTTTTTTCCGGCGAGTTTTATAGCCTGAACTGTTTTTTTGCTACTGCGGTAAAGGCTGGCTTTTTTTGCTACTGCAGCAAAAATAGGGTTAGGGACAGTTTTTTTTTTTAAACTGAACCGTGTTTTGCTACTGCAGCAAAAACGGATTTTTTGCTACAGCAGACCCGTGGCGCGCTTGAAAGCACGACGATGGGAACCCCTAGCGTAGTCCAAAAACAAATGAGTTTTTGGTGGATAAAACACACACAGCTGGAGTGCATGTCTTCGATCTCGCGACGCAAGCAACATTAATGCCGCCAGAGAATGTAGACAAAGCAACAGATGAAACGGCTCAAAAACTCATGGCAGATTAAACGGAAAAGGAACTTCCAATTGGACGCGCGTCCAATTGTGTAGTATACGCAACCCGATTTATCTGAATTCTGTATACGTACTAAATTCAGATAATGGTTTTGTATACGTACATGTACATGGAAGGAGTAGCTAGGCTGGTGACGATCGCGACCAGGCATCCGCAGACATGTATTTATTGCGTCACAAAGATTATTTCCGGTGCCTAGCTAGCTCGGCTGGCGCGCGCTCTGCTCTCCTACCGAATTGATAGTGAGCACACGTACACTTGCTAGCTTGAGCTAGTCAGCTCATGTCCTGTCTGGCCGGTGTCCTAGCTAATTTCACCGGTTGAAACGGACGAATCATTTATTGCCCACGTTGCATGTGTCCGAGAATTAGGACGGCAGGAGTGCGCGTTCACTATGTAATGTCGCAGTGGACGGTTTTCCTTTCCACCCTACTTCTTCCGTCCATTCCAACAGATTTCTATTTCTTTTTTTTTTGAGTTATCAGATTTCTATCTTTTCAAATAGGTTTTTGTTTCCTTTATAAATAAAGTATACACGTAAGACCGCTGCTAGACCAGACAGTACAACTCTCAAAGAAACAACACGATACAGAAGGCTGGGAAGAACCCAAGCGTATGGACCGGCGTTTCTGTAAATTCGCTGCATCTTTCCGTGGCCGGCGTTTCACGTTTTCTGTACGTATGGACCGGTAGGCGGACACATTTTCAGTTAATGCGACGGTTGCCCGTACATACAAGCCAGAGTAATTCCATTCTGTCACCCAGAATTTGACCTTCCATTGGCGATCAACTGCAGTTTGCTCATTACTATGTTGGAGCCAATGCAAAGCACATGCTCTTGTCTTCTTCCACCTAATGCTCATCATGTGTGTGTGTTGCTAGTAATAGATTTTTGTTCTGACTGATTTTTTTTAAAATTTTCGTTGAGCTTTTAATGCACCGATAACTTGGGACGCCGGTTCTGCACAACTAGTCGACGTCAGAGCACGGAAGCCATGGGCACCGACCGCGGCAGCCGACACCGAGCTGACGGTGCTTAGGCGCACAAAGGTTTCTTCTGGTCTGGCCATGAATCATGCTGAGTGTGATGTCAGATAAGGAGAAATGAAGCCGATCAGTTTAAGCTGTCGGTTTCTAGAGTTCCTCTTCCTCATTCCAGCTCTTATATATTCTGGTCTTTTCCTTCCTAGCACAATTTTTTTTTATGAAAAAAAAACATTTCAGCTACCTCTTCGTCACATCTCTTAAAAAAGTTCTCCACATCGAACACCCGTACATAACAGGCAATCACACATGAATCTTTCCATGGCACATGGTCTTTTGCCTAACTGCGTGGGGATGTTTGAGCCTTCGCAGACGGTGCGCCACATTCGAACTTGTGCGGTACGTAGGTCCTTTGTGCTAACTCAATTTCACACATGATAGATACTACCAAACGTCTGTTTTACGGCAAACATGAGACACATTTTTACTCTTTTAACTATGTACAATGTGTCAATTGGGAACAACAAGCCGAGTCTGCACCTACTAGCAGTACATGCTAGTTTGGCGGTTTTGGTTAATGGAAGTAGGGTAATGCTTCTTTCTATACGCATGGATAACATTTTCCTGACATGAACACATGCGACTTTTAACTATTTGAACGTTTATAAGATATGCATGAACTTAAATTTTGTTATATGTGAATATTTGTTTTGATTTCATTTCTTCTTTATATTCCTATTTTATAAATATTTAAATATTTATGTGGTACACAAACTATTATATTGAACTGCATTAGTAATTAATTTGAGCTGAACAAACACATTGTTTTGAACTGCATGAACACTTTTTAGGTCAATTATGAATATAGGGAGTCATAAAAAATGAAAATGTTAATGGGCAACGCTAGATGACGGTCCATGTGGGATTTCTTCAGGTGTCTATATGACCAATGAATTGCAAAACATTTCATGTAAATAGAGCCATTAGTCTTGACAAAACAAACAGTTGCATTCATCTACAACTCTCTACCTCTCGCTCTGTTTTTTAAGAGGCAGAGCTTACACTTTCTATGTGATGATCCAACTCATACGATCGTACAAAATATCAACTAACGAAGTAAAGCAGACAACAAATCAATTCAGAGTATTCGTGAGACACCTCCGGGCCTCCGACATGCATGTGGGTGCAAGTGCCCATCCTTCTTTCCTTTCAAGGGCAAGAACTGGAGCCCTAGAGGGTTTGGTCGAAGTGTTGAACTACCATCCTCTCGGGGCGACGTTGGCGGAGACGAGCTCTCTACCATCTCTTGTGGTGGCACGAAACTTCCACACTAACGGACTTCTCGAGCGTAAGCACTGAAATTGACTAGGGGTCTTGGCCCCCATTCAGCATAACATTGGTCCGCCGCTACACAGAAGGAGAGCGACTAGCCCCGTTGAGGTAGGCATTGCTCTGGGGACCATTTCTTCCCCGGTCGTGTGACATGTCTTGCCGCTGTTCCGGGCTCAACGATCACACCACCACTGCATGCACGTCAGCCGTGACGACGTTCATCACCACTTACCTGCACCATCACTACAGGAATGGGAAGCTACGCCGACGGCTGCCCTCGGCGTAGCTATTTTTTTATTTTATCACATTAAACTTTGAAAAATCATAACTAAATCATTCTAATTTAGAAAAATACAAATAATATATCAAAATTTGCAGAAAAATAAGACCTATCTATCTACACTCAAATACTACACATTTGTAAATAAAAATTAAGTAAAACATAAAACATTATATATAGTTTAAAACGGGCATAAAAAATTCAAAAATGATCGAAACAATGCGAAACCTTCGCGTGGTGTTATATTATGCGACATAGTTAGAAGGAAAAATATCAAACTTGATATATTGATTATGTCTCACAGAAACCTTTACAAAATGACCTATCTCATTCGAGGTTTCTTGGCTTTCGGGTCAAATGACCAATGTTATGGCTAGAATCAAGGCATAGTTTGTGATAATATGCCCATATTATGCATACATGTGCATCATAGGATGGCGAACAATGTTGCAGGAGGAAGTTTTCCTTTTTGTCGCACCAAAAAGGCATTTTCCATTTTCCGGGCATAAAAAACAGACGGTTTTATAAAGCAACCACCAAATGGCTAATTCAAAATACTACCACCACATTTTATAAAAATAATAGAGCACCTTATATGGAAAATGTCCCAACAGGGGGATCCGAAACCTTTCCGTCCACCTTTGGTGAAAAGACAAATTCCTGCCGAATCGGCAGGAAGTGGGTCAGATATGAACTACAGGTACATGATCCGATACTCATGTTTTTTTACAAAAATCATTTTTAGGTTCACAATATGCTATTTTATCAAAGATCCAATGCAAGTTTAGCGAGGCTCGGCCCCGAGCTAAGAATCTTCATGCCCGCCGTTTGACAAAGTTTGACGATAGTTTAAAACAGGCATAAAAAATTCAAAAACGATCGAAACAATGCGAAACCTTCGCGTGGTGTCATATTATATGACATAGTTATAAGTAAAAACATCAAACTTGATATATTGATTATGTCTCAAAAAAACCTTCACAAAATGACCTATCTCATTCGAGGTTTCTTGGCTTTCGGGTCAAATGACCAATGTTATGACTAGAATCAAGGCATAGTTTGTGATAATGTGCTTATATTGTGTATACACATGCATCATGGGATGGCGAACAATGTTGCAGGAGGAAGTTTTCCTTTTCGTCGCACCAAAAAGCCATTTTCCATTTTCCGAGCACAAAAAACGGACGATTTTGTGAAGCAACCATCAAATGGCTAATTCAAAATGCTACCACCACATTTTACAAAAATACTATACCACCTTATATGGACAATATCCCAACAGGGGGATCCGAAACCTTTCCGTCCACCTCTGGTGAAAAAGACAAATTCCTGCCGAATCGGTTGGAAGTGGGTTAGATATGAACTACATGTACATGATCCGATGCTCATGTTTTTTTACAAAAATCATTTTTAGGTTCACAATATGCTATTTTATTAAAGATTCAATGCAAGTTTTCCTTTTCATCGCACCAAAAAGCCATTTTTCATTATTCGAGCGCAAAAAGGGAATTTTCTAAAGCAACCACCAAATAGATAATTCAAAAACGGAGGGTTTGTGATTAGTTGATATGGATATCATATTTGGATTCCTCTCATTTTTCTGATCAATTTAGACATATTATTTGTTAAATTCCGATTTACAAATTTAAAGATATTAATTATTCCATATTAAATAAAAATACAAAAAAGTAAAATTATTATATTTTTATTTGAATTCAATAATATTTTTACTTATTCATTAATATTTACTTAAATAATTGTTTGTAATTTCAAAAAATAGAAACATGTGACATGTTGATATAAGGGTTAATAGGATTGATATCATAGTATTGACAACAATGTATAAATTACTTTGTGAAAACAGATTCTGGAGGAACGAGGAAGTTAAGCGTGCTGGAGCTGGAGTAGTATTAGGATGGGTGACCGTCCGGAAAGTTCGACCAAGACTGCAATTTAATTAAATATTAAGTGTAATTAATGTTAAAAATGTTCAAAGTGAGAGATTAACGAGTCAAACAATTCAAAGATTTAAAAATTAAGAAAAAAAATAAAAAAAAAATAAAAAAAAATTATTTTTGCAACCTGTCGACAAGCTATGCCGACGGCCACTACGCCGACGTCATTTTGATACGCCGACGACCTTTATGTGCTCCGCCCCTTTACCGAGGAGGCTACGCCGAGGGCAGCCGTCGGCGTATCATACGCCGAGAGCATTTTAGCCTAGCGTGCGTGTCCTGTGGTGCATGTTGAACTATTAAAGTAGACGTGGCCGTTCATCGTGAACCGGACCCGCATGTCCTCGTGCAGCGGATCCTGTGGAACGACCCCGACATGATGCCGACGTGGTACTGGGCTTGTCACTCAATTGTAACTTTTAAACAAGATCCGTAAGATGAACTCATAAAGGATGAGAGGAGCACAACACACAACTACACATATTCAGTACTCCCATGCCATGTGTTCAATATACCTGAATAAAGAGCTTAGGATTTATGACAGATATAAGCCCACGGGGCATAGCAGCTATGCCCATGCCATGTGGATCGGACCGTCCGATACCGGCCCAATTGCCTCCTTATTTAAAATGGATCTTGCATAGTTGATTGCTGGACGCCTTGGCCCCTCAGCAGCGCCCTATATTTCCCGCTTCTTCATTTTCATCATAAGCCCATTTTTCATTTGCAGGATGTGCAAGAAAACTTGGGTTGGACGGACTGCCCTTCCAACACCTCCACGTCGAAGTTCCAGACGATGGCAGCGACGGCGGTCTTCATCTGCATGACGGCGATGTCCTTTCCGAGGCACATTCTAGGCCCTGAGTTGAACGCCAAGAACATGTGAGTTGGCAAGTACCCCAGCTCGATCGTCGCCCTTTCCTGCAGAGAGCCACGCTCTGCGGCCAAAAACTCCTGGCAGTCCTCCCCCCACACATCCTCCATTCTCCCCATGCATGGAGTAGAGGGAGACGAGGATATATAGTGTCGCCGGCGCACACCGCGTGGCCTCTCGGCATCACGTCGGCGGCGACAACTGTCTTGCGCTCGATGGGGATCGGCGGGAACAGCCTCAGCGACTCGTACAAGGTGGCATGCAGGTATCTAGACGAGGGGTTTCATCTCGTCTGGCTCGAATGTGACCATGGCGCTGCTGTTGGTGGCTGCCGCTGCAGCTTTGCACGTCGGGGTTGTGGGCGAGGTTGTAGAAGAGCCACAACAGCGCCGTGCCGATCGTCTCCCTCCCGGCGATCATGAAGTTGATGAGCGTCGCGCAGAGCAAATCTTCGCTGTATCCCGGATCGTTGATGTACGGTGACATGATAATGTCCGCAGCAGGGCCTGCCGGCGACGACTCCTGATCCCCACCAGCATCGCTGCGGGATCAGCTTCCTCCTCTTCTAGATCATCTCCGCGACGAAGCTGCGTAGCACCTTGTGCGCCACAGCGAGCTTCCTCTCGGGGCCGGCATTCAGCCACCTCATTGCTTTCCAGCAGCACATCGGCAAGGCATGCAGGAGCAATCCCACCTCCATGACGGTATCCATGGCGACGACGGCGTGCACGGCTGGCGGCGTCATGGTGCCAGCGCCGCCGCCTTCGGTGGAGAGGAGACCAGGGTCGACGCCAAAGATGGGCGTGGCCGTCACGGCGTCACGTCGAAACGCGAACCTCGTGATCAACTCATGCATGTCGAACGAAGCACCCGCGGTCGCTAGGAACGGGGTAACGCCCTTCTCCACCTTGTCGCGGCAGCACCGGGCCATCAGGCCGAGGAGCCGCGGGCTGCTGAAGATGCTCTGGATCCTCGCGCGCTGCCGGCGGCACGGCTAGCCGTCGACGGTGAAGAAGCTGCCGTCTGCCACGTCGAACATCTCCGAGAACTCGTGTCCCTTGACGTAGTTCACGTGGTTCGAGGTGAAGATGTGCCGGATGTTCGCCGGGTCGCAGGTGATCAGGAACCGCATGCCGGTTAAGCACGACTTGAAGTTGTGCCCGCAGGAGGCGAGGGCGTCGGCGATGTAGTCGTGGAATCGGTGAAGGTTGACGACGGGGGAAGGGAGGGATGCCAAACTACTGGCCAGTCCGTCGGGCACAATGGATTCTCTGATCTCATAGGCTTGATGTACATGCAGAAACCGAAAAGTAGGAGGAGAACGCAGTGGACACGAGCAGTTCTGGCAAAAAGGGCGATGCCATTGTTCGGATGTTAATTTGGATATGGATGCACTGATATGAATGAGAGCTACGATCTACGACTGCTTAACTTATACAGTAAAGAAGAAGTACACACACGCCACTGCGCAAACAAGCATGATCAACCTGCATTTAACATCAAAACGCTTGCATGCATGTGCTACATTTAATTAAGTACAGTTAGTTAGAGCATGGGCAGAGTCATGGACTGAAGCTGAATTTAGAGTGATGGAGTACAAGCCACAGAGTAAATGACCATTATCAAAGTGCATGTAACACCAAACAACTTGCATGTGCTGTAGTAAGTATGATAGCTACGGTTCAAATAGAATTCCTATATAGTAAAATTTATGATTGCTGATATAATCACGGGTGAGTAGTCCTCATAGAATGAGGCTGAGCCATAGCCTCGCAGCAATTAATATGTGCATCTTTTGATACGGAATCCTTTGTATATTTGAAGTAATCTAAATCTATATATTTGTCTCTACTCTCTTGCCTCGATCCTAGGACTTGTCAGGTATCCAAGATCTAAAAATTTGACAAAAATAAAGAGGAGAGAAAGGAGAGAAGATCCGATGGCTACGGAGTGAAACATGGTGAGAGTAAGAGGAATACAATAGCTAGAGGAAATTATTTAGGAAATTGCGGCGACGTCGGGAAGCTTAATGCTTTGGTATGTCTATCTTAATAACTGCTAGAGCCCCGACTAGTCGGAGGCGTAGTTGTTGGACAATGTATCCATAGTGATGCGACAGTAGGCTATGGTGTTGTTAGGACACATCACCCACAAGTATCCCTAATCTCTATATATTCTTATACATTCAACTCTTATTATTTATTTTGTATCTCATTTGTGTGTGTACAACTACAAGTGGAACCTTGATCCTAGACTATTTTCATCAATTGATAAAACCCACAATAATTTAACTTTTTGGTCTGGTAAACCATTTTTTTACAAAAATCTCAAGGCCTTGTTCAAAGTAATCTTACACCAAGCAGATTCTTCTTAAAGATTTGATAAACCTAGCTCTTCTAAGGAAGCTTAATGCTTTGGTCTATTTATCTTAACAACTGCTAGAGCACTGTGATGTGGCAGTAGGCTATGGTGTTGTTAGGACACATCACCCATAAGTATCCCTAATCTCTATTATATTCTTATACATTCAACCGCTTATTATTTCTTTTGTATCTCATTTGTGTGTATACAACTACAAGTGAAACCTTGGTCCTAGACTATTTTCATCAATTGATAAAACCCACAATAACTTAAGATTTTGGTCTGGTAAACCAATTTTTACAAAATTCTCAAGGCCTTGTTCAGCGTAATCTTACACCAAGCAGATTTTTCTTAAAGATTTGATAAATCTAGCTCTTATAGGAAAAAATCAAGCTATAGTACATTCATAATTCAGATTGAAGATATCAGTCTTCGGACTAAAGACTAGGTTCAGAGACAAATCAGTGGCATGGCGGTGTCTTCCTCGTCGTCCCTCTGTTGGGAGCTTTGAGTTTGGAGACATTGCGCTCCTCTAGTGCTCGCTGTTATCCAAGGTTGATCTTTAGGGACGCAATGTACGTCGTCGATGATGAAAAGTCTAAGACGATGCCTTTCTTGTGACCAATGAAGCCCTGTCATTCACTTGACACCTCCTTTACGTACAGAATCAAGGGTGGACGATGCATCGACAAGGAGAGCTTAAGTGGAGCTTTTATTCTTCGGCGGTGTCCGGAGTCTGTCGAGACGCGGTTTTGTTGCTCTTCTTAGGTTAGGTTCTTTTGCATTGTAGTTGAAATATCGACAGTGGATGTCTTCGGACTAACCAGCGTGGAATTCGTACGCACTTTGTTCGCGGTGATTTGTAATCATCTTGTACTTACAATTCTACCTTCTATATGGTATGTCTCTGTGTACTCTCGAAAAGAACTTAGGGTAGGTTTTTTCGGACTAGCCGATGTGGAGTTCGTATGCTTGTTATTTGTGACGAGTTTTAATTGTTTATACTTACAATTCTATCTTCTATAAAAATATGGTACGCCTCGGCATACTCAGAAAAAAACTTAACAAAACCGAATGTCGCATAAAAGGATTTTATTTCCCGTGTCGCCAACAAGGTTTGTCGCGGCTTAAGTGAGGTGACCATAAAACCCTGGCATGTACTGCCAGAATATTACACTTTTTTAGACCAGAGACATGGAACGTACAAATGGAGCGTTGATAGTCAGCATTGAAACCTAAATTGTTCTCTCTTTGACCAAATCATCGCCGTATCTGAATTCAGCCAAGTCTTTTGAGAAACCCTATGTTCCAAAAAGATGGCCTCTCAGCTGAATATCTTGTAGAATTCCTTAGAGCTGCCCTTGCGGACTCTTTTCTTGGTGGATCTTGATTTATTTTTCCGAGGAATGGCATGTAGACCACTATAGATGAGAATGTGATCCGTACACTCTTGATCGTCGTCGCTCTCTTCATCAGAATCAACGGGGACCAGCGTAGGCTTTCGCGGCGGCGCGAAAGACAGCCTCAAGCGGTCAACCTCGATGTTCTTGGCTTTGTTAAGGGAAAGAGAATGGAAGGGGAACTGATACATGGAGGTTGGTGTCTTGTTGATCTCTTTCACCACATTGTGCTGCTTCGCTTCCGCTCGATCTCCTCCAGCTTCTTGCTTGCTTGCAGGCCACACCATCGCTTCAGATATCCTCTCTCTCTCTTTCTGGGTAGGTGGGTGAGGAGGAGGAGGGGGGGGGGGGGGGGGGGAGGGGCTTCGAGTTTGTTTCTCTCTCTACGATCCAAAATGGTCCTGCTGCTCACTTGATGTAAGTAGTGCGACGCTTATAAGTGGGGGACGAGAAGAAGCTGAGGAGGGAGATGCGTGGAGAAGGAGGCGTCAAGCTGTGTCATAAAAAAAAAGCTTTTTGAAAACGACGGTTTTGAGCGGAAGCACTAATCTGTTGACTCGGTGTGTCCCTGCATGCCTCCTTGGGAACCAAGGTACTTCATTTCTGACTTTCCCAGCGGATCTCCTTGTCGCTGTCAAATAGACTGTCAAATCTCGTGATGCCTGAATCGCATCCGTGCACGTGAGTTTCTGTATCTTGCGTGCTTTGTACTTCCGGCCGGTACCACCAAATATTTTATGTACTCAAACTCAATTCCTGGTAAATCGACCTTGCAACTTCATTACGAATGGATTAAGTCTCCTGGCTGGTAATTTGAGGTCGCTATCTTGAAAACTTCAGTTCAACTGATCTGTGTTTAAACTGATCGCCCACAAGTGTTCCTAATCTTTATTATATTCTTATACATTCAGTGCTTATTATTGTCTTTGTGTGTGTGCACAGTTGCAAGGGAAACCTTTGTCCTAGCCTATTTCATCCGGTGATAAAACCCACAATAAGTCAATAGTTTGCGGCGAGTTTTAATCGCTTGTACTTACAATTCTGTCTTGGCCTAGGAGGGGTTGCGGGAGGGCGCCATTCCTGCCCAGGAGGGGCGATCATCTTGGGGAAACCTGGCCCAGGTGGGGCTGGGTGTTCCTCTAGAGGTGGTCACGCAGGTTCAGGAGACACCGGCGAGGCGTAGTTCGCGCCATGGGATCGATGCTCTTGGGGCGACGGTAACGGATGAGGACTCGATGGTCAAGGCAATGCGCAGGAAGGCGGCAATAAATCTTGATTCTGTTGGTATGAAGTCTTCCAACTCTTTTCTTTCTTTTTCCACACCTGTAATGACTAAAAAACTAGCAAACGTTGGTGTTAGTCTAGGTTATTCTGTCAAACAGGTTAATTTATCTAGTAATATACTTAGGCATATGGAGGTTGACCGTTTGACGGTTACTCCTAAGACCTCTTTTATTCCTGATTCTTTATCAGCTGAGGAGGAGGAGTTGCATGCCACAATAGATGGTCAACTGCTCTCTCATTTAGTTGGTGAAGTATCAGAAGTTGGCTTTGATGAGACAGAGTTGGGTTCACTGTTTGAACTAAAAGCTTCTGGTCGTAAATCAAAGAGCCAAAGGTCTAAGAAAAGGACCCCTGTATTCAAAAGCATTATTGTTTTTCAATGAATAGAATGTTTTCAAACAGCAGAGGTCTTCGGGACTTGGCTAAACATCTATTCTTTGCCGATTGTGTAAGAGAACATAACTTGGACTTTTTGGGTATTTCTGAAACCGGTCGACGTGATTTCTCACAAGCTCTGCTCAATCGCCTATCTGGTGGAGTGGACTTTACGTGGGTATCACGTCCTCCACGTGGTAGATCCGGGGGGATCCTGTTAGGCGTCAGAGATGATACTATGGAAGTCTTGGCCAGTTCGGTTAGAGATTTTTTTATTAAACTCCATATCCGGAACAAGGCCGACGATTTCACATGGTCTCTAGTCGCTGTCTATGGGGCTGCCCAGGATGTTTATAAGGCTGACTTTTTGCGTGAGATGGTAAATCTAGCTAAGGATAACCCTTATCCTATTCTTATAGGTGGGGACTTTAACCTGCTAAGATTCCCTCATGAGAAAAGTCGGGGCAGGTTTGATGAACATTGGCCTTTCTTATTCAATGTTGTCATAGATAGCCTGGATTTGAGAGAGGTTAATATGATTGGGAGACAGTTTACTTGGGCTAATAGTCTCCCAGAGCCGACATACGAGAAATTAGATAGAGTTGACGATGTTTAATCTCGTCAATGCCCATTGTTATGGACTTGGGTTTTGGAGAAGATGGGGATGCTGGAGATCGTGGCACGGTTAACAGACAAGCAAACAGGGGACACGAGATTTACCCAGGTTCAGGCCCCCGGAGGGAAAACCCTACTCCTGCTTGTCTGCTCTTGATTACGGCGGAACCGAAGATTACAGGGTGCGCAGATTCGATCTGGCGTGAATGCGTGTGCGAAAGTATGAGTCGAGGGATCTAGGACGTGCCCTCCTGGCCTTTATATAGACTTAGGCAGGTCCCAGGCATAGTCCTAGTCGGTTACAAGTTCTGGGGTTTTACCCCTTTGAATTTCCTATCTCTGCTAGTCTTGCTCTCCAAGGATCCGAAGGCGTCATGGGCCTTGGCCACCCGAAAATCTTCATGGGCCAGCGTATATCTGCTGTGGGCCTTCCTTGGTCTGGACCAGGTATGCTGAAGTCACGTACCCGTAGGGTATAACCATGTCAGTAGCCCCCGAGTGATCAGTCGAATCGTAGATTCGGCTGAGGACTCTTCCATTCTTCGGGTGCAACTATGTTTAAATAGTATATGTGCGTAGGGATTATTGATGTGTGTGCCTGACTCACCCGACGGATCAGGGTCAGTTAACTGTCTTAGGACGAAATGACACGATCTTCTTCAGATTTGGGTCCCTCAACCCGGACCTGGAACATATGCTGGCGTAATTCGACTCAGGCCGCGGAGGACTTACGAGAGTGGAATTCTAGTGCTTTTAATTGGTGTACCCAACGCGTCCGTCGGGATTTTTCATCGTACCTGCTGATACGGCTTCATACTAGCAGAGCGCAGTCAGGTGCGTTGCCAGGCCATCAGATGATATCTGTAGGTCTTATCTTTATGTCGAAGACACATCATCCGAATATTTGTCACCGCGGAGGTGCTTCGGGTGGCCAAGGAGATTGTCGCTCGCTTAGCGTTTTGTTAGGGCAGAGTTACCAAAAAGTTTTTGCATGCTGATCCGCAAGATCGCAGTCGAAGATTTCATAGGGTGCGCGACCAGCGCCTCCCTATGGGAGTAGCCCCCAAGTGTTTGTTCGAGTCGTAGACTCGAACGGAGACTTTATTTCAAGCACTGTTTCAGTTGTTAAGTCCGCAGGACTCAAAAATTTTCGGATGCTTAAATCCATCCTCCCTATGGGAGTAGCTCCCGAGTCCGCAGTGGAGTCGTAGACTCGACGTAGGACTCAGAGAAGTAATTTTATCCTCCTTTGTCTGTCGGGTGCGCGGCCAGCGCTCCTGATAGGAGTAGCCCCCGAGTATTTAGTCGAATCGTAAATTCGAATGAGTACTCTTAGCTATGCAGCCGAAGTTGGTGCTAGTATAGCTTTTGATGATGTCAGTGCTGACGATCGATGACCTCAAGCGTCTGCTACGCCAGAGGTGACTTGACTGGACGAAGCGTGGGTCCCACTTCCTGACTTTGAATTGACTGGTCACGCGCGTCGTGGAGATGATTACGGCGTCACCTCGATTTCCGCGCGTAGTGGACGGCGTGGTAACGATGGTTCGTTGTGATGCTGACACATGTACGGCCAGATATACCGTTGGCGTTAAGTCTTCTCGATGGACGGCCAGCGTGCGTCATCTTTGCTGTTATAATCCGTGGTGAAATCGTGGTTTGTTTTTCACCGCACCAGTTCATCTGTTCAGTGCTTCCTTGTCCTTGAGCGATTCTTGCTGTGCATTGAGAGTTTCCTCCATATTTCCTTCGTTCTTTCCTCGTTGGCAACGCCGCCACCGCCGTAGCGCCATGGGGAAAGCGAAGAAGTCTTCATCTGCGGTTGGGACCAGCGCCGTCGGGGGAAAGAAGGGCACCACCGCTGCTCGTGTTACCGATGGTGGCTGGCGGCGATCAGAGACGCGGGAGAGCGATCTCCGCAAACTGCGTGAGCGGGGCCTGATCCCGCAAGATACGACGGCCGTGAGACTCCCCGGCAATGAGGTAATCCCCCGTCCCCCACTTGGGTACCGGGTTATGTTTGTTGCCTTTGTGATTCGCGGGTTTTCTTTTCCGGTCCACGACTTCCTCCGTGGACTGCTCTTCTTCTATGGGGTTCAACTCCATCATCTGTCTCCCAACTCTCTTCTCCACATTGCGTGTTTCATCACTCTTTGCGAGTGTTGGCTTGGCATTGAGCCGCACTTCGGCCTCTTCCGGAAGCTGTATTCCGTGAAGAGGCAATCTGGTTCGGATGGTGTGTATCCCATTGGGGGTTTCATCATCTCCCTCAATCCCAATTTTCAATTCTTTTCTTTTCCATGTCCGAATCTGTCCAGTACTGGCGGAGGCGATGGTTTTATATCCGCGACTCCGTTTTGCCTGGGCAAGATTTTGGTCTTGTTCCTTTTGACCCCTCCCAGTTGATTGAGAAGAAAAGATCCTGGAAAAACCAAATCCTGGACGGTGAAGTGGCGGAGGTAGAGGCCCTTTATCGTCGGGTGGAGGATCTCCAATTGATTCTGGAGAAGGAGGTGAACGGCGTGGACATCATCCGGACTTTTCTTGAGCGTCGGGTGCAGCCTCTCCAAGCGAGGGCGCACCCGATGTTTCTTTATTCTGGTCGCTGTGATCCGACGAGGGTTTTGAGTGAAAAAATCTCCGAGGGGGATCTTGACAAGGATCTTCGCGTGCTGCTGAAGTTCAAGGCCGGAGAAGAAATCCCAGGGATGTCGCTGACTCCTCCCTTTTCTTCGATGTTGGTCGTGCCGAAGGTGTAGATTTGTGCACGTAGTGCTCCCCCTTTTTTTGTTGGGTGTGTATTTGTTTCCTTTGTTTGCTTAACAAAGTTTCTTCTCATCTTGCAGAGCTTCAAAGTGCCGGGCATGGTACCACCATTGCCCGAAAGGTATCCGAATGCCCCGGACAATGAAGTGGTTGATTCCGTGTCCGAGCTTCCTTCGGCGCGATCTCCTGCGGAGGATGCCGACGAGTCGGGTGAGGACCATACGCGCAAGCGATCGCGGAGCTCGAGCGAGTCTTCGGATGCCTCAACTCCTCCGACTCCCAGAAATCCTCTAGGCCTTGAGCGCCATAGTAATGATCATGGAGGTTCTTCCTCTCCCCTTCCTTCTATTCCTGTGCGAGCCGTTGCTCCGCACCCGCCAGCAAAGTGGAAGAAGGAAGAAAAGAAGGAGGAGAAGAAGGAAGAGAAGAAAGAGGAGAAGAGGGCCCGAAGGGCTTCTCCTATCTTCGACCTGAGCGCATTGGGCTCGTAAGTTTTCTTGTAGTACTGTTGTCCTTTTCCCTTCATGATTTTTTTGCATTTGTGCTGATTGATTTGTATGTAGGCAATCCTCCGACGGCTCCAGTGATGGTGCGGGGGAGATGATGGGGGAGTCGAACATTGCATCGCCTCCTCCTCAGACGGTGGCGACTTCGAGTGGCGCTGCTCCAGATCCTCCTGTTCGAGAGGGGCTGGTAGTTGCACCTCAGAATTTCGCAGGCGGACCTTCGGGCTCGCCTTCGGAGCACGTAAGTTTTCTGCTTCCTGTCACGGGGGTAGCCCCCGAGTGCCTTCGTGTGCTGATGTTGTTTTTGCTTATTTGTTTTGGGCATGGCCCCCAAGTCCTGTTCTTACTGCTATGGCCTTTGTCTGCAGCCTTTTGTCCAAGAGGCCAAGCGACTGGTGGAAGAACGCCTGACGCTGGAGGCGAAGCTGCGGCAACTTCAAGGTATTCGTCTGCCTTTTAGTACTTCTCATGTGTATCTTGTCCTGTTCTTTGACACTTGCTTGTTTTAAATGCAGAGGAGCATAACGACTCTCTTCGTGAGGTCGACGCTCTTAAAAAGAGCCTTGGCCAATCGGAGCAGAAGGCCGAAGCCGCCGTTGGCGCGAAAGAGCGCCTTGAGCTAGAGCTGACGAAGGCAGCCGAAGCGAAGGAGCGTCTGCAGCAGGAGGCCGCAGATCGTGAGGAGCAGCTGGCCACCGTTGCGGCTGCTCGTGAAAGAGGGGTGGCGGGGAAGCTCATGGCTGCTGCCAAGGCTATTTCGGGTGAGTGCTGGATTTTTGTACTTGTCTCTTTTTCGATGGGTCTTCGTCTATGCTGCCTTTCTTCATGCTCTTCTTCATTTTTGTCTCAGATGCTGCAGGCATCGAGTTCGACCGCGGTGCTCTGGAGCACGGGAGTGCTCTGGATGATGCCACTGTGGCGGTCGAAGACCGCTGCAGCACCGTCGTCAACTCCCTGGCCAAGGCGAAAGAGGTCCTTGGTCCCTTCTACCAGGAGCTCTTCCCGAAGGGCGCGACCCTTGAAGATGTGGATGCCCTGGCAGAGGCTCTGTCAGCCGAAGCGCCTGCAGCGTACAAGCGCAAGCAGAAGGGCATCGGCGCGTCCGTCAGGATGGCGATGGCCATGGCGGCTGGGGCGGAGCTGGACTTGCCCCAGATCACCTCTCGGATGCCGACGACTGCTGATGGATCAGAGGTAGCCTTCGCTGCCTACTCCGCTTGCTGCAGACGATATGGGCCCAAGCTCATTGACTTGCTGTCTAGTTACGCACTGCGGCAGCAGGGCGAGGCCAAAGCTAGGCAGTCTGGCTCTAAGGCGACTCAGTGTCCTGCGCCTTAGGCATAGTAGATGTAGGGTAGTGTGTAGTTTACTTTTGTTGTACATATCTTTTGTAGTACTATCCTTGTGCCACGCTGTGGCTTTTATATATTTAATGAATTTCTCCGAGTTGTGCTCTATCCTTGACTGAATGTCTGTGTGCCTTTCTTCATTTTTCTGCTGCTATAGGTTCCTTCGGGTGCTGACCCAGCTGACATTTCATCCGCAAATCCTTTGCGACCATCGTTGGATGATGCCTCGCAGCTTGCCTTCCTTCGAGATCGCGTGCGCAGCGTGGAGAGGGAATTGCTCGGGCTACGTGGTCGCGCCGACGTTTGGAAATCCAAGGTGGAGCGTGGTGCAGCCAGAGAGGAGTACTTGATGGTGGAGTTGGGTCAGTTGGCCGAGCAGCTGCAATGTAAGTTGGTCCTTGTTTCGGGTTGTAGCTCAGTTCTTCGAGTGAGCCTGCTGGCCTTATTATTGTTTTGTGCTGTTGTCGCAGGTGCGAATCTTGCTCCGAGGGAAGAAAAAGAACGTGTCGCTGTTCGGGTCAATTGCTTGACTCAACAGGACATGGAGGCCGACGGCTTCTTCTGGATGGATCGTGATCGCGCCATAGCCTTGGCGACGGTGCAGGATCGTGTTCATCTAGTTTCGCGGGTGCTCCGCCAGGTGCAGACGTCACTTTCCTCAGTGTTGCACGTCATGTTTCCTTTGGATGCCTTGCCGACGACCCTTGCAGGTCTTCTGTCGAGGTTTTGGAGTGCTAGCAATGTCAAGGAACTGGTGCGGCAGCAGCTCGTCGTAGGAGTAAAGGCTGCCTTGTCCCTTGTGAGGGTGCACCGTCCCGACGTAGATTTGGCTGCTGTGGCAGCTGGGCCACCTCTTCGATCGGATGGTGGCGAGTGGAACATGCGTCCGCATTACGCGGCTGTAAGGCAGTATGCCGAACAGATTGTAGATTTGTTTGAGCAGCGTGCTCAGGTTATTCTTCAGAATAGGTAGGACCTGAAAATAGACAAAGAGATGTAAAATTTGTATATTTCGACTGGGCATTTTGTGCCCTTTGTTGTAAAGGTTTGCTTATTGTGAGCACGCAGTGCTTTGATTGAGTATGTATCATTTTCATTTGCCTGACGTGGTCAGCTACTCAGGTGTACATGTTTAGTCCTCAATTGATGAAATCGTGAGGTGGGGGGAGCCCCCGAGTGTGTTTGGTCCTCAGCCGATGAGACCGTGAGGTGGGGGAGCCCCCGAGCGCGTTTTTTGTCCTCAGTCGATGCAATCGTGAGGTGGGGGGAGCCCCCGAGCGCATTTTTGTCCTCAGTCGATGCAATCGTGAGGTGGGGGGAGCCCCCGAGTGCGTTTTGTCCTCAGTCGGTGCAATCGTGAGGTGGGGGGAGCCCCCGAGCGCGTTTGTAGCATATAGTAAATATGCAGGAAATAGTGAACCGAAATTTTGGGGCGGGACACTTAGCTTTATTTATATCGTAATGGAGGAAGTACATTGTTCGACTGAGTAGCCTTGGCTGAAAGCCTTATTGAAACTAAAGGGGTAGTTTGCTACGGATAGAATCGTCGCAGGTGCGCGATGTTCCATGGGTTGGAGTATGCGACTCCAGACTCCACGTGTTTGAGGCGATAGGCGCCACCTGGTATCACTTCGGTGATGACGTAGGGTCCTTCCCATGGTGACTCGAATTTATTTGGTCGCTTTTGCTTGAGTCGTAAGACGAGGTCTCCTTCGATGAAGGACCTTGGACGCAGCCGACGGCTGTGGTAGTTGCGGAGACTCTGATGGTACACCGCTGATCGAGCTGCTACTATGTCTCTTGCCTCGTCGAGTGTATCGACGGCATCTTTGAGTGCAGCCGTGGATTCGGCTTCGGTGTAAGCGACGACCCGTGGGGCCTGGTGGCGTACTTCGGATGGTAACACGGCTTCGGTTCCGTGTACCATGAAGAACGGTGTGTAGCCGGTGGCGCTGTTTGGCGTAGTCCGTAAGCTCCATAGGACGGATGGTAGCTCTTTCGTCCAGTTTCCAGTTTTGTGTTCGAGGGAGCTCATGAGGCATTTCTTGATGCCAGCGCCGATTAGGCCGTTGGCCCTTTCCACTTGTCCATTCGTTTGCGGGTGTGCCACTGAGGCATACGTGATGTTGATCCCAAGGCCTTCGCAGAAGTCCTGGAATTCTTCGGAGATGAAGTTTGACCCGTTGTCCGTGATGATGCTGTGCGGTACGCCGAACCTGTAGACAATGGATTCGAAGAACTTGACGGCAGTTTTGCCTTTCTGGTTGGTGACCGGCATGGCTTCAATTCACTTGGTGAACTTGTCGACTGCGACCAGGAGGAAAACGTGTCCCCCTTTAGAGGATTTTGGCAGTTTGCCTATCATGTCGAGGCCCCATTGAGCAAAAGGCCAAGCTATTGGTATGGGTCTGAGCTCGGACCCAGGTGCGTGCGGTTTGTCGACGAACCGTTGACACCCGTTGCGTCTTCGGACGATGTCTTTTGCGTCTCTCATGGCCGTTGGCCAGTAGAATCCTGCTCGTAGAGCTTTGGCGACAAGGGAGCGGCTGCCTGCGTGGTGGCCGCAGATGCCCTCATGGATGTCTTGGACTATGGCCTTGCCGTCGTCGATGGTGACGCACCGTTGCAGTACACCCGTAATGCTGCGTTTGTACAGTTCGCCGTTGATGATGGTGAAGGCTTTTGACCGAGGGGATATGCGCCGGGCATCTGTCGGGCTGTCAGGTAGTTCTCCATTTATCAGGAATTGGAGGTATGGTCGCGTCCAAGTTTCTTCGACTGCCATGACCTGCATTAGGTTGATCATGGCAACTTCGGTATCCAGCTTTTCGGGTCCTGCGTGACCTTCGGGTAGCGTAGCCCCCGAGTGTTCTGCTTCTTCGGGTGATCCCTTGGGGAATTTCCGCTTGATGGATGGCACGCAGATCTGTTCGAGGAACACACCTGGTGGCACTTTTGCGCAAGTGGAGCCGATGTTGGCGAGTCTATCGGCTTCCTCGTTGCTTTCTCTTCCAACGTGTCGAAGCTCGCAGCCGTCGAATTCTCCTTCGAGTGCGTTGTAGAGCGCGTGGTACGCGATCATGTTTTCGGCGTGTGCGTCACACTCATTCATCGTCTGCTGGACGACGAGGTTGGAGTCACCGTAGATGACCAGGCGCGTTGCGCCGCATATCTTTGCCATCCTCATGCCATGGATGAGGGCTTCGTATTCGGCTTCGTTGTTGGAGGCTCTGAACTTCATCCGAAGAACGTACTTCATCTTGTCACCTTGCGGGGAGGTCAGTATGACTCATGCCCCTGCTCCGGCTTCGCGCTTGGAGCCGTCGAAATGCATTGTCTAGGACTGCGACATATCTGGGGTGTCTGGCAGCTGCAGCTCCATCCAGTGCACCAGGAAATCCGGAAGGACCTGGGATTTGATTGCATGTCGCTTCTCATAGACGATGTCTAAAGGCGATAGTTCGATGACCCACAGGGCCACGCGTCCTGTGGCCTCTGGGTTATTCAGGATGCTGTTCAGGGGTGCCTCGTTGACGACCATCACCTGATGTTCCTGGAAGTAGTGGCTCAGCCGTCGAGCCGTCATGAACACGCCGTAGGCTAGCTTTTGGTAGTGCGGGTACCGCTGTTTTGTTGGTGTCAGTACCTCGCTGAGGTAGTAAATTGGACGCTGGACCCCATGGGTCTTGCCTTCTTCGGGTCGTTCGACCACGAGTACGGTGCTGACCACCTGGTGTGTGGCTGCTATGTACAACAGCAGTGGCTCGCGCTCCTTTGGCGTAACCAGGACAGGCGAGGTGGAGAGGAGCCGCTTGAGGCTTTCAAATGCGTCGTTGGCTTCTGGTGTCCACTCGAACTTGTCTGCCTTGCGCAGCAGCTGGTAGAATGGTAGGGCCTTCTCGCCCATACGGCTGATGAATCTTCTTAATGCCGCTACTCGACCTGCGAGCTGCTGGACGCCCTTGAGGTTTTTCGGCTTCTCCATTGCCATGATGGCTCTGATTTTCTTCGGGTTCGCCTCAATCCCTCGTTGAGAGATGAAGTATCCGAGCAGTTGGCCCGAGGGGACGCCGAAGGCGCACTTTTCCGGATTGAGCTTGATCCTGTAGCGATCAAGATTGTCGAACGTCTCGCGGAGATCGTCGATAAGTGTCCTTGCCTCCTTGGTTTTTATTACTATGTCGTCGACATAGACTTGGACGTTGCGACCAATCTGGTCCTTGAGGCAGGCCTGCATGCATCGCTGGTACGTGGCACCCGTTTTCTTTAGCCCGAAAGGCATTGTGTTGTAGCAGTATACTCCGAACGGTGTGATGAACGCCGTTTTCTCTTGATCTTCGACCTTGAGTCGAATCTGGTTATAGCCTGAGTAGGCGCCGAGGAAGGAGAGTTTCTCACACCTGCAGTCGAATCGATGATATGATCGATTCGAGGAAGAGGAAAGTGGTCCTTTGGGCAGTGCTTGTTTAGTGACGTGAAGTCTACGCACATCCACAGGATGTCCGTGTCCTTCTTTGGAACCATCACCGTGTTTGCCAGCCACTCGCTTTCCTTGATTTCCCGAATGAAGTCTGCTGCGAGTAGTCTGTTGATTTCCTTGCCGATGGCTTCGGCTCGTGGCTCCGACAGTCTTCAGATGGACTGCTTGACTGGCTTGGTGTCTGGAAAGACATTGAGTGCGTGCTCGGCGAATTCCCTGGGAACTCCTAGCATGTCCGCGGGACACCAGGCGAAGATTTCCCAGTGCTCACGGAGGAATTCGACGAGCGCGCCTTCCTATGCGGTGCTGAGATCATTGGCGATCAGCGCCGTCTTGGAGGCGTCTGTCGGATGGACCTGCACCTTCTTGGTGTTGACGGTGGAGTCGAAGGACATGTCAGGTGCGTTCTTCCTTGTGACTGGGGGTAGCCCATTGTCCGTCGACTCGCGGAGCCGTATAAGCTCGTCTTGCATGCCGAAAGACTGGGAGATTTTGTTGAAATCCTTGTCGCATTGGTCCGGTCGGGTGAAGCTCCCGTGGACTGTGATGACGCCCCTTGGTCCTGGCATCTTGAGTAGTAGGTATGCATAGTGCGGGACGGCCAGGAACCTTGCGAATGCTACACGCCCCAAGATGGTGTGGTATTGCGACGGCCAGTCCACCACTTCGAATTTTAGGCGCTCTTGCCGAAAGTTGTCCGGCTTCCCGAAGATGACGTCGAGTCCTATTTTGCCCAGAGGGAATATGCCCTTTCCTGGGACAATGCCGTGGAACGTTGTGTCTGATTGTTCCAGGCTGCATTGCGGGATCCGCATAGCTGCTAGAGTACTTGCGAACATTAGGTTGATGCCGCTACCGCCGTCCATGAAGACGCGACTCATCTCGAAACCTCCGATCTGCGCCTCCAGCACCAGGGCGGCATGACCTGGGCGAGGGATCTGGCAAGGGTGATCCGCGCGAGTGAATGTGATGCAGGACTCCGATCCGCTGAGGTACTCAGGGATTGCAGGCGGAGTTGCCACGACCAAGTTGATTTGTCGGGTGATTTTCTTCTGCACCCTGTTGGTAGGGCGTCCCTTCTGGATCATATTAAGTGCTCCCTTTGGTGGGGGGTATGGGACCCCAGCGTTGTTTTGCGCTGGTGCGACTGGTTGATTTGGGCCTCCAATAGGCGGCGGTGGAGGAGCTCCGTGTGCTATTTCCCCTGGCACGGGTGCGTTTCCAAACGCAGGGATTGGGGCTTGCTGCCTCATCTGCACCATGCCTTCGCTGAGTTTCTGGAATTCGCGGCAGTCCTTGAGCATGTGGCTAGCTTTCTTTTTGCCATCCTGTTTGTCGATGTAGAAGTGGATGGTGCATGGACCCGAAAGTTTGTCGAATGTTGAGGGTCCGTTGTCGCGGTCGCGGCGTTGCCACGACTGCATTGGTCGTCCGCTGTCGCGGAAGTTTCCGCTGCGGTATCCTCCGCTGTTGCGGCTGTTGTCGTTACGGCGGTCGGCGTAGCTGGCCGCGACCATGTCGGGTCCGTCACGGTCCTTGTAGACGCGCGATCTCCTCTTGCTGCGGCGTTCACGTCTTCGTCCGTAGTCGTCCTCTTCGTCTGATT
The DNA here is from genome assembly GCA_916181665.1 of Avena sativa. NCBI lineage: Eukaryota > Viridiplantae > Streptophyta > Magnoliopsida > Poales > Poaceae > Avena > Avena sativa. The sequence goes on from OV702296.1 coordinate 255,632,888, forward strand.
GCGCTCGCTGGATGCAATCTTCGCCATCTGCCCAACTGTTGGCGATTTCCATGAGGTGGTCGAGTGTCTTGGGCTTTATACGCCCAAGTTCCTCCTTGAAGTCTGGGCGCTTGACGCCGTCCCTGAAGGCGTCGATGGCCCGCTCTTCGGAGATGTGTGCTGTGGAGTTCTTGGTTGTAGACCAGCGTAGTATGTACGAGCGAATAGATTCACCCGTTCTCTGAGTGCAGGCTCGCAATTCTTCGATTGAAGCGGGCCTTTTGCTGGTGCCTTTAAAATTTCGGATGAAGCTGTAAGCGAGCTCCTCCCAGCTTCGGATGGATCCTGATGATAGGCTGCTGAGCCAGACCCGCGCCGCGCCTGCCAGCTGCAGCTGAAGGCATTGCATGGCGGTTTCTTTGTTGCCTCCGTGAAGCTTGACGGATGACAGATGGTCGCTGAGCCAGGACTTCGGGTCTTGCATGCCTTTGAACTTTGGAGTATCTGAAGGAAGCTTGAAGTTGCATGGCATCTGTGTTCGTCGAACGGACTGCTGAAGCATCGAGCTCCGCAGAGTTCTCCTTCGTCTTCATCCATCTCAGATTCGGACGAGCATGCGCGTTTGGCGCGTGCTTTGTCGATCTTGCGCTGTGTAAGCTTGTCTCTGGCGTCGTAGTCGCGTTTATGGCGGTGCGAGCTCTTCTTCCTTCGAGGAAGATCATGTTCCTCTTCCTCTTCGGATGAGGGGGTAGGGCTCCGGTCGCGCCTGGACGGAGCTTTCTTCTTCGGCTCCGCAGGAGCGTCTTCGTGGAGCGCAGCTCCGATTAGGCCTAGTCCGGTGAGTGCGGACCTATGCATGGCCCTTTTCAGGTCCCCCTCCGGAGGTGGGTGAGCCGCGAGATACGCAGTGGCTGCCATGATCGCAGCCTGTGGCGTCTTCGGGATGATGTTGCCGTCGGCATCCATATCCATGAACGATGTGTGGAGAGTTCGGGTCACGTCACGGCTCTCCTTGGGATCCATATTCTCCACCCTAGAGCGGTTCTTGTTTCCCTGGTTTCCGTTTGTGCTAGAGCCGGGTGCCATGGCGGAGAGCGCAGCTCGTCGCGCGCTGGACTCGGAGGCTGCTTGCTTGCGTTTGTCAAGCGTCTCCTGCATCTTGACTTGTTTCTTGTGCTCCTCGATGAGGAGGTAGTGATATGCCATCAGTAGGTCACGTGAGGCATCTGCAGGTAAGACGGCGTCGCCTGCGACGGCACGGCGCGCTTGGACCCATCCTTCTTTGCTAAGTTGGATGACGTGGCCGTTGTTTTCCCTGTTGGGTGGGGGGGATTGGCTTCTTCTGTTTTCGCCGTTTCCGCCGTTCCGGTTGGGCGGCGGGTGGGGTGTTTCCTCGTCGCCTTGGATGATTGCGGCGCATAGATAGCGCTCATAGATTGGTCGGCTGTTGCCGCAGCTTTCGGATCCGGAACCGTAGGTCCCCTCATCCGAAGGTGGATCACACAGATCGGTGTTACAGCTGCTGCTGTCGTGAAACTCATCTGTTGATGGTGACGTGCATAGCACGGGGTGTGGAGCCCACGAACATGGCCTGATTGATGGCACGGGCACCCGCTCAGGGAGACGAAGGGTACCAGTTTGACCCACCTGGAAGCAGAAGCTCCCGAACAAAATTTCGAGTCCGTCGCCTACGGGCTCGAAATCCTTCATGGTGGCCGGCGAGTGGGCGGTGAAGTCGAAAGCGCCGAAGAGGAGGTGGTTCTCCATCGCTGCGGAGTTGTAGATCGATCGGGTCGGAACCGTCACGACCGCACAATCCGCAGCCCCAATTCCCACAGACGGCGCCAATTGACGAGGTTTAATCTCGTCAATGCCCATTGTTATGGACTTGGGTTTTGGAGAAGATGGGGATGCTGGAGATCGTGGCACGGTTAACAGACAAGCAACCAGGAGACACGAGATTTACCCAGGTTCAGGCCCCCAGAGGGAAAACCCTACTCCTGCTTGTCTGCTCTTGATTACGGCGGAACCGAAGATTACAGGGTGCGCAGATTCGATCTGGCGTGGATGCGTGTGCGAAAGTATGAGTCGAGGGATCTAGGACGTGCCCTCCTGGCCTTTATATAGACTTAGGCAGGTCCCGGGCATAGTCCTAGTCGGTTACAAGTTCTTGGGTTTTACCCCTTTGAATTTCCTATCTCTACTAGTCTTACTCTCCAAGGATCCGAAGGCGTCATGGGCCTTGGCCACCCGAAAATCTTCATGGGCCAGCGTATATCTGCTGTGGGACTTCCTTGGTCTGGACCAGGTATGCTGAAGTCACGTACCCGTAGGGTATAACCATGTCAAGAGTACTTATGGATGCACTGTGGGAGGATAAGTTCCCATTAGTAACCATTCGGGCTCTAGAGCGTATTGAGGCCTTGTCGGACCATGCTCCTTTACTTTTATCTGTTGGAACACCATCACAAAGATCCAAACATAACTTCAAGTTTGAACTTGGATGGATTGAAAGAGATGGTTTTTTTGATTTAGTGAAAGACGTGTGGGAAAAACCGGTGGGTGGTCAAACGCCTATACAGCGATGGAATAATAAAATGCGAGCCCTTCGTAAATTCCTTCGTGGTTGGGCTAGACATACAGCCGGTATCCTGAAAAAAGAGAAAATACGTCTTTCAACTATTATTAATGATTTGGAGGCTGCTGCGGAAATTAGGCTTTTAACTGCATCTGAGATTGAGCTTAAGAAGCAATCGAATGCAGAAATTGCCAGAATTTTACGCGAGGAAGAACTCAAGTGGTACCAACGCTCTAAAGCAAAATTTATCCTTAAAGGAGACATGAATACAAGATACTTTCATGCTATTGCCAATGGCAAGCATAAGAAGAAACTTATTCACTCTTTGGTTCAGGATGAAGGTATCATTGAGGGACAGGAGCAGCTAAAATCTTACATTACAAAGTATTACAAATCATTGTTTGGGGCATCACCAGAAAACTCTATATCACTGGAGGAATCCCAAACAGATGATATTCCCCAAGTATCTGTTGATGAAAACAAGTTTCTAACTGCCCCGAATATGGAGGAAGAGGTCAAGAAAGCTGTTTTTCAAATGAAACACAATAAAGCACCAGGACCTGATGGCTTTCCAGCTGAATTTTATCAGAAATTCTAGGAAGTTATTAAGGAGGACTTGATGCACTTGTTTCATGTGTTGCACGAGGGTCAGCTTGATATTTTCAGACTGAACTTTGGCAACATTATTTTACTTCCTAAAGTTACTAATGCAGAACGTATACAACAATACCGCCCAATTTGCCTTCTTAATGTAAGTTTTAAAATCTTTACAAAGGTGGCAACAATTAGGCTAAATTCAATAGCTAATAATGTAGTGCGCCCTTCTCAAACGGTTTTTATGCAAGGAAGAAACATCTTAGACGGTGTAGTAATCCTGCATGAGATAATCCATGAACTACACTCAAAGAAATTGAATGGAGTTGTGTTCAAGATTGATTTTGAGAAAGCGTATGATAAAGTTAATTGGTCTTTCCTTCAGCAAACACTTCGTCTGAAAGGTTTTTCTCAGGAGTGGTGCAATCTCATTCAGTATTTTGTTTCTGGGGGTAGTGTTGCTATAAATGTTAATGATAACATAGGCAAATACTTCCGGACACACAAAGGATTAAGACAGGGAGATCCACTTTCGCCTATATTATTTAATATCGTGGCGGATATGTTGGCTATTCTTATTCAGAGAGCTAAGGCTGATGGCCAAATTGAAGGATTAGTTCCATATCTGGTTGATGGTGGATTATCAATCCTTCAATATGCTGATGATACAATACTTTTTATGGAGCATGATCTTGAGAAGGCTAAGAATCTGAAGTAAATACTTTCAGCATTTAAGCAATTATCAGGACTGAAAATCAACTTCCATAAAAGTGACTTGTATTGCTTTGGCGAAGCTAAAAACGAGGCACATCTATATGCTGAGTTATTTGGTTGTGGCCATGGAATCTTTCCTATTAACTATCTGGGTATACCGATACATTATCGGCGTCTCACGATAGCTGAATGGAGAGGGATTGAGGAAAGACTACAAAATCGTCTTAATAGTTGGAAAGGAAAACTACTATCCCTTGGTGGAAGACTTGTAATCATTAATTCAGTACTGACTAATGTGGTACTATATATGATTTCATTCTTTTAAATACCAAAAGGGGTCTTGAAGAAAGTGGACTATTTCCGCTCAAGATTCTTTTGGCAAGGGGATGAGGTGAAAAAGAAATATCGAGTGGCCAAATGGACTGTGGTTTGCCGACCAAAGGAATATGGTGGACTTGGCATTCATGATTTGCAAGTCAAGAACACTGCACTCCTTGGTAAATGGCTGTTCAAACTTCTCTCAGAAGGAGTCTGGCAAACCATTTTGTGGAGAAAATACATTGGATCCAAAGCTTTGTCCCAAGTAGTCTGGAAGCCAGGCGACTCACACTTTTGGGCTGGGCTGATGGCAACCAAAAAAAAATTTCTACGCTTTGGTTGTTTTAATATTAAGGATGGATCACAGATTAGGTTCTGGGAGGATAGATGGCTTGGCCAAATGTCGCTTAGAGAACAATATCCTTCTCTATATTCGATAGTTAGGCATAAAGGGGATACACTTTCCAGGGTAATGGAATCTAATCCTCCGAATGTCTCTTTCCGTAGAAGCCTTATAGGTCCTAGACTACTATCATGGAATAATCTCTTATTGAGATTGTCTACGATACAATTGTCGGAAGGTGTGGACGAATTTAACTGAAAGTTATTACATAATGGTAAATTTTCCGTTGATTCGTTTTATAGAGCTTTGATCCAACCAAATATTCCAGTTGATGATAATAGTAGAATTTGGAAAATGAAAATAACCCTGAAAACGAAAGTATTTGCTTGGTATCTTCGTAAAGGGGTAATTCTTACAAAAGATAATCTTGTTAAGAGGAATTGGCAAGGAAGTAAACAATGTGTCTTCTGTAATCATAATGAGACAATTAGACACTTATTCTTCCAGTGTAAATTTGCTCGTTCTATATGGTCAATCACCCAAGTGGCCTCTGGTTTATCTCCCCCTTCATCGGTTGCTAATGTTTTTGGCAATTGGTTGAATGAGATTGATGATAAATATGGGACTGTTTTTAGGGTGGGAGCGCTTGCCATTATTTGGTCGCTATGGCTATGTAGGAATGACAAGATTTTTAATAATATGATGTCTTCTCCATTACAGGTTATCTTCCGAGCAACGACAATCCTACGATCATGGACAATTCTTCAACGTATGGAGTTTCGAGACTTCTTTGCGGAAGGGTGTAGACGTTTGGACGTCGTGGCGCGAGACATTTTTTCTAGACATGGATGGCAGCGTGACCTACGATTAGAGTTATCTTAGTCACAAACTATTCTGTTATCTATGTGTTTATGTTCTTATTTGATTATTTCTGGTTGTAACTTGAGAGGATTTTCGGCTGTGTGCATCCTAGTTATGCAGAGGCCAGGTGTAAACATTGCTTTAAGTAATAAAACGCCCATTTCCAAAAAAAAAATGGTACACCTCGGCATACTCCTAGAAAAAACTTGACGGTGTTCTTCGGTGGTGTCAGGTACACCTCATACAATTCTGTCGACAAGGAGACGTTCTTCGGTGGTGTCTGGAGTCTGTCGAGACACTTTTGTTGCTCTACTTAGGATAGGTTCATTTTGCGTTGTAGTTGAAATATTGACAATGGCTGTCTTCAGACTAACCGGCGCGGAGTTTGTACGCTCGTTGTTCACAGCGAGTTGTAATAGTCTTGCACTTACAATTCTGCCTTCTATATGGTACGTCATGGCGTACTCACGAAAAAACTTAGGGTAATTTCTTCGGACTAGCAGGCGTGGAGTTCGAATGCTCGTTGTTTTGCAGTGGGTTTTAATCGTTTGTACTTACAATTGTGTCTTCTATATATAAAAACTAGCTGAATGCCCGTGCGTTGCTACGGCTCCCACTTATAAATATAAAATGCACAAAAATCATACATTATGTATTTATTTAACATAAAACATCATATTTTTGTTGAATTTTAATTTTAGTTGTATTTGTGGTTTCTTGCACGTGTCGTTCTCATTCACTGGATCATTGCCGTGATGGGATAGCGAGAACAAAATCTACAACCCAAAAGAAGCCGAACTCCACCCAAATGTGAATGCTCGATTGCATAGTCAAGTTAACACAAAAAACTTCTTTAGCATCTAAGCAGGTAGTTTGAGCATCCGATATGTATTGACATGTTGCTGTTGTGATCCCGAACATTCCAACTTCGTTGCTTCCAATTAAAATACCTTCTCACTCCTTGCAACACTCTGATCTTGTCCTTGCCTATTCGTGCGATCTACTCATGGCTTCTTCTCAGATGTGGTTTATATGGCATGATCAAATTTCTAATGCAAGTAAATTATCGGTTGACAATGATGTAGCCAAGAATTCATAAGAGGTCAACCTATGATTAGACCTGATAAAGTTGGTGATATTATGGACGTGTTCCGAGGACACAAGGAGATAGACATACCCCCTTCGTCTGCAAATAAGTGTACTTCTATTTTTTATTTAAATATTATTAAATTTAACCAAATTTATAGATAAATATAACAACATATATTATCTTAAATTGATATATTATAAAACTAAATTCGAAAACGTATCTACAGGTTAGAATCATAAATATTGCCATGTTTTTCTATAAAATTAGTCAAAGCTTACTAACTTTGATTTAAGACAAGGCTAGAAGTACATTTATTTGCGGACGGAGGGAGTACACGTTAAGGCAATGGAGTTATTTTGATATAAAAACAGACTAATCTCCTTCTATAATTCATAGCTGGAAATGCAGACCAATTCGGCCATGTCCTGCATGGATCACATTTCTATCAATCTGAATATCCATTCAAATATCAATCAAGAAAAAAAAAGAATAGCTAGCTATCACATTCGTGTACTATTGTCTTTAAGTGAACTGGACCTGTGCTATTGCGACTTGTGCTATCCGCCGTGGGCGGAAGCTGCGATTTGCTTAAGCTGGCCAGCTACTGGAGCGGCCACAAGCTAGTTGGCTAGCAGCCATGGATGACGTCTCATGCTCCCAGCTCTATTCTGCTGCTTGCCGTTTGCTTATTTTTTCCTCAAAATTGTTGAGATTTTCCTCCCGTGTTAGTATAAAATCTAAAAAATTAACCAAAACTTTCAGTATGTTCTTCAAATTGATCATTCTGGCTTGATACTACTGCTTATCGGGTTCAATTTTATAGCGAGACAAACTGATCTGCTGTCAGCTAACTCTGCATTGTTCTTCCTGCTCCAACGATTTCGACGCCTGCACCTGCTGAAGCGCCAAGCATGGCGACGGAAGAATCCAACCTACTCCGCTACCTCTACCAAGTCTCCCAGGGCTTGGATCAAGCTAGATCGCCCCCACAACCCCTGCCTCACATGACCAGATCTGAACCTAGTGGCTAGTGGGGCATGTTGGTAATGCGATGCAACTGGAGGCACACGATGCAGTGCGGGCACTGGATCCGTATGTCTCCGAGAAGTCGACAGTTCCACGGCTCCCCGCCTGACGCATGTGCCCCTGGCCTCGACCTCCTGTGCCTGCTCGGCCGAGTTCGCCGCTCCGTCGCCGACAGATATTCGCGGCACGTTTCGCTGGATATGATGCCGCTGGGACAGCCCTACGCTCTTGCGCTTCATAGCTACGCCCGGACGCAGGGGCCTCGCCGCCATAGGGAAGACAGTCGTCCTCGCCATAGCATCGATCAACCGGGGAAACTGCATGAATCGGGGCGGAGCTCGCCGACGAACAGGGACATGTTGTGTCAGAGGGCGCTGTGAAGGGATTGAATGGGGCGAGGCGGGGAGCGCGCCGGCGAAGGGATCTGTGGAGGCTGGAGGCGGCGAGCTGGGCATGGAGGAGCGACAAGCGTTGGGTCGAGGTCGATGCGATCGTGTACAGGGCTAGGAGCAGGGAGATGGGTTAGCATTTGGATTTTTTTCACCGTGCGGGTTGTGTTTACTTGGCGGTGGCATCCCATGTAATATCCTCCAATAGCCAGGGGTTAAATCGTCTAGGAAAAAATCGGAACCAAAAAAGAATGGACGAACCTACCTGTGTGTAAATTAGTAGATAGATTGATAGATATGGCACACCTCGGCATACTCCCAGAAAAAAACTTGACAGTGTCCCATAAAAGGATTTTGTTTCCCTTGTCGCCAACGAGGTTTCTCGAGGCATAAGTGAGGTGACCATAAAACCCTGGCATGTACACATACCTGCCAGAATATTACACTTTTCTAGATCAGATGGATGGAACGTACAAAATAGAGCGTTGAGAGTCAGCAATGAAATTTAAACTGTACACTTTGACCAAATCATCACCGTATCTGAATTCAGCCAAGTCTTTTGAGAGATCATATGTCCCAAAAAGATGGCTTCTCAACTGAATATCTTGTAGAATTCCTTACAACTGCCCTTGCGAACTCTTTTCTTGATCGATCTTGATTTATTTTTCCGAGGAATAGCATGCGCAGACTACTACAAATGTGATCCGAACACTCTTGATCTTCGTCAGAATCAACGGGGACCAGGGTAGGCTTTTGCGTCGTCGTGAACGACAGCCTCAAGCGTTCAACCTCGATGTTCTTGACTTTGTTAAGGGAAAGAGAATGGAAGGAGAACTGATACATGGAGATTTGTGTCCCGCTCTTCTTGACCTCTGTCACCACATTGTGCTGCTTCGCTTCTGCTCGATCTCCTCCAGCTTCTTGCTTGCTCGCAGGCCACACCATCCCTTTAGAAATTCTCTCTCTTTCTCTTGGTGCTAGTGAAGCTAAAATTTAGTCTGACATAACCCAGCCGTGAACCTTAATCGGTATCAATCACACTACCTTGCGCCACCACCTTCCTCTTTCTCATCCCTGATTGGTGCACTGTGGACGGGGCCTTTGGAACTTCCTCTCTCGTGAACCTGTACGGGTGAGGGGCGATCGGATTTTTGGGAGCGCTCTAGCACGACTACTTGCAATCATGACATCGTCCGCCGACGAGTTTACTAACGATGATTTCTTTCTGGACGTCAGCGATCTTTTTGGCAACCTCAACATGAACAATTCTGCTACTGCTGTTGCTACTGGTGTTGCTCAGACTACACCGTACGTGATCCTAAATTTTCTCTTTATTTTCTTTTTGCGGGTAAAGTGTCTTTATTAATCGATAGGGCTTATAAGAAGATCATGCTCGAGAACATGAGACAACACCTCAGGTCATGAACCAAACCAAACAGCAGTTTTGGCAACACTTCTCGCAAGAGTCGCGAGACCATGTCTAGCCCTATTTTATTCACGGTCCACTTATACAATAGAAATGCTTCTACTACCCAGAATTAAATCCTTAATCTCCATTATAATATAAGCTAAAGACGATCTATCTTGCGATCTTCCGCGAATTGCATCTATCAGGACAGAACAATGCAGCTCTACACCGGATTGTCACTCCAATCCAAAGCTAGACGAATGCCTTCAACACAAGCCCTCGCTTCAGCTTCTAGGGGATCATTGCAATTGAAAATTTGATGGAATGAGGAGAAGATAACCTTTCCATCTTCATCACGCAAGGTCATGCCCGCTCCTGCAGAACCGTCCTCCTTATAAGAGCCATCACAGTTGAGTTTAACCTAGCTTGTAGAGGATTTTAGTCAGGTGCCACCTGCCTATCAGGGTTTCGAATAGAAGTATCGGCCACCAGTCCTTCCTCCAGTGGGCTCTTGCCCATAATTATCTCCTCCGTGGATAGGGTTTTAACGCTCTTTAAAGTATTGGCGTAGCTGATCAAGAACCGCTTAGAACCTTCAATTGACGAAAGAGGTTTATCATGTGTCGCCTCATTGTGGGCATACTAGATGCGCCAAGCAATTAGTAAAGTGTAATCCACCACATTGGCAGGAACTTTCTCAATAACCGATTGAAACTATTTTGCTAGAAGTCCATCCGTATCCTTCTTGCTTATGCGGCATATCATAACTTTAAGTTGCAACAAATGGATGTAGAAAGTACATTTCTTTATGGTTCATTAAATGAATTGGTATATGTTAAGCAACCTCCAGGATTTGAGGACCCCAACTTCCCAAACCATGTCTACAAACTTGATAAGGCGCTCTATGGGCTCAAGCAAGCCCCACGCACGTGGTATGAGCACCTTAGAGAGTTATTGTTTGACCGTGGCTTTGAGGTTGGGAAAATCGATCCCACTCTTTTTACTAAGAAAGTCAATGGGGAGCTTTTTGTATGTCAAATATATGTTGATGATATCATCTTTGGCTCATCTAACAAAGCTTTTAATGATGAATTCTCAAAGCTTATGACTAGTAGGTTCCGGATGTCTTTGATGGGGGAGGTGAGAGTATTTCTTGGTTTTGAGATCAAGCAAGTTAGAGAAGGGACATTCTTCAATCAAGCCAAGTATACTCAAGATATGCTCAAGAGATTCAATATGCAAGATTTAAATGGAGATCCTACTCCCATGGCTACAAAGACTCATCTAGAACAAAATCCAAATGGTAAAGATGTGGATCAAAAGGTATACCGGTTTATGATTGGGTCTTTGATTTACCTTTGTGCATCTAGACCCGATATTATGTTGAGTGTAGGTGTGTGTGCAAGATATCAAGCGGCTCCTAAGGAAATCCTTTTAATGGCGGTCAAGAGAATCTTTCGATATTTAGTTTATAGCCCATTTTATGGTCTTTGGTATCCTCGAGGCTCCACATTTTCTCTTTGTGGATACACGGATTCGGATTGGGCGGGGGACAAGGATGATAGAAAATCAACATCCGGGGCTTGCCAATTCCTTGGTAGGTCCTTGGTATGTTGGTCTTCCAAGAAGCAAAATTGTATATCTCTCTCCACCGCCGAAGCCGAGTATGTGGCAACTGCTAGTGCTTGCACCCAATTGCTATGGATGAGGCAAACTTTAAAGGAATACAGTGTCCATTGTGACAAAGTGCCTCTTCTATGTGACAATGAAAGTGCCATCAAGATTGCTTATAACCCGGTGGATCACACAAGGACAAAGCATATTGAGATTCGCCATCACTTCATTAGAGATCATGTTGCTCGAGGTGATATTGATCTATCATATGTGTCAACCAAAGATCAACTTGCCAATATCTTCACGAAGCCACTTGATGAAGCAAGGTTTTGCTACTTGAGGAATGAACTAAATGTCGTAGATTCAAGGAGCTTGACTTGATTTTCTTGCATTCTCACCTATGGTTCCACTCATATTTGGTTTAGGTGTAGGCATGGATATAGCGGGAGTGCGGTCCTAATTGATTGGACCATCCCTCCCCCCATTATGCCCAAAGCAATCAAAATCATTTCTCTTAATATCATTTAGTGATATGTGAGCTTAATGATGAGTTTTGGTAATGGACCCAAGATATATCTTCGTGGTGCCAAGCCAAGTATACTCAAATATGTGTCCTAGGCCACCGCCCTCTCTCATTCGAGAGGTTGGTACTTACTCATGTTTGTCATTTTCTTGATTCTAGTATACTCGAATATGGTGGCTCTAGCGGCGCTCTATTTCGCCAAACGCTTCATGCCTCTAGGAACTAGGTTTTCTAGGTATATAAGGAGGTGTGCCAAAGGACATGCCGAGACGATGCTCCACGGCCAAAAGGGCCTGGGTGGCACGCCCACCCTTACTGGGCGTGCTACCTGGTCCCTTTTGGGCCTCATGGCTCCATTTTCTTGATTCCAAGTTCCCAGGCTTCATTATTTGGTGAAAAATTGTATGGTATTTTTCCTCGATTTTATTTCCTAGAAAACTGGCAGAAAGAAGACTTTTGCTAAAAACGGAGATAGATTCAGCAGTTTTATCCAAGTATGGGAAGATTCTGGATAAAATCATTGAGCAAAGTACTTGGAAAAGTAGATACATTTGGGATGTATCATCTCCCCAAGCTTATCTTGTTTGTGCTCAAACAACTCAAAATCGCAATGTACAAGTGATAAAAGACTTTGACAAGAACTTTGCTCTATTCATGCATAACATTTTAACATGGAAAATATTTGAAATATAGATTTATCAATGAATAGCAAAGTAATAATGAGAGCCCACTATGCTGGTATACAAATGATCATACATGGTATAAAGGATATAATATACGACAACACTATTTGAGCATGATTACCTAATAGTGGCAACAAACAAAGTTCTCACATCGCATTTGGTTGAATCATTTGTAAAGTTTTTGAGGCCTTTGATTCTTTCAATTGTTGACAAGTAATTCATCATGCTTGCATCGCGAACTAAATACTTTGGGGATGCTGTATTCTTCCAGTATTTCAACGTTTAAACACTCATAGAAGACCCATACATGAGTAAGTGACTAGTATCTTTAGTTGACAACAGGTGGAGTCGAATAGGATAGGTGCTTTTTTGGTATGTTTCTCGCACATGTGGATGAGTGGCAGGAGTTTGGTTCCCACTTTTTGGGCTTGCAAGTCTTTTTTCATTCAGATTTGAGTGGATTTTTGATTCCATAGTGCAATAATGTTTTTGATTATAAGCGTTGAACGAATAAGCATCTCTTGATTTTTTTCCTTAGTTTCAATAATGTGAGCACTTCTTAGTTTCAATCCGTTTTTCTTCGGTAGAAGAGCCAACACATTGGGTTATTTTTTTTTCAGGATACGGGTTTAAAGGATGGGTGCCCACCAACACAATGATGGCCATGTTAGTGGAATTAGTTTAAAGGCTAGCGGAAAGGCTAAGTTGTCAATTAAAGATACTATGAACTTATGAGGACCAGAATTTAACTTCCATACCCCCCTGTGTTTATTCGTCAATCCCAAGATCAGAGTTAACGACACAGTGAAATGTATATCATTGGAGACGTATAAAAATTAATTATTATAAGGTTTGAATAGTTACATAGTGTAATGTCTTGTGAAATTTATTACAATCAGAAAGCACAGTGGAAATATAAAACGCATAGTGACTCCACGAGGCCTCACTCCACAACATCGTCATAGTAGTCGTAGTCATCCCTTTCTTCATAGTACTCTGAAGTATCAACAAAATCATTGCCATGAGTACACAAAGTACTCAACACTCCCCCTCACGGGATAGCTATAATATCTAATAGGAGGCTTCAAAGGAAGGTTGTATGGTTCTTTGCATAAAAGCCAATTTTATTTAAAATACAATAATTGATTTGATCAAAGTGGTTTTAGACGAAAATATGTTTATCATCAATGTGATATTTCTCATCAGTGTGGTTGTCCAAGACAACTCACGTATTTCATAGATTCCGAATAAGAATAGGGTTAAAGAGGGAAGTAGCAAGACATGTTCCTGTATGTCAAGAAAGATTGATGTGTCGTCCATGACCATGGACAAGGCTATTCAAATAGTTTTACACTCTGTAGAGGTTGTACACTTTTCCCACATGACACAATCCCGTCTTGTTGCCCACCAGTGGCCGCTGGTTTAGTACACACATGTTGGTGTACCGGTAGAGGGATTGTGAAGAGGTCTTTTAGCTATATTGCCCAAAGATGTGACGAGTACACCAGGTATGACACATGGAACTAAGAGTATGTTGATGACCCACAAGTATAGGGGATCGCAACAGTCTTCGCGGGTAGTATTACCCAATTTATTGATTCGACACAAGGGGAGACAAATAATACTTGCAAGCCTTAACAACTGAGTTGTCAGTTCAGCTGCACCTGGAAATAGTTCTTGCTCACAGAAGTTTATCAGTAGCAATAGTTTGTAGTAGCAACAACAAAGCAACAGTAACAGCAACAACAACAGTGAAACAACAACAATAGTAACAGTAACGGTAACAGTAGGATTCGAGTGCGATAGGCATAGGGATGGATGGCCGGGCGTTGCATGGACGAGTCTAAACATGTAACTTCAAAGAACTAGGGCATTGCAGATAAATAATAATAAGCATCCAAGTACTAAACAATGTTAGGCATGTTCTCCAAATATAGTCATACGTGCTCGCAATGAGAACTTGCACAACATCTTCTGTCCAGCCAGCCCGTGGCAGCGGGGCCTCTAGGGAACTACTGGCAATTAAGGTGCTCCTTTTAATAGAGCACCGGAGCAAAGCATTAACACTCCGTGAACACATGTGATCCTCACACCACAGCCATCCCCTTCGGTTGTCCCAATTTCTGTCACTTTGGGGCCTTTGGATTCGGACAATGATATGTGTACACAACTTGTATATAAGACCATAAACAATACTATCATAATGATTCAATAATAATTTCAGATCTGAGATCATGGCACTCGGGCCCTAGTGACAAGCATTAAGCACAACAAGTTGCAACAAAGTCAAATAGCACTAATAGAGATACTAGGCACTATGCCCCTAACAGATCTTATTCGATTACATGATAGAACTCATCCAATCCCTACCATCCCCAAGCCTACAGCGGGGGATTACTCACTCATGGATGAGGGAAACATCAGTGGTTGATGGAGATGCGTTGGTGATGACGATGGCGATGATCCTCTCCAAATTCCCCATCCCGGCAGGGTGCCAGAATGGAGTTTCTAGATCCGAATCTTGGTTTCTGGTGGTGGCGGCAGAGCGGAACTCTTTCTGGAAAACTATTGACCCTCCCTCTGTTTTTAGGTCAGAAGGCAACTTATAGACGCGGAGGGAGGCCGAGAAGCTGCCTGGGGTGGCCAAACCTCCCCCAGGCGTGGGGTTAGTGGGCCCGCGCCTGGGATGGGTCTGGGCCCCCAGGCCTCCCCTCTATCTCCCCTTCTGGCTCCGTGGATCTTCTGGTGAAATACAATTTTTGGCATATTTTCCGGGATTTTTCCTGATAATTCATTTTCTGCACAAAAACAAGACATCAAGGTAATTCTGCTGAAAACAACGTCAGTCCGTGTTAGTTGTATCCAAATTACACAAGTATAGAGGAAAAACAATAGCAAAGTGTTCGAGAAAGTAGATACGTTTTGGACGTATAAACTCCCCCAAGCTTAGCTTATTGCTTGTCCTCAAGCAATTCAGTTGAAAACTGAGTGCGATAAAAGAACTTTCACGAACACTTTGCTTCATATGATGTAAATATTCTCAGCACAGGAGTAGATGCTTAGACAATTCATAATAAAGTGTATGCAACTAAGTCTACTCAATAGTCATTGCAAGCTATGAAGAGAAACCAACTCAATAATAATAAGTAGCATGAAACATAAACATAAGCAACATTGCAATGCTCATAATACGGTATGATAGAGTGGCATCTCGCTTGCCTTTGTTTGAAGAGCACAATATAAATGTTGAGGCACCTCTGAAGTTCATATGAAGACTAGAAGTAAAGGTATCAGAGATACAAGCATCAAAGTCATGACATAGTTAACCAAGTTTTGGAACAAACACAAGAATGACAACTATGCTCTCAAGAAGGTGCTCATAGAATAAGTGGTGACTCAACAAAGTTGTGAAAACGGTTTTGTGAAGGTTTTGAAAGGTTTCCCAATGCTGAAAGGAAGGTACTCATTAGCTTTGAGCTCTCATTGCCCCTATCATAGGCATCTTCATGTGGTTAAAGTGAAAGTGAGGCCCACTCTGAATCATATGCTTGACAGACCATAGACTGGAAATTCCAAGTCCCTTGAGTACGAGGGCCGCTCCGCATGCTACTCAACTTTGGTCACCTGAAAGTTCTTGTCATTGTAAATACATGCATATCATCGAGAACCGCCAACGGGGTACCCCTTGCACATGGTACAGGAGCTTTCCCATAACCAAAATGACAAGGCAAGTAGACAATGAGCATCTCAGCAATCTTTTTATTTACCATATACATAGATTTTTATTGAGGATGCTTCATAGATGCTCATTATAGTGATGCTGCAAGTTTCCACCATGATTAGGCATGGCTTAGGCTAGCGACTCGGGCGTTTCTCTAACACAATGTATAAACTTCATGAACTAACAACTTCCCCTTTTATTTCACATCGTCGACATCCGTAAACAAAAGAGCAAAGTATCAACTGGATGAGATATCCAATAGGTGTTGAAAGCGTTCCCCGTGACGGCACGGTTCTGCTAACTCCCAATATATAATAAGCAAGCATATAACTTTCATGGACTAGTCACAATGGTTCAGAATTATTAAGCACAAGGAATAAAGTGTGCCATCAAGTTCGTGAGAGCTTTACTAACTAACTTTCTCAAAATAGACAAACATTTTATTTTGGAAGAAAACACGACATATGGAATATGCACTGAAATAGCAAATGATGCTAATAGGTAGGAATGGTGGACATAGCTGGCAATATTGGTTTTGAGGAGTTGGAAACACAGGTAGAACACGTACTCAGTGCAAGTGAAGGCTAGCAATAGAGAGGGAGCGACAAACGAGAGAGCAATAACTGTCATAATCATACTTGCAACAAAACAGGACTAAATATGGCATGAAAGTGATACAAGAACAGTGAGGCAAAATAAATCATCGAGGCTTACTGACTATTGATTAGTCATATGCATGCGTGAGCATGTGCCAAGTCGATTCACATGAACAGTCAGAGGAGGATACCATAATGTTATACCAAAGTATGAACAAAACAATGCAAACAAACATTCATATGACATGCTACAAACTATTAGCAAGCTGGAGCTAATCATAGACAAGCAAGAACTACTAAGCATCCATAATGACGTACACCTTACACAAATAGGCTAAGCATGCTCACAATGATGAGTATATGTACAAAAATGAAACAAATAGAGTTCGTTACCATCCTCTTACCAGACCTCGAGTTGTCTTAATCTTCATTATTACCCTTCACTTGTGTGACTTGAATATTAACATGAAACCAAAATCCACTGAGGACGGCTGAACCCTGTAAAGAACTCACAAAACCAAAGAAGAACAACAAATATTTTTGGTGTTTTCAATTTTTTTAGAAAGCAACCAACACAAAACTAAACGAAGCAAAAGAAAACCAAAAACAAAAACTAAGACGCTCCAAGAACAACACAACTGTGCATGAAACAATAAAAATGAAGTGTCTAGAAAGACCTGAGATTTTTATTGATGAAGAAGCGGATGCCTTGGGCACCCCCAAGCTTTGACGCTTGTACCTCTTGAATAATTCTTGGGGTGACACGGAGTGTCTCCCCCCAATCTTTAGCTTTTGTCCATTCTTCATCTCATTACATCATCCTCTCTCTACACCTAAAATTTTTCTTTTATACAAAACTTCACACAATCTTCATTAGCAACATTAGTTTATTCAAAAGATATTAGACCTCTGGCAAAGCTTTGGAACAGCAAGGCTTTTCATTAAAAATACAAGCTATTGTAGCAACTCCTTAAAAAAGCTCAATTTCCCAAAAAGAACCCGAAAAGGAATCAATAAGAAGCAAATGCAAATAATGGCAGAAATCTGTCAAAACAGACTAGCAGGTAGAAACGAATTTTTTTCGAACATCTTCTGTTGCTCAAATCAAAGAGTGTTGAACTAACGAAAGTTAGGTAACATACTGGGGGATTTATTCGTAAATTTTGATCTCAATCCGAGTTACAGAGCCTCCTCACTAAGTTTTTTGGTGGAGGACAAAAATCTGTTTCGGGACAGCAACTCCCCAAATCTTACTTCCCTCTCATTAGAGGTCATTCTTGGTACAAAAAGCAAACAAAAAGGATAAGGAGAGGTCATTACTGAATTAATAACTTCCAAGACTCAAGGAAACTCTTGGGTTATCTCCCAACAAGTACTTTTCTTTATCGCCTTTAAGTTAGGCACAGAGAAGAACAAAGATTGGAAAGGAGAAAAATAAAAGTGAGCAAATATAACCACTGTGAAAACATTATTTTATTCATTAAAATCCTTCTATTAACAAGGTTGATCAAGTATTTTTACCAAAGCAATCTTATATGAAACAAAACTTTGCATTCCACAAGGTGATTATGTTACCTCATACTTGATAGCAATGGTCCCAATCATAATAGTTTCAAAATTTTCTTGTGGAATGGGACAATATATTTCTCCAACCTTGATGCCTTCAATATTTTTAATAGAATTCAGGCAATAGCTCCTAACAACCTTCTTGGGGAAATAGAGAGTGTGCTCTTTGTCATCAATATTGAATGTTACTTTTCCTTGATTACAATTTATGACAGCACCTATAGTATTAAGAAAATGTCTCCCAAGAATAATAGACATATTATCATCTTCAGGCATTTCAAGCACAACAAAATCAGTTAAAACCATGCAATTATGAGCAACTTGAACAGGAACATCCTCACATATACCAACAGGAATAGTAGTTGAATTATCAGCCATTTGCAAAGATATATCAGTTGGTATCAACTTTTCTAGCTGGAGTCTCTTATAGAGAGAAAAAGTCATAACACTAACTCCATCTCCCAAATCACATAGAGCAGTTCGAACATAATTATTCTTAATGGAGCAAGGAATAGTTGGTATACCTGGATCACCAAGTTTCTTTGGAACCTTACCATTGAAGGAGTAATTAGCAAGTAGAGTAGAAATCTCCTCATTAGGAATCCTCCTTTTATTAGAGACAATATCCTTCATATACTTTGAATAAGGAGGCAACTTAATAGCATGAGTCAAAGGAATTTGCAAGAATAAAGATTTCATCCACTCACAAAACTTGTTGTAGTGTTCTTCCTCCTTTGACTTGTGTTTCTTACCTGGAAAAGGCATAGGTTTCTGCACCCAAGGTTCTCTCTCTTTACCATGTTTATTAGCAATAAAATTTTCCTTTGTGTACCTAGTGTTCTTAGTGTGTTTCTCAGGTTCTTCCTCAATTTCCTCCTTATCAGGAGGCTCATCAATATTACCACTCTCAGTTTCAGCATCAGAGACAGATATACTATTAGGATCTACAGCAGGTTCAAGTGATTCCTCAACTTTCTTATGTTTCTTTTTCTTCCTCTTATGAGTACTACCACTATCCTCACCTTGTTGGGAATCCTGCTCTATTCTTTTAGGGTGTCCTTCAGGATATAAAGGATCTTGAGTAGCTGCACCACTCCTAGTTTTAATTCCATAAGCATGTTTATTTCCTGAAGCATTAACTAACATATCCTTTTGTACCTTAGAAAGTTGATCAAGTTGGGTTTGAACCATTTGAAAGTGTTTACAAAGCATTTTAATATCATTAGAAGTTATTTCCACAATATCTTTCAACTCATGGATAGCTCTAGAGTTTTCCAATAAATGATTCTGAACTTGTTTATTAAAATTACCTTGTTTAACAATAAAAATGTCAAGTTCCTCTAAGCATTGATCAGGAGGCTTACCATAAGGAATATCACCTTCATCAAAGTGTTGGAGAGAGTGTACCTCAATAGTAGATGAGTGGGGAATTGGCTTACATAATTCTTCTATAGGAGGTAGATTCTTTACATCTTCAGCTCTAATACCTTTCTCCTTTAGACACTTTTTAGCTTCCTTCATCACTTCATCATTTAATGCAATATCTCCCCTCTTCTTTGTTGTTGGTGTAGGGGTTCGTAGCATGGAAAACAAAAAAATTCTATCGCATGCAAACAAACAAGCCAAGATCTATCTACTAGATTGTAGCAACGAGTCGATAGATGAACTCACCCTCGAAGATTCCAAAGCGGTTAACGAGAGCGGATTCTCGTGGGTGATGTAGTCGTACTCTTCCCGATCTCAAGATCGTGTAGACGATCCTTCCGGCGCCGCGTTCCGGCAGCGCTCCCGCAGTCGGTCACACGTTCGGTACTCGATGAAGACCTTCCTCTCCCTTGTTCCAGCAGGCAGCGGAGATTGTAGCACTCTCCTCGCGATTCCGGCAGCACGACGGCGTGGTACCGGAAGTAGAGGGGAGATCTCGCAGGGCTTCGCCTTAAGCCGGAGCGAGTATGGTGGACTATGAGAGAGCCTCGGTGATCTAGGGCCGGCGGCTAAGGCTTGGGGCAGCCCAAGTCGGTGGCTAGGGGAGAAACCCTAGGCGGTGGCTATGGTGGGCGGCGTCTAGGGTTTAGGTTTAGAGGGGCGTGGTGTTGTGTGCTTGGAGGGGCAGCCCTGCCCCTCCTTATATAGGTGGAGGGGGCGCGCCAAGGGGAGGGGAGTCCCTCCCCAACTTGGTCTCCAAGTGGGCCGGCGGTGGAGGGAGAGGAACTCCTCCCCAAGTAGGTTTCCTACTCTCCCTCCACCAAACAAAATAGCCGTTTGACTTTTTCAAATTGGCGTTTGACTTTTCAAACTAGGATTTGATTGATCCCTTTATTTTGTTCAGCGATGACACCTAGTACCTGATGCAATCATTCCAACTTGTAATGACACATTCATGTACCCTTCCCCTCCAGAGTGCCGGACATTCCGGAACCTTCTAGAACATTCCCGATGAAAACACCGGAACCATTCTCCAACCCTAAAACAAGACTTTCCTTATATGAATCTTATTCTCCGGACCATTTCGGATCTCCTCGTGATATCCCGGATCCCATCCGAGACTCCGAACAACATTCGGTATCTTACTCATCATTCCATAACTACTCAAACAACATCGAATCCTTAAGTGTGTCTCCCTACGGTTCGTGAATTATGCGGACATGATCGAGACACTTCTCAAATCAATAACCAATAGAGGAATCTGGAAATTCATATGGCTCCCACATATTTCAACGATTACTTTGCGATCGAATGAACCACTTACATACGATACCAATTTCCCTTTGTCTCACGATAGTTTACTTATCCGAGGTTTTGATCGTCGGTATCTCTGCATACCTAGTTCAACCTCGTTAATGATAAGTACTCTTTTCTCGTTCCCGTGGTATGTGATCCCTTGTGAGCCAGTCACATGCTTGCAAGCTAATTCGGTGACATTCCACCGAGAGGGCCCAGAGTATATCTATCTGTCATATGGATGGACAAATCCCACTCTTGATTCATGTGTCTCAACCCATACTTTCCAAACACTCAGTGCCACCTTTATATCCACCCAGTTACGGTGTGGTGTTTGATGTCATCAAAGCATCCTTCCGGTGATGGTGATAAACATGATCTCATGGTCGAAGGAATTAGGTTACTATGTATCAGAAAGCATATAGCAATTGAACTATTAAAATGACTTGATCTTTATGCTACGCTTATCTATAGGAGTATGTCCATCATACCATTCTCCTAATGATATGATCTTGTTGTTAATAACATCTCAATGTTCATGATAGGGAAACCACAATCATCTATTAACCAACAAGCTAGTATTATGAAGAGGCTTTACTAGGGACTCTAATTTAGTTTACAAATCACACAAGTATTAATGTTTCCTTGTTAATACTGTTATAGCATGAATGTAAACATTTGTCATAAACACAAAGATATAATAATAACTACATTTATTATTGCCTCTAGGGCATATCTCCAACAGTCTCCCACTTGCACTAGAGTCAACTAATCTAGATTATATGGTAATATACCGAACACCCATGGCAGTTTGGTGTTGGTCATGTTTTGCCCTCGGGAGAGGTTTAGTCAACAGATCCGCCACATTCAGATCTGTGTGTACTTTGAAAATATTTATGTCTCCATCTTGGACATGTTCTCGAATAGCGTGAAAGCGTAGCTTGATGTGATTCAGCTTCTTGTGTGACCTTGGTTCTTGCGCATTGGCTATGGCGCCCATGTTATCACAGTAGATAGACATTGGGTCCAGCGCACTTGGAACCACACCGAGCTCTGTAATGAACTCCTTCATCCATATCGCTTCTTGTGAAGCCTCCGAAGCAGCTATGTATTCCGATTTAGTTGAAGATCTCGCCACAACGCTTTCCTTTGCACTCCTCCAGCTAACTGCTGCACCATTCAAAACAAATACGTATCCAGATTGTGATTTCGAATCATCCGGATCGGTGTTCAAACTAGCATCGGTGTAACCATTAACAACGAGCTGTTCATCACCTCCATAAGAAAGAACCATATCCTTAGTTCTTCTCAAGTACTTAAGGATGTTTTTGACCGCTGTCCAATGATCCACTCCTGGATCACTTTGATATCTGCTAGTTAAACTAACAGCATATGCAATGTCGGGTCTAGTACATAGCATGGCATACATTAGAGATCCTATGGCTGAGGCATAGGGAGTCTTACTCATCCTTTCTCTATCTTCAGCCGTTGCTGGACTTTGAGTTTTACTCAAGGTCGTATTGGGCAACATGGGCAAGAACCCTTTCTTGCTTTCTTCCATTCCAAACCTCTTTAGAACTTTGTCCAAATATGTACTTTGTGAAAATGATATTAGGCGTCTCGATCTATCTCTATAAATCTTTATGCCTAATATGTAAGCTGCTTCGCCAAGATCTTTCATTGAAAAACTATTATTCAAATATTCCTTGACACTATTTAGAAGGTCTAAATCATTCTCAATCAACAATATGTCATCTACATATAGTATTAAGAACGCTACAGAGCTCCCACTCACTTTCTTGTAAATACAAGCTTCTCCATAAGTTTGTATAAAACCAAAACTTTTGATTACCTTATCAAAACGTTGATTCCAACTTCGGGATGCTTGCTTCAATCCATATATGGACCTTTGAAGTTTGCATACCTTGTTAGCATCTTTAGGATCGACAAAACCTTTGGGTTGCATCATATACAACTCTTCATCAATGTCTCCATTGAGGAATATTGTTTTGATATCCATCTGCCATATTTCATAATCGTAATATGCAGCGATTGCTAACATAATCCTCACAGACTTTAGCTTCGCTACTGGTGAGAAAGTCTCATCGTAGTCAACTCCTTGAATTTGTCGAAACCCTTTTGCGACAAGTCGAGCTTTATAGACAGTAATATTACCATTAGCATCTGTTTTCTTCTTGAAAATCCATTTGTTCTCGACAGCCTTCCGGCCATCTGGTAAGTCCACCAAAGTCCATACTTGGTTTTCGTACATGGATCCAATCTCGGATTTCATGTCTTCTTGCCATTTATTGGAATCTGGGCTCATCATCGCTTCTTCATATGTCTCAGGGTCATCGGTGTTGTCCACCAACATGACACTCATAACGGGATCATACCAATCAGGAGTGGTACGAGTTCTCGTTGACCTGCGAGGCTCTGTAGCAACTTCAACCGAAGTTTCATGATCATCATCATTAGCTCCCTCTCTTATTGGTGTAGGCACCACAAGAACTTCTTCCGGTGCTGCGCTACTCGCAAGTTCGAGAGAAGGTTCAACAACCTCGTCAAGTTCTACTTTCCTTCCAGTCACTTCTTTCGAGAGAAATTCCTTCTCTAGAAAGGATCCATTCTTGGCAACGAAGATTTTGCCTTTGGATCTATGATAGAAGGTATACCCAATAGTTTCCTTTGGGTATCCTATGAAGACGCATTTTTCCGCTTTGGGTGCAAGCTTGTCCGGCTGTAACTTCTTTACATAGGCTTCGCAACCCCAAACTTTAAGGAACGACAATTTAGGTTTCTTCCCAAACCATAATTCATACGGTGTCATTTCAACGGATTTAGATGGTGCCCTATTTAAAGTGAATGCGGCTGTTTCTAATGCATAACCCCAAAATGATAGCGGTAAATCTGTAAGTGACATCATAGAACGAACCATATCTAAGAGAGTTCGATTACGACGTTCGGACACACCATTATGCTGTGGTGTTCCCGGCGGTGTCAATTGTGAAAGTATTCCGCATTTCTTCAAATGCTCGCCAAACTCGTAACTCAGATATTCACCTCCACGATCAGAACGTAGAAATTTAATCTTCTTGTTATGTTGATTCTCTACCTCACTTTGAAACTCCTTAAACTTCTCAAAAGTTTCGGACTTATGTTTCATGAAATAGATATACCCATATCTACTCAAGTCATCCTTGAAGGTAAGAACATAACGATAACCACCGCGCGATGCTACACTCATTGGTCCACACACATCGGTATGGATGATCTCCAATAAGTCTGTAGCTCGCTCCATCATACCAGAAAATGGAGTCTTAGTCATTTTACCCATCAGACATGCTTCGCATCTTTCAAGTGATTCAAAATCAAGTGATTCAAGAAGTCCATCGGAATGGAGTTTCTTCATACGCTTCACTCCGATATGACCAAGACGACAGTGCCACATATAGGTCGAGTTATCGCTCAATTTCAACGTTTAGCCTCAATGTTATTAATATGTGTATTTCCACTATCGAGATTCAATAAGAATAGACCATCTATCAAAGGTGCATGTGCATAAAACATATTACTCATATAAATCGAACAACCATTATTCTCGGATTTAAACAAGTAACCGTCTTGCAATAAACAAGATCCCGATATAATGTTCATGCTCAACGCAGGCACCAAATAACAATTATTTAAGTATAAAACTAATCCTGATGGTAGATGAAGAGGTAGCGTGCCGACCGCGATCACATCAACCTTTGATCTGTTTCCAACGCGCATCGTCACCTCGTTCTTCCCTAGCTTCCGTTTATTCTGCAGCACCTGTTTCGAGTTACAAATATGAGCAACCAAACCAGTATCAAATACCCAGGCACTACTACGAGTACTAGTGAGATACACATCAATAACATGTATATCGGATATACCTTTCTTCTTGATGTTGTCGTTCTTCAAATCCGCCAAGTACTTTGGGCAATTCTGCTTCCAGTGACCCTCTTGCTTGCAGTAAAAGCACTCAATATCAGGCTTAGGTCCAGCCTTGGTCTTCTTCGTCGGTGCGGTAACTTTCTTACCACCCTTCTTGAAGTGTCCCTTTTGCTTAGACTTGCCTTTCTTGAATTTGGTGGTCTTATTGACCAATAACACTTGGTGCTCTTTCTTGATCTCCACTTCTGCAGATTTCAACATGGAGAAGAGTTCTGGCAACGTCTTGTCCATGTTTTGCATATTGTAGTTCATCACAAAGTTCTTGTAACTTGGTGGTAGTGATTGGAGGACACGATGTATCCCTAAAGAATTAGGAATCACTATACCCAAACTTTGGAGTTTGTTTGCGTGCCCAGACATCTTGAGCACATGCTCACTGACGGAGCTGCCCTCTTCCATCTTGCAGTTAAAGAACTTTTTAGAAGCCTCATAACTCTCAACTGCCGCGTGAGCCTCAAATATCATTTTGAGTTCACGGACAATATCATGTGGGTCTGAATTCTCAAACCTTTTCTGAAGCTCCGATTCCAAACCATACAAGATAGCACACTGAACTGTGGAGTACTGATTCTTCTGAGCGAGGAAAACATTCTTTACCTCATCGGTAGCATCAGCTGCAGGCGGGTCACCCAGCGGTGCATCCAGCATATAGGTCAAATTACCAGCATTGAGGACTATCCTCAAATTGCGGAACCAATCCGCGAAGTTGCTTCCATTGTTTTTCAACTTTTCTTTCTCTAGGAACGCATTAAAATTGATGGTAGGGGCCGCCATTGATCTACAACATATTTGCAATATTTTAGACTAAGTTTATGACAAATTGACTTCTAATTAATAGTTAAATTAACCTTGGTGAACTCCCACTCAAAACAATATCCCTCACATTGTTTTAGTGATCACACGAACCAAATCCACCACATCAAAACCGATCATCACGAGAGTTGATGTAGCTTCAATGGCGAACAATCGACATGTTCATCATATCTACTATATGATTCATGCTTTACCTTTCGGTGATCTGTGTTCCGAGACCATGTCTGTACATGCTAGGCTCGTCAAGATCAAACCTTAGCTTCCGCATGAGCAAAACTGGCTTGCTCACGTTGTATACACTTGCAGAATCTAACACACCCGATCATCATGTGGTGCTTCGAAACAACAAGCTTTAGCAACGGTGCTAACTAAGGATGAACACCTTAAAACTTGAAATTTGTGTGCTTGAGGGATCATCTTATAATGCCACCGTCGTTAACTAAGCAATACAAGATGCATAAAGGATTAACATCACATGCAATTCATAATATGTGATATGATATGGCCTTTCTTCTTTGTGATTCCGATCTCCATCTTCAAGCACGAACATGATCTCCATCATCACCGGCATTGCATCAAGGTCAATGACGCTGCTCCATGGTTGTCGTCCACCAGCTTCAACTATTACAACTACTTTGAATAGACACGCGGGTCTTAACAGAAATTAAAGACAACCATATGGCTCCTGCCGGTTGCCAACTTACAATAAGGAACATTGCATACATCAAATATAATCACAATCATGGCCATATCACATCACAACACACCCCTGCAAAACAAAGTTAGACGCCTCTAATTTTCTTTGCATATTTTACGTGGTTTGAGGCTTTCAATAAGTGTCTCTCTAACTTATGAACAAGAACCACAACGTTGATGCTAGAACTATCAAGTTCCCGTTGTAAATTGGATCTTACTATAATGGGAGAGACAGACACCCGCAAAGCCACTTATGCAATACAAGTTGCATGTTTAGCGTGGAGCAAGTCTCATGAACGATGTCATGTAAGGTTAGCCCGGGCCGCTTCATCCCATCATACCGCAAGATGCAAAGTACACAAGAAGCAATTGATAATAAAAGCACCACCGCCCACAATGACCATTGTGTTCTACTCGTGCAACAGATCTACATATAGACACGGCTCTGATACCACTGTAGGGGTTCGTAGCATGGAAAACAAAAAATTTCTATCGCATGCAAACAAACAAGCCAAAATCTATCTACTAGATTGTAGCAACGAGTCGATAGATGAACTCACCCTCGAAGATTCCAAAGCGGTTAACGAGAGCAGATTCTCGTGGGTGATGTAGTCGTACTCTTCCCGATCTCAAGATCGTGTAGACGATCCTTCCGGCGCCGCGTTCCGGCAGCGCTCCCGCAGTCGGTCACACGTTCAGTACTCGATGAAGACCTTCCTCTCCCTTGTTCCAGCAGGCAGCAGAGATTGTAGAACTCTCCTCGCGATTCCGGCAGCACAGCGGCGTGGTACCGGAAGTAGAGGGGAGATCTCACAGGGCTTCGCCTTAAGCCGGAGCGAGTATGGGGGACTATGAGAGAGCCTCGGTGATCTAGGGTTTAGACACACAAAGGAGGAGGGGATAGGGCCGGCGGCTAAGGCTTGGGGCAGCCCAAGTCGGCGGCTAGGGAAGAAACCCTAGGCGGCGGCTATGGTGGGCGGCGTCTAGGGTTTAGGTTTAGAGGGGCGTGGTGTTGTGTGCTTGGAGGGGCAGCCCTGCCCCTCCTTATATAGGTGGAGGGGGCACGCCAAGGGGAGGGGAGTCCCTCCCCAACTCGGTCTCCAAGTGGGCCGGCGGTGGAGGGAGAGGAACTCCTCCCCAAGTAGGTTTCCTACTCTCCCTCCACCAAACAAAATAGCCGTTTGACTTTTTCAAATTGGCGTTTGACTTTTCAAACTAGGATTTGATTTATCCCTTTATTTTGTTCAGAGATGACACCTAGTACATGATGCAATCATTCCAACTTGTAATGACACATTCATGTACCCTTCCCCTCTAGAGTGCCGGACATTCCGGAACCTTCTAGAACATTCCCGATGAAAACACCGGAACCATTCTCCAACCCCGAAACAGGACTTTCCTTATATGAATCTTATTCTCCGAACCATTCCGGATCTCCTCGTGATATCCCGGATCCCATCCGAGACTCCGAACAACATTCGGTCTCTTACTCATCATTTCATAACTACTCAAACAACATCGAATCCTTTAGTGTGTCTCCCTACGGTTCGTGAATTATGCGGACATGATCGAGACACTTCTCCGATCAATAACCAATAGAGGAATCTAGAAATTCATATGGCTCCCACATATTTCAACGATTACTTTGCGATTGAATGAACCACTTACATACGATACCAATTTCCCTTTGTCTCACGATAGTTTACTTATCCGAGGTTTTGATCGTCGGTATCTCTGCATACCTAGTTCAACCTCGTTACTGATAAGTACTCTTTTCTCGTTCCCGTGGTATGTGATACCTTGTGAGCCAGTCACATGCTTGCAAGCTAATTGGATGACATTCACCGAGAGGGCCCAGAGTATATCTATCTGTCATATGGATGGACAAATCTCACTCTTGATTCATGTGTCTCAACCCATACTTTCCAAACACTCAATGCCACCTTTATAGCCACCCAGTTACGGTGTGGTGTTTGATGTCATCAAAGCATCCTTCCGGTGATGGTGATAAACATGATCTCATGGTTGAAGGAATTAGGTTACTATGTATCAAAAAGCATATAGCAATTGAACTATTAAAATGACTTGATCTTTATGCTACGCTTATCTATAGGAGTATGTCCATCATACCATTCTCCTAATGATATGATCTTGTTGTTAATAACATCTCAATGTTCATGATAGGGAAACCACAATCATCTATTAACCAATAAGCTAGTATTATGAAGAGGCTTTACTAGGGACTCTAATTTAGTTTACAAATCACACAAGTATTAATGTTTCCTTGTTAATATTGTTATAACATGAATGTAAACATTTATCATAAACACAAAGATATAATAATAACTACATTTATTATTGCCTCTAGGGCATATCTCCAACAGTTGGTGCTGGAACTGGTTTAGGAACAACTGGTTCAGGAGTAATAGGCTCAGGTGCATTCAACTCAGTTGAAGTCCAATCATCATAATTCTTGCTTATCTTGGTCATTAATTCTTCAGCATCTGTAGGAGTCCTTTTCCTGAAAACACAATCAACAAAGCTATCTAGGTAGGTCCTAGAATCATCAGTTAGTCCATTATAATAAATATCAAGAAGTTCATTCTTAGGTAATGGACATCCAGTATGTGCATGAATCAAGAAACAAAATCTTTTCCATGACTCAGGCAATTTCTCTTCTTCTCCCTGTTTGAAATCAAAAAGTCTCTGCAAAGCAGCATGTCTAGCACTGGGAGGAAAATATTTATGGAAGAAAGAAGCAATCAAGCAATCCGGGCTATCAATGGAACCAGGAGGTAATCTATTAAACCAAGCCCTAGCTTCTCCTTTTAGTGAAAAAGGGAAGATCTTAGCAACAAAGTACTTGCGCATCTTAAAATCATCAGAGAACAAAGCACTCATAGTAGAAAGCTCATTCATATGAGCCACAACACTCTCATTTTTAGTACCACAAAAAGGTTCTTTCTCAACAATATCTAAATAAGCTAAACCAAGAGAGAAATCATAATCTTTATCTTTAATATCTATGGGAGAGGTGGCAAACTTAGGATCATAGGACTTTTTGGGTATAATAGTACGTCTAGCAAGGAGACTCTTCATAGAACTAGCACCATGTGTGTTTCGGCACTCTTCAACAAATTCATCAGTGAGCCCTATGTAACCATCATTAATATAAAAACTCTCACTAGATCCAGGTGAGCTAACAGGTGTAACAGTGTCTTCACTAGGAGTTTCGGTATTTCCTAGACTAGCCATAGTAGCATCTAGAAAAGGACCTAATGAACCACTCGCATCAAGCACAATAGAAGTAACATCATGAGTATCAAAAGCAGTTTTAGATTCAGCAGTAGTAGCAGTGTGTGTAGCATGAGCATGTGGCGGTGGTGTGACAAGCTTACTTATAACAGACGGTGAATCAAGAGCAACAGAGGTGTTTAGGACTGTACCTCTTCTTGTAGTGGATGGTAAAATAGGGAACTTTCCATCACGAGACTTCCCCATGATGAAAGGAGTAGCAGTGAACAATAATAGATCCAAGTGAACTTAAAAATAAAGCTATGCTCCCCGGCAACAGCGCCAGAAAATCGTCTTGATGACCCACAAGTATAGGGGATCGCAACAGTCTTCGCGGGTTGTAGTACCCAATTTATTGATTCGACACAAGGGGAGACAAAGAATACTTGCAAGCCTTAACAACTGAGTTGTCAATTCAGCTGCACCTGGAAATAGTTCTTGCTCACAGAAGTTTATCAGTAGCAACAGTTTGTAGTAGCAACAGCAAAGCAATAGTAACAACAACAGCAACAGTGAAACATCACCAATAGTAATAGTAACGGTAACAGTAGGATTCGAGTGCAGTAGGCATAGGGATGGATGGACATGCGTTGCATGGACGAGTCTAAACATGTAACTTCAAAGAACTAGGGCATTGCAGATAAATAATAATAAGCATCCAAGTAATAAACAATCCTAGGCATGTGCTCCAAATATAGTCATACATGCTCGCAATGATAACTTGCACAACATCTTCTGTCCAGCCAGCCCGTGGCAGCGGGGCCTCTAGGGAACTACTGGCAATTAAGGTGCTCCTTTTACTAGAGCACCAGAGCAAAGCATTAACACTCCATGAACACATGTGATCCTCACACCACAGCCATCCCCTCCGGTTGTCCCAATTTCTTTCACTTTGGGGCCTTTGGATCCGTATAATGATATGTGTACACAACTTGCAGATAAGACCATAAACAATACTATCATAATGATTCAATAATAAGTTCAGATCTGAGATCATGGCACTCGGGCCCTGGTGACAAGCATTAAGCACAACAAGTTGCAACAAAGTCAAATAGTACTAATAGAGATACTAGGCACTATGCCCCTAACAGATCTTATTCGATTACATGATATAACTCATCCAATCCCTACCATCCCCAAGCCTACAGCGGGGGATTACTCACTCATGGATGAGGGAAACATCGGTGGTTGATGGAGATGCGTTGGTGATGACGATGGCGATGATCCTCTCCAAATTCCTCATCCCGGCAGGGTGCCAGAATGGAGTTTCTGGATCCGAATCCTGGTTTCCGGTGGCCGCGGCGGAGCCGAACTCTTTCTGGAAAACTATCAAACCCCCCTCTATTTTTAGGTCAGAAGGCAACTTATAGACGTAGAGGGAGGCCGAGAAGCTGCCTGGGGTGGCCAAACCTCCCCCAGGCACGGGGTCAGTGGGTCCGTGCCTGGGGTGGGTCTAGGCCCCCTAGGCCTCCCCTCTGTCTCCCCTTGTGGCTCCGTGGATATTCTGGTGAAATATATTTTTTGGCATATTTTCCGGGATTTTCCCCGATAGTTCATTTTCTGCACAAAAACAAGACACCAAGGTAATTCTGCTGAAAACAGCGTCAGTCCGTGTTAGTTGTATCCAAATTACACAAGTATAGAGGAAAAACAATAGCAAAGTGTTCGAGAAAGTAGATACGTTTTGGACGTATCATATGTCCCCAAACCTTTCACACTGTCTATGCTAAAGGCTCCCCCGCAGGCGGACACCTCATCAGCTGTACGACAACATCAACACCTAAGGCTGGCTAACCTACTTGACCAAGCTAGTGCCCATTATAGCATGTGGTTGTACGGTAGTCACAATCTTTAAATCCAAGACTTATTAGGCCATCATGCGGCACGGACGATGGATTGCTCCCCCTAACTAGTGAAGGACAGCCGACCACTTCTTCCTATGATCCAGCTGTCGCTCGCGCTAGTATTTAGACAGTAAGTTTCACCTAGATTAGAATAGAGTAGAGGAAGCAACAATGACTAAGCAGCCTAGCTCAACGAACTCAACAAGTTTCAAATGTTATGTGTGACCTGTAGGTCATCCAATTCCTCCAAAGAGGCAAGATAGAATGTTCTAAAGATTATTGAGCATGGCTAAGCAATTCTACTCTATCAGGATTACTATTTTTTTTGGAAAGGAGCATATATTAATATCAAAAGATACCAATTACACCCAGCCTCTACAACAACGCAATACCCTATTGGCATTACGGATGCACACAACCTACAAAACGAAAAAAGAATTACAAAAAAAGAAAAGTCCCTCTACAGTGATCAGATCCTTGAAACAACGGACAAAACACCACCAGAACAGCATAATC
The DNA here is from genome assembly GCA_916181665.1 of Avena sativa. Taxonomy (NCBI): domain Eukaryota; kingdom Viridiplantae; phylum Streptophyta; class Magnoliopsida; order Poales; family Poaceae; genus Avena; species Avena sativa. Next base: position 255,664,756 of record OV702296.1, read on the forward strand.
CAACAACTCCAAAAGAGATGCCTCCAAGAAGGGAACAGTGCTCAAGCACCGTCATCACTCTGATCAAAGACCATAGGTTTTCACCCTCGAGAAAGTCCACACACACAAAACAATGCCTTCAACAAGGTCATTGCCAGGCACAACCAGTTAAGGCCAGACCTTGGGTTTTCACCCTGTAGGATTAGACACTGAATTCCTCATGTGCTGTCGCCCTCGCTTCCAATTCCTCTACTCCAAATCACAAAACACCAAGCCAGAAAGCCTACATCCCCAGTACTCAAACTTCCATTGCCCGTCTTCAGTTCCCGACTTTCATGCCATTCTCCGCATCTAACTTCACCTTGGAACCAAGTTGTAACATCCTAGCATTAGAGAGCTTACAAATAAGATGATCTCAGGTGTGTGCATTGCATTCATGCATAAGAAAATCCTGGGAACTTTTGCACAAAACTAAAAGATCTATAGAGAGATCAAGATCTCTCTTGTTTAGTGGAAACATCGAGATAAGTGCGATGAATTTCGACATGACTTTTGCTGATTTGTTTGATTAAAGGGAAAAAATTCGAATTCAATAAACATTTGATATAGTTTCAGAGTATTTGAGTTGAAATTTCAAAACACAAACAATTCAATAATTAAGAGAATACAATTAAGGATAATATATATTACTATTACAACAAAAAGTCTTGTTGTTTTACAAATCTCAATTAATAAGATATATTACAAGAGAAATTGAAATTACAAATAGAAAGAAAACTTAACTTTATTTAATAAGATACAAACCTTTACAAGTTTCAACTAACAAAGAGAAAAATGAACTTTATTACATTAAAATAATAATAGAATATTCTTTACAATGTTTAAGAATAAAAGAAAGTGGTAAAAGAATATAAAGGAAATTCTAAATTAAATCTTCTTGTCTTGAAGATTTTCTTCCTGTTCACTTTAATTCTTGCATAATAATGAGATAAAAAGAAAACAAATAAAATAATAGGTTAGTGTTAGTTGAACTCTCAGATTTGCAATGAAATGCATTGCTGATCTCATCACTGAGTACTTTTAGAAAGAGGGGCAAGTTTCACCAAATAATTAAGTGGTATCTTTTCTTATAAGAATTTGCCTCAGACTATGCATCATAGGCTGGGGCAACTTAACATCTGGAAACTGAGATAAATATCCCAAGTAGTGATAATCCCCTCACAGCCGAGCATATCCTTAAGGGAACAGATTGTAGGCCTAGGAATTGGATCCAGTAGGTCCCACTTGCAAGCTGCTCACACATGCATGCAATGGTGTGAGTTGTCGAGACAACAACAACAACAACAACAACAACAACAACAACAGGAAGTAGATAAGAGGGAGCAGTCGTAGCACAACTACTAATTTACCATTCCTTCCTCCATACACCCAAAACACCATTTGTTCTTGCTTGCTACCATTAGCAACAACACCAGATAATCTCACCAACCCATCACTCAACACCTGGTTGATTAGAGAATCTACCCGATGGCTATGAAATATAGCCATCCACGTCCGCATTTAAACTAGATATTATTCATATATTTGATGAAATATCTCTCTAAATCCTGCCACTAATTCCTAATGATCATAGGGGTATGCAATCCTTTCTTTCTATTTTTTCTTGCGCAGATAATGACGGTTGATGATGGGAATCACTACATAAAAGTAAAATATACAATATTTCCAACATATCAAAGAAACCTGGAGCCGTGGAGAGAAGGCAGTGCCTTTAACGACCAACTATACAGCGAGAATTCTATTCCGTCTATATAGTTGGCACCGACATCGCCAGGTCAAACATAACAACTTTTGTGAACGGACCCCTATATAAATATGCCTCGGGCGACGAGAAAAATCGCTCTGGACCTCTTCCCTCGACTCTTTTCTTCTAGAAGCCACCACGCCGGAGGAATAGATCTAGATCTAATCTACAAACCCTTCTCCACCACCATATCCATATTCCACCACTTGTAATAGTAGATATCTTCTCCAATTGGCGACATTGTAAGACTATTTGCTATCAATCTTATGATCTCTATTATAATGTTTATGATTGTTGATTTCATCTCTAGGTGTGAGTAATTCTCCTTGGTCTAAGGGCTTCGGCCTAGCCATGTAGCTTTTTTGTGCATGTTATTTATCATAGATGGGATCATGTATTAGTTTGTATGGCATGATGATTATGAAGGGTTTCGCGGCATAGTAAATCAAAATTTTCTACGGATGCGAACAGAGGGAAGCCAAGATCTAATCTAGGAGATGCAAACAACGAGAGAGATTGGATTAGATCTTCATACCCTTGAAGATTCGCACAGCGAAACGTTCGTCGGAACATGGGTGATGTAGTCGTACTTGCTTCTCCTCCTCGCGATCCGATCCGATCTAGCACCACAAGTGGCGATGCCTCCGTGAGATGCACACGTGCGGCACCTCGACGTCTCCTTCTTCCTTGGTCCAGCAAGTATGGTGGAGAGATGGGTTGGATCTACAACGTGACGGTGCGGTGCAATTGGTGGAGAATTTCTGCAGCAGGGCTTCGCCTACAAGCAGTCGGGAGGGAGAGAGGAGGGCAGCAGGGCGGCTAGGGTTGGAGGGGAAGGTGTGAGGGGTTGGTGCGCCCACAGCCCTCTATATATAGAGGGGTGGGCGCAGCCCTAGCCCCTCCCCCAAGCCAAGGCCGGCGGCCCCAAGGAGGAAGAGTGGGGGCCAAGGAAACCCCCCCCTTCTAGAAGCTCTATCTAGAGTTTAAACCTCTCTTGGCCGGCTGGGCCCTATGGGGCCTTGTGCCCCTGGCCCAATGCGGCCAGGGCACTCCCTCATAGGCCCATGCCCCCTCCCGGAAGGTGGGGCCACGTTGGTCCCCTTCCGGAAGGTTCTAGAAGCTTCCGGTACAATACTGATTAACCCGGAACAATTCCGAACTCCAAAAAATTGCACTGCCTTATATGAATATTATTCTCCGGACCACTCCGGAACCTCTCGTGATGTCCCGGATCCCATCCGAGACTCCGAACAAAAACTCATAAACCAATTATCCAATCTATCCTAGCGTCGAGACACGTTAAGTGTGTGACCCTGCGGGTTCGAGAATATGCAGACATGATCTTCTATCAATAATCAACAGCGGGGTCTGGAAACCCATATTGACTCCCACACATTCATCGATGATCATATCGGATGAACCATGATGCCAGGATTCAATCAATCCCATATATACATTCCCTTCGTCTCGTGATATTTTACTTGCCCGAGATTCGATCGTCGGTACCTTCATACCTAGTTCAATCTCGTTCACAGCAAGTACTTTACTCGTTCCGTAATCCGATATCACTTTGTGATTAACTCCTTAACCACATGCTTGCAAGCGGTGTTGATATCGATTACCGAGTGGGCCCGAAGTATATCTCTCCGACTTGGGAGGGACAAATCCCATCTCGATACATACAACCCAACAGGCACTTTCCGATCACCTGAGAGACACCTTTATGATCACCCTCTCATAGGATGACGTTTGATGACCTCAAAGCTTTCTTCCGATACCAGGGAGTTGTATTATCTCATGGTCTAAGGAATACAATATTTGACATAAGAAAAGCTTCGCAAAGATGAACACGATGACACGATCTAATTGCTTCGCTTAGTTTGGGTCTGTCCATCACATCATTCTCCCAATGATATGATCTCATTATTAATCGACAACTCATGTCTATGGTTAGGAAACCTTAACCATCATTAATCAATGAGCTAGTCCATAGAGGCATACTAGGGACACGGTGTTGTTCACAAACCACACAAGTATTAATGTTTCCGCTTAATACAATTCTAGCATGGAATATAAACTTTATCATGAACAAGAATTATAATAATAACATCTTTATTATTACCTCTAGGGCATAATTCCAACAGTCTCCCACTTGCACTAGAGTCAATAATCTAGTTTACATTTGGCAACAATCTCACACCCATGGCACTGAGGTGCTGATCATGTTTTACACGTGGAAGACGTTTAGTCAACGGATCTGCGACATTTGGATCTGTATGTACTTTGCTAATCTTCAGATCTCCATCTGCTATATAATCTCGGATTATATGAAACTTGCGGTTGATATGCTTGGTCTTTGGATGATATCTTGGTTCCTTAGCGAGTGCTATGGCGCCAGTGTTGTCACACAATATCTCTAGTGGGTCCAATGCACTTGGAACCACGCCAAGCTCAGTGATGAAGTTTCTGATCCAAACTCCTTCACTTGACGCTTCTGCAGCAGCCATGTATTCCGCTTCTACTGTAGATCCCGCGATCACGCTTTGCTTGCAGCTTCTCCAGCTCACAGCTCCTCCATTCAAAATATACACGTATCCTGTCTGAGATTTAGAATCATCCTTGTCGGTGTCGAAACTAGCATCGACGTAACCTTTTACGACGAGCTGTTCATCACCCCCATAGACTAAGAACATTTCTTTAGTCCTATTTAGGTACTTTAGGATGTTCTTCACGGCTGTCCAGTGTTCCACTCCTGGATCACTTTGATATCTGCTCGTCAAACTAAGAGCATTGGACACATCCGGTCTAGTACACAGCATGGCATACATGATAGAACCTATGGCCGAGGCATAAGGCACTTTGCTCATAGCTTCCCTATCATTTACCGTAGCTGGACACTGAGCCTTGCTCAATATCTTACCTGACAACATAGGCACTGAACCTTTCTTTGCCTTATCCATTCTGAACCTTTTCAGAACTTTGTCTAGGTATGTACTCTGGCTTAAAGCTATCAGGCGTCTTTGTCTATCTCTATAGATTTTGATGCCCAATATATAAGCAGCTTCACCTAGGTCTTTCATTGAAAAACACTTGTTCAAATAACTCTTCACATCGTTAAGCATGTTAATGTCATTTCCAATAATCAATATGTCATCCACATATAGTACCAGAAATGTCACCGAGCTCCCACTCACTTTCTTGTAGATACAAGCTTCGTAGCAATTTGGAACAAATCCAAAGCTCTTGATCACTTGATCAAAACGAAGGTTCCAACTCCGAGATGCTTGCTTCAGTCCATAAATGGAACGCTGTAGTTTGCATACTTTATCAGCATCCTTAGGATCGACAAAACCTTCGGGTTGCATCATATACAACTCTTCATCAATGTTGCCATTGAGGAACGCAGTCTTGACATCCATCTGCCATATTTCATAATCATGAAACGCAGCAATTGCTAATAAAATCCGAATGGACTTAAACATCGCTACGGGAGAGAAAGTCTCATCGTAGTCAACACCTTGAACTTGTCAAAAAACCTTTCGCGACAAGCCGTGCTTTATAGACGGTAACATTACCATCCGCGTCCGTTTGTCTTCTTGAAAATGCATTTGCACTCAACGGCCTTTCGGTCGCTAGGAGGGTCCACCAAAGTCCATACTTGGTTTTCGCTCATGGATCCCAATTCGGATTTCATGGCCTCTAGCCATTTCTCAGAGTCTGGGCTCATCATCGCTTCCTCATAGTTTGCAGGCTCACTGTCATCTACTAACAAGACAGTTAAGATAGGGTTGCCGTACCACTCAGGAGGGGCACGCGACCTTGTCGACCTGCGACGTTCAGTAGCAGCATCGTCCGAAGCTTCATGATCCTTATCATTAGCTTCCTCTATTATTGGTGCAGGCGGCACTGGAACAATTTCTGGTGCTGCGCTACTCTCCAATTCAAGAGAAGGTTCAATAACCTCGTCTAGCTCTACTTTCCTCCCACTCACTTCTTTCGAGAGAAACTCCTTCTCAAGAAAGGAACCGTTCTTTGCGACAAACACTTTGCCTTCGGTTCTGTGATAGAAGGTATACCCAATAGTTTCCTTAGGGTATCCTATGAAGACGCATTTCTCCGCTTTGGGTTCGAGCTTGTCCGGCATCAACTTCTTGACGTAAGCTTCGCATCCCCAAACCTTAAGAAACGACAACTTAGGTTTAGCACCAAACCACAGTTCATACGGTGTCGTCTCAACGGATTTAGATGGTGCCCTATTTAAAGTGAATGCAGCGGTTTCTAATGCATAACCCCAAAATGATAACGGCAAATCAGTAAGAGACATCATTGATCGGACCATATCTAATAGAGTTCGATTCTGGCGTTCAGACACAACATTACGCTGTGGTGTTCCGGGTGGCGTGAGTTGCGAAACAATTCCGCTTGCTTTAAGATGCGTGAGAAAATCATAACTCAAATATTCGCCCCCACGATCGGATCGTAGAAACTTAATCTTTCTATTACGATGGTTCTCCACTTCATTCTGAAATTCCTTGAACTTTTCAAATGTTTCAGATTTATGTTGCATTAAATAGATATACCCATATCTACTTAAGTCATCGGTAAAAGTGAGAAAATAGCGATATCCACCGTGCGTCGAAACACTCATCGGTCCGCATACATCGGTATGTATGATTTCCAACAAGTCCGTTGCTCTCTCCATCATACCGGAGAACGGTGTTTTGATCATCTTGCCCATGAGGCATGGTTCGCATGTGTCAAATGATTCAAAATCAAGAGACTCCAAAAGTCCATCATAATGGAGTTTCTTCATGCGTTTTACACCAATATGACCTAGACGACAGTGCCACAAATAAGTAGTATTATCACTATCTACTTTGCATCTCTTAGCCTCAATGTTATGGATGTGTGTTTCATCCCTTTCGAGATTTAGAAGAAATAAACCATTCACAAGAGGTTCATGACCATAAAAGATGTTACTCATATAAATAGAACAACCATTATTCTCCGATTTAAATGAATAACCGTCTTGCAATAAACACGATCCAGAAATAATGTTCATGCTCAACGCAGGCACATAATAACATTTATTAAGGTTTAAAACTAATCCCGAAGGTAAAACTAAGGAGAGCGTGCCGACGGCCATCACATCAACTCTTGATCCGTTGCCAACGCGCATCGTCACCTCATCCCTCGCAAGCCGCCGTCTATTCCGTAGCTCCTGTTTCGAGTTACAAATATTAGCAACCGAACCAGTATCAAATACCCATGCACTACAACGAGGGCTAGTAAGGAAAACATCAATAACATGTATATCAAATATACCTTTGATGGTGCCAGCCTTCTTGTCCGCTAAGTACTTCGGACAGTTGCGCTTCCAGTGACCCTTGTCCTTGCGAAGCACTCAGTGTCCGGCTTAGGACCAGACCTGAGCTTCCTCTCAGCAGGGGCAACGCGCTTGCCGCCGCCTTTCTTGAAGGGCTTCTTTGCACCCTTACCTTTCTTGAAAGGTGGGATTGTTGACCATCAACACATGATTATCCTTTTTGATGTCCACTTCCGCGGCCTTCAGCTTTGCGAAGAGCTCGGTGATCGTATCAGTGGAACCAATCTGATTATGAGTCACTACAAAAATTTTGTAGCTGGGAGGGAGTGATTGCAGAACCCTGTCAATCTTGAGCTCCTCTAGAATCGTGCATTCCAATTGCTCAAGGCGTTGAGTGTAGCCCGTCATCTTAATGGTGTGCTCACTAACGAAACTCCCTTCCTCCATCTTGCAGTTAAAGAACTTCTCAGAGATCTCATATCTCTCAGAATGGGCCTGAGTCTGAAACATGGTTTTCAGCTCTTCGAGAATCTCAAAGGGCCCGGGATAGTCTTCAAAACGATTTTGAAGTTTCGGTTCCATAGCAAACAACATGGTGCTCTTAATCACACCATAATCATCTTTGCGCGACTGATAGACAACTTTCTCATTAGCCGGCGCAGTTGCAGCAGGGGGGTCACCTAACGCTTTCCCAAGGACATAGTCCTTTTGACCGCCAGAGAGAATGATTCTTAGATTGCGGAACCAATTGGTGAAGTTAGACCCATTGTTTCTAAGCTTTTCCTTCTCAGCGAAAACGTTGAAGTTGAAGTTGGATTTAGCCATGTGATCTACAGTATTTGCAAGTACAATTTAGACTATGTTCATGATAAATAGTTCAACTTAATCAAATTACTAGATGAACTCCCACTAAATTCAATATCCCTCAAGTTGTTTAGTGAACATGATCCAAATTCACCACACCTAATCCGATCATCACGAGAAGAGATGTGGTTTCAATGGTGGACAACAAAGTGTCGATCATATCATTCATATGAATCATGCTTAACCTTTCGGTTCATGTGTTCCGAGGCCATGTCTGTACATGCTAGGCTCGTCAAGTCAAACCCAAGTATTTCCGCGTGTGCAAAATTGGCTTGCACCCGTTGTATGTGAGCGTAGAGTCTATAGCACCCGATCATCACGTGATGCTTGGACACGACGAACTTTCGCAACGGTGCATACTTGGGGAGAACACAGTTTTATCTTGATCTTTAAGTGAGGAATCATCTTATAATGCTACCGTCGCTATCTAAGCAAAATAAGATACATAAAAGGATAAACATCACATGCATATAACTTTATGTGACATGGTATATCCAATCTTCGCGCAATGATCTCCATCTTGTGCGTGCCGGCATGATCTCCATCACTCCACCATGATTGCATCCACCATAAATAGCAACTACAACTATTGCTAACTACTTAGCGATAAAGTAAAGCTATTACATGGCGTATAAGAAGTTGACTCGCAGTTCATACACAATTATAAAGACAACCATATGGCTCCTGCCGGTTGTGTACTCATCGACATGCAAGTCGTGAAACATTACAAAACATGATCATCGCATACAATATACACATCACATCTTGGGCCATACCATATCACAGAAAACACTCCATGCAAAAACAAGTTAGACGCCTCTACTTTGTTGTTGCATGTTTTACGTGGCTTGATGAAAGGAAACACTCCACGATTCTTACCTAAGGAAAGCCACAACGGTGATATTATGGTTGCCGAACTCCGGTGTAGATCCCATGACAACTATAGTGAGAGAAACTGACATCCACCAGCCGCATGTGTGGAACAAGCCACACGTCAAGTGCGGAGCCGGTCTCGCGAACGATGTCACGTAAGGTTGGCCTGGACCGCTTCAATCTCACTATCCCGCGTCATAAGAAGAACACAAACAAGAGGCTTGCAACAGAAAACATCAACGCCCGCAACAACCATGTTGTGTTCTACTCGTGAATCACATCTACGCATAGATCTAGCTCTGATACCACTGAAGGGTTTCGTGGCATAGTAAATCAAAATTTTCTACGGATGCGAACAGAGGGAAGCCAAGATCTAATCTAGGAGATGCAAACAATGAGAGAGATTGGATTAGATCTTCATACCCTTGAAGATTCGCACAGCGGAACGTTCGTCGGAACGTGGGTGATGTAGTCGTACTCGCTTCTCCTCCTCGCGATCCGATCCGATCTAGCACCACAAGTGGCGATGCCTCCGTGAGATGCACACGTGCGGCACCTCGACGTCTCCTCCTTCCTTGGTCCAGCAAGTATGGTGGAGAGATGGGTTGGATCTACAACGCGATGGCGCGGTGCAATTGGTGGAGAATTTTTGCGGCAGGGCTTCGCCTACAAGCAGTCGGGAGGGAGAGAGGAGGGCAGCAGGGCGGCTAGGGTTGGAGGGGAAGGTGTGAGGGGTTGGTGCGCCCCCATACCTCTATATATAGAGGGGTGGGAGCAGCCCTAGCCCCTCCCCCAAGCCAAGGCCGGCGGCCACAAGGAGGAAGAGTGGGGGGCAAGGAAACCCCCCCTTCTAGAAGCTCTATCTAGAGTTTAAACCTCTCTTGGCCGGCTGGGCCCTATGGGGCCTTGTGCCCCTGGCCCAATGCAGCCAGGGCACTCCCTCATAGGCCCATGCCCTCTCCCGGAAGGTGGGGCCACGTTGGTCCCCTTCCGGAAGGTTCTAGAAGCTTCCGGTACAATACCGATTAACCCAGAACAATTCCGAACTCCAAAAAACTGCACTGCCTTATATGAATCTTATTCTCCGGACCACTCCGGAACCTCTCGTGATGTCCCGGATCCCATCCGATACTCCGAACAAAAACTCATAAACCAATTATCCAATCTATCCTAGCGTCGAGACACGTTAAGTGTGTGACCCTGCGGGTTCGAGAATATGCAGACATGATCTTCTATCAATAATCACACATTCATCGATGATCATATCGGATGAACCACGATGCCAGGATTCAATCAATCCCATATATATATTCCCTTCGTCTCGCAATATTTTACTTGCCCGAGATTCGATCGTCGGTACCGTCATACCTAGTTCAATCTCGTTCATAGCAAGTACTTTACTCGTTCCGTAATCCGATATCACTTTGTGATTAACTCCTTAACCACATGCTTGCAAGCGGTGTTGATATCGATTACCGAGTGGGCCCGAAGTATATCTCTCCGACTTGGGAGGGACAAATCCCATCTCGATACATACAACCCAACAGGCACTTTCCGATCACCTGAGAGACACCTTTATGATCACCCTCTCATAGGATGACGTTTGATGACCTCAAAGCTTTCTTCCGATACCAGGGAGTTGTATTATCTCATGGTCTAAGGAATACAATATTTGACATAAGAAAAGCTTCGCAAAGATGAACACGATGACACGATCTAATTGCTTCGCTTAGTTTGGGTCTGTCCATCACATCATTCTCCCAATGATATGATCTCATTATTAATCGACAACTCATGTCTATGGTTAGGAAACCTTAACCATCATTAATCAATGAGCTAGTCCATAGAGGCATACTAGGGACACGGTGTTGTTCACAAACCACACAAGTATTAATGTTTCCGCTTAATACAATTCTAGCATGGAATATAAACTTTATCATGAACAAGAATTATAATAATAACATCTTTATTATTGCCTCTAGGGCATAATTCCAACAGATTATTGTACCCTCTCTTGCCTCAATCTAAGGACTTGTCAGGTACCCAAGACCCCAAGGATTGATCCAGGTATAGGGAGTGTGAGTGATGACTGATCTGCAGGTTGGGAACCCTAGTGACAGAAGGGGTAGTACGGCTATATGTGAGTGATTTGCTTGGGATTAATGGTGACATCACTATGCATATCATTAGTTCTCTTTCTTCTATGGAGGAGACTAGTAGGTTATTGCTATAAGCGGTTGTGGATGCAATAGAAATTATGGATGCACTGCCCACATATAATTATCTTGCTCTAACAATTACATGCATACTTTATTATTATATTTTATTCCCATAAGATGTTTTGCACAGCTACTAGTGAAACCGAAAGCCCTAGGCCCTCTCTCTCTCTCCATAATCAACAACAAAAAAGATCACAAACTCTTGGTCCAGTGAAAACACAAAAGGAGTTCTAAAACTCCTGAAGGTCCGTTTAAATAATCTCACTTTGCTTTCTGCTTCTTGAGGATTCGATAAACCTAGGTCTACTAGGGAAAAAGAAATATACTACATCCGTAATCCGGATCGAAGGTATCACTACCCAAGAGCAGATCAAGGTCAATAGTTCAAGGAGAAACAGACCCACTCTAGCTCAAGTAAGAGCCAGCTAATAGTACCAGGAGAAGAAGGTACCATCAAAAACTGATCCTGTTCAGCAACAGTCAAGCTTCAAAAGCAGCAACCACAACTATACAAGCAACAGGTTAATATACCAAGATCATAGCAACTCTTCTCATCAGTTTTAGTTCAAGAAATAGTTGCACCAAATCCCAAGAAGGAGTAGAAGTAAGAGTGCTCTCAGATTAGCATAGATGCTATGTTAGTCACATCATAGAGCTAATAGGCAATAGTAGTATCTATTCTCAATTTATATTTGGGCCTCAGCCTATGTATCATTGGTAGGGACATAGTAGCAGATCATGCTAATTAGATCCACTTTTGTACACACACCTCAAGGGGGCACCACAATAGTATATTTAATGACAGCATAAGCCACTAAGTTATTTAACAGAACAAACAAAAGGCTAAACCTTAGTATCTGTTCTCATCAACTCATCCTTGTCTCACCTTGATCATCTTTGACAACCACATCATTTTCCTAATTCACTAACCCAGTAGCACACAATAATTACTATGACCTACTACTGTGTACACTCCAAAGAGGCATCATAGTAGCAGGATTCCAACAACTAAAGCCACCAAAATAAGCTAGTAGAAATAACTCAAGTCTTCAAGACATTAGAAGTTATTCTAAATCATTTCTCTAGTTAAAATAACTAGAGATCATTTAAACTTTTATTTCTATCATCATGGACAGATAAAATTCATCTAGACTTGTTCCTGAAAATAAGAATTCAGTTAACCTAGGGAAACATCATATACCTATTTACTTGATGAAAGCTAGGTGTGCACACTATAATTACACACAATATATTTCTATGTAGAGGATCTATTCATACCAACAATTATAAATACAACTACAGCTACAACTAGAGCCTAATTAGGAAACCCAAGACTCACTCCACACATTTAATTACATCAGGAAAATCATCAATAACATCCAATAACTTGAACAATAAATAAAATATATCAAGTAATAGGTGTAGGACCTACTTATATCATGCATATATATGAATCAGATAGTCATAATCAATCCCAACATATTCTACATCTTGCATACACTTGGAAATACTGGTTACCTGCATTATACATCATAAGTACACATATTTGAGATATGTAATGTAGATGCATAAAACCATCTAGAATCAAGAATAATTGGTTACCAAGCTAGATTTATTCTAAAACCAGAATGACTATACTGTAATTTAAACAAATTATACCTTATTAGAATCAACCAACCATCCCAATAATAAGGTCAATGGAACCTAGCTATACATCAAACAATTCTTTATATTAGATACATGCATTTTTATCATGTTAACATGATGAAATAGCCACCATGTGTACACTACTACACATTAAATAAATATATGTCTAGGAATACAAAATGTATTTTCTATTTTCAAATTAAGGTGCTAGGAAATAGCACAAGTGTCCTTTAAGCATACTTGAGTATTTACTTGGGCAAAAACATGCTCTTGTTAGTGTTCTAGGAGTACACTATGAACAAAACAACATAAATATCATCTAAATAAAACCCCACACTACTATTGAGACATCACAAGAACAAGTTCAATACTTGTTCAAGGGTAGGATATGCAACTTTAGTTGTGGAATAGCACAAATACCAACATGATTAATGTTCTATCCCCATCTTCACCACATAGTATATAACTATCAGTTCCAACTAGCAAATCTAGGAGTTCACTAGTAGTACACATGGTCACAGATTTTCATCATAGCCATTGATAACAAACACACCACCATAAAAAATTGAAACTATCATTTAATATAGACATTATCAAAAGAACTACTAGAGCAAGATCAGCTAACATCAAATCAGTTGTATGATCATCAAAACTAACTAAATCAAGCAATTGAGGTATATACCATGAATCGGAACCTAAACCAAAGGGGAAAATTGATACGAAACTCACTGTAGTGAAGGAAGGAGAAGTAGGGCGACCTGAGGGTGTCGACAAAGAACACTGGTGGCAGACCGCCACAGCGGCCGAGCTAGAATGGCCGACATTAACCAGTGTTGCGAGCAGCAGTCCTGGCGCAGAGATGCTACCGCATCGGCACACCCGTACCTCATGGCTAGGGTTAGCCGGAACAAGGACCCATGCAGGATATAAAGGACGTCAAGGCAGCGGGGAACAAAGGAAGGAAACCGGGCGAGGTAGCGCCATCAAGCGCCGGTGGTGGGTGCTGGTGGCAGCAGCCGGAGAGGAGGCAGGCGACGGCGCATAGTGCGCAGGAGGGGAACGAAGGCGATACTTATCGTGTGGCTGTGAGCGATGCTTGAGGGAGATAAGAGGACATGGGTGGGGGTTTGACCTCAGGTCAATTTGGGTCGTCCTGTTGGGCCAAACCAACTCGGTCTGGTTGGACCTGGGCCACCACATTAATTGTCCACCATAAAACCATTTTTTCCATTTAATAAACTCTATAAAATATTTCCAAACTAGAATAATGCATGTGAAATTCATATAAAATCCTAAAAATACTTATAATGCATCAAATTGTTCAACAAAATATAATCTATCCTAGAAAAATAATAAGTTGCATAATTAAGATAGTTTGGAAGCAAATAAAAATAAAACCTTTAAACAATTCTAAGAATTTTATTAAAATATCTATAATGCATGAAAATAAATAAGAATCATTTTTATATAAAAATGAAAGTACTGTTTTATAAAAATATTAATTAAATTTTTACAAATAAAACTTAAATCAAATATTTAAGGGCATTTAATACTTTGAAGAATTTTAGAAAAGTAAATAAAATTCATTTTTAAGATCTTAAATAAGTATATTTTACTAGAAAAATACTAATATATTATTCCAAAACATTTTAAGGTTCCTAGCTAATAAAATTTTCTTTACCTATTTTAGTAAAATAATATAACTGTTTTGTTAATTCTTTAAAATTATTTCTTAAGTAAGAAATAATCAAATTTCTCGATAAACATTAAATACTTCAATTTTAGGTACCAAATCCAAAACCATAACTATAATTCCTTAAATGTAAATTATTAAACTTAAAATACCCTTTGGAATCTTAAATCCAAATTTAAACCAACAACATCTAAGCTAACCTTATACATCATTCACTTATATGGGTGAATGATGTCACATCCCAAAATTTTCCAAATTTTGAAATGTGAAAAATAAATAAACAAAAGAAATAAATGTTGAAATTTAGGGTGAAAAGAAACTTTTTGCTTCTAAAGGGAAACATCAAAACCCTTCTTGAACAAAATTTGAATAAAATGGAATCCAAAAAATTTCAATCAAGTGAAATGCATTCATCAATGAATGTATCTTGAAATTTAAACACTTGGAAAAGTTAAACCAAAACCCTAAAACCCTAATGAAAGAAAATCAATTCCTAGATCTCTCTCTAAGACTATGGATTTGATCCATATAAAAATTCAGCAACAAACATTTATAAATGATCAAAAATGATAAACACAAATATTATAAGATCATAGAAATTGGTTTCATTTAATTTGGAGCCATGGATAAAAACTTATGAATTTAAACAAATATTAAATAAAAATGATCAAAAATTATAAACAAATATTAAATAAAATTATACAAATTGGAATCACCAATTTTGGATCTATAAATAAAAAGATATGGATTTTATAAGGCAAAGAAAGAAAGAAAGAAAGAAATAAGGAATATTTAAAAGCCAAATTAAATCTTGGCCAAACAAATGAAATGAAAGATTATTGAATAATAAATAAGGGTAAAAGATTATTTAAATAAAATCATAAGGATTGAACAATGTCCAATTTTATTTAAATAAAGACAAATTGCCTAAATAATAAATTCCAAGAAAAGTATTTAGAAGACAATTTAAAAACTTGAATTAAATCCATAAGAAAATGGAATAAAATAACCCAAATCCAAATAAAATAAAGGGATAAAGATTATTCAAATAAAAGTATATGGGACTAAACCATATTAAAATTATTTAAATGAAGACAAAATCCCTAATAAAAATGATTAAATAAATGAAATTACCAAAGTGGATTAAAAGTTATCTAATTGACTTAAAAAGAATAAAAGAATTATTTGAAGAAATAAAATGGATTGGAACCATATTTAAATCTTATTTAAAAATAAAGACAAATGTCTAAATTAAATAAATAACAAACAATATGAGAATATAAGAAATATTCTAAAATGGAATATTTAAATACATAATTAATTAAGATTAAACCTACTGAAAAGGTTTGATAGAAATATGAATTAAAAAGTAAGCTTTTGAATCATATTAAAATATTACTTGAAAATAAAGACAAAAGCCCCTTCAAGTAAATATTGAATCATATTAAAATATTTTGAATTATTCTATATATGGAATTTCAAACACATAAATAAATAGTACAAACTTACTGAAAAAGTTTGGTCAAAACTTGTATTCAAATTGAAGTTTGAATCAAAAGTTTAAAATCAAAACAGAAAAAGAATTCAGAAAAAGAAAAAGAATCAGAAGGAAAAAATGGAAAAGGTTCCAGTCCAGCTAACCTAGCCCAACAGGCCCAACAACAGCCCACCTCTCTCCCCTCCCCGAATCATTTTCCTACCCGCGGACGTACCCTCTCAGAGACTGACTCCGCGACCCCACGCGCAACCCTCCACCTCACTGACAGCATGACCCCATCGCCAACTTGGCATCATCTTCAATCCGCGACCAGTTCCTTCCCCCCTCTCCTCGCCGTTTCTGCCTCTAATTCCGCGGATTAAATTCGCTTTATTTCCATGTTGATTCAGGCCCGCGACGACGCCCTCATAATCGCCTGTCTCCGCTCTACCTTTCCCCCCATACACCATTCCCTCTCCGCCTCTAGGTTGCCTTGATTCCACCTCGAACCACCTCTGTCTTCGGCGACCTTCAGTGCAAATTCTGGCAAGCTCGACCCTCCCCACTGCCCCTGGAACCCACGAGCTTACTTGCCAGCATCTACCGCACCTACCAGCACTCACATCTAGCACACGCGTGTTCCCGAAGCTCGGCTTCGTCTTTGTCTGAACGTCGCCGCTGTCGGCTTCGACTCCGACGACCATTTCTGGTAGGTTATGTCCCTCCTATCTTGCTGGATGACACACGTGCAACCGCCATCGTATTGCGCATCTAACAACACCATTTGTTTGCTTATGTGTGCACCGTGGCCTCGCCACCAACGACACCAGAGCGTGCCTGTCATAGGAGCTTCTCCGGCAAGCGATTAACGTCAACGTCGTGCGCCCCTTCATCGAAGAAGACCACCCCAAGAATTAGAGCATCACGGCAAGTCTGGTGAGCCCCTTCCCTCTCTCTCTTGCTTCCTGTTTCACCGGCAATGTCACCGCCCGAGCGCGCCGCCGCCATCCACCGTCGCAGCGCCGCCAGATCATGGTTAGAGTGCTATGAGCCATTAGATGATGATCCGATGGACGCGATAGATTGACTTAAATGAACCGTTACGCTTGATCTACACCGCATGATCCCACTTAATCCTACGGTCTATATCACGCGATCCTACCGAACCATTATCAGCCAGTAGGATACAGCCACGTAGCCCAGACTCTGTTTTTAAAACAGAAACATTTCTATTAGATGATTGAATTTGAAAAATTCATAACTTTTAATCCACACGTCCAAATTTTGCAAACTTTATATCAATGGATTCAGAAAAATGAAACCTTTGCAACCATGCCCTTAGTTTAACATTTTGCTTATGGAAAATTGATTGTTTTTGCAGAAACATTATTAGGCCTATTTTGAGTATAAAAATTATTCTAAATATGTTTTTAGGGTAAAATATTTTGTAAATGGTTTGTTTTGAACCTAATGACCATAAAAACCAACTTATGGATTTAAAAGTATATTTTGTGACACTAAGGAATTATTCCTTGAATAAAAGCATTTCTAGTACTCCCTCTGGCCCATATTAATGGACTTGGATTTGTCAAATTTTGGATGAACCTATATACTAAATAGAGTCTAGATTCATCCAAATTTTGACAAATCCAAGTCAATTAATATGGGTCGGAGGGAGTAGAATAAAATTATTGATTATGTTTTAATATAGTTTTTGAGTAAAACCTTTTGCAAATGGGTTGAATTAAACTCTCTGACCCTAAACACTAAGTTTTGGATTTAAAAATGTATTTGATTAAACCCTAGAAAATTATTACTTTGATTAAAGGCATTTCTAGAAAAATAAAATGTTGCTTTGATTTAAAAATGATTTTGGGTGAAACCTTTTGTAAATAGATTTGTTTCAAAACACTTTGACCATAAACATTAATATTGGTGTTTAAAAACATTTTGGCTAACATTAGAAATTATTCCTTTGATTAAAATCATTGCTAGCAAAAGAAAAATGATTTAAATAAGCCCATTTTCACTAACTTGATTTTAAATAGTTTGGCCACTTTTATAAATGACCAATAGGTGTTTTAAAATATTTATAGCCTTAGTAGAAACCACTTTTTCAATAAAACAATCTTTTGCATGCTTGCATGCATTGTTTTGTTTTCATTATTCTATGTGGTGAATTGTTTGAATGCTAGTTTGAATTTGTGCCTTGATTGAATTGTAGTGAACTTTGAAGAGTGTGACAATTGCAAGATCAAGGAGTGAACATAGTTTCTCTACTAAAAAGGCAAGTGGTGCTTCATACTTTTGTCCCATTATTTTCACTATGCATTAGTGATATTTTGAGTAGGACTTGCATGGAATTTTTTACTAAGTATGCTATGCCTTGGGAAATCCTCGTAGATGATGCCTTAGTAGAATTTTCCCTAAGTTAATATCCCTACTAATATCATGCTTAGCTTAGCTAGTAGAAAACAAGGGTGGATTATATTCATGCTATGAAATATTTCTAAGTCTATGACTTGTGTTTTGTTTAATAAAACAACTATGTGAATGAATCACCTGGGTGGAATGGTGTGAATGGGTTATGTTGAGTGGTTACACAGGGCCCCATATTTATGGCCTACCCTAGTGTATATCACTTGTGGAAAGCCACCCAGGAACAAAGAGAATTGAGATGTCAAATGTTGAGAAGCTTCAAGTGTAGCCACATGGCATTATGGGCTCTGCCTGGATCATATAGGTTGCAATAACTTAGCCAAATGGACAGTTGGTGGTAGGGGTGATAGGTTTGGAGCGCGTCCATTTTGGTCTAAGGGAAGGCTTCTGAAAGATCTTGTCTCGATGCATGTCAAGTCTTGTGGGGAAAGTGCAACACCTCTCGAGAGAGTAAAATCTAAGTACTTAGCCGTGTCCCCGGCAATGGACAATTTGAGCATAAAGACATGGAAGCTATCAAGGATCTCCTCATCCCAATTTATAAGTTAAAAACTGGTGGTTGAACAAGGGTAAAGGATCACCAATGTCTATTGGTAGATGCTTTGGGTGATTTGACAAACAAAAACTTAGTGTTTTCAACTTATAAGGAAAAACTTATTTTGAGCAAAGCAAGCCTAAGTTCCACTTAGCCAAATTGCATATAGATGATAGATACCACTATTCTACCATAGTATCACTTGCCAATACAATTCAAATGTATTGACCCTTGTGGCTGTAACTTATTATGTTGCAGTTTTGTTTGATGTTAGTGAAGTGTGTTGAATAGGATTACAAGTCTACAACCAACATGATTACCTGTGGCACTTTGAAGATGAAGGACTCCATGCTATATAGTTATTGCTGTTGTATTGTAATGAGATAGCCAAATGAGCTATGTAAGATGTAATGACCTATTTTATTCCTGGTTATAAAGTTGTGTTATGACCTTTGTTTCTTGATATTACATCTTAAATTGTGGATGCTAGCTATTGATCCAGAGGCTAGCATCGTAAACACAGGGATCTCTACCTTATCAGGTTGGGACCTCTACAAATGATATTTATCTTTTAACCATAATTAACATGACTTTAAAAAACCTAACAAACTAATAAGATCACCTAATTATGCTTCCATCAATAAGTTGTATACTAGTTTCATAATAGAAAATAAAATTTTGAATTCATCATTCACTTAAATTAAAACTGAATGATCTCACACCCTTAATCATACCTATCATAACCCTAAAACTTGATAATGTTTTAAACTCGCTACACCTTAAGGTTCACTTCTAGTTTTATAGTTAACTTTGGTCTAAACAGTCATAAAAACAATGTATAAAGTTTATTTATGTTTTTATAGTTAACTTTAGTTTATTCCATGTTAAGTCGTAAAGCATCTCAAGACCAAACATGTTGAACAAATGCAAACAACATAGAGCACATTCTATTAACCATAAATATTATTTAAACCTTATCAAAGAAACCTTTTCTTCAAAGGTTAGTCTTTTTGCCACTTCATACAACCACTCAATAATAATATCCTTCAACACTTAGCAACCTAATACATGGACTTTTATCATAGACACTAGATAGCAATTAACCTCAATTTTACATTGCTTTATACTCTACTTTTATATTTTGAGTGTTAAAACTTAAGTAATGTATTTACTTGTGTAGTAAAATTGAAGATCAAACACATATTAAAGAAAAGGACCTAAGTTCAACTCACTTATAACCTCGAGAATACAATTTGGGGAGTTTTATAAAATGCATAGCATTACTTATGCATAATAGCATCTTTCTTCTTTAAACATTAGTCCTTACCGGACAAATGATGTTGTTTTCAGATATTGGATCTTCTATTTTCTCAAAGACCGTGAGTGCATAATATTGCAATCACAAAAGGCAAGTTCACACTTGCTCATGTCCTTTGGTTATTTTCTATCAAATATTTTGCAAATCCAGTGTTGTCATCACCTGATTTCAAAAAGGTCGGAAAACACTATTTTCATAATAATATGATTATAGGTTGTTTACCAAGAGTTAATAACCTACTATGAAAGTTTTGGTGGTAAAGGAACATATTATCTAGTACTTAACAACCAATGTCGTCACTGATCCTTGCGCCATATATCACACGTTAACCTTGAGATTAGGAATGGGATGGAGAAGTTAGTTGGATCTTCTTCCTTTCATATATAGGAAATACGACCTTAACGTGATGCTGTAATTCCTTGTGTGGATTCAGCATATGGGTGGGAACCCTTAGGCCCCACAATTTTTGTGTCTAGATTATCTATGAGCGGCTGTCAGAGGTATAGTCGGACCTTTGTGGAGCTTGTCAGGGGAAAAACCAGCTCATAGAGTCTTCAGGAACTTATTAGGGTTGTAGCTTGCCCAAAAGGGGGCTTAACAGAGATGTAGTCTGGCCCGAAGGATCGTGCAGACATATGGGGTCACGAAGAAGGGGAATGATTGGATTGGATCTTAGTCTGGGCCTCATACCAAGGAAGTATGAACGGTTTGGTCG
Organism: Avena sativa; assembly: GCA_916181665.1. Classification (NCBI taxonomy): domain Eukaryota; kingdom Viridiplantae; phylum Streptophyta; class Magnoliopsida; order Poales; family Poaceae; genus Avena; species Avena sativa. Next base: position 255,685,645 of record OV702296.1, read on the forward strand.
CTCGGATGTGCAACAAAGCTAAGATCTCTCATGGGTAAAGTAATGCACCTTTGCAGAGTGTAAGAACTGTAACTTGTTACTACCTATTCCGAGGAGCTACGAACGCGGCAGGAAAGGAACTCCATGAAAGTTCTGGTAAACCTATGAAGGCTGACGGACATAGTTTTTCAGAATAAAAGCAATATTTGAAGAAATGTTTACGAAAACATGCATAGCCTATGGCATACGTTATGTGGCTGTAGCTAGTGCATCAAACACTCCTTTTTAGTGAACTTGCTGAGTATGCTCGTACTCAACGTATCTTCTTAACCCTTGCTAGATACTAAATCCAATAAAGACGACGTCCACATCAACTTATGCTCAAGGGGGTAGTCATCAAAATCTCAAATTCTTCAATGAAATTAAGGAAGTCAAGATATACATCCACAGAAGTGAAGACGAAGTTCCTGTTTAGATACTAGCATAATCTCTAGCCGTAGAACCTACTTCTGTAGAGCAATGTAATAGCCGAATTTGCAAACCAAATAGTTTAGATACTAGTTTATTAGTATGATAGTTATGAGTTGTTATTGATGGTTCTTATTTGTAAGAAGTTTCTTTCTCTCTTTTTAACCTAGAGTGTTCTCTGGATCTTTTGTAAAGAGTCACCTATAGTTGTGTCTTGGACCTGCTATGTTTCTATTGTACCACTCTAAGGGATGCAATACTAGTCGAACGGTGTTTCATTGGTGTTATGTCAACGACTATAGTATACTACATCATGTAGTGGTATGCTGGGTCACTGCAGCTGGTATTGGAGCACATGCTTTGACCTTAGGACTAAAACCCTTTCAGGAGATCTGTAGGTTGGATAGTGACTATAGAAATCCATCTATCTAAACCAAATATTCTTATGAATTGTGATGAGTATCCACTTAAGGATAATCTTGTCACACTTAAGAAGGATGTCTTTAGTTGTGTTTCTTAGAAGTAGTTATCTATCTTAGCTTAGTAAAGTGCTATTTAGTGTATTTTAAAGGAGATATAACCCAACAAGATACCTTGGGAAAGCTAATTGGTCGCAGTAGAGTTGGATAAAGTTTAGGATATCAATTGAATCCATATAAAAGGTGATGTCTATCAATAGAATCAATGTAAGATAGTAGAATATTATCATTAATTGATAACAATAGACAACATAATGAAGACCATTAGAAAATGTATGTGTAATGGGAAGTAATCATGTGGGATTCACTTGAGAATTCTACATGATGAAGTGAAATTGTCAAGAATCAATGATAACATAATGAGAAGTAGATACATCATGGTGAGATTAGCTCTTAAACCATGAAGGATGGGTAAAACATAATAAGGTCGTGGTGAGAATAGCTCTGAAACCATGATATAAGTGTAAATATGTCAAGTACTTATTAAATTATCTTGAAGTAGAAGTAAGAAAAGAACAATGTAGAATCATGATGGAAGTTATAGTTGTCACATATGTTTGATAATCTTTGATTTAAGTTAGTAAATAGAATCGGGTTAGCCGTTTGGAGAGATCATGTGAGGATAATTTAGCATAGAATTGAAGGTTAGTGGTGATTAGTAGTCCCAAATGGGAGGTAATGGGGTAGTTAAAACCAAATTGAGACAACCTTGCTTAAAATTATCCAGTTGCAATTGAGAAATTTGGGTAAATATTAAGACAAAGAATACTTTGACCCTAAGTGCTAAGTATCACATTGTAAACCTATAGGAGGAGGTATCATATACTACACAACTATGCCTGAATTCTAGAGATATTATACTCAACTACTATAATACGGGCTTAGAATATTGTGTGTTATATGTACCACATTTGGATTTATTGGTTTTTCTTGGATTTTTTGACTAGATCTGTACATGAAGTTTGGCTTGGTGTGCAAATGCATGTTGCAACATCCAGTTACTACTTGATGTTATAGACCTAGATAGAAAAGGGAATACATGTAAGGGAGTGACGATTTCCAAATACCAAGTTGAAAAATTGCTTGAAGAGTGAAGCCAAGTATAAGGAGTATCAACACAATTTGAAGGATGGATCAAGATCAGATCATTATTAGTCAGTAATAAGAAGGAAGATTAGTGTAGAAAAAGTATGAAGCAACAAGAAGTGATGAACTTAAGTTCACCAGGCGATGTTTCTATGAAACATATGAAGTAGTAATGACTGGATCATGGAAGTATCATGAATAGGTGCAAAGAAGAAGTCTTGGAACCAAAGTGGTATTCAATCTCTGACAATTCAGAGAAAATGCCAGTAGTACGTCAAAAAAAAACCATAGGGTATTTCATACACCCTAGGATGGTCCACAACTGGTATTTCGTTGATTTAATTGGACAGGTCATCTTAGTATGTCATAAAGAGCACAAAACTTGGCTTAAGTTAAGTAAAACATAAAGGAGTATGAAATTAAAGCAACCATCTTTCTAGACGCTTCATGAAATCAGGCATACCAAAGAGAGAATGTCCAAATAGTAAGGAAGACAAATAATGTTTGAAGATTCATTTCGGAGATACGCAATTGTGTGGGTATACCGTAAGTTCTTTCGTGAAACCTTAAATAGGTAAAGTATAAGCTGGACAGAGACCAACATCATAGTTATTGGGACAATAGTTACTATATAGGAAGTTTAGAGACCATTAGAAATCCCCAAGGGGGAGAGTAGACAATAAAATTGAAGTATCGTTATCTGACTCTCCAAGTAAAGGTTGGAGAGGAAGTACAAAAAATGATGAGATTAAGCCTTATTTTCATAAGGTTTTAAAAAGTCATCATTATAAAAGTACTCTCGGGGGTATATATGGATTGTGAATTGAAGGAGATAAAATAGGTTAACCAAACATACTAATTCTAGAGGAAAACAATTCTTAAGTTGTCCTTAAGAGGGAATAAAGCACATCCGGTTGTATAGGTGTTGAAGAATAGGACATTTCGATCGTATTGGGTCAAATGAATCCAAAACCAATCTCGACCACTAAGGCAACCATGTTGTAGCTAATCCAAATATAGTATTATTACCATAGTTATTATTTAGTGGAATCTAAAACTTATCTTAGTGAGACTTCCTAGACCTTAGACCGTATAGAAAAATAAGGTCGATAATCAAATAAATTAAAGAAGTTTGAATAGGATAACTAGTCAGGTCAATGGACTAAACAAGAGATTCCAATTTAAGGATTTTATAATGAGGACATACCCCTAAGGAGTTATAGTAAAGGAAACTATAGGATAAATTGGAGATGACAGTTGGATATTGTCGAGTATGAAGAGGATTCAAGGAAAAGGTCTAGATATGGGATACCACAATTATTCCCATTTGTGATCACAAGGAACTCAAAAAATGTCGTGATCAACATAAGACACTTCCTCATTCCAAAACATGAGAGCCTACGAACTTGGGGACAAAGTTTATTTTAAGGGGGACAGACTATAACATCCAACATTAGAGCTTATAAATAAGCTAAGCTCAGATGTGTGCATTGCATTCATGCATAAGAAAATCTGGGGAATTTTTACGCAAAACTAAAAGAGCTATAAAGGGATCGAGATCTCTCTTGTTCTAGTGGAAACATTGAGATAAGTGCAATGAATTTCGACATGACTTGTGCTGATTTTTTTGATTAAAGGGAAACAAATTCAAATTCAATAAACAATTGATATAATTCTAGAGTATTTGAATTGAAAATTCAAAACACAAACAATTCAATAATTAAGAGAATACAATTAAGGATAATAAATATTATTATTACAAACAAAAATTCTTATTGTTTTACAAATCTCAATTAATAAGATATACTACAAGAGAAATTGAAGTTACAGAAAGAAAGAAAACTTAACTTTATTAAATAAGATACAAATCTTTACAAGTTTCAACTAACAAAGATAAAATGAACTTTATTACATTAAAATAAGAATACAATATTCTTTACAATGTTTAAGAATAAAAGAAAATGGTAAAAGAATATAAAGGAAATTATAAATTAAATCTTATTGTCTTGAATATTTTCTTCCTGTTCACTTTCATTCCTGCATAATAATGAGATAAAAATAAAACAAATCAAATAATGGGTTAGTGTTAGTTAAACTCTTAGATTTTCAATGAAATGCATTGCTGATCTCATCACTGAGTACTTTTAGAAAGAGGGGCAAGTTTCACCAAATAATTAAGTGGTATCTGTTCTTATCAGAATTTGCCTCAGACTATGCATCATAGTCTGGGGAAAGTTAACATCTAGCAACCGAGATAAATATCCCAAGTAGTTATAATCCCCTCACAGCCGAGCACATCCTTAAGGGAACAACTTCTAGGCCTAGAAATTGGAGCCAGTAGGTCCCACTTGCAAGATACTCACACATGCATGCAATGGTATGAGTTGTCGACACCGCAACAACATCAGGAAGTAGATAAGAGGGAGTAGCCATAACACAGCTGCTAATTTACCATTCCTTCCTCCATACACCCAAAAACACCATCTGTTCTTGCTTGCTACCATCAACAACACCAGATAATCTCAACAACCCATCTCTTAACACCTGGTTGATTAGAGAAGCTACCCAAGAGCAGATCAAGGCCAATAGTTCAGGGATAAATAAACCCACAACAGCTCAAGTAAGAGCCAACTAATAGTACCAGGAGAAAAAGGTACCATCAAGAACTGATCAAGTTCGCCAACAGTCAAGCTTCAGAAGCAGCAACCATAACTCTTAATATACCAAGATCATAGAAACTCTTCTCATCAGTTTCAGTTCAAGAAATAGTTTCACCAAATCCTAAACAGGAGTAGAAGTAAGAGTGCTCTCAGATTATCATAGATGTTATGCTAGTCACATCATAGAGTTAATAGGCAACAGTAGTATCTATTCTCATTTTATATTGGGTCATCAGCCTATGCATCCTTGGCAGGGAAATATCAGCAGATCATGCAGATTAGATCCACTTATGTGCACTCACCTCAAGGGGGCACCACAATAGTATATTTAATGATAGCAGAAGCCACTAAGTTATTTAATAGAACAAACAAAAGGCTAAAACTTAGCATCTGTTCTCATCAAATCATCCTTGTCTCAGCTTGAGCATTTTTGGCAACCACGTCATTTTCCTGATTCACTAACCTAACAGCACATCATAATTGTTGTGACCTACTACTATGTACACTCCAAAGAGGCATCGCAGTAGCAGGATTCCAACAACTAAAGCCACCAAAATAAGCTAGAAGAAATAACTCATGTCTTCAAGCCATTAGAAGTTATTCTAAATAATTTCTCTAATTAAAATAACTAGAGATCATTCCAACTTTTATTTCTGTCATCATGGACAGATAAAATTCATATAGACTTGTTCCTGAAAATAAGAATTTAGTTAAACTAGGGAAACATCATATACACATTTACTTGAAGAAATCTAGGTGTGCACATTGTAATTACACAGAATATATTTCTATGTAGAGGATCTATTCGGACCAACAATTATAGCTACAGCTACATCTACAACTCGAGCCTAATTAGGAAATCCAAGACTCAGTCCATACATTTAATTACATCAGGAAAATCATCAAGAACATCCAATAACTTGAACGATAAATAAAATATATCAATTAATATGTGTAATACCTACTTATATCATGCATATGTATGAATCAGATAGTCATAATCAATCCCAACATATTCTGCATCTTACATACGCATGGAAATATTGGTTAGCTACATTATACATCATAAGTACACATATTTGAGATATATAATGTAGATGCATAAAACCATCTAGAATCAAGAAGAATTGGTTACCAAGCTAGATTTATTTTAAAACCAGAATGACTATACCGTAATTTAAACAAATTATACCTTATTAGAATCAACCAACCATCCCAATAATAAGGTCAATGGAACCTAGCTATACAGCAAACAATTCTTTATATTAGATACATGCATTTTTAGCATGTTAACATGACGAAATAGCCACCATGTGTACACTACTACACATTAAATAAATCTGTGTCTAGGAATACAAAATGTATTTTCTATTTTCAAATTAAGGTGCTAGGAAATAGCACAAGTGTCCTTTAAGCATACTTGAGTATTTACTTGGGCAAAACCATGCTCTTGTTAGTGTTCTAGGAGTACACTAAACATCATCTAAATAAAACCCCACACTACTATTGAGACATCACAAGAACAAGTTCAATACTTATTCAAGGGTAGGATATCTAACTTTAGTTGTGGAATAGCACAAATACCAATCTTACAAATGTTCTATCCTCATCTTCACCACCTAGTATATACTAAGAAGAACATCATCATGATCCTATACTTGATAGTCACTATCATAAGCATATGACAGACTATAACTATCAATTCCAACTAGCAAATCTAGGAGTTCACTAGTAGTACTCATGGTCAAAGATTTTTATCATAGCTATTGATAACAAACACACCACCATAAAAATTGAAACTATCATTTAACATAGCCATTATCAAAATAACTACTAGAGCAAGATCAGCTAACACCAAATCAGTTGTATGATCATCAAAACTAACTAAATCAAGCAATTGAGGTATATTACATGAATCAGAACCTAAACCAAAGGGGAGAATTGAGACATACCTCACTGTAGTGAAGGAAGGAGAAGGAGGGGAGACCTGAGGGTGGCGACAAGGAACACTGGTGGCAGACCGCCATGGCGACCGAGCTAGAACGGTCGGCATTAACCAGTATCGCGAGTATCAGTCCTGGCGTAGAGATGCTACCACATAGGCACACCCGTACCTCATGGCTAGGGTTAGCCGGAATGGGGACCCATGCAGGAGCTAAAGGATGTCAAGGAAGTGGACTCAGTGCAATCTTGTGAACACTTGTATGATCATGTTTAAGATTGCAGGAATCATGAAGAAAGGAATTTGGCACCAATTCGAGCTTGTAAGTCCTTTTATTTCAAGTCTCGAATCTCTGCTATTCTTCTTTATTTTCTTGTGACTTGAGGGCGAGCAACATCTAAGCTTGGGGGAGTTGATAGCTGTGAGATTTGATACATTTTTAATGGTTTTTCTTGATGGTTTTTGTATTGATTTGATGGTTTTCTATCTTTACCTAACTCTAATACTTTGGTAGCGAATAAAACTTGGTTTTCAATGTGTGTTTCAGGTTCAGAACATCAACCGAAGGTTTCAATAACAGAAATACAATATCCAGTCGAAAACAAGCAAGTCTCTTTTTGAAAGCAATCGAGGAAGGCAACCAGTAGGTTTAATGACTAACTATATAGCGGGAATATTTTTCCGGTCGTATAGTTGCCACAGCCTTCGTCCTGTCAAAAGGAGCAACTTTCGTGAAGAAGGCATACGCGAAAAAAGAACACAACATCCATCTTTCCATCCAGAAGGTAAAAAAGAAGAGATCCGGAGAAGAGGGGGAGATGTTCTTCATCTTGCTCCAAGATCTTCAACCTCCTAGCCACCACACCCCCATAGCCATTACTTGTACTTGAGAGAGACAGAGAGAGATCTTCGCCTTGCAAGATTAGGGTTTGATATTGTTTCCTCCTATCTTGAATTATGTTAGATTGATTTTCTATTCTTATTGTGGATCTCCACGGTAATATTTAGAAGAATTCCCTTTATTTAATTATATCGATGATGCTTTCTTCTCTCATGTGTGAGTAAGTTCCCTCGGGCGTGGGAGATGTAGGGGATTGGTGAGATGTGATGTGCCTATATATTTTCCATTAATTTGTGATTGATTTTAATTACTATATTGTGTGTGCTTGACTATCTGTGGGATGCCTAATACTTGCTGTCCAATTAAGGGCCCAGACAACATGATACTTTGTTCTACATAGATAAGATCTTGTTTGCTAGCAGACCAGCGACCCCCAAGTGACACAGCGATATCAATGGAAAACTAGTTGAACTCGAGGAGCATGAGGAGCCACTATGCCTATTGCATTAGTCCGATCCAAGGAGCTTAATTTCTAAGCAACCTGAAGGATCTTCATTGCCTAGTGACTGACCATGGTTTTGGTAGCAGACTTGTAGGATTATTGAAGTTGGGATGAAATCTACCAAGAGGAGTTTCGGCTAATTATGGGTTGCTTGCCTACACATAATTATAAGATTATAATTGTTACACTTATCACTCACCCACCTGGCACAATCACTATCACCATGAACTGTATCTCCCCGCGCCTACTTTGTCATGTGTGGAAAACAACAAAAAATCAAATTTTTCTTTACTTTTATGCTTTTTATTTCTAAAGTTTACATTTTAGTTCTATTTAAATACATTTAGTTTAATCCAAATTTTATTCTTCTTTTAAAACTTGCAGTCAATTCACTCGAAGACATGTGACAACTTCGAGTGTGACAGAGATTTCATTCATAAACATTTTCCTTTGGGCTCCCTGTGAGATCGATATTGTAACTTCGAAATTAGCTACATACGATCTATCCACTTGCAGAGATCAAGCTATTTTCTAGCACCGTTGCTGGGGAGCTAAGCGCTAGGTGTTTGTATCTAGACATTTCAGGTGTTACTACTACCAAATGGTCTCCCTAGGAGATAAAGGGTCTACATGCTCTAGTAGGACCTATCTACAAGATTATTTTGAGCGCGTGCCTGCTCAACGGCAGGAAGAAATTATTGAAAAACTTTTGAGATCAAATAAGGTTGAAGTTGAAAACCTGAGTGATTTTATGGAAATCATGTCCATTCATAGGACAACTGCTAAGAAACCTGAGAAGACTCTCAGAGAATACAGTGCTCCAGATCCTGCTTATATTAAACAACCAATAGAATTTCCTAATCTTGGAGTTAGAGAATATCAATTTGATGGTGATATTATTAAAATTTTGTAGGAAAAAGCTTTCAGCGGAAGGAAAGATGAAGACCCAGGAAGACATCTTAGAGAGTTCAATGATATGATAACATCAATTGGACCAAAAGGTTTGCCTAGAGATTTCTCCCGTCTAAAATTATTCTGTTGGTCTCTTAAAGGTAAGGCTCTAAACTGGTTATATTCTCTCCCTCATCATTACATTAATTGCTGGGAAAACTGTATTGTCAAATTCATAAACAAATTTAATACTTTTAAAAAGGTAACTGATTAGAAAGAATATATGCAACTTTAGTCAAAACGTCGAAGAAAACTACCCACAAGATTGCGATATATTTTTTGGAATGATCAATAGTATTTCTAATCATGGCTATTCTGAATCAACTGTGTGACACTTATTTTACCACGGTCTTAATACTCAATGCAGAGAGTTGCTTGATTTATCAGTAGAAGAATCAATAATACTTTAACTACTAAATCCTATTTGGAATTGATGTCCACTAGGGCTAAGAATGATTCTCTTTATAATCCTAATTTTGGTACTAAGTTGGAAAAATGAATACTTCATATAACCCAAGATCTTATGCCTGAAGTACGCAAAACAATGAAATAAAAAGGTATACCTTTTGAACTTGTTAAGGAAAACAATGTAGACCTGTTACAAATTTTTACGGAAGAAGATGAAACTAGGAAAGTTTTTCAAGAATTAAAACATCGACAGGACAAATCTCATAATAACCTACATAAGAAATTTCAAAGACATAAAAGATTTTGGCAGAACTCACAGAAAATTATGATGAGATTGGCCAAGAAATAAAATTCTTTCACAAATACCTTAGTACGATTGAAACCAAAGTGAACAAATAGCATCTGGTTATCAATTTTTTCTTCAAGGTGATATAAATATTCATGTTTCTACTAATGTTATTACAAGGGGAGGTGCAGTTGTTACAGGACTATTAGGACCACCAGAATATGAAGCTAAAAAAATCGAAGGGAAAAGTCCCTGCTCAAAGCAAGCCAATAAGATGGCACACTGGTGGATCCTCAAGAAGAAACTTCTCAAGAAACACAGACCAAACCTTGGAGGAGCAAAATGATGCACATGATGACCTCTATGACTTTGATGCAGAGAGTGTTGATCCAAGAGAAGAAAAGGAGATAAGAAATGAAGACGAAGTTGTTGCAGTAGAAAAGAAGAAAAGTGACAAGCAGCAACAAAAGAAAACAACTAAAGAGTCTCATTCCTCACAAAAGGTAAAAGACAAGAATAAGAAAGGTGAGCAAAAACTTCCATATCAAGGTCGCAAAAACAAAGCACCTGATCAGGTAATCTATGATTCTTTCAAAAAGGCACTTGGTGATCTCCATCTAGAAATTCCATTTGCAGACGCAATAAAAGTTCCTACCTATACTAAATTTCTCTATTCTATTCTTAATAGAAAGAAAGAAATAACTGAAATCGTTGCCATGGTGACTAGTTATCCTGCTAATGGGAGGTTGTTGTCTAAGTTGGGAGATTCTGGAATACCAACTATTTCATGCTCAATTGGCAAAACTGATATTCATAATGCCTTGTGTAATTTAGGTGCAGGAGTTAGTGTAATTCCATATTCCCTCTATAAAAGGTTAGGATTGGGGGAGTATTCCCCTACTTCTATCACTTTACAGATGGCTGACAAATCCACTAAAGAACCCATTGGTATGATTGAGGATGTTCTACTTAGAATAGATGAGCATGTTATTCCCACTAATTTTATTATTCTTGAAATGCCAGAGGATGAAAAATTATCTATAATACTTGGCAGACTTTTTCTTAGTACTGTAGGAGCATCAGTAGATTGTGCTGAGGGAAAAATAATCTTCAATATTTATGATGCTGAAATTATCCGGTATTTTCCAAAGAAGCTAGAAGCAGGAGAAAGGTATATTTCACCAGCAAAACGAGTTCAAGGGGTAAGTGCCCTTGATAAGGGGCAACCCAAGGTAAGAATTCGAGAACAGAGAAAGGGTTGAAATATTCGACCATTCTTAATAAAATGCTTAATGGGATAAACCAGTCACACTAATAAAATAGCTGAAGAATAAAATGTTCATCGCATTCTTATAACTTTTCACAGACATTCTTGCGGAAGCGCGTCCATAAAGATGCAGCTATCAAAAGGTAGTAGAAATATCGACTGAATAAGCATAGATTAAGTGTAAAAATTAAGTTTGAGTTTTATCTGCAAGAACTAGCCTAAATACATTGTTCTGATAAAAAGAGTATCTCTGAAAAATTTGGGAAAAAAGCATGTTCTAGAGAGTCTAACGACCAACTATACAGCGGGAATATTATTCCGGACGTATAGTTTAGGTCATATAGTTACCGACCCTTTTCACGAATTGTATCTCGGGAAGGCAGTATGTTTAACGACCAACTATACGAGGAGAGATTTTTCTCCGACCGTATAGTTGCGCCCGTATATTTCGGATTTGGCGAAAAGAACCCCTAATTTTCGCTGTCGCCGCAACTATACGGCGGGAACTACATATCCCGCCCGTATAGTTTGTGTGACCAATTAAACGAGCCGGCAGGACTAGGGTTCTTCCCCCTCCTTACTTTTTCTCTCATATTCTCTCTCCAAACTCCTCAAAACCCACCTAGAATTCTCGATTCTTCGCGGATTTCGTTCATTTGAGTTGGGGAACCATCAGATCGGTATGTTTATCTCCCTATCCATGCTTTATTTTTAGAATTCCATGGTTGAAACTCTCACATTGATCTAGTGGATGAACTCAAGCCTTTTTTATTTTCCCTTTTGATTTCTCACGTTAGGATTAAAATTTTCCACGTAGAATCGCTCGTATATCATATAGAAACTAAATGCCTAAGGTTTTATGGTGAAATTTTTCAGTACATCAAGATGAACAAGCTTGGTGGCCTTTTATGCAAGAGCAAGCACCAATGTGGTGATGGCTTGGAACTCCGTGCTGAGCTCGACAACAAGTACGCCATGGTTTCATCAAGGCGGGTGATGCCTGTTTTGAATGTTGTTCTTGCAGGAGATACATACTGTGTCATAGCATGGTAAAGTTCTATTTGATATAGAAGTTATGGTCTTATTATAATTTGTTTGGAAGCATGCATGCTATGTTATTTGATATACCAGAAGCAGTTAGCAACTTGCTGTGTCATTTGTGCAGGGGAGAGGTCCTGATGATGCAACAACAAGGGACATGTAGCTTGGGAGCCGAGTCCGGCTGGCTGGAAGGACATGCTTTGTTTCCTCGTGCTTTTGACCATTGATGTATGTTGCATGTTGAAGGGATATGGTCCTGCAGTGGGTTTACATTCTGGGCTAGATATATAGTTGCAGCCTCGTATTATTGTGGAATATTCATTTTGTGCTGTATTTTCATACCTGGATTGTTATTTTGTATATCAGTATCTGTGATTTAAATATTAAAAATATTGTAATAGACTTGATTATCAAAAATAATCCGAGTACTTAGTTTTGATTAAATTATTTGTTGTTAAATTACTGTCAAATCGTGAAAAATAAAACTTGACAAGTTTGACATGAAAATAAAAAAGAAATTACTGTCAAATCAGAAAAATAAACTGACAAGTGGGACCATCCCAAAAATAAACGTATCGTAAAAAGGCCAATGTCCAAAATAGAAAAGAGGCCATAAAAAGGCTAAGGCCCGAGAAAGACACAAAGCATAAAAGGTCAACGACTAGAAAAGAAAAGGCTAGATTATTGGGCTCAGCCCAAACAAGCAACCGAAATGGACAGGGATAATTTTGATTTAAGACGATTTAATTTTTTCATAATTTTGCCACGTAGGATCGGCCACGTAGGATCTGACTTGGCCAGAATAGATGGCCCGTGACGATATTGGACTGTCATAGACGGTTATGACGATTTTACCAAAACCATCGTTATAGTTTATTTGTGACGCCCAGCTTTCGACGATTTTAAAATCGTCATAAATGGACTACTATGACGATTCTGTGACTAAATTGGATAATCATATAGAGCCAGATTCCTTGTAGTGCAAATTTATAGTTCGACTCAAGGGGAACACAAGAATACCAATAAGACTTTAGCAATTGAGGCGTCACTCTCAACCACACCTATATATCAATAAACTTGCAAATAAAGTGGTAATTTATGGCAGTTGATTCAAAGAAGTAAAAGAAAGCAGTAAATAAAGCAACATATTTTTAGTTTTCACCGGAAATAATGTTATGAAACTTCCAGTGGTTAAAACGCAGACATGAAGTGATAGAGGGGTGTTGTATGAATGATATCCATCATATAATGTATCCTATTACCATGTCATTTATCTCTAATTCAGTTATGTGTAGGTCTGTGCTTCAAACATAATCATGCATGTAAGTTTACATAATATCTTTTGTCCTGCCTGCCCATTTTAACGGGGCCAACTTGGTACTACAGGCAATTAAGATCTACCTTTTCAAATAGACCGAAACAAAGCATTAACACTTCGTGAACACACAATATGCTCAAATTATCACATATTCTCATTGTTTTCCCTAACTGTCACCTTAGGGTTCATAGGTTTAACATAATAATAGGTAATACACTTTACAAATACATACCAAACTCAAATATATGATTGGGCAATAAAATTTCATTACTAAAATCATGTCACTCGGGCCCTAACAACAAGCCTTAAACATAGCAAAAGTGTACCAACACTCATACAAGAATGTCTACAAGATAAACACCTCAAATCTTGATACATATGGATGATTACATGATGGATCTCATCCAATACCCATCCACCTCACATGCCCATAGGGAATTACTCACACATGATGATGGGGGATGAACTCATGGTTGTTGGTGATGATGTTGATGTTGATGATGGTGGTGGTGGAGAAGACCACGAAATCCCACTCCCTGGGGTGGAAAGCAGAACCAATCTGACCCCCGAAATGAAGCTCTTGGCTCTATCGGTGCTCTGTTTTGCCAAACACTTCGTGCCTCCGGGGAACTAGGTTTTCTGGGTATATAAGGAGGTGCGCCAAAGGAGAGGCCGAGACGATGCTCCACGTCCAAAAGGTCCTGGGTGGCATGCCCACCCTTACTAGGCACGCCACCTGGTCCCTTTTGGGCCTCATGGCTCCATTTTCTTGATTCCTAGTTCCCAGGCTTCATTATTTGGTGAAAAACAGCTATGGTATTTTTCCTCGATTTTATTTCCTACGAAAACTAACAGAAAGAAGACTTTTGCTAAAAACAGCATTAGATTCAACAGTTTTATCCAAGTATGGGAAGATTCTAGATCAAATCATCGAGCAAAGTACTTGGAAAAGTAGATACATTTGGGATGTATCAACAGGATAAGTTAAAAAGCAAGACAATCAATGATGATGCTTTTTACCACGTAGGTAAAGAACTGTTCTCCGCATCACCTTAGAGCCCCGTAAGTTAGCAAAGCGTATTAGATGCGTCTAACTTGTTTTTGCAGGAAGTGATGTGGTGTAGCAGTGTGATGTTTATAGTGTGATGTATGAGATGTGTTGTGTTGTAATGTCGTAGGTCATGAGTGGTAGGATCCACGATGATTTTCATATTAATATTTTAATAGCCATAGTTGTTTTTTACTTTATTAGCTAGTGTAGCAATAGTTGTAAAAGTAATACTTGGTGATGATGATCAAGCAACGATGGACCTCGATGGTACATGGCGCCTGAAGATGTTGATGATGGAGATCGTTAACGCAAAGTGCTATACCATATCACTATATGAATTGCATGTGATGTTAATCCTTTTATGCACTTTATTTGTTGCATGGTAGTCGTCATAAATAGGGTGGTCTCTCACTTAAAATTATCAAGTAATGATGTGTTCTTCCGAAGTTAGGCACCACATAACATGGGCTTAGAACTGGTGTGGCTCATGTAACATGGGTGCACCTAGCAACGTTCATAATTTGGGTGCTAAACTGTCACATTGCTGGTAAACTAAGGTTCACTTGACATACTACCTAGAACGTCTAGAGTATGAAACACAAGAATTGAAAGATTAATAAGAGACATATGTTGATATGATTGGTATGATTACCTACCGGTGTTATTCCCCAATACACGATGTGACATTGGTGCTGGGAAAATAAGTTTGTGGATCTTGAGTCACTAAGTATCAATCATGAGAAATATTGATTTTAGTGGGAGCTACACACTGAATTAAGTTGTTAATCTTGAGTACTTCATTAATTATGAAACAATGTCTAAATGAATTTGCAATTGTTTGTAGATAAATGACACACAACAACTTCCCTTTAGTTTCTATATTAGAGAAAGAGAAACTGCATGAATCTAGTACAAACTTTGTGGATTGGTTCCACAGCATAAGAATAGTACTGAAAGGTGCGAAAAAAGACTATGTCTTAGAAGCAACTCTTGGTGATGCTCCTGGTGATAACGCAACTGAGGTTGCGCAAGATGTCTTTCAGACAAGTAGTGATGACTACATCGTTGTCCAATGTGCTATACTTGCATCCATGGAACCAGGTCTTCAAAGGAGGTTTGAAGATTGGGGTCCATATGAAACAATTATGGAAGGGGCATGTTTGAGAAGCAAGCCCAGGAAGAAAGATATGAGATCTCTCAAGCTCTTCTGGATTGCAAGATGGCAGAAGGAGGCTCGGTTAGTGCCCATGTAATCAAGTTGCACGGTATGTTCAAAGATTGTAAGCGATAGGCATTCCCTTTCCTTCAGAACTGGGAACCAACATAATCCTGAAATCACTCCCACATAGCTTTGTTGGGTTTGTCATGAAATTCAACATGCATGGGATGAACAAAACATGGGCCAAACTATTCGCGATGTTGAAGGTGGCTAAAAAGGACATATAGAAGAACACCAATCATGTGATGATGGTGAGGAAAACCACTCGCTTCAAGAAGAATAAGTCTGGGGGCGACAAGAAGAAGGCGGATCTGCGCCATGCCTCTAACAAAGGAAAATCTCCTAAGCTAGGTCCATCCCTAGAAGAGGAGTGTTTCTTATGCAAGGAGAAGGGTCACTGGAACAGGAACTATCCAAAGTACTTAGCAGAGAAAAGAAGTATGGATCGTCTAGCTCAGGTATATCTGATATACATGTTATGATGTTTACTTGAAAGGTCCTAAGAGTAACTCTTGGGTATTTTATACCAGATCGGTTTCTAACATTTGCAATTCGATACAGAATCTAAACAATCCTAGGAAGCTTGGCAAAAACAAGGTGATGATGCGCATCGGGAATGGGGCAAGCGTTGCGGTGATTGCCATCGGCACAAGACCTCTACATCTACCGCCAGGGTTAATATTATAACTTAGTAATTGTTACTTTGTACCTATATCAGGATATTGTATATTACAAGATGGTTATTCATTTAAATCAGAGAATAATGGTTGTTCGATTTATATGAATAATGCCTTTTATGCACACGCTCATGTGAAGAGTGGGTTGTTTATGATTGATCTTGACTGTGATACACACATCCATAACACTGAGGCTAAACTTCGAAAGACAACTGAATTGAATACCACATACTTATTGCACTACAGATTGGGTCACGTTGGACATAACCGCATGAAGGATCTCCATAGTGATGGACTTTTGGGTTCACTAGATTTTGAATCTTTTGATACATGTGAAGCATGTTTTATGGGTAAGATGGCCAAATCACCATTTAACGGTTATGTTGAACGAGCAAGTGACTTACTGGAAATAATATATCCCGATGTATGTGGTCCAATGAGTATACCTGCACGCGGTGGATTCCTCTACTTTATAACCTTTATTGATAACTTGAGTCGCTATGGTTATATTTATCTTATGAAGCATAAGTCTAAAATATTTGAAATTTTTAAAGAATTTCAGAATAAAGTAGAGAATCAACGTGGTAAGAAAATAAAGTTTCTACGATCAGACCGTGGAGGTGAATATTTGAGTCATGAGTTCAGCGAATATCTTAGAGCTCGTGGAATCGTTTCATAGCTTACGCCTCCAGGAACACCCCCAACGTAATGGAGTGTTTGAGCGGCGTAATCAAACCTTGTTGGACATGGTAAGATCTATGATGTATTTGACTGATCTCCCTTTTTCATTTTGGGATACGCTTTATAGATTGCATCTTTTATACTTAATAGAGCACCATCAAAGTTCGTTGAAACAACACCATATGAATTGTGGTTTAGTAAGAAACCCAACTTATTGTTTCTTAAAATTTGGGTCACGATGCTTATGTAAAATGTTTACAGCCAAATAAGCTTGATCCCAAGTTGGACAAATGTGTATTTGTAGGTTACCCTAATTAAACTGCTGGGTATTCATTCTACCACAAAATTGAAGGCAAGATTTTTTTTCATGTGAGGAGGAGCATTTCTTGAGAAGGAATTTCTTGCTAAAAGTTTGAGTGGGAGGAGAATGGAGCTTAATGAGGTTATTAAACCAAAGCTATAGGGGCAGAGTAGTGCAGAACCAGAAACTATTCTGGAAATACCCGTGGCACCATCAGAAGCTACTGCGCCTACAAGTGTTGTAGTCTTAGAAATTAATGCTCCTATTGAACCACATAGATCTGGTAGAGTTCGTATTCCGGTCATAAGACTTGAAGATGAAGTATTGTTGTTAGACAGTGATGAACTAGCTACATACAAAGAAGCCGTGATGGGCCCTGACTCCGTCAAATGGCAAGAAGGCATGAAATCCGAGATAGAATCCATGTATGAGAATCAAGTTTGAAACTTGATGGACCCTCCTAAATGCGTAAAGCCTATAGAATGTAAATGTATCTATAATAAAAAAACAGACGCAAAGGGTAACATTACTGTCCATAAAGCACGTCTTGTCGCAAAAGGGTTTCGAAAAATTTAAGGAGTTGACTATGATGAGACTTTTTTGCCCATAGCGATGTTTAAGTCTGTTCGGATACTTCTAGTAATAGCTGCATATTATGATTACGAGATATGGAAGATGGATATCAAAATAGCATTCCTGAATTGGAAGCTAACCAAGGATGTGTACATGGTACATCCCAAGGGTTTTGTCGATCCTAAAGATACTAGAAAGGTGTGCAAACTTCAGAGGTTCATATATGGACTGGAGAAAGCATCACGGAGTTGGAATCTTCATTTTGATGAAGTGGTCAAGAGTTTTGGCTTCATCAAGAATGGACAAGAGTGTTGTGTATATAATAAGGAAAGTGGGAGAACGATAGCATTTCTAATAATATATGTGGATGACATATTGTTGATTGGAAATGATAAAACATTTCTTAATACTATAAAGGAATCGTTGAAGAAAAGTTTTTTGATGAAAGAGTGTTGTGTATATAAGAAGGAAAGTGGGAGCACGATAGCGTTTCTAATAATATATGTGGATGACAAATTTTTGATTGGAAATAATAAACCATTTCTTAACACTATAAAGGAATCATTGAAGAAAAGTTTTTTGATGAAAGATTTGGGTGAAGCATCTTACATATTGGGCATAAGGATCTATAGAGATAGATCATGATGCCTGATAAGGTTTACCCAAGATACATATGTAGACAAAGTTTTGAACAGGTTCAAAATGGAATAATCCAGGAAGGGATCACTTCCAATGATTCATGGCAAACCATTGAGTAAGAAGCAATGTCCAACGACAAATGTTGAGCGAAATAACATGAGTGAAGTCCCATATGCATAAGCAATTGGTTCAATCATGTATGCCATGATATGTACAAGGTCTGATGTATCATATGATCTAAGTGTTACGAGCAGATACCAAAGTGATCCAGGAGTGAATCACTGGATAGTAGTGAAAAATATACTTAGATACTTGAGAAGGACTAAGGATATGTTTCTCTTCTATGGAGGTGACAAAGATCTCATCGCAAGGGGTTACATCGATGCAAGCTTTGTCACTCATCCCGATCTCAGTACGATTATGTGTTCACCTTAAACGGGGGAGCGATGAGCTAGAAAATTTCTAAGCAAGATACAGTTGCGGACTCTACAACAGAGGCGGAGTACATAGAAGCATCAGATGCTGCAAAGGAGGGTGTCTGGATAAAGAACTTCATCTCAGAAATTGGTGTGGTTCCAAGTGAGTTAGAGACAATCGTGATTCATTGTGACAACAATGGTGCCATCTCTCAAGCAAAATAACCAAGGTCCCACTAGAAGAACAAGCATGTACAACGTCGATTTCATCTCATATGCCTGTTTGTGCATGATGGTGACATCAAGATGTGCAAAATTCATACAGATCTGAATGTGGCAAATCTATTGACAAAGTTACTCACGCTTGCAAAGGATGATCAACATCGGTAAGCCATAGGTGTTAGACCGCTGAATGTAAACTAGATTATTGACTCTAGTGCAAGTGAGAGACTAATGGAAATATTCCATAGAAGCAATAATAAATGTATTATTATTCATATTTCTGTTTCATAATTAAGTTTATTGTTCTATGCTATAATTGTATTAGTTCCAAATAATGTGTATTTGGAGGAAAACCCTAATACATGTATGGTATGATAAACACTAAACAAAGATATCCCTAGTCATGCCTCTAAGACTAGTATGTATGTCAATGATAGTTTCGATTTCCTAACTATGGGCCAAAGTGAAAATATGATTGTAAGAGTTTCCAGTGACATATGTGATCGAAGTTGTTGGAGAACAACGATGATGGATAGACCCAAACATGAGGTACCATGAAACGCATCGTCAATATAGTTATCGGTTTAATCTCACAAACATTGTATTTCCTTTACTTGAAATCGTTGGACCATGATACACATATGAACTTGGGTACAATATGGACGTGGCAAGATTCTCCAAACATTGCTCTTAATAGAGTAATTATAAAGTTGATGCATGTTCGTACCGGATGGTTCGCCAATCATTCACATGGTGTGCTTGTGGGAATTGATACTCCTGATGGCGGAGAGATACCCTCTAGGCATGCTCATGTACTATGATATTCGTTATCGTTTGGCTAGACACATGATCAAGTTGTTGAACATAGGAACATCAATAGTACGGGATGAGTAAAGAGTACATGCCAGGAAACAATAATAACCTAGTATTTCATCTCGGGCAATGCAAAGTATTGGCGAATCAATACGATATGTATTGCACTCAATATTACGGTTCACACGATAAATACCTTTGTGTTATTTGCAGGGGTTATTGCTTGTATCAAGACACTGATAGTAATCATTGTCATGGAATGAGTTCCGGACATGTCCGCAAATATCCGAACATACCGGGTCACACACTTATCGGTATTTTAGAATGCGAGTTCGAATGAGATAGTTGGATGGCATAATCCTGAAAGGATGTTTTAGAGTCTCTCGGAATATTCCAGAGGTTTTTGGGATATCACCGATAGTGGATGGAATATTTCCGAACATCGAAAGAGGACACTGGGAATATTTTAGGAAGGTTTCGAATTAATTCGGAGGTGTCCGAAAGTTAATTCGGAAAGCTTCAGAATAAATATTTGTATTAATAATAAATAAGAAATTATTATTTACTAATATACCAGTGGGTCCCATGGGCCGAAGGGACGCATGGGCCATGCTGGGCCCACACTCGCGAGGGGGGGAGGAGGAAACCCTGGCTGATTCGTCCAGGACCCTCCCCTTGGTCGGCAGGTCGAGGAGGTGGGGCAGGTGAGGCAGTAGGGCAGGAGGAGTCCTCCTCGAACTCCAACTTACCCCGGAAGTCGGTTTGGGGAGTGGAGAGAAAGGAGGCCTCTGTATTGGAGTCGGACTCCCTCTCTCCTACTCTCTCTATCTCTCAATTGGTGGGAGAAGGAAAGGAGGGGTCCTTGTAGGATACGAATCCTAGTCCTACTCTCTTCTTTGGAGAAGGGAATACGCCTATATATTGAGGGGAGAGGGGCAAGGGAAAGACACACAAGTCCACGAGGAGCCCCATCCCCGAGCCACCGCCACCTCCGCTGGGCCGCCGCTGCCTTGGCCTCCAGTTCTCTTCCTCTTCCTCGCGTCATCGTCCTCGTTGTGTGGAGGAGATCTTCACAACGCCCGGAGCAATTCGTATTCTACCCCCATCTAGTTCTAATCTAGCCAGACGATGGAGTGCCGCCAGATCTTCATCGACACGTTCCCGCTTCGTCCACGAGTTCTTGATATCGCCTCGAAGAGGTGTCATTCTTGTTGCATGTGTGGATACCTGTGGAGGTGAGACACTTGGAGCACTAGATCTTCAGATCCATTAGTGGGATAATACATCTCCTCGCGACTCGGTAAGACTTGTTGCAGGGATCAATGCACGATCAACCTCGTCATCGACAAACTTCTGCTAGTTTGATCTTCGAGTGTATGATCCATTACCTCACCCCTTGCATTGGATCTTGTTTGTGTGCTAGAAAATTTTCGTTTTCTGTAGCACGCTCACCAATAGTTTACAAATTAGTGGGTTCATCAATTGAGGCTAAAATACACCATTGAATAGTGTCTATCCTTGTATTCGTGAGGCTTATGTATGCCTTTGGATGCGAGTGTAGCAGGTTTTGATGCAGATGATGCAGCCTAGGCTATAGAGCAGCTCAGAGAAGGAGATCATGTCCCCCTGTCGTATCATCCATAGCTAACGTGCTCTGTTATGCCATGGTAGGGAATGCCACAGCGGATCCAAAGGACTACGTTGTGCTGGATTATGTGGTGGGAGGCGTCACGAGAGTGGTTGGACGCAAACGATCCAGGCATGGAGGATCCAGGCAAGGACTGAGGAGGAGATGGCCCAGCCCGTGCTATGAGGTGACCAAAAACTAGCTGGTTACCGATCCGAGGCAGATTGTTGTATCGATCCCGGAGAAGATGCTCCTAGGGAATCAGCCTCGTGTCCACAATTGTTTTCTTCTTCCTCTATGATAGCATTATAGCTGCTTTGGCTGTTTTGAGTGGCATTTGGACTCAAATTTTCAACAGGATGTTGCGTTAAATCCTGTAGAATAACAGAAGAAAATCTAAAGCCTAGGATAGTAGTATGATTATTCTTCATAGAAAAGTCATCAAAAAATTCATGCCCAAGTTCAAAATTTCTAAGAGATTCATCTAGCAAGAGAATTTCCTTTCTAACGATTTCACGCACATTGGGACGAAGCAACTTGAAAGGAAAGATGTTTTCGTCAAAAACAACATCAGGAGAGATATATACTCGGCCAATGGAGACTTCGAGACATTTTATGCCCTTATGATGGGGACTATATCCAAAGAAGACACGTTGTGTAGAGTGGATGGAAAGTTTATGCTTGTAATAAGGTAGAAGAATGGGCCAGCATGCGCACCCAAAGACACAAAAAGACTTATAATCATATCGAGTACCTAAGAGACGATGAACAAGAGTATCATGACATATTACTTTTCTAGATAACATATTGATAAGATATGTGACTATGAGAAAAGCTTCATCCCCAAATTTTAGAGGCATGTGGGAATTAGGTAGTAGAGAAAGACCTATTTCAACGTTATGGTGATGCTTGCGTTCAGTAGAGGCATTTTTTGGTGTGCATGAGGACATGAGACATTATGTGCAATGCATTGTGTTTGAAAGAAAGAATTGTGTTTAACATACCCCCATCCCGATGACTGAGAGTGCACATGTTGTATGTAGCTAGTTACGAAGTAAGAGTATCGAAACATAGAGAGCTATTGGTATAGGTCTTTATGCCCCTCTCTACTAGTCACTACGGAGTACTTGAAGAGGTTTATGAATACAAGTAAGAGTATTTTGGGGTGTTTGTGTTTGTGAAGAAAGCAATGTTTAAAGACTAGAAAGATGCAAACAAATATTAGATTAATCATGATTAGGATAGATCTATGAATTTCTTTATGTGTATGTATGGGAGGAGCTCCAAATTAGATGATCACAGACATCAATCTGCTATTTCATCTCTCACAACCACAATAGTGATCATAGGCTAATCATCCTAATCCACTTGTAATTAAGGGTTAACCCTATGGTTATGGACATGAGCTTTGTGAATCCCCTTTTATCACCATTGACCACATGAATGATGATCCGTCTATCCAAAGCTTCAGGTTTTTTCCATTCCCCAACTCAAATTTTGCCGCTGCTTTGAATATTTCCTCCGTCTCTGCAAGGGTATTGAAAGGAATCCCTCTATCTAGCCACAATCATCTCATGTGCAATGCCATATTCAGTAGCCTCATATTCTTTAGCCCTAGGCCTCTCAGAGCTTTTAGCGAACACACCATGTCCCAAGCGACTATGCATTGCCCCTACCTTGCTTGAGTCGAAGTAGACCAGAAAAAACCTCTCAAGTTTATTTACACATGCAAAGAACCACAACGGGAGGTCCAGTGACATCATGTGGTAAATCAGTATCACCGCGATGGACGAGTCAATCAAAATCAGTCGCCCGCTTTACTCCAGCAGCTTCACCTTCCACGTTGGCACATGTCCTGCTACCTTGTCCACCAATGGCTGGAAATCACTCTTGCGCAAATGAACCGGTGATAGCGGCAAGCCCATGTATTGAATTGGAAATAGCTTAACAAGACAATTTAGGATCACCATGATCGGGTGCAGATCGATACCACCGCATCTGATCGGAGATGCCGAGCTTTTGGAAAGATTGCAGCGCAACCATGTCGCAACTCTGAAAGCTCGCAAGATCTGCAGCGCCTACATCTACTTCACGCGACACATGCTCGATGAACAACACGACGTCGTCCACGAACAGAGAGAGGCGATGTCGAATTCCACTGCCGCCAAAAGTTGTGAACAGGTTGTAATCCTCCGCCAACTTGACTGCCACGTTCAAAACATCCATCATCAGGATGAACAGGGCCGGGGAGAATGGATCCCCCTGTCGTAATCCCTTTGCATGCCAAAACCTCTCGCCGGCGCTCCCATTGACAAGGACTCACGTGTTTATCGTAGCGAAGAGAGCAATGATTCTGCTGATCCACTTTGGCCCAAATCCTCTGTGTCTCAAAATCTGAATCCGTGCATCTTCTATGGCGAACAATGTAGAATCTTTGGGGATTTCCTTTATACCGCAATCGGTGGATGCTAATACTCCCCTGTTTCTAAAAGTAAGGTGTATTATGTTTCGTTAAGACGAGTCCTTAACTAACAATTGCTCAATGAAAAGTAATTTGTTGTTAGAATAATTTTGTATCACATACACCACATATTAAAAAAGTTACTATTGATCAAATGCTTGCTGTAACAAAATAAAGTAAGGCTTAACCATAGGAAACCGAGGGAGTAATTGGCTTGAGCCCCGTCGCTTATGCATTGTTTCCTTCTAAGAGGCGGGATCTTTTGTTTTTTCTTATTATTATTTCGTCGTGGGACGGTTTGCATCGTCTTTAGGACATTTCATTATTGATGTTTTTTTAATATTAATATATTCTCTTTGTCGAAAAAAAAGCGGATGGTTCGTGCTCTTCCTTTCCAGGCCGGCCAATCGGTTCTGAAAAACCTTTGGGAGGCCAAGGACCCTGGAACGATTCAAAAGAAAACTCGGTAGACTGGAAAAGATCCACATTCTATATTCGCATTCTGTATAGACTTCTGAATCTTTTCGAGAGAAAAATATTTACTCCACCATGCATGCATGCACTAATTAAAGCGGAAGATGCAGAGGACCATGAGCTTTTCTGCTGGCTAGCTAGCTAGTATTCTAGCTAGCAAGACGACGCCCATCGCATTAGGTTTTGTTTTTGCTCTTAGTTTTCAGGTTCGGTTTTGGTTTTGGACGAGACAAAGAAGACCATTATGGGGATCGTACGTCATCGCAGAAAGAATCATTTTTTCCTTTCTACCGCAATCGGTGGATGGTTTTGATTGGTTTAAGGTGCAAATGAGTGCTCCAGACAGGGTGCCCACTGACAGCGAGTATCCGGTTTCGGTTTTAGGCTGCCGTTGACCCTGCAGCCCCTTGATCACGTCACTACGTTTTCCATATACAACCGGCGCAGACAGAGCCGCGGCGGAGCCGGCCACCGCTGTTTCGTTTCTCCAAGCTAATAATATAGTCTTAATTACTCGCCGATTCCTCCATCACCAGTATATATATACAGGGCTCCCTTCCCCACCAACTTCTAATCCACAGACTACCGAGTAATACACACATCAACCAAAAATCCATCTTTCTCTTTGAAGTTCTTGGAGCTAGCGATCTGCAGTAATGGCGACCGCCGGGAAGGTGATCAAGTGCAAAGGTTCGTGTTCTCGAAATATTCCCATGAAACTTTGATTCATCTGTGAAGTTACTCGCTGGAGGCCTGACTGGTTTGG
Source organism: Avena sativa (assembly GCA_916181665.1). Classification (NCBI taxonomy): domain Eukaryota; kingdom Viridiplantae; phylum Streptophyta; class Magnoliopsida; order Poales; family Poaceae; genus Avena; species Avena sativa. Next base: position 255,710,793 of record OV702296.1, read on the forward strand.
TACTTGGATAACCGCAGCGGCGGTGGCATGGGAGGCCGGAAAACCGCTGTCGATCGAGGAGGTGGAGGTGGCACCGCCGCAGGCCATGGAGGTCCGCGTCAAGATCCTCTACACTGCCCTCTGCCACACTGACGTCTACTTCTGGGAAGCCAAGGTATCCACAATCGTCTTCCTGTGTCCCATAATTTCTAATGGTGTAATTTTAACGCCAACTAACAAGTGATGTTCTGCTTTGATTTCTGCAGGGGCAAACACCGGTTTTCCCTAGGATCTTAGGCCATGAAGCAGGAGGGCATGAATCACACTACTTGCCTCACTGTCTCTTATCTTATTCTGTCACAGCTTTGTTGCTTGGTGGAATCTTGATTCTTCAAGTATAGTTTATTCGTGCCGGCTTCTAATTATAGTCATTCTAAATCCTGATTTGTCAGTCGTACTAGATTTGTAACTATATGCGGCAAGTGTCCATATTTTAGAGCCATGGGATAAAACATATCAAGAATCTTAGGACAGCGTCATCCATGACACAAGCTTACACATAAAGTGCTTTGTGAAATAATAATAGTAATAGTTTATCCCCAGATCAATTTTCCCATGCATGCTCTGTTTAATCCTGTTATTCTAATTAAAGAATTCTTTTAGAAAATCTTTACCGCATATTTAATTGTTGAAAAAGAAACAAAAGTCACATGTAGTACTATACTTTCCCCTTTGTGACGTATTTCAAATAAATAATTTCCTTGGCAGTTGTCAATTGTATACACCAGGACTCTTTTCTGCATTTCATCAAATTTTCAATAACCTTGTACATAACTTTTCCCATGACCTTTTCCCCATTGCAGCATTGTTGAGAGTGTCGGAGAGGGTGTGACTGAGCTCGTGCCAGGAGACCATGTCCTCCCAGTGTTCACCGGCGAGTGCAAGGAGTGCGCCCATTGCAAATCAGAGGAGAGCAACCTCTGTGACCTCCTCAGGATCAATGTGGACCGTGGTGTGATGATCGGCGACGGGCAGTCCCGCTTCACCATTGACGGGAAACCAATCTTTCACTTCGTTGGGACCTCCACCTTCAGCGAGTACACTGTGATCCATGTCGGGTGCCTTGCGAAGATCAACCCAGAGGCGCCCCTTGACAAAGTTTGTGTTCTCAGCTGTGGCATCTCAACTGGTAAGTGATGGATCCTAATGCCACTGTTCTCAATTATTGAATCAATATGTTCACAAAAAAAAATATGTTTAGAATGCATTTAGCAGTTCTCCTGCTAACATTTCAAAAAAAAAATTGTTCAGAATGCCTTAATTAGTTACTGAACTGTCATTTTTCTTCAGGACTTGGTGCCACACTAAATGTTGCGAAGCCGAAGAAGGGTTCAACGGTGGCCATTTTTGGTCTTGGAGCTGTTGGTCTCGCTGTAAGTGACACAGTGATCACTGATCAGTATCTTCCACACTACATTATTGTAGGCTGATGAGAATTGTGCCCTGTAACCATGACTAACTGATGTATTGTTTTTTCACATGATCAGGCCATGGAAGGGGCCAAGATGGCTGGGGCATCAAGGATCATCGGTGTGGACTTGAACCCTGCAAAATATGAACAAGGTACGATTTGTCCTGTGGAAACACAAGGACATCGTAGTAAATTTATGTTTTTAGTTTGGATAGGACACAAAACCTAACAGCATGTCCATCATTTTTCAGCTAAGAAATTTGGATGCACTGACTTTGTGAACCCAAAAGACCACACCAAGCCCGTGCAAGAGGTTTGTAATTTTCCCTCAGGAAACATTTCGCCATTTATTCATACATACGCAATCTTGTGCCCAAAACTTCAATTGCTCCATGGTAATCTTCATTCTCCAGGTGATCGTGGAGATGACCAATGGTGGCGTCGACAGCGCCGTCGAGTGCACCGGCAACATCAACGCCATGATCTCCGCATTCGAATGCGTTCACGATGTAATTCTCAATACACCCGCCTAAGATCATTTTGAGCAATGCCTGCTCAGCTTTAAACTGAATCCTGAAATTTGCTGGATGCAGGGATGGGGCGTGGCCGTGTTGGTGGGCGTCCCGCACAAGGAGGCCGTGTTCAAGACCCACCCGATGAACTTCCTCAACGAGAAGACCCTGAAAGGCACCTTCTTCGGCAACTACAAGCCACGGACCGACCTCCCCGAAGTTGTCGAGATGTACATGAGGAAGGAGCTTGAGCTGGAGAAGTTCATCACCCACAGCGTGCCTTTCTCGCAGATCAACACGGCGTTTGACCTCATGCTCAATGGGGAAGGACTGCGCTGTGTCATGAGGATGGGCGAGTAGAGATCGCCTCTTCTCCGTCATGTCGGTCGCTGCTTTTAAGATTTGATGCTTGAGAAGCAAAAGAGAAGATTGTTTTTGAGATGTTCCATAGTTTAATAATGTACTAGTCGTAAGATAAGCATGTGTTGTTCATCTCTGTGATCACAGAGAGAGAACAACTCTGTGTTTTGTGTTCATGGTTCGGTCTTTATTTTCGGTGTGTCGTCAGCAGCTTCCAGTTAGCGTGTAAATTACTACCATTGTGCACAGTAATAATATTTTCCAGTATCTGTGTTAATATTGTCATCTTCGGATGCACATCAGTTCTTCTATTCTCTTTGTTTCTTGTTTGCAGAAAATTTCGTTATGCTGATAACAAGTTACAGTTTTGATCTATCGTGCTAGCCATATCCTCGTTGTAGTTCTGGTCCGGCATTGCCACAAGTTAATGGCTCACAGATTTGTGTTCTGATCACGATCGAATAGCTGTCTCATGGTCCGGCATAGAGCAAACTACTGTCTAGAGCATTGCAGGCATTGCAAAGCAAGAGTGAGGTATTTTTAGCGTTTCAGAATCATTGAATTGGACCATTTATTTAGTTATTAAGATCACAAAAGATCAAGTTGGAAGATAAAAGGACAATATTATGATGATTTCAATTTCAAGCAGTATGAAGGACAGCTTCAAGAATTTTCTTACCACCAAAATAAGTCACGATGGTTACAGCGTGTTTGGCAACATGTTACCAGCTCTTTTGGCATGGAAGATTGGCTCGCATCTTGCCAGAGTGAAAAAAAAAATCTATGTGTGGGTGTTGCAACTGTACTTGCACAATATACCCAAAACGGTCACTCAACTCTCGAAACAGCTGTATGACGGTGTGAGTTTTTGAATTCGGCTCGCGGGATGGCGCTCCCCTTCTGACCCCCGCCGGCGGCGAGATCCCCCCTGGGCCGGCCGGCGTGCCGGTCCGTCCTCTCTCCCTCCCTCGCCATGGTGCCTCCCAGACTTGGCTCCCCCCCTCCGCTGCGGTGGCGGGCGTCGTCGGTCGCCGTGCTCGCCGGCTGCCGGCCGGGCTGGTCGGCGGCGACGCTCGTCCTGCGGCCGGACGAGGGGCGCTTGGTCCTCCTCAACACCGCCGGCGTCGTCGTCGACGCCCGGGAGCGCCGCCGGGGGGAGTTCGTGCGTCAGGGAAGCTCCGTCGGGTTCCCTGCCCACTCGGTGAAGGTCGGCGCTCGCATCGTGGCCTCCGCTGCGCCGATTCCGCGCCGTGCTCGTTCCCCTCCGCCGCCGCCCCCCAACCTGCTTCCGCCGGAGCAGGTGGCCGCCCTAGCCGACCTGCACGGGCTCGCGTGGGGGGACGTCGAAGAAGACGCGCTGGTGCTCTCCGCGGTGGTGCCCACGCCGGAGGCGGCGCCGGAACCGGTGCTCGGGCTGCGCCTTGACGGTGAGGTCTCGGACGGCGAGCGTGGCGTGGCGCGCCCGAGGTGCCAATCCGCCCTCCTCCTTCCATCCCTGGGGGATTTCCTTCCCCTGGCCCAGGCTGCCGCCCGGCGGCCGCGCCGGCGGGGAGGGTCCCCAGCCAGGGCGTCCATGGCGGCGCCTCAGCACGGGGTAGGAGGGGTGGGGAGGGGACGGCGCGGTGGCGCTCCTGGTCTGGACGGCCCGTGGGCCGAGGCCTGCAAGCGGTCTGGCCCAGGCGGCCCAGGTTCCGCTGGTGGGCTCTTCGCTTGTGTCCAGGGTCTCTCGGCCCATCCGGCCCTCCCCGGCCCAGGACGTGGCGATCCCACTTGCCCTAAGCCACCCGTCCCAGGCGTCCAGCGCCACTCTCCCGACTCCCGTGCCCCCGCCGCCAACCTCCCCCTGCCTTGCGCCCCGACGGACGTACCTGGCCGCCTTGATGGCTCCCCGCCCGCCGGCTCAGCAGCTCCCGCCCTCCCCGTGTCGCTCCTTGTCGCCGCGCCGTTCTCGCTCGCCTGCCCGTGACCGCAGGCCGCCGCCGATGCGGGGACAGCAGGGTGCATACCGACACCCCGGCCGCCGCTCGCCGCTTCCGGCGCGGTCCTCCGACCGCCGCCCGTCCCGCTCCCCCCCGCACGCCAGACGACGCCTGGATGGCCCCCGCCGCTCGCCCCCGTTCCCGTCGACAGCTGACAGAGACCGGGAGGCCCGCCTCCGGTCCGCTGCGCTGTTGTCCCGCGAGGGGGTGACGCAGGCTAGGCAGGTGGCTGGCGCGCGGATGCGGGCCCGTGGCGCGGGGAGGCCCCCCCGTCCGTGCCCGTGACCGTGGTGCCGCTGCCCCGTGCGGGTGGGGTGGACGCTTCGGCGGCCCCCGAGAGGAAGAAGAAAAAGAGCAAGAAGAAGAAGAAGGCCCCCCCCCTTGTCCGCCGCGGGCACGTCGGGGACATCGGTTCTCACGGCCGTCCCCCCATGTGGTGCCGCGTGGTAGTGGCAGCGTGCTGGCGACATCCTTACCGCGGCCCAAGGAGTCTCTGGAGTACTATGATCACGGTGTCGACGGGGGCTTCTACTTCATCGACCTGGGGGGCGTGCAGATGACGGTCCCGGAGACCCTGGCAAGGGTGTCGATCCTCCCGGACCAGGCCCCTCCTCTCTCGGTGCCGGTGACGGAGGCCCTTCTCCAGGGGGAGCTCAGCGCGGTGCTGCCCGGCCACGAGTGGCCGGTCCGCCGCATCTCTGACTTGGAGTTCGTGGTCTCCTTCCCCTCGGTGACGGTCCTGCGCATGTGCGCCCTCGGCTCCTCCTTCACGCTCCCCATCCACTAGCTGAAGGTGGCCATCCAGCCGTCTTCCGCGGCGCAGGAGACGGTGGCCACCCTCTCGGAGGTCTGGGTGCGCCTCCTCGGAGTCCCATTCGAGGCTCGGTCCCCGGAGGTGGTGGCGCTTATCTCGCAGGCGGTTGGCAAGCTGACGGAGGTGGACTTGGGTTCGTTGGCGGGACACGGAGCGATCAGGCTTCGCATCCTCTGTCCTTCCACCTCGGTGTTCCCTGTCTCGCTCCCCCGGTTCTTCTTCGACCGCGTGGCCCGGGACCTCTTGGTGGAGCTTGACGAGGAGGTGGTTACCATGGTGACTATCCCCCAGCCAGCCCCCCTCCCCCGGCCGGTGACGACCCGGGGGCGGGCCGCGGGTCGGAGCACTCCGACGACAGTGACTCGGGCTCCGACCCCGAGTCCCCGCTCTCCACCGACGCGTCGCCACCCCCGCCCCTTCCCGCTCAGGGGGCCTCTGGAGGTGGCTCGGTGTCGGCTGCTCTCTCCGGTGGGGGTCCCTTCTTCCCCGGGAGACGGCCCCTGTCTCTGAGCGCTCCGGCCAAGTTGGCCCCGGTGGACCTCCCTCGCGGCTGCCGCCCGGATCCCCCCGTCTCCTTCGACCTCGACATCGCACAGTACGGATCCAACCTTCCCCAACCCTCTCCGCCCCGTCCGGCCCCCCTGGTTGCCTCTCCCCCTTGGAGCTGGAGTCCTCGGGGAGTGAGGGGTTGGTCGTCTGCGCCAACCTGTCCCCGCGGTCTCCCGGTGTGGTGTGCTACTCCCTCGCCCCGGACACCCCGGCACCGCTTGGCCTCACGCTGACCTCTGGTGACACTCCCTCCCCTGCGGCGGTTGCCAAGTTGCGCCGGGCCAGGACTCCCAGGCCTCCTCCTCCGCCCCCCTCCCGCCACAGTGTGCGTCTCGCCGACTCCCGGACAGGCCTGTCCGGGCCCGAGCCGACGGTGGCCGAGAGGGCCGCGCGCCGGGTGGCGGCGCGTGACGACTTCTCAGGTACTCCCGCCGATCCTTCTGCTCTTCCTCCTGGCCCGGATCCTTCGGGATCGTTTGGTTCCCCGTTTTGTGTTCTTTCAAAGGTTTCCCTGGCTCACCTTGGCGAGGTGGCGGAGGACTGCGGGCTTGTGTTCCGGGGCGAGAAAGGACCACGTCTCGAGCAACTCGCTGCCATTAAGGCGCGGGAGGGGTATGCGGGGGCGATCGCTGCTGCCCGGGCACGTGATGCCCGGGAGCGGGAACGCTCCCGGATCCTTACCGAGGACAGGTCCATTGGGCATGTCCTTAGTGAGGATCCCCCTCCTGTCCCTGATGGGCGGGAGATCACCCAGGCGCTGACCCCCTCGGGTAGGCGGCGTCGGAGACCTCCCAAAGCAGCTGCGTCTCGTCCCCCTCTCCCCCGTGCCCGCTCGGTCCCTACTAAGGGGACCGCCCTGGTCTAGGGGTCCGGATGGACATCCTTCGGGCCTTCCGGATGTTCATTTGGAACATCCGGGGGTTCGGTCACGAGGGCCGACGCTGCCAGATCAAGGATTACCTCCGCCAGGAGTTGCTGGATATTGTCGGCTTTCAAGAGACTATTCGCCAAGACTTCTCCATTTCCGAGTTGGAAGCCCTCAGCCACTGCAAGTTCTCCTGGTTCTGGCTTCCTGCTGCTGGCCACTCCGGGGGTATCCTCTTGGGGGCCAAGGAGGATACCTTTGTGATAGATGACATGGACCGGGGGGATTTCTTCGTGAGCATGGCCCTCACCCATAGGCAATCCCACTTCAGCTTCGAGGTGATTATTGTCTATGGCCCCGCGGACCATCGGAGGTCCTCGGCGTTTCTGCTTGAGCTCAAGACGAAGGTGGAACGGACTGATATCCCGGTGGTGATAGCCGGTGATTTCAATCTGATCCGCTCGGTTCACGACAAGAGCTCGGCAAACGTGGACCTCCCTAGGATGCGTATGTTTAATGACTGCATCGCTGATCTTGCACTCCGCGAGATTGTGCGGGTGGGAGCTAGATATACGTGGACAAACAAGCAGCTCCAGCCGATCCGTTGCGTCCTCGACCGTGTGTTTGTCTCCGTCGAGTGGGAGGTGGCCTTCCCTCTGTGTGCCCTGAAGGCGGTCACTAGGATTGGGTCCGACCACACCCCACTCCTTTTCTCGTCCGGCGGTGGCCGGCCGCCCCGATTGAACCGCTTCCACTTTGAGTCCTTCTGGTTACAGAAGCAGGGCTTTGTGGAGGCGGTCCGGTTGAGGTGGCTAGCTGCGGCCGCTTCGACCCCCCGTGTTTATTGTGCGGTCGATATCTGGCACCATTGTGCTAAGATGGCGCGCCAATTCATGAGGGGTTGGGGGGCTAACTTGGGGGTGGACCTTCGTGCTCAGAAGGCGTCGATTCTGGGGGAGATCCAAGCTTTGGATCGGGAGGCTGACCTCCACGGCCTCTCGGCCGAGGAGTGGTCCCATAGATACTCCCTGGAGACCTCCATTATGGAGATCTACAAGGGAGAGGAGGCGTTCTGGCGTCAGCGTAGCCGCCAGAACTGGACGGTCCAAGGGGAGTCGAACACGGCCTACTTTCATGCCGTGGCAAACGGTAGGAAGCGGAAGTGTTCGATCCCCTGCCTCTGGGCGGGCGAGGACCTGTTGGAATCCCCACAGGCCCTCTCCGCCCATATTTATTCGTTCTACCGGGACCTCTTCTCGGCGCCCGCGCCTTCGGGTCTCTCGCTGGCCCCGGACTTCTGGTCGGCTGCCGCGCTGGTCTCCCAGGAAGAGAATGAGGACCTCACCCGTCCTTTTCTCTCGGAGGAGGTGGCAACGGCCCTGAAGTCCATGAAGACTAGCTCGGCCCCGGGCCCGGATGGGTTGCCCGTGGGCTTCTTCCAGACCTTCTGGCCTCAGCTTCAGCCGGTGATTCTCCAGATGTTCCAGGAATTCTATGTTGGGACCCTGGTGATGTCTCGCCTGAACCTCGGCGTTATTTCTCTGATCCCCAAAGTGGTTGGGGCCACGGACATCCGCCACTTCCGCCCGATTACTGTGATCAATGTCATCCAGCGTCTGTTCGCCAAGGTCTGTGCTCTCCGTCTCGCTCCGGTGCTGGAGCGACTTACCCACCCTCTCCAGTTCGCCTTCTTGAAGGGACGCCTCATTCATGACGATGTCCTGGCCTTCCATGAAATTATTCATGAAGTCAAGACCCAACGTCAACGAGGGGTCTTTCTCAAGTTGGACTTCCAGAAGGCCTATGATCGCTTGGACTGGGCCTTCTTGAGGTTGGTGCTGGAGAGGAGGGGTTTCGACGACCGTGTGATCCGTTGGATCATGCAGTTCGTGATGAGTGGGCAGACGGCGATCAACATCAATGGGGAGATTGGCCCGTACTTTCGCCCTTCCTGCGGGGTTAGGCAGGGGGATCCTATTTCCCCCCTCCTATTCAACGCAGCGGTGGATGCCCTGGAGGAGATTTTGGATAGGGCCAGAGCAGCTGGCCACATCTCAGGGGTGGTGGGCCATCTGATCCCGGGCGGTGGAATTTCCCACCTCCAGTACGCTGATGACACCTTGATCTTGGTTCAGGGCTCGGCCCTGGACATTATTAACCTGAAGTTCCTGCTGCTGTGTTTCGAGTCTTTGTCTGGGCTGACGATTAACTTTGACAAGAGCGAGGTGATGATTCTTGGTTACTCCGACGCGGATCGCCAACGGATTGCTGATAACCTGAATTGCAAGCTGGCGGACTTCCCTATTACCTATCTGGGAATCCCCATCCGGGAGACTAGAGTTCTGCTCAGGGACTTGGCCCCCTTGGTATCGAGGGTACGCTCGCGCGCCGAACCGTGGCGAGCACGCCTTACGACCAAGGGGAGCAAGTCCATACTGATTAATTCATGTCTCTCGAGTCTGCCCATGTACCAGATGGGCCTATACCTTCTGCCGGAGGGGACCCATGCCGACTTCGCCAAGGAGTTGTCTAGGTTCTTTTGGGCCGCCAGGGATGGCCATCAGAAATATCATATGGTCAAATGGGCTGATGTTTGCGCCCCCAAATGTCTTGGGGGCTTAGGGATCCTTGAGTCTAGGCGCTTTAATGTGGCGCTGATGTTGAAGTGGGTTTGGCGCATCCTTAGGGACGATGGAGGACTCTGGCTGCAGCTTATCAAGGCCAAGTACCTCCGGGGTCGCCCTCTCCTGGCATGTGAGCGGCGGGAGGGGTCCTAGTTCTGGAGAGCCATCCAGGAGATCAAGCACTTCATTGGCCTGGGCGTATCCTTTGAGGTGGGGAGCGGCGGTGGGGTGCGGTTCTGGCTTGACCCGTGGCTACTTCCTATCCCGTTGGGGGTACAGTTCCCCGGGCTTTTCGCCATTTCCGCTTCCCCTGCGGCACTGGTGGCTGAGGTCTTTGACGAGGGTCGTTGGAACATCCTGTTCCGGCGTTACCTCGCCATGGACGAAGCCGAGGACCTGGTGCAGCTGCGGGGCTCCCTCCCAGCAACCTTAGCGTCTGCCCCGGATGTAGCATCGTGGCGGCTGCAGCCGTCCGGGGAGTTCTCCGTGGGCTCGGCCTACCGGGCCCTGTTCCAGGGCCCGGAGCTCCCCTGGACCTCCCCCCTTCCGCTTAGTATTAGGATCTTCGTCTGGCAGCTGCTTCGGGACAGGCTCCCCTCGGGGGTCGAGGTGGCCAAGCGTCACGGCCCGGGCACGGGCCTATGCCCCCTATGGGACACCGGAGACCTGTGCCCATATTTTGTTCTCCTGCTCAGCGGCGCGCGCACTTTGGTCCTTTGTCCAGGAGGCGCTGGGACCTGCGTGGCAGGCGCAGGAGCTCGGGGAGTTCCTGCAAACCCAGGCAAACAGGGCCGGAGGAGGGCGCCGCCTCTTCTGGCTCGTGTTTGCGGGCATCTCCTGGACCTTGTGGAATGTGCGTAACAAGATGGTGATCGAGAAGATCTTCCCTTCCCGTGTGACTGACCAAGTTTTCTCCTTTCTTGGCTTCCTTCAGCAGTGGTCTCCCCTGGTGCGGCAGCGTGACCGGTCGGCCTTCGACGACACTCTTCGGACCTTGAGGACAGCGGCGCTCCCCCTCTCGGCTCCGGCCTCGTCGACCCCTTCGGTGGCTTGAGTGTCCCCCCCAGTCTTGTAGTCGTACCGTTTTGTTTTTTGTTTGGGCTTTTCTGTGCTGTGGCCCTAGCTGTCTGACGCTCCCCTTTCTTTCTTGTTTGGCCTCGGCCTGCTTGGATGCTTGTACGAATCTTGGTTGTGGATGTTGCTTTATTTATAAAGCGGGGCGAAAGCCTATTTCGAGAGAGAGAGAAATAGCTGTATTGGTCAGAGAACTCGATTTCAGTTCAGCGGTAGTACTACCGAACAGTTTGATTTTTCATCTAAAAAAACAGTTTGATTTTTTTACACTCACGGTTAGGGTTAGCCCGCTGTTTTCACGTTAAGGCAGCGCTCCCTTCAGCTTGAACACCCGGGGAGGTCTTTATTCCCCAGAAAAACAGAGCTCTCGCCCCTCTCCCCCCTCCCCCCTCCCCCCCCCTCCCCGGACGGACGACAGGGGCGATCTTGCCTCCCAGCCACCTATAACCTTCCCCTAGCTTCCTCCCCGCCACCGTCGCTGGCAGAGGCCACCGGGCTCCTCCCGGGTGGCGCCGACGCCGGCGGTTCTCCTCTCCTCGCGGCTCGGTGATGTGGTTGGGGCCCGATCTCCATGGGGCGGTGCTCCCTAGGGAGGCAGCAGTCCAGCTCCTGCTAGGAGGCGACGACACGGCGACGCAGCAAGCTTCCTGCGGGGCGGATGCGGCAGGCAGTGGTGGGGCGGCGCTGGCCTGACCCCTGCATCCTAGATATGGGCCCACATGGCCCCATCTGGATCAGGGGAAGGCCTATCTTGCGCACTGCATGTCCTGCATGCGGCGGCCAGGTAGCTCGGTCGGGTGCTAACGGTGATGGCGACCAGCTTGTTGCAATGTGGTGGCGGGCTTTAAGGGCCTGATCCGGGCCTAGCTAGACCCTATTGGGACTGGCGCGCCCCTGCGGGGGCTTTACGGGCCTTCTGGGCCCGGCCGGACCCAACAGGGACTAGTGTGCCCGTCGATATGTTTAGTCAGCTACTGTCTTTGGCGGTGAAGGTTGTTCCCCCCGCTAGGCCCCAGTCTTACTGGCCCTTATTCAAGCTACTTCTCGCCTCCTCCTTGTAGGCCTCATGACGGTAACCTCGGTGAAACGACGATGGCGGCTTTGTGACCGTAGTGGCGCATGCTCCCAGGTGGCAAGTTTGGTGGTGTCGAGGCCTCGACCTCGTGGGGATCGTTTGCATCGGATCGCCCGGGGGTTGTGGATTGGGTTTTTAGGAGAAATCCTTGTTGGCTTGCCCGACACCGATGCGGTGCCGTCCGAGGGAGACACCATTCCTTCCTAGAGGATGTCATGGTTACCCGTCATCCAGTTCCCTCTGCGTGCCGGGGGAAAACCTAGGACTGGTCGCTGGTCTAGGCAGCATCGTCGGCTCTTCCCTTCTTGAAGGTGTTGCTTGGTACTTGACGGTTCAGTGCTAGGAGCGTGGTGGCACTCTGCTAGAGGGCGCAGTGGTTACGGGTATCCTCCATTTAGTTGATTCACCTATGTCTCCATTTTGTTTCTTCTTTATTCCTTTGGGCGTGTGTTTGCTGCTGCCTTAGCATTTTCCTTCGTTTCAAGACTATCTTGGTTACATTATGGTTGTGGTTGCTATATTAATATAGCGGGGTGAAAGCCTGTTTCGAGGAGATTGAACATGCGGGAAAGTAGGGAGGACACACAAAGGGATCGTAGAATTAGAGATAATGTGCAGAAGGTAAGTAGCGGTAAGCGGCGTATTACGAGGAAAGAGTTGCATGCAAAAGACCGGGAGCGATAAATACCGGAGCTCTCTACCGGCCTACTAGATGCACCCAGACCACATGGGTGAAGAGTTCACTGACCGGGACCAGTCCACGGGATTTTGGGATTCTAGAAAAACATGACACAAGGGCCCCTTATTTAAAGTGGCAGATGTTTCTTGGATCAAGGGTGCAATAGCCCCTACTAAACATATCTTTAACATTTACTACCATACTAGTAGAATTTTACACATTACTTAAAGTTTAAGCATGATTAGCATTATTGAGTTTCTCAACAATGTTTGTCGAGCTCCACCACTTGTTACCACAAGAAAGACTTAAAAACATTAGTATTTCTTAAGAGAAATATTTAATAGCAAATTAAATAATCCATATATTTGATGGATCAATGGTCTTTAAAATCTCAACGAAGACATTCAAATCTATTTATTTCTATTGATCAAGCAAACTATATACCATGATACTTATTTTTACGAACCCCTTGTTGTGTACACGTATATATACATATGTACTCTAGAATTAATCACATAACAAAGTTATAGGAGTAATAGATTCATATGCATGTGCAAAAAGAGTAGAACAATAGACATATTAGGCACTGAATTAATATGAGTGCAGCTTATAATCTGGGGATGCTTGACATACAAAGATTAACATACAAGAAAACTATCTAAACACACTAGGTAGGAGATCTATCTGGTATCTATAGTATGCCCCAATAGTTTTAACTCGAGATCTCACCGATGTGAAGACTAGATCTAAACTCATGAAATAATGTGGATGAGGGCCCTTTGGTGAAGATGTTAACAAACTAGGAATCAGACGGCACGTGAAGAACACGTAGAGCACCACGAGCCACTTTCTCCCGTACAAAGTGAATATCCAACTCAATGTGTTTTGTACGACGAAATTATACGGGGTCGGGGGAGAGGTACACCACATTGGCATTGTCGCAATATATGATAGTGGCACTATCAATGGGGCGCCGCAACTCCTGCAAAATACTCCTGAGCCAACATGTCTCAATGATGGCAGTGGAAACAACACGATATTCAGCCTTGGCACTAGAGCGAGAGACTATAGGTTGACGTCGAGAGGACCAAGAAATGAGATTGTCACCCAAAACACACAATAACCTAACATCGACTGGCGGGTATCAGTGCACCCTGCCTAGTCAGCATCCGAGTAGGCAACCAAAGAATGAGAGGTGGTAGGAGTGAGAAATAACCATGATGAAGAGTACCTTTAAGATACCGAAGTATACTATTTTATGAAAAATAAAATGAGGCTCATCAGGGTCATGCATATGTAGATAGACTTGTTGGACAGGGTACTGAGATTTCTAGAAGTGTGAGAGTGATACATTGGAGAGCGTCGACTAAACTGTGATAGAGAAAAGGGTCGATGACTCGAGAACCAGTGGACAAGGGAAGTCACGTTTTGTATCAACTAGCGTGGAAGAGGAATGGCAATCGGACATGCGTGCATGTGAGAGGACTTTGAGGATATATTGGCGTTGAGTAAGGTGAAGGCTAGTGGGTGTACGTGTCATAGAGATGCCGAGAAAGTGATGAGGAGACCCTAAATCTTTCGTGGAAAATTCATGGCTGAATGTAAGAACGATGGAGTGTAAAAGTGTGTTAGAGGAAGCTGTTAGTATGATGTCACCAACATATAAGAGAAGATAGGTGGTCTCATTAGGACAATGAAGAGTGAATAGAGAGGCATCGTACTTGGATTCAAGAAAGCCCATGGAACGAAAAAATGCAGCAAAACAATAAAACCAAGCATGTGGGTCTTGTTTTAAACTATAGAGGGATTTTAGAAGACGTCAAATGTGAGTAGGGCGAGATGAATCAAAAAATCTAGAATGTTGTTGCATCTAAACCTCCTCATCCAAATGACCATGAAGGAAGACGTTTTTCACGTCTAATTGATGTATCGGCTAAGATTGAGAAAGGACAAGTGATAAAACAACATGAATAGTAGCAGGTTTCACGACTAGACTGAAGGTTTCATCAAGTCAATCCCGGGTTGTTGGGGAAGCCACGTACGATCCAGCGTGCTTTATGACACACAAGAGAGCCATCAAAATTGTATTTGTGGCAAAAAATCCATTTTCACTCACAATGTTGGCACCGGCGGGAGGAACGAGAGTCCATGTACCGTTAGCCATCATCATATTCCTCTTGCATACGCCAAGAGTTGTCTCAAAGGGCAGTAAGGTTGTTGTGTGGAATGGGAGATGTCACGGTGGCAGTGAGAGTGAGACCATCGAAGGAGGAGGAAGCTTGCTAGTGGTTCTGCGCGTACAATAAATGGGAGGTGAGGGTGTCAGCGTGGAGAGTGGCGAGGATGGCGCAAAGGAAGGAGGGGTGGTTGGTGTAGGCGGTGTCGGAGAAGTGGGAGACGTGGTACGAGATCTGCCGCGATAGTGAAACTAGCTGTCGTGGGGGTCGCGGCAGGCGGAACCACTGTTGCGGCAAGGGTGTATGATGGTGAAAAGGTGGTGGATCTAAAGTGTCATCTAGAGGAGAGTTTGTAAGTGATGGTGTGGGGCTAGGTGAGTTGTTTTAGGGAAATATTGTTTCGTCAAAGGTAACATGGGTAACATGTCGTGAGATGATGATGCATTGTGTTTGGAGATCTAAATGGTGATACCCTTAATGGCAGGGAGGATATTCGAGAAACACACATTGAGCGGCACGTGGATCAAGTTTTTGGGTAGCTATGTAGGAGGTATTGGGGTAGCGAAGGCATCCAAATACTCTAAGGTGATCATAAGACAGATGAGTACCAAATAGTAGGTAGTGAGGAGTGAATCTATTAAGTGTGATGGATGGTCGAATGTTGAGAAGATAGGTGGCAGGTGAAGGGTCTCAACCTATACTAATGGTGGCATCGAAGCCTTAAATAGGAGGGATCGAATGACATCATTGATTGTTCGGATGGCTCGTTCAGCTTTACCATATTGTTGAGATGTGTAGGGAGAGGAAAAATTGGAAAAGGATGCCGAGGGTAGAGAAAAAGGTGTTTAGTTTTAGGTTGTCAAATTCTTTGCCATTTTCGCATTGTATATGGAGTATAGGAAGATTAAAATGGGAAGTAACAAAGGCATGGAAAGTAACAAAGGGGAAAACTCTAAAAATAATAGGAAAAATCAGCAATGATTACAAGGTAATAACAATATCCTGTCGAGCTAGGGATCAGTGATGTCCATAAATGAGCAAAAGGCCTAGTAGTAAAAGGTTGTGAAGAATAAAAAGGAGGCCTAACATGTTTGCCTAATTGACATGCATGACACTGGGTAGATCTTTTTTTATTGGTGGGGACGATCTTGGACTCATGGAGTTGCGACATGGTGTGATTTCCAGGGTATCCAAGACGGCGATGCCAAAGGTCGATGTAGATAATTGCAAGGTGGTCTTCGATCATGGTGGGGGAGCATAGAGGATAGAGGGGACCCGAGATGTTACATCCGAGGATCACAGTCCCGCTTCACGGTCTTGTTGGGAAGAGCCTTCACAGAATAAGGATCAAATTCAATGCTGCAATGATTATTAGTGGTGAATTGATGGATAGAAATCATATTTTTGATAATTTGTGGAACCATAAGAATATTGTGTAGGAAGAGAGGTTTTTTAGAGGATGAAAGGGCATGAGAGCCGACATGAGTTACAGGTAGATGAGCACAATTGCCTACAGTGATGAATTGAGTAGAGGAGGGTTGTAAGTAGGGTAGGTTATCCGGGTCGGATGCCATGTGGGAGGATGCGTCTGTGTCTGTGTACCAGTCGTTGTCGGCATACTACATGTTGTTTTGGGAAGCATGAGGGTGAGGTCGATTTGCTGATGTTGTTGATGTAGGTGTTGGCCTTGAGCGGTGTAGGCTTCGGGCATCATGCTAGGGTGCAGTCCGAGTAGGCTAGTGAAAGGGGCGTGCCATGGAGCCGGCGCTTGGGGTTGGCGCTGCCATGACAACTGTTGTTGTCGAAGATTGATGCGCGTGGGGCGTCAATCTAGGGGTTTAACTGCCACGTCCATGACCTCCGCGACCTCCTCCACGACTGAGGCCACTTTCTACACTCGAAAGGAAAGAAAACTTCTTTCTTATCTATTGCCCACCCAGATCAATCCACGTTTTGTGGTACCCTTAAATAAATTACAACCGTTAATTTTCGTCTATTCAATGGACTACAGCAAATCATACTTGTGCCAAATAGATGACAAGTACTAATCATACTTCTGCCTCATTTAACCACCGAACTAAAAATAGGCCTTAAACGGGCCCGAGCCCACGAGCCCAGCAGAGACAGGTACGTGCGACCAAGTGCAGACCGCATGTTTTCATACTTCTGGCGTTGGGATTTTTTTTTTCTAAACGTAATCTCCTCGACCAAGTGCAGAGAGGCGCCGCCGCCGCCGCCGATTCCAGGTGAAATCCGGCACGCCGCCACGGCGCCGCAAGCGTTCCGCCGCCGCGCCGCCGGACCGGCCCCTCTCCTGCGACGTTCCAGCGGCGCCTACCTCCTACCTTAACCCTGGCGCCCTCCTCTCGCGCGAGCCCCGATCCACGACCCCAATGCGCCGCCCAGACGCTGTCGCCCTCTCCCACGATTAAAGATCTCACGGTGCCGGTCATGTCATCAGCGGGCAGGCGGTTCTCACTATCCGTGTCCCTGAACAAGATTGGCGATGCAGGGTGTGGTGGTTGCGGTGTGCTGAATTTGCAGTCTAGAATCAAGCAGGACTCCGACCAGCTACATGTAAGTGGTACAAAATTCTCAGATGAATCCTGAATTTGCAGTCTAGAAAATTGAGTCTTTGTTTTTGGTTCAATGAATAATTATATCTGACGCATAGGATTTTAACACGTCAAAGCTGCAGACGTGAGTCTTTGTTTCGTAGATTTTTATGGATGTTCAAAACGAAATATAGTGTAGTGGATATGTTCAATTCTAGTCAGTAACAAATCTGACATGAAGAAATTCACATCAACAGTATATTGTGTAGTACACGGAACATAGAAATCACCTTGTAAGCTCGAGATGCATAAACTACATTAAACATAACTTCCTCATTCAAAAAGTCGCATGCTTCCCTTAACGAAGATGCATCCCTCTTTCAAGTGGCTCCAGCTTTAGTCATATTCCAAGTACAGAAAAACAGAGCATTATAACAACTCATGAATATTCAATATTCATGGTCAGATTATAGCCGCTTGGTGGCCATTGATATTAGTAAGATAAATAACTCACGTTTCATTAAGTATTGGTAATCCATGGAATTATACCAGGATAGCCTGAGAGTTCCTGAGACTAACAAGCTACGATATTTACGGCACCTTTTGAATCTTGACTTTCCATGAGACTTAACAATATAGTAACTGAGAAATTTCGTAAGAAATCTGAGTAAAACGCTACTGTCTTGTTTTCATGCTCCCTTTACAATGCATCCTGATAACTTGGCACAAAAAACACAAAATTTCTGCGTAGAAGTGTAGACAAATATGCTTCTCCACTTTCCAATCATATTCTTGCCTATGTGTCATGCGTTAATCCTCAAGACAACATATGTTCTATAGCTGAACTACTTGTTTGTAAAGAACACCACAGAACTGCCGTCCACACGCCGTGGTCCTGGTGCACACTATGGACTTTGACAACCATTGTAAGTTTATTATAAGAGCGACTTGCAACAAGGAAAGAAGGTTCAATAGTTATAACAAGGAGACAAAAGTAGATTTTTGCACCTAAAGTTTCCAGTCTGTTTTTCCATTGTTTCAGGCTCACACAGATTCTTAAGGCACTAGGAATTGCTCAAAAAAATAAGAGGCGGCAATATTTCAAGTAGACAACAAAACATGGAAGTGAAGCAAGCACCCAGTAACATACTCAGGCAGAACGGTAAGTAACATATTCATGACAGCATGTATAACGGGAAAATCCTTATGCATCATCCATAGGTAAAGTATAAATTGTGCTGCTTATTACAGTAATCCAATATCCATCAAACTTTAGCAAATATAGTTTATTAAAATAAACGACTAGATCTCTGAGCTGGCGTCTTCATCCTTTTTTGGTCCTTTCTTCTCCTTATTGTGAGGCGACTTTATCAGTGTGACCGCCAACTTGGGTCGAAATTGGTCGACAGAGAACTGCCATTTAGAAAGTTAATGTTATTGTCCATAAATCGTATATAAATTTGTAACAAAAGCTACAATTACCTTGTCAAATAGTTCGTTGAACCATCTCCCGTTCCAGTTCAGGATGCACATGATTAAGTATAGTCCACATGAGTTGCTGAAAAATCAAATTGAGTGGTTAATATCATCATACTAAAATTGTAAGATGGTGAGTAATTTATATGTGGTGCAGTCACGCACCTATCTCTTTGCTGAGGTACTGATTTAATCACTTCAATGGGCCAAGATGACACATGGAAGTTTCTTTCTGGGTGCTCCGCCCATGTGCATACACCATGTCCATGATGCTTTAGTGCAAACTCTATTAGTGCCTCCATCCCCCAAAGCTGCATGTAGGAAGCACGTAGTTACGTGGGAATAAAATATAAGAAAAGCTGCAACAGTTAGTATATTTGAAGTATAATAGAGAAACTCACGGTGTTTCTTAGGTAAGTGCGAGAATGTTCATCTTCCATAATCTCATGTTGGATGGAGTTCAAAATCTGTATATGCTGTGTTGTGGTATTCACCGACACCATGAACCAGTGCTCTCTACCTTTCATATGGATTGGTAGAAATATCTGTTGCGATATAGTTAAGCATTTCAGTAGTAATGCATGGCGTACTGTAGTAAGTAATTATGTACAATATGAAAACATAGAATTCTTACGAGTTCATGAGTAATGTAGTCTAACCCCCTTCTAGAACCGCCCATTCGGAGCTTCACTGTAGAGTTTGTTCTTCCATCGTTTTCGAGGGCGAATGTGTTGATGACCCTCTCAACGAAAACGCTGCCATCCTTCCGTACATCCTTGGGGGTTGTAAGCTTGTAGTGCTCTATAAACGCATCAATAACCTTTACATTGACAACAAGTAAAATTAGTATGACATGGTAATGTATATTTACAATACTTTTGGCAAAATAATTGTGAAAAAATACCTCATCTCCCAAGTATTTGTCCTTGTCTTCCAAATATGGGTTTGTAAGACATTCTAGATGCTTCTGGCTTATTGTGAGGCTATCTATTTGGACCATCTTAGCATTAGGTGGGGTTGTGTTAACCCAGTTGCAGATTTCTTCCATCTCATCTCTTTCTGCAGTTCTCACTGGCACAATGCGGAGAGTTCCCTGCCTCTCCCTTCTGTTGTCACGTTCCGACATGGTCTCGTCATACCAGTGTGATTCTGATTGGTAGGGTTCAGAGAGTTTTGCATCGGACTGCACTTTGGCATCTGACGGGGCCTTTCCTTTGCTTTCCTTTCCTGGATAGAAAAAATCAGCTTTTAGGCTTGGTGTCGGCTTTCGTCCTGAAGGACCCCTCAGGCGCTGCCCAATTGTACCAGACTGTTCAGCAGGTGCTTTATTTTTTTTCAGGCTACGTTCAGATTTATCAGCCTGCACAGACTCCACTTCAGGTCCTTGCTTTCTTTTCATGCTGTATTGAGATTTATTAGCCTGCTCAGATTCCACTTCAGGTCCTCGCTTTCTTTTCATGCTGTATTGAGATTTGTCAGCCTGCACGTAATGGGCTCATACATGTTAGAAACAATACATAAATAGTAATGTTTGTAAAGAGTGAACATCATAATTATTTACCTGGAAGCATTTGTCAAGGTCCATACTTAAGTGGTCTCCAAACTTATCCTTCTTGGTTCCGTCATCTAACCAGGCATCTTCAATCCCGAGGTGTAACATAACAGAACGCAGGTTTAAGTCTACTCTTGTGACTGCATTTCGGTTCTTTGTCATCTCCGTTACGAGATGCTCATACTCAATTTTGGTAAAGCCTCGATTCTGTATGATTGTAGTAGAAATCTCTTCTAGCTGTTCAACTATGTGCTGGTAGTTCTACATAACAATAACGTGGAATCAGATTTTAAATAAAGAAGTTATAAGTAAATAAGTGTGCAAAGAAAATGATACATACCTCTGATGGCATGTTGTTGTGACCTGGCATGTCTGCTGGTTTAGAGGACTTTTTTTGAGCTGGTGGAGGCTTCATGAAGTCTTCGACAAGCTAAAACACAAATGAAAATAGCACGGTTGGCATCATATATCCAGTCAAACTTAGCATTACACATTAAGTGAAACTTAGCATAGGTTAGTAAATTATATACCGTTCCAGCTGCAAAGTTATAGCGTTCATCTATTTTATCAACTTTTCTGGCCTTCTGCTCCGTCCAATATTGCATCAAAGGTATCTCGCGTTCATTATAGTCTAGTGATCCATCCATATTATTGAAGCGGAATTTCTCCCAGTACCAAACCTATAAAATTTGTAGTGAGATAAAATATAACATATGAAATCATTACCATGTAAACATAGCAGATTATTTTGAATTACCTGAAGCAGTGGGAGGTTTCCCTCCAGATTTGCTTTGCCAAGCTTGAAGCTTGCGATGCTCTCCAGCAAATGGTCCAGTGTGAGCTTCGCCCAGTTAATCGATCTTACCTTCTGCACAGTATCGACTAAACTGAGGTATTTGGAATTTACTGTTGCACCAGTTGTTGGGCACAGTATTTTGCCTACTGTGTATAACACAAAACATTGCAAAAACTCTTCTAAAGGAAGGTTTGGGTTACTCATTTTTTGTAAAAGGGAACTATATGTGATTCCGCTTTCCTTTTTATCCTTAAGTTCCCTTTTATCCGCAAGGTGCACGTACAACGCAGATGTTCTTTGGGACTTGATCGGCTGAAAATCAATCCCTTCTGAGGGCAGCCCCATAATGTTCTCTACGTCCTGTAGAGTAATTGTAACCGGTTTTCCTTTTCTGATGACAAATGCTTTAGACTTTATGTCATATGTGTTTGCCAGCCACCGGCACATGTGGCGCCGGATGTTAACTAGATCATGAGACCAGCTAGGGTGCTCCCTCATTTACGTTCTTAGTTAGTTACCCCATGGAGATAGGAACAAACGGATCCGCGGAATAATAACCACCCATATATTTAGGAAACAAATTCATTCCCAGAAATTATCTATTGATTTGCTCCAATCTTAGTCCTTCGTATATGACAATATCTCCTCCATCTCGAGACAAAAAACATTACAATTAGAGAACAAACACAGAGCTGTCTTCTTGCAAGGAGAAACATATACGTCATGACAACTTACAAGGCAAAAAACTTGAACAAGAAAAAATTAAGTGCAGGAAGTACTGTACACTTTTCTGGGTAACGGTAGTATTGTATGTAACTCGAACAAGAAAAAATTAAGAGTGGATTTCGTTCTCTACTGGTTGAGATGTGCTCATTTCTGGCAACGGATATGGTCCCTATGGCCATAGTAATCCATTTGTACATCGCTTTCGGAAATAGCAGAACGAAACAACAAGGCAGCCGGCCATCGTACTTTTGATCTTCATTCCGGCACTCTTCGGCTCGGAGAAATGATATTAGCCGTCAAGTAGTATGTCAAACGGGGTAATCAAAGACTGGTATATCATTCGACATGTTAAACTTCTCACCAGAATATAAAAGATAAGATTATCGTACACTAAACTGGATGTTTCCTCAAATCACAAGCCGCTTGGTATATGAACAAAAAGAGACAATAAATAATATGCATACTATACAAGAAATACGTTTGGCAAAACAGTATAGATAAAATTGTTTCCAGGAGCAAACAAATAATAATTTGAATACCTTTGTCTTTGGAACTCCATTTCTCATAGAATGCCTTAGGCCTCTTCTTACATGGAGCACCTCTTGGTTTAATCGGTAATGGATCCAGGACTTTGCCGATGAAAGCTTGTTGCGAGCCTGAAAAATATGCAGGCAAAGGACCAAATGTTCCCTGTTCCTTATTGTTGTCAATCTCGCCGGACTGATCATTCTCGTCATTCTCGGCCTCCTCAATCGAAATGGTCTTAAAAAAATCAATCACTCTATTTGTTTCCTCTATGCTCAATGAAGCTTTATATAAAGATGTATTAGCCATGTTGCGAAGTCCACGGTAGCGATCCATCTGTTCAGTCCAAACATGGCTATGGGAATTCCTCTCAGGTTCAAATGCATCTTTAGCTTGCATCGTCAATCTCACGGCAACACAGCAACGAGGTATGTCACGCATGCCCAAGCGTTGGAGAACACGGAACACGTGTGCACATGGGATTTCCTCACGCTCCATCTTCCGACAATGGCAGTTCACACTCTGTAGAACTGTCTCGGCAAAGACACATGTCACATCATGCTGTCCCCATTCACTGGATACAATAAACCTGATCAAAGAGACATCTTCCTGGTTCATATTACCAATCTCCCATCCCATAGATTTAATGAACTGCTCCTTCACCATCTTGAACATTTCTGGAGTATAAATACGGGCAGCGCTTTTCAAAAGTGGGTCATCGGATATTTTAGTGAAAGGCACTGACTGCCCAACTCTGGCATCCAGCTCCCGTTCATTCCTCCGGAGACGTGACACATAATACCGAGAGTGCTCAAGCAAATCGACAAGTGACATCATCCTGTCTAGATGGTTATGAAGCCCAGAATTTAGACTTTCACTCCTCTGTTTGCTCCTCATTCGCAGGAAATAGCCACCTTGCGTGTACGCCGCCGACCATTTGCCTCTCAGCTCGTACATTCTGGTTAACCATGTGTCCTTTTCGGTAAACCCATAGTTATTCCTATACTCGGCCCATCTCCTCTCAAACTCATCAACTTCCATCCTCTGGTAAATGAATTGCCTGAAGTCTTTCAATTTTTCCTTGTGAATGTGCCTTAACATGTTTTGCTCAATGTGCCAGCTGCACAACCGATGAAATGCTTCCGGCATTACAACAAAGATTGCTCTAGCCATTGCATAGTCCCCATCGGTGATCAGCGACCTTGGCTGCTTCTGGCGCATCGCCAAGAGAAATGTCTTAAGCAACCATATATACGAGCTAGTGGTCTCATCCGATAAGAGGGAACACGCGAACACGGTCGTGCTGCGATGGTGGTTCACTCCAACGAATGGAACAAATGGCAGATTATAGCGGTTCACACGGTACGTACTGTCAAAGATGAGGACTCCGCCAAAAGCATCATAGTCCAACCGCGACTGTGCATCTGCCCAGAATATGTTTGTCAGATGGCCTTCACTGTCGGTGTCATATTTGTAGAAAAAGTCTGCATCCTTGTCTTTCTGTGCCGCCATATAGTTCAGCACGTATTCAGCATCTCTACCTTCTATCTTTTTCTTCTTGTACTCCGCCACAAAGTTATACAAATCTCGGGGTATGAACCCAACCTTGTCAGGACCACCTGCCGCATGTTCCATAACATTCATTATCTGATGCGTGCGGAGGCCACCAATCCCATACCCAACTACATCAGCCTTTTGACCATCTGTCATCCGGCGATGCGAATACAAGTAAGCAGCATCACCTTCCTTAGCGAGTTGATGGTTATGGTTGTCCACAAAATCCTTCACGAACCATTCGCCAGTAGCCGGAATAAGCTCAATCTCTAAACGAGCTTTGCATCCGCAACGAGTAAGAGCCTTTGGGGTTCTTTTCGGGTCAAGTCTTTCAAAGTTCGCCAACGTACGGTGTCCTTCTTTAAAGCATGTGTACAGCCGCCTGAACCGCGTTTTGCTGCCTGGCAAATATTTCACCTCCTCCTTTCTAATACTGAACCCTTTGATCTTAGCATACTCGTTATAAAACTCATATCCTTCCTCCTCACTTCTGAAGGTCTTGTTGACCACACGGAGGTACTCATCATGCTCCTCATGCTCCATGTATGCGAACTGCAATCAACGAAAAAAAAAGTTGATGTTACCACCCCAAGTAAATCATGTCTACATCATATAACCTGTCGGGAAAACATGGAGATAACATAGGTTAAAAGAAAAGGAAAACTGCATGATATATCTTTGTATGTCTTTCTCTTTTACATTTCTGCATCCAAGAGTACCCCCTCTATCAGTTTGTCCTTTCTTTCTTGTCAACCACTAATACCTAAGTAAATATCATTTGTGGGCGCATGTGCAAACTGAAGAAATATAGCTCACCTAATGCGAAAGTATGTATGTACTTAGAATGGACCCCAACTTGGCAATGATCTCTCGGAATGTACTCTTCAGTAAGCATGTGAAAAACATCTGCATATCACAGCTTGAATCCTTTGAGGCACTACTTGAATCTAATCAGATTGACATGAATCTATGGTTGCATCATGAAAGAAAAATCACTAATGCGTGGAAGCAAAAACTTTCTCGGATGCAAGATTATAAAGGAGCAAGATCATCACAGATGCAGCAACTCTGTGGTTCCATACCCATTCAGATACTTTGCAATAGACAACACCGATCCCTCCTTAGACAGTATCTCTGAAGCCTGAATGTTTCGCTGCCATTGGTGTTCAGCTCCTGCCGCACCCCCCGTTCCTCTTCCCTGCATCCCTATCAATTAAGCCATGATGTCCCAGCGGAGCACAACAAAAAGGAGCAAGATCATCACAGATGCAGCAACTCTGTGGATATGGAACTGCCTCAGTGCCTCTCGGTCTTCCTCACAGCCCATATCATCTTCATCGTGTCTACTGGAAATGAAGAAGCTAGCTACCAGAGTACATCATGGCAGAAGGATCGAGGGAAACACAAGCAGAAGGATCGAGGAAAACACAAACCTTCTGTCGGAGATTGGGGCGGAGCTGGTAAGGTCGATGGGATCTCCCAGTCTGAGGTGGAGACGGCGGGTGGCGTGGATGTGATGGCGACGGCGGCGGGGTGGAAGCGCTGGCCGCGGGTTCTATGGAGGTCGCGAGGGCCGCGTCTGTCCGGCTCAGCCGGCGTGGAGGTCGCGGCGAGGGCGACTGGCAGGAGGTCTCGCGAGGGCGGCGTCTGTCCGGCTCAGCCGGCGTGGAGGTCACGGCGAGGGCGACTGGCAGGAGGTCGCGGCGGCGTGGAGGTGACGGCGACGACGGCGGCCAGGAGGTCGCGGCGGCGGTCTGGAAGAGCGGCGGCGGTGTACGCGATGTCGCGGCGGCGGTGTGTGCGGTCGGGGCCGAGTCGCTGTATGCGAATAGTAAATTGATTTCAACGTTTTTTCTCTCAGATTATTTAGGTGAACTCAAATTTGGGCCTATTGGGCCTAATCTATACCATTTAATCTCAGCCGTTAGTGTAAATCAAACTTTTGATACTTATGAGACCGGTAGAAGGTACCGTAAAACAGGTCGGAATGAAAGAAGACCAAAATGTGGATGCCAAATCGCATGAGCAGACGAAATTCTAGGATTATTCTTTTGGACAAAGACTTTTATGCAGACTGGTGAATTCAAATTAGAGTCACTTATGGATTTCTTCAAATTGTTGTAGTGTAGTAGGCCGCGAGGGTTGATGAAGAAACCGGGGCCGCGACCACGGGCTCGATTGCCCCGGAACAGTCAGGTGCAAAGTGATCTCCTTTGGAGCGACCGTCGCCTAGAGCTGGTGCGGGAGATGAAGCTGGAGCACGGTGGTTGCCCCCGACGGTGGGGAGCCGTCGATGCGGTGTTTTTGGCGTTAGTCCGCCTCTATGTTTCTTCGAGGATGAGAGTCGATCGCGTTTGGAGGAACGAGGGGAACGACCCGAAAAGGAAGGAATGAATGCAGATAGGCGTAAATATTGTTGAGGCCACGAAGGAGAGTCAGGACGAGGTTTTCATTGCTGATGGGCTGGCCCGACGTCAATGAGCAAGTCGGCGAGGAACTTGAGCTTGACGTAGTAGTCTCTCATGGAGATGTCCCCTCGTGGGGTGTTGTGAAAGTCGGGAAAACACCAATTCAAGTTTTATACTTTTTTTAGTCTAAATTAATTGACTTGGATTTATCTAGATTCGAATGTATCTAGCACTAAAACATGTTTAGATATATTTGAATCTAAAAAATCTAAGTCAATTTGAAGGGAGTAAACTAAACAAGCAGCTCTCTTGTTTCGTAACTGATTGATTGAATTCCAATAAAAAGAAAACCCATGTTTATAAAAAATTATAAAAGAGTTCTTACTTCATATAGAACTCAAATCCTAATGACTATAATTACCTAAGTTTAAGAATGTCTTGTTTAAGAGACTCCGTATTTTTTGTTTTGATGGGTATTCCATAATGGAATACCATTCTGAACTTAATTAACTATTTGGATTCCCCCTTCTTTTTATCCACCCATCTTATATAGGGGATAGGCTTCCATACCGTATATCTATATATGGAGTATACTTGATATATAAATATCTATAAATAGATTTAAAAGGGAAACTTTTCCATATATTCTATATTATTAAAACAAAGTATAAAATATATACGGAAAAAAATTCAGAATGTCAGTATCTTTCAGTATCTAAGTATAAATACTAAGAAAAAGAGGAAAGAAGGATTGATTTGCCACAATAGATGTCTTTCACATACAACTAGAAAAAAATAATTTCCTTTTTAAATGGCTGTTCCAAAAAAACGTATTTCATTGTCAAAAAAGCGTATTCGTAAAAATATTTGGAAGAAAAAAACTTATTTTTCCATAGTACAGTAGAAAAAACTAATTTTTCTTTTTGGAAATGGAGAACAACTGAATTTTTAATCATCTATTATCTATTATATACTAAAAGCAATATAAAGTTATCTTTCGAGGCACTAGGTTGATCCACATAGACTAAATTAATATTCTCCTTTAATCCTAAATTTAAAGGCTGAGATTAACAGTTAAGTAGTTTTACGTAGAAAATAAATGTGTACAAAAGAAGTCCTATATCACGTTTATTTGTCACGTAGCTTAGCCACATCTATCTGCTATTATATCTAAAAGGCCTTAAATGGGCCTACAGGATAAGCCAAACCTTTTCTTTCCAGGTTTTTTTTTCCTTAAATGATTTTCAGTTTTATGTGATAGGAATCTATCGTGCGGATGCTCATATGAAAAATCCATGGTGATTAATCTTGACAACCGGCCTGCAGCAGTCTTCGTTTCATCCCACAGAGACTACAAGCCACCACGTTTAAAAGAACAGACCCTTTATGAATACAAAATAGGTACAAAGAAAATAAATATGGAGTGTATTTCAACGTGTAAAACTCGGCATCTGTATTCACGTACGGACAAAGAAAAAAATCAAACTCCTCGAAAGAAAATTCAAGGCAAATTTGTTTCCCATATAAAAAATATCTAAGAATATATCTATTATGCATTTACAAATAATAACAACAGAGAAAATCTTCACAATAAAAAATGACAAGGAACTGTCTAATAATGTGTTTTTAGAAATTCATCAAATTACTGCATGGATTATATATAAATTATGCATGCAAAGGTATTGACAATCATCCAAAATAGAAGAAACTTCGTTGAATTTCTGTCTGAATGAGATGAAGAGCAAAACAACGTCAACCTATGTTCATGGCTACACTTAATATGTGACAACATGTCGACATCGGAAGATTTCCGGCGCGAAGACATCAACCCGACTTCCACATATATAGAAGTGAAGAAATAAACTTATAAAATCTATGACTTTCTATGATTATGCATTTTTAGATAATAGGAGAAATTCTTCACAATAAAACAACTTATACTATATGGCGTAAATATAACTTATGATTGCCAAGGGATGGGTAACCAACAAAAATATAGGTGATATCATTAAATCCATGTTTGAATAGTACACGGAGAGCAAATGTAGTATAAATGGGGACACCAAGCAATGTTTTGTTGAATAGGAAATTGACGCAAGACCTGGTTCTTTTCAGTTCGGGTGAAATCGGGCCTACAAATGGGGAGACGGAGCAATGCTTGGTTGATGTCTGCTCGACACAACACATTGAATTAAAACCATTAGATTAGATGGTTGACCATTGGGTTAATCTTGACTCGCGGATGTTACTCAACATAAAGGATTTTATGGTTTTTGTTAATTTGTGTACACATTGTTTTGTGGCCTTAGGAAAAAATATCTTCTCTTTTATAAATACGTTCCAGATATAGGGAAAACATTGCTTGCTCAAAATACCTATATCTGTATTTTTAAGGAAAGTTTTGTTAATGTTATCGCAACTCAAAGACTAACTATAAATAGGTAACATAGGAACAATAGTATAATTAGATTTTTAGTAAAATAATGTCTCTCAAACTTCCATATCACCAACATATCCAAATAAAGAAAGCAAAAGGCCAACAAAAGTTCACCTTCGAGAATGTATCCGTCTATAAACTATGTGAATTTTAGAATAATTGAAATAAATACTATGAAGTTACATATGTGTATAAAAACTAATATATATAGCACATCCGACACAATAAAGATGGTGCCCTCGCAATTGCGAGGGCCATCGTGCTAGTTATATAAAAAAAGACGGAAACCAGCAGGGACGGAGACAAGGGGGGACGAGCAGGGGCGACGCCCCCCCTATGCTCATGATTTTCTTAAGAAGAGTAAACCGCATCAGCGGTCCTAATTCTTTTCTTGTGCCTTCAGTTTGGTCCTAGTTCTTTCAAAATGCATATTTAGGTCCTAAATATTTCGCAAGTTATTCATGCGAGATCCTAAATCGGTTTGACCCACGTTGACCGGTGCCACATCAAAAGTAAGGCCCACGTGGCGTACCCGCCACCCTGCATATTGGTGAATATACCCCTGATGTTGTATTTCTTCTTCTCCAAATCCCATGTCTTTGCACGGTAGACCGGCGGTGGAGGTGCAGCTCCGGTGAGGCGATTGCCATGAGGATGGAGCCCATGAAGAATTTCGGACTACCGTCGACAGCACCCTAGAACGCTACAATTAATTGAACCGAAACTATTTGTCATGTTCATAATCCAACAACTCACCGTCGCCGACGTCCCTAGTCTCTACCACCCTCTCCCCCACATCGCCATGCGCCACCAGAGCAGCGTGCCCCTCCAACCCTCCGTGCTCCCGCACAGCAGTCCAGCGCACAAAGCGCCAGCTTGCACCACACGCGTTGCCACCTTGTTGATGAGCAGAACATCTACCAGCGCCATCACCGTGCCGACCTCCACTGTCTTCACCCGGTTCCGGTCGTACGTGGTCGCGCCAATGAGGAGACGCAGTGCCCCTTGGTAGCTGGCGCGGAGGTCGATGCTCTCGTGTTGTCTCCACAGAGAAGCCGCACAGCCTCGACGGACACCTACTCCGGGAGCGATGTCTGACGAGGTTTAATCTCGTCAATGCCCATTGTTATGGACTTGGGTTTTGGAGAAGATGGGGATGCTGGAGATCGTGGCACGGTTAACAGACAAGCAACCAGGGGACACGAGATTTACCCAGGTTCAGGCCCCCGGAGGGAAAACCCTACTCCTGCTTGTCTGCTCTTTGATTACGGCGGAACCGAAGATTACAGGGTGCGCAGATTCGATCTGGCGTGGATGCGTGTGCGAAAGTATGAGTCGAGTTCTCCTAGGACGTGCCCTACTGGCCTTTATATAGACTTAGGCAGGTCCCGGGCGTAGTCCTAGTCGGTTACAAGTTCTAGGGTTTTACCCCTTTGAATTTCCTATCTCCTCTAGTCTTGCTCTCCAAGGATCCGAAGATGTCATGGGTCTTGGCCACCTGAAAATCTCCATGGGCCAGCATATGTCTGCCGTGGACCTTCCTTGGGCTGGACTAGGTATGCTGAAGTTACGTACCCGTAGGGTATAACCATGTCAGTAGCCCCCGAGTGATCAGTCGAATCGTAGATTCGGCTGAGGACTCTTCCATCCTTCGGGAGCAGTTATATGTTAATAGTATATGTGTGTAGGGATTGTTGATGCGTGTGCCTGACTCACCCGACGGATCAGGGTCAGTTAACTGTCTTAGGACGAAACAACACGATCTTCTTCAGGTTCGGGTCCCTTAACCCGGGCCTGGAACATATGCTGGCGTAATTCAACTCAGGTTGCGGAGGACTTATAGGAGTGGAATTCCAGTGATTTTAATTGGTGTACCCAACGCGTCCGTCGGGATTTTTCATCGTACCTGCTGGTACGGATTTATACTAGCAGAGCGCAGTCAGGTGCGTTGCCAGGCCATCAGATGATTCTGTAGGTCTTATCTTTGCGTCGCAGACGCAGCATCCGAACATTTATCACCTCGGAGGTGTTTCGGGTGGTCAAGGAGATTGTCGCTCACTCAACGTTTTGTTGGGGCAGAGTTGCCAAAAAAGTTTTTGCATGCGGATCCGGAAGATCGCAGTCGAAGATTTCATAGGGTGCGCGACCAGTGCTCCCTATGGGAGTAGCCCCCAAGTGTCTGTTCGAGTCGTAGACTCGAACGAAGACTTTCAGTTCAAGCATTGTTTCAATCATTAGGTCCGCAGGACTCGAAAATTTTCGGATGCTTAAATCCATCCTCCCTATGGGAGTAGCCCCCGAGTCCGTAGTGGAGTCGCAGACTCGACATAGGACTCGAAGAATTGTTCCATGGCGTAGATCATTGTCGTGCCACTCGAAGATCTTTTGTGTGCACGACCAGCGCTCCAGTTTTGAGTAGCCCCCGAGTGTCCGGCGGAGTCGTAGACTCGGGCAGAGACTCGAGTCTTATATCATGCAGTTGTAGTCGTCAATGTCGTGGGTGTACCGCTGACCCGGAAGTACATCGGGTGCGCGACCAGCGCTCCTGATAGGAGTAGCCCCCAAGTATTTAGTCGAATCGTAGATTCGAGTGAGTACTTTTAGCTGTGGAGCCGAAGTGGTGCTAGTATAGCTTTTGATGACGTCAGTGCTTACGATCGATGACCTCAAGCGTCTGCTACTCCAGAGATGACTTGACTGGACGAAGCGTGGGTCCCAGTTGCTGACTTTGAATTGAACGGTCACGCGCGGCGTGGAGATGATTACGGCGTCTCCTCGATTTCCGCACGTAGTGGACGGCGTGGTAATGACGGTTTGTTTTGGTGCTGACACGTGTACGGCCAGATCTACCGTTGGCGTTAGGTCTTCTCGATGGACGGCCAGCGTGCGTCGTCTTCGCTGTTATAATCCCTGGTGAAATCGTGGTTTGTTTTTCACCGCAGCAGTTCATCTATTCACTGCCCCCTCGTTCTTGAGCTATTCTTGCTGCGCGCGGAGAGTTTCCTCCACATTTCCTTCGTTCTTTCTTCGTTGGCAACGCCATCACCACCGTAGCGCCATGAGGAAAACGAAGAAATCTTCATCTGCGGTCGGGACCAGCGCCGCCGGAGGCAAGAAGGGCACCGCCACTGCTCGCGTCACCGACGGTGGCTGGCGGTGATCAGAAACGCGGGAGAGCGATCTCCGCAAACTGCGCGAGCGGAGCCTGATCCCGCAAGACACGACGGCCATGATACTCCCTGGCAATGAGGTAATCCCCCGTCCCCCGTCTGGGTATCGGGTTATGTTTGTTGCCTTCATGATTCGCGGGTTTTCTTTTCCAGTCCATGACTTCCTTCGTGGACTGCTCTTTTTCTATGGGGTTCAACTCCATCATCTGTCTCCCAACTCCCTTCTTCACATTGCGTGTTTTATCACACTTTGCGAGTGTTGGCTTGGCATTGAGCCGCACTTTGGCCTCTTCCGGAAGCTTTATTCCATGAAGAGGCAGTCTGGTTCGGATGGTGTGTATCCCATTGGGGGTTTCATCATCTCCCTTAGTCCCAATGTGCAATTCTTTTCCTTTTCCATGTCCGAATCTGTCCAGTACTGGCGGAGGAAATGGTTTTACATCCGTGACTCCGTACTGCCTGGGCAAGATTTTGGTCTCGTTCCTTTTGACCCCTCCCAGTTGATTGAGAAGAAAAGATTCTGGAAAAACCAAATCTTGGATGGTGAGGTGGCGGAGATAGAGGCCCTGTACCGTCGGGTGGAGGATCTCCAACTGATTCCTGAGAAGGAGGTGAACGGTGTCGACATCATCCGGACGTTTCTTGAGCGTCGGGTGCAGCCTCTCCAAGCGAGGGCGCATCCGATGTTTCTTTACTCTGGGCGCCGTGATCCGACGAGGGTTTCGAGTGAGAAAATCTCCGAGGTGGAACTTGACAAGGCTCTTCGCGTGCTGTTGAAGTTCAAGTCGACGAGGGACTCCCGGAGAAGTCGCTGACTCCTCCCTTTTCTTCGACGTTGGCCGTGCCAAAGGTGTAGATTTATGCACGTAGTGCTCCCCTTTTTTGTTGGGTGTTTATTTGTGTCCTTTGTTTGCTAACAAAGTTTCTTCTCATCTTGTAGAGCTTCAAAGTGCCGGGTATGGCACCACCGTTGCCCGAGAGGTATCCGAATGCCCCGGATAATGAAGTGGTGGATTCCGTGTCCGAGCTACTGTCAGCGCGATCCCCAGCGGAGGATGCCGACGAATCGAGTGAGGACCATTCGCGCAAGCGATCACGGAGCTCGAGCGAGTCTTCGGATGCTTCAACTCCTCCGACTCCCAGAAATCCTCTGGGCTTTGAGCGTCATGATGATGGTCATGGAGGTTCTTCCTCTCCCCTTCCTGCCATTCCTATGCGGGCTGTTGCACCGCACCCGCCAGCAAAGCGGAAGAAGGAAGAAAAGAAAGAGGAGAAGAAGGAAGAAAAGAAGGAGGAGAAGAGGGCCCGAAGGGCTTCTCCTATCTTCGACCTGAGCGTGTTGGGCTCGTAAGTTGTTCTTGTTGTACTATTGTCCTTTTCTTTTTATGATGTTTGCACCTGTGCTGATTGGCTTCATATGCAGGCAATCCTCCGACGGCTCTAGTGATGGTGCGCGCGAGATGATGGGGGAGTCGAACATTGCGTCGCCTCCTCCTCAGACGGTGGCGACTTCTGGTGATGCTGCGCCAGTTCCTCCTGTGCAGGAGAGGCTGGTGGTTGCGCCTCAGAATGTCGCAGGCGGGCCTGCGGGTTCGCCTTCGGAGCACGTAAGTTTTTCTGCTTGATGTTACGGGGGGAGCCCCCGAGTGTCTTCGTATGCTGATGTTGTTTATGCTTCTTTGTGTTGGGCGTAGCCCCCAAGTCCTGCTCTTACTACTATTGCCTGTTGCTGCAGCCTTTTGTCCAAGAGGCCAAGCGGCTGGTGGAGGAACGCCTGACGCTGGAGGCGAAACTGCGGCAGCTTCAAGGTATTCGTCTGCCTTGTAGTACTTCTCTTGCTTATCCTGGTCCTGTTCTTTGACACTTGCTTGTTGTAAATGCAGAGGAGCATAACGACGCTCTCCGTGAGGTCGATGCTCTGAAGAAGAGCCTTGGCCAATCGGAGCAGAAGGCCGAAGCTGCCGCTGGGGCGAGAGAGCGCCTTGAGCTGGAGCTGACGAAGACAACCGAAGCGAAAGAGCGTATGCAGCAGGAGGCCGCAGATCGTGAGGAGCAGCTGGCCACCGTTGTGGCTGCTCGTGAAAAAGGTGTGGCGGAGAAGCTCATTGCTGCTGCCAAGGCTATTTCGGGTGAGCGCTAGCTTTTGTACTTGCTTCTTTTTCTTCGGATCTTCTTCTATGTTGCCTTTCTTCATGTTTTCTTCTTTTTTGTCTCAGATGCCGCAGGCATCGAGTTTGACCGCGATGCTCTGGAGCACGGGAGTGTTCTAGATGATGCCATTGTAGCGGTCGAAGACCGCTGCAGCACCGTCGTCAACTCCCTTGCCAAGGCGAAAGAGGTCCTTGGTCGCTTCTACCAGGAGCTCTTCCCGAAGGGCGCATCCCTTGAAGACGTGGGTGCCTTGGCAGAGGCTCTGTCAGCCGAAGCGCCTGCAGCATACAAGCGCAAGCAGAAGGGCATCGGCGCGTCCGTCGGGCTGGCGATGGCCATGGCGGCTGGGGCGGAGCTGGACCTGCCCCAGATTACTTCTCGGATGCCTACAGCTGCGGATGGATCCGAGGTAGCCTTCGCCGCCTACTCCGCTTGCTGCAGACGATATGGGTCCAAGCTCATTGACTTGCTGTCTGAGTATGCATTGCGGCAGCAGGGCGAGGCCAAAGCTAGGCAGTCTGGTTCTGAGGCGACTCAGTGTCCTCCGCCTTAGGCATAGTAGACGTAGGGTAGTTTGTAGTCTATTTTTGTTGTAAATATCTTTTGTAGTATCATCCTTGTGCCACGTAGCGGCCTTATATACTTTAATGAATTCCTCCGAGTTGTGCTCTATCCTTGGCTGAATATCTGTGTGCCTTCTTTTTTCTGCTGTTATAGGTTCCTTCGGGTGCTGACCCAGTTGACACTTCATCCAAAAGGCCCTTGCGAGCATCATTGGATGATTCCTCGCAGCTCGCGTTTCTTCGAGATCGCGTGCGCAGCTTGGAGAGAGATTTGCTTGGGTTACGCGGTCGCGCTGACGTTTGGAAATCCAAAGCAGACCGTGGTGCAGCCAGAGAGGAGTATTTGATGGCGGAGCTGGGTCGGCTGTCCGAGCAGCTGCAATGTAAGTTGATCCTTCTTTCGGGCTGTAGCTCAGTTCTTCGGGTGAGCCTGCTGGCCTTACTCTTGTTTTGTACGGTTGTCGCAGGTGCCAATCTTGCTCCGAGGGAAGAAAAGGAGCGTATTGCTGTTTGAGTCAATTGCTTGACTCAACAGGACATGGAGGCCGGCGGCTTCTTCTGGATGGATCGTGATCGCGCCATAGTTCTGGCGACGGTGCAGGATCGTGTCTACCAGGTTTCGCGGGTGCTCCGCCAGGTGCAGACATCGCTTTCCTCGGTGCTGCATGTCATGTTTCCGTTGGATGCCGTGCCAACGACCCTTGCAGGTCTTCTGACGAAGTTTCGGAGTGCCAGCAATGTCAAGGAGCTGGTGCGGCAGCAGCTTGTCGCAGGGGTGAAGGCTGCCTTGTCTCTTGTGAGGGTGCACCGCCCAGACGTAGATTTGGCTGCTGTGGCGACTGGGCCACCTCCTCGACCAGATGGTGGCGAGTGGAATATGCGTCCGCATTACACGGCTGTAAGGCAGTATGCCGAACAGATTGTAGATTTGTTTGAGCAGCGTGCTCAGGTTATTCTTCAGAATAGGTAGGACCTGAAAATAAACAGATAGATGTAAAATTTGTATATTGCGGCTGGGCGTGTATGTGCCCTTTGTTGTAAAGGTTTGCTTGTTTGCGAGCACGTAGTGCTTTGATTTAGTACATGCCCTTTTCGTTTGCCTGACGTGGTCAGCTACTCAGGTGTACACGTTTTGTTCTCAGTCGATGAAATCGTGAGGTGGGGGGAGCCCCCGAGTGCGTTTGTAGCATGTAATAAAGTTGCAGAGAAATAGTCAACCGAAGGTTGGGGGCGAGACACTTAGCTTTATTTGTAGCGTAATGGAGGAGGTACATGGTTCGGCTGAGTAGCCTTGGCTGTAAGCCTTATCGGAAGTAAAAAGGGGGTACATTGCTATGGGTAGAATTGTCGCAGGTGCGAGATGTTCCATGGGTTGGAGTATGCGACTCCAGACTCCACGTGCTTGAGGCGATAGGCGCCACCTGGGATGATCTCGGTGATGGCAATGGGTCCTTCCCATGGTGAATCGAGTTTGTTCGGTTGCTTTTGCTTGAGTCGCAAGACGAGGTCTCCTTCGACGAAGGACCTTGGGCGCAGCCGGCGGCTGTGATAGTTGCGGAGACTCTGCTGGTACACCGCTGATCGAGCGGCTGCTATATCCCGCGCTTCATCGAGTGTGTCGACGGTGTCTTCGAGTGCAGCCGTGGATTCGGCTTCGCTGTAAGCGACGACTCGTGGAGCCTGGTGGCGTACTTCGGCTGGTAGCACGGCCTCAGCTCCGTACACCATGAAGAACGGTGTGTAGCCGGTGGAGCTGTTTGGCGTAGTACGTAAGCTCCACAGGACAGACGGTAGCTCTTTCGTCCAGTTTCCAGCTTTGTGCTCGAGTGAGCTCATGAGGCGCTTCTTGATGCCAGCGCCGATTAGGCCGTTGGCCTTTTCCACTTGCCCGTTTGTTTGCGGGTGTGCCACTGAGGCATACGTGATATTGATCCCGAGGCCTTCGCAGAAGTCCTGGAATTCTTCGGAGATGAAGTTCGATCCGTTGTCGGTGATGATGCTGTGCGGTATGCCAAACCTGTAGACAATGGATTCGAAGAATTTGACGGCGGTTTTGCCCTTCTGGTTGGTGACTGGCATGGCTTCGATCCACTTGGTGAATTTGTCGACTGCGACCAGGAGGAAGACGTGTCCTCCTTTCGAAGATTTTGGCAGTTTGCCGATCATGTCGAGGCCCCATTGGGCAAAAGGCCAGGCTATGGGTATGGGTCGAAGTTCGGACCCAGGTGCGTGCGGTTTGTCGGCGAACCGTTGGCACCCATTGCATCTTAGGACGATGTCTTTCGCATCGCTCATGGCCGTTGGCTAGTAGAATCCTGCTTGCAGAGCTTTGGCGACGAGGGAGCGGCTACCTGCGTGGTGGCCGCAGATGCCCTCGTGGATATCTTGGAGTATGGCTTTGCCGTTGTTGATGGTGACGCACCGTTGTAGTACGCCCGTAATGCTGCGTTTGTACAGCTCGCCGTTGATGATGGTGAAGGCTTTTGACCGACGAGATACGCGTCGGGCATCTGTCGGGCTGTCTGGCAATTCTCCGTTTATCAGGAACTGGAGGTATGGACGTGTCCAAGTTTCTTCGACTGCCATGACCTGCATCAGGTTGACCATGGCAACTTCGGTATCCAACTTTTCGGGTCCTTCATGACCTTCGGGTAGCGTAGCCCCCGAGTGTTCTGCTTCTTCGGGTGATCCCTTGGGGAATTTCCGCTTGATAGATGGTACGCAGATCTGTTCGAGGAACACACCTGGTGGTACCTTTGCACAAGTGGAGCCGATGTTGGCGAGTCTATCGGCCTCCTCGTTGCTCTCTCTTCCAACATGCCGAAGTTCGCAGCCGTCGAATTCTCCTTCGAGTGCGTTGTATAGCGCGCGGTACGCGATCATGTTTTCGGCGTGTGCGTCGCACTCATTCATCGTCTGTTGTACGACAAGGTTGGAGTCACCGTAGATGACCAGGCGCGTTGCGCCGCATATTTTTGCCATCTTCATGCCATGGATGAGGGCTTCGTATTCGGCCTCGTTGTTGGAGGCTCTGAATTTCATCCGAAGGACGTACTTCATCTTGTCACCTTGCGGGGAGGTCAGTATGACTCCTGCCCCTGCTCCGGCTTCGCGTTTAGAGCCGTCAAAATGCATTATCCAGGACTGCGACATGTCTGGGGTGTCAGGCAGCTGCAGCTCTATCCAGTGCACCAGGAAGTCCGGAAGGACTTGAGATTTGATTGCGTGTCGCTTCTCGTAGATGATGTCCAGGGGTGATAGTTCAATGCCCCACAGGGCCACGCGTCCTGTGGCCTCTCGGTTATTCAGGATGCTGTTTAGGGGTGCCTCGTTGACGACCATCACCTGATGCTCCTGGAAGTAGTGGCTCAGTCGTCGAGCCGTCATGAACACGCCGTAGGCCAGCTTCTGGTAGTGCGGGTACCGCTGTTTTGTTAGAGTGAGAACCTCGCTGAGGTAGTAAATTGAGCGTTGTACCCCGTGGGTCTTGCCTTCTTCGGGTCGTTCGACCACGAGTACTGTGCTGACCACCTGGTGTGTGGCTGCTATGTACAGCAACAGGGGCTCGCGCTCTTTTGGCGTGACCAAAACTGGCGAGGTGGAGAGGAGCCGCTTGAGGCTTTCGAATGCGTCGTTGGCTTCTAGTGTCCACTCGAACTTGTCTGCCTTGCGCAGTAGCTGGTAAAATGGTAGGGCCTTCTCGCCCATGCAGCTGATGAACCTGCTTAGTGCCGCTACTCGCCCTGCGAGCTGCTGAACGCCCTTGAGGTTTTTCGGCTTCTCCATTGTCATGATAGCTTTGATTTTCTTCGGGTTCGCTTTGATCCCTCGTTGAGAGATGAAGTACCCGAGCAGCTGACCCGAGGGGACGCCGAAGGCACACTTTTCTGAATTGAGCTTGATCCTGTAGCGATCAAGGTTGTCGAACGTCTCGCGAAGATCGTCGATAAGTGTTCTTGCCTCCTTGGTTTTTATGACTATGTCGTCGACATAGACTTGGATGTTGCGACCGATCTGGTCCTTGAGGCAGGCCTGCATGCATCGCTGGTACGTGGCACCCGCGTTCTTTAGCCCGAAGGGCATTGTGTTGTAGCAGTATACTCCGAACGGTGTGATGAACGCCGTTTTCTCTTGATCTTCGACCTTGAGTCGAATCTGGTTATAGCCTGAGTAGGCGTCGAGGAAGGAGAGTTTCTCACAACCTGCAGTCGAATCGATGATCTGGTCGATCCGAGGAAGAGGGAAGTGGTCCTTAGGGCAGTGTTTATTTAGTGACGTGAAGTCCACGCACATCCGCAGGATGTCCGTGTCCTTCTTCGGGACCATCACCGTGTTTGCCAGCCACTCGCTTTCCTTGATTTCCCGGATGAAGTCTACTGCGAGTAATCTGTTGATCTCCTTGCCGATAGCTTTGGCTCGTGGCTCCGACAGTCTTCGGATGGACTGCTTGACTGGCTTGGTGTCTGGGAAGACATTGAGTGCATGCTCGGCGAATTCCCTGGGAACTCCTGGCATGTCCGCAGGACACCAGGCGAAGATTTCCCAGCGCTCACGGAGGAATTCGACGAGCGCGCCTTCCTATGCGGTGCTGAGGTCGTTGGCGATCAGCGTCGTCTTGGAGGCATCCGTTGGATGGACCCGCACTTTTTTGGTGTTGATGGTGGAGTCGAAAGACATGTCAGGTGCGTTCTGCTTTGTGACTGGGGGTAGCCCGTTGTCCATCACCTCACGGAGCCTTACAAGCTCGTCTTGCATGCCGAAAGACTGGGAGATTTTGTTGAAATCCCTGTCGCATTGATCCGATCGGGTGAAGCTCCCATGGACTGTGATGACGCCCCTTGGTCCTGGCATCTTGAGTAGTAGGTATGCGTAGTGTGGGACGGCCAGGAACCTTGCGAATGCTACACGTCCCAGGATGGCGTGGTATTGTGACGGCCAGTCCACCACTTCGAATTCTAGGCGCTCCTGCCGAAAGTTGTCCGGCTTCCCGAAGATGACGTCGAGCCCTATTTTGCCCAGGGGGAAGATGCCCTTCCCTGGGACAATGCCGTGGAACGTTGTGTCTGATTGTTCCAGGCTGCATTGCGGGATCCGCATAGCTGCTAGAGTGCTTGCGATTATTAGGTTGATGCCGCTGCCGCCGTCCATGAAGACGCGACTCATCTCGAAGCCTCCGATCTGCGCCTCCAGCACCAGGGCAGCATGACCTGGGCGAGGGATCTGGCAAGGGTGATCTGCGCGAGTGAATGTGATGCAGGACTCCGATCCGCTGAGGTACTCAGGGATTGCGGGCAGAGTTTCCACGACCAAATTGATTTATCGCGTGATTTTCTTCTGCACCCTGTTGGTTGGGCGTCCCTTCTGGATCATATTTAGTGCTCCCTTTGGTAGGGGGTATGCGACCCCGGCGTTGTTTTGCGCTGGTGCGACTGGTTGATTTGGGCCTCCAATAGGTGGCGGTGGAGGAGCTCCGTGTGCTATTTCACCTGGCGCAGGTGCGTTTCCGAACGCAGGAATTGGAGCTTGTTGCCTCATCTGCACCATGCTTTCGCTGAGTTTATGGAACTCGCAGCAGTCCTTGAGCATGTGGCTAGCTTTCTTTTTGCCATCTTGTTTGTCGATGTAGAAGTGGATGGTGCATGGACCCGAAAGTTTGTCGAATGCTGAGGGTCCGTTGTCGCGGTCGCGGCGTTGCCACGACTGCGTTGGTCGTCCGTTGTCGCGGAAGTTTCCGCTGCGGTATCCTCCGCTGTTGCGGCTGTTGTCGTTACGGCGGTCGGCGTAGCCGGCTGCGACCATGTCGGGTCCGTCGCGGTCCTTGTAGACGCGCGATCTCCTCTTGCTGCGGCGTTCGCGTCGTCGGCCGTAGTCGTCCTCTTCATCTGATTGCGCCCGCTGGATGCAATCTTTGTCGTCTGCCCAACTGTTGGCGATTTCCATGAGCTGGTCGAGTGTCTTGGGCTTTACACGTCCAAGTTTCTCCTTGAAGTCTGGGCGTTTGACGCCGTCCCTGAAGGCGTCGATGGCCCGCTCTTCGGAGATGTGTGCTGCGGAGTTCTTGGTTGTAGACCAGCGTAGTATGTACGAGCGAATAGATTCACCCGTTCTCTGAGTGCAGGCTCGCAATTCTTCAATTGAGGCGGGCCTCTTGCTGGTGCCTTTGAAATTTCGGATGAAGCTATAAGCGAGCTCCTCCCAGCTTCGGATGGATCCTGATGATATGCTGCTAAGCCAGACCCGCGCCGCGCCTGTCAGCTGCAGCTGAAGGCATTGCATGGCGGTTTCTTTGTTGCCTCCGTGAAGCTTAACGGATGACAGATGGTCACTGAGCCAGGACTTTGGATCTTGCGTGCCGTTGAACTTCGGAGTATCCGAAGGAAGCTTGAAGTTGCGTGGCATCTGTGTTCGCCGGACGGATCTGCTGAAGCATCGAGCCCCGCAGAGTTCTCCTTCGTCTTCATCCATCTCAGATTCAGACGAGCATGCGCGTTTGGCGCGTGCTTTGTCGATCTTGCGCTGTGTAAGCTTGTCTCTGGCGTCGTAGTCGTGTTTATGGCGGTGCGAGCTCTTCTTCCTTCGAGGAAGATCGTGTTCTTCTTCATCTTCGGATGAAGGAGTGGGGCTCCGGTCGCGCCTGGCCGGAGCTTTCTTCTTCGGCTCCGTAGGAGCGTCTTCGTGGAGCGCAGCTCCGATTAGTCCTAGTCCGGTGAGTGCGGACCTATGCATGGCCCTTTTCGGATCCCCCTCCGGAGGTGGGTGAGCCGCGAGATACGCAGTGGCTGCCATGATCGCAGCTTGTGGCGTCTTCGGGATGATGTTGCCGTCGGCGTCCATATCCATGAACGATGTGTGGAGAGTTCGGGTCATGTCACGCCGCTCCTTCGGGTCCATGTTTTCCACCCGAGAGCGGTGCTTGTTTCCCTAGTTTCCGTTTGTGCTAGAGTCGGGTCCTATGGCGGAGAGCGCAGCTCGTCGCGCACTGGACTCAGAGGCTGCTTGCTTGTGTTTGTCGAGCGTCTCCTGCATCTTGACTTGCTTCTTGTGCTCCTCGATGAGGAGGTAGTGGTATGCCATCAGCAGATCACGTGGGGAGTCCAGAGGTAGGACTATTTCGCCTACGACGGCACGGCGTGCTTCGACCCATCCTTCTTTGCTAAGTTGGATGAGGTGGCCCCTGTTGTCCCCGTTTTCGCCGTTTCCACCGTTTTCGCCGTTTCTGTCCTGCGGGTTGGGGTTGGGCGGCGGGTTAGGCGTTTCCTCGTCGGTTTGGATGATTGCGGCGCACAGATAGCGCCTGCAGATTGGTTGGCTGCTGCCGCAGCTTTCGGATCCGGAACCGTAGGTCCCTTCATCCGAAGGTGGATCGCACAGATCGGAGTTGCAGCTGCTGCTGCTGTAGAACTCATCTGTTGATGGTGACGTGCGTAGCACGGGGTGTGGAGCCCACGAAGCGGGCCTGATTGACGGCACGGGCACCCGCTCAGGGAGGCGGAGGGTGCCAGTTTGTCCCACCTGGAAGCAGAAGCTCCCGAACAAGATTTCGAGTCCGTCGCCTACGGGCTCGAAATCCTTCATGGTATCCGGCGAGTGGGCGGTGAAGTCGAAAGCGCCGAAGAGAAGGTGATTCTCCGTCGCCGCGGAGTTGTAGATCGATCGGGTCGGAACCGTCACGACCGCACAATCAGCAGCCCCAGTTTCCACAGACGGCGCCAATTGTCGAGGTTTAATCTCGTCAATGCCCATTGTTATGGACTTGGGTTTTGGAGAAGATGGGGATGCTGGAGATCGTGGCACGGTTAACAGACAAGCAATCAGGGGACACGAGATTTACCCAGGTTCAGGCCCCCGGAGGGAAAACCCTACTCCTGCTTGTCTGCTCTTTGATTACAGCGGAACCGAAGATTACAGGGTGCGCAGATTCGATCTGGCGTGGATGCGTGTGCGAAAGTATGAGTCGAGTTCTCCTAGGACGTGCCCTCCTGGCCTTTATATAGACTTAGGCAGGTCCCGGGCGTAGTCCTAGTCGGTTACAAGTTCTAGGGTTTTACCCCTTTGAATTTCCTATCTCCTCTAGTCTTGCTCTCCAAGGATCCGAAGACGTCATGGGTCTTGGCCATCCGAAAATCTTCATGGGCCAGCATATGTCTGCCGTGGGCCTTCCTTGGGCTGGACTAGGTATGCTGAAGTTACGTACCCGTAGGGTATAACCATGTCAATGCCGCCCTACTTGGTGCCATGCACGCCGTCACCTTCCGCCAGGAGAACTGCCTTCGCGACCCTTGGAAGCGGCGTCGACGTCGGCCGCAACGCGACCACGAGTGTCATGTCGTCCCTGCCGATGAAGCGCGCGAGGCACAGCGCCGAAAGCTAGAGCGCGCAGATGATGTCAAGCGTCAGTTCAGTGGGCTCCTTCCGTCCTGCCCCAAGGTGCACGTGCAGGCTAGGACGGTGAACAGGGCGTCCGTCGCACCCGGGAGCACGACGACGAGCCTCACTGCCCTGTTCGCACTCTTCCGCTGCGTTCCAGAGCTCACGCAGCGCGGCGATGGTCCGCCGTTCCCACGACAATGAAGACGGTGTATTACCGTCTGAGAGCCAAGACACCAGGGTGTTCTTTCAGCCCGGCGCGGTCGGTGGCGCCTCGCCACCATGGAAGAAATGCAACCTTAGGGGTGTATTCGCAAATATGTAGGGTGGCTGGTACGCCACGTGGGTCTCACTTTTGACATGGCACTGGTCAATGTGGGTCAAACCGAGTTAAGACCTCACGTGAATCACTTGCGAAAGTTTTAGGACCTAGATGCATTTTTGAAGAATTAGGATCAAACTGAATACACGCGAAAAGAATTAGGACCTCGATTTACTCTTTTAAAAATATTAGTCATGGTAGGTCGTTATTTGTGGTAGATTTGCTAGCTCAACCCCTCAATCAGACCACATGCACACCTTGCCCCCTTGAGCTCAAACGCTGGCTCCGTCCCTGGAAACCAGAATGGTCAGCCCACTAACACGCTGACACCTTCTGTCTTCTCTTCTTCCACGCTCGCCCGGCGTCTAGAACTCCCGGAACAATTTTTCCTCTACACTATCAGCAGTTCGGCACACACCTGTGTCCGTCCGTGCAACCCGAGTGCGCCGCGCCGCGCACCCTGACCCACGCCCACCACGATCCCACCACCCAGGGGCCCGACCTCCCTCCCCCACCGAGCACCGAGGAGAGAGAGATCGAGACAAACCACGGCTTCCAGGTGTAGGCAGGAGGCCCCGGTTTCGACGCCACGCCACGCCGCGCGCCCGTGGTTTGCTGCCCAAGAAGAACAAGGTAGGCGGCCGTGGCGAAACCGCACCCTCCCTTTCCCTTCCCCCCTCTTCAGGACCCAGGTAGGAACTATATATAGCCCGGCCTCCTCACGCTCGGTTCCCCCACGGATTTCATCCAGTGAAGCGATTTGTGCTTTGTTTCTTGCTGAGATTGTGGTTTTCGTTCCGGTGGAAATTTTTTAGGCGACAGAACAATGGCGACCGCGGGGAAGGTGATCAAGTGCAAAGGTCTGCTCTGTTTCTTCTTCTTTTTGGTGTTTTCTTTCAGATTGGCAAGCTTTATGCCTCACTGAAAGCACCTTGCTTGTGTCCTTTTCGCTGCCGATTTTACCAATTTTGTAAAAGGCTCCATTCTGATGTCCTTTTCTTGGATCTGTGCGTGCAGCCGCGGTGGCATGGGAGGCGGGGAAGCCGCTGTCGATGGAGGAGGTGGAGGTGGCGCCGCCGCAGGCCATGGAGGTGCGCGTCAAGATCCTCTTCACCTCCCTCTGCCACACCGACGTCTACTTCTGGGAGGCCAAGGTATGCATGCCACGGCCATCCTTGTATTTGCTTCCGGTCAATTGTTAAATCCCGTCAATTTTGTGGTTGACTTGCGCCTCCGTGGCTTCCGATGCTTAGGGGCAGACTCCCGTGTTCCCTCGGATCTTCGGTCATGAAGCTGGAGGGTATGTTTTTCCGGCAACCACCTTTCTTTGCTGTATTACTGATTTACCACTATGCATGTTTACCATGTTGTTAATTTCGTGTTTTGCTCTAGGGTTTCTAGATTTCAGTTGTGGTAATTTCACAACAGTATGTTAATGAAACCCCTAAACATGTGAAGGAAACATAAGAAATTTTTCCTTCGAGATCAAGAAACATAAGAATTGTGTGGCCTGTGTCACAACGTTACAGTATAAGTATTGTGTTTTACTCGTATCACAATGGCATCGCCTTGCCGTTGGAGCTTGATGGAGTAAGTGTCAACACCAGGGCGTCGATATCATCAATTGATATGATTTTTTGGTTGACAGTTTCACATGTCACCATACGGAATTTGTCTGTGGCTCTTTAGTTGACTTGTTTCCTAGT
Source organism: Avena sativa (assembly GCA_916181665.1). Classification (NCBI taxonomy): domain Eukaryota; kingdom Viridiplantae; phylum Streptophyta; class Magnoliopsida; order Poales; family Poaceae; genus Avena; species Avena sativa. The sequence continues at coordinate 255,755,259 of OV702296.1, forward strand.
ATGTCCTTTAAAGTATTTGCTATCTTAGATACTCGGATATGAGGTCCTTTTATATTGTCTGTTATACTTCCCCTGAACTTATATATGTTCACAGCATAGTGGAGAGTGTTGGAGAGGGTGTGACTGAGGTTGCCCCTGGTGACCATGTGCTCCCTGTGTTCACTGGGGAGTGCAAGGAATGTCCCCATTGCAAGTCTGCGGAGAGCAACATGTGTGATCTGCTCAGGATCAACACTGACAGAGGTGTGATGATCGGTGATGGCAAGTCACGGTTCTCTATCAATGGCAAGCCAATTTACCATTTCGTTGGGACTTCCACCTTCAGTGAGTATACTGTCATGCATGTTGGTTGTGTTGCAAAGATCAACCCTGAGGCTCCCCTTGACAAAGTCTGTGTTCTTAGCTGTGGTATTTCTACTGGTAAGTTTACTTGTATTGATTTAGCATGCTTGATCTGGTTACATCTTATCTTGAGATGCTGAGTGACCATTCTTTTTGTAGGTCTTGGTGCGTCGATTAATGTTGCAAAACCGCCAAAGGGTTCGACAGTCGCCATATTTGGGCTAGGAGCTGTTGGACTTGCTGTAAGTTTTCTCATAATTGTCCTACAACTGCAATCTGGACTTGCACTTATTTGCCCTTCATATTCATGTGATGTAGGCTGCAGAAGGTGCAAGGATTGCAGGAGCATCAAGGATCATTGGTATTGACCTGAACGCCAACAGATTTGAAGAAGGTAAATGCTCCTGGTTTTACTAGATCATGAATTTTTGCCTGTTTGTTCTGTGAAGTCACTAAGGTTTTCTGCTGTGCCCATGTTCAGCTAGGAAATTTGGCTGCACAGAATTTGTGAACCCCAAAGATCACACCAAGCCGGTACAAGAGGTTTGTTTCTTCACATCAGGGAAATATATATATATTCTTTACACTTAAATGGTCATATGATCATACCAAACAATGTTACTCTGCTTCAGGTACTCATTGAGATGACAAATGGCGGAGTTGACCGCAGTGTGGAATGCACTGGCAACGTTAATGCCATGATACAAGCATTTGAATGTGTTCATGATGTATGACTTCTTCTAAGACACCAGCAACCATCCACTTAAACATGATCATTTGGGTCTGTCTCTTTCCCCTGGACGATGGAATCATTGAATCTGCGATCTGTATGTAGGGCTGGGGTGTAGCTGTGCTGGTTGGTGTACCACACAAGGACGCGGAATTCAAGACCCACCCAATGAAGTTCCTGAACGAGAGGACTCTGAAGGGCACCTTCTTCGGCAACTTCAAGCCGCGCACCGACCTGCCCAACGTCGTGGAGATGTACATGAAGAAGGTTAACTGGAAGTCCCAGCTGAGATTTCCTGTTCAAAGCTACCCTGTTTCTGAATTATCACTCTGAAATGTGAATTGCTGAAGAACGCTATATTATCCTCAGGAGCTGGAGGTGGAGAAGTTCATCACCCACAGCGTGCCGTTCTCGGAGATCAACAAGGCCTTCGACCTGATGGCCAAGGGGGAGGGCATCCGCTGCATCATCCGCATGTAGAACTAGGTTTCCTCACCTGCTTTCGATCGCTCCTCCAATGGATGTAATAAGTGCTAGGGAGTGGTTTCTGGTTCCTGAACCTGCCTTGGTGAGATCAGACACTCATAGTGATGAGACACGCTTAAGTCTGCGGTTTCGCCTTCCTGAGCCAGTAGCGTAGTATTAGCCTCCAGTGTCTGTAATTACCTACCGATAGTACGAGCTCCGTTTCGGCTTGATAGTATAATATGCTTGTGCTGCTGCATCTACGAGTTCTGATATGAGCATCATGTTCTTGTTCTGACTCCTGAGGTGTTATGTTCTGATGTTTTCACTTCCGGTTGTTGGCTGCTGCTGCTGCTGCTCAGTCCCTTCTGGAGTATTTTCCTGCTCAGTATTTTCCCTTCCGGTTTGACATTTTGTTTGCTATTTTTCTCTCAGCTTTGCATGATCACGTCGGGTATTGCTAAGCCTGGGCAAAAAAGGTGTGGCTGGTTTCACCGGTTTGGGCTTCTTCTATTCCAAAACAGATGTCTCAAATTTGTCAAAACTTTGACGAATCTAGACACTATTTAGTATATAGATTCATCTAAAATTTGAAAAATCAAAGACATCTATTCTTGGACGGAGAAAGTACTAGTTATAAAGTTTAGATTAGATTTATGAATGAGATTGAACTAGAAATTTTTTGGCCGGTTTAAACGGTTTCAATTTTTACACAGGCTTAGGTATTGCTCTAGACACTTCGACAGATCACACAGAAGTTGTCTTTGGGAAAATGTGGATCCAAACAGTTGAGTTGGATTTTTTTTTTTGAGAACGTCGGAAGGGCCAGCCTCCTATCTCAAATTTTATTAAAAGAGAGCTATGGCAGCTCAAGGTTTTACATGTAAAAGAAGTTCACAGGGGAGAAACAACCGGGGAAAAAAGGAAAAAGGGGAACACAACCGGGAAATAAAAGAAGGGAGAGTCTAAATCTTAGGCGCCTGATTTTTAGTTATGTGTCAGTCGCTGATATCATTCTACTATTTTATACTAATTCTCAATTGCAACCTACTTGCAACTTATAAAATTTATAATAATTTTCAGTTATAACCTAGTTGTAACTCATCAAATATTCAGTTACAACCTAGTTACAACTTATGAGTAATTTTCACGCTGCACGAATCGCGAAGTATATCTAATGGTGAAATAGGCGACTGATACTAACTAAAAATCAGGCGCCTGATTTCTAGCAAAACCGAAAGAAAAAAAGGGAACACAATCAGAAGTGCCAATCTGAATTCCAGACCAACGTTGCATCCAGTCGCATCCTTCTCTGAGTGTCTAGAGCTTCATCATATCAACACATTGTGTAGCGACCATATCAACAGGCGTTTCAATGTTATCGAAGACCTTTCTATTCCTTGAAAGCCAGATATATATTCTGGTTCAACGTGCCCGTATCCTAGGCATGCCTTTTGTTTTCTGAAATTCTTTTCTTTGCTTCGACATATATATATTCTGGTTCAACGTGCCCGTCCATTTGAATTTCCAGCTTGTTCAAGATGAGTTTGGAGCCGGCAATGAAACACAAAGCACTGAACAGTCTTCATTTTCTGACATCGAAAGGGGTACAGGTCATCGTCAACAATTTTTTGCTTTAGAAGAACTGTCCTCACTTTTATCCTTCCTTTGATCACGAACCAAGCAAAAATCTTTCTTTTTTTGGTGCAGTGCAATTTCATATAGAACTTGCACCCCCATTTTCAGCTCCTCCTCAGTTACAAAGCATGTATAAATTTTTCACCGTAAAGTTGATAGAGGAATTTAATCTCCAGCCCCTCTTGTCTTTTTTTTTGCCCGGAAAGAGATTTCAATTATCAAATAGGTGGATTACGTTCCGCCATGATCACATCAGTGATTTCCGGCGGTGAGGTCCATAGAAAATATTGAATCCCTAATATTTTGATGTATTGATTTGATCCTCGTGGGGAGTACATATATACGTACAAACTTGGAGGGCAAGAAGCCTATGACTTGGAATATAAGATGATCTCTAAAGTCCTAGTCTATCTCTAGTTGTGTACGTATACGTACTCTAACATCCCTCCTCAGTCGAAGCGGGAGTGAAGCGGACGCTTGCGACTGGATTTGAAGTCTTGCGTTTTCGTCGTCTTCTCCTCCTTGTCATCATTACCTGCGTGGACATGATCATGGCTGGCACCTAGAGGCAGTGACTGTGTCCCCTTCTAGTGCCTCTCTTCCCTCCCGCAGTCACAGCGAGAGTGGCGTGGACGCAAGTGACGACGCGGACGCTGTTGACTGGAGTTCTTGAGTTGCTGTAGACGTTGTTCTTGATGTCGATGTCGAGACAGCCGATCGTGATGTAGCCGTGGTCGATGTAGGTGTGGTCGATGTCGTAGTCGTCGTAGTGGTGTGGCCGCCATTGCCGGAGGCGCAAAAAATTGCGCGGTTTTTTTGTTGTTGTTGACGAAGCTGTAGTTGTGAACGTTTTGCACCTTGTAGAGGTACCGTCGGGACGTCTCTTGGACGCGGTCATAAGTGAGACCACCAGTTTTGCCAGAACTGGAGGAAGTCACCGAGCACACGCGGTTTTGCCAGAACCGTATGCGCGGTCGTAGGGGCGTCACAATTGTGACGCCAGTTTGTAGATGCAGTCATCGGTGTCGTGGACGCGGTCGATACCGTCGTCGGGGTCGTGGACGCGGCGATGCCGTCGTCGTGCCTTGCAGTACGTGTACTGTCAGAGGGCGTCATGGTTGTATGTCCATCATGTGGACGGGTATAGCAGCGACGGCGATGTGTCGACAAAGATGTTGATGAAGACCACGTTGATGTAGACCTTGGCGATGATGTGTCTGCGATGATGGAGTAGGCGTGTCGGCGATGATCGTCACTCGAAGGCGTCCCTTGTGGCGGCGATGATGTCGAAGCCTTGATGTCGGAGAAGTCAATGTAGTAGTGTTCCACACCGGTCTGGCGTGTGGGTGATGTCGCTTCTCCATAGATATCGTCGATGAAGATCTTGATGTAGTCGTATAACTTGAAGTCGTGGTGATTCAGCCCAATATAGCGTAGATCTTGGTGTTGATGCAGTCGTGCTTAAGCGTGGAGTGTATTTTGTTAGCGTCGGACTTGGTTGGAGCAGGTGCACACGCACGTTGAAGTTGGATCAGCCTTGTTCTTTTAATGAACCTGGCAGATGGTAACGTATAAGAGTCCTCTGCTGCAAATCTAGAAGTCTCCGGATGCATGCATGGTCTTTTTTTCTTTGCATGTATGAGCTATTGGCGTGTGGATCGACGTGACCTGCATGTGGAGAGAGCACCGTGCGTGCTTGGTAACCTGTTCGGAGCTGAGGAGGAGATGTCATTGCCGATCGCGCGAGCGACTTCTCGCGCTCGGTGATGTCAAGTTGGCCGGCAACGCGGCCGGCCGAGCTCCTCCCATCTTGCGTTGAAGGCGCATGCGCGATTGTTGTTGATAGCACCGTCGAGATCACCGATCTGAACCGATTTTCGCCGAACAAGGGTCTAAGATTTAGAGATTTATTTGGTAGCTAATTGGATCTAATCTATGGAATTAGGAAAACAAAATTTGGATCTAATCTAATCTAAAGACCGATCCGATCTTTGATTAAGACCGGATGCCGCGCCCCCGAGGAGTAATCTCCCCGGGGGCGACGCGTTGCGGAAGTGATGAAAGAACCTAGGATCGGCGCCGTGAGGCTAACCGCTCTGATACCATGTAGAAAATATTGAATCCCTAATATTTCGATGTATTGATTTGATCCTCGTGGGGAGTACATATATACATACAAACTTGAAAGGCAAGAAGCCTATGACTTAGAATACAATATAATCTCTAAAGTCCTAGTCTATCTCTAGTTGTGTACGTATACGTACTCTAACAAGGTCCTCAGCCAAGTGGCTGTTCTCTGTTGTACTCTACCTAAAGATGCTAGGCCATGACTAGCACAGTTTGCCTTAGTTATTACAACATCTCTCTCCTTGATTCTCTTACGAATGATACTAATTCTCCTAGCAAAGCGCGATAGATTGGGTGTTCTCTCATCAATCAGTTTAATAGCTGCAGTACTGTCCGTTTCAAGAATGATTGGCACCTGTGTCCAGTGAAGTGCGAGGAAGTCCTTCCTCCATTGCTGCAAGCTCTGTCTTCAGCGGCCCAGCACACGATCGGAGTTGTCTACAGGCTGCAACAATGGCCATGCCATTAGCGTCACGCAGTACCATACCTGACCCAGCTCTACCATCATCTGAGTAGGCGCCATCAACATTGAGCTTCGTCACTCTAGCGTCTGGTGGCCGCCATTTCTGTTTCACATGCGGCCTCTCATCCAAATGGTGTTTCTTTCTTCCCAGGCCACGTCCCACATCGACTACTTGCTTTCCCTTTTCCAGATCAGTTCCTAGGTGTTGCTTGATAATCATGAGCGAGTTCAGATAGCTCTCTAGAAAATTCCGCGAAACAGCAGTTGGCGCCAGGGATTTCTGATGAGTAATCTCATCGTGGACTTGCCAAATTCTCCAGAGCAGCATTAAGAAGGCGGCATGTTGATCCTTATCCAGGCGTGCCAGGACGTGCATGAAACAGTCAGGATTGTGCTTAAAAAGCATAGTTCTGGGTGGTAAATCCCAGATCTCCTTCATAGTACTCCACAAACCACGTACATGAGGGCAGCTCACCAAGGCATGGAAGGAGATCACCACGTGCATGAGGGCCCCTCTTGTCTTGAGCAAGTGGATCCAAAGTGTTGAAGGGTAGAGGGAGAGAGATTGCGGAATACGATGAATGTATTATTGAGCCTCTCGGGCGAGTATATATAGGCGTATAGGGACCGACTTGGAGTACAAGACAAGCAACCTACTTGGAGTACAAGACAAGTAACCTAGTCTATCTCTAACAGATACGTATACTCTAACATCCCCGTAGTCGTAGCGGTAGCATCGTGAACAACTGGAACGTCGCGAACGGTCAGACTGGAGAGCCGAAGTAGACCAGTGTGCTGACATACCCCCGCAGTGGTAGCGGGAACGTTGTAGACGGTGTCACGTCGCAGAAGCTTGGACCGTAGAGGATGCTGGTGAGGAGCTCAGGCGAGGTGGTACCCCTTATGCCGGTGTCGAGTGAGCCGAGAGCAGTGAGTGCTGCAACCTTGGTCGAGGTAGCCGCGCGAGGGGTCGCCGTGGTCGATGTCGTGGTCGGGGTTGCCGGTGTCGAGGTAGCCACATATTAAGCCGCGTGCGCGTAGTGCAGCCAGTAGAAGGACGGAGACGTGTCAGGGCAGTCGTCGGAGAGAGCGATGCCGAAGCCGATGCAGTCCGAGCCGTCGAGGACGAGGTGCGGCCATGGCTTTGCCAGAACCAGGCGCACGTCGGGAACGAAGGCATACTCTGGTTGTGCCAAAACCGAGTACGCGAAGACGAAGTCGGTGTGACGTAGTCGAGGCAGACGTAGAGGAGGTAGTCGATGCCGATGAAGACCTTGTCGAAGCCGATGAAGACGAGGCGCTACAACCGAGCTTGCCAGACTCAGGAACGCGTCGGGAACGAAGGCACGCACCGGTGTTGCCAGTATCGGGCATGTGAAGAACGGTACCAGTAAAAACAGCTTCACGCCATGTCGGAGAGGAGACTAGCAGAGGAGGACTCTACGACGGTTGCGTTGCGCAGATCAGCGAAGTGCCGATGCAGGTCGCGGTTGTCGGAGTAGACAGGTAGGTGTCGTCGAGGACGAGACGAGGACGATGGCGACGAAGTCGTGCTGGACGAAGACGTAGAAGGCGGCGAACCAGCGACGACCAGGAGTGGTCATACTGGATGCCTAGACGGAGGGGTAGTCGGCGGGACCTACGACAGCCAGGAGTGGCCATGCAGGCTACCTGTGGAGATGCGGCGGCGGTGCTCGAAGTAGGCGAGGAAGACCCCGACGACGTGACGAAGACCATGCGCGGATGGCGGCGACCCGCGCCGAGGGAGGTGGCGCGGTGGAAGCCTGCGACGTCCTTGCGGGGTGACGGCGATGACCGCGTGCAGTGACGCTACTGCCCGATGGGGCGGCGTAGCTGCAGTTCACGAGTCGATGCAGCGGCGTGAGAACCACCAGCGACGGACACGCCTGAGAAGGCGCGTTGGTAGCCGGCGGCGGGGACCAAAGGCGGCGATACTACGGCCCGAAGGGGCGACGCAGCGGCAGCCTGATGCTCGATCGGTGGTAGGCGCGTGCTCGGGGACGTACTCGGCGGAGACGAGCGCCAGATCGGTTGATCAGACCGACGGCGGCGCTGTACGCGCCAAGTCCGAAACGTCGTTGTCGGTGTCGTTGTCAGTGCAATCCCGGGCGATGACGGCTAAGACAATCCAAGGGGGGGTCGGCCGCGGCAGCCTCCCGAGGAAGCCACAGCAGCCGGCCGCGGTGCGCGGCAGCCTGTCATGAGGCCGCAATGGCCTACCGAGGAAGGCATAGCGGCGCAAGTGACAGGCGCACGAGCGCGATGTAGATCGTCGATGCCGATGGTCGGAGTAGAGGCGGGGCGATGACGACGGCGATGGGCGACGCAATCCGATCTAAGATTGGTAAACCAAAAAAGAAAACCGATTAAGAGATCGAAAAAAAAGACTTGTAGGGCAGCCGATCACGGATCGACGGACGAACCCTGAGTACGGGTTGCGCGGCCCCCGACGAAGATCATGGAGATCGACCTCCCCGGAGGCGGCGCGGCGAAAGCGGAGGCGGCGGCTAGGTCAAGGACCGTGCCGCTCTGATACCATGTTGAAAGGCAAAGGGAGAGAGATTGCGAAATACGATGGATGTATTATTGAACCTCTCGGACGAGTATATATAGGCGTACAAGGACTGACTTGGAGTACAAGACAAATAACCTACTTGAAGTACAAGACAAGTAACCTAGTTTATTCCTATCAGATACGTATACTCTAACACAAAGTACATAAACTGAGGAAGGAGATCAGAGTAGTATTCGTTTATTTTTAGAGTTACGGATTCGGTTATTCGGGAACCTCCATCAGCTATATATAGTTTGGGACGGAGAGAGTAAAATATCTTTTAAGGGCAACCTCCGTCAGATTTTTTTTTTTGGGAGGACAGCCTCCATCAGCTGGTGGACCTTTCATTCAGGCCCGTGGCTGCTGTATCCTGCGCGAGACCACCACCCCACAAGTCTGACCTGACCAGACGGCGTCAGACAAGTCAGCAGCAGCGAAGAACCTTTGGAGCCAAGGCAGTAGCTGACCCCCGTGCTTTAATCGCCAAGGCTTGGTCTTCCGCGAATCTTCCAGGCCTTCCTCCCCCGGTTTCTTCTCGTCCCTATAAATACAGCCACCACAACACTCTGCAAGATCATCACAGCGACACAAGCCGAGCCACATCACAGTAGCTAATTGAGAAGAGATCGAGGAAGATGGTGCTGGGCATGAACTGCTTTGGTGCTCCCGGAGCCGCCGGTCAGAAGGTGTCGCCAACAAGCAAGCAACTCGGAGGAGCAGAAGCGAAGGAGAAGAAGAAAGAGGAGGCGGTCGGCGAGGCGAAGCAGATGGGAGGTGTTCAGGTGAAGCTTGCCGGGAAGGAGAAGAAGAAGAGCGGGGCTCCTATACTGACGCATCATTTCCCATTCCATTCTCGTCCAGGATTGCTCTGATTCCAAACTTCCCTCGTGGACCGTAGGATATCTCCCCGGCCGGAGTTCGCATTTTTTTTGGAGAGGGATATGTTCATTGATGAGGATTGAGGTAGTGGTTCTTAGAATTGTTTCGTGTGTGGGTTAATACTAGTACGTACAGTATATTGCACAAGTTCATTAGAAGTGTCTTTTTTTCGTAAGTTGCCCTGAACATCAATTCGTATATTCCACTCACTTGTTTGAAGCCTTCGGACTTCGGATCATTATTCAACCATTTTCCTCCCATCAAACTATATATATAGTAAAAACTTGCACTAAACTTGCCTAGACACCTTTTACGAAGTGTGAGGTCGACGGTCATTGGGTGCTTATCAGAAGTATGTTGTGTTGTTTTGCGCCGTCAGTTACGTGTGCTCAGCATTGTATCTTTTTTATTCTTTTTACTCGCTCCAATCCATAACAAGCGTTACTGATTTAGTACACCTTTGTCTGAAATCAACAATACTTATTATGGATTAGAGGAAGTATAAAGCGAGGAAGTATGAAGCTTAATAATTCACTACAGGATAAGACTGATACGCCGACAGCCGCGTCCTGTCGGCGTAGGCTGCGCCGGTGTTGGCCGTGGCGTATAAGCCCATAGACGTAGCCCCTCTACCTGTCGGCGTAGAAAAGTCGTAGCTATCCGTCGGCTTAGACCGTATGGGTTCCACCTAGGTGACGGCTTTGTCGTCGGCCTAGATTTTTCCAAAAAAAAATCAATTTTTCCTATTTTTTTAATTTTTTTAACTTGTTTAACTCGTTAATCTCACATGGACATGTTTAATTCTAAATACACTTAATCTCAAGTCAAATTGCACTAGTAGTCCAACTTCCCGATCGGTCATCCATCCTAACACTACTCTAGCCCAGTAAATTTAACTTTTTCATTCCTTCCACGTGAACTTCCGACAAAGAAATTAGAACTTGTTGTAAATATTCTCAATATCTATCATATTAACCATTGGACTATAATGTTATACGTCTTTATTTTTTGAAATTTTATAAAATTATTTAAGTAAACAATAATAAATAAGTAATAATAATCTTGAATTCAAATAAAATAAAAATAAAATTTATTTATTTTGCCTTTTTTCCATTTAAAATTGAATAATTCATATCTACAAATCCGTAAATCGTAATTCGACAAATAATATATCCAAATCAATCAGAAAAATGAGAGAAATCTAAATATTACATTCCTATCATCTATTTAATTATATATTGTAACTTTTTAATACTAGACCAACCGAAACTATGTTAGAATTCATGAAACACCCCATTTTTGACACTCGGAAAATAGAAAATGGCTTTTTGATGCGACAAAACGGAAACCTTGCATTGGATCGCTGATGAAATAGCACATTGTGAACCTAAAAATCATTTTTTTAAAAAAAATCATGAGCATCAGATCGTTTACCTGTAGTTCAAATCTGACTCACTTCCTACCGATTCGGCAGAAATTTGTCTTTTTCACGAGGGGTGGACGAAAAGATTTGAGATAACCCGGTTGGAAAATTGTCCATTCAAAGTGTTCTAATATTTTTGGGGTGGTATCATTTTGGAACTTTAATTTGGTGGTTGCTTCACAAAACACCCTTTTTTTGCACTCGGAAAATAAAAAATTGCTTTTTGGTGCGACTAAAAGGAAAACTTTCTCCTACGACATTGTTCGCCACCCCATGATACACATGCGTCCATAATATGGACACATTATCCCAAACTATACCACAATTCTAGCAATAACATTGGTCATTTGACCTGAAAGCCAGAAAACATCGATTGAGATGGGTCATTTTGTGAAGATTTTTTGAGACACAATCAATATACCAAGTTTAGTATTTTTACTTGCAACTATGTCATATAATATGACACCATGCAAAGTTTTTGCATTGTTTCGATTGTTTTTGAATTTTTTATGTCCGTTTCAAACTATCGTGAAACTTTCTAAATCGGCGGGCATGAAGATTCTTAGCTCGGGGCTGAGCCTCACTAAATTTGCATTGGATATCTGATGAAATAGCACATTGTGAACCTAAAAATAATTTTTGCAAAAAATCATGAGCATCATATCATGTACATGTAGTTCAAATTTGACTCACTTCCTACCGATTTGGTAGGATTTTGTATTTTTTACGAAGGGTGGACAGGAAGGTTTGAGAAACCCTGGTTGGGACATTGTTCATTCAAGATGGTCTAGTATTTATGAAAAATGGGGTGGTATCATTTTAAAACTTTCATTTGGTGGTTGCTTCACAAAACACCCCTTTTTTGTACTCGAAAAATGAAAAATGGCTTTTTGGTGCGACAAAAAGGAAAACTTTCTCGTGCAACATTATTCGCCATCCCATGATACACATGCATACACAATATGGGCACATTATCGCGAACTATGCTGCGATTCTAGCCATAACATTGGTCAGTTAACCTGAAAGCCAGAAAACCTCGACTGAGATAGGTCATTTTGTGAAGGTTTTTTTGAGACACAATCAATATAACAAGTTTGGTATATTTCCTTGCAACTATGTCACATAATATGACACCACGCGAAGTTTTTGCATTGTTTGGATCGTTTTTAATTTTTTATGCTCGTTTCTAACTATCGTCAAACTTCCTAAATCGGCGGGCATGAAGATTCTTAGCTCGAAGCTGAGACTCACTAAACTTGCATTGAATCTCTGATTAAACAATATATTGTGAAACTAAAAATGATTTTTGCAAAAAAATCATGATCATCAGATCATTTATCTATAGTTCAAATCTAACTCACTTCCTACCGATTCGGCAGGAATTTGTCTTTTTCACGAGTAGTGGACCAAAAGGTTTGACATATCCCGGTAGAGACATTGTCCATTCAAGATGGTCTACTATTTTTGAAAAATGGGGTAGTATCATTTTGAAACTTTCATTTGGTAGTTGTTTATCAAAACACCCCGTTTTTTGCACTCGGAAAATGAAAAATATGTTATACAAAAGTATTTCTATTTTTTATATATTTTTTGATAAAAAATGCATTATTTGAGTTTATATAGATAGATCTTATTTTTCTGCAAATTTTGATATATTATATATATTTTTCTATATTTAAATGATTTAGTTATGTTTTTTTCTAAAATTAATGTGGCAAAAAGGAAAAATAGCGACGTAGACTTGACGCCCGTCGCTCTGCCATTAGCCTAATCGCCTACGCCAATGGTCTTGTTTACGTTGACGGCTGTCGTCGGCCTATTAATTCTACACCGATGGCAAAACTGGGCCGACAGCCGCGCAACCCGGCTGCCGAGCCCGTCAAGCTGCACCGATGGCCCCGACATTTTGCTGTCGGCGTAGAATGCGGCCATCGGCATATAAAGTTATTCCCATAGTGTTTAGTCAAAAGACTCTACCAGCTGACCGGAAGAAACACAAAATAAATCGATTGTACAAAATATATTATCCCACAAAGAATGCACAATTTTACTCAACCAAAATAAAGAACTTGGAAAATTAAATGAAAGAAACATAATGTAAAACATGATCAACAACGACAAATAATTCATTTACTCATTACAAGAACACAAATTCCATATATAAAAATATGCAATCAACGTATATTCAACCATCCAAATAAAAGTTCAAAACAAAAATAAATTTTCAAAACATATTTAATTAGTGTAACTAAATTATTTTGCACATTCAAGTATCATATTGCACATTAGAAAGAACACTGTTACACAAAGTTTAAAGATAATATGTGTAGAATAAATGTGCAATTGGAGAGAAAACTAAAAAAATCGGTTGGTTCCGCAAAAACCTCACATTTCTGGTCTAAATCAATTCCTTAACAAAATAGGAAAGATTTTGCCTTTGCTAAAAAGGTAGATTATAGTCTCTTATTGAACCATCGTACCAGTGGAATAAGAACAATTCAATCATGATCAGGGGTGGGCCCACTTATATTCAAGGGTATTTAGTCGAATACCCGATTTTTGTTTACATGATAGCGGTAGGTCAATATTCTATGAGATATATAGTGATAATAAACCATTCAATGATTTGAGATCTTATTATTTCAAAAACAAACTCGTTGTACGGGATTCACCTACAACATTCCTTTCAAAGAAGACATTATAGATGTAATAGATCAACGATTTGGAAGAATTGAATTGTTAGGTTGTGCCTTTAGATTCTAGGAGTGCATTATTTTTGAAATAATATTTTTACATGTATTATTGTTATAAAATCTCATATATTATTTCTTCTACACTTCTTATATTTTAATGTTAGCTCCATTTGATAGAAATTTGTTCGAAGTTATATATTACATACTATTTGGTAAATTCATGTTTCTCAAGCACATGTATCCTTCATTGTGATGGTTTCTAGAACACATATGATATAATTGTGATCATTAGTCCATACTCTAGTTCTTTAGTAAAATAAATTATATACTAAAATAATTTATAAAGTTGAACACCCGTACTCAAGGTTCTGAACCCGTCCCTGGTTAAGATCAACTAAAGTTTGAACATCGGTCGCTTGAACTAACTTTTTTCAGGATTTTAGAGAACCTGGAAGTACAAGGAAGTAGGAATGCACAAGATTTAGAGACTCACATGCACAAATGGGATTTATGTGTAAGGAAGATTTTCACTTCAAAGTTTCTCTCACTTTGACATAGCCAGTGAGATTCGTAATGCAAGTCATCAACGAAGTACCTTGGCGACCAAGAAAGCATACATAGACGGAGACAATCTAGTCAACACATTAGTTGATCATGTGCATCCGCTCACGACCATTTTCATCCAACAAAACTAAAATGATTCTAACAAAATTAAGTTAGAGTTTCGGAAAACCACCAGTTTACAAAAAATCACAAATAATCATCATTTCAGACTAGTAATTTTGCAGAAAATACGGATCCATTTCTAACCGATGGGACCCGATGTAAGGCCAAACCATGGCACTAAATTCTAACTATCTTTGTATTGACCATTAAATTATTCATTGGGCCTTCCTGTCAGTATCTCCACTTGTCCCTCTCTATTTTTGTAACACCCCAAAAAATTATGACACGAAATGGTAGAACTAGAATTTGTGCATTTACATCTCATGAATATGAAAATATGGGGAAATTTCAAGCTTTTAAATTTAAAAGCCGAAGTGATGAGTTAGAATTAGATCATAACAAGATTGGTATAAATTTTAATATGATCTTTGTGCATTTTAAGAACTTTGGGTCAAAGCAAAGATGAGTTTTTTAATATTTTTATCATCAAGAGTATTTTTAAAAGGTTTATTAAAAGAAGAGATGAAAGATAAAATTACAACGGAAGAATAAAACCCTAATACAAAACTACAAGTCCTATCTACACTACAATCTTCTATTCTTCTTGTACGTGTAAAATAAACCAAACAAAGTTGTAAATTTTTTGTTATGTTAAAATGTTTAACATCGCCACAAGGGTTATTGCTCTTGACAGTTCACATAATCTGCTGAGTATTTTTTTTTTTTTTGAGGTTGCATGATTAGTTGGTAAACGTTGTGCTTGCTCTCAGGCCCCGTGACTGCTGTCGTGGCAGAACCCAGGCCCGTCCGCACTGGTCAGAATCAGAACCACTGTACCAGACCCGTGCTGATACTTCAGAGTGAACCACCGGCGAGGCGGCGGCGATGTTAACCCAACTTGCCACAAAAACGTTTGCGGTATCCACAGCTGCGCAGCATTCACCAGTTTGACCAGACGCGCGGCGTCAGATAAGGCAGCGAGCGAAGAACCTTTGGAGCCAAGGCAGTAGCAGCAACAGAGCAATCAAGTCAGCGAATTAATTAACTGACCCCCGTGATTAATCGCCAAGGCTTGGTCTTCCACGAAGCGAGGACCGCGAAGCTTCCATCCAATTCCAGGTCTTCCTCCCCCCCGGCGGCAACACGTGCATCGGCCTCTCTTCCCCTCCCTATAAATACAGCCACCACAACACTCTACAAGATCATCACAGTAATACAAGCTGAACCAACGACAAGATCATCCTAGTGTCTAATTAATTGGGAAGATGGTGCTGGGCATGAACTGCTTTGGCGCTCCTGGAGCCGCCGGACAGAAGGTGTCGCCGACAACGGCAACCAAGCAACTCGGAGGTGCAGTTGCGAAGGAGAAGAGGGAGGAGGCAGTCGGTGAGGCGAAGCAGATGGGTGGTGTTCAGGTGAAGCTTGCCGGGAAGGAGGAGAAGAAGAAGAGCGGTTCCAAACCTCCTTTGTGGACCATACTACCATAGTATATCTCTCGCGAGTTCTCTGTGGAGTTCGCATTTTTGGAGAGGGCTGCGTTCTTTGATGAGGATTGTGGTACTAGTTCGTAATTAGAATTGTTTTTATTTTGTGTGTCTGTGTGTGTGTGTTAATACTATCGCCGAAGTTCATTGGAAGTGTTGATTTTGCAAGTTGCCTGAACATTCGTATTACACTCACTTTTTTAAGTCTTTGGAGTTCGGATCATTATCCAACCAATTTTTATGGACTATTATCGATTCGGACATGGGTACGCCCCACGACCTTTTTGACCTGCACTATATAAACGTATAAACGAATCCTAGTCGGTAGCTATCAAACGGACATATCTCTAGAACCTTGCGCCGCCGTCTTCATCTTCTTCATCCCGTCTTGCCGCGTGTACCGCAGATCGAAACAATATGCCTCCAAAATCCTATATCTCGTGCACCTATACGGTGAGGGGCAATCAGATTTTTAAACTCCAACGATAACTTCTTTCCGGTCATCAGCGACCTCTTCAGCAACCTCAACATGCATGATCGACAACACCAACAATGTTGTTGCCGCTGCTTAATCTACATCGTACCTAATAACCCTGAATTTTCTCTTTCAGATTTGCTAAAGTTTCTATTTCTAGCTTTGGAGTAGATGTGATAGGTTTATCCTATTGAGATACAATTTGTTCATCTACTCTATTAGTATGCATAATTAATTTAATTTCTATTTGTATGATCATGATTTATCAAACGCCATGTTTTGTACATCCAAATTGGATTCAAAATTGGCTATCCTTCGATTCCAACATAAAATTACATGCACATCCAAACGGCGGAATTAGGAATAGATGTCATTTTCTTTCCATCATGAATTTAAAATTATCAGCCTAATTCAATTCGAGCTCAAATTCCTACATCTAAACGCAGCATTAGAGTTTCAGAAAATCAACAAAAAAAATCACAAAAGGCATCATTTCAGACAACTAATGTTAGAGAAAGCATCGATTCATTTCTGATTGGTGGGACCCGATGTAAGTCCTAACCGTGGCACAATATTCTCATTGTTTTTGTATTGACCGCTAAATTAGTCGTAAGGCCCACCCATCAGCATCTCCACCTCCCTCTCTCTCCCTCTTTTTGTAACGTTTTGAAGAATTAGGACACGAAATGGTAGAACTAGAATTTATAGTTTGTATTTGTTTCAGATTTTTTGGAGTTTCGGAAATGTGTTTTTCAAATTTTTGAAAAACAGGACACCATGGCGCCGTTTCAGATTTCTCGTCCTATCTATACGCTACAATCTTCTAATCCTTTTATCTTCTTCTTGTACCTATAAAACAAACAAAAACAAAGGAAGCATCTTATTACATTAAAATATTTAACTTCACCCCAAGGACAAGGGTATTGCTTCACATAATTTGCCAAGTATTCCCGTGACTGCTGTCGTAGCAGAATCCGGTAAATTAAATAAAAATAACCCAAAGTCGTAAGAAATTCAAAGATTAACCCTATTCGAAAACAAATTCAAACGGAATAACCCTTTTCTGCCACTCCAGCCCGCGCGGCGCCGCAGCCTCCTGTACAGCGCCAGCTCGGACGGCGTCACAGGCCTGCCACGCTGGCCAGCTGGGGCCAGGCACCGCAGAGTTGCCACGCTGGCTCGCGTGTGGAGCGCCACCGCGCCTGGCGCCGCACACCTGTCTGTTGCGCCTCTCGAGCTAGCGCGGCACACCCTGCCACGCTGGCTCCGCGGGCCCCAGCACCTTAAGTGCGACGCCTGGCGGGGTGGCGCCGCATCCACCTGTGCCGCGCCATGGTGGCTGGCGCCGTACACCTGGAGCCCTTAAGCTCGCGCCGGGTCGTCCCAACCCGACCCTCTTCTCCTTTCCCTCTCTTTCCTCTCCCCTCAGTGAACACACACATGGCGGCGGCTAGGGTTGATGCTCCCCTCCTCTAATCTCTCCTCCAATTGCTCAGATCTTGAAGAATATCTCTGTGGATCTTGTTCTTCACCACATCCCCCAGGTATTTGTCCAAAAAATCTCTCATTTTGCCCTAAGGGAAACCCTAGTTTGGCAATATTCTTGCTTATTAGTAATTGGTATTTGTCCAAGAAATCTCTCATTGTTGATATAGTAATCCTTCATATACTTGTTAGTTTCATACTAGGAAACTTCCATACTATGAATTCTTCATGTACTTGTTAGTTGTAATTTTTTTCATAACTATTGGAACCTTTGTCACATAGAGATGCTCACATAGATGCTCACATATATAGTTCTACTTTTTTTGCTCACATAGATGCTCACATATATAGCTCGCATAGATGCTCACATATATACTTGTTAGAATTGTTTATATATTTTGCTCTCATAGATGCTCACATATATAGTTCTACTTTTTTTTAATTAACTAGGATGTCGGAATCGGAATCGAAAGAAGCCCGTACACCGCCCCATGTACAACCCGGGTTCGTAGAAGGCATGTCGCTTCTTGAGCCGTCGTATGACAAGGTTCACCGTGGCCGCATTCTTGCCGAGGGGATCAAGGTAAGAAAAAAAACCTCGAAATCATTATATGTTTCTCAAGTTGGATGGACATGTTATAACCGAGCTTCTATGTGTGCAGCCTCTTGTTCCCTTACGACTTAGGTATCACGGGCATTTCCAAGAGATGATGCGGTACGATGATCGGTACATGGTGCATATCAAAGCGCTAGGATTGCTCCCATTCATCCATATGGTCAATCGTGGTTCACCGCACATGAACCCTGCTGCTATCACCGCGCTCGTCGACCGATGGAGGCCCGAGACGCATAGTTTTCACCTCCATACTGGTGAGATGACCGTCACTCTGCAGGACATGTCCATGATCCTTGCACTCCCTATCCAGGGGGATCCTCTGTGTATTAACACAGGCTCCGACGGCTGGCGTGAGCGGATGTGTGGCCTTACCGGTGGTAAGTGTCCTGGTGACACTATAAACTCAATGGGGGAGAAATTAAGAGTCACGGCCGATGCTACTTTCAAGTGGATAGCACAAAACTTTAATACATATCCTGAGAATGCTAGCGAGAATGAGATTATTATATATGCCCGTGTGTATGTGTGGTATGTCAGCACGAAGACTATATTTGCTGATGGTAAGGGCAACATGGCTCACTAGCACTGGCTGAAGGCCTTAACTGTGATGGATAAAAAATGGAGCTGGGGTTCGGCGGCATTAGCCTTCTTGTACCGGCAGGTAATGGGGTGTTCCTATTTTCCCCTCTTTACATATGTTCTTCGAACTTATGCATGACTAAGTTCCACACCAACAAATAGGAATCTCCTTCCCATGGGCCTCAGAAGTACGAAACGCCTTCCGTGGCCTTTCCTCTTGGTCGGCGCAAGGTGGCCTAGCATTGGCCCTCCTCTTCCTCTCTTCCTCTTCCTTCTCCTTTTGCCTCTTCCTCTCTTCCTCTTCCTTCTCCTTTTGCCTCTTCCTCTCTTCCTCTTCCTTTTTCTTCTTTCTCTCGTCCTCTTCGTCTTTCTTCTTCGCCAAGTCTCGAGCAAGTTGAACTACCTCTTCAAATGCCTTCCTCTTCTTCTCTTCTTCTTCCTCCTTCCTCTTCCTCTCTTCCTCAGCTTCCTTTCTCTTCCTCTCTTCCTCGGCTTCCTTCCTCTTCTCCACCACCATCATAGCATTCGCCCAGATAGCCGAGTAGTTCACACCGTCCCCATCATTGCCCTTGTTGGGTTGAGTCGCCATACCTATTATAAGAACAAAAGCTACAAGTTAGTAAAGGATGCATGAATGTGAACAATAATTGATTCAATGAAATAAGCATAGTAGGTAGTAACATAATTGATTCATCTGTACCTATTAACATAAGGATTTGGTCCTGCCAAGTAACCTAACATACTAGCCGGGTTAAAACCCCCACGCCCTCTTCCTCGTCTAAGCCCTAATGATCGGCCTCTTTGTTGTCTAGGAGCTTGTTGTCTAGGGATTTGTTGGCTAGTTCTTGATTGGCTTGGGACGTGTTGGCTAGTTCTTGGTTGGCTTGGTACTTGTTGGCTAGTTCTTGGTTGGTTTGGGACTTGTTGGCTAGTTCTTGGTTAGCTTGGGACGTGTTGGCTAGTTCTTGGTTGGCTTGGAATTTGTTGGCTTGGAATTTGTTGGCTTGGACCACTTGTGCTTGCTTCATTTCCCTTTGCCCTCTTCCCTTGTGTTGCACAACTCCGTGCATTGTGTCCTTCACCACTACACTTCCCACAACGAGATCTCTCACGAGGTTCTTGAAATTGGTCGTTTCCCGATTCCCGCGCACCGACACGTCCCCATCCGTCCATGTCACTTCTAAAACGCTTTGTCTTGCATCTACCATGTTTAACAACCTTCCATTCCGGATGGGGCCATAGTTGGAGTCCATGGTACTCCGGCCATTGTGATTGGTCAAGGTATGGATGAAATCTAGGAGCCCATGTATCTTTTGTCTTCATGATAGAGAACTCGGACTCTCTAACGGTGCGCTCGTGATTATAATCCACATGGCGTTTTCGAGACGCACATAGCAAGTGAGAACAAGCTAGATGGAGCAACAACGGCCTTTCGCATGTGCAATCACAATCCCTTAGTGAGACCTTAAAGGCTCGGCCTCCGTGTTGGACACCATCCGAAGTGGTTCCTCCAGGCTCAACCACCTGGTAAATGAGCTCGTCGTTATCAAAAACAGTGGCAACTTGGGAGTCCGCTTTCCTTGACTGAAATGTCCTCCAATCATCAACCCTAGGTGGAAACTCGTACTTGTACTCCTTCTTGTTTTGTACCGCAATTTGCTTATCGGTTTCAAGTGAGTAGTTCAGAAAATATCCATTTAACTTGTCAAATGTGTATCGAACTATTGCTGTGACGGGCATTGCACGGACACCTTTAAGGACCTTGTTGAAGGCCTCTGCCATGTTGCTTGTCATTTGACCATACCTCCGGCCATCCTCATCATAAGCCCGTGCCCACTTGTCACGGAGCTGAATGTGCTTATTGAGAAACTCTTGACCCTTGGAATCGAGTTTTTTGTTGTTCCACAATCTGAGATATAGATTTGTGAAACGTCGGTCCGTGAAAGCAAGACAACAATCTTGAAGATCATCAGCCAACTCCTTGCTCTTACATGCCCTATAGAAGTTGGAACAAAAATGTCTCATGCACCATTGGTGGTGTAAAGGAGGATGCCCGGGAATGTCAATCGTCACCGCGTCGAGAATTCCTTGATGGCGATCCGAGATGACACATATTTCCCTATCAAGAGGTAAAACCTTCGTTCTCAAAAGACGGAAGAACCACTCCCAATTAACATTGTTCTCCGCCTCTACCAAAGCAAAATCCAAGGGAAGCAACCGGTTGTTTGCATCATTTGCTATTGCAATCAAGAGAGTGCCACGGAACTGCCCGGTCAAGAAGGTGCCACCCACGGAGATTACCGGCCTACAATGTTCGAATCCCCTCACACATTGCTCGAATGACCAAAAAGCACGCCCAAATATTCGAACATTTCTTTCATTACGAACCATCGTTTCGGTGCCATATGGCTCAACCACATGAACCATGCCCGGGTTAGCATCGGCCATTGCTAGCAACAACCTAGGGATTCGGCTGTATGATTCTTCCCAACCACCGTACAACATCCTGAATGCGGCTTGCTTCGTCTTCCATGCCTTCCCATACTTCACCTCATAGTGAAAGATTGCTTCCACGAACTCCATGACCATCTTGATGGTCATTGTCGGAAGTGAAGAAATTTGGTTTGAAAGCCTAAAGGCGAGAAACTCAGAGGTTAGTTGTCGGTGCTCGTGCTTCACATCTTTGCCATCCACCCTTTTTCCATGGCACATGTGCGTTGACACGCAGCTTGAAATGCGCCAATCAGGCCCCCCCTTGTATGGTCTTGCCCGCACTATCCAAGGACAACCATCATCTTCGCATTTAACCGTGTAACGCTTCTTCACGTCCGAGTGAACCACCGTGAAAGGGCGATGATACCTAATAGAGAAGTCCTTGATCCATTGCTTAAGTTCCAACAATGTGGCAAACCTCTGTCCTTTTGAAATCCCATTCTTCTCGTGACTAACATCCCGATAGGAAGTTGGCCTTGGTCCAAGCACTACACCCTTGCCGCCATCAACCGTGGCTTCATCCGCTAGACTAAGATCACGAAACAAGGGTACCCGATGATCCCTGCCCAATACCTTCTCATGCATTTCGGCCTCATCCTTAGTGAACCCCTCCTCATCAACTTCTTCATCGGGACCATCCTCATCCGAGTCGGATACATACATTCGAGAAAACGGGATGTCATGATCCATGTTCTCTTGTGTATGATATAAGTCTAAATTTCCAATAGTATTGTCACAGAGCTCAACCTCCCTCTCACTATCCTCATACTCATCATTCTCCTCTTCCAATGCTTCAGCTTGATTCTTTGAAATGGGGCTCAGAGATGTCCTCAATTCATCTTGCCGTGTCAAAGGAGGCTCATTCAATTCCTCTTGGTTCATGGGTGGAGGACTTCGAGCTTCATATGGGAAGGCAACCGGTATGATACTCCTTTGCATATTACCATCAACCTTTTTCGTGGCAAATAACTCAAGAGCTTTGTCTTGTAATTCGGCCACCACTTCCTTGTATGCAAACCAACGTTGCTCCGAGCTGATACGCATTGTCTTCCAACGGTTGTGCATCCCAAATCCCACATTGTGCCTACCCTCCAACTCAACAACATCACTAGGATCCATCCAATTCAAATCTACCCGAATTTGTTGCAATAGCTCTGCATAGTTTGGACTACGATCAAACACCAAGTCAATCTCATCCGGGTCTGGCTCAATATTGCCTCTCAAGAAAGCTTCCTTGTCCATATGATGAACATGGACAATTCTAGCCATCCCTAAAATGAATATAAGAACATAACGGTGCATAAATTAAATAAGTATCTATGCCGAAATTTACACTAACAACAAGCTCATACAACCATACCCTAACCATAACTCTAACCCTAACCCTAACAATTTTATCTATATACATGAAGGTTTAATATACCAATTCTAACTCTATATATCAACCAAAGACCTCATTGCTCCATACAAATTTACATATCCAATTGGTGGCCTAGCATTTGGAGGAATTTCTCAATCTAGGGACAAATAACTTAAAATTTGCGGATGAAATTGAGGGGAGAAGAGGAAAATACCTTGGTGAGGCTATTGGGGAAGAAATCCCCTAAGTTTTTCTTCAAATCTTGGAGTTTTGAGTGGAGATTGAGGAAGAGTGAGCCCTAGCCGCCACCGTCGCCGTTCTAAGTGGTGAGGGGAGAGGAAAGAGGGGAAAAGGAGAAGAGGGTCGGGCTGGACCGACCCTGCGCGAGCTTAAGGGATCCAGGTGTGCGGCGCCAGCCACCATGGCGCGGCACAGGTGGGTGCGGCGTCACCCCGCCAGGCGTCGCACTTAAGGTGCTGGGGCCCGCGGAGCCAGGCTGGCAGGGTGTGTCGCGCCAGCTCGAGAGGCGCAGCAGGCAGGTGTGCGGCGCCAGGCGCGGTGGCGCTGCACACGCGAGCCAGCGTGGCAGCTCTGCGGCGCCTGACCCCAGCTGGCCAGCGTGGCAGGCCTGCGACGCCGTCCGAGCTGGCGCTGCACAGGAGGCTGCGGCGCCGCGCGGGCGGGAGTGGCAGAAAAGGGTTATTCCGTTTGAATTTGTTTTTGAATAGGGTTAATCTATAAATTTCTTACGAATTTGGATTATTTTTATTTAATTTACCGCAGAATCCAGGCCCGTCCACACCGGTGAGAAGGGACCACTGAACCAGACCCGTGCTGATACGGAGTACTTCAGAGTGAACCACGGGCGATGTTTAAAGCCAACTTGCCACAGAAACGTTCGCGGTATCCACAGCTTGCGCAGCAGACCAGCACCCACCAGTCAGACCAGACGGCGTCAGACAAGTCAGCAGCGAAGAAGCTTTGGAACCAAGGCAGCAGCAGCAGCAACAGAGCAGTCAAGTCAGAATCAAGTCAGCGAAGCTTCCATCCAGGCCTTCCTCCCCCCGGCGGCAACACGTGCCTCGGCCTCTCTCTCTCTCTCTTCTCCTCCCTATATAAATTGAGCCACCACAAAAGACAAAACTCTACTCGATCATCACAGTAACACAATCTGAGCCAACGACAAGATCATCCTAGGTGTCAAATTAATTGGGAAGATGGTGCTGGGCATGAACTGCTTTGGTGCTTCCGGAGACGGACAGAAGGTGTCGCCGGCGAGCAAGAGCAAGCAACTCGGAGTCGGAGGAGTAGAAGCGATGGAGAAGAAAGAGGAGGCGTCGAGTGGCCATGTGGTCAGCGAGGCGAAGCGGATGGGTGGTGGTCAGGCGAAGCTTGCCGGGAAGGAGGAGGGGAAGAAGAAGAAGAAGAAGAAGAAGAAGAAGAAGAAGAAGAAGAAGAAGAAGAAGAGCGGGGCTCCTATACTGGCGCATCATTTTCCCTTCCATTCTCGTCCAGGATTGATCTGATTCCAAACCTCCTTCACAGAAGAAGAAGATACCGCTTCTGTCGGGATTTTTCCCCGGAGTTAGTATTTTTTTTGGAGAGCCGGAAGTTCTTTGATGAGGATTGTGGTAGCTAGTCAATCTTAGATTTGTCTCGTGTTTGTGTGTTAATAATAATCGTGAAAGTTCATTTGGAGTGTCTTTTTTGTAAGTTGCCTGAAATATTCGTATATTCTCCACTCACTTTTTGAAACCTTCGGATCATTATCCGGCCATTTCCATCCCGTCTAACTTCATACGTATATAAAGTTACTACTACCGAAAATAACCTGCACTAAAATTTCATTGACAGCTTTAGTGCATTGTGCGGACGATGGTTTTCGGTGCTTATCTGAAGTCTGGTGATACGCCCGTCTGTGGTGTTGTTTGGGCCATCAGTTGGGCGTGTTCGGCAATCTACTCCCTCTCTTTATGTAACTTATGTAAGTCATTAATTTTTACTCTGACTTTGACCTTAAATTTAGCTAAGAAAAAGAAAATTTATGTGCTACAACATACGTACATACAGTTTGATTTGTATTCCCAACTCCCAAGAAGGTTTTAACGGTGTAATATTTGTGCGATTTAACACATGTTTGGTTACTCAAAATCATGTTTAAAGTTTGGATGGAAAATTGAGGACTTAAAACCCCCCCAAACAGAGGGAGTATCTTTTTAATTTATGTACTATAAGTGTTAACTATTAATACTCCTTCTGTTCCAAATTTGGACGCATAAATAAGTTTTTGGTCAAAGCCAACAAATTTAAAGTTTGACAAACTATATATTATAGAAAAAATTACCGACATCTACAATATCTAAAGCATACCATATGAAGACATATTTCATAATGATTCTAACACTACTGATTAGGGATTATAAATATCACCATAGTTCCTAGTATATAGTTGATCAAATTTTGAAAAGTTTGACTTTGACCAAAAACTATTTTAGGGTAGAGGGAGTAAAAGACTCTGATGTTTCCCAGTCGACTAGAATTGTTTTAGTTGATAGTAATTTTTTTGCAGGGAAATGATATTCAATGATGTATGTTAGGAGCGTGCACAATGCAAAGTTATTTGCATTTTGGGCTACAAAAAATGACGAAAGTAGGAACCTGATTATAGTCGAATAATGCATATTCCAAAATTATATATATAAAAGATCCAGGATGTGTCCTTTTTTGTAGCCTGGAATGCATAGATGTTCACATTTGATTGCATGCTTTTAGTATACATCGGTGAATACATCCAAAAAAAAATCAGATTTTTTTAAAACTTTGAAATATAATGTTTGACTTTTTGAAAATATAATGTTTGACTTTTTCAGGGACTCAATATACTCGTAACGAATCTACAAGCTTTCATTTTCGAAAGATGGTCGGTACGGGCCGTAAGTATAAGGAACACGTACGCAAGTTTCAGAAACTCACATGGACGAATGGGATTCATGCATCACGACCATTTTCGTTTTCGCTTTGAAGTGGTTTCCACTCTGACAGCGACAACAAGATTCGCGAGGCAAATAAAAAATAAAATTGTGAGGAAACTCAGGAATACCAAGGAGGCACGCAGGGATAGAGACCATCCAGTCAACAGATAAGTCAGGGGCGGAGAACCTTTGGAGCCAAGGCATCCGCAAAGAGGCAATCAAGTCAGCGAATTTTCTGACCACGTGCTTAAGCTCCAAGCTTTTGTCTTCCGCGAAACGAGCACCACGAAGCTTCCAAGTCTTCCTCCCCCGCCAACACGCACGTGCCTCGATCGGCCTCCCTATAAAAGCAGCCACCATAACACTCTTACAAGAGCATCATAGTTGCACAAGCTGAGCCAACAACAAGATCATCATAGCAGGTTAGCAGCCAACAACAAGATCATCAGCTAACCGAGAAGAGATCTAGGAAGATGGTGCTGGCCATGAACTGCTTTGGTGCCTCTGGAGCCGAACAGAAGGTGTCGCCGGCAAGCAAGCAGCTCGGAGTCGGAGGAACAGAAGCCAAGGAGCAGAGAGCGGTGGCGAAGGAGGAGGCGTCGACTGGCCATGCCGCCAGCGAGTCGAAGCGGACGGGAGGTGATCCGGTGAAGCTTGCCGGGAAGGAGTCGGGGAAGAAGAAGAAGTGCGGAGCTCCTATACTGACGCACCATTTCCCCTTCCAATCTCGCCCCGGGTTGCTCTGATCCCAACGTCTTTCCCGTCGGAGTCGGCATGTTTGGAGAGGGCAAAATTCTTTGACGAGGGATTGTGGTAGTCGTTCAGTGTAGTATTGGTTCTTATGAATTAGTAATTTTGTAAAAGTTTATTAGGAGAGTCGTTTTTGTAAATTGCCTGAAATATTTGTATATCCCTGTCACGTTTTCTTAAGCCTTCCGATCAATATCCAACCGTTCCATCTCATCCTACTTTATATAGACAAGGAACACTGATTAAAACCTGCATTAATGTTGCTGATTTCGGAAGTGCAATTTTAGGCTCACTTAGTTAGAATATCGGGTGACTGCAATTTTTTTTCAGACAACTGTGAATTAACACAAATAAAGCTTACAATACAGTATATGGCTTACCCCCAAAACTGCAACTCTTCATGCTTATGGAAAATAAGTGGTGGTCCACTAGCGCCTGGTATTCCTCCTAATATTCAGAAAACATAGAGAGGGGTTTTTGGCTCATGCGCTCCACTAATCTCGGTATTTTAAAAAATCGAAATGTAGGATAAATAGGCCAAACATATTTTAAAATGTCAAAAAAATTCCAAAAATAAATACCGGCACGTACATCTCCATATTCTAGGTGTGCACAAAGTCATTTCCCCAAAAATCAACTTTTTATGTGGCATGGGTAGAAAAGACAAATTTTGTTGCTAAAATAAGATTTTTCACGAGACTTTATTTTCTTTTTAATACAATGCACAAAAGTATCGGGTTTTCATGAAAATTTATGTAAGCGCATAGAACGTGGAGATGAACACGCGGACATTTTTGGCAATTTTTTCAATATTTTGATTTTTTTTTTGTTTTGGTAAAGGGAGCCTATGCATCTAAAATGAACTTTCTGAAACTTTTGTTTTGGCTAAAAGAAGAAATTTGGAGCCTCTTCTTGAGCCGAAATACCGCTGTAAGAAAACTATTTTTAACTTTGCAATCACATTTTATCTGTGGATCAAATGAAGTTTAAACACCGATCAGTTGGACTGAACTTTTCAGGATAGAGACCTCAAATTATCAGCCAGGAGACTTAATCTATTCGTAATGAAGTTGCAAGGTCGATTTACCTGGAATTGAGTTTGAGTAAAATATTTGGCGGATACAGAAACTTAATCTATTCATAACGAGGTACTCCCTCCGTTTAGAAATATAAGATGTTTTAGGTTTATGAAGAAGATGTATCTAGACATATTTTAGTATCTAGATTCATTTGAACCTATACACTAAAAGGTGTCTAGATACAACTCTTTCACAAACCTAAAACATCTTATATTTCCAAACGGAGGGAGTAGAAAGCTTTCACGTTGACAGCGACAACTAGATTCGCGAGGAAAGCCAGAAATGTAGTACCTTGGGAACCAAGGAGGCATGCAGGGACACACCGAGTAAACAGATTAGTGCTTCCGCTCACAACCGTCGTTTTCGTCTTGGACACGAAGCTTCACACGCCTCCTTCTCCACGCATCTCCCTCCTCAGCTTCTTCTCTTTTCCCCCTTATAAGCGTCGCAGTACTACATCAACTTGAGCAGCAAGACCATTTTTGGGTCGTAGAGAGAGAGAGAAACAAACTCGATCCCCCCTCCTTCCTCACCCACCCACCCACCCACACCGGCAGAGAGAAAGGATATCTGAAGGGATGGTGTGGCCTGCGAGCAAGCAAGAAGCTGGAGGAAATCGAGCAGAAGCGAAGCAGCACAGTGTGGTGAAGGAGGTGAAGAGTGGGACACCAATCTCCATGTATCAGCTTCCCTTCCATTCTCTTTCCCTCAACAAAGTAAAGAACATCGAGGTTGACTGCTTGAGGCTGTCTTTCACGACGACGCGAAAGCCTACGCTGGTCCCCTCCGTTGATTATGTTGAAGAGAGCGACGACGATCAAGAGTGTTCAGATCACATCTGCAGTGGTCTGCATGCTATTCCCCGAAAAAACAGATCGAGATCGATCAAGAAAAGGGTCCGCAAGGGCAGTTGTAAGGAATTCTACAAAATATTCAGCTGAGAGGCCATCCTTTTGGGACATAGGATCCCTCAAAAGACTTGGCTAAATGCAGATACGGTGATGATTTGGTCAAATAGTAGAGTTTATATTTCAATGCTGACTCTCAACACTCCATTTTGTACGTTCCATGTCTCTGATCTAGAAAAGTGTAATACTATTATGGCAGGTATGTGTACATGCCAGGGTTTTATGGAGAAACCTTGTTGACGACAGGGGAAACAAAATCCTTTTATGTGGCATTCGGTTTTGTCAAGTTTTTTTCCTAAGAGTATGCTGACGTGTACCATATTAAATCGTATGTACAAATGATTAAAACTCGCCGCAAACAACAAGCGCACGAACTCCACACCAGCTAGTCCATCTTTTTGGAACATAGGATCTCTCAAAAGACTTGGCTAAATTCAGATACGGTGATGATTTGGTCAAAGAGTAGAGTTTAGATTTCAATGCTGACTCTCAACACTCCTTTTTATGCGTTCCATGTCTCTGATCTAGGAAACGTTGGAATTGGTGAATTTTGGGTTGTTGGTTCATTAGACAAATTCTGAAATTCTCTTTGGCTCACTTGTATATGGCATCATATGGCTGTGCTAGTGATGCTAAAGTTTAGTCCCACATTGCTAGTTAAAGGGGAGTTAGACCATCTTATATAGTAGAGTGTTGTACCACTCACTAAGGTGTGACAAGAAGAGTAGCCCTCGCGCACTTCTCCTCCGACGCCGCCCGGCGCGCCGCGGGTTGCGGGAATCGAGTGGAGCTTTATTTTGCTGGTTGGAAAAACTGATTATGAGTCATTAACGGACGCGTTAATTACAGCCGTGCTAAATCTAACGGTGAATCAATCTACGCACGTGCCTACCTCTAGAACCTTGCGCCGCCGCTTTCGTCTTCCCCATCCCGGCTTGCGGTGTGCACCACAGATCGGAACAGTAGGCTTCCGGAACCCCGCCTCTCGTGAACTTGTACGGGTGAGGGGCGATCAGGTTTTTCGGGAGCGCTCAAGCGCGACTACTGGCAACCACGACGTCGTCCGACGACGAGTTCCCGAACGACGACTTCTTCCCGGACGTCAGCGAGCTCTTCGACAACCTCAACATGGGAGACGCTGCTGCGACCGATGCGGCTGCTATTCAGCCTACACTGTATGTGATACTCAACTGTCTTTTTTGGATTATGCTAGAGTTCTTTGTTCTAGCATTTGGTGTAGATGTGATAGGTTTATCTCCTATAGATGTAATCTGTTGATCTACTTTGTTAATCTACATAATTGATTTTAGTACCATTTGTATGATCATACTTTATCAGTTTATTATTCGGATTAAATCATATGGATTATTGCTTATATTTCCAATAATCCAAAAACCTGATTATAGGCAACTGAATTCCACTGGTGTAGCCGCGGCTACTAGGCTGCCTCCTTTTGATGGCATGCACTATAAGAGATGGCGCAAGAGAGCAGTTCTCTGGTTTGAAAACCTAAACTTCTATAACGTCACTCTTGGCAAGCCTGAAGAAGATCTTTCTGCTGAGCAGGAAGCGACCTTTAAGAAAGCCGATATCATGTTTATGACGGTTTTGTTCAGTGTTCTTGGGGACAACATTGTTGACCCGTATATTTCATTTGATAACGGCAAGGACGTGTGGGAAGCGCTCGAGGCCAAGTTTGGGGTCTCGGACGCTGGCACTGAGTTGCATGTCATGGAGCAATTCTATGACTACAAGATGATTGATGAGCGCTCCGTCATTGAGCAAGCTCATAAGATACAATCACTTGCCAAAGAACTTGAGCAGTTCAAGTGTTCCTTACCGGACAAATTTGTCGTTGGTGGCATTATTGCCAAGCTTCCTCCCTCGTGGAGGAACTTTGCTACTTCTCTGAAACATAAGAGACAAGAGTTTTTCGTTACGGATCTCATTGGGTCTCTTCATGTGGAAGAGAAGGCGAGAGCAAAGGACAAAACTGCTCGAGGATTTGAGGGAGGTTCTACTGCCAATTTAGTGCAGAGGAAAACTTCCAATCCCACAAGTTCAAGAATAAGAACAAAACTGAAGGGAAGGGGAAGTTTGATGGCAAGAACAAGGCCACGCACTTAACCAACTTCAAAAAGAAAAATGATAAGAGGAAAGGCTCTTGCCACGTCTGTGGTGATCCTGATCATTGGGCTCCTAGCTGCCCTAATCGCTTTGACAAGTGTCAACATGGGAATAGCGGCAAGGCCACTAATGTTGTTATTAGCGATACTGAGATGAATGATGATGGGTACAGTATTTTACCTACTATCCTTTTAGTATGTCATTCTCCTGATTGGTGGATAGACACGGGTGCTAATACACATGTATGTTCTGATATTTCCATGTTTTCCTCTTATCACGTCTCAAGGACCTCTTCCGTGCTGATGAGAAATGGCTCACGTGCTTCTATTCATGGTGTTGGTACAGTAAATCTGAAGTTTACTTCGGGGAAGACTGTACATTTGAAGAATGTGCAGCACGTTCCCTCCATCAATAAGAATCTCGTAAGCGGATCGTTTTTTATGTCGAGATGGCTTTAAATTGGTTTTTGAGTCCAATAAAGTTGTAATTTCTAAGTATGTACAATTTGTTGGAAAGGGTTATGAGTGCGGAGGTCTGTTCCGCTTGTCTTTGTCAGACTCATGTACTAAAGTTATTAATCATGTTTGCAATGATAATGAGTCTAATGTTTGGCATTCATGACTCTGTCATATTAACTTTGGTTGCATGATGCGGCTAGCCAATATGAGTTTAATTCCGAAATTTACCACTGTCAAAGGTTCTAAGTGCCAAGTTTTTGTGCAAGCAAAGCAACCCCGCAAGTCTCATACGACTGCGGAACCGAGAAACTTAGCACCGCTAGAACTTATACATTCAAATCTTTGTGAGATGAATGGTGTGTTGACAAAAGGTGAAAAAAGATACTTCCTCGAAACAGGATGACGCCCAGCTTTATAAATAAAGCAATAACCATACCATACAAATATCCAGGCCAGAGGTTCACCCACACAGACCCACACACAGGCACACCCTGCGCCGGATCAAGCAAATCCTAAATCCAGCGCAAGTAAACCACGCACAACAACAA
This sequence comes from Avena sativa, assembly GCA_916181665.1. Taxonomy (NCBI): domain Eukaryota; kingdom Viridiplantae; phylum Streptophyta; class Magnoliopsida; order Poales; family Poaceae; genus Avena; species Avena sativa. The sequence continues at coordinate 255,786,594 of OV702296.1, forward strand.
CGAAGACAGATACAACCCCCATCCAGGATGATGAGTAGGGGGCCCTCATGGGCCAGACGATGTAGCAAGCCGGCGCGCTGGCGCGATCAGAAGCTCCAACATCTCGTCCAGCCGTGCCTGCTCGCGCTATCTACACAGCGGGTACCACTGCTGCAAGAAAGCCAGGAAGGTGAAGGTCGAATCAGAAGCCCGTCGAAGAAAAATGCGCTCAATGACCATCTTGTTCCTAATATTCCATAAGGCCCAGGTCATCGCCGCAAACACCAACCAAAAGAGGCGCCTCCTCCTTCCAGTATGGTTTGCGGCGGTTTCCAAGAACTCCCCAAGGTCTGAGGCTTGCCACTCAGGCCCCAGGGCCTCCTGCAGGAAGTTCCACAAGAACCGAGCAGCGGGGCACGAGAAGAAGATATGCAGGCCCGTTTCCGGGACCACACACAACGGGCAAAGGCCATTGCCAGGCCCATGCCGCTTGGCCACCTCCACACCCGAGGGAAGCCGGTCACGTAAAAGCTGCCAAACAAAAAATTTAATCTTTAAGGGAAGGGGTGCCTTCCATAGGGGCGAGACCCATGGCATCTCGGGCCCTCTAAAAAGGGCCCTGTAAGCCGAGCTAACCGAGAAGATCTGCGAAGGGGTAAGACGCCAAGCATGGAGATCCGGGGAGTGAGCCAGGGACAACGAGAGACTGTCCCTCAGCCCCTCCCAAGATCCCAGCTCGGTCTCCCCTAGGTTCCTCCGGAAAGCCACCTGCCAAGTCCCACCCCGAAAAGCCTTCCCTACCAGAGGGATGGGTCAGCGCAGACCGCAAACAGCTCGGGGCACTCATGACACAGAGGGAGAGGGCCGAGCCAGGGATCCAGCCAGAATAGGGTATCCATTCCATCCCCGATGGAAATAGATAGCCCCCTCCGGATAGCTGGCTTGATATCCTGGATAGCTCTCCAAAACTGAGAGCCCTCTCGGTGTTCGCAAGCCAGCAGCGGACGGCCCCGCGGATATTTCGCCTTAATAAACTGCAACCAGAGATCCCATCACCTCGCAGGATCCTCCACACCCATCGAAGGAGCAACGCCACATTCATGTGACGGGACGCGATGATACCCAAACCCCCCAGCTCTTTGGGGGTACAGATATCAGCCCACTTCACCATATGGTACTTCTGATGGCCGTCATTGGCCATCCAAAAGAAACGGGAGAGCTCCTTGTTGAAGTTCGCATGAACCCCTTCCGGAAGGAGGTACATTCCCATCATGTACATTGGAAGGCTAGAAAGGCATGAGTCGATAAGGACCGTCTTGCTCCCCTTGGAGGTGAACCTCCCCTGCCAGGGTTCGGATTTCGCCTTAACCCGACCCATGAGGGGCTCCAGATCCCTGATCAAGATCCTAGAATCTCTCACTGGCATCCCTAAATAGTTTAGGGGGAAGACAGCCAGACGGCAGTTGAGGTTGTCCGCGATCCTCTGCTGATCCACTGCGGAATACCCCAACACCATGACTTCACTCTTATCAAAGTTAATCTTGAGGCCCGACATAGCCTCAAAGCAAAGGAGCAGGAACTTCAGATTAATGATATCCTGCTCCGAGCCCTCCACCATGATCATGGTATCATCCGCATATTGAAGGTGGGTCACCCCTCCAGGGATAAGATGCCTAACCACACCTGAGATGTGGCCGGAATTCTTGGCCTTCTCCAAGATTTCCGCAAGGGCATCAACCGCAGCATTAAACAAGATCGGGGAGAACGGGTCCCCCTGACGAACCCCACAGGAGGGTTTGAAATATGGACCCACCTCCCCATTAATGTTTATAGCCGCGTTCCCGCTCATAACGATCTGCATGATCCAACCTATCATGTGATCGTCAACCCCACAACGCTGGAGGACCTGACGCAAGAAGGCCCAGTCTAGCCTGTCATACGCCTTCTGAAAGTCAAGCTTCAGGAAGACCCCACTCTGATGACTCACTTTGACCTCATGAATAATTTCATGGAGGGCCAGGATCCCGTCATGAATAAAACGCCCTTTCAGGAAGGCAAACTGGTATGGGTGCGTCAGGCGCTCCATAATTGGGGCCAACCTGCGCGCGCACACCTTGGAAATGATCCGCTGGATCACGTTTATCACGGTGATCGGGCGGAACTGGCGAATAGCCGTGGCCCCCACAATCTTGGGGATCAGGGTAATGACACCAAAGTTCAGACGAGCCATCACAAGGGTCCCACGATCCAAAAAAAGATACTTTATGACGTTGATTGATGACTCCACTAGATACTGCTATGTTTATCTTCTGAAATCTAAAGATGAAGCTTTGAACTACTTCAAAATCTATAAAGCTGAGGCAGAAAACCAACTTGATCTTAAAATCAAGCGGCTAAGGTCGGATCATGGTAGAGAGTACTTTTCAAACAAATTTGATTTATTCTGTATGGAACATGGTATTATACATGAGAGGATGCCCCCCTACTCACCTTAGTCAAATGGGGTGGCCGAAAGGAAGAACCCCACTCTAACTGATTTGGTTAACGCCATGTTAGATACATCGGGTCTTTCCAAGGAATGGTGGGAGGAGGCGCTAATGACTGTGTGTCATGTCCTAAACCGTGTTCTATAAAGTTTAAAACCATGACTCCATTTTAGGAATGGGAAAAGAAAAGGCTTAAACTCTCTTACTTACGAACTTGGGATTGTTTGGCGAAAGTCAATATTCCAATCCCCAAGAAGAGAAAGCTTGGACCAAAAACCGTTGATTGTGTTTTTCTCGGATATGCTTTTCATAGCATTGGCTACAGATTTTTGATAGTAAAATCTATGGTATCCGACATGCATGTTGGTACAATTATGGAGTCGAATGATGTGACTTTCTTTGAGGAAATCTTTCCTATGAAAGGTATGTCCAGCTCATCAAATCAGTAGATGACTAATTCATATAGTCAGGAATTTTCTATAATTCCTGAACCCACTATGCCAGTAGAACACTCTGATGATCCTGTGGAGGATGAAAATGAAGTTCCCAAAAGGAGCAAGAGACAAAGGACTACAAAGTCATTTGGTGATCATTTCATTGTGTACCTTGTGGAAGATACTCCCACTTCTATTTCAGAAGCCTATGCATCTCAAGATGCTGACTACTGGAAGGAAGCTGTCCGAAGCGAGATGGACTCCATCTTAGCTAATGGTACTTGGGAAGTCACTGATCATCCTTATGGGTGCAAACCTGTAGGATGTAAGTGGGTGTTCAAGAAAAAGCTTAGACCTGATGGTACTATTGAAAAGTACAAGGCATGTCTTGTGGCCAAGGATTATACCCAAAAAGAAGGTGAAGACTTCTTCGATACCTACTCACCTGTAGCCAGATTGACAACTATTCGAGTACTACTATCTTTGGCTTCCTCACATGGTCTTCTCATTCATCAAATGGACGTTAAGACAACTTTTCTAAATGGAGAGCTAGATGAGGAAATTTATATGGAGCAGCCTGACGGATTTGTACTAGATGGTCAAGAAGGAAAGGTGTGTAAGCTAGTGAAGTCTTTGTATGGTCTTAAGCAAGATCCTAAGTAGTGGCACGAGAAGTTTGAAAGAACTTTAACTGCTGAAGGATTTGTTGTAAACGAAGCTGACAAATGTGTGTACTATCGCCATGGTGGGGGCGAGGGAGTTATTTTGTGTCTATATGTCGATGACATATTGATATTCGGGACCAACCTCGCTATTATCGAGGAGGTCAAAGATTTCATATCTCGTTGCTTTGAGATGAAGGACTTGGGAGTGGTTGATGTAATCTTAAACATCAAGCTACTAAAGGATGACAATGGTGGGATTACATTGCTTCAGTCTCACTATGTGGAAAAGATATTGAGTCGCTTCGGGTATAGCGACTGCAATTCTTATCCAATGCCTTATGATCCGAGTGTGCTACTTCAAAAGAATCGAAGGATTGCTAAAGATCAATTGAGATATTCTCAAATTATTGGCGCGCTCATGTATTTAGCCAGCACTACTAGACCTGACATCTCCTTTGTTGTAAGTAAACTGAGTTGATTTGTGTCAAATCCTGTAGATGATCATTGGCATGCTCTTGAAAGAGTTTTGAGCTATTTGAAAGGCACTGTGAGTTATGGTATTCACTATACTGGGTATCCACGGGTACTTGAGGGTTATAGTGATTCAAATTAGATATCTGATGCCGATAAGACTAAGGCCACAAGTGGTTATTTGTTTACACTTGGTGGTGGCGAGTCTTGCAAGCAGACCATCTTAACAAGGTCAACAATGGAAGCAGAACTCACAACATTAGACACAGCCACTGTTGAAGCAGAGTGGCTTCATCAGCTTTTGATAGACTTACTTGTGGTTGAAAAACCAATACCCTCCATCCCGATGAACTATGATAATCAAACTGTGATCATCAAAGTAAACAGTTCTAAGGATAATATGAAGTCATCAAGGCATGTGAAGAGGAGATTGAAATCTGTCAGGAAACTGAGAAACTCCAGAGTTATTGCGTTGGATTATATCCAAACATCTAAAAACCTGGCAGATCCCTTCACAAAGGGTTTATCACACAATGTGATAGATAATGCATCGAGGGAGATGGGTTTGAGACCCACGTTATAAGTTGATCCCAGTGGCAACCCACTCTATGTGATCGGAGATCCCATGAATTAGAGCTGGAGACAAGCTGTTGGTCAGCTGAGAGGAGAGTATCCCCATATTATATTTACATCTACATAAAGATGCAATACTCTCTTAATCTACATGGCAGGTTGATATTTATCTTAATGTGTTTCAAGTGGCATTTATAAGCGGAGATGTTGTCCTGTAGAACATCTCTTGAGAAACACACCTATATGAGTCTGACTGTTAAACGTTCCAGTCTATGAGAGTTGGATGCTCTCTAATAAACTCATGAAAGGCCCTGGAGTATGACGCATAAGCTCCAAACCGCGGGAAAGCCGACGGCAGCCCTGTACCGGTCTAGATTTTGTGTGAAACTAGCGCGCAGAAAACTTGTAGTTGAAGGCATAGTCCACTATTCAAGTTGCTAGCTAGTGTAGCATGAAGTTTAATGTGGAAGTTCAACTTAACAGTCTCCACTACACACCGGTATATAAAACAATGTTCTGAAAGAAAAGTGATGTGATGTGCCAATGACACTTTGTGGGAATTGTTGGAATTTGGTGAGTTTTGGGTTGTTGGCCCATTAGACAAATTCTGAAATTCTCTTTGGCCCACTTGTATATGGTAGCATATGGTTGTGCTAGTGGTGCTAAAGTTTAGTCCCACATTGCTAGTTCAAGGGGAGTTGGACCACCTTATATAGTAGAGTGTTGCACCACTCATTAAGGTGTGACAAGAAGAGTATCCCTCGTGCACTCCTCTTCCGACGCCGCCCGCCTCGCCTCGCCACGCCTCGCCTCGCCTCAACGCGACGCGCGTCGCGAGTTGCGGGAATCTCGCTAAGTCGAGATTTATTTTACTGGTTAGGAAAACTGATTATGAGTCATTAACGGACGCGTTAATTACAGTCGTTTCCAGTTTTTATGGACGTGGACTGTTATCGACTCGGACGTGGGCTGAGCCCACAATCTCCCTAACTTGTACTATATAAGCGTCTGTGCTAAACCTAACCGGTGAATAAATCTACACATGCGCCTATCTTCAGAACCTTGCGCCACCGCTTTCGTCTTCCTCATCCCTGCTTGCGGCGTGCACCGCAGATCGGGACAGTAGGCCTCCGGAACCCCGCCTCTCGTGAACCTGTACGGGTGAGAGACGATCAGGTTTTTGGGGAGCGCTCAAGCGCGACTACTGGCAACCACGACGTCGTCCGACGACGAGTTCCCGAACGACGACTTCTTTCTGGACGACCTCTTCGACAACCTCAACATGGGCGACGCTGCTGCGACCGCTGCGGCTGCTATTCAGCTTACACTGTACGTGATACTCAACTATCTTTTTCGGATTATGCTAGAGTTTTTTGTTCTAGCGTTTGGTGTAGATGTGATAGGTTTATCTCCTATAGATGTAATCTGTTCATCTACTTTGTTGATCTATATAATTAATTTTAGTACCGTTTGTATGATCATGCTTTATCAGTTTATTTTTTGGATTAAATCATATGGATTATTGCTTAAATTTCCAATAGGAAAGTGTAATGTTCCGGCACATATGTGTACATGCGAGGGTTTTATGGTCATCTCACTTATGCCTCGAGAAACCTTGTTGACAGACACGGGAAACAAAATACTTTTATGCGACATTCGGTTTTGTCAAGTTTTTTCTGAGAGTATGCTATCCGGAATTGTACAGGAAACAAAATACTTTTATGGTGTACCATGTCTATTCTATCTATATCTATATCTATATCTAATAATAAAACACGAAGTGTTTCTCCCGGTCCAACATTTTTTGGACAGGTTTACCCTCCCATTTATACCTAATCTATCTACACCTATACCTATACCTATAATAATAAAGCATGAAGTGTTTCTCCCGGTCCAACACGTTTTTAGACCTTTTTACCCTTGCACATAAACAATTTTTTTTGGACCTTTTTACTCCCCCACATCCGTTACGTTTCTTTCTTTATTATTACTTCACCGGTGAAACTGGGCTTTACTTCACTAGTAAAACCGGGGACTTTCATCCAACGACGATTGGGCCGTTACGCCGCATATGGCGGATTTCTCTGAACTGCTACTCTACAGACTACAGTCATTGACGATAGCATCGAATAGTCCCACCTCGCACATGTGTACTAAATCTTACCAGTTCATATACGTTCTCACGGTGCTTCAAATTAGCATGCTAATCAGGAACCAAATAAGCAGCACTACCGTTGATCAATCTCTGAAATCAAATGAGGTAAAGAAATTAAATCCTAGACTGGCGGGGGGAGAGGCCGCAACGATGCTCAAAATGGGGACGCTGGCGGCTTGTGAGGCGAAGGTGCGGCTGGTCTCAGAGCGAGGACGGCGGGAAGAGGACGGCGGAAGGGTGCCCGTGGCAGCGTCGGTGAGGGGAAGCAGAGGAGGCAGCGGCGGAGGTGATCAAGGCGAGGCGTGGACTCCCTTGCAGGACAAGGGGCTCGCACGACTTGCTGGCGAGGAGGCGGCCATGGCGCAGGAGGTTGTGCCGGTGACGGGATGCAGAGGGAGGAGGAGGCGTGTCTGGGACGGCGGCGGGCGCTCAGGTGGTGCACGGGCCGGCGTCCGTGTCGCCCTGGCGCGGGAGGGCCCGAGGTCAACGGCGGGGTATTGTAACATCCCAAAAATACCAAACTTGGATCATCAAACTCTAATCCTCAAAAATTAGGATTAACAAAAACTTTGCTAAATAAAATAATGAATGCACACATATATGTATGCATTGATTTTGAAATTCTTTTAAACCACCTTGTTTGTGTGATCCATTGCTTGTAAAATGTTTCTTAGGTGAAATAAACCTCATCTAAAACATTTCCCACACTTTTCCTAAAGACAAGTAAATCAAAACAAATATATTAAGGGAATGGTCACTTTGACCAATTTAACTCTTATGCCTACTTTGGCTATCTCAAACTTTCAGAACCTAACAGAAACTTTGCTGGATCTTTGCACCCCTTGATTGTACTCATAACAAAGTATCAAGGCCCACTTTGTGATCATCTAGAAACTTTCAAATGCATAGTTTAAATGTCAATTCAAAATTGAATCTTCTTCATATGGGAAGATCCCACTTTTTCAAAAACCACTCAAACAAGCTCAACTTTCAAAACCCAAGCATCTGCAGACTCACCAGCACCAATCTAACAAACCCACCAAAAATCATTTCAAAATTCAAAACTTGATTTCATGCAACCATTTCATCAAACAGGTTGCAGACACAAATCAAACAAACATCAAACACTATTGTGAGCAGTGATTCTTGCCTAACTGGTTCCCCATTTAGCTCACACACAACTCAGTAGATCATCTAGGAAGATTAGCCAAGCACTAGCACCACTGTGAGCTTGCCATTGTCATCAATGGTGAATAGCCAAGCACCCCCTTGCCACCCCATAGTCGACAGCAAGCTAGGAGCAGCAGCAAGCCTAGCCAGCATGTCTGGGAGGCAGCCCACCGTCCACCGCCACTCACTGTCCCAGCCGCGAGCGTTGCCAAGCCCTGGACCACGCGCACGAACCACGCTCAGACCATGCCGAGCGTGCGCCAGAGCGCCACCCTCGACCGAAGCCCACAGACCGCGCGCCGTCCTTGTCGTGTGCATACACAATCTCCACCGACCCAGGAGACCGCCAGACATCCCCGTTTTCCGCCTCGAGACGCACATCCACCGCTCGCCGTCGAAGACGCCGCCTCTGCCGCGCAGAGCACCGCCCGTTCCAGACCAAGCCGCACCGCCCCATGCCTCGAAACCATGTCGTTGAGCACCGCCAGGAGACACAGCACCGTCCCCTACCTTCTCCCATGCCTTTAGCCGCCTGTAACATCGCCCCTGACGAGCTCACCGTGTGCCCCAACGGTCCCCTCGCTCGACTATAAATAGAGGCCACCCCCGCTCAATTTCTTCACACCATCTCACTCCCCTCTCCTCACTGATCGTGCCATACCGTTCTCAGAGCAAGGCGAGCACCACCTCGCCGGAATTTCACTGGAGCCTGCCGCTGCTGGAGAAGAAGGGAGCCAGCGATTGGAGCCGCCCCAGGAGAAGCCACCGATACCAGGAGATTCGCCGTCATCGACTTCGTCGTTCGCCCGCCTCGCCGACCCTCGCCAGCACCCCGGTGAGCCCCCAGCACCCCTCACTGGCCGCGCTAGGTTTTGTTCTCGCCGGAGTTGTCTCGCGTCGACGATGACTCCCAGCCGTTAGATTAGAACTAGATCGAACGACCCACGTTGCCCCATACCGCTTCGCCCAGCCCCGTGTCACTGACGAGTGGGGACACCCACTTAAGCAGCCCGCGGGAGCACTGCGCTTAGCAGGCCGGCCCATTAACTTTTCCCGCGCAGCCCAGTTGTTTGAATTAAATCTTTTTCTTTTTAATTCAAACACACTTCTGAACCCATTTTCAAAATTCAACCCAGGTCGATTCAGTGCACCAATTTGAATAAAACGAATTTTGTTGGAAAGGTCTGTGAATGCTGAATCCAAGCCCGTTGGATTCAAGTCATTTGGATCTATAGATCATCCTCAGTAAAAATAACAAGGCAGAAGCTTTTCTGCACTCAAACATTTTTCAATTTTAAACCATAATATATTTTGAGTTGATTCCAACTCCCAAAAATCACATTTAACCATACCTTTCAGAATATATAAAAATATATAGGTTTACTTGCAGAAATAATGTTCAAGAAATAAAAGAATGCTACATAAGCATTTCTAGACACATTAATTAAATAGAATAAAAGGGTAAAACCTTATTAAATTGTGACACCACTTTAAATCACATTCTCATGGACTACAATATGTGGTGATGACATGTGTCAACATGATCCCATGTTTAGTTTGGAGAATATTAAATCTTAAGTAGTTTTTCAATGAGTAGAAATTACTTTTCTAAAAATAAAAGGATTTAAACCAAGCCTTAACCTTGTAATATTAGAGATGATGCTAGACCATCTATAGGACCCTTGTGTGTGATTATTGCAAGTAGTTAAGTATTGTTTGGTGATTGTGTACCTCGTATTTATTCATAGACGCTAGTACCGACCAAGGATACGAGGAGGAAGGGGGATACTACGAAGAAGAAGCCGAGGAGAACTTCAACCACTGCTCTGCACAAGACAAGCTGAGACTGTACCTATGCAAGCTTTATTAACTAAGTGGACCAATGCAAGTTAACCCTTGCAAGATACCCTACTGATGCCACAAACCACTACTTGTTACTATGCCCACCATATGCCTTAAGCATATGTGATCATACCCACTTGACAAACCAATCCTAGTTTTATTTGCAAGCTTCTTACTTTATTTCTTTATCAAGGCTTACTTAGAGTCTACTTAAAGAGTTTGGTAGATATTAGACAGTTGTCTGAAGGTTGCATAAAGAGCATAAAATTTGGCCTAAGTTAGAAATCTTGATATCATCCTAAGATATAAGGTTGTACTTAGTTGAAACTCCACTAGTTTACTACCCCTCCTTAGTACTCCCCCACTTATAGATGCTAGTGCTAAGCATAAAACTTGATCAACTTTTAGATGGGAATACTTGCTGAAAAAATGGTTATGAAAACCTTGGAATGATGGATCATTCTATTGAAATGTTTTGGACATGTGTTTCCAAATACTTGATGATTTTGGTGATGAAAATATTGAGGCATGAGCCTTAGCCCTTTATAAAACTGATGGTTGTCTGGATGCGATACCATTCCAATTTTATCGTACAACCACAATACCCGAAGATTGGGTAGGGCTTGACTGGAAACTTATATGCCTTAATATTAGTTCCCTCACGCCCAAGGTCTGAGCTGAGGCTACCTTGTGAAAATTGTCCACCTGTGCAGTACCCAAGATGACAGTTGGTCATGGTTGGGAGGCCAAACTCACAGGAGAGGTACTTATACTAGGGCGTGTAATTGAAAGGTTAGGATTGATTATCCGCATACTGAGTATGGTGAATTCAGGATTTATTCCTGACGGGTGCATCGAATGTTGTGGTGAAAGTGTACAATCTCTACAGAGTGTCAAACTATTCGAATAGCCGCGTCCGCGGTTATGGACAGTTGGAGTGGCCATACTGTTCCCCCGTCAGACTTTTCAAAATGACTTGTGAAATGAATTGAGACTTTGACTTGACCACAACAGAGTTGTGACATGAGTTACAAGATCCCACTTAGGAGTTATAAAATTGTGACTAGCTTTGGAACTGAGTAGAGATAAATTTGGCTTTTTGCAAAACAACCTTAGAGCCTAGTGTCCCATTATCCAAAAACCCCTTACCTGTTAGTATTAGTTTACGAGTACTTAAAGAGTACTCATGGCTTTGTCCCTGGCTATTCCCATGGTCAGACTATGAAGAGGAGTACCTGGAAGATGGACCCCAGAAAGATTACGACAACTAGGATCATCTCCCATCGTCAGCATTGCATGTGATCCCGAAGATGGAGCTTCGCCTACGCTACCGTTATTATTACGTATTCCACTGCTTAAAGTTGTATTAAGAACTGGATCATGAGATCCTTATTTGTATAAGACCTTATATATGGTTTGTAATGGATGATGTACTGTGGTATCCAATTCTGTTATGTCTCGTAAAAATGGTAATCCTGGGATTGCGATGTATGGCATGACAGGCATCTGGGATTAAAAATCCGGGTGTTGAGAGGTCTGTAGGGGCGGAGCGACCCTGGCGACGCTCGAGGAGGTGGTTGGGGAGGAATGGATGGTGGTGTTGGTTCTGCGGGAGGGGAGGAAGCGGGCCGTGAGGGATAGAGGTGGGGTGGGGCCAGGTGTTGCGGGAGAGAAGAGTAGCGGGGTGGGGCATGAGCGAGGCGGGGGGATGATGGCGCGTGCAGACGGCGTGTAGGCCGCAGGGTTGGGGCCAGGCGGGGGACGTGTCGAGGGGGAGGCTGAGCTCTAAAAGTTATGAAATAATAAACGGTTTTGCTATTTCTTAGTTGACTGGAATTTTCTTAAATCTCGGTCACCTAAGAAAAGTGCAACCGAATATTTAAAAAAATGTGTAACTGGTTTCAGTTGCACTTTTCTATATAAATGCAATTGTATTTTTCAGTTAGAAAAGTACAACGGGAATTGAGTTGCATATTTCTTTTAACTATGATTGTATTTTTCTTGGTTGATTGAGACTTAAGAAAATCTCAATCGATCGAGACATAAACAAACCCAATAATAAAAGTTGAGTTAGAACTGACACAGTTCATGATATTTTAACCTAGGCTCAAGTGCAGTATCTATTCCTTTTTAACAAAAGAAGTTGGTTTCAGGTTTTCAAATTAGCATCATTGCAATTTATAGAAATTAAGTGTCGATGGATTCTGTGTTAAAGCATATCACAAGGAAATGAAAGGAAATCACGCCAATTTTTTTTCAAATTAGAATAATCAATTGATCGCGGAGGCGGATGTCAGCCAACGAGTAAAAAAGCTGTCTATGATGCAATGTGCCACTAATTTAAAAAAAAATCACTACGTGTACAACAACGACTAATTTCTTCCGCCACAACGCGCAGACATTTTGCTATAATCTATACCTCTATACCTAATTTATACCTAATCTATACCTAATAATAATAAAGCACGAAGTGTTTCTCTCGGTCCAACACTTTTTTAGACTGTTTTGCCCTCCCACAAAACCATGTATTACCTACAAGTGTGCCACCGGTAAGTACCGCTTTTCTTTTGTCGACGTGAGAAATAAAAAACCGATTACAAATCAAGACGGCAACCGAAGCGACGCAAAATATAAAAGGAAAAGGAAAAGAACGCCTCTTCGTGATTCCCAATCAATCTATGGAGCGCTTGCCTAACCCTAGCGGCCGCCGTATTGATTGTCGTCGGCGCCCTAGCTAGAGGCCCCAACGATCTCCGCCACCTCGCCGAACATGTCCGTGCCACCATGGTGATCGTCTCCACCGAAGGAATCAAGTCGATGTGCCATGAGCTCAACGAATCAACAAGGACTCCGACTGCCGTCGTGCCTTCCTATTGGAGCGCGGGTGCTACTTCCATCGGCTCGAGACCAGAGACAAGTGGGCGGCGTGCGCACGGTGCGGTCGGCCGCATGTGCGTGCCTGCTGACTGCCCACACGCGGGTGTGCTAGCCATGCACCGCAGCAGACATCTTTTGTGCAGGACTACACCGGCTAGACCGCCTGGAGAAAATGTCTCCATGAACCATGGTTGCAAACTTGCAACGCCTGATCTGCTCTGCTACTTACTAAGTGGGCAGACCAGCCACACTCCTTTGGCACGTAGCGTGCGAGCGACCGAGCGTGCAATATGAGATGTGTTAGCCCGCGTGCAAGGCAAGAACTGGACAGGCAGGTCATGGTGGTCTGGGCCTCCGGGTGCTCCGTTCCGTCAACCCCGCGAGGTCGACTCCGCCTTCCTTGGTGGCACAAGCCTCGAGGTGCTGCAGCGCGGCGCTAGGTCGATGGGCAAGCCCTGCTCGCTGTGGTCGGACGGCAGTCTCTGCTGAGCGCCCTGCAATTCAATTTTGAGGCGGTTTTTCCTTGCTCTCCGGTTGTACCGAACTACTCCTATGTTACTCCTATGTTAAATGGAACCGCCTCCACAAAAATCCCTCCCAGTGGATCATATGGACCGGGAAGAATGATAGCATTGGGACGAACTAATTGTCTCTTGACTCATCCAGGTTACAACCTTACCCTGAATGGTTGAATCTACCAAGCTTTCTGGTGGCTATCAGTTTGCATACCCTACATATATAATCAGTGGCCTCCAGCACTTATGTTTTTCTGCTATACATTGTCGAGCTCTACTCAACGGTCAACACTTTGTGCAGCATTTTCAGGTGAGCAATATGCACGAGTGGTTTGCGAGCAGACGTCAACGATTGAGAGCGTGGAGTCCGCGGCGACGGACGGATGCTTCATCATGATAACCTACTGCATGTTTTCAAGGGGATGCCTCTGCCAAATACTTGTGGTATACTACTTTTGTTAAAAAGCTCAATTGTATGGTTGCTAATCAATGTGTACCACGGAATTTGTCCGTGGCTGCTCTTTGTGTTGTAGGGCGTTAGGCAAATTATCCCATAGACGCTGTAAGTTTTCTTAAACCATGCTATTCTGTCATGATGTTTGTGTGAGTTGATCGACCGAGAGCAACTCATTTTACCTCTGTTGGCTACGTTTATGATGGTTGTTCAATTTTTGGGGGAAATTTGGGTACGCCGGTTTATTATACAAAAGTTTTTATACCGATGCAACACACGGACACGTTTTCTATATTTATATCTATATCTATATCTATATCTATATCTATATCTATATCTATATCTTTATCTATATCTATATCTATATCTATATCTATATCTATACCTAATAATAAAGCACGAAGTGTTTCTCCCGGTCCAACACTTTTTTAGACATTTTAATCCTTTCACTTAGATGAAAATAACCCACCGTTGTCACCTACAATAATTAAAACATGCTTCGGTCTACCTAATCTCCGCCTGCAGGCTCGCTCGCACGACGAGCACAAAGGGCCGGCCCAATTCCGTGTTTGGTCCCGTTCAAATCACAAATAAATAGATTGCGTCAGTGAAAGAAGGCATTAAATAGTCCCACATGGCTTCCTTAGAGAGAATCACATCGATTTATATATGATCGCAAAGTACCTAGAACCAGCAAGCTAATGATAGAAGCGGCACTGCGCCGAGGAAGAGGGAGAGCATGGCACGGTGGTGGTTCGGTTCAGGCCCCTAGGCCATGGTCGGCCGGACTCGGTACATGGACGAAGACGGGGACCCTAACGGAACGCGTGGGAAGCGCAGGCGACACGGCGGAGGGCGGCGGAGCTCGACGGGGTGAATGGCGGGTGAGGCTTGACGGGGTTGAACTGCGAGCGGCAGCGCAGGCGACCTCGAGGTTCCACGGCGGCAAGACACGCGGGCGCAGCGCAGGCGACACGGCGGAGAGCACAGCGGAGCTCGACGGGGTGAATGGCGGGTGAGGCTTGACTTGACGGGGGGAACTGCGAGCGGCAGCGCAGGCGACCTCGAGATTCCACGGCGGCGAGACACGCGGGCGCATGCGACGGCGGCGCGCGCTGGAGGAACGTCGACGGAGGCGCAGGTGAGCTCAGACCGCAGCTCAGAGGAGGCAGAGTGAGGCTCTGCAGGGCCGGAAACAGAGAGAGGAGGCGGCGGGGCGGCCTGCTGCTGGTGGTGTGTTGTTGCCTGGTGTGCAGAGGCGACGGGCACATTGAGCGGCAGAGAGAGGATTCACATGAAGGGATAGGAGAACAAGGGAGGGAAGCACGTGGTGGGGCCAAAGGCGAGCGGCCAGGGGATCGGTGCGGGGAGGGGTGTACGTGGGGCAGGGGCATGCTGGTCTGGGTGGGTGTGTCGGGTGTGCGTCGAGGTTGTTGTGGGCTACTCGCCCAATAGTGGTCCTGCAGCTCTCGCTACGCAGCCACAGTTTTATTTGACACCTCTAAACCAACGCCTTCCACTGCCAGCTGCAATTTTATTTTTGTTTTGCAATATACTGCTTAGACTAAAAAGATATACTGATGTATTATTGTCTCTCCAAAATTATATTTTGTGGAGGTGTTCAGTCAAAAGCACACGGTATAATAAAAAAGAGCTATGGCGGGTGTGTGTGTCTAGCCCGGAAAAATATTCAGAAAAATCTAATTACCCTTACAATTAAGGTTAATCCAATTAATCTTTCCGTTTGTCTTTATGACTCTTTTCCATCTATACATCCGCTTTTTGCTGCTCCCTCTAATCCCCTATCCCGAGGAGCGGGGTGAACTAGAGATGGCGACATATAGCTTTTGTGTCCGAGTGTATCGGATGGTTGGGCTAAAAGCTTCGTGAAGGATCATGGCATATAAAATAAAAATGTCATCAACAACACTGTTGTAGTTGGAGTAGGACATGGATCGCTTTTATTCCCGGTGCAGCGCACGGGCTTTTCTGCTAGTAATAATAAAGGACGAAGTGTTTCTTCCGGTCCAACACTTGAAAAAAAAGCTGGGATCCGGGCAACAGCACACGCAATGCACGTACCGGCGGTAACAAGAATGAATGATTCGTATGAAACCAAATCTTCTCGTGAATTTTTTTGGGCTTGTCTAGCTGGGCTTGTTTAGAAGTCATCGCATGGGCCGCCGTGTCCAGGAACAATATGCAACGTACATATGGATTTTTGGGTTCAAAAATAGTCCCACCTTGCTGCTTTATAACGAGTATAACCAGCTTATATACGTTAAAAATTCTCTTATAGTATCGGCAAGCGGCAACAAGAATGATTGGTATAAAACCAAATGATAAAGTGGGATAAAAGTCAACATGTGTTGATGATGGGCGCCTGCATGAATAAAAGAAAAGGTGGACCGTTGCATTTGCATT
Organism: Avena sativa; assembly: GCA_916181665.1. Taxonomy (NCBI): domain Eukaryota; kingdom Viridiplantae; phylum Streptophyta; class Magnoliopsida; order Poales; family Poaceae; genus Avena; species Avena sativa. The sequence goes on from OV702296.1 coordinate 255,802,639, forward strand.
CTCGAATGAAAGGAAGGAGTATCGTTGTTGGACTCTAAATGAAGAGGGATAATTAAGAAGAAGAGGAATTAGAGGACGCACGGTGTGGGCTAAATGAAGAGGAAAATTAAGAGAAGTACGTGGCTGTGTTTGTGGGCTCATACACATGCATGAAAAAAATAAGAGGAAAATTAAGAAACTCGATAAGTGCCAATTTGCAATGGGTAACTTGGCCAATTTTGAAAAATGAAGAATAGATCTCTACCTCTCTTTTATTTGAATCGCCGATTCCGTTTTCTTATTCAATTTGTCTTACCTTCTTTTTACGTAACCTTTCATTTATTTTCTTAATAAAAATAGTCTGATTGCGCCGGCAGCGTGCCCGGACACTGCGGCACTCCGTGGGATCCCTTATTCAGTGTCTCGCCTCACTCTTTTGAGCCGCCAAGTCAAGAGCATGCGGTACAATAAAAAAGAGTTTAGAAAAAGAGCTTCGGCAGGTGTGTGTCTAGCACGGAAATTACCCCTACAGTTAAGGGTTAATCCAATCAATATTGTCTGCATTATGACTCCTTTCCAAAGAAATATCCGCTTTTTGTTGCTTCCTCTAATCCCCTATCCCGAGGAAGATGAAGTCCTCCGAGGAGCGGGGCGAACTAGAGATGACGACATATAGCTCTTGTGTCTAAGTGTATTGGATGGTCGGGCTAAAAACATCGTCAAGGATGATGACATAAAATAGAAATTTCATCAGGGATGGTTCGCTCTAGCGCCACGTGTTATAGTCAAGTAGGATATAGATTGTTTTTATTCCCGGTGCAGCGCACGGGCTTTTTTGCTAGTAATAATAAAGGACGAAGTGTTTCTTCCGGTCCAACACTTTTTTGGACAAAATTGTCCTCCCACAAAACTAAATATTACCGCTAACGCCACCTGTAAGTCAAACAAAAGTACCAGCTGGCCGAGCAAAAATACCGCACGTAGGACATCGCACAAACAAGAGTCTGATCTGAACTAAAACAACGAGCTAGAGTCAATTGATTAGGACATTGGACTCCGTCTGACCTGATCCGAACCAAAACAATGAGCTAGCTAGGGATTAGAATCCAACCCTGCATCTATATATATGTGCTCGAACCGCCGTCCCAGCTTGTCGATCGCATCGCATTCGCATCTAGAGAGAACGTGAATTGATTAGGTCTCCAGGGCAGCTAGAGATTAGAATCCAACCCTGAATCCAACCCTGCATCTATATATATGCGGCGATAGAGCCGATGATGGCCGGCTCCCGCCAGCAATCCAATTCCCAGAAATTGGCCGAGGACATCACGGTTGTGGCTGTACGATTCTAGGCCGGTGCTGCCAGAGGGGCAGTCGTATGACCTTCCCAAACCGGTGCTGGTAGCGCAATCAGCCAAGGGCATCGTCAGCTGCAAGATCACGTCTGCCGATGCGTTCTCCGGAACATTCCCCGCTGAGCTAATCCCTTGTGATTTATTTTTTTGTCTGCCACTGCAACGCCGCATGTTGCTGCCTAAGAACCATGAGAAGAAAAAAGAACATCTCTCTTAGCTAAGTTCAATTCAGAAATTACTAGATGGAAATTTCATAGAGATTAAACAATTAATACATGGTAAAGAGGTAAGAAAACACACACAATATTTTTCTACTTCCTCTAACCCAAATTAGTTCACTTAGATTTATCTAGAGTCAATTGTATTTAGACATAATTTAGTATTAGATACATCTATATTTTGATAAATTTGAGTCAACTAATTTAGGTCGGAGGAGTATTATTTTTCTTGCCTGTTTCTTGCCATGAAAATATTGAGAGGGATTTTTCTATGCACGCGTGTAACTCACTGCAACATGATTCATGCTACCTAACTGTTCATACTTCTATTTTCGTTTCTGTTCAAATAAAACACCATATGAAACATTGTATGTAATTGAATCATTAGAAATGAATGTGTAGAAAATAGTTTAATATGACGCCCGCTGCAGATCAGATTCAATGCGATGCCGTAGCAACGCACGGGTTCTGTGCTAGTAATAATAAAGGACGAAGTGTTTCTTTCGGTCCAACACTTTTTTAGACGTTTTTACCCTTCCACTATACACCAAATTGGTCAAATTATCCATCAATGCCGAATCAGACCGTCTCCTGGGCTTTTTTTTTGGCCGCAAGGAAACCAAACCTGGTCTTTGTCGTAGGAGCCTAGGCTTTTTATCAATAAACCGGGCTGCCACGTGCGCAGTTGGCCGCTTCCTCTGAACTACAACTCCGTAGGCATAGATGAGAATATTGAATAGTCCTACCTCGCTTCTGTATAGTAAATTCCACCAGTTTATATACGTTTTTAGGGTAGCCTGAAATCAACAAGCGATCGGAAACCAAATAAGAAGAGGTGCATTGATTGATCACTGAAATCAAATCAAATGAGAGGGAGGAATTAAATCCCCCCATGGGGGAGAGAGGGCAAATGGCCTAGACGGACAGGGTCAGGATTGAGGGGAACGACGAAGGCGAGATCGCTGGACGAGGAGGAAGCGAGGATCTTGGCGGCGCGAGATGGGGTTGGATTGGGAAATAAGTAGTCAGCCATGTTTGGCGGCAGGAGGTCCAGATCGCGGCAATGATGATCCCCCACGAGCTCAAAAAGAAAGGTAGCGGCGTGACGAGAGCTGGCATGTTCCTCGTGGCGGCGCGGCCGTGGCACAAGCCGGGAATCAGCGAGAGCAGCCCCGATTCAGACAGTGTACTTGGGGTGTCCTCGATGTTCCCGTGGGCTGTGCACATCAGGGTCGATCTGGAGCTTCTTCTGCTATATGAGAGAAAGGGGATTTTTCCGGTGGTGTGTTCGGATGTGAAGAAACACGGGTCCCACCATTTCCTGGCTTCGGAGACACCGCTTGTGAGATGTCAATTTTTGTCCCAGGGCATCGCATACGACTTGTCAGTAATTTAATGATTTGGACATCGGTGGAAGGCATGAGAGGTACTTGTGTGCCTACACGTGCAGCTCTTCTGTTCCTTTTTGTGAAATAGATTTTTTTAGGAACGGCTCTTTATCCTGGATGAAGCTGACGCATCGAAGAAAAAATAATTAAATGGAACAATATTTGTTGGTCAGTGGATGATAAAGGAAGTTTCATTGAAAAATTCATGGAGATTTGTAACTGATGATAAAGGAAGCGTCATTAAAATAATCATGGAGATTTATAAACTATAACATAATAATAAAATTAACCATCTAGCATGAACACTTGACCCACTCCAACAAAAACCATCACAATTGTCGTAGCAAATTCAATCTTTTTTCTCATTTCGAACTGATTTTGTTGTTTCCTCTTGTGCCGAGCAACCCCGTCTAGGGTTCAGAATTTTGACTTCTGACGTGTCGCACCTAGCACCACTGACTTCCGTCAGGACTGCTATCTCGCACCACCTGCTTTAGCACGTAAGCAGATGTATTTCTCCTCCTCCGGCTCCGGGGAATCATCACAAGACAGGAGGCATGCTTGCTTCTCTACGTCCGTTGGAGTCACCAGGATGTGAAGAACATGACATTTGCAAGGTCATCAGGGAGGCAACTGTTGGCGGCGTAAACAGTTGGTACATGGACTACGACCTCACTATCATGGTGGCACCCAAGCTCCATGTAGCCCATAGTCGTCAAGCAGGCCTTATTCCAGCGGTAAAGAGGAACACATAGATTTTGGTAGTGAGCCCTAAACACCAAAACATAGGGAGTAAAGCTATGTAGTGCTTCGACGAGGGTCGCAACACTAGGCACCGAGGCGGCACAAACCAACTACGCCGCAAAATCCGGATGCCCAGCGTCCCGAGTTAGCCACCAGTTGATTTGTGAGCTCAGCTTTATCGCCATCGAGCTTGTCGCCGCATCTTCTATAAGGTAACATATAGGGGGATTTTGTTTTTCATATGAAATATCGTTCGTTGAATTTAATGTGGCACCGTAGCAACCCACGAGTTTTGTGCTAGTCTATACCAAATAATAAAGCACGAAGTGTTTCTCCCGGTCCAACACTTTTTTAGACCGGTTTACCCTTCCACCAAACTACATATTATCTCATTGCCACCGGTAAGTGAAAAACAGTTTGGCCTTGGAATCGGAATTTGATGGTTGTCTGGGACAATTGAAGAGAGATACAGATGTAGAAAGAAATCAAGGCGCGACGAGAAAGTAATCGAGAGATACAGATGTAGAAAGGAACCAAGGCGCGACGAGAAAGCAATCTGAGCAAGATGAAATAGACTAGGTAGGATGGTCTGCGACGAGCAGAGCAAGTCAATGGGGGGACAGAGACAGCTCGACCGAGGCATGGATCTTGTGCTACGCCAGGAAGAGGATGGTGAATGGGCCTTTCCGGCAGGACGAAGTTGATGGAGTTGGACCTGGAGCTGGGCGAATCGAGAAGGCGGGGCCATCAACACCGGAGATGTGGCTCTGTGTCTGGCGGCCGCAGCTTGCTGCACCCTATGGCATCGTAGCTCCGGCCACCGTCTATGGTGACCTACCGGGATTCTCCCTCGATGTATACCAGACCCGGCCTCCATCGCTACTACCGCCGACCAGAGCTTTATCTTCCCCTACTGGTGCCCCTCCCCGACCGGCAAGAGGGATGCCTCCCTGACCTCCCAGATTTTCGCCCAGCGGCATCTGCCGGTGCCAGGCGACCTCTTCTTCCTCATCTCGATTTCGCTCATGAGGGAGGCGCAGGGTGCCTACCGGCGGCGGTTCCTTGGTGTGTATTGGGGGAGGGAGGTGAGGTCAGGGACGATGCCAAGGTGGACGGTGGGTCGGTTTTTCTTTCCGTCGAGCTGGCTGGTTCCGTGCTTGGTTTTATTAACCTTGATAGTAATCAATTTGAGTTCTTATGTAGATCAAGATTCAGAACGCACGCTGCTCCTGCTGTCTCCGAACCGGACATACCTGTCTGCAGGCTCGGGCATAACACGTTCAGCTTGGGATGAACCAGCACGGGAACAGCTAGGTCCATAGATGGCGTGCAGAGCGGTGGTGCAGCGGCATGGTCAAAGTTGCTTCGGTGAGCGGCACCACATGAAAATAGTGAAGGATAAGAATAGAGCCAAGACTGTGTATCGTAGGTGTTTCTGCTGCTGTAGTGCATGTCGCGTTATATACGATCAAATGTGTGGTTGCCTACTGTATTTTTGTACAGAACTAAAAAGTGAGAATCAATGGTTAGCTAAAATAAGTAATTTTTTGAAAAATATTATCTAGAAGATTTGGGTATAAAGGTGTATTTAGAAGAACCGATAGTGTCAATGGAATAATGTGGCTAGAAAAATATGTAATCTGATCCTTGAAAAGATACGAAGTCAAATTGTGAGTTTAATATTACTAAATTTTCAAGTGTGCATTATATAAAGACGAATACAGTGAAGCAAAGGTTTTCTGAATTTGATGCATCTTTTATTAATGAAATCCATTGTTGCCAGATGCCAATGTCCTGATGATGGATTTTCTCATAAATAGAGATTTTCTTTGTCCCCAGCAATGTTGGATTAGCCGAGTGTACGGGTCCAATAGAACCCGTCAAGTGGTTCTACAAGGTGTTTATGTCATTTTTTTTCCGTTGCAACGCACGGGCATTGTGCTAGTCTATACTTATACAGACACGTGGCTGGCCTTTGGGCCTCCTCGGTAGGATATCTTATCCACTTTTGAGTTATACCGGCTTATAATTTAGAGCATAGGGCTCAGGAGATTAAACCTTCAAGTTCGATTTGATCGGAGCCAGGGGAGGATGCCACCGGCGTCTTGGCTGATGCGGCTTGCTGGTCGGTGGGTTCTACTGAGATCGGTTGATGTGAGGATCTCTGCGGAAAGGTGATGATAGAGCACAGTAGTGCGGAAGATGGGACGCCCTCATTCGTAGCGAAAAATGGTCAATGCGGCTCGCTGGTCTGTTGTTTCCAATGAGACCGGTCAATGGGAGGATTGCTATGGCCAGGTTACGATGGAGCACAGTGGCGCAGAAGTTGGGACAACCCTCAATCGCAGAGGATGTGCGTGTGAGCTGTGCCTATAGGTCTAGGTGATCGTGAGTGTGCATTGGGCGTTTTTTGAGAGAGATAGGCGGGGTTTACGACCAAGAGATGGGAGATTGGTTTTCGAAATTGCAGTGTCGACAGTGGGGCAACGAAGGAAAGACAGTGCGGTGAAGAAGACGTAATGGCAGAAAACGGCACATCCAGATTCTTTTTAGATAGTACATTGCAGATTTGGCTAGAGAGTGTAGGTTATTCTTTTTAGATAGTACAGATTGCAGATTTAGCTAAAGAGTGTACGTTATTCCAATGGAGGAAACTGGATAGATTTACTTCACTGTACATTTCCTGTGCAGACTGATAATCAGAGAGGATAAATGCTCAGAGTTGCAACTCTTATGGATGCAATGTTAAAGTTGGCTCTCTTTGGGTGTGCGATTTGTGCTTCAGATGGCTAAAAAAGCACACATAGAGAATTGAAAGAAAACGAATGTGCCTAAAAAAGATTACCATGAAAAGGTTCAAGGTCAGACAATCCAAGGGATAAATTCTTATTTCTTAATTTTCCGATGAAATGGATCGCAGCTCCATGTTCACAGATCACCATGCAATGTGTCATCGACATAGCACACAATATCTCTCTCAAAAAAAGCACACAATAGAGTACGGTTTGGAATTGTTGAAGAGAGATGTTATCTGTCGCATTTGGTAACGGTGCAAATATTGTATTCTCTCCGTCCTGAAAAGTATGTTGCAAGTTTATCTAAATTTCGATGAATCTATATATAAAATAATGTTTAGATTTATTTAAATTTAAACAAATTTACAACATACTTTTCAGTATGAAGAGAGTATATGGCGTGACCCGTGGATCCTTTGAAACTACTACTACCATCCACGACCTTTTTCATCGAAGAGGAGGTGCAAATTGAGGTGGGTTGCAGCACTGCTGGATCTGGATGGTACGTGGAATGAATAGGTGCTTTAAAACCTGGTTTTTTGCCCATTGACATTTAGAATATCCTGAAGATAAGACAATGCGGCGCAATAAGTTAGACATTCTTTGCTTAGGAAGAGGGCATTTTCACGGGTGAAAATCGCTACTCGCTCCATTTTAAAATATAAAATAATATAAAATGTTTTAGGTTTATAAAGAAAATTAAAATAATATAAAATGTTTTAGATTTATAAAAAAAATGTATTTAGACTTTTTTTTAACGTGTGACCTGAATCAACCTACTTCCTAAAAAAGTCTACATACATTTGTTTCACAAAATGTCGTCCCAGCCACAAAAGTTCGCACTTTCACATGGAAATTAGCACGTAATGGTTTAGCTACCCAAGCAAATATGGTGAGAAGGAAAATAGGAACTGTTGGAAGTAGTACCATAATGATCATTATTTTTCTTTGGCTAAATGTCCGTACAGGTGCAGATCTTGACCTACCGTGCACCAACAAATTCTGGAATATCCAAAACCGAACCGAATTTCAGCTTGTAGCATATAATATTGCAAGAAACTGAATTTGAGTAGCCATAACGAGCAGGGAATCAAGAGTGCAGCCAAAACCCCACTACCTCTTGACCAATATAATATAAATTATTTAATCAAGCGAGAAGAGGCAGGCGAATACCGAACGTCTTCGAGTTGGACCAGGACGATGCGTCGCTCTCGCTCTCGCTCTCCCGGAGGAGCTCGCCGCCGCTGCCGTCGCTTAGCTAGCTGCCACCCGCCCGTTTCCTCCGCGCTCCGTGGTCGGGGCGCCACTGTCTCGCCGCGCGCGTACTCCTCCCTGTCTGCTCTCCGGTGTCCTACGGCTGCACGCCCCTGTTGCACGCCGCGGCGTCTGCCTGCGACCCTGCTCCCCTCCCCCCGTCGCTCCCCGCGCCGCCTTCCCCGCTCTCCTCTCTCCTCGCCGGCCGGGCCGTGTGCCTCACAGGGCTGCCTGTCGCGGCTAGCGGTTCATCGCCGCGGTGCTTTCCGCGTCCTGCGGCCGTGCAACCCCGGCGAGGCGTTCTCCCGTCGCGTTCGGAACCGTCTCCGAGTCGCGGTCTGCAACACGGCTGATGCTTCTGCGCGTGGCCTCCCCTCTGCCACGATTTGGGTGACTGCCCTTCCCTGCTCGCGCCCCGTCAACGCGTTCGTCGTGAGCAACGGGCTCACGCGCGTCTTCTCGTCCTTCTCGGACACCCGCCGAGGCCTCCCCCGGTGTCTTCGTCGCGACCGTCTCCTGTGCGGCTGTTGCAAAGCTGCTCCGCCGCCGCGCGGCCTTTGTCTTCGCCGGCGTCGTCTTCCTGCTCCACTGCGCCCCGCCGAGCGGATCCCGACGGTCGGGGTTTCAAAATGGTGGGGCCCCCACTTGCATGTTCGGCTCGCTGACCCTCCCCGTCGATCCATCTCTTGTTCCCTTCCCGTTTCGTGGCGGGTCCCGCGCCAGCGCCCCTGATGAGCGCTACGTGCCGTTCAGCGCGGAGGGGTTAATCACACACCCGTCAAACGTGTCGCTGCCTGGGTCCATCCCACTCCCGTCCTTGTCACCTGGCGACCCATGCGGCCCGCGTTGCGCCACGCCGCCTGCGCCTGAGTCAACTCTGCTCTCTCCCCAGCTGCCCGATCCCGATCGTGCGGTTAAGACGTGGGCGGACGTCGCGAGAACTCCTCCTGGGCCCCCACCCATGTCAACTCTGTCTCCCGAGAGATCCAGGAGTTCTCCGCCCGTGCCGCTGCGACCTCGTCGTCCCTCTTTTAACCCCCGTTTTTGCTGCTACTGGTGCCTTTCACCTGACCATTACGTCAAGGAGTGTAGGGACCCAGTTAGGTATAGGCTGTGTCGACGCTCCGGACACCACGCTCGCGGGTGCACTGACCGGGCCGCCGCGTGCCGCTCGGCGCCACCCCCAGCCATGGCATCCCACATCACGCCGCCGCGGCGCCGCTACCCCGGCGGCCGCCGATACCCTGTCACTCCCCACCCGTTCGCGGGCACCGCCCCTCCCCCTCCCGCGGTGCAACCACCGCCGTATGCACCCCCATCCCCCATCTCCCACTTCAACCTGTGCGCGTCGCCCAGCGACAGCTCCATGGACTCCGACGTTCCCGGCTATGGGCATCCCGAGCAACTAGACGTCTTCATGCCTCCAGTCGACATGACGGCCTTCACTCGGTTCGGCTTCGCGTACGTCGACCCTGAAGCCTCCTCTCCCGGGCCGCTTGTTCAGGACGCTCTCCTCCTCCAGGTCCCGCTCAGCATGGAGGCACGGACGGCAACCAGCGCGCATGGGGCTACGCTGGTGCGCTTCCGTTCCCCCGCATCGCGCGAGGCCGCTGTCGAGGGGCAGTTCACGGTGCAGGAACACAATGTATACTTTGAGCGCCATGAGGAGGCGCCGAACCGCCTGCAGCTCGTGCACCGGGGCTACGCCGCGCTCTCCCTTGTCGTCTTCCCGATCGAGCACTGGAACCGTGACCACATCCGCGGCGCCGTGGGCGGGGTTGGAAACCCCATGGAAATAGCGGAGCTCTGTATGTCGGGCAACGAGTTCATCTCGGTCCTGCTCGTCTATAAATATGACAGGTTCTCCTGCATCCCCCAAGATCTGAACGTCATCAACTCGGATGGGATCTACTTTGTCATTGAAGTCAAGCGCGTCAGGCGCTGGTCCTTCCCCAATGACGACGCGCTCCCGCCGCCGCCTCCGCCGGGTGGGCCTGGTGGACCGCCCGGTGGCCCTCTCGGTGGCCCCCCTCCCGGTCCCAACTCGGGCCCCCCTGGTGGTGCCCCGCCTGGCGGCCACGTCGGCCCCTCCGATGCTTTCGGCAACTCCGTCGCCTCCGCGTACAGCTGGCCTAATCTCCTCCGCCCGGCACGCCGTTGTGACGAAGACGGACGCGGTGGTGCCGGCAGGACGACACGCGACGCTCGGGAGGAGGACGTGGTGCTCGACGTGCCGCCCGCCTCGGAGGTCACAGGCATCCCGTTCTCGGCCATCTCGCCGGGCGGGGTCGTCGGGCCCCCCGATGTCCAGGTCGCTGTATGTGACACTTTCCTCCACCTGATCGTGCGCGGTGCCGAGGGTGGTGAGGCCTACTTTCGCGTGCCACGTTCTGTCGCCTTCTCAGCTGAACCTGGGCCGCGAGGAATGGCGCATGTTAGCCTGGCGACCGGTGCGCTGGGCACCATCGACAGGATCACCATCGCCAAGAACGCGGCCAAGATCGTCAACGTCAACGTCCTCGCCGACGCGATCGTCTCCGACGACCCGGTGTCCTTCGCCGTGCTCGGTGCGGCCGATGCGTCTGTGCCTGGGAAGGGCGTTCCCCAGGCTCCGCAGGTGCGTGCGGGGGAGGCTGCTGTCCTTCCGCCTGGAGATGGAGCTCCGCGGGCCATCGCCCGTCCGCCGCGTGCTTGCGACACTGCTCCTACCGTCGACCGTACCCGCGGGAACAAGCGCGCACGTGCGCCCGATGCCGTCACCCCTGTCGCTGCTCCACCTGACGAGGTGGGCGGAAGACAAGAACAACGACTTCAACCTGACGAGGTGGGCGGAAGATAAGAACAACGACAACTTTGACGCCACTGCGGCTGAGGCATTCAATGAGGTGTTGGACAACCTTCTTCTCCAGGAACTCCCCCTTCTGGACCGGCGATTCACCTGAACTAACGGCTGAGCGGCCCCACGCTCGTGCACCTCGATCGTGCTTTCATCGACCCGGCCTGGGGGCAAGTGCTCTTCAACACATGTCTCCGCTCGCTCGTGCGGACAACCTCGGATCATGTGCCGCTGCTGGTTGAGGCGACGTCGCGCGCGCCTACCAGCACGATCTTTAGGTTTGAACGAGGGTGGGCGCAATCTGCAGCTTACCAGGCTGGGATTCGCGCGTCGTGGGCCGACCCTAGGAATCGGGTACCCTTCGCCTGCCGCCGACTGACCAGGTCGCTTAAGTGGGCCCGCGCTTTCTCGAAAAAGAGGGCTCGCGACAAGAAACGTCCCCCAGTTATCGTGGCCAAATGCCGCATGGCGATCGACCTCCTTAATCGTATGGAGGAGCTCCGTGCCCTCGCCCCCACATGAGTTGCTGCTCCGAGACGCCGTCAAGCGACGACCTCCGTGCCCTCGCCCCACATGAGTTGCTGCTATGAGACGCCGTCAAGCGACGACTCGCTCGTGTGCACAAGGAGCTAGATATGTACTGGAAACAACACTTCTCGTTCAAGCTCTGTAAACTTGGTGACGACAACACCGCCTTTTTCCACGCTGGCGAGGCTGCGCCGGAACCAGATCAAGGTCCTCCATTCTGGGGGTGTGCCTGTCACGTGCCATGCTGGGAAAGAGCGCATCCTGGGTGAATTCTACTCGGGCCTGCTAGGTGAACCCCGTCCCCCGCCCGTTTGGCGGCGCCATCCCGGCTCTCTGCTCGATCGCGTACCCGGGCTCTCGGAGCTGGAGGAGCCCTTCAGAGTCAATGAGCTCAAGAATGCGCTATCGGTGATGCGGCTAGATAGTAGCCCCGGCCCCGATGGGTTTGACCCTGCTTTTTTCCGCTGCTTCTGGTCCACGGTATTGCCCGACCTGACGGCGTTTCTCGAGGAGTTCTACCACTGTCGTGCGCAGATCAACGGTCTGAATCGATCATACATTGCCCTTCTTCCTAAGTCTGAGGATGTGGTCATCGCGGATGGATTCTTCCCCATCTCCCTCCAAAATTGCGTGGTGAAGCTGCTTACAAGGATCCTGACAACCCGCCTCTAGCGATTCATTAAAGAGTTGGTCGCGTACGAGCAGACTGGGTTCGTCAGGGGGAGGTGCATCACGGACAGCTTCTTGTATGCGGCGGACCTTATACAATGTTGTCGCGTTCGAGGGGTGCCTGTTATTGCCCTCAAACTGGATTTCCACAAAGCATTCGACTCTGTCAATTGGGATGCTCTGGAGGCCATTCTTCGAGCGCGTGGTTTCGGTGATCGGTGGTGTGCCTAGGTCCGTGTCCTCCTTGAGACCGGCAAGGCTGCGGTGCTGCTCAATGGAGTGCCTGGGCGGTGGATCAACTGCAACAATGGGCTGCGTCAGGGGGATCACCTCTCGCCGTACCTCTTCCTTATTGTCGCTGACCTCTTGCGCCAGATGATCTTGAAGGACGCAGCTGAGCATAGGCTTCTTCATCCCCTTGTGGACTATATGCCATGCCCTGTCATGCAATCTCGCCGTACCTCTTCCTTATTGTCGCTGACCTCTTGCGCCAGATGATCTTGAAGGACGCAGCTGAGCATAGGCTTCTTCATCCCCTTGTGGACTATATGCCATGCCCTGTCATGCAATATGCGGATGACACGCTGCTGTTGGTGCGCGCCGACCCCGGCCAGCTCCAACGCCTCCGTGAATTACTCCGTGAGTTCTTGGATGCAACCGGCCTCGTCATCAACTTCCACAAAGAGCGCCTTTGTGCCCATCGGGGTGCCTGCCGCCGAGGCTGCCTGCTTGGCCTCCATTCTGGTCTGCCCTGTCTCTTTGTTCCCCCAGACATACTTGGGGCTCCCGCTGTCTGATAAGAAGCTTCCGGCGTCCGCAATGGACTACCTGGCCACAAAGATTGAGCGACGCATCCCCCGTGGCAGATCCGCCCCACCTCCCTTGGCGCTGGGTTGACCCTTTCGACGTCCGTCCTCTCTGCGCTGCCCGCGTTTGCCATGTCAGTGGTGCAGCTGTCCAAGGGGACCATTGCCAAGATGGACCGTCCCCGACACGGCATGATTTGGAGCGCAGCGTCATCCTGCTCTCGTGGCGCGTGCCAGGTCTCGTGGGATGTTGTCTGCCGCCTGCGATCGGAGGGCGGGCTGGGAGTCGTCAACCTTTTTCTCCGTAATACGTGCCTCCTTCTCAAGAAACTACAAGTAGTCCTCTCCGGACAACGCACGCCGTGGGAAGATTGGGTCCGCTCTGCGTACCTATGCGCCCACTCGCCCCCCCCCCCCCGACTCCCACCTGGCAGGTGTTCGCCTCGCTGTTGCCGCTATACCGAGCCATCACATCTGTTCGGGTGGGGCACGGACGTTCGGTTGACCTCTGGGCCGACAACTGGACTTCGTTGGGCACGCTCTCGGCCGCGTTACCAGCTGCATACTCTCACATGGTTCGTCCTGCTAGGACTGTGGCCGATGCGCTCGTCGGGCGTGCCCTGGTGCTCCGTACGCACGACAGAATCTCCGAGCCCGCGGTCGCGGAACTGCGCCTAATTCATGGTGCTCTTGATCATCTTGCCACGCGTGGCTCCGCCGCGGAGGATGAGAGATCCTTGGTATGGGGGTGGGGGGTGACGGTAGCTTTGGTACCGGAGCAAAGAGTTCCGACTGCATCACCCCTCTGCATGATCTAAACTAGGCGGGATATGCGCCCCTTAAGGTCAAGGTGTTCGTGTGGATACTGCGGCACAACAAGACACACACTCGCGCTCTCCTGCGTCACATTAGGTGCTTGCGCGAGGATGAATGCCCGTTCTGCCCCCACCGTGTTGAGACGCTCGAGCATCTCTTCTTCGCATGCCCCCGTCTTCGTCCTCTCTGGCGCCGCGTGCTTGGGCCTCGGCGGTGTGTCCTCCCCCTGACTGCCGACGCATCGTGGGACTCGCTCCGGGTCAGCAATCTGTCGTGGAGCGTCCCGGTGGGTTTGCAGCATGGTCCTGACCGGTGTCTTCTGGGTGGTCTAGAAAAGCAAAAACCGGATGGTTTTCGATGCTATCTGCCTCTCCCCCTCGGCGATCCTTGAACAATTAGTTGAACACCTGCGCCTATGGCGAGTGCCGCCACCAGTCAGATATGAGTGTGTGGAGCAATGGCGTGTCTCGCTCTTGTAACATGACACACACACACACACCCCACCCCCCCCCCCCCCCCTCCCGCCTTTGTCCTCCACTCTCCCCCCCCCCCCCATGTAACTCTGGACCTGTTTGTTTTGTCGATTAATGAAAATTCAGGTGGGCAGTTCGCCCCCATTGCGCTGCTCAAAAAAAATATTTAATATAAATATAATAATGTTAAATAATTAATATTTTGTTGATGACATTAACAATCTAGATATACGCGTAGGCCTTTTAGGGCAAGTGCAGCGTATGAAAAAATGGGTGTCTAAGAACCTTTAGCCATGGGTCACTAGTAGCTAAGAAGTTTTTTGCTAGACTCAGTTCTAGAACTAGACACAGGTAGCTAAAAAGCAAAGAGCTTTGATAAGAGAAAATGATTGGAAATGAGCCTTCATAAATATATTTTTTATTGTATCAGTGGGCCGCTGGAGCATATTTAGCTTTACTAGATTCGTGGCTAAAATATTTGATAGACTCAAGCAACGCTATACATGCTCTTAGACCGAGGGAGTAGTGCACTGACAGTACCAGTTGATTGGGCACGAAAAGACAAGTTGTGCAGGGCTCACCCGATACACGAGAGATAACATCCGAGTACATTATTACAAGCCAAAGAAAATTCAAACAGCTTTACATTAGCTAAAGTGCCACAAAAGGACATGAAGCACAAAACACCAACATGATGGAAGTGCTGATCAACTTACGCTGCGTTACTGTGCTCATTTATTCAGTTTTTGGGTCCTGAGGGGCTGACTGGGTACCAGTAAGTGATTCCAAAGCAAACATTCATGCACCAACGTACCACCAATGTCATGAGGTTGATACACCCACCCATCAATCCTATCATAGAAGATCACCCTCAGACCTTAGTACTCGACTTAACATACCAACTGGAGCAGCTTGCCATCAAGGTTGTAGAGTATGGATTTATGCTTGACCATCTGGATCCCGTCGTCAGTTCTGTCTAATTCAACGCCCGTGAACACAACAAATTCCTCCTTAAGATAGGGGTACCCATCGTAGACATGAAACTGCCTGGCGATGCAGAACCTGCCAGAACCAACGTGCACAAGGTTGGACGTCAGCAGCACCCAATTCTGCGGGTTTGTAGCAATGTCTTCTTTCCAACAGCAGCACAGAGTGGGCACTGCCCCATCTGCAGCAGACACCGAGAGGTCTGAAGCACACAAGAACTGGTTCTCTCGTCCACGGGAGAAGCCGAGCCAGCGGTCGAGCTCAGGGATGTACTGCGCGTCACCACGGAATGGGAGCTCCCAGCTGCCAACTTTGCTCCACTCGCAGCTGCCCTTGTCAAAGGAGTAGGTGCCAATTCCACCCCTGGCAGACACCCAGATGCTGTCACCAACCAGGGTGGAAGAGACGATTTTGGAGGCGCAGCTAGGCTCATACCCAGAGGTCTCCACGTAGGGGGGCAACAGAAGAATGTGCCAGTACCACCCAGGAAAACCGTGGACACCAGCTGGAGGTTTACCATGGATGAGGGCTTGGAAGGAGGGATGATAGCGCTGAAAACGATTAGGATCCTGAGGACGAGGGCACCTGTCGATGAGGTACAGGTCTTTACCAATGGTGAAGGAGATGGAGTTAGGATTCCACCCCTCCATGAGCCTGGGCATGATGGATAACCTCTTCTGGCAGATGTCGTGATCCAGGACGATGCCATCCTGGTCTGCACTGACAATCTTCTGCCTTCTGCTGCCATAGGGCATGAACATAAACTCCCCACCACTTTCCTTGAGGGTGGAAAGACCCAGTGTGCATTCAGGTTTAGGCAGCTCAGCTTCTACCGGAGATGTCAGTGGCAGTGGGAGTCCCTTCTGTTCCTTTGGGTGGAAGAGACTCGACGATTTGATGCGGTGCATTGTAAAAGAGCCACTCTTGCAGCTGTCCAGAACCAGATTAACAAACTGGCGTTTCATCATCAATCCCCCCCTTCGTCTCCTGACCTGATTCTGAAAAGCGAAAGAGATAATAATTGTTCACCATCCCACCCCCGTCTCCTTCTAGTATTAAAATTAGATGCGGAGAAACGAGAACCAGATGTGTACCCCTGCGACCGTCTGTCTAGAAGATTTAGATGGAAGTAACAACCGCCGGGATCCAAATTACCGACGCTTCTCAAGCTTAATGCAGTATTGGATATCGCTACCTGCAGCCAAAGATTCTCGTAAGTTCCGTTGTGAAAGAGTATCGCTACCTACAGCCAAAGATTCTCGTAAGTTCCGTTGTGAAAGAGGGTATTTATACCTATAATTAAACATACGATGCTCAAAGAGAGAGAAATCGGTGTATTACCCTTTGAGCAAACCGAGCAGCGGCTGGACTGTATGGTCTAACAACGTCAGGCAAGCGTCACGGCGAGGTTTGTTGGAGCTAGCAACATGAACTTTGTGAAAACCGGCTTGGCGGCGGCGGCTAGATCTTTTTTCCTGTCAAACCCTAGGTCGTTTAGAAGATGGAGGGGCGGCGGCCTACGATCCTTCCGGGGCTCTCTATTAATATCTGTATCCATGGGCCGAACATTTGAGCAGTCTATTGTTTCCGTCACCCATGGCCGGGTAAAATATTTGGTGTTATTGGGTTTTTCCTCATAAACAAAAACTGTAAACCAAATTCTATACGGGAAACTATTTGTTTGATGTTTGTTGCCTTCCTTACGAGTGTCTACCCCTTTCTTGACATAACTAGACAACCTGCGCGGTGACATGCCGCACCCTTGACATCAATAAAAACTAGAAAACATGCGCGTGCGTTGCACCGGATTACTTTTTGTTAAACAAGGATTAGGTCGTGAAGAATTTTACTACTTGAGAGATAGCCAATTTACGTAGTCGTTTGTATAAGTCAATGGTTCTAACGCCATATATATAGACATAGGTTTCCTGCTTACAAACAATAAGATCGCCAAGATCAAAGAAGGAATCATTCTTTAGGAGAGATACGAAGCAAATCAAAGTGGTATGTCGGAAAGACATCATCCTGAATTTTACTAAACTCTGGTAACAATAACTTTTTTTAGAGATACTACAATCGTGCAACGAGTGCAATTGAATTTTTTCAGAGATAGTACCATTGTGCAACTACAGTTTTTCAGATATGTAGCGAATCGAAGAGGACATTGCGGAAAGGCACAGGCGGGCGCTGGGGGTATTCATGTGTATTCCCGTGAATACCAAAAAGTTTGAGCAAAAAAAAATATAGTACAGGTACTCACACGGCCCAGCCCGTCAAGGAAGCAATCTCTCGTCCACTTCTCGCACAGCTCCTCGACCGCACACGACGGGATCGAACGCAGGCGCGCACACGCGACCTAGATAGTAGGCGGCGGTGGCGCGGAACTGCAGGCAAGGCACCCCGGCTCCCCCTCGGCGGCTCGGCCCCTCCCCGGCGGACAGCGGCGCCGGCGCGCCGGCGGGAAGCGGTGCAGCACAACAGCAGTTTGCGGGCTTGCGGCCAGGAGCGGCGACGGCCAGGTACGATTAGATTTTTTTTTATGACGGCCAGGTAGTTTATTCATAGATTGCGACCCATCTCAATAGACAATACGGCCAGGTACCAATTCCTGAAGTTTTGATTAGTGAAGTTTTGATTTCCTATACGGCCAGGGCCAGGCACCAATTCGTAGACTACCTAGTAGCAAATTTCTTGTAATCAATTACGTAGTGATTAATATTAGCAAATTCAGTTTTTTCTATATATCAATTAGCAACAACATATGAGCTATTTCTCTCTTTGTTTTTTGTAATCTAGATGAAGAAGAAGAGTGTTGCTGGCAGTAGCATATTTACATTGGGGGATAAAGCTTCAAAACCAAAAAGACAAACGAAACAACCACACAGAATTAGACAGTTGTTGAATCTAGTTCCCGTGATGAGAGCCAAAATGGGTGATGACTATTTGAACAACTGTTTGGTTACATTTGTTGAGAGAGAGTTCTTCCATGGAGAATGTCATCAATCTCTTCCAACAAGGCGATCGCAAAATTGTATTGTAATTTGTCTTTAATCAAGAGGTAATGCATCAATGCGAAAATCGTTTGTACTATTGTGGTATATTGGTACTTTGTTGTTATTACGAATTGTGGCTTCAACGAGAATTTATTATTGTCCTGTACTATTTTGTGCTAATGCTATCAATTCTTAAAGTTCATATTGTGCATTAAGATAAATATTTTTTAAAATAAATACCCACCGGCTATTTTCTGGAGCCGCCACTGTGGAAAGGCATCCCCCGAATTTTATTGCCGGTGTGCATCTCAATTTTCAGATAAAGTGCCACCATGAAGCAAAAAGTATATATATACTTTCTCCGTTCTAAAATAAATGAAATATCTTTGTCTAGATCCGAACGTATTTAAACATATCTTTGTCTAGATGGGAAATAACTAGCTACACACGGGAATAGGTGCGCATAGCATATCCATCGTTAATTATCTTCCCTTTTGATATAGGGAGCACATGTTTCTAGACCCAGAACGTTGGCTCAATAGTAACGCCGTTAGTGTTCCTTTGATGCATGCATGAAGCCCTAGTAAAACAAAACTTATCAAATTTCATTTAGGTGAGGCAAACCCTAATATACTACATACGGTAAACCCTAACCAAACTAAGCCTTATTTCATTGCGTTGAACCCAATTCCTTTGATGCATGCATGAAGCCCTAGCAAAACAAAGCTTATCAAATTTTATTTAGGTGAGCCAAACCCTAATATACTACATGCGGTAAACCCTAACCAAACTAAACCCTAACCAAGTCACTTATCTATCAGTAAGTAGAATGCCATCTCTTATGTCTTCATCGATAGCACGGTCTAATAAATAATTGCGAAATAATTTTCTGGTACCCTCGTAATCCTTGGCTACGCTAAGAGTCACGTGATGCATAGCAGGAAACGTCTGCATGCAGAACTCATTTTAAGCCTTGTTCACTTTATCTTTCCATTTTAGATGCTAAAAGTTTCTTTGCCAAACAGCGAGCTAAAAAATTAGGATTTGCTCGAGCCCCTAGGCATTGCATGCATGTACACACACGGTGTGGTGCAAACGCCGTTAAAAACCGTTACTCCTTTCAAGAGCCAGCCACTACCATCTAAACTAGCATTGCATGTGATCTCTTTATCCAATGGTCCTAAGCCTATGCGTAGCTACACCTGTGTTTAGCAAATCCGCGATATATATATATATATATATATATATATATATATATATATATATATATATATATATATATATATATATATATGAAGCGGATTTGGTACGTCCATCCTCGCTAGAGGAAGCATCTAGCACCATACACGCGCTTCGCGATGCGTACTTAATGTCTATCCTTTTCTTTTTCCAATTTACACCACCTATTTGTGAATCTATTTTCTCTCACCTAGCACATCACAAGCACAAGCAAATGTGGAAACTTGTCATAGTTGGTCAGATCTATTTTGGTGATGTTCACAGCTTTTGTTTGAATCTTGGTTTGAAAATCCGTCAAAAAGGGTAATAGACAGCAGATGTCAGCCCGCACTGTCAGACAGCCCACAGAACTGTCAGCCCGCACTGTCTAAAGTATAGGCCCAGTTTGAATTTCAAACAACCGGTACCCGAGCATGGGCTGACAACCTCCTGGTACTTAACGTGGGCCAGAAACCAGTTTTGCACAAGGTACCGATGTGGCCCTAACAGCGATGGTACTGAAGGCCTCGCGTTCCTAGATTGGATCGGAACCCCGCTGGGAGCCACGCTCTCGATCTCCTTCCTCCGATGATCGGAATGACGCTGTCTCCACTGCGTCCCGCCTCCGTACTCCGTCGCCCCAGCCTCTGTCCGAGCTCTCCTCCACGCTGCTTCCTCCGGCGACCATCCCCTCTCCCCGTTCCGCCGGTCGTCCTTATCCTACACCCAAGATCTGCTCCGCCTTGACCTCTTGTCCTCTCCGACGACGATGGCGATGATCTACTCTGCCTTGACCTATTGTCCTCGTTTAGCTTCTTGAGTCCATGCCTTTTCCGTCCCCATGCTTATGAGTTGCTGCTCCAGATCTTGCAACACTGCTGACCAGAGTCACATCTTGACGATGTAGGTCTGTTCCTGCTATAGAATGTCATTCTTGTTGAGCAACTAGCACTACATCTGATTTAGGTAAAACATGTTCAGCACTACATCAAAGTGTTTAGAAATTCAGTACCAAACATCGGGCTTGAACTAAATTCAGTACCAAGTGTTTAGAAATTCAGTACCACTTAGATTAAGCACCTTAATAAAACCAATTCAGCACCAGATGTTCCTAATTTCGGTACCTATTTTGGAGCGCATAAACAATTATTCAGGTGCAGACAAAAAAATATTCAGTAACCTATAATCAGTCATCAAGCACCATCAGAACTTAAATTCAGTACCCCAAGGTGAGAGTGAGTCCTTTTATAGGTTGCACAAATTACTCGACACCAAAACTTAACCCGTTAAGCACCCTTGGAAAGATTACATCCGGCACCCCCAATTGTAACATGCTTGATCATAGGTGTCTATAAAACACATTCATCATCTTAGAGCAACTTGTTACGCACCCATATACGGTGTACTCAGAACCAGCGTCATACTTCTTATAGATACCAAATGTCATCAGACTAATACTCTTATTAAGCACAAAACCACAATATGCAACAGGAAGTGTGTGCTGCAACTTCCAGTACCTATCATGTTCGGTATAGAGGCATACCTTGTTAAGAATGGAAAGATTCAGTACCTATCATGTTCAGCATCGAGGCATACCTTGTTAAGCACCCTACACAAACCATTTGATTCAGCACCACGACATACCTTGTTAAGCACCCTACACAAACCATTTTGATTCAACACTGCAGCATACCTTGCTAAGCACCCTATTGAAACCATATGATTCAGCACTGCGGCATACCTTGTTAAGCACCGGTGGTTGCAAGAGGCAATGATACAAAAAATGTATGCAATGAATAAGAACAAACATGGTTGTCTTGATACATGGATTCAGTGCCGAACCAAGAGGAGACAACATGCAACTTGCCAGTGTAGAGGTAGAAATGGGGAACATGTTGATCATATACACAAATGGCTAAACTCTAGTGTTCCAATATCATTTTAAGAACAAGATTATAACAGTCTGCAGGTCTCACTCTCACCTTGTTGGTCTTCACTGTCACGAGGTTGTACATGGCGAGCTCATCCCATGGTCCTAGACTCCTAGGCTACCACCATTTAGCACCATGTACATGCTCATTAAGCACCTTTGACGCACAAAAATAAGCACACAGATCAATGAGGACACACATCATCACAAGCACCTCATGTTCACTCAAGCAAGTTATGTGAGTTGAGCAAAGAAGAAAAATCAGCATGTAGAACAAGTCCAAGGTCAAAGTAAGTCATCGGCACCGCACGTTAACCCATTAAGCACCACACGTTCAGCACCAAAGATTAACTTGCTAAGCGCCCTTGAAAGAATACATTCGGCACCCCAGTTGAAATTGTTAAGCACCCGTGGTTAATCCGAGCAGTACTTATCAACAGTAGTATAGTACCAATCATTCATTCATATCATATCACCTCTTCAGGTTTCATCAAGCAACGATAGACTGCATACTTTGATCCGGCCAGAAATCATGCCTAGAAATCCGGCCAGAAAAAAATTCTAATCTTCTCAATCAAATACTCCCTCCGACCCATATTAGTTGACTTGGATTCGTCTAGATTTGGATGAATCTAGACACTATTTAGTATATAGGTTCATCTAAATTTTGACAAATCCAAATCAACTAATGTGGGTCGGAGGAAGTAGGAATATCAACTCAAAGAAAGAATGCACTTGCAAATCGGCAAAACACATTGTTCGGCGCCCCAACTTAACTTGTCAGGCACCATGGTAGAAAGGTAATTTATCCATTCAGTACTTGGTCACACCCGGGAGTAATTGTTCGAAATCTACATGAATTTTAATATGTGGATAAGCACACAGAGGATAATGAGGATGGGGATCAGAGTAATAATAGTCTCTTCTATAAATTAGCACAAACAGGAAAGATGGATCATGCAAATTGTATCCATCGCGAACAAATGTAGTCAGCTTCTTCAGATTAACTTTTATGCAACATCCACAGGACATTAAGAAGAATCAGACATTGAGTACCGAATAAGAATAACTAAGAACTGATTTTAAAGCAAACTGGTCTAATGGACACAAATTGGTAAACAATGAAGTATTTATTTATGGTTCTGAAATCTGAAGAAGATCTAGTAATGTCAAGCTCGACCAAAACAGATGGAAAGCACTAGGGTAACTGACTAGTATAAGGTCAAGAACTAACAAGAGATCTCAACTAAAGATAAACCTGGATATCATGTTAGATAATCGTAGCCCTTTTACCAGACTGGAATTGTTAGAATACTCTCATAGCTCTTTTAACAGACTGGATTTGTTATGGCAGAGACAGACCAACGATTTTTTTAGAAGGACTAGTCTTCATTAATTGATAAGTTTGTTGGAGATATGCCCAAGAGGCAATAATAAAGTGGTTATTATCATGTCTTCACACTTATGATAAATGTTTACATACCATGCTATAATTGTATTAACCGGAAACATTAATACTTGTGTGATTTGTAAACTAAAATAAGAGTCCCTAGTAAAGCCTCTTGTTAAACTAGCTTGTTGGTTAATATATGATCATTGTTTCCTGATCATGAACATAGAGATGTTATTAACAACAGGATCATATCGTTAGGAGAATGATGTGATGGACATACTCCTATAGATAAGCGTAGCATAAAGATCAAGTCATTTCAATAGTTCAATTGCTATATGCTTTCTGATACATAGTAACCTAATTCCTTCGACCATGAGATCATGCATATCACCTTTTCTGGATGGATGCTTTGATGTCATCAAACACCACACCGTAACAGGGTGGCTATAAAGGTGGCATTGAGTGTTCGGAAAGTATTGGTTGAAACACATGGATCAAGAGTGGGATTTGTCCATCCGCATGACGGATATGTTGGAGATATGCCCAAGAGGCAATAATAAAGTGGTTATTATCATATCTTCACACTTATGATAAATGTTTACATACCATGCTATAATTGTATTAACCGGAAACATTAATACTTGTGTGATTTGTAAACTAAAATAAGAGTCCCTAGTAAAGCCTCTTGTTAAACTAGCTTGTTGGTTAATATATGATCATGGTTTCCTGATCATGAACATAGAGATGTTATTAACAACAGGATCATATCGTTAGGAGAATGATATGGTGGACATACTCCTATAGATAAGCGTAGCATAAAGATCAAGTCATTTCAATAGTTCAATTGCTATATGCTTTCTGATACATAGTAACCTAATTCCTTCGACCATGAGATCATGCATATCACCTTTACCGGATGGATGCTTTGATGTCATCAAACACCACACTGTAACAGGGTGGCTATAAAAGTGGCATTGAGTGTTCGGAAAGTATTGGTTGAAACACATGGATCAAGAGTGGGATTTGTCCATCCACATGACGGATAGATATTCTCTGGGCCCTCTCGGTGAAATGTCATCCAATTAGCTTGCAAGCATGTGACTTGGTCACAAGGGATCACATATCACGGGAACGAGAAAAGAGTACTTATCAGTAACGAGGTTGAACTAGGTATGCAGAGATACCGACGATCATAAACTTCGGATAAGTAAACTATCGTGAGACAAAGGGAAATTGGTATCGTATGTAAGTGGTTCATTCGATCGCAAAGTAATCGTAGAAATATGTGGGAGCCATATGAATTTCCAGATTCCTCTATTGGTTATTGTTCGGAGAAGTGTCTCGATCATGTCCGCATAATTCACGAACCGTAGGGAGACACACTTAAGGATTCGACGTTGTTTGAGTAGTTATGGTATTATGAGAAAGAGACCGAATGTTGTTCGGAGTCTCGGATGGGATCCGGGATATCACGAGGTGATCCGGAATGGTCCGGAGAATAAGATTCATATAAGGAAAGTCCCGTTTCGGAGTTCGGGAATGATTCCGGTGTTTTCATCGGGAATGTTCTAGAAGGTTCCGGATTGTCCGGCACTCCGGGGGGGAAGGGGTACATGAATGTGTCATTACATATTGGAATGATTGCATCATGTACTAAGTGTTCTTGCTGTCCCAAATATAGGATTAAATTGAATCCTAAAACAGAAAAGTCAAATGTCCAGTTTGAAAGTCAAACTGCCAAAACAAGAAACTGTGGGAAACAAGCAAGAGGAGTTGGAACCAACCTGGAGGAGGAGTTGGACTCCTCCAGGCCGGCGCCCAGCCCAAGGCCGAGTTGGGGAGGGACTCCCTCCCTCCCCTGGCGCGCCCACACCCTCCCACCTATATAAGGAGGGGCAGGGCTCCCCTCCTAGACACACAAGTTTCCTATCCTCTAAACTAAACCCTAGATCTAGACCCCGGTTTAGAGCTATTCGGTTTAGAGCCTTCTAATTGGTTTAGAGCCCTCTAATTGGTGTGTCTAATTACTAGACCACTAATAGCCTCTCTCATAAGCTCCACCATACTCGCACCGGCTTAAGGCGAAGCCCTGCGGGATTTCCCCTCTACCTCCGGTACCACGCCGTTGTGCTGCCGGAATCGCGAGGAGAGTGCTACAACCTCCGCTGCCTGCTGGAACAAGGGAGAGGAAGGTCTTCGTCGAGTACCGAACGTGTGACCGACTACGGGAGCGCTGCTGGAACGTGGCGCTGGAAGGATCGTCTACACGATCTTGAGATCGGAAAGAGTACGACTACATCATCCACGAGAATCTGCTCTCGTTAACCGCTTTGGAATCTTCGAGGGTGAGTTCCTCTATCGACTCGTTGCTACAATCTAGTAGATAGATCTTGGCTTGTTTGTTTGTATGCGATAGAAAAATTTTGTTTTCCATGCTACGAACCCCTACAGTGGTATCAGAGCCGTGTCTATATGTAGATCTGTTGCACGAGTAGAACACAATGGTCATTGTGGGCGTTGATGCTTTTATTGTAGATTGCTTTTTGTGTACTTTGCATCTTGCGGTATGTTGGGATGAAGCGGCCCGGGCTAACCTTACATGACATCGTTCATGAGACTTGCTCCACGTTTGACATGCAACTTGTATTGCATAAGTGGCTTTGCGGGTGCCTGTTTCTCCTAGCATAGTTAAGATCCAATTTACAACGGGTAATCAACAATGCTAGTATCAATGTTGTGGTTCTTGTTCGTAAGTTAGAACGACACTTATGGAAAGCCCCAAACCACGTAAAATATGCAAAGAAAGTAGAAGCGTCTAACTTTGTTTTGCAGGGGTGTGCAGTGATGTGATATGGCCATGATTGTGATTATATTTGATGTATGCAATGTTCCTTATTGTAAGTTGGCAACCGGCAGGAGCCATATGGTTGTCTTTAATTTCTGTTAAGACCTGCGTGTCTATTCAAAATAGTTGTAATAGTTGATGCTGGTGGACGACAACCATGGACAAGCATTATTGACCTTGATGCAATGTCGGTGATGATGGAGATCATGTTCGTGCTAGAAGATGCAGATCGGAAGCACAAAGAAGAAAGGCCATATCATATCACATATTATGAATTGCATGTGATGTTAATCCTTTATGCATCTTGTATTGCTTAGTAGACGACGGTAGCATTATAAGATGATCCCTCATGCACATAAATTTCAAGTTCTAAAGTGTTCACCCTTAGTATGCACCGTTGCCAAAGCTTGCTGCTTCGAAGCACCACGTGATGATCGGGTGTCTTTGATTCCGCGGGTGAATACAACGTAAGCAAGCCAGATTTGCTTATGCGGTAGCTAAGGTTTGATCTTGACGAGCCTAGCATGTACAGACATGGCCTCAGGAACACGGATTACCGAAAGGTAGAGCATGAGTCATATAGTAGATATGATGAACATGTTGATTGTTCGCCATTGAAACTATATCAACTCTCGTGATGATCGGTTTTGATGTGGTGGATTTGGTTCGTGTGATCACTAAAACAATGTGAGGGATATTGTTTTGAGTGGGAGTTCACCTAGATTAATTTAATTATTAATTAGAACTCAATTTATCATAAACTAAATCAAAGTGAATTTGCATAGTTGTTGTAGTCATTGGCATCCGTTTACCACCTTGCGCTTAGTTATAATTGAGATGATAGAACTATAAAATTCTGGTTAGTTACTTTACGAACTGGTATCGTATTGTTTTGAAGTGTTAATCTAAAGTTTAAAAGTCCTATTGCAAACTTTCAGTAAGTTCCGGTTACTCCATGAAGTTTAATAATTAGTATTAAATCAAGAGTAACAATTCCAAGTGTTAGTATATAAGTATCATGTTTGTATCCATGATTCTTGATATTCAAAGGATTCCCTTAATATCAAGGTTATCTAGGATCTGAAAGAGTTGTTTCAGAAACCATGATGTGTGGAAGATATTGTGATATCTGAAACGAAGTTTTGGTTGCAACATGATAGAGTATAATATGGCAAAAGTCATGTTCTCATATTTGATGAGAATTTGCAAAAAGGTTGGAGACACTTGTTGTCCTAATCCTCCAAAAAGTTTTGGATAGCAACATTATACTCATAATTCATCGTTATAAGCTAAAAGTAGCTTGATCATGGACGATTCCATGATAAGGGTGAATATTTGATGTAGGTAAAATGTTTACTACACCAAGAGATTACTAAAGAAAGGAATTTGAAAGAACACCAAATATTTGATGATAGTGATCTACTTCAAAGTGCAAGTCCAAAGACATTGGTATTTAATTATACACGCTTTGGACTATATGTCATATGTATGACTCCACTATTGATATTGAAAGATTCTTTCAAATAGAAAAGGAAATATTGAAAGAGAATCTCATAAATATATGGCAGAAAAGAAAAGACTAGAATTGTTCAGTTTAAGTATATAGATGATATACATGTTATGGCTATATTCTTTGCTTATTAAACAATGTGGTTCTTAAGTATTTGATACTGAATTTGTTGGTATGAATCGTCATACGAAACAACAGAATTCATGAACTACAATGGCCTAAGTAACTAGCAAAAGAATATGTGATGATGTTCATCGAGAACAAATAAAGGGTTATTATGTTGCTCGTTAAAACATCAAAGCTTGCCTTCAAGATTTGTTTTATCAGGTATTATGAGAACAAAAGGGTTGTTCAAATAATTGCCATAATCCATAAAAGATGGATGATTCACAAATCTCGTTGGAGAAATCACATCCATAAAACTAGTGCTAAAATGTCGAAAGACAAATTGATTGAAAGATCACTTAGGAAGTGACATCGCTGTTTGAATTATATTGGAAAGATAACATGAAGAAACTCCATGTGGATGGAATTTTGGAGTCTTCTGATTTTTGATCAAATGACGCTTGTGAAACTTTCTTAGAGATAATTAAAACTTCGTTCATAGGCCAAAAGGGAACGAACGACTAGCTTATTGGAACTTGTACATATTGTTGTACGAAGTCCGTTATGTGTAGTCAAGAGCGATGGATTTCAACTTCATATGCTTTCTCCGAAAATTTGAGTGAATATATGAATATTTACTTAATAAGGATAAAGTATGAAACACTTGAAAAGTTCAAAGACTTTCAAGATGAAGTGAAAGATCATTGTAACAAGAATATAAATAGTTTATGATAAGATCATAAAGGAAGATATTTGAGTTACAAGTTTAGCATAATACCTAAGATTTAAGGAATCGTTCCGTGGATTTGCATTTTCCCGAAACACCATAAGTGTATGGAGCGTTCGAGATATGTAATTAAACCTTGTTTGACATGGTAAGATCAAAGGTATAATTTATAAAACTGCCATTGTATTTTAAAGATTAAAAGCTTTAGAGATTACCGTTTTTCCACTGAAAAGAGCTTCATCATAATCCGTTGAAATGACACCATATAAAGTTATGGTTTGGGATAAAACCCAAGTAGTCCTTTCTTAAACATTGGTATGCTATGCATAAGAAAGATGTTTGCAACCAAAGTCGGATAAACCTGTCTTTGTATTACTGTTAAGTATTCCTCCATAAAACACCGGAGACAAAAGTGTTTGTTGCTTAGAACGTCAAGTTTCTTTGAGAAGAAATTTTTTCGTGAAAAGTTAAGTGGGAGGACAATAGAACTTTGATAAAGGTTAAAGGAACCTTAGCTATATGTAGAGTTGCGCAGCGCCGAAAAGTGTTCCGGAGGCAGCAACAAAACTCATGGCTCACGTGCCTCAAAGGTTGTGGTCACGGAGGTCTAAAGTTTCTATTGAAACAAGTAGGTCGGATGAACAATCAAATACCAAGATTTGAGGGTTGAATCATTATTTGAGAATAATGAACCGACTACATGCAGAGAAGCGATGATGGGCCCTGACTCCGTCAAATGGCTTGAAGCCATATAATCCGTGATAGTTCCATACACGAGAAATCAAGTTTTGAACTTGAAGGACCCTCGAGAAAGGTGTAAGACCTTACAGTTGTGTCTGGATCTATAAAGAAATAGACATGGATGTTTTACATCTATGAAATAGTCGACATGTTGGGAAAGAGTTCACAACAATGTTCAAAGGTTGACTATGACAAGATTTGATCTGTCATAGTGATATTTAGTCTAGACGGATTAATGTAGCAACCACTACATATAATTTGTTATATGGTAATTGAATAAACAAAACAAGTTCTTCTAATAGAATCGTTACCTAGGACATGTGCATAACACGGTCCATAGGGTTTTGTTAATTCAAAAGGATGCTAAAAGTATATGCAAACTTCAATGGTTGAAGTAAGCATAGCGGAGTTGGAATCTTCACTATGATGAAACTGTTAAAAAGTTTTAATTTCATCAGAGACAATGAAGATGCTTGCATTTGCAAGAAATTAAGTGGGAGCGCTAAGACATGTTTCTAATACATTATGTGGAAGACATATTGTTGATTGGAAATAATGTATCTTTTATTAACACATATTAAGAATTTCATCCCGATGAAAGACTTAGGCAGAACCCAAATGTTTGGCATCAATAGACGCTAATATGGTTGTGCCAGAAGTACATAGACGAGATATTGAATGAATTCAATATAGAAACTACAAGAAAGGTTCTTGTTGCACAGAAAGGATTGAAAGAGTTCAATGTTGATTCAAGTGTATTAGCACTTGGTAAGTGAAACAAAGATTCAAGTATAGATTGATACTTGATGTATGAAATCACAAAGAGTATTTATATCAATCATACTGTGATATGTACAAATCCAGATATGTCCTATGCTCTAAATGTTGTGAGCATATACCAGAATGATTTGTAAGATGATCATTGGACAATAGTAAGGATATTCTTATGATCTTTTGGAAGAACTAAGAGTATATTATTTGTAGAAGTGACAAATAGATGGTTAGTTCATTGTAAAAGTACTACATTGATACTAGCTTTGTCACAAAGTACAAATTAAGTTTATCTCAAACTAAACTAAGGGTGGCACAATATAATGGAAAGTGAGTTCCATAATGGATTTGGATGAGTTCCAAAGTTAAGACATTGTGACAGATACTACAACAAAAGGCTAAGTATATGACTGCTATTATAGCAGCAAAAGAGGGCATTTGTGTCAAGTAGTTTGTTATCAAACTAGGTGTAGTTCACAGCGGGATAATACTATGAAGATATATTGTACGACAATATTGTCAACATGTTTTAACCCCAAAGAGCTAAAGGTCACACCGAAATACCAAATTTATACAAAGCCATCTCATTAGAGAATGAGTGATGCGTAGAGACGCAAAGACATGCAATTACACACGGACCTGGAAGTGTCAGATCCGGAGATCAGTTGACCACTAGCAATCGTGTACATACAACACCGTAAAGCCATAGGTGTTGAATACACAAAGGTTCGAAACTAGATTATTGACTCTAGTGCAAGTGGGAGACTGTTGGAGATATGCCCAAGAGGCAATAATAAAGTGGTTATTATCATATCTTCACACTTATGATAAATGTTTACATACCATGCTATAATTGTATTAACCGGAAACATTAATACTTGTGTGATTTGTAAACTAAAATAAGAGTCCCTAGTAAAGCCTCTTGTTAAACTAGCTTGTTGGTTAATATATGATCATGGTTTCCTGATCATGAACATAGAGATGTTATTAACAACAGGATCATATCGTTAGGAGAATGATATGGTGGACATACTCCTATAGATAAGCGTAGCATAAAGATCAAGTCATTTCAATAGTTCAATTGCTATATGCTTTCTGATACATAGTAACCTAATTCCTTCGACCATGAGATCATGCATATCACCTTTACCGGATGGATGCTTTGATGTCATCAAACACCACACCGTAACAGGGTGGCTATAAAAGTGGCATTGAGTGTTCGGAAAGTATTGGTTGAAACACATGGATCAAGAGTGGGATTTGTCCATCCACATGACGGATAGATATTCTCTGGGCCCTCTCGGTGAAATGTCATCCAATTAGCTTGCAAGCATGTGACTTGGTCACAAGGGATCACATATCACGGGAACGAGAAAAGAGTACTTATCAGTAACGAGGTTGAACTAGGTATGCAGAGATACCGACGATCATAAACTTCGGATAAGTAAACTATCGTGAGACAAAGGGAAATTGGTATCGTATGTAAGTGGTTCATTCGATCGCAAAGTAATCGTAGAAATATGTGGGAGCCATATGAATTTCCAGATTCCTCTATTGGTTATTGTTCGGAGAAGTGTCTCGATCATGTCCGCATAATTCACGAACCGTAGGGAGACACACTTAAGGATTCGACGTTGTTTGAGTAGTTATGGTATTATGAGAAAGAGACCGAATGTTGTTCGGAGTCTCGGATGGGATCCGGGATATCACGAGGTGATCCGGAATGGTCCGGAGAATAAGATTCATATAAGGAAAGTCCCGTTTCGGAGTTCGGGAATGATTCCGGTGTTTTCATCGGGAATGTTCTAGAAGGTTCCGGATTGTCCGGCACTCCGGGGGGGAAGGGGTACATGAATGTGTCATTACATATTGGAATGATTGCATCATGTACTAAGTGTTCTTGCTGTCCCAAATATAGGATTAAATTGAATCCTAAAACAGAAAAGTCAAATGTCCAGTTTGAAAGTCAAACTGCCAAAACAAGAAACTGTGGGAAACAAGCAAGAGGAGTTGGAACCAACCTGGAGGAGGAGTTGGACTCCTCCAGGCCGGCGCCCAGCCCAAGGCCGAGTTGGGGAGGGACTCCCTCCCTCCCCTGGCGCGCCCACACCCTCCCACCTATATAAGGAGGGGCAGGGCTCCCCTCCTAGACACACAAGTTTCCTATCCTCTAAACTAAACCCTAGATCTAGACCCCGGTTTAGAGCTATTCGGTTTAGAGCCTTCTAATTGGTTTAGAGCCCTCTAATTGGTGTGTCTAATTACTAGACCACTAATAGCCTCTCTCATAAGCTCCACCATACTCGCACCGGCTTAAGGCGAAGCCCTGCGGGATTTCCCCTCTACCTCCGGTACCACGCCGTTGTGCTGCCGGAATCGCGAGGAGAGTGCTACAACCTCCGCTGCCTGCTGGAACAAGGGAGAGGAAGGTCTTCGTCGAGTACCGAACGTGTGACCGACTACGGGAGCGCTGCTGGAACGTGGCGCTGGAAGGATCGTCTACACGATCTTGAGATCGGAAAGAGTACGACTACATCATCCACGAGAATCTGCTCTCGTTAACCGCTTTGGAATCTTCGAGGGTGAGTTCCTCTATCGACTCGTTGCTACAATCTAGTAGATAGATCTTGGCTTGTTTGTTTGTATGCGATAGAAAAATTTTGTTTTCCATGCTACGAACCCCTACAGGATAGATATACTCTGGGCCCTCTCGGTGAAATGTCATCCAATTAGCTTGCAAGCATGTGACTGGGTCACAAGGGATCACATATCACGGGAACGAGAAAAGAGTACTTATCAGTAACGAGGTTGAACTAGGTATGCAGAGATACCGACGATCATAACCTTGGATAAGTAACATATCGTGAGACAAAGGGAAATTGGTATCGTATGTAAGTGGTTCATTCGATCGCAAAGTAATCGTAGAAATATGTGGGAGCCATATGAATTTCCAGATTCCTCTATTGGTTATTGTTCGAAGAAGTGTCTCGATCATGTCCGCATAATTCACGAACCGTAGGGAGACACACTTAAGGATTCGACGTTGTTTAAGTAGTTATGGTATTATGAGAAAGAGACCGAATGTTGTTCGGAGTCTCGGATGGGATCCGGGATATCACGAGGTGATCCGGAATGGTCCGGAGAATAAGATTCATATAAGGAAAGTCCCGTTTCGGAGTTCAGGAATGATTCCGGTGTTTTCATCGGGGATATTCTAGAAGGTTCCGGATTGTCCGGCACTCCGGGGGGGAAGGGGTACATGAATGTGTCATTACATATTGGAATGATTGCATCATGTACTAAGTGTTCTTGCTGTCCCAAATATAGGATTAAATTGAATCCTAAAACAGAAAAGTCAAATGTCCAGTTTGAAAGTCAAACTGCCAAAAACAAGAAACTGTGGGAAACAAGCAAGAGGAGTTGGAACCAACCTGGAGGAGGAGTTGGACTCCTCCAGGCCGGCGCCCAGCCCTAGGCCGAGTTGGGGAGGGACTCCCTCCCTCCCCTGGCGCGCCCACACCCTCCCACCTATATAAGGAGGGGCAGGGCTCCCCTCCTACACACACAAGTTTCCTATCCTCTAAACTAAACCCTAGATCTAGACCCCAGTTTAGAGCTATTCGGTTTAGAGCCTTCTAATTGGTTTAGAGCCCTCTAATTGGTGTGTCTAATTACTAGACCACTAATAGCCTCTCTCATAAGCTCCACCATACTCGCACCGGCTTAAGGCGAAGCCCTGCGGGATCTCCCCTCTACCTCCGGTACCACGCCGTTGTGCTGCCGGAATCGCGAGGAGAGTACTACAACCTCCGCTGCCTGCTGGAACAAGGGAGAGGAAGGTCTTCGTCGAGTACCGAACGTGTGACCGACTGCGGGAGCGCTGCTGGAAGGTGGCGCTGGAAGGATCGTCTACGCGATCTTGAGATCGGAAAGAGTACGACTACATCACCCACGAGAATCTGCTCTCGTTAACCGCTTTGGAATCTTCGAGGGTGAGTTCCACTATCGACTCGTTGCTACAATCTAGTAGATAGATCTTGGCTTGTTTGTTTGTATGCGATAGAAAAATTTTGTTTTCCATGCTACGAACCCCTACAGTGGTATCAGAGCCGTGTCTATATGTAGATCTGTTGCACGAGTAGAACACAATGGTCATTGTGGGCGTTGATGCTTTTATTGTAGATTGCTTTTTGTGTACTTTGCATCTTGCGGTATGTTGGGATGAAGCGGCCCGGGCTAACCTTACATGACATCGTTCATGAGACTTGCTCCACGCTTGACATGCAACTTGTATTGCATAAGTGGCTTTGCGGGTGCCTGTTTCTCCTAGCATAGTTAAGATCCAATTTACAACGGGTAATCAACAATGCTAGTATCAATGTTGTGGTTCTTGTTCGTAAGTTAGAACGACACTTATTGAAAGCCCCAAACCACGTAAAATATGCAAAGAAAGTAGAGGCGTCTAACTTTGTTTTGCAGGGGTGTGCAGTGATGTGATATGGCCATGATTGTGATTATATTTGATGTATGCAATGATCCTTATTGTAAGTTGGCAACCGGCAGGAGCCATATGGTTGTCTTTAATTTCTGTTAAGGCCTGCGTGTCTATTCAAAATAGTTGTAATAGTTGAAGCTGGCGGACGACAACCATGAAGAAGCGTCATTGACCTTGATGCTATGCCGGTGATGATGGAGATCATGTTCGTGCTTGAAGATGGAGATCGGAAGCACAAAGAAGAAAGGCCATATCATATCACATATTATGAATTGCATGTGATGTTAATCCTTTATGCATCTTGTATTGCTTAGTAGACGACGGTAGCATTATAAGATGATCCCTCATGCACATAAATTTCAAGTCTAAAGTGTTCGCCCTTAGTTAGCACCGTTGCTAAAGCTTGTTGCTTCGAAGCACCACGTGATGATCGGGTGTCTTTGATTCCACGGGTGAATACAACGTAAGCAAGCCAGATTTGCTTATGCGGAAGCTAAGGTTTGATCTTGACGAGCCTAGCATGTACAGACATGGCCTCAGGAACACGGATCGCCGAAAGGCAAAGCATGAATCATATAGTAGATATGATGAACATGATGATTGTTCGCCATTAAAACTATATCAGCTCTCGTGATGATCGGTGTTGATGTAGTGGATTTGGTTCGTGTGATCACTAAAACAATGTGAGGGATATTGTTTTGAGTGGGAGTTCACCTAGATTAATTTAATTATTAATTAGAACTCAATTTATCATAAACTAAATCAAAGTGAATTTGCATAGTTGTTGTAGTCATTGGCATCAGTTTACCACCTTGCGCTTAGTTATAATTGAGATAATAGAACTATAGAATTCTGGTTAGTTACTTTACGAACTGGTATCGTATTGTTTTGAAGTGTTAATCTAAAGTTTAAAAGTCCTATTGCAAACTTTCAGTAAGTTCCGGTTACTCCATGAAGTTTAATAATTAGTATTAAATCAAGAGTAACAATTCCAAGTGTTAGTAAATAAGTATCATGTTTGTATCCATGATTCTTGATATTCAAAGGATTCCCTTAATATCAAGGTTATCTAGGATCTGAAAGAGTTGTTTCAGAAACCATGATGTGTGGAAGATATTGTGATATCTGAAACGAAGTTTTGGTTGCAACATGATAGAGTATAATATGGCAAAAGTCATGTTCTCATATTTGATGAGAATTTGCAAAAGGTTGGAGACACTTGTTGTCCTAATCCTCCAAAAGGTTTTGGATAGCAACATTATACTCATAAATTCATCGTTACAAGCTAACAGTAGCTTGATCATGGACCATTCCATGATAAGGGTGAATATTTGATGTAGGTAAAATGTTTACTACACCAAGAGATTACTAAAGAAAGGAATTTGAAAGAACACCAAACATTTGATGATGGTGATCTACTTCAAAGTGCAAGTCCAAAGACATTGGTATTTAATTATACACGCTTTGGACTATATGTCATATGTATGACTCCACTATTGATATTGATAGATTCTTTCAAATAGAAAAGGAAATATTGAAAGAGAATCTCGTAAATATATGGCAGAAAAGAAAAAGACTAGAATCGTTCAGTTTAAGTATATAGATGATATACATGTTATGGCTATATTCTTTGCTTGTTAAACAATGTGGTTCTTAAGTATTTGATACTGAATTTGTTGGTGTGAATCGTCATACGAAACAACACAATTCATGAACTACAATGGCCTAAGTAACTAGCAAAAGAATATGTGATGATGTTCATCAAGAACAAAATAAAGGGTTATTGTGTTGCTTGTTAAACATCAAAGCTTGCCTTCAAAGATTTGTTTTATCAGGTATTATGAGAACAAAAGGATTGTTCAAATAATTGCCGTAATCCATAAAAGATGGATGATTCGCAAATCTCGTTGGAGACATCACATTCATAAAACTAGTGCTAAAAATGTCGAAAGACAAATTGATTGAAAGATCACTTAGGAAGTGACATCGCTGTTTGAATTATATTGGAAAGATAACATGAAGAAACTCCATGTGGATGGAATTTTGGAGTCTTCTGATTTTTGATCATATGACGCTTGTGAAACTTTCCTAGAGATAATTAAAACTTCGTTCATAGGCCAAAAGGGAACGAATGACTAGCTTATTGGAACTTGTACATATTGAAGTCCGTTATGTGTAGTCAAGAGCGATGGATTTCAACTTCATATGCTTTCTCCGAAAATTTGAGTGAATATATGAATATTTACTTAATAAGGATGAAGTATGAAACATTTGAAAAGTTCAAAGACTTTCAAGATGAAGTGCAAAATCATTGTAACAAGAATATAAACAGTTTATGATAAAGATCATAAAGGAAGATATTTGAGTTACAAGTTTAGCATAATACCTAAGATTTAAGGAATCGTTCCGTGGATTTGCATTTCCCGAAACACCATAAGAGTATGGAGCGTTCGAGATATGTAATTGAACCTTGTTTGACATGGTAAGATCGAAAGGTGTAATTCATAAAACTGCCATTGTATTTTAAAGATTAAAAGCTTTAGTGATTACCGTTTTTCCACTGAAAAGAGCTCCATCATAATCCGTTGAAATGACACCATATAAGGTTATGGTTTGGGATAAAACCCAAGTTGTCCTTTCTTAAACATTGGTATGGTATGCATAAGAAAGATGTGTGCAACCAAAGTCGGATGAACCTGTCTTTGTATGACTATTAAGTATTCCTCCATAAACACCGGAGACAAAAGTGTTTGTTGCTTAGAACGTCAAGTTTCTTTTGGAAAGAATTTTTCGTGAAAAGTTAAGTGGGAGGACAATAGAACTTTGATAAGGTTAAAAGAACCTTAGCTGTATGTGCAAAGTTGCGCAGCGCCGAAAAGTGTTCCGGAGGCGGCAACAATGCTCATGGCTCACGTGCCTCAAATGTTGTGGTCACGGAGATCTAAGTTCCTATTGAAACAAGTAGATCGGGTAAACAATCAAATACCAAGATTTGAGGGTTGAATCATTATTTGAGAATAATGAACCGACTACATGCAAAGAAGCGATGATGGGCCCTGACTCCGTAAAATGGCTTGAAGCCATAAAATCCGTGATAGTTCCATACACGAGAAATTCAAGTTTTGAACTTGAAGGACCCTCGAAAAGGGTGTAAGACCTTGCAGTTGTGTTTGGATCTATAAAGAAATAGACATGGATGTTTCACATCTATGAAATAATCGACATATTGGGAAAGAGTTCACAACAATGTTCAAAGGTTGACTATGAAAAGATTTGATCTTTCATAGTGATATTTAGTCTAGACGGATTAATGTAGCAACCACTACATATAATTTGTTATATGGTAGTAGAATAAACAAAACAAGTTCTTCTAATAGAATGGTTACCTAGGACATGTGCATAACACGGTCCATAGGGTTTTGTTAATTCAAAGGATGCTAAAAGCATATGCAAACTTCAATGGTTAGAGTGAGCATAGCGGAGTTGGAATCTTCACTATGATGAAACTGTTAAAAGGGTTTAATTTCATCAGAGACAATGAAGATGCTTGCATTTGCAAGAAATTAAGTGGGAGCGCTAAGACATGTTTCTAATACATTATGTGGAAGACATATTGTTGATTGGAAATAATGTATCTTTTATTAACACATATTAAGAATTTCATCCCGATGAAAGACTTAGGCAAAACCCAAATATTCGGCATCAATAGACGCTAATATGGTTGTGCCAGAAGTACATAGACAAGATATTGAATGAGTTCAATATAGAAACCACAAGAGAAGGTTCTTGTCGCACAGAAAGGATTGAATGAGTTCAATGTTGATGATATATTCAAGTGTATTGACATTTGGTAAAGTGAAACAAATAATCAAGTATAGATTGATACTTGATGTATGAAATCACAAAGAGTATTTATATCAATCATACTGTGATATGTACAAATCCAGATATGTCCTATGCTCTAAATGTTGTGAGCATATACCAGAATGATTCGTAAGATGATCATTGGACAATAGTAAGGATATTCTTATGATCTTCTGAAAGAACTAAGAGTATAATATTTGTAGAAGTGACAAATAGATGGTTAGTTCATTGTAAAAGTACTACATTGATACTAGTTTTGTCACAAAGTACAAATTAAGTTTATCTCAATCTAAACTAAGGGTGGCACAATATAATGGAAAGTGAGTTCCATAATGGATTTGGATGATTTCCAAAGTTAAGACATTGTGACAGATACTACAACAAAAGGCTGAGTATATGACTGCTATTATAGCAGCAAAAGAGGGCATTTGTGTCAAGAAGTTTGTTATCAAACTAGGTGTAGTTCACAGTGGGATAATACTATGAAGATATATTGTGCGACAATATTATCAACATGTTTTTAACCCCAAAGAGCTAAAGGTCACACCGAAATACCAAATTTATACAAAGCCATCTCATTAGAGAATGAGTGATGCGTAGAGACGCAAAGACATGCAATTACACACGGACCTGGAAGTGTCAGATCCGGAGATCAGTTGACCACTAGCAATCGTGTACATACAACACCGTAAAGCCATAGGTGTTGAATACACAAAGGTTCGAAACTAGATTATTGACTCTAGTGCAAGTGGGAGACTGTTGGAGATATGCCCAAGAGGCAATAATAAAGTGGTTATTATCATGTCTTCACACTTATGATAAATGTTTACATACCATGCTATAATTGTATTAACCGGAAACATTAATACTTGTGTGATTTGTAAACTAAAATAAGAGTCCCTAGTAAAGCCTCTTGTTAAACTAGCTTGTTGGTTAATATATGATCATTGTTTCCTGATCATGAACATAGAGATGTTATTAACAACAGGATCATATCGTTAGGAGAATGATGTGATGGACATACTCCTATAGATAAGCGTAGCATAAAGATCAAGTCATTTCAATAGTTCAATTGCTATATGCTTTCTGATACATAGTAACCTAATTCCTTCGACCATGAGATCATGCATATCACCTTTTCTGGATGGATGCTTTGATGTCATCAAACACCACACCGTAACAGGGTGGCTATAAAGGTGGCATTGAGTGTTCGGAAAGTATTGGTTGAAACACATGGATCAAGAGTGGGATTTGTCCATCCGCATGACGGATAGATATACTCTGGGCCCTCTCGGTGAAATGTCATCCAATTAGCTTGCAAGCATGTGACTGGGTCACAAGGGATCACATATCACGGGAACGAGAAAAGAGTACTTATCAGTAACGAGGTTGAACTAGGTATGCAGAGATACCGACGATCATAACCTTGGATAAGTAACATATCGTGAGACAAAGGGAAATTGGTATCGTATGTAAGTGGTTCATTCGATCGCAAAGTAATCGTAGAAATATGTGGGAGCCATATGAATTTCCAGATTCCTCTATTGGTTATTGTTCGAAGAAGTGTCTCGATCATGTCCGCATAATTCACGAACCGTAGGGAGACACACTTAAGGATTCGACGTTGTTTAAGTAGTTATGGTATTATGAGAAAGAGACCGAATGTTGTTCGGAGTCTCGGATGGGATCCGGGATATCACGAGGTGATCCGGAATGGTCCGGAGAATAAGATTCATATAAGGAAAGTCCCGTTTCGGAGTTCAGGAATGATTCCGGTGTTTTCATCGGGGATATTCTAGAAGGTTCCGGATTGTCCGGCACTCCGGGGGGGAAGGGGTACATGAATGTGTCATTACATATTGGAATGATTGCATCATGTACTAAGTGTTCTTGCTGTCCCAAATATAGGATTAAATTGAATCCTAAAACAGAAAAGTCAAATGTCCAGTTTGAAAGTCAAACTGCCAAAAACAAGAAACTGTGGGAAACAAGCAAGAGGAGTTGGAACCAACCTGGAGGAGGAGTTGGACTCCTCCAGGCCGGCGCCCAGCCCTAGGCCGAGTTGGGGAGGGACTCCCTCCCTCCCCTGGCGCGCCCACACCCTCCCACCTATATAAGGAGGGGCAGGGCTCCCCTCCTACACACACAAGTTTCCTATCCTCTAAACTAAACCCTAGATCTAGACCCCAGTTTAGAGCTATTCGGTTTAGAGCCTTCTAATTGGTTTAGAGCCCTCTAATTGGTGTGTCTAATTACTAGACCACTAATAGCCTCTCTCATAAGCTCCACCATACTCGCACCGGCTTAAGGCGAAGCCCTGCGGGATCTCCCCTCTACCTCCGGTACCACGCCGTTGTGCTGCCGGAATCGCGAGGAGAGTACTACAACCTCCGCTGCCTGCTGGAACAAGGGAGAGGAAGGTCTTCGTCGAGTACCGAACGTGTGACCGACTGCGGGAGCGCTGCTGGAAGGTGGCGCTGGAAGGATCGTCTACGCGATCTTGAGATCGGAAAGAGTACGACTACATCACCCACGAGAATCTGCTCTCGTTAACCGCTTTGGAATCTTCGAGGGTGAGTTCCACTATCGACTCGTTGCTACAATCTAGTAGATAGATCTTGGCTTGTTTGTTTGTATGCGATAGAAAAATTTTGTTTTCCATGCTACGAACCCCTACAAAGTTTAGCATCACAAATATAATCCAACAGAGCAGTGTACTCCTCTAGGCATTAACACAAGTAGTCGTCATATGCGAGATTGTCAAGAAGGAGAAGCGAATGGAACGACTGTACAAAAGAACACAAGTGCACCAATATAAGAAAAATCTGAAGAGAAAATATATCCACGTTTTGAACGATGAGTATATGCAATGTTCTTGGACCAGATAATCAACTAACAACGTTTAGATGCCAGGAAAATAAGAAACTCACAGCAACTAGAGATCAGAAATACACACATCAGAGGCCAAGGTGATCAAGTACCTTGAAGCTAATTGTCAAGTTTCATTAACATGTGTAAATCAAATATATAAATCAGAAATACCCATATTAGAGGCCAAGGATTGTGAAATAGCTATATAACATGCTTTCTAGTCACGCTAAAGCAAGGACAAATGGCAGGTCCTATCTGTAAATCCTACCAGAAAATTAACATGTGTCCGAGACCCAAACCAAGATGTAATCCAAGAAAAAGATCCATCGGACAAATACCAAACAACATGCTCTCTTTGAGATCCTCTTCCAACACCTACTATCCAACAACCACTACCCATCAAGAATAAGCTTGAAGGAACAAATCCTATTTGGCTAAAGCCTAACAGGTTCAAACGCACAACACGCTGTCGATGCTCACCGGAGAAAGGAGGCAACAAGGACCTCACTCTACAGGTCAAAGAGCTGCTCTGCCAGGTCTAGGGGTGTCGACTTTGCTTGCCACCAAAACTGGGTGTTGCTTGAAATGACGCAGCTTTGCTCCGTGGTGGTGGCGTGATCAGCGACAGCCGGCCTGGATTCAGCATCCCTGAACATCTGACGCCTTGATCTGATTCAACGTCCCTAAACCACGGCTGCCTCGCCAGCCAGATGCTAGGTCTTGGCGAGCAGATCCTCCCAAATCAGCCTAAAGCCTGAAAGGGAAATGACCCGAATATATTAGAAAGGGGATAAAATGCACATGCGATTAGCGAATTGGGACTCACCATGGTCTTCTTGCAAGCACCTGCACTGGATGTGCTCGTGAATTAAATAGGGAGGTTCTCAACATCGTTCCGGCCGGCAGCGGCTCACACACAACCTAGACGCCTGGGACCAGAGCGGCATGTGGCTGGAGCTGCTCCTCCAGGAACAGGACACGCACTGCAGCTTGGCATCATCACCGTATTCGATGGGGACGACGTCTGGCCTAACGAACTTGACGGTGAGCATCTTCTCGTCACCCTCGCTTGGATGGACGGGCGACAGCCGTCAACCCGAGCCCAGCAGGGCTTGGATGCTGGCGGCCGGGATCAAGATGCAGCGGTAAAAAAATGGCGGTGAGCGGCTGCGGTGGCGATGGAAACCAGCGGTGGTGGTAGGATGTGGTGTGGGATGCGAGTAGGCGGTGGTGGCCGGCAGACAGGCGACCTCTCCCCGGCAAGTACAGATCTTGGGGCAGCGGTGGAGAGCCGGAGGTGGGGTCGTAGTGGGTGGTGTGAGCCGAGATGGGGGAAGCGGTGGCTGAGATGGGGAATTGGATGGCTGAGAGGATTTATTGACGACAACTCCTCTCACAACGCTCTCTGCAGAGACTGTCATGACCACGCGGAGGGTCAGAACGCAGACGAGCAGTTCGCAGAGGTCAGACTGCAGGCGTAACAGTGCACACCAGAAAGCTTTCTGGACTAATTCCTCTTCAGGTATATGGTTCGTGTCTAGAAAATGCATAATAGAGTGAAGATTCTTTCGGCTATCACAGATCTCCAAGCGAATGAACGGTGTTTGATGCTTCCTTCACAAAGGATGGACACACAAGAAGTTTTGTATATATATATATATATATATATATATATATATATATATATATATATAGGGTGGCGCTATTTGATCCACCCTCTATCTTTAGAACTGTATATTATTTTTACGTCAAGTAAATTTTGTATTATTTCGTAAGTCGAGAAGAACATAATAAAATAAAAAAATAATATAATTATTTTTGTTTACATGCCGTAAAAAAATTGGACATAAATACATATTTTTGGTGTTTTACACTATAATAACTCATAAACATTATTTTTTTGTCAAATTTTTTGGTTGTGGTGAATAGATGAACATAATTATTCGTATATAAAACATAATTTTTTTAATCTAACAATGTAAAAATATGTTGGGTGTAAAATAACTATTCTGCACCCTGGGTGCTAAATAGGGTTTAT
The DNA here is from genome assembly GCA_916181665.1 of Avena sativa. Taxonomy (NCBI): domain Eukaryota; kingdom Viridiplantae; phylum Streptophyta; class Magnoliopsida; order Poales; family Poaceae; genus Avena; species Avena sativa. The sequence goes on from OV702296.1 coordinate 255,844,988, forward strand.
ATATATATATATATATATATATATATATATATATATATATATATATATATATATATATATATACCTAATAATAAAGCACGAAGTGTTTCTCCCGATCCAACACTTTTTTGGACGGGTTTATCCTCCCACCAAACAACGTATTACCCCGTGCCACCGCTAAGTCAAAAAAAAACAGAAATCTGATTTTTTTAGACTGTTTTTTGTTCGTCCGTCCAGTTCGATTTTTGATCCGTCCAATCGCTACCACGATCGCTAGACTCTGTAAGGAATTTAAAGACACTGTTGCGGCGCTGTCGCGATTCTCCATATGGACGCCCACACGAGCTGCTGTCCCACCATCCATGTAAAGTGGCTGATCGTCCTTCTAAATAAAGATCGAGCTGCAACCTTCCGATCAGGTAAAACCAATCAGGCAGCGGTATTGTGAGTTATTTGTAAAATAAAAACTCCCCTCGATCCTTCCACCACTCGGTAGATGCATAGGATGTGCGAGAACTAACTAGAATACTACTTTATACGAGTAGTATGTTTAATGGAAACCCATTTTACAAAGCACGATTCCCACACTTCTGATAAAAGGAACACACAACACAGCCGATCCAATTATATTGTTTTAACTGGTAAACTATTCAACTGAGATGCACTTTAAGGCCACAAATTTCTACAGATGGTCCTTCCCGCCTCTTTCCTCCTCCCTTTTCTGCTAACTCGTAGGGGTCTAGACCCCCACAAAGGGAGCGAGGGAGTGGACTGAACATCTCGTCCATTAACGGGAATTTCGGCCCACAACGAAACAATGAATCAATATGGCTGATCCCTAAAAGACAGATGTGTGATCAGAAGCTTTTCCTCGCTCGCCCTAGAGTTCGGTGACAAGCGACTCTTTTCTCACCAAGTAGCAGATCAACAAAAGGTGATCCCGAGATGTGACGCCTGACGAACCGGGCAGCATGTAGGAGGGAGGCTCCCTAGAACCGAGTAGGGTGGCAGTGTTGGTGATTGCCTCCTATTCCCCGAGATTGTGCGTCACACTGTGTAGGCCGGCGGGTCCTCGAATTGGACGACACGCAGGGAATTATTCGAAAGAGGATGAGAGGGCCGGAGCGGTGGTGGAGGGAAAGAAGGAGGCACACGGGTAGAGAGAGTGGTGCGATGTGGAGGTCAGATGAAGTGGGCAGGTCAAACCGTAGCAACGCACGGGTCCATTTGCTAGTACTAATAATAATAAAGCACGAAGTGTTTCTCCCGGTCCAACACTTTTTTAGACCGATTTGTCCTCCCATTAAATAGAAAATTACCCACCAATACCATCTATAAGTAAAAGGTTCCATGCAAAAAAAAAGTATCCGTGAGACCCGTTCCATCTTGCGCCGTTGCCACCCATCTATAGACCGCCGCTGACCGGCATCTCCCGCCGATAAAATCAACCTTCCGCCAGGATTCCGCTGTCCGAGATCGATCCGGTGGCCTCTCGCGCCGCCCAACTCCTGCTGTCAGAGATCGACCCCAAACCTCGCTGTCAGAGATCGACCGGGACGCCCGGCGTGCTGAGTAGGAGGAGCAACCACCCGCGCCTGATGCTGCTGCTGCCGACATGGAGGGAGGAGAAGGACCTGGCTTTGGTTGCGCGGTTCCACTGCTCCCTTGAGCACCAGCCGTGCCGGACCTCTATGCTGCGACGACCTCCGGCCAGCCGGCACATGACAGCTCTCTCTCGGCAGCACTCAACGCTGCCTCATCTCAAGGCCTCATTCATTTTATTAATCTATCTAAACGTGTGATTTCTCCATATTTAGCTATTTTTTCTCCACAAGTGATGTGTCCGTGTGAGCACACTCTGAACCCCTTTGTGCACTCATACGTCTATTGCTTGTTGGTAATTAGAATGATGCAGATGCTGCACCTGTTCGATTGGGTGAGGTAGCCCATGTTGTTGGCTGACTAAAAAACGAATTCAAATCAAAGGGAAGTGCCCTTGATTCCATCAGCTATGTTGATACGGATGTTGATACTTCTCATTCTATTTTACTAAAATAATACTCTATTCTACATCAGTACAAATGCATTGTCTAATGTTTTAACTTCCTGCACATGTTACACTTATTGAATAACGTTTTTTCATGTAATTTAGCAAGTGATTTTCTGCACGACAATTTCATAATTTGGAGAGGCATGATGTATATAAAAGAAAATTTGAAAATGATGAGTTTTTCCTTTACATTTGTGTGAGATTGTTGTGTTTTGGGACATCTAAGAGAATTAAAATCTGGGTTGAAACCAACATACTTCTAAAACAATGATATTAACTTATTGGCAACTGATTTTGGTTTTAATTTCTGGGTTTAAACTCCATCAAAATCGTTGTTCATTGCACATATTATAGATCCATTCCTATTGTCTTCTCTAGATCCAAAAGTTTCAATGGTGAAGCTTTTTTTTGGAAACACATGTTGGGATGAATGCGCATCTGAAAGACAGAAACCAAGGTGATATTATCCCGACGGTAAAGGCTGATTAGGCTTTAAATAGAGGCTACAGTAGTACACCTTGGTAATGGTTTAAGCACTGCTTTTTGGATGAATAAGTGGACAAGTGATGGCCCTTTATACATTCTCTCATGCTCTAAGGCTGGATATTACACTGGCGTAATGCAGAACTAGGATCGGCTGGGTGGTGCCTATGCGTCATATTATATCAGAGGGCCAAGAGAGAGCTTGGAGCATTAATGATTTTCCTAGATAAGTGTAGTTTGGATTCATCAAGCATCGACAAAAGGGGTTGGCGGTATTTCTTGGTGAAGAACCTATACCAACTCTGAATGGCATCAACAAGATTTTCCAAGAAGCTCGTAAAACATAAAAGAGGCTTGGACCCTAGTGATCATCGCGACCTTCTAGAGTACGAAAATGTTTTAATGGGATTACCACTCCAGTTCAAACGATGGCGTGGCAATGCATTGAGATGGTCAAGTTATGAGCGCACAAAGTAAGAAGCATGAACTGGAAGCAACAAGTGAGATGGATGAAGTCCTGGCCCGACTACAGTCCCTTTTTTCCTACTCTATAATCTGACCAGGTTGGCGTGGTCCTTTTTTTAATTAAAATCAAGTAAGGGGAATTCTCCCAATCTTTGCTAAAAAAAAGTTCTGATTTTAGGGTGGAAATTGGATTTTTTTGGGTAATCAGTTCTCTTTGTTCATGATCCAGATTTGTAATATCGGGTGCGGACTTCTCTTTATTTCATCAAAAAAAATTCAGGGTGGAAATTGGATTTATTTTAGGTAATCAGCTCTCGTTATTCATGATCCAGACTTGTAATACCGGGTGCTTACTTCTCTTTATTTCATAAAAAAAGGTATATGTGGATATTATATTTGGTTCCATTAATTCATGAATTAGTTGTAACCTTACCTGATTCATGCACCAGATGCATGATCCAACGGTAGTGATATAACACGGCAATTTTCTGTTTCGTGAACCAAAACATATTGAAAACGCATAACTCAATAGTGAAATAATGGTTTCATGAAAATGCATAAAAAGTTGTATAGCATTAATCATGAACTGATCTAATATATATAAAGGATTGTTGTTTTGATATAAAATAAAGGTGTTATCCGTCATGTACAAAACGTATAAGGTTGCATAATGCAAGAACACTAAATCTGAAATCCTTTTCTTAACAAAATAAGCACAAATCTTGAAGAAATTGACTTTCGGGATAGCTAAGGGCATGTACAATGTTAGAGAAGGCATGCCTTCTCTTAGCTCTCCATATCATTTAGACAAGACATAATATATAACTTGTATAATGCATTATCTCTTATTGCTATCTCTAGCAATTAATAGAATTAACTATTTTTAGTAAAAAATTGGTTGACTAAGAGAAGGCATATGGTACAATGGAGAAAAATAGTCTTCTCTTATTGCTAAGAGATCATCCCTTAGCTAAGGAAAGACAACTCTCTCTTTCTTGTTTCTCTCTCCTCCAACTAAGCAAAAATCCAACGTGGCAAGCATAAGGGAAGGCTAACGTCACCGTATTGTACGTGCCCTAAGGGACTTCCAACCAGTTGTGGGGTTGTATTTCCCCGTGTTCCTCTCATCTTGTCATTTCCACCGCACCGAATTAGGGGCGTCGGGCGTCGGGCCGGCCGCACCGAATTAGGGGCGGCAGAGGAGGGCAGGATGCGCGGCGGCGTAGGTACATCAATGGGGAAAAGTGGTCTCTCCCTGTCCCTTGCGTGATCAGGAGAGGTGAACGGTTGGAATCCAGATGGTCTTGGAAGGGAATAGATGCGGGTAGAGGAGGCAATGGTCTAGCCGCGAGAAATCGTTCCAGGGCGGCGACGACTGGCCGGATTTTGTCGGCGGTGGAGATGATGTTCCGCGGTAGGAGAGAAGGGCGGGCTGCTGCATGCGAGAGGAGATGATATGAGAGAGAGAATCAATATGGGCTCGACACGAAAGATCTTGGCCCAATGTAGCAGTTAAGAAAGCTTCTTGGCCATGCACTCAGCTCCTCATGAAGAATCTCGCATCTCTCTCCAAGCGTCTCTCTAAATGAAGTTCGCTCCAAGCTTTTTTTTGTTATGGAAAGAGCTCTAGCTTTGCACTGACCTTTTGTTTCAATAATGTGAGGTGCTATCTCCATGTCTCTTTCTTTCTCTAATTCTTATTAGTTTTTTCAAAGTAGAATATGAAAGTTTCCATACCATCTCATTACCAGTATATGGGTATTTGAAACTGATGAATTATTTTGTAGTTTTTGCACTGTCGCCGCCTCCTAGCGACCATGAGGTAACAACCATGGAGATCCAAAGGGCATCAGGTAGGATGGTTGTTCGTGGCGCGAAGAGTATCCACGACATCTCATTAGCGGTATCTGGATATTGAAATTAATGAATTATTTTTAGTTTTTGCATTGTCGCCGCCTCCGAACGACCAGAGGTGATAACCATGGCGATCTAAAGGACATCACGTAGAGTGGCTGTTGGTGGCGAGAAGAGTAACTATGTAAAGTACGAGCTCGGTATCACGGGTATATGGGTATTGAAACTAATGAATTATTTTTAGTTTTTGCACTGTCGCCGTCTCCGAGCGACCAGAGGTGACAATCATGGCTATCTAAAGGACATCAGGTAGGGTGGTTGTTGGTGGCGAGAAGAGTAACTATGCAAAGTACGAGCTCGGTATCACGTGACAGACCTCACACACGGTTTTAGATCCGTAGCAGACGACTATCAACCTGGTGCAAATTTTCTCCAAAAACAAGATATATACACATATTTTTCTCCCGGTGTAACGCACGGGCACTTTTGCTAGTCTATATCTATACATCTATACATCTATACATCTATACATAATATATATATATATATATAATAAAGCACGAAGTGTTTATTATTATATATATATATATATATATATATATATATATATATATATATATATATAATAATAAAGCACGAAGTGTTTCTTCCGGTCCAACACTTTTTTAGACTAATTTACCCTCCCACCAAACAACATATTACAGTTAATGCCATCCGCAAGTGATTACGAAACGACCTGTCCTGATCTTATACGGTTCACCTCGCGAGGAGATTAAAACAGTTCATATATCCTGATCGTATACAGTTCACCCGACCCCAAACCTGCCTCCTTCCTCCCAAAAATAAAGGGCCGCCTCTCCTCTCGAAATCAGATCGAATCAGGGCTAGATACATCAGGATATGACGGCGTTAAAATACTATCGTGGAGGAGGGTGAGCTTCCTATGTAAGGATGCAAGTCGAGGAAGTCGCCGACGCCGCATGACGAGCCAGTGTTCATCGATAACTGAGATGGCAATCAGCGTCGTCTCCATGGCCGCCAGCTTTGCCTAGATATCTCGGCGCGTCCCACGGTCCCCCGCCACTCTAGCTCCATGGCCCAAACAAGCATCAGATCTCAACGTCCCCCGCCACTCAAGCTCCATGGCCCGAACAAGCATCGGATCTCAACGATCCTGGGAGATGGAGGACTGCAGCATAGCCGTTCCTCTTCTATGGTTCTACGTCAGCTGGCCTCGCCATCGCCTCCATCGTCATCTGGCCTCTCTGGATAATGTGTTAGTCGAACTTGGGGCTGCAGTACGCGTCGGCAGTGTGCATCATGTTCCACTCCGAGTTGCTCATAGTCATCGACTGGTTTTGCGTGGCCATCGACATAGCCTCCATCGTCGGCTGCTGACTTACAGGACTAACAAATCAAAACATGGACAGATCAATACAGGTTGCCGACCATGGTAGCGGTCACAGGAATTGCAGGTACCAAGTGTCATATTTTTCATCATGAGAGGAGACAGTTAATCTATTGTTACAAGTATATATGAGCGATACAAATGCCTAGAAGTAATGGTTACCCTTAGGACTACTAATTAGTAACTACATCTGTCATGGGTTGCATCGATAAAATATAAAAAATTATCCTGGATTTTTTAGCTGTACTGAAGTATCTTTACTTTCAGTGTTATTCAGATAGCACCACTATTCTCCTCTGGTTTTTTGCTTTGTTTCCATAACCTCAAGCGTATGCTACAGTAAATATCATATCTTTGTGCGAGAATATTAGACAAGACAATTACACTAATGAGTGATAAATTCTTCATATTTAGTGATTCATGCTTATGAAGAATCAGTGCAAGTCTTCAATACAACTGCATTGCAGGCCAAAAGAGGGACTCAAGATGGAAGAAAGTCACGACAGTTTTGGCATTTTCATGTATCCAGTTCCTATAAACCTGTGAGGCTTGTGGTTCTTTTTATTTTCTAAAAGATATGTTGCAACAGTGGTTTATGGAGAATTGAGAGATTAAAGCATGTCATTTTTCTCACCGAGCATGTGCCACAGACAGTGGTTGGTTTGAGGTAAGCTCCACTACTGGGGAGATTGATCTCCCAGTTCCGAACCAATCCTAGGAATCTAGCCAGGCTATCTATGATTGGATTTTTTGGTGAATTATCACACCAGTACAGTACCAATCCTATTTTACAGTGAAATTCTCTATAGTCCGGGCAGTCTCTCTAGCCCATGCAAGGAACTCTCGGTGCAACACACGGGAAACCAATGTTGACGTCGGTTGAATTTGATGGAAATTCGTTGGCTACTGCCTCGGCATTGCCATTGTTCGGGCGTACGATTGTGGACCTACACGATTTAGATTCTTCTCTCCCGGTACAACGCACGGGTTTGTTTCCTAGTAATAATAAAACACGAAGTGTTTCTCCCGGTCTAACATTTTTTTTGGACAGATTTGCCCTCTCACCAAAACCTAAATTACCCACGATGCCATTGTTAAGTTAAAAAGGACTCCTCTCCTCTCGAATCGCTGCCTCCTACCCGATCTACCAGCGAAGTCCTAACCAAATAACTAATCTTCGTGTAAGAAACTGGCAAGGGGTTATCGCATAATTGCAAGACTCAACGCCATCGAACCTAGTTTTGTTCACATAAATATGTACAGGAGCGTTGTTAATTTGTCACGTATACATATTACATATAGATGCAAATTTGTAACCGTCCCTCTTACTCACGTGGATGAGATGGACTCCCAATTGATGTACGTCTTATTATATAGAGTCCCATTGCTGGACTTTTGTCAAAAAAAAAAAAAGAGTCCCACTGCGGGACGAAAGAATTCCAGATTTTTACAAAAAAAAAATTGTTGGATGGATTGATTGCTACCGGCCGGGCAGGTATAGGAGACCAATTTTTTTATACAAAACCTGATCATGCATGCATATACATAGGAAAACAAAATGCATGTGTTGAAATTGAGATTGTAATCCGAAGAGAATATAGACCATTGATCACTCGTGTAATAGGCCTACACAAGCATCATGGATAAAAAATACTCGCTGCATCTGCTAATTACTCACTACGTCCCTATTTCAAGGTAAAGCGTAAGGCTTTAATTTCACCAATGAAATATGGATTACATGCCGCAAAATTTATAGTAGCACTACAGGAACGGCATGCTACGCCGAGAGCAAAAAGCCGTCGGCGTAGGCCAAAATGCCTTTGGCGTACGCTACGCCAACGCCGACGGCCTTGCTCTCGGCATAGCCCTGTCGGCATAAAAACAGAAGGTTGTTCAAAAAAATTGAATTTTTTTTAATTTTTTTGAATTTTTAAATTTATTTCACAACTTTTAGAAAACTTTGAATTGTTTGAATCGTTAATCTCTCACTTGAAATATTTTTAACACTGATTACATTTAATCTTTGATCAAATTATAGTCTTTAACAAAATTTCCGCTCGGTCATCCATCCAAGCACTACTCCAGCTCATGCACGCTTAACTTCTCAGTTCCTTCCGAATCAGTTTCCGTGAAATAATTTATACCTAGTTGTTAATACTGTGATACCAATCCTATTAACTCTTATATCATTATGTCATATGTTTTTATTTTTGAAACTACAAACACTTATTTAAGTAAATAACAATGAATAAGTAAAAATATTACTGATTCAAATAAAAATACTATTGAATTCAAATAAAAATATAATAATTTTACTTTTTTGTATTTTTCTATTTAATATGGAATAATTAATATCTTTAAATCCGTAAATGGGAATTTGATAAATAATATGTCTAAATTGATCAGAGAAGTAAAAGAAATCTAAATATGATATCCATATCAACTAATCACAAACCCCCCGTTTTTGAATTAGCTATTTGGTGGTTGCTTCAGAAAATCCCCTTTTTGCGCTCAAAAAATGAAAATTGGCTTTTTGGTGCGACGAAAAGGAAAACTTGCATTGAATTTTTGATAAAATAGCATATTGTGAACCTAAAAATGATTTAAAAAAACATGAGCATCAGATCATATACCTGTAGTTCATATCTGACCCACTTCCTACCGATTCGGCAAGAATTTGTCTTTTTCACTAGGGATGGATGGAAAGTTTCGGATCCCTCTGTTGGGACATTGTTCATATAAGGTGGTCTAGTATTTTTGTAAAATATGGTGGTAGAATTTTGAATTATCCATTTGGTGGTTGCTTCATAAAACCGTCCGTTTTTTGTGCTCGGAAAATGAAAAATAGCTTTTTGGTGCGACGAAAAGGAAAACTTCCTCCAACAACATTGTTTGCCATCCCATGATGCACATGTATGCACAATATTGGCATATTATCACAAACTATGCCTTGATTCTATCCATAACATTGGTCATTTGACCCGAAAGCCAAGAAACCTCGAATGAGATAGGTCATTTTGTGAAGGTTTTTTCCGCACATAATCAATATACCAGGTTTGGTATATTTATTTGTAACTATGTCACATAATATGACACCACGCGAAGGTTTCATATTGTTTTGATCGTTTTTGAATTTTTTATGCCTGTTTTAAACTATCGTCAAACTTTGTCGAACGATGGGCATGAAGATTCTTAGCTCGGGGCCGAGCCTCGCTAAACTTGCATTGGATCTTTGATAAAATAGCATATTGTAAACCTAAAAATGATTTGTTTTAAAAAACATGAGCATCGGATCATGTACGTGTAGATCATATCTGACCCACTTCCCGTCGATTCGGCAGGAATTTGTCTTTTCACCAGGGGTGGTCGAAAAGGTTTCGAATACACCTGTTGGGACATTGTCCATATAAGGTGGTCTAGTATTTTTTGTAAACTATGGTGGTAGCATTTTGAATTATCCATTTGGTGGTTGCTTCACAAAATCGTCTATTTTTTATGCTCGGAAAATGAAAAATGGATTTTTGGTGCGACGAAAAGGAAAACTTCCTCGTGCAACATTATTCGCCATCCCATGATGCACATGTATGCACAATATGAGCATATTATCACAAACTATACCTCGATTATAGCCATAACATTAGTCATTTGACCCGAAAGCCAAGAAACCTCGAATGGGATAGGTCATTGTGTGAATGTTTTTTCAGACATAATCAATATACCAGGTTTGATATTTTCCCTTTTAACTATGTCACATAATATGACACCACCCGAAGGTTTCGTATTGTTTCAATCATTTTTGAATTTTTATGCCCGTTTAAAACTATCGTCAAACTTTGTCGAACGACGGGCATGAAGATTCTTAGCTCGGGTCCGAGCTCGCTAAGCTTGCATTTGACCATTGATAAAATAGCATATTTTGAACCTAAAAATGATTTTTGTAAAAAAATATGAGCATCGGATCACGTACCTGTAGTTCATATCTGATCCACTTTCTACCGATTCGGCAGGAATTTATCTTTTTCACCAGGGGTGGACGAAAATGTTTCGTATCCCCCTGTTGGGATATTGTCCATATAAGGTGATCTAGTATTTTTGTAAAATATGGTGGTAGCATTTTTAATTACCCATTTGGTGGTTGCTTCACAAAACCGTCCCTGTTTTGTGCTCGGAAAATAAAAAATAGCTTTTTGGTGCGACGAAAATAAAAACTTCCTCCTGCAACATTGTTTGTCATTCCATGATGCACATGTATGCATAATATAGACACATTATCACAAACTATGCCTCGATTCTAGCCATTATTTGACCCGAAAGCCAAGAAACCTTGAATGAGATAAGTCATTTTCTAAAGGTTTTTTTGAGACATAATCAATATACTAAGTTTGATATTTTTCCTTCTAACTATGTCACATAATATGACACCACGCGAAGGTTTCGCATTGTTTCGATCGTTTTTGAATTTTTTCTGCCCGTTTTAAACTATATATAATGTTTTATGTTTCACTTAATTTTTATTTACAAATGTGTAATATTTAAGTGTAGATAGATAGATCTTATTTTTCTGCAAATTTTGATATATTATTTGTATTTTTTTTGAATTAGAATGATTTAATTATGATTTTTCAAAGTTTAATGAGGTAAAAGAAAAAATAGCTACGCCGAGGACAGCCGTCGGCATATGCTACGCCGAGGGCAGCCGTCAGCGTAGCATAGGATACGTCGAGAGAAATTCTACGCCGACGACTGCTTGGCGGGACTGGCCTGGACGATGGCTACACCGACGGCCCCGACGTTTGGCCGTCGGCGTAGCTTCCTATTCCTGTAGTGTAGTATTAAATTTATATTTAAAAAAAATTCTAATGATGTTTATTTTATTAACACGGAGTCATGTAAACATATACCGAAAAAGTATGTTGCGGCATGTTTGACAACCGAAAGCTTTGGAAACAATTTCTAAGACATTCCCTTAATTCTGAATTGTACCTCTATTTTTTCTTTTATAAACAAAAAGTTTGGCTATATTTCTTAATTATAAAAACACACTAGATCGCAACAACCCAAACTAAAATCGGCAGGTCAATGTCTAGATTCTTCCTCTGCATCTCGGCATTAATAATTATCTCCCATGAAGAAACCGCAGAAAATCAACACCTAGAAAATCTACAAATGATTAGGTGTACTTTAAGATCATTTAGTATTGTTTATCCATAGCAAAACCTTTAGAGAGCTAGGTATCAAATAACTGGTCCATATCCCAATAGAAATGCCAAAAATAAAATCACAAAATGGCAACCATGAGAATCCCACGGTCCATGTAGTAGACCAAGGCAGAAACACCGGGTAAATTATGGAGCTAGGAGATCTTTCTTAGGAAATTATCGTAATTTATAGAATGCAATCACAAAGAACACACAAGCCTCATATTTTTGAGAAGATGCCTAAGCTATACAGTAATTAGATCCTTAAAAATTCCAATGATAAATGGAAAACCTTTAATATTTGCATTTGTATTTTGCTTAGATAAAGAGTTTTTCCCGTATAGTCACATACAGAAAACATTGATTTTTCAACTCTCAATCACCATGATCTCCATATTCTATAAATTTTGGCATCTATCTATTATACATGAATTGCATCAATCTTTTATACATAAAATTAAAATTTTATTTGAAAATAATGTGTGTACTTCAAAAATCTCGTGAGAATCAAGCAACATTTTGGCAATCTGACAAAACTTATTTATTTAATCAAACATTTATTTTCTATCCCAAAAATGAAATGCATGGTATACTATGCAAATATATCTCATTCATTTTTAGAACTGTAAGGATGATGCCCTCTCCCCACATATATGATTCTTAACGTTCGTGATTTCATGTACCACATGATCGTGTTAAGTACTACAAAGTACGACTACCACCGTCACAATGTACATTTTTCAAATTAGAAAGACCTAGCAAATTATTTTTATTTTTAAAAATTATTTTTATTTTTGGGGAATTAGAAAAACCCTTAGATTTGTCATCCTATAGAAGTAGTTTGATTCAAATAGGTAGTAAGCTTGGTCCCATTAAATATAGCTATGTTGAAGAATAGAAAGTGAAAAGATAAATAAATAATTTAGCCATAAGATGACAACAAAGATGGATGGTTAAACTTGCGCAGACGACTTTTAAGAAAATCAGAATTTACCGAGAAATAGTAAACTAATTTTTTATCTATAACCATGCGCATTGACCGTACATTCAAGATAAATTACATGTTAGCCTCTAATGCCACAATAGTTTAGCTACTAGCTTCCTAACGGAGTTGATACAGAAATTTATTGCTCATGGAGAAATTTCACTAGAAAAGAGAACGCCTGGTATGCTATTGTTGAATCTAGGTTAGTTATGCGATGCTAGGTCATTTTGTAATGTTGGCAATAGTATGCTATTGTTGAATCTAGGTTAGTTATGCGATGCTAGGTCATTTTGTAATGTTAGCAATATTGTCGGTCTTTGGTATAGTATACGATATAGAGTAATGTCAGTCAGTATGTAGTCGACTAAATAACGATGAGGGTCTATAAAAATGAGGATCAACATGATTCTTAGATTCTTGAGAATGAATTAGAAAATGAGAATACACATGCCATGTTTCATTTAGACAGCCATAGAAACATATTATTATGTATAGAGCATAGTGTGAATAATCATAAGACGAAACTCCTAAATCTATAAACATGGTGCCCTCGCATTTGTGAGGGCCACCTTGCTAGTTTTTATAGAAGACAGAATTGTAAGTACAAACCCTCGCATAGAAGACATTCAGTTTTGTCAAATTAAGCATGTGCAAGAAGGTGAAAACAACATAAAATACTTTCATATCATTGCAACCGGCAAACATAGAAGAAATAAGATCTTTCAATTAGAACAAGAAGAAGGTACTATTATTGGACAAGAAAACATTAAAAATTATATCACACAGTTTTATAAAAAGTTATTTGAGGCGTAGGCTCAAAATTACTTCTCGCCGGATGAGTCTGACACAAGAGATGTGTCCTAGATTTCAGCAGAGGAAAACGCTTTACTTGCCACTGACTTCATAGTGAAAGAAGTACAAGAAGCGATTATGCAAATGGAAAAGAACAAAGCTCCGGGACCACACGGGTTCCCAGCTGAATTCTATCAATTATTTTTGGACATATTGAAAAATGATATCATGAACATGTTCTATAGCTTCCAAAAGGGGGAGTTACCTCTTTTTCATCAAAACTTTGACACCATCACTTTACTACATAAGAAACAAAATGCCATTCAGATACAACAATACAAGCCCATTTGTCTGTTAAATGTTAGTTTTAAGGTGTTCACAAAGGTGGGCACAAATAGAGTAACAAGTATTGCCCAGGAAGTTATTAGACCAACACAAATGGCGCTCATGCCGGGTCGTCACATTATTGATGGTGTGCTCATACTACATGAAACCATTCATGACTTCATAGGAATAAAATGGATGGAGTGCTCTTAAAAATTGATTTCAAAAAATCTTATGATAAAGTACAATGGCCCTTCTTACAGCAAGTGTTACACATGAAGGGATTTGATCCATAATGGTGCAATTGGATATATCAATATGTTAGCAAAGGTAGTGTTGGTATTAAAGTGAATGATGACATAGGTCATTATTTTCAAACACAAAAAGGATTAAGACAAGAGGATCCATTATCACCAATGCTCTTCAATTTAGTAGCAGATATGGTAGCAATCATGATTGCTAGAGCGAAGGAAGATGGGCAGGTAGACGGACTCATCCCTCATTTAGTAGAAGGGGGAGTGCCGATTTTGTAATATGCAGATGATACTATAATTTTCATGGAACACAACCTGGAGAAAGCTTTAAATATGAAATTTATCCTATGCATTTTCGAATAACTATCATGATTAAAAATTAACTTTCACAAGAGTGAAGTTTTCAGTTTTGGACAAGCAAAAGAAAGAGAAGATAAATACATTAATCTATTTGGGTGTGAAGCAGGATCATTCCCATTTATATACTTGGGCATACCAATTCATTTTAGAAAATTAAAAAATGGGGAGTGGAAACCAATCGAAGACAGGTTTGAAAGAAAATTGGCAAGTTGGATTGGCAAGATGTTATCATATGGAGATCGTCTTGTTTTGATAAATTTAGTCCTTACTAGCCTACCGATGTTTATTCTATCATTTTTTGAAATACCCATAGGGGTACGGAAGAGACTTGATTTCTTCAGGTCTAGATTCTTTTGGCAAAGCGATGGTCACAAGAGAAAGTATAGACTTTCGAAGTGGAACTTACTTTGTAGGCCAAAGGATCAAGGAGGGCTAGGTATTAAGGTTTTGGAACTAAAACATAAATGTTTGCTTAGTAAGTGGCTATTCAAACTTTTAAACGAAGAAGGTGTATGGCAAGAGTTAATACACAACAAATATTTACACTCCAAAACATTGTCCCAAGTGAAACCAAATGATTTTGACTCTCCCTTCTGGAAGGGGTTGTTGAAGGTCAAGGATGATTTTTTAGTAGAGGCTACTTCTAAGTTGGGAATGACCAAATACTAGATTTTGGGATGATACATGGCTATGTGATTCCCCCTATTCTTTATAATATTGTACAAAAAAAAAAAGTTCTAGTGGATAATGTTTTATCTCAATCACCTCTAAATATAGCTTTTAGATCAAGATGGATGAACTTGGTAAATCGTCTTATGGAAGTGCAACTTTCACAACAATCCAACGTGTTTGTTTGGAGTCCAACAACATTAGGCATACTCACGGTTAAATCAATGTATTTAGATATGATGAATGACAATACTCCCTCTGGCCGAATTAATTGACGTGTTATTCATTTTGCAAAAACGCCCCTGCCAAATTCCCGAAAAGCACCGCAGCCCACTCATCTTCCTCAACCTCCCCGACAAGTTCTGGTCGCTCCGGTAATCTTGCTCGCACTCCGTCGTCGCCCCGTGATATACCCAATTTGCATCACCTTTATATATCACTAGTTGAATGCACGTGCATTGCTACGGCCCGTCACTGTCGGTGTCCTCTTTTTTCTAGTCTCAAACTTCCTCATGCTAACAAGTAAGAAAAAGAAAGCGTCCCACTCGGGTGGCTCGAGGGAGCTTTCCTGACGTCCGCCTTTGGCCCCTACCTCACTGCCCTCTTCCTAGGCCAGCGGCAACCATCATCAAAGGTGGCCGGGGGATCCCGCGGTGGACGTGCTACGGCTCTTCGCCCGGGCTTCGTCTTACCCGATGCGTCCATCGGCTCGGTGGGGTGGGGTGAGGCGGGCTACATGCTGTGGAGGCAGCCGTCGTCGACGCGGTGGGTGGGTAGCGGTGGCCTCGGTGTTGTGTGTAGCGGTGGACGCGGTGAGGGCCCGATTTGGGGCTAGATGGGCTCGACAGGCCGTGGCTTGGCGGGGCTTCCCGATGCAGCGGCCACCATGGGTGGCAGTCTAGCTGGGGTATGGCGCCCCTGTCCAGAACCTGCAACTCTGTGGTAGAGGTGTGCCATAGAGATTGGACGGCGGCGCGGCGGCATCACTTTGAGTGGGCGAGGCGTTGGACCAGACATCTCTTGGTCGGTGGCAGTTCGACATGAGGTGTCGCGCGGCTGCGCGTGAAGGCCAGAACGGCGGCTCCAATCAAGATGGTGGTGATGCTCTGCCTTTGGCCACGCGGGCGGCAGGGCATGGCTCCATTGGCGTGGGCGTCGTATATTTATCTGGTGATCTTGCTCGCCGGGCGGCATGGACCGTCTCGGTGATAGTCCATTGGAGGTGGTGGTCGAGTTCTCCGACCGGAAGTCCAGCCTAACTTGGTCGGTGCCGACAGCGGCGGCGCTTGAGGGCGTCGTTCTCCCTCTTGGGGCATTGTCATGGACGTCTTTACCTCCTTGGAGGCGTCATTTTTCGGAGTGAGGGATCCATTCTTGGGATGCGAGTGATGCCGGTTGAGTCGATGTCTGCGGGCCCTGTCGGCATGTGAGTATCACTGACAAGTTTCCTGCGGCCTGCCTTTCGCCATGAAGCCTATGAGGCCTAGCCGTTTCTTTCGGCTCTGACTTCCTCCCCGGGGTCGTGGACCAAGATTTTCGTAGCGCCTGCTGTTGTCATTGCGCTGGTGTCATTCGGCGGTGCTCCAGACCTAGTCGAGCTAGGTAGTGTAGCCTGCCTAACCAACATCATTTGTAATGTCAGGTTTATAAAAGAAATTAAAAAAATATCAGTTCACTTCTTTCCACACAACCAAATACATACATTAGGTTACCCGGACCACGCCAAGCACGCATGCATCACGAGATATATATCAGATTGATACCATCTTAGAAATGTAGTAGTAAGACAAACTACATAAACAAATGCAATAGTTGGCATGCCACAATTGTAGAAACGACCTCTTGAGCAATTGGTTAGTGAATGAAGAACTGTGAAGAAATTCAACCATACCATTCTTAAGATCTTCTTGAGATCTCTGAAGCCCCAACACTCCCCTCATCCAATGTGTCTTAAGCATCAGCATCTATAATCAGCGGAATCAGCACTTCTAAGAACTAATCTGCCCACCACGCTACTCACATTCTGCTTTCAGTAAACCGCTGCCATCGACCGGACCTCCTCGCTCACAAGAATTTCTCAGCCACTAAATAGGATCCCCTTTCTTCTTTCTAAAATCGACTTGGTTGTACTGCCTGAAGGTCCTAGAGGCGAGATTGGTACCAAATCGAGTGGTATTTCCATATAGCTTGCAGGTCATTCTCTTGGAGGGGCCTGGAGCTGGGAATCTGGAGCCGCCCACGGAGTCCACATACCTCTGCCACTGCTCTGGAAATGCAGAGATTGGTCGCCGGTACCTGTGGATGGTTGGCTCGGGGGACGGCTGGAAGCAGCGGCAGACGACGACGGCACACGTCGGAACAAAGGGTAGTTGCACGGTAGGTGCGGTCTCTCACCAGCTCGGTTCCTTGGAGGAGGATGCGGCAGCAGGTGCAGCCACTCACCGGCTCGGTTCCTTCCGAGGAGGATGAGGACCTCGTTTCCTCCGACGGGAATTCATGGTGGATGGCGTCGGCCTGGTACCCCTCCCTCAGAAATTCTTGGTGGGTGGGGTTTGGGCCGCCATGGACGTGACCCGAGCTCGCGCCGCCGACCATGCTCGCGGAGCCCGCCATGGCAGAGAGTTTTGGGAGGAGATCCTGTGGAGGTCGCAGCTACGAGCGCCGACCATGGTCTCGGAGCCTGCCATGGTCGTGGAGCCCGCTATGGCAGCGAGTTTGGGAGGAGATCCGGTGGAGGCGCACAGGAAGGTCAGACGCGGGGGAACCAAGCACGGCAGGGCGACCCTTGGGGATTTTTTTTTGAACGGTTAAGCGGTGGCAGTGGCTATAATACGTGCGAACATGTAGGGGCAAAACCGTCTTTTACCGGCAGATGGAAATCCACCACCGGTCCCAGTCTTTTTAATAGTATTAGCAAAATGTCCGCGCGTTGCGGCGGAACAAGTTAGTATTTATTGTGCTGGTGATGGGTTTTTCTAAATAGGGCCACATAGCAGCATTTCACATGCTCGGTGACGTCCGCTCCTCGATTAGTTGATTGTTCCAATTCGTAAATCGAATATATTTTCTTTCTCCAAAACCCCTCTCTTCCTCTTATTACTTGACGTGCTTTACTTTTATCTCCTCGTGAAATCGATGTCGGTTCTGGCTGGTACTATCCCGTTTAATTACCGAATCAGTCTCGTTTAACTAAACAGTCATAGCTTCCTTTAGATCAGTCTACAATCCCTTCGCTTAGTTGTTGTTTATTTTTATTTTTCCTTAGTACCAAATTTAAGTACATACTCCACCTGCGCACGGACACACCACCTGAGTATTGAAAAGAAAGCTGGGTCGGTCGTTGCCCCTACACACACACGACGCACGCACCCAACGCACCTGGCCACCTGCACACACACGAAGCACCACCACGCGGTGTAAACCAAACCATCTCCCTTCCCTGTCGCGACCCCGATGCCTCCTGCATCCCATCGGCGCTTCCCCCGGCGGCAAGGCCGCCGCTGGCGCGCCTCGATCCCCAACACCGCTGATGCCTCTCTTCGTTGGCGTTGTACACAGCCGGCAGCTTGGACCCCGCTCGCCTCCTCCTCGAGCTCGCCCTTCCTGCATCCACCCTCCTTCACCCGGATTTCCTCGCCGTCCTGCGTCCTCCATCGCCGGCGTGTCTCCCTACGCACCGGATGCGAGCCTTCGTCCCCCTCTGGCCCAGCGCCGCCGCCTGGCCCTCCGTCGCCTATGCCCCCTGCATCCCATCGGCGCTTCCCCCGGCAAGGCCGCCGCTGGCGCGCCTCGATCCCCAACACCACTGATGCCTCTCTTCGTTGGCGTTGTACCAGCCGGAAGCTTGGACCCCGCTCGCCTCCTCCTCGATCCTGCGTCCTCCATCGCCGGCGTGTCTCCCTACGCACTGGATGCGAGCCTCCGTCCCCCTCTGGCCCAGCGCCGCCGCCTAGCCCTCCGTCGCCTATGCCCCCTGCATCCCATCAGCGCTTCCTCGGCAAGGCCGCCGCTGGCGCGCCTCGATCCCCAACACCGCCGATGCCTCTCTCCGTTGGCGTTGTACCAGCCGGAAGCTTGGACCCCGCTCGCCTCCTCCTCGAGCTCGCCCTTCCTGCATCCGCCCTCCCAACTTATCCGGCGGCCGTCAGGCCCATGGCGTGCCCAGCTGCCTGGCAGCGTGCACGGGAGGAAGGAGGGGGAGCTGATATGGCGGCGGTAAGAGGAATAGACGGAGGGGACGGAGCTTGGCGGAGAGAGGAGATATGGCAGGGGGAGGAGGTGCGGAGGGGAAGAGGTTGGGCATGGAGGAGCTCTGGCGGCGCTGGAGTCGGGGTCGAAGGGGTGGAGCAGGCAGCGGGTGTGATACCGAACATGTACGTTTCACTTTGCGGTGGCAGAGATTGTTATTTCTTCCAACTGCCAGGGGCAAAACCGTCTTTTCAAGACAGACGGAAATTTTTTGAGGTGACGAACGGTCCAATCTTTTTAACAGTATAGATAGATAATTTACCTCTATTTATTGATATTCTTATTATGAGGTATTATTTATGGTTTTTCATTTGTTTATGCATGTTGGATGATTCTTGGAGGATGGACTGCCGGAGTCTGGATTCTGATGCAAAAGAAGGCGTTTTGGTGCAATTTCGTAAAGATCAGAAAAATATCAGAAAAATATGAAAACATATTATTTCTCCAGAAGAATGAGGGAGCCAGAAGGAGGGACGAAGACGCGCCTAGGGCAGGTGTGGCTCGCCTGCCCGGCTTCCGACTCCGCCGCTTTGCCTATATCTTCTCTACGAAACCCTAAGACCAGGGGGTGACCATAGATAGATTTCCGCCGCCTCTAGGGGCAGAAAACACCGAGAGAGAAAGATCTCTCCGGTAGACAGATTTCTGTCGGGGGAATTCCTTCCCGAAGAGGGGAGATCATCGCCATCAACACCGTCATCAAGCTAGGCTTCATCGGGATCACCATCAGCACCATCATCACCACTCCATCCCGCTGTAACAATTGTGTTGGATATTGCTTTAGTTCTTAGGGAAATCTTTCCCGGTGTTAATTACTATTGTAGTTGATGCTTGTAAGTGGAACCATTGGATTATTGTTTATGTTCAGACCAACATAAAGTGGTTCGTGATGGCCGCCTGGCAGGCGAAACCTTAATGCAAGCCACAAAGCCCACATAATAAATAGGTACCATACACAAATAAATCTATTGTAAAACAATCAAACTTTATTGTATTAGTGGTCATAAATCTGTTAACAATCAAACTTTCACTTTTTATTGTCAAACAATGTTTCTATGTTATGATATTAAGATCTTATATATTGTGATGTTTATCTCCACAAGTTCTCTTCTATTACTAAAGTGACACGAATTAATGCAAGCATCGAGAAAAATATATAGGTGTCTTCTTCGCCTCCCTCATGCTGAAATCCTGGCTCTGTTCCTGCTTGAGCTGCCATGTATAAATAGATCAAAGAGAATTTCAAAATTTCTATTGATTATGAGCCAATAACCCAATATCAAATAGCACCGAATTCCAACGCTACCTCCCAGCAAGTTTGATTCCGGCTTGTGTGATCTGCACACCTGGCCCGGAGTTGTCACGAGAATACTAAAATCAAACTGTTAGATAGTGTACTACCGCTGAACTGAAATGAGTCACACAACTTGTTCTGTACGTGCACTTAAGTCACACAACTTGTTCTGTACGTGCACTTAAGTCACACAACTTGCAAACCAGTACACCTGTGGTCACAAAACCGGTCAACTAGGTGATTTTTGACCAAAACCGGTCATAGACAGACTATTTTTTTATTAAAAACTCTTACCTTATATTTTCATGTTGCCAAGTGTATATAGGATGCTCACGTGGCTTCCGAGCTCATTGTAGCTCTTTTTTTTTAAAATAAAAAAAGTTAGGAGTATTTATAAGACTCCAAAAATTCTGAAAAAAATGACGTACAAATATATATATGCATTTCTAAGGTACGCAAAATATTTCATAAAAAATACGTTTTATTTTGCAAAATACAAAAAAGGCAAACCTCTGACACGTGCTTTTTTATACGGGATTTTTTCTGTAGCCCAAAGAAAAACGAATTTTTCACCTAAACTTGCAACAGTCATTCAGCGCGCACCTGTGCATTCCCAAAATAAATATTAGATTTTTTTGAAATGAAAAAGTATTGATTTCAAAATTTTCAAATTACCGAGCTTACTAGAGCTTCGGGGCTACAAATCCTCTCTCATGCTCAAGATTAATATTAGATTTTTTTGAAATGAAAAAGTACAGATTTCTAAATTTATTCTGTAGAAGTACGAGGGGGTTATTGTAAAAATTTAGTCTGTCTAAGATCGGTTTTAGTCAAAAACCACCAAATTGACCGGTTTTGTGACCACGGATGCACGGGTTCATAAGTTATGTGACTTGTTAGTTTAGTTTATAGGTTATGTGACTTAAGTGCACACGCACGTCAAGTTGTGTGACTCCTAATGCCATTTACTCTTTCTGACCAATACAGCTGTTTCTGAGAGTTGAGTGACCGTTTTGGGTACGTCGTGCAAGTTCAGTTGCAATACTCACACCCTTGTCCCCTAGAATCACTCATGCGTCTCATAATATAAGCCTTTTACTCATGCAAAGATCACATACGCACCCTTGTCCCCTAGAATCACTCATGCAAAGATCCGAGCCAATCTTCCATGCCAAAAGAACCGGTAACAATCGCGACTTATTTTGGTGCCAAGAAAATTCTTGAAGTGGTGCCTGAAATCATCTTAATATTGTCCTTTTATCTTCCAAAAACTGATCTTTTGTGATCTTAACTAAACAAACGGTCCATTTTAATGATTCTGAAATGCTACATATATGGTTTCCAAGGCCTGCAATGCTTGAGACAGTAGTTTGCTCTATACTAACTAGTTGAATGTCCGTGCGTTGCTACGGTCCGTCACTGTCGGTGTCCTCTTTTTTCTAGTCTCAAACTTCCTCATGCTAACAAGTAAGAAAAAGAAAGCGTCCCACTCGGGTGGCTCGAGGGAGCTTTCCTGACGTCCGCCTTTGGCCCCCACCTCACCGCCCTCTTCCTAGGCCAGCGGCAACCATCATCAAAGGTGGCCGGGGGATCCCGCGGTGGACACGCTACGGCTCTTCGCCCGGGCTTCGTCTTACCCGATGCGTCCATCGGCTCGGTGGGGTGGGGTGAGGCGGGCTACATGCTGTGGAGGCAGCCGGCGTCGACGCGGTGGGTGGGTAGCGGTGGCCTCGGTGTTGTGTGTAGCGGTGGACGCGGCGAGGGCCCGATTTGGGGCTAGATGGGCTCGACAGGCCGTGGCTTGGCGGGGCTTCCCGATGCAGCGGCCACCGTGGGTGGCAGTCTAGCTGGGTGTGGCGCCCCTGGCCAAAACCTGCAACTCTGTGGTAGAGGTGTGCCATAGAGATTGGACGGCGGCGCGATGGCATCACTTTGAGTGGGTGAGGCGTTGGACCCGACATCTCTTGGTCGGTGGCAGTTCGACATGAGGTGTCGCGCTGCTGCGCGTGAAGGCCAGAACGGCGGCTCCAATCAAGATGGTGGTGATGCTCTGCCTTTGGCCACGCGGGCGGCGGGGCATGGCTCCATGGGCGTGGGCGTCGTCTATTTCTCTGGTGATCTTGCTCGCCGTGCGGCATGGACCGTCTCGGTGATAGTCCATTGGAGGTGGTGGTCGAGTTCTCCGACCGGAAGTCCAGCCTAACTTGGTCGGTGCCGACAGCGGCGGCGCTTGAGGGCGTCGTTCTCCCTCTTGGGGCATTGTCATGGACGTCTTTACCTCCTTGGAGGCGTCATTTTTCGGAGTGAGGGATCCATTCTTGGGATGCGAGTGATGCCGGTTGAGTCGATGTCTGCGGGCCCTGTCGGCATGTGAGTATCGCTGACAAGTTTCCTGCGGCCTGCCTTTGGCCATGAAGCCTATGAGGCCTAGCCGTTTCTTTCGGCTCTGACTTCCTTCCCGGGGTCGTGGACCAAGATTTTCGTAGCGCCTGCTGTTGTCATTGCGCTGGTGTCATTCGGCGGTGCTCCATACCTAGTCGAGCTAGGTAGTGTAGCCTGCCTAACCAACATCATTTGTAATGTCAGGTTTATAAAAGAAATTAAAAAAATATCAGTTCACTTCTTTCCACACAACCAAATACATACATTAGGTTACCCGGACCATGCCAAGCACGCATGCATCACGAGATATATATCAGATTGATACCATTTTAGAAATGTAGTAGTAAGACAAACTACATAAACAAATGCAATAGTTGGCATGCCACAATTGTAGAAACGACCTCTTGAGCAATTGGTTAGTGAATGAAGAACTGTGAAGAAATTCAACCATACCATTCTTAAGATCTTCTTGAGTTCTCTGAAGCCCCAACACTCCCCTCATCCAATGTGTCTTAAGCATCAGCATCTATAATCAGCGGAATCAGCACTTCTAAGAACTAATCTGCCCACCACGCTACTCACATTCTGCTTTCAGTAAACCGCTGCCATCGACCGGACCTCCTCGCTCACAAGAATTTCTCAGCCACTAAATAGGATCCCCTTTCTTCTTTCTAAAATCGACTTGGTTGTACTGCCTGAAGATCCTAGAGGCGAGATTGGTACCAAATCGAGTGGTATTTCCATATAGCTTGCAGGTCATTCTCTTGGAGGGGCCTGGAGCTGGGAATCTGGAGCCGCCCACGGAGTCCACATACCTCTGCCACTGCTCTGGAAATGCAGAGATTGGTCGCCAGTACCTGTGGATGGTTGGCTCGGGGGACGGCTGGAAGCAGCGGCAGACGACGACGGCACACGTCGGAACAAAGGGTAGTTGCACGGTAGGTGCGGTCTCTCACCAGCTCGGTTCCTTGGAGGAGGATGCGGCAGCAGGTGCGGCCACTCACCGGCTCGGTTCCTTCCGAGGAGGATGAGGACCTCGTTTCCTCCGACGGGAATTCATGGTGGATGGCGTCGGCCTGGTACCCCTCCCTCAGAAATTCTTGGTGGGTGGGGTTTGGGCCGCCATGGACGTGACCCGAGCTCGCGCCGCCGGCCATGCTCGCGGAGCCCGCCATGGCAGAGAGGTTTGGGAGGAGATCCTGTGGAGGTCGCAGCTGCGAGCGCCGACCATGGTCTCAGAGCCTGCCATGGTCGTGGAGCCCGCTATGGCAGCGAGTTTGGGAGGAGATCCGGTGGAGGCGCACATGAAGGTCAGACGCGGGGGAACCAAGCACGGCAGGGCGACCCTTGGGGATTTTTTTTTGAACGGTTAAGCGGTGGCAGTGGCTATAATACGTGCGAACATGTAGGGGCAAAACCGTCTTTTACCGGCAGACGGAAATCCACCACCGGTCCCGGTCTTTTTAATAGTATAGATAATTTACCTCTATTTATTGATATTTGTCTTATTATGAGGTATTACTTATGGCTTTCATTTGTTTATGCATGTTGAATGATTCTTGGAGGATGGACTGCCGGAGTCTGGATTCTGATGAAAAAGAAGGCGTTTTGGTGCAATTTCGCAAAGATCAGAAAAATATCAGAAAAATATGGAAACATATTATTTCTCCAGAAGAATGAGGGAGCCAGAAGGAGGGACGAAGAAGGGCCTTAGGGGGGCCACACCCCTAGGCGTGGGCCCACCTGGCCCCGCGCCTAGGGCAGGTGTGGCTCGCCTGCCCGGCTTCCGACTCCGCCGCTTTGCCTATATCTTCTCTATGAAACCCTAAGGCCAAGGGGTGACCATAGATAGATTTCCGCCGCCTCTGGGGGGCAGAAAACACCGAGAGAGAAAGATCTCTCCGGCAGACAGATTTCTGCCGGGGGATTTCTTTCCTGGAGAGGGGAGATCATCGCCATCAACACCATCATCAAGCTAGCCTTCATCGGGATCACCATCATCATCATCCACACCATCATCTCCACCAGCACCATCATCACCACTCCATCCCGCTGTAACAATTGTGTTGGATATTGCTTTAGTTCTTAGGGAAATCTTTCCCGGTGTTAATTACTATTGTAGTTGATGCTTGTAAGTGGAACCATTGGATTATTGTTTATGTTCAGACCAACATAAAGTGGTTCGTGATGGCCGCCTGGCAGGCGGAACCTTAATGCAAGCCACAAAGCCCACATAATAAATAGGTACCATACACAAATAAATCTATTGTAAAACAATCAAACTTTATTGTATTAGTGGTCATAAATCTGTTAACAATCAAACTTTCACTTTTTATTGTCAAACAATGTTTCTATGTTATGATATTAAGATCTTATATATTGTGATGTTTATCTCCACAAGTTCTCTTCTAATACTAAAGTGACACGAATTAATGCAAGCATCGAGAAAAATATATAGGTGTCTTCTTCGCCTTCCTCATGCTGAAATCCTGACTCTGTTCCTGCTTGAGCTGCCATGTATAAATAGATCAAAGAGAATTTCAAAATTTCTATTGATTATGAGCCAATAACCCAATTTCTATTGTAGGGGCAAAACCGTCTTTTACCGGCAGACGGAAATCCTACCGGGTGACCAACGGTCCCAATCTTTTTAATAGTATAGATTTCTTGACGGACCGTTGAGATATAGTCTGACACGTACTCATGATCAGAACGGAAAACTGTAAGCCGGACTGGAACTACAACGAGGATATCAGCATAACAAAATTTTCTGCAAACAAGAAACAAAGAGGACACAAGAACTGATTTGCATCTGAAGACGACAATATTAACACAGATACTGGAAGATATTATTACTGTGTACAATGGTAGCAATTTACACGCTAACTGGAAGCTTCCGACGACACACCGAAAATAAAAACCAAACTTTGAACACGAAACACGGAGCTGTCCGTTCTCTATGATCACAGAAATGAGACATCCTCGTTGACACAGATATATCTAAAAAGCAGAGACAGACATGACGAAGAAGAGGCGATCTCTACTCGCCCATCCTCATGACACAGCGCAGTCCTTCCCCATTGAGCATGAGGTCGAATGCCGTGTTGATCTGCGAGAAAGGCACGCTGTGGGTGATGAACTTCTCCAGCTCAAGCTCCTTCCTCATGTACATTTCGACGACTTCAGGAAGGTCGGTCCACGGCTTGTAGTTGCCGAAGAAGGTGCCTTTCGGTGTTCCGGTGGAGCAAGGGTTGAGAGTTGAGAAACTTATGCACTCAAACCGGTTCGTCCTGCCCGCTCCCGCGAGCGGCAGGCGAACCCTCCCCTCCGCCGCCACCCCCGTCCTCCCCTCCTCCTCTCTCCTCCCTCGCCGCCGCCGGAGGGCGCCCCCGGGCGCGGGCGGCGGCGGGGCCGTTTCTCCCTCTCATTGGAGGCTTCGGCGCGGGCTGAGGTGGCCGGTGGGGGCGCCAGGCTGCGCGCGGGGCCTGGTGGCGCGGTTCTCCGGCGGCGTGGTGGCTTCGCAGTGGTGGGGGCGCGCGTCCTCGGCGGTTATGCTGCTATGGCCCTCGGCGGCGGTTGCTGCTGCGGCATGGCGTGGCGTCGGTCCTCGGCGGCGGCTCGCTGGGGGCGGCGGAGGTCCGGCGACAGCCGGGGGTGAGCTGGTGCGGCGGCGCGGTGGTAGGCGGCGGGGCAGCGCTGCTTAGCCGCGGGAGGCAGAGCTTGAGGAGGGCTGCCATGGCGGCCCAGATCGGGCCCTTTTGGGCCCAGATCTGGGTAAGGCGGGCTGGCTGACTCTGTTTTGGCTGCTCTGCAGATCTTGGCGGGTAGGAAGGAAGAGACCCGTGGCATCCTCCTGTTGCAGCGTGGTTGCAGACTTTACGGGCCCGTCGGGGCCCGGCCGGACCACCATAGGACTGGTATGCCTCCGCGGAGGCTTTACGGACCCGTTGGGTCCGGCCGGATCTATGGAGGACCGGTGTGTTTGCGGCCGCGTCCGGTCGACTACCGCCTCCGGCGGTGGAGGAAGTTCCCTCCCGCGCGGCCGCGGTACTGTGGGCTCTCTTTTATTACGACCTGTCCCAGGATGTTGCAGACCTCGTGTCGGCTTTCTCGGGGAGACGATGATGGTGGATTCAAGACCGGTGTGGCGCAGGCTAGTGGGTGGCAAAGGTTGGTGGTGGCAAGGCCTCGCCCTCGCGGGTTTTCTATGCAACGGCTCGTCCGGGGGTTGTGGATAGGGTTTTCGGGAGAAATCCTTGTCGGCTCGCTCGACTCCGACGCGATGCCGCCCGCGGGTGGCATCTTCCTTCCTGGAGGGCGTTGTGGCTACCCTCCATCCACTCCCCTCAGTGTGCCGGGGGAAATCCTAGGACCAATCTGGTCCGGGCAGCGGCGGTCGCGTTCCCTCTTGAGGATGCTGCTTGGTGCTTGACGAGTCGGGGCTAGGAGCGTGGTGGGCATTCTTCGGCGGGCGCAGCGGTTGCGGTCTTTCTCGTCTTGTCGATCCGTCTCCGTCTCCATTCCTCTTTGTTTCTCCTTTTCCTTTTTTAGTTCGAGCGTGTGTAGGTGTTTGTGTGCTGCTGCCCCAGCATCGTGTATCGTGTTGTGTTTGGGCGTTGTGCTGTCTGGCCCAGCAGCGGTCTCACCTATGTGCTTTATTTATAAAGCTGAGCGAAAGCCTGTTTCGAGCAAGAAGGTGCCTTTCAGGGTCTTCTCGTTGAGGAAGTTCATCGGGTGGGTCTTCAGCACCGCCTCCTTGTGCGGGACGCCCACCAGCACGGCCACGCCCCATCCCTGCATCCAGCAAATTTCAGGATTCAGTTTAAAGCTGAGCAGGCATTGCTCACAATGATCATAGGAGAGTGTATTGAGAAGTATATTACATCGTGAACGCATTCGAATGCGGAGATCATGGCGTTGATGTTGCCGGTGCACTCGACAGCGCTGTCGACGCCACCATTGGTCATCTCCACGATCACCTGGAGAATGAAGATCGTCATGGAGCAATTGAAGTTTTGGGCACAAGATTGCAAATGTATGAATAAATGGCGAAATGCATGTTTCCTGAGGGAAAATTACAAACCTCTTGCACGGGCTTGGTGTGGTCTTTTGGGTTCACAAAGTCAGTGCATCCAAATTTCTTAGCTGAAAAATGATGGACATGCTGTTAGGTTCGGTGTCCTACTCCTACCCAAACTAAAAACATCAAATAATTTACTAGGATGCCCTGTTGTATCCATAAGACAAACTGTACCTTGTTCATATTTTGCAGGGTTTAAGTCCACACCGATGATCCTTGATGCCCCAGCCATCTTGGCCCCTTCCATGGCCTGATCATGTGAAAAAACAATACATCAGTTAGTTATGGTTACAGGGCACAATTCTCATCAGCCTACAATAATGTAGTGCGGAAGATACTGATCAGTGATCACTGTGTCACTTACAGCGAGACCAACAGCTCCAAGACCAAAAATGGCCACCGTTGAATCCTTCTTCGGCTTCGCAACATTTAGTGTGGCACCAAGTCCTGAAGAAAAATGACAGTTCAGTAACTAATTAAGGCATTCTGAACATATTTTTTTTGGAACG
This sequence comes from Avena sativa, assembly GCA_916181665.1. Classification (NCBI taxonomy): domain Eukaryota; kingdom Viridiplantae; phylum Streptophyta; class Magnoliopsida; order Poales; family Poaceae; genus Avena; species Avena sativa. The sequence continues at coordinate 255,873,322 of OV702296.1, forward strand.
TTAGCAGGAGAACTGCTAAATCCATTCTGAACATATTGATTCAATTTAGAACAGTGGCATTAGGATCCATCACTTACCAGTTGAGATGCCACAACTGAGAACACAAACTTTGTCAAGGGGCGCCTCTGGGTTGATCTTCGCAAGGCACCCGACATGGATCACGGTGTACTCGCTGAAGGTGGAGGTCCCAACGAAGTGAAAGATCGGTTTCCCGTCAATGGTGAAACGAGACTGTCCGTCGCCGATCATCACACCACGGTCCACATTGATCCTAAGGAGGTCACAGAGGTTGCTCTCCTCAGACTTGCAATGGGCACACTCCTTGCACTCACCGGTGAAAACTGGGAGGACATGGTCACCCGGCACGAGTTCAGTCACGCCCTCTCCGACACTCTCAACAATGCTGCGACGGGGAAAAAGTTATTGAAATGCATAAAATAGTCCAAGTGCATACAATTGACAACTGCCACCAAGGAAATTAGTTACTCGAAATACGTCACAATGGGGAAAAATATAGTACATGTGACTGTTTTGCTTTTTCAGCAATTAAATATGCGGTAAAGATTTTCTAGAAGAAGCTTTATTTAGAATAACAGGAAAAAACAGAGCATGGGAAAGTAAATCTGGAGAAAAACTAAGATTATGTCACAAAGCACTTTATGTGAGGTTGAGTCATGGATGACGCTGTCCTAAGATTCTTCATAATTTTTTATCCCATGGCACTAGAATATGGACACTTGCCGCATATAGTTAAAAATCTAGTACCACTGACAAATCAGGATTTAGGATGACTATAATTAGAAGCCAGCAGGAATAAACTAGTAAAATTGAAGAATCAAGATTCCACCGAGCAACAAAACTGTGACAGAATAAGATAAGAGATAGCGAGGCAAGTAGTGTGATGCATACCCTCCAGCTTCGTGGCCTAAGATCCTAGGGAAAACCGGAGTTTGCCCCTGCAGAAAGATCACCCTGTCAGTTAGCGTCCCAGAAGTAGACGATTGGAAACTACGGGACACGATTGTGGATACCTTGGCCTCCCAGAAGTAGACGTCAGTGTGGCAGAGGGCAGTGTAGAGGATCTTGACGCGGACCTCCATGGCCTGCGGCGGCGCCACCTCCACCTCCTCGATCGACAGCGGCTTCCCGGCCTCCCATGCCACCGCCGCTGCGGTTATCCAAGTACCAAACCAGTCAGGCCTCCAGCGAGTAACTTCACAGATGAATCAAAGTTTCATGGGAATATTTCGAGAACACGAACCTTTGCACTTGATCACCTTCCCGGCGGTCGCCATTACTGCAGATCGCTAGCTCCAAGAACTTCAAAGAGAAAGATGGATTTTTGGTTGATGTGTGTATTACTCGGTAGTCTGTGGATTAGAAGTTGGTGGGGAAGGGAGCCCTGTATATATATACTGGTGATGGAGGAATCGGCGAGTAATTAAGACTATATTATTAGCTTGGAGAAACGAAACAGCGGTGGCCGGCTCCGCCGCGGCTCTGTCTGCGCCGGTTGTATATGGAAAACGTAGTGACGTGATCAAGGGGCTGCAGGGTCAACGGCAGCCTAAAACCGAAACCGGATACTCGCTGTCAGTGGGCACCCTGTCTGGAGCACTCATTTGCACCTTAAACCAATCAAAACCATCCACCGATTGCGGTAGAAAGGAAAAAATGATTCTTTCTGCGATGACGTACGATCCCCATAATGGTCTTCTTTGTCTCGTCCAAAACCAAAACCGAACCTGAAAACTAAGAGCAAAAACAAAACCTAATGCGATGGGCGTCGTCTTGCTAGCTAGAATACTAGCTAGCTAGCCAGCAGAAAAGCTCATGGTCCTCTGCATCTTCCGCTTTAATTAGTGCATGCATGCATGGTGGAGTAAATATTTTTCTCTCGAAAAGATTCAGAAGTCTATACAGAATGCGAATATAGAATGTGGATCTTTTCCAGTCTACCGAGTTTTCTTTTGAATCGTTCCAGGGTCCTTGGCCTCCCAAAGGTTTTTCAGAACCGATTGGCCCTCCAAAGTAGCACGACTAGCACAAATAAACTGTGGTCGCTGTCACTTGACTTAGCTGCAGCTGGCCTGGAAAGGAAGAGCACGAAAACCATCCACTTTTTTTTTTCCGACAAAGAAAATATATTAATATTAAAAAACATCAATAATGAAATGTCCTAAAGATCCCGCCTCTTAGAAGAAAACAATGCACAAGCGACGGGGCTCAAGCCAATTACTCCCTCGGTTTCCTATGGTTAAGCCTTACTTTATTTTGTTACAGCAAGCATTTGATCAATAGTAACTTTTTTAATATGTGGTGAATGTAATACAAAATTATTCTAACAACAAATTATTTTCCATTGAGCAATTGTTAGTTAAGGACTCATCTTAACGAAACATAATACACCTTACTTTTAGAAACAGGGGAGTATTGGCATCCACCGATTGCGGTATAAAGGAAATCCCCAAAGATTCTAGTACATTGTTCGCCATAGAAGATGCACGGATTCAGATTTTGAGGCACGGAAGATTTGGGCCAAAGTGGATAAGCAGGATCGTCGCTCTCTTCGCTATGACAAAAACGCGAGTCCTTGTCAATGGGAGCGCCGGTCGAGAGATTCTAGCATGCAAGGGGATTACGTCAAGGGGTATCCATTCCCCCCCGGCCCTGTTCATCTTGATGATGGACGTTTTGAACGTGGCAGTCAAGTTGGCGGAGGATTACAGCCTGTTCACAACTTTTGGCGGTAGTGGAATTTGGCATCGCCTCTCTCTGTTCATGGATGACTTCGTGTTGTTCATCGAGCCTGTGTCGCAGGAAGCAGAGGCAGGCGCTGCAGACCTTGCGAGCTTTCGGAGTTGTGACAGGGTTGCACTGCAATCGTTCCAAAAGCTCGGCATCTCTGATCAGATGTGGTGGTATCGATCTGCAACCAATCATGGCGATCCTAAATTGCCTTGTCAAGCCATTTCCAATTCAATACATGGGCTTGCCGCTATCGCTGGTTCATCTTCGCTAGAGTGATTTGTAGCCATTGGTTGACAAGGTAGCAGGACATGTGCCAACGTGGAAGGTGAAGCTGCTAGAGCAAAGCGGGCAACTGATTTTGATCGACGGTGACACCGATTTACCACATGATGTCGCTAGACCTCCCGTTGTGGTTATTTGCGTGTGTAAACAAACTTGGGACATTGGTGTGTTTGCCGAAAGCTCTCGGAGGCCTAGGGCTAAATAATTTGAGGCTACTGAATATGGCGTTGCGCATGAGATGGTTGTGGCTAGATCGAGCAGATGAAGATAGTCCATGGAAGGCCTTCTGTTCTTCTATTCAAGAACCTTAAGGAGGCAAAGGACATATTCAAAGAAGCGGCAAAATTTGAGTTGGGGAATGGAAAGAACATGAAGATCTAGACAGACAATTGGATTGACGGATCATCATTCATGTGGTCAACGGGGATAAGAGGGGATTCACAAATCTCATGTCCATGACCATCGGTTAATCCTTAATGGCAAGTGGATCAAGGTAATTGACCTATGATCTATATTGTGGTTGTGGAAAATGAAATAACAGATGGTTGTATGTGATCATCCAATTTAGAGCTCTTCCCATACATACATATAAATAACTACGTAGATCTATCCTAATCATGATTAATATAATATTTTTTGCATCTTTCTAGTCTTTAAACATTGCTTTCACAAACACAAACGCCCCCAAAATACTCTTACTTGGATTCACAAACATCTTCAAGTACTCTGTAGTGACTAGTAACAAGGGGCATAATAACCTCTACCAATAGCTCCATGTGGTTCAATACTCTTACTTCAAACTAGCTACATATAACATGTGCACTTAGCATCGCCACATTCAAGTAGGTCTTGCTCCAGTAGATAATTCCCACATGCCTCTAAAATTTTGGGATAAAACTTTTCTCACAACCACATATCTTATTGATATGTTACCTAGAAAACTAATCTTTCATGATACTCTTGTTCATCGTCTCTTAGGTCTCGACCTGATTATAAGTCTCTTCGTGTTTTTGGGTGCACCTGCTGGCCCAATCTTCTACCTTATAACAAGCGTAAACTTTTCTTCCGCTCTATAGAATGTGTCTTCTTGGGATATAGTCCCCATCATAAGGGCGTCAAATTTCTTGAAATCTCCTCTGGCTGAGTATATATCTCTCTAATGGAAATATGCCCTAGAGGCAATAATAAATTGTATTATTCTATATTTTATGTTCATAATTAAGTTTATTATTCTGTGCTATAATTGTATTAGTTCCGGATAATGAGTATTTGGAGGAAAACCCTAATAAATATGTAGAATCATAAATACCATTTAGATATCCCTCGTCTCGCCTCTAAGACTATTTCATGTATCGTTGATAGTCCTGGTTTCCAGACTATGGAAAAAAACGACAATGTGTTATGAAGTTGCCGGTGATATATGGAATCTGAGTTGTTGGGAGAACAACGACGATGGATGACCCAACATGATATACCGTGAAACGCATCGTCAATATTGTTATCGGTGGTTTCTCATAAAAAATGTTGTTCGCACGAACACGTCACCGTATACCCTCGGCACCGAGCGCGATGCGCGGCAGCACGCACCGAGAGACTCGCCGGAAGCGCGGTACGCAAGACAGTCCGAGGGGCGCTTTTGAAGACCCGAAACCCCGCTCGACCGGGAGGGACCCCGTTAGGGCGGCACTGCAGCTATGGGCTGCCCTAGGTCGGCCTGACCGCCCCTAGGACCTCGTGGATTCGCAGCCTCCAAACTTGAAGAACGAGAAGCAAGATACAAAGGGAAAGGGATAAAGGTAGATAAACACGAAAAGGTAGTAGATGTGTTTGTTCGATTGGTATTGGTTCAATCGTCTGTCACCTCTCATGTATATAAGGAGCGGCTGGACTTTCCGTGCAAGAAAGAGGGTTGGATTTATGTCCAAAACCCTAGTTGGGGTCCAACTCAAACAAGGAAACCCGAAATTTGCGTAATTGTTCGGTCAAAAACTTGCCTATACCTTCTAGACCACTTTTAAAATTGTAAACGAGGTCGTATTAAAATATCGTAAAAATCAAAGTTGTTCGCCTCGAAAATACGAAGAACTTTTATGTTGGACACTTTTTCATCCAACCTGTTATTGGTGGTATTTTCCTTTTATTTTCATATCAAACTCGGATTTTGACCGAACAATTTTAGATTTTCTTGATCGTATTTTTAATCTGGAGGTTGCATACCTCCTCGACTGGAGATGGCTCCCAAAGAAAACTTGTTCGTCTTGAAAAAACGAAAAACTTTCATGTTTTGCACTTTTTCATTCAAGTTGATCTTGATCACTCAATCTTGGTCGTAAGCAGATAAGTCAATCTAGCGATTTTTAAACGAATTTTGGACTTTTGTCCATGCCAAAGGTGAGACATGGTCTGTGGTCCGGCGACCCCTGGTCCCGGCCGTGCTAATTCGTCCTTTGATAGTATTCCAGCTTCTAAATTTGCATACGATCTTGGATTGTGATGATTCAAAAACTAAAGTTGCTTGTTTCGACGAGACGCACAACTTTCGTGTTCAGAACTTTTTCATTTAAGGTCATCTTGAAGGAGTCATAGTTGAATCCTCTATATATCAGTCTTCGAATCTTCTCTGAACACTAGCATAATCGGCTATTAAGACTGATCATGGCTTGACTTAATATGATCTCTTTGATGATGATTAATATTCCTCGTAGTGTACCTTTTCGATTGTTTCTTGCCATTTGCCTTGATTAGCTACGAGCCCAAAATGAGTGCCAACAAATGTATTGTATTTACTAAAGAACGTTTGACCACGAGACACATGTGAAATTGGGTACAATATGAATGTGGCAATATTCTTCAAATGTTGCTATTAACGGAGTAATCATAAATTTGATACTTTATCTTACCAAATGGTACGTCAATTATTCACATGGGGTGCTTGCGAAAATTTCTATTCCTGACGATGGAGAGTTACACTCTCGACCCACTCATGTACTATGATATTCGTCATCGTCTGGCCGGACATGTGATCATGTTGTTAAACACATGAACATCGATAATGTGGTATGAGTAAGGAGTACATACTTGGTAACAAGAATAACCTAATGTTTCATCTCAGTGAATATAAAATATTGACAGAGCAATATGATATATGTTGGACATAATACAACGGTTCACACAATAAAGGTCTTCTTGTTATTTGCAAGGGTTACTACGTGTATCAAGACGCCAATGGTAATCATTATCGCAGAATGAGTTCCGGACATGTCTGTAAATATCCGAACCCATAGGATCACACACTTAAGAGTTCAATGACATTTATGAGTGTGAATGAAGATTTAGTAGAGAAGTACGGAGTGTCTCGGAATATATCGAAGGTGTCTGCAATATTGCTGAAAGTCTTAGAAATAAGTTTTGAGCATTAATGAGATGAGATAAGGGTTATGAGAGTGTGGTTCCGAGAGGTCCCGGAAGTGTCCGGAATGGTCCCGGTGTGTCCGGAATGGTCCTGGGTATGTCCGGAATATGGAATGTTTTGGAAGTAGCAGAAGGTTATGGAAGGTTCCGGAAGGTACCGGGGTGACCCAGGTCATCTTAGGATGTCCGGAAGGTTCCATAATAGGTGCAGCCACGTTACCATAAAGGGTAAGGAAAGATACACAAGTCAAATTCGGACTTGCAAAAGGAAGCACTTTTTGAGTAGTATTAGTTTGACCTACACCTACCGAAACTCACTCAAACTTGGGGGCTGGATTTAGGAATACCCAAAGGACATTTCCGCCTATAAAAGGGCACGAAGGAGCACCCCAAGGGCACTCAAATTCGTGGCCTTTGCCTCCTCCAAGCCATTGCACCCCGCCTCCCCAAAACCCTTGCCGCCACCGTGTGCCCCGTGCCGATACTGCCTTCCTTCTCTCTTCTCCACCACCATCGCATGGTGATAAACCCTAAGGGCTGGCATGCCCTAGGTATTTCTTCTTCTTCTACAACGACGGAGCGCTGCTGAGTTCTACCTCTGTTTGGACTTAATCTAGACGGGATTGCGGAAGCGCTGCCGGATCTTTGTTGACATGTTCCTGCTTCGACTGTGTGTTTTTGAGCACACCTCGATGCGGTGCCACTGATTTTGTACATGTGTATATCGATGGAGGTGCAATAGTTGGATCACTTGATATTGCAGATCTTCACAAGGAGAAACCTTCTTGTGGCTAATCGATTAGCTACGGGAATCGATGATACGTTGGAAACGTATCTATAATTTTTTATGCTCCATGCTTGTTTAGTATCTACTTTGCTTTACTTGTCTACACTTTGAGGTGCTTTTTACATGTTTTCTGGTACTAACCTATTAACAAGTTGCAACAGTTCCAGATGCCTATTTTCTGCTGTTTTTCGTTTCAAAAAAGTTATTAAAGAAATATTCTCGGAATTGGACAGACGAACGCCAAAGTCAATAACTTTCCGTGGGGAACAAGAAGTCCAGAGGAGAGCTGGAGGGGCTGGCCAGGGGGCCAGACCCACCCCAGGCGCGGGGTCAGGTGGACCCGCGCCTGGGTAGGGTTTGGCGACCCTGGTCGCCTCCCGGATTCGCCACTTCACCTATAAGAAGCTGTTGGAGATATGCCCTAGAGACAACAATAAATGTAGTTATTATTATATCTTTGTGTTTATGATAAATGTTTACATTCATGCTATAATAGTATTAACAAGGAAACATTAATACTTGTGTGATTTGTAAACTTAATTTGAAGTCCCTAGTAAAGCCTCTATATAATACTAGCTTGTTGGTTAATAGATGATTGTGGTTTCCCTATCATGAACATTGAGATGTTATTAACAACAAGATCATATCATTAGGAGAATGATATGGTGTACATACTCCTATAGATAAGCGTAGCATAAAGATCAAGTCATTTTAATAGTTCAATTGCTATATGATTTCTGATACATAGTTATCTAATTCCTTCGACCATGAGATCATGCATATCACCTTTACCGGATGGATGCTTTGATGACATCAAACACCACACCGTAACTGGGTGGCTATAAAGGTGGCATTGAGTGTTCAGAAAGTATTGGTTGAAACACATGGATCAAGAGTGGGATTTGTCCATCCATATGACGGATAGATATACTCTGGGCCCTCCCGGTGAAATGTCATCCAATTAGCTTGCAAGCATGTGACTGGCTCACAAGGGATCACATATCATGGGAACGAGAAAAGAGTACTTATCAGTAACGAGGTTGAACTAGGTATGCAGAGATACCGACGATCATAACCTCGGATAAGTAAACTATCGTGAGACAAAGGGAAATTGATATCATATTTAAGTGGTTCATTTGATCGCAAAGTAATCGTAAAAATATGTGGGAGCCATATGAATTTCCAGATTCCTCTATTGGTTATTGTTCGGAGAAGTGTCTCGATCATGTCTGCATAATTCACGAACCGTAGGGAGACATACTTAAGGATTCGACGTTGTTTGAGTAGTTATGGAATGATGAGAAAGAGTCCGAATGTTGTTCGGAGTCTCGAATGGGATTCGGGATATCACGAGGAGATCCGGAATGGTCCGGAGAATAAGATTCATATAAGGAAAGTCCCGTTTCGGAGTTGGGGAATGGTTCCGGTGTTTTCATCGGGAATGTTCTAGAATGTTCCGGAATGTCCGGCACTCCGGGAAGGGGAAGGGTACATGAATGTGTCATTGAAATTTGGAATGATTACATCATGTACTAGGTGTCTTTGCTGTCCAAAATAAAGGGTTTATTTAAATCCTAAATTGAAAAGTCAAACGGCTAGTTTGAAAGTCAAACGACAAGTTTTGGAAAGAGGAGGAGGAGTGGGAAACCGAGTTGAGGAGGGATTCCCTCCTCCAACCGCCGGCCCACCTCCAAGCCGAGTTGGGGAGGGACTCCCCTCCCCTTGGCCGCACCTCCCACCTATAAAGGGAGGGGCAGGGCTGCCCCTCCTAGCACACAAGTACCTCTCCTCCAAAACCCTAGATTGGCGCCACCACCTCCTGCTGCTGCCGCCACCTCCCAGGGTTGCCCTGGCCGCCGACTTGGGGTGCCCCAAACCCTAGCCGCCGGCTCTAGCACCTCCTCCTTGGTGTGTCTAAAACCTAGATCGCCGAGGAGCTCTCTCATACTCCACCATACTCGCTCCGGCTTAAGGCGAAGCCCTGCGAGATCTCCCCTCTACTTCCGGTACCACGTCGTTGTGCTGCCGGAATCGCGAGGAGAGTGCTACAACCTCCGCTGCCTGCTGGAACAAGGGAGAGGAAGGTCTTCGTCGAGTACCGAACGTGTGACCGACTGCGGGAGCGCTGCCGGAACGCAGCGCCGGAAGGATCGTCTACGCGATCTTGAGATCGGAAAGAGTACGACTACATCACCCACGAGAATCCGCTCTCGTTAAACACTTTGGAATCTTCGAGGGTGAGTTATTCCATCGACTCGTTGCTACAATCTAGTAGATAGATCTTGGCTTGTTTGTTTGTATGCGGTAGAAAAATTTTGTTTTCCATGCTACGAAACCCTACAGTGGTATCAGAGCCGTGTCTATATGTAGATCTGTTGCACGAGTAGAACACAATGATCATTGTGGGCGTTGATGCTTTTATTGTCGATTGCTTCTTGTGTACTTTGCATCTTGCGGAATGTTGGGATGAAGCGGCCCGGGCTAACCTTACATGACATCGTTCATGAGACTTGCTCCACGCTTGACATGCAACTTGTATTGCATAAGTGGCTTTGCGGGTGCCTGTTTCTCCCAGCATAGTGGAGATCCAATTTACAACGGGTGATTAACAATACTAGTATCAATGTTGTGGTTCTTGTTCGTAAGTTAGAACGACACTTATTGAAAGCCCCAAACCACGTAAAATATGCAAAGAAAGTAGAGGCGTCTAACTTTGTTTTGCAGGGGTGTGCAGTGATGTGATATGGCCATGATTGTGATTATATTTGATGTATGCAATGTTCCTTATTGTAAGTTGGCAACCGGCAGGAGCCATATGGTTGTCTTTAATTTATGTTAAGACCCGCGTGTCTATTCAAAGTAGTTGTAATAGTTGAAGCCGGTGGACGACAACCATGAAGAAGCGTCATTGACCTTGATGCTATGCCGGTGATGATGGAGATCATGTTCGTGCTTGAAGATGGAGATCGGAAGCACAAAGAAGAAAGGCCATATCATATCACATATTATGAATTGCATGTGATGTTAATCCTTTATGCATCTTGTATTGCTTAGTAGACAACGGTAGCATTATAAGATGATCCCTCATGCACATAAATTTCAAGTTCTAAAGTGTTCACCCTTAGTATGCACCGTTGCTAAAGCTTGTTGTTTCGAAGCACCACGTGATGATCGGGTGTGTTAGATTCCGCAAGTGTATACAACGTAAGCAAGCCAGATTTGCTTATGCGGAAGCTAAGGTTTGATCTTGACGAGCCTAGCATGTACAGACATGGTCTCAGGAACACGGATCACCGAAAGGTAAAGCATGAGTCATATAGTAGATATGATGAACATGTCGATTGTTCGCCATTGAAACTATATCAACTCTCGTGATAATCGGTTTTGATATGGTGGATTTGGTTTGTGTGATCACTAAAACAATGTGAGGGATGTTGTTTTGAGTGGGAGTTCACCTAGAATAATTTAATTATTAATTAGAACTCAATTTGTCATAAACTTAGTCTAAACTATTGCAAATATGTTGTAGATCAATGGCAGCCCCTACCATCAATTTTAATGCGTTCCTAGAGAAAGAAAAGTTGAAAAACAATGGAAGCAACTTCGCGGATTGGTTTCGCAATTTGAGGATTGTCCTCACAGCTGGTAATTTGACCTATGTGCTGGATGCACCGTTGGGTGACCCACCTGCAGCTGATGCTACCGATGAAGTAAAGAATGTTTACCTTGCTCGGAAGAATCAGTACTCCATAGTTCAGTGTGCTATCTTGTATGGTTTAGAATCGGAGCTTCAGAAAAGGTTTGAGAATTCAGACCCACATGATATTGTCCGTGATCTCAAATTGATCTTTGAGACTCACGCGGCGATTGAGAGTTATGAGGCTTCTGAAAAGTTCTTTAACTGCAAGATGGAAGAGGGCAGCTCCGTCAGTGAGCATGTGCTTAAGATGTCTGGGCACGCAAACAAACTTCAAAGCTTGGGTATAGTGATTCCTAATGCTTTGGGGATTTACCGTGTCCTCCAATCACTACCACCAAGTTATAAGAACTTTGTGATGAACTACAACATGCAGAACATGAACAAGCAGTTGCCAGAACTATTTGCTATGTTAAAGTCTACAGAAGTGGAGATCAAGAAAGAGCACCAAGTGTTGTTGGTCAATAAGACCACCAAATTCAAGAAAGGCAAGTCTAAGCAGAAGGGACACTTCAAGAAGGGTGGCAAGAAAGTTGCCACACCGACGAAGAAGACCAAGGCTGGACCCAAGCCTGATACTGAGTGCTTTTACTGCAAGGGAGAAGGTCACTGGAAGCGGAATTGCCCAAAGTACTTGGCGGATTTGAAGAACGGCAACATCAAGAAGAAAGGTATATCTGATATACATGTTATTGATGTGTATCTCACTAGTATTCGTAGTAGTGCCTGGGTATTTGATACTGGTTGGGTTGCTCATATTTGTAACTCGAAACAGGAGCTGCAGAATAAACGGAAGCTAGTGAAGAACGAGGTGACGATGCGCGTGGGAAACGGATCAAAGGTTGATGTGATCGCGGTCGGCACGCTACCTCTTCATCTACCATCGGGATTAGTTTTATACTTAAATAATTGTTATTTGGTGCCTGCGTTGAGCATGAACATTATATCGGGATCTTGTTTATTGTGAGACGGTTACTTGTTTAAATCCGAGAATAATGGTTGTTCGATTTATATGAGTAATATGTTTTATGCACATGCACCTTTGATAGATGGTCTATTCTTATTGAATCTCGATAGTGGAAATACACATATTAATAACATTGAGGCTAAACGTTTGAAATCAAGCGATAACTCGACCTATATGTGGCACTGTCGTCTTGGTCACATTGGAGTGAAGCGTATGAAGAAACTCCATTCCGATGGACTTCTTGAATCACTTGATTTCGAATCACTTGAAAGATGCGAAGCATGTCTGATGGGTAAAATGACTAAGACTCCATTTTCTGGTATGATGGAGCGAGCTACGGACTTGTTGGAAATCATACATACCGATGTGTGTGGTCCAATGAGTGTAGCATCGCGCGGTGGTTATCGTTATGTTCTTACCTTCACGGATGACTTGAGTAGATATGGGTATATCTATTTCATGAAACATAAATCTGAAACTTTCGAGAAGTTTAAGGAATTTCAAAGTGAGGTAGAGAATCAACGTAACAAGAAGATTAAATTTCTATGTTCTGATCGTGGAGGTGAATATCTAAGTTACGAGTTTGGCGAGCATTTGAAGAAATGCGGAATACTTTCACAATTGACACCGCCGGGAACACCACAGCGTAATGGTGTGTCTGAACGTCGTAATCGAACTCTCTTAGATATGGTTCGTTCTATGATGTCACTTACAGATTTACCGCTATCATTTTGGGGTTATGCATTAGAAACAGCTGCATTCACTTTAAATAGGGCACCTTCTAAATCCGTTGAAACGACACCGTATGAATTATGGTTTGGGAAGAAACCTAAATTGTCGTTCCTTAAAGTTTGGGGATGCGAACCCTATGTAAAGAAGTTACAGCCGGACAAGCTTGAACCCAAAGCGGAAAAATGCGTCTTCATAGGATACCCGAAGGAAACTATTGGGTATACTTTCTATCATAGATCCGAAGGCAAAATCTTCGTTGCCAAGAATGGATCCTTTCTAGAGAAGGAATTTCTCTCGAAAGAAGTGACTGGAAGGAAAGTAGAACTCGACGAGGTTGACAAACCTTCTCTCGAAATTGCGAGTAGCGCAGCGCCGGAAGAAGTTCCTGTGGTGCCTGCACCAATTAGAGAGGAAGCTAATGATGATGATCATGAAACTTCGGTCGAAGTTGCTACAGAGCCTCGCAGGTCAACGAGAACTCGTACCACTCCAGATTGGTATGATCCCGTTATGAGTGTCATGTTGGTGGACAACACCGATGACCCTGAGACATATGAGGAAGCAATGATGAGCCCAGATTCCAATAAATGGCAGGAAGCCATGAAATCCGAGATTGGATCCATGTACGAAAACCAAGTATGGACTTTGGTGGACTTACCGGATGGCCGGAAGGCTGTCGAGAACAAATGGATTTTCAAGAAGAAAACAGATGCTGATGGTAATGTTACTGTCTATAAAGCTCGACTTGTCGCAAAAGGGTTTCGACAAATTCAAGGAGTTGACTACGATGAGACTTTCTCACCAGTAGCGAAGCTAAAGTCTGTGAGGATTATGTTAGCAATCCCTGCATATTACGATTATGAGATATGGCAGATGGATGTCAAAACAGCATTCCTCAATGGTGACATTGATGAAGAGTTGTATATGATGCAACCCAAAGGTTTTGTCGATCCTAAAGATGCTAACAAGGTATGCAAACTTCAACGGTCCATCTATGGATTGAAGCAAGCATCCCGAAGTTGGAATCAACATTTTGATAAGGTAATCAAAAGTTTTGGTTTTATACAAACTTATGGAGAAGCTTGTATTTACAAGAAAGTGAGTGGGAGCTCTGTAGCATTCTTAATACTATATGTGGATGACATATTGTTGATTGGGAATGATGTAGACATTCTTAATAGTGTCAAAGAATATTTGAATAATAGTTTTTCAATGAAGGATCTCGGCGAAGCAACTTACATATTAGGCATAAAGATTTATAGAGATAGATCAAAACGCCAAATATCATTGTCACAAAGTACATATTTGGACAAAGTTCTAAAGAGGTTTGGAATGGAAGATAGCAAGAAAGGGTTCTTGCCCATGTTGCCCAATACGACCTTGAGTAAAACTCAGAGTCCGACATCGGCAGAAGATAGAGAAAGGATGAGTAAGACTCCCTATGCCTCAGCCATAGGATCTCTAATGTATGCCATGCTATGTACTAGACCCGACATTGCATATGCTGTTAGTTTGACTAGCAGATATCAAAGTGATCCAGGAGTGGATCATTGGACAGCGGTCAAAAACATCCTTAAGTACTTGAGAAGAACTAAGGATATGGTTCTTTCTTATGGAGGTGATGAACAACTCGTTGTTAATGGTTACACCGACGCTAGTTGGAACACCGATCCGGATGATTCTAAATCACAATCTGGATACGTATTTATTTTGAATGGTGCAGCAGTTAGCTGGAGGAGTGCAAAGCAAAGCGTTGTGGCGAGATCTTCAACTGAATCGGAATACATGGCTGCTTCGGAGGCTTCACAAGAAGCAATATGGATGAAAGAGTTCATTACAAAGCTGGGTGTGGTTCCTAGTGCGCTGGACCCAATGTCTATCTACTATGATAACATGGGCGCCATAGCCAATGCGCAAGAACCAAGGTCACACAAGAAGCTGAAGCATATCAAGCTACGTTTTCACGCTATTCGAGAACATATCCAAGATGGGGATCTAAAGATTTGCAAAGTACATACAGATCTGAATGTGGCGGATCCGTTGACTAAACCTCTCCCGAGGGCAAAACATGACCAGCACCAAACTGCCATGGGTGTTCGGTATATTACCATGTAATCTAGATTAGATGACTCTAGTGCAAGTGGGAGACTGTTGGAGATATGCCCTAGAGGCAATAATAAATGTAGTTATTATTATATCTTTGTGTTTATGATAAATGTTTACATTCATGCTATAATAGTATTAACAAGGAAACATTAATACTTGTGTGATTTGTAAACTTAATTTGAAGTCCCTAGTAAAGCCTCTATATAATACTAGCTTGTTGGTTAATAGATGATTGTGGTTTCCCTATCATGAACATTGAGATGTTATTAACAACAAGATCATATCATTAGGAGAATGATATGGTGGACATACTCCTATAGATAAGCGTAGCATAAAGATCAAGTCATTTTAATAGTTCAATTGCTATATGCTTTCTGATACATAGTTATCTAATTCCTTCGACCATGAGATCATGCATATCACCTTTACCGGATGGATGCTTTGATGACATCAAACACCACACCGTAACTGGGTGGCTATAAAGGTGGCATTGAGTGTTCAGAAAGTATTGGTTGAAACACATGGATCAAGAGTGGGATTTGTCCATCCATATGACGGATAGATATACTCTGGGCCCTCTCGGTGAAATGTCATCCAATTAGCTTGCAAGCATGTGACTGGCTCACAAGGGATCACATATCACGGGAACGAGAAAAGAGTACTTATCAGTAACGAGGTTGAACTAGGTATGCAGAGATACCGACAATCATAACCTCGGATAAGTAAACTATCGTGAGACAAAGGGAAATTGATATCTTATGTAAGTGGTTCATTCGATCGCAAAGTAATCGTAGAAATATGTGGGAGCCATATGAATTTCCAGATTCCTCTATTGGTTATTGTTCGGAGAAGTGTCTTGATCATGTCTGCATAATTCACGAACCGTAGGGAGACACACTTAAGGATTCGACGTTGTTTGAGTAGTTATGGAATGATGAGAAAGAGTCTGAATGTTGTTCGGAGTCTCGAATGGGATTCAGGATATCACGAGGAGATCCGGAATGGTCCGGAGAATAAGATTCATATAAGGAAAGTCCCGTTTCGGAGTTGGTGAATGGTTCCGGTGTTTTCATCGGGAATGTTCTAGAATGTTCCAGAATGTCCGGCACTCCGGGAAGGGGAAGGGTACATGAATGTGTCATTGAAAGTTGGAATGATTGCATCATGTACTAGGTGTCTTTGTTGTCCAAAATAAAGGGTTTATTTAAATCCTAAATTGAAAAGTCAAACGGCTAGTTTGAAAGTCAAACGACAAGTTTTGGAAAGAGGAGGAGGAGTGGGAAACCGAGTTGGGGAGGGATTCCCTCCTCCAACCGCCAGCCCACCTCCAAGCCGAGTTGGGGAGGGACTCCCCTCCCCTTGGCCGCACCTCCCACCTATAAAGGGAGGGGCAGGGCTGCCCCTCCTAGCACACAAGTACCTCTCCTCCAAAACCCTAGATTGGCGCCACCACCTCCTGCTGCTGCCGCCACCTCCCAGGGTTGCCCTGGCCGCTGACTTGGGGTGCCCCAAACCCTAGCCGCCGGCTCTAGCACCTCCTCCTTGGTGTGTCTAAAACCTAGATCGCCGAGGAGCTCTCTCATACTCCACCATACTCGCTCCGGCTTAAGGCGAAGCCCTGCGAGATCTCCCCTCTACTTCCGGTACCACGCCGTTGTGCTGCCGGAATCGCGAGGAGAGTGCTACAACCTCCGCTGCCTGCTGGAACAAGGGAGAGGAAGGTCTTCGTCGAGTACCGAACGTGTGACCGACCGAAAGGATCGTCTACGCGATCTTGAGATTGGAAAGAGTACGACTACATCACCCACGAGAATCCGCTCTCGTTAAACACTTTGGAATCTTCGAGGGTGAGTTATTCCATCGACTCGTTGCTACAATCTAGTAGATAGATCTTGGATTGTTTGTTTGTATGCGGTGGAAAATTTTTGTTTTCCATGCTACGAAACCCTATAGAAGCCCCCGATACAGAAACTCTCGGTACCCCGATCATAAATCCATGAAACCGTCTGTAGCCGCCACCACCATCGTCCCTAGATCCGGGGGATCTGAAGTTCTTCCTGGCACCCTGCCGGAGGGGAGATCATCCCGGAGGCCTTCTCTCCGGTATGATTTGTGAGTAGTTCCACCTTGGACTATGGGTCCATGTAGTAGCTAGATGGTTGGATCTCCTCCTTTGTCCTTTCATGTATATATCTTGTGAGCTCCGTTCATGATCAAGATCTAATCTATTTGTAATCACGCATGTTGTGTTTGCAGGGATCCGATGGATTTTGAGATTATTATGTTGGTTTGATTAATGGTTCTATATTTATGATTCTATCATGTCTGTGTTGTTTGTGATCTTGCATGCTCTCCGTTGCTACTGGTTATCTTGGCCAAGTAGTTGCTAGTGATTCCAAGAGGCAGTATTTATGCTCGATAGTGGGTTCATGCCTCTAGTTTCCAAGGGAAGTGACAGAAATCTCTTAGGTTGTAGATGTGTTGTTGCTACTAGGGAGAAAACAACGGTCCCTTGTTCATGGAACATGTGGATTGTTTACCTTACACACTTTTCTTAAAGCAGTTGTCTGTTGCTTGCAACTTAATACTGGAGGGGTTTTGGATGATAACCTGAAGGTGGACTTCTAGTCATAGATGCAGTTGGATTACGGTCTATGTATATTGTTGTATTGCCTAATCAACTTCATAGGATCTTTCTGGCTAGTAATTGCATTGTTATGCCTTGCTCAGTTCCTTTCAATTGCCCCGCTGTAATTTGTTTACCCTTCATGCCATGTTGTTTATTTAAGGAGAGAACCTCTAGTGAACTATGGACCCCGGTACAATCTTTACCATTGATACATCTTCCACTGTTAATTGTCTACTTGCTGCAAACCATTACCTTCCACACCATACGTTTAATGCTTTGTTACAGCAAACCGGTGAGCTTGACAACCTCACTGATTCGTTGGGGCGAAGTCTTGAGTTTGTGTTGTGCAGATCTCCGCGTTCCTTGCAACACCTGTGTGACGTTTCCTTCCTCCTACTGGTTCGATAACCTTGGTCTCAACTGAGGGAAGACTTGGTGTTGTACTCTTCACACCTTGCTCTTGGGGTTCCCAACAAGACTCCACATTAGCCAACAAGTTTTCTGGCGCCATTAAGAAGTCATCAACAAGTTTTCTGGCGCCGTTGCCAGGGAGGCCAAGGACGTCCTCACTAGGGGAGTCCTTCACTTCCTTTCTCTTTACTTTGTTTTTAGTTTGCTTAGTTTCTTTTGCTTGGTTTTTTTGCCTCTTTTCAAAAAACCCCAAAAAAAATAGTCTAATTTGGTTTGCTTGCCTTATTCAAAAACACACAAAAATTAGTTCCTGCTCTAGCTGTTGCTGTTGTTTTTGGCTTGCCCACCTTTGCCAAAATGAACTCTGCTGAGAACACCAAGTTGTGTGACTTCACTAGCACCAACAACAATGATTTCCTAAGCACACCTATTGCTCCACCTGCTCCTGATGCTGACTTTTATGAAATTAAGCCTGCTTTGTTGAATATTGTGATGAGAGAGCAATTTTCTGGTGCTGGTTCTGGTGATCCTGCTGCCCATCTTAATAGCTTTGTTGAACTTTGTGAGATGCAAAAGTATAAGGATGTAGATCGAGATATTATTAAGCTCGGGCTTTTTCCTTTCTCTTTGAGGGGAAAAGCTAAAGAATGGTTGCTATCTTTGCCTAAAAATAGTATTGATTCTTGGACTAAGTGCAAAGATGCTTTTATTGGAAAGTACAATCCTCCTGCTAAGATTATTGCTATGAGAAGTGACATTATGAAATTTAAACAGCTTGATAGTGAACATGTTGCTCCTGCTTGGGAAAGAATGAAATCTTTGGTTAAAAATTGCCCTACTGATGGACTCACTGCTTGGATGATTATCCAAACCTTTTATGCAGGTTTGAACTTCTCCTCAAGAAACCTGTTGGATTCTGCTGCTGAAGGTACTTTTATGGGACTCGCCTTGGGTGCTGCAACAAGGCTCCTTGATAATATGATGGTTAACTACTCTGAATGGCATGTTGAGAGAACTCCACATGGTAAGAAGGTAAATTCTGGTGAGGAAACTTCCTCTTTGAGTGAAAAGATTGATGTCATTATGGATATGCTTGTTAATGGGAAAGCTCCTCTAGATCCTAACAGTGTTCCCTTAGCCTCTTTGGTTGCTCAAGAAGAGCAAGTTGATGTGAACTTCATTAGAAACAACAATTTCAACAATAATGCCTATAGGAATAATTTTGGTAGCAACAACAATTATAGGCCTTATCCTCCTAGTGGAAATGCTTATCAGGATAGATCTGGAATGCCTAGTGAAGAGAGGATTCTAGAAGTTGAGAGATCCACTAAATTTTTTTATGCAAATGCAATATGAGCAAAACAAGATTTCACTAAAACTATGGAGTAACAATCTATTATCTTAAAAAATATTAGTCTTCAGCTTGAGAATCTGAATAGAGAAATTCCTAGTTTACAGTCAAAAAATTTGAGTGCTGAGAAAAATATATCCGCTTTGTCTGAAGCTCAAACTTCCTTGGTTAATAAAATGGCTGCTAAACCTGAAACTATGGAAAACACCTTTGCTACTGCTCATGCCATACAAGTTACTATTGATGAAAATGTTAGGCTGTTAGCTCAACTTCATGCTAGGTGGGAAAGGGAAGCTGAAATTGATAGAAACAATAGTGTGTGCACTATCACCACTAAACCACAAGTAGCCCCTATTCCTCCTCCTAATATGCCTAAGCCTATTGATCCTACTACTAGTGATGCTAAGTTTGATATTGATATTGATGGTTGCAATATTTCTGAAGTGATTATGTTCCTACAAAAGCTTGCTAGAAGTCCTGATGCTAGTGCTATGCATGTTGCTTTTACCAAACACATTATAGATGCTCTTGTTAAGATTAAGGAGGAGAAGCTAAAACACAAAGCTTCTATTCCTAGGAAATTAGAATATAGTTGGGAACCCATTATTAATATACAAGTGAATGACTTTGATCTCAAAGCTTCATGTGATCTCGGTTCTAGTGTCTCTATTATGCCTAGGAAGATTTATGAAATGCTTGATTTGCCACCTTTGGAAGATTGTTATTTAAATGTCCTACTCAATGATAATGCTAAGAAGAAACTCATGGGGAGTATTAATGATGTTCTCATTATGGTTAACAATGCTTATGTCCCTGTTGATTTCTATGTTTTGGATGTTGAATACAATGCTTCTTGTCCTATTACTTTGGGAAGACCTTTTCTTAGAAAAGTTGGTGCCATCATTGATATGAAAGAACGCACCATCCAATATCATTTTCCATTCAAGAAAGGTATTGAACACTTCCCTATGAGGAGAGAGAAGTTGCTTTTTGCTCCTCCTTTGAAAGCAAGATTTGATGTTAATGCTTCCTCATTTGAAAATACTTGATTCTTCTTGCTTCTTGTGCCTAACTTAAAGGCGTTAAAGAAAAGTAATTGTTGGGAGATAACCCAAGAGTTTCCTTGAGTCTTGGAAGTTATTACTACTGTAATTACCTCTCCTTATCCTTTTTGTTTGCTTTTTGTGCCAAGAATGACCTCTAATGAGAGGGAACTAAGATTTGAGGAGTTGTTGTCCCGAAACAGATTTCTGTCCTCCACCAAAAATATTCGTGAGGAGGCTCTGTAACTCGGATTGAGATCAAAATTTACGAATAAATCCCCCAATATGTTGGATAACATTCATTAGTTCAACACTTTTTTATTTGAGCAACATAAGATGTTCGAAAAAATTCATTTCTACCTGCTGGTCTGTTTTGACAGATTTCTGCCATTATTTGCATTCGCTTCTTATTGATTCCTTTTTGAGCTATGTTCAGGTAAATTGAGTTTCTTTGAAGGAGTTATTTCAGTAGCTTGTGTTTTTAGTGAAAAGCCTTGCTATTCCAAAGCTTTGCCAGTGGTCTAATATCTTTTGAATAAGCTAATGTTGCTAATGATGTTGTGTGAAGTGTTGTATGAAGGAAAAATTTCAGGTGTGTAGAGAGAGTGATGCAATGAGATGAAGAATGGACAAAAGCTCAAGCTTGGGAATTCCACCATGGTGTCACCCCAAGAAATATCCAAGAGGTACAAGCATCAAAGCTTGGGGATGCCCAAGGCATCCCATTCTTCATCAATAAAAAACTCAGGTCTGTCTAGACACTTCACTTTTATTGTTTCATGCATAGTTGTGTTGTTCTTGGAGCGTCTTAGTTTTCGTTTGCTTTGCTTAGTTTGTTTGGTTTGCTTTAGTAGTTTGGACCCCCGCTCTCGCTGTGTTGTTTTACAAATAAGTTTGCTTGGTGTTTGGAAAGTAGTAGTAAGTTCTTGCTTGAAGTACAAGAGGAGCTTGCATTGACTGTGACTAAGACTTTATCATGACATGCTAGGTGTTTTTTTAGCATTATGCTTAGTGATTATTGCTTTAGCGTGTCTTGTTCCAAACAATTGGTATTGCTTAGTGTTCCTTGAAAAAAGTATGCATTGTTTTAGCATGCAAACGCATAGTATTGTGGTATTCTCCTTTGATGTTTTGCTTGGGTTGACTTGGCACATGCTTACACCATGTTATGACAATGACAAGTCACCATTAGCCTCTATGATCATTTAGTCCTTGACTTGTAGTACCACTCTTTGCTTTGATTAGTTTGCTTTGTTGCATTGCATAATTATAGCCATTATTGCTCTCTTAGTTGGTTGCTCCCAGTATTTTGCTAGCCTACACTTGTATGAGTAAGTTCTACTCATGCTTCCAACTCCCAAGAAACCAAGTTATTCCAAAGTGTCCACTATAAATTCCTATGCATGGTGTGTTACATCATTCCAAGTATATTCTTGTTTTCATCTATCTTTCAATTAAAAACTATTTTGTTATGTGAAAACTTAGTGATTAAATCCCTCACAAACTTGATGGAACATTTTATTCTTTGCCCCTAATAAACTTAAACCATTGAGGAAACTTTGTTGTATATGCTTGCACTTATAAGTTGGAATTAGCAGAACTGTGCTGTCACGGGGAACGTTTTCAACATTGCACTTGTACCTTGTTGTACTCAGTTGATATCATGTTCTTTTGTCTATGGATGTCACCGGTGTGAAATAAAGAGGGGACTTGTAAGTCCATGGATTTTGTATTCTGTGTTAGAGAAACGCCTGGGCCGCTAGTCTAAGCCATGCCTAATCATGGTGGAAACTTGCAGCATCACCATAGTGACATCTATGAAGCATTCTTCTTATAAAAAAGAGACACATTGAGAAAAGAGGAAAGAGAGAAAAAAGCACCATATTCCCATGGTACATAAGAAGAATTGCTGAGATGCTCATTGTCTGCTTGCCTTGTCATTTTGGTTATGGGAAAGCTCTTGTACCATGTGCAAGGGGTACCCATTGGTGGTTCTCAATGATATGCAAATACTTACAGTTACAAGAACTTACCTGGACCCAAAGTTGAGTATGCATGAGGTGTGGCCCTCGTATTCAAGGGGCATGAGATTGCCAACTTATACTTTGTCAAGCATATACTCTAGCTTTGCCAATTTAACCTTAACCACTTCAAGATACTTATGATAGGGGTAATGAGGGCTGAAAGCTAACAAGTACCATAATTTTTGGAAGCTCTTTTTGAAACTTGTAATCACTGCTTCCTTTACAAAAAGGTCTTTCTTCCACCATTATTGAGTCTTCACCTTCTATCTTTAGGCACCATTAAGAGAGCATAGTTGTCATTCTGTGTGCAATGTTCCAAAGCTTACAAATTGATGCATATTGTGTTATTACTTGCTCTTGTGCTATTTATTTCTAGTCACCCTTGTGAACTTTGCAGGTGTCCTATGCATTATATTGCTACTCTATGAGGGACAAGTTGATTACCACTATGCTATGTTTTCTGGATGTGAAGCAAACAAACATTTTTCAATACATATTATTCATGATCTTTGTTTGTAGCTTGTCATGTTGCATGCATAATTACTATGTCGTATTGTTATATCTCCATCTTTTATGCACATGTTTAGAGTTCTTTGATCTCAGCTTTCAATGTTTGCAAATGGTTGGATCTTTATTGTGAGGGTGCATGTCACCTTAAAAATTATTATTTTATCAATTACCTACTCGAGGACGAGCAGGAGTTAAGCTTGGGGATGCTGATACGTTGGAAACGTATCTATAATTTTTGATGCTCCATGCTTGTTTAGTATCTACTTTTCTTTACTTGTCTACACTTTGAGGTGCTTTTTACATGTTTTCTGGTACTAACCTATTAACAAGTTGCAACAGTGCCAGATGCCTGTTTTCTGCTATTTTTGGGTTCAGAAAAGTTAGTAAAGTAATATTCTCGGAATTGGACGGGACAAACGCCAAAGTCAATAACTTTCTGTGGGGAACAAGAAGTCCAGAGGAGAGCCGGAGGGGCTGGCCAGGGGGGCAGACCCATCCTAAGCGCGGGGTCAGGTGGACCCGCGCCTGGGTAGGGTTTGGAGACCCTGGTCGCCTCCCGGACTCGCCCCTTCGCCTATAAGAATCCCCTGATACAGAAACTCTCGGTACCCTGATTAGGAATCCACGAAACTGTATGTAGCCGCCGCCACCATCGTCCCTAGATCAGGGGGATCTGAAGTACTTCCCGGCACCCTGCCGGAGGGGAGATCATCCCAGAGGCCTTCTCTCCGGTATGATTTGTGAGTAGTTCCACCTTGGAATATGGGTCTATGTAGTAGATAGATGGTTGTATCTCCTCCTTTGTGCTTTCATGTATAGATCTTGTGAGCTCCGTTCATGATCAAGATCTAATCTATTTGTAATCATGCATGTTGTGTTTGCGGGGATCCGATGGATATTGAGATTATTATGTTGGTTTGATTAATGATTCTATCTTTATGATTCTATCATGTCTATGTTTTTGTGATCTTGCATCCTCTCCGTTGCTAGTGACTCCAAGAGGGAGTATTTATACTCGATAGTGGGTCCATGCCTCTAGTCTCCAAGGGAAGTGACAGAAATCTCTTCGGTTGTAGATGTGCTGTTGCTACTAGGGAGAAAACAACGGTCCCTTGTTCATGGAACATGTGGATTGTTTACCTTACACACTTTGCTTAAAGCAGTTGTCTGTTGCTTGCAACTTAATACTGGAGGGGGTTCGGATGATAACCTGAAGGTGGACTTATAGTCATAGATGCAGTTGGATTATGGTCTATGTATATTGTTGTATTGCTCAATCAACTTCATAGGATCTTTCTGGCTAGTAATTGCATTGTTATGCCTTGCTCAGTTCCTATCAATTGCCCCGCTGTAATTTGTTTACCCTTCATGCCATGTTGTTTATTTAAGGAGAGCACCTCTAGTGAACTATGGACCCCGGTCCAATCTTTACCATTGATACATCTTCCACTGTTACTTGTGTACTTGTTGCAAACCAGTACCTTCCACACCATACGTTTAATTCTTTGTTACAGCAAACCGGTGAGCTTGACAACCTCACTGATTCGTTGGGGCAAAGTCTTGAGTTTGTGTTGTGTAGATCTCCGCGTTGCTTGCAACACCTGTGTGATATTTCCTTCCTCCTACTGGTTTGATAACCTCGGTCTCAAGTGAGGGAAGACTTGCCGCTATACTCTTCACACCTTGCTCTTAGGGTTCCCAATAAGACTCCACACCAGCCAACGAGTTTTCTGGCGCCATCAGCGAGTCATCAATCGACGTACCGAATACTTTGACAATGACGTCTTCATCGGTGCATGTTCATGGGAGCCGTCCATGTGATAATACTTCTCCTCATGACTCGTTAAGGCTTGTTGTGGGGATCGACGCATGACCAACCTTGTCATCTATAAATTTCCGCTAGTTCGATCTTCGAGGGTATGATATGTTGCCTCTTCCCTTGCATATGATTTGAGTTATGCGCTAGAATTTTTTTGTTTTGCATAGACATTTTCCAATGGTGGTATTATAGCGGTCTATGCGTAGGCACATGTACGGATAGAGGAATCATTGAACTCGAGGATTATTGATCTTGTTTTTCTTCCCAATTGTTGCATTTTGATCTTAGCGATATTGTGTGATTAGCGGCCTGAGCCGACTTTACGATCTTCATATCAAGACTGGTTTGTGAAGTGCACTTCGGGTGTATGAAACAACTTTGTCGGATATCTGTTTTTCCATAATAGCATGAGAAATATATTTTACACGTTGGGCTTTTGTGAAATTGGTTGAAATCCGCACATGGGTCACACGAAAAGACGAAGTCTAGTGAAGCTATAGTTTCTATTTATAG
Source organism: Avena sativa (assembly GCA_916181665.1). NCBI lineage: Eukaryota > Viridiplantae > Streptophyta > Magnoliopsida > Poales > Poaceae > Avena > Avena sativa. The sequence goes on from OV702296.1 coordinate 255,898,355, forward strand.
CACTATGTAGACACACCCCGGATAAGATAAATAGCAAACAATTGAATCATGATTCTTACCACGTAGGTAAAATACAGTTCTCTTTGCAACCATAGAGCCCCGTAATATAACAAAGCGTGTTAGAAGCGTCTAACTTGTTTTTGCAGGAAAGTGATGTGGTATAGCAATGTGATGTACGGGATATGTTATATGTTGTAATCTCGTTGGGCATGAATGGCTGGAGCCGTGATGATTGTCATAATATTATTGTAATAGCCATAGTTGTTTTTACTTTGTTTGCTAGAGTAGAAATAGTTGTAAATGCAAGACATAACGATGATGATTGAGCAACGATGGACCTCGATGCTATGCCCGTGGCGCATGTAGGAGTACATGGCGCTGTAAGACGTTGATGATGGAGATCGTTGGTGCAAACTACTATACCATATCACTATATGAATTGCATGTGATGTTAATTCATTTATGTACTTTATTTGTTGTGTGGTAGTCATAATAAATAGGGTGATCCCTCACTTAAAATTATCAAGTTAAAAGTATTCTCCCTAAGTTAGGCGCCACATAACATGAGCTTCGAACTGGTGTGGGTCATGTAACATAGGTGCCGACGTTTAATCTCGTCAATGCCCATTGTTATGAGCTTGAGTTTTGGAGAAGATGGGGTGCTGGAGATCGTGAAACGGTTAACAGACAAGCAACCAGGGGACACGAGATTTACCCAGGTTCAGGCCCCCGGAGGGAAAACCCTACTCCTGCTTGTCTGCTCTTAATTACGGCGGAACCAAAAGTTACAAGGGTGCGCAGATACAATCTGGCGTGGAGTTGTGTATGCGGTGGTATGAGAGGTGCCTCCTCGTTATACCCTCCTAGTCTTTATATAGAGGTAGGCAGGTCCCGGGCACAGACCGAGTCCGTTACAGGTTTTAGGGTTTACCCCTTTGAATATTCTATCTGTTCTAGTCTTGCTCTCCAAGGATTCAAAGACGACATGGGCTTGGGCCACCTGAAAATCTTCATGGGCTGCGTATATTCTCGTGGGCCTTCCTTGGGCTGGACCAGGTATGCTAAGGTCGTGTACCCGCTGGGTATAACCATGTCAGTAGCCCCCGAGTGTTCAGTCGAATCGTAGATTTAGCTGAGGACTCTTCAATCTCTCGGGTGCAGTTGTGTTTGTTCGTTAGAGAATGTTTCTAGTGTGTAGGTATTGTTGATGCGTGTGCCTGACTCTCCTGACGGATTAGGGTCAGTTAACTGTCTTAGGAAAAAACAACACGATCTTATTCAGATTCGAGTCCCTCGACCCGAACCCGGAACATATGCTGGCGTAATTCGACTCAGGCCGTTGAGGACTTATAGAAGTGGAATCCCAGTAATTTTTGAATGATGTACCCAACGCGTACGTCGGGATTTTCATCGCACCTGCTGGCATGGATTTTTACTAGTAGAGCGCAGTCGGGTGCGTTACCAGGCCATCAGATGGTATATGTAGGTCTTATCTTTGCGTCGTAGACACAGCATCCGAAAATTTATCACTGCGGAGGTGTTTCGGGTGGCCAAGGAGGATGTTTCTCACTTAGCATTAATTGGGGCAAAGTTGCCGAAAAGCTTGTGTATTCCGATTTGAAGGATCGCAGTCGAAGAATTCATAGGGTGCGCGACCAGCGCTCCCTATGGGAGTAGCCCCCGAGTGTCTGTTCGAGTCGTAGACTCGAGTGGAGATTTTAATTCAGCCGTTGTTTGCTTTAGGTCCGTAGGACACAATTTTTTCGGATGCTTGAATCATTCCTCCCTATGGGAGTAGCCCCCGAGTCCGTAGTGGAGTCGTAGACTCGACGTAGGACTCGAAGAATAGATCATTGGTGTAGTACCTTAGTTGTACATCGGGTGCGCGGCCAGCGCTCCTGATAGGAGTAGCCCCCGAGTCCTTAGTCGAATCATTGATTCAAGTGAGGAATCGAAGCATGCCACTCGAAGATCTTCTGTGTGCGCGATCAATGCTCCAGTTTGGAGTAGCCCCCGAGTGTCTGGCGGAGTCGTAGACTCGGGCAGAGACTCGAGTCTTGTATCGTGGAGTTGTAGTCGGCAATCTCGTGGGCGTGTCGCTGACCCGGAAGTACATCGGGTGCACGACTAGCACTCCTGATAGGAGTAGCCCCCGAGTGTCTAGTCGAGTCGCAAACTCGAGTGGAGACTCATGCGAGGAGAAACCACTGACCCAGAAGTGCATCGAGTCAGCATCTCACGCATAAGGATCCAGGAGTTAACGGAGCAGAGTCACGCGATGTTTAGCCGGAAGGACTCGACGTTGCTTCTGTCGGGTGCGCGGCCAGCGTCGCATCTGTGTAGCATCGGGCAATATAACCATCTGAGGAGTGACTCGACTCGGGTCTTAAGCTTATGGCATAGCCAGTTGTTTCGTCGACTCATGTTGGAGGACCCGATAGAATAGCTTGGCGTAGTCGACGTCATTGTAAGCTGCAGAAAACATTAAGAATTATGAAGTACTTGTATCTTGTATATTTTCCTTTTGGCTTGTAAAGTAAGATTCTGGTGCCGATCGAGTCGACACTGTTGCACTGTATGCTAGGCCTTTTCGTTAGCCTGATTACCCTTAGTATCAGTACCTTGCCGAGGCACTCGGAGTTCAAGGATTCAACGATCAGGCAGAATTAGCTACTCGGGCTGTCGCATTCGAGGTGCTCGAGTGCGTAGAGCCGATGGTACATTAGGTTATTCGAAGAGGGCGCAGCCCCCAAGTGTTTTGAGTGCGAGTTAAAAAGGAAATCAGCTCTAAGTAGAAGAAAACTTAGCTTTATTGATAGTTGTCGTGGACAAAGTTGATGCGGCCGCGGACGTAGTCGACGCGGTGGACGTGGTTGACGCAGCGGAGTCGACGTGATGGCGAGTCATCGAAGTCGAAGGATGTGGCGGGTCACCGTAGCCGAAGGCCACACAGTTCGCCGGAGCCGAAGGTCGTAGCGGGTTGCTGGAGACGAATGCTGTGGGTCGTGGTCGCTGAAGCCGATGATGATAGAGGGTCGTGCGATGGATTCGAAGGAGCCCCCATGTGTATATTTGATGTAATCGATGGCGTCCGAGAGCCGATGCGGCGGACATGTAGTTGACGTGGCAACGGGTCACGTGGCGGACGTAATCGACGCGGCGGACCGGATTCGCGTGGTGATGAAGAGTTGCCATAGCAGTCGAAGACTGCATCGGGTGGACACATCCAAAGACCACAATGTGTTACACGACGAAGTTGGCGTAGCAGACGTGTCGACGCAGTCCCGAGCGTAGTCGATGGGATGCATGGAGTCGACGCAGCGGCAGGTTGCCGTGTCGGACGGAAGTCGACGCAGCGTACGTGGGGTCTAGGTTGATGTAGTTGACGTGAAACCAGACTTGCTTTTGTACGGATATTTACGGGAGTTGATCCGTCCAAGGCTTTGTGTTGGAAGCTGATCCAACGATCCCACAGACGGCGCCAATTGACGAGGTTTGATCTCATCAATATCCATTGTTATGATCTTGGGTTTCGAAGAAGATGGGGGTGCTGGAGATCGTGGAACGGTTAACAGACAAGCAACCAGGGGACACGAGATTAACCAGGTTCAGGCCCCCGTAGATAAAACCATACTCCTGCTTGTCTGCTCTTGATTACGGCGGAATCGAAAGTTATAAGGGTGCACAGATGCAATCTGGCATGGAGGTGTGTATGCGGTGATATGAGAGGTGCCTCCTCGTTGTACCCTCCTAGCCTTTATATAGAGGTAGGCAGATCCCGGGCACAGACCGAGTCGGTTACAGGTTTTAGGGTTTACCCTTTTGAATATTCTATCTGTTCTAGTCTTGCTCTCCAAGGATTCGAAGACGTCATGGGCTTGGGCCACCCGAAAATCTTCATGGGCCGCGTATATTCTCGTGGGCCTTCCTTGGGCTGGACCAGATATGCTAAGGTCGTGTACCCACTGGGTATAACCATGTCAATAGGTGCACCTAGCGACGTTCATAATTGGGTGCGAGACTGTCCATAACTAGTATACTAAGGTTCACTTGACATACTACCTAGAAAGTCTAGAGTATAGAACACAAAAATCGAAAGATTAACAAGAATCATATGGAGATGTGATTAGTATGATTACCTATCGGTTTTGCTCCCCGGCATGTGATGTGACATTGGTATTGGGGAAGTAAGACGCGGATCTAGAATCACTAAGTATCAATTATGAGTAATATTGATTTTAGTGGGAGCTACAAATAATTAAGTTGTTAATTTTGAGTAGCAATCGTAAAGTATTAATCAAGTGAATTTGCATAGTTCGTAGTAGTCATTGGCATCATTTACCCACCTTTCACTTAGTTTGTTAATTAAGATAAAAGAACTATATATATATCTAGTAATTTTACTTTACGGACTAATAACGTAATAATAGAGAGACAATTAAAGATTGAGTCGTATTGCAAAATTTTGGTAAACCCTCTCGTGCTCCATGCAATTTGAGCAAAGAGCGGTGGTTCCAATTAGTATCTACATCATGCTTGTCTCCATGAAACTTGATCTTAAAAAGATGTTTTGAGAATCTAAGTGTTCTAGGAACTGAAAAGATTGTTTCAGAAAGAAGCAAGGAGTGAAAGATATTTGATATCTAAAACCTTGTTTTGTTGTAAGATAATTAAGAATTATTCAGGTGCAACATGTGATCATATTGTATGAGTGTATACAAAGATTGAAGACGCTAGGCGCCTAAATCAATCAAAAGTTAAAGCACTGATCTTATTCTCATATCCCTCCTATCAAGCTATAGTCATGATGGAATGGATAAAAAAGTATGGGTAAATTGTTTACTATACTTAAATATTGCTAAAATGTGAATCCAGAAGAACGCTAGTCATGTGATGATAGTGAATAAAACATCAACTCCAAAAGTGTCAATCCAAGGGTGCTAGTACTTGACTAACACGCCTAGGATCATTGTGCCAATGAAGCTGGCACCACTATTGATGTTTATGCTTCTTCTACAACAAAGAGGAAAAACCGAAAGAAAATTGCAAAATTATATGGTAGAAAAGGAAGTATGAAAATGTCCAACTCAGGAGTATATAGATGATATACAAGTTATGGATGTATTCTTTGCTAGTTATCAATGTAAATTTTGGGTATTGGATACCAAATTGATTGGTATGAAATATAATACAAAGCAACACAATGTAAGAACTATAATGGCCGAAGTAACTAGCAAAAGGATGTGGTGATTATGCATGCTAGGAACTAAATAAAGTGTTATTGTGTTCGTTGTCGGCATCTTACCTAGACCTTAAGATTTATTATAAAAGCTTCGGCTTTATGAGAACAATGATTGTTCAACTTGAAGTTGTGATCCATAGTGGATGGATTAGTTATTATAAATATTGATGGTGATACACACATCATAATACTGATGCGAAACATCGCAAGACAATGATTGAGTTTCACTTAATTGTGACGTCAACGCTTAGGTCATATTAGAAAGAAACACATGAAGAAAATCCATTTTGATGGACTTTTGGGGTCATTTGACTTTGAATCAATTGACACTTGTGAGATTTATCTAAAAGACAAAAGCTCCATTCACAGGCCAATATTGAACGTAGGGCTAACTTGTTAGAGACCATACATGTTTATGTGTGTAGTCCATTATGTGTAGCCACGCGTGGTGGATTCTTCTACTTCATATACTTTCACCAATGATTTGAGTGGATATATATGGGTATATATATTTGATGAGAAAGAGGTATGAAACATTTGAAAAGTGTTCAAAGTGTTTTGGCATGAAGTGGAAAATCATCGTAATAAGAAAAATCAAGAGTCTATGATTGGATCATAGAGGAGAAATATTTGAGTTACAAGTTTAGCAAGCATCTAAGAGTTGCAAAATTATTCCACAAACTTCACCTCTCGAAACACCAGAAGAGTGGAGTGTTCTTGAGATGTAATCAAACATTGTTTTACATGGTTAGATCTATGATGAAACAAATAAAACTGTCATTATATTTTTGTGGATTATGCTTTAGAGACTACCGCTTTACACTGAACAGTACGCCATCATAATCCATTGAAATGACACCATATGAGTTATGTCATGGGATCAAACCCGAGATGTA